>CM060918.1:325940634-327388968 GCA_030737875.1 Allium sativum
CTAACATAAGTAATATCAATCTAGTAAAAATGTTTGCATCTAACGTTCTACATATATAATATACAATCAAAACCGCGGGCTCTTATTTGGGTAATGGATTCCAACTATGACAAGGTATGGATCCACCTTCCGATCAGTGTACTCTAGAAGCGATACACTGGAGTTCAACAAGAACATCTTGCAACTCGGCCACACATGACCGACCACTCATTTCGCTTGAGTGTATCGAATATATTGTCACCTTACAGTTGATAAACCAACATAACCATTCCCAGGAGATACAAAATTAAAAGAAGTAACAAATATGAATATTCTCTAGATGGTGACAATATACCCTACTTGGTTGTGAACCACTTAGCCTTGTTGCCTTCCCGATTTCTGTCATTTTCCAATTGATGAGGGTCGAGGTCAAAACGTATCTTTTAACAGATCACTCCTCCATTTACTTCGAATGCCACATCGTCATACCCGTCAAATCACAAATTGATTTCCCAAAAATACCATGGGTATAAGCTAAGAGAAATGAATTCCTCCGCCATCAACGTAAATACGTTTGAAACGATCAACTTACGTGATCTACCTGATATACTCTGTCAGACATTCGTCCATTCAAGTTGTCCTGGGACTGGACAAACCAAAGGCACTATTCCATACACCCATCCTAGGCAATCTCTACCTAGGACTTATCAATAGCCCTTGCACTTTACTCCTTCTTCAGTTTTTCTTCGATCTATTTGATTCGAAACACTAACGCCCATGCGGAGTGGTTCTTTGGATAAGAATCCAACTGGTCTCTCCGTATTGACGATGGAAAAATGGTCAAAATTTTAATAGTCTGTAATTTAACTATCAAAGAAAAAAACATGTGCAAACAACGATATTATTTCCAAATGGAAATTTTATTGATGAATCATCATTTAACATTTATATCTTTAGTTCATTAATTTACTTATCTCCTGTTTCCATATATTCTAAATTCTTATTTTCTATTATCAGAAAACATTTCTGATTCTTATTTGGAAAATATTTCCAAAACTCCTTTACTGGATTTAAACTGATGTTTAAACCAAACATCGCCATGCCAACTCAAACCATTTCACTCAATAAATAAATTCACTTAACCATCGTTCACAATCAAACATTACCATTCCTTAGTTAAGAAGGAAGTCAATCAAGTTGGGGTATAATTACCTCTCAGACATTAACTGAACAACGTTTTAACTTCGAAATAGTCAAAGTTTATCTTTAAATCTTTAACAAACTTCCTTACGTAACTCTCTTTCGAATAAATCTCTATTCGATAACTCTTTCCTTCGAATAAACTATATTTGATAATCTCTCTTCTTCGAATAACCTATATTCGAATAACTCTATTCAGTTAACACTATTCGATTAACTCTAATCGATTTACTCTTATCAGTTAGCTCTATTTGATTAACTCAATTCTATTACCTCTATTTGGTTAACTTTATTAGATTAAATCTATTTGATTTACCCTACTGGATTAACTCTATTCAATTAACTCTAACTAATTTACTCTTATGAATTAACTCCTTTCGAATAAACTATATTCGATTAAATCCTTTCGAATAACTAATATTCGATACACTCCTTTCAAATAAGTATTATTCGATAACTCCTTTTGAATAACTAATATTCGATAACTCCTTTCGAATAACTAATATTCGATAACTCCTTTCGAATAACTAATATTCGATAACTCCTTTCGAATAACTAATATTCGATAACTCCTTTCGAATAACTAATATTCGATAACTCCTTTCGAATAACTAATATTCGATAATTCCTTTCGAATAACTAACATTTGATTATTTCGTTCGAATAACTAATATTCGAATAACTCTAATTCGACCAACTCTAATTCAATTAACTCTATTCGAATAACAAATATTCGACTAACTCATGTTCGATTAACTCAAATTCAATTAACTCTATTCGAATAACAAATATTCGACTAACTCTTGTTCGATTAACTCTATTCGAATAACTCTAGTTCGATTTAACTCTAATCGATTAACTCTAACTGATTAACTCTAACTGGTAAACTCTAACTCTAATCGATTTACTCTAACTCTAATCGATTAACTCTAACTCTAATCGATTAACTCCTCTAACTCATTTTGATTAACACATTTTGATTAACTCCTTTGATTAACTCTACGTCCATATCAGTTTCAAATATCGATGTTGAAATCGATTCTTACTTCTCTATATAATCCCTGACTTATATATTCTATTTATCCAATGATAAATATTTTATTTAATTTATAAAATATTATTTATAAATTAATCTTCTCAATCTATTGGTTTCAATAGATTCTATTTAAAATCTTTGCTTTAAATCCATATCATGTTATACCCGTGTGCGAAGCACGGGTCTAAACTTTCCTCATGTAAAATTCTATTCATTTGCCAAATATTTCCTTATATGACATTCTTTTCATTTTCCAATAAATCCCTTTTATAACTCTATTTATTTTTTAAATAAACGTTTCCTTTTTATAATCTATTTATTTTCTAAATAAACATTTCCTTTTTATAACTCTATTTATAAATGTTTTACCAATATTTCTCTTTCGGTTTTATTTGTAAATGTTTTACAAATATTTCTCTTTCTGTTTTATTTGTAATTGTTTTACAAATATTTCTCTTTCTGTTTGTTTTACAAATAATTTCCTTTATATTTGTTTTACAAATAATTTCCTTTATATTTGTTTTACAAATAATTTCCTTTATAAAATCCCTTGATTTTATAAATATTCCTTTATATAAAATCCTTTGATTTTATAAATATTCTATTCCAATATACTGAAATCTTCCTTCTATATAAAATCTTTCGATTTTATATAATATTTTATTTCAATATAGTTATTGAAATTTTCCTTTTTCATCCCAGGGTTTTCATACGGTATTTAAAATACCAAATAACAGTGATCGATATCATTCAAACACACATAATCAACAACAGATTATATATCACATCGTATATCATAATATATGAAACAAAACAGTATTTTATATATTTAGGAACCCAGTTGGGTCCCACCAAACTGTTTCCCTGCATCACAGATGTTAAACAATATAATTAACATCGATTTCATTTCACTATGAAATATTCTGCTAAACAGAATCAATGTTTGATTAACGATTTATATATATATATATATATATATATATCGTTATCTATAATTTCAACCAATACATAAGCAATTCAGCCAAACAGTTAACACACAGCAATCAACAGATAATTATCAGTTCAAAGAATACGTTATAGAAATATAACAGTTTAGAGTTGGTAAGTTTTACTCACATTTCGCGTTAACCATTAAATAACGATTTGCGTCTGTTGATTCAGACGGACAATTTATTTCGCTATAAATTGTAACGAGCTTGAATTCACTTCTAGTCAATTCCATTGGGTTGCTCTCGCCCATACGATCCCAACGGATCTTGTTTCGCTGAAAACCGGTATCGTATGAGATAGTTATGATAATTTCAACTTATACGAGTATTTAAAATATAGATTAACTTAATTTATAATTAAATTGGGCCTCACCCCTTTCACCAACGGCCCAACTTCCCCTAACCGTTCAGCCCAATACGCTTTGCTTCTTCTCGATTACAAGAAAACCAGTCGCTCCTCTAAATTCTCAAAACCGCTCCTTTTGTTTACCATTCCTCCTCCACCCCTCTATACACTGCCGTTCAAAAATCCAACACCCCCATTTGCTTCGTTTCCTCGATCTCCTTCTTCCTATCACCGCAAGGACCAGCTCACCTTCGCCTGGAAATTTCTGTTCGCCAACTTCGAACGGTGGTTACAGTAAATCAAGCGACACCAATTAACACCGGAATCCACCAAAGTTTGCTACCAGAAGCGAATCTTCAAGCCATACTCAAAACTAGTGTTCGTTTCCACCATCGACGCCTCAAATCCGAGGTGATCGAAGCCCTAAGTGAACTGTGAGTTTCTGAGCACCAGTAAACACGCATCGCACCCAACAAAACTAGCATCAACATGAAGATCCCGGTCTCAGGAATTCAAAGGGAAGATAGTTGTAGAGCCACGACTTTGTTTTGAGGCCCCAGATAATGGTGGTTGAGAAGAATGAAACATGGACTTGTTTAGGTTCATTAATAGGTTAGGATATTTTGTTAGGGGATTTTTAGATATTTTACTTTTATCATTTTATCCGTTTTTTGCCTTCTAAAAATCCATCCTAGGCTGCCTTCTCGATTTCTGTCATTTCCCAGTTGATAAGGCTCGAGGTCAAAACGTATCTTTTAACAGATCACTCCTCCATTTACTTCGAATACCACATCGTCATACCCATCAAATCACAAACTGATTTCCCCAAAAATGCCATGGGTATAAGCTAAAAGAAACGAATTCCTTTGCCACCAACGTAAATATGTTTGAAATGATCAACTTACGTGATCAACCAGATATACTTTGTCAGACATTCGTCCATTCAAGTTGTCCTGGGACTGGACAAACCGAAGGCACTATTCCGTACACCCATCCTAGGCAATCTCTACCTAGGACTTATATAACAGCCCTTGCACTTTACTTCATCTTCAATTTGTCTTCGATCTATTTGATTCAAAATGCTAACGCCCATACGGAGTGGTTCTTTGGATAAGAATCCAACCGGTCTCTGTATTGATGATGGAAAAATGGTCAATACTTTGATAGTCTGTGATTTAACTATCAAAGAAAAACACGTGCACAAACAACGATATTATTTCCAGATGGAAATTTTGTCGATCAATCATCATTTAACATTTATCTCTTTAGTTCATTAATTTACTTATATCCTATTTCCATATATTCTAAATTCTTATTTTCTATTATCAGAAAACATTTCTGATTCTTATTTGGAAAACATTTCCAAAACTCCTTTACTGGATTTAAACTGATATTTAAACCAAACATCGCCAACTCAAACCATTTCACTCAATAACTAAATTCACTTAACCATCATTCACTACCAAGCCTTATGATTCCTAAGTTAAGAAGGAAGTGAATCAAGTTGGTGTATAATTACCTCTCAGACCTTAACTGAACAACGTTTTAACTTCGAAATAGTCAAAGTTTATCTTTTAAATCTTTAACAAACTTCCTTATGTAACTCTCTTTTGAATAAATCTCTGTTCGATAACTCTTTCCTTCGAATAAACTATATTCGATAATCACTCTTCTTCGAATAACCTATATTCGAATAACTCTATTCAATTAACACTACTTGATTAACTCTAATCGATTTACTCTTATCAGTTAGCTCTATTTGTTTAACTCAATTCCATTAACTCTATTTGGTTAACTTTATTGGATTAACTCTATTTGATTTACCCTACTGGATTAACTCTATTCAATTAACTCTTACTAATTTACTCTTATGAATTAACTCCTTTCGAATAAACTATATTCGATTAACTCCTTTCGAATAACTAATATTCGATTAACTCCTTTCGAATAACTAATATTCGATAACTCCTTTCGAATAACTAATATTCGATAACTCCTTTCGAATAACTAATATTCGATAACTCCTTTCGAATAACTAATATTCGATAAGTCCTTTCGAATAACTAATACTCGATAATTCCTTTCGAATAACTAATATTCAATTATTTCTTTCGAATAACTAATATTCGAATAACTCTAATCCGACTAACTCTAATTCAATTAACTCTATTCGAATAACAAACATTTGACTAACTCTTGTTCGATTAACTCTAATTCAATTAACTCTATTCAAATAACAAATATTCGACTAACTCTTGTTCGATTAACTCTATTCGAATAACTCTAGTTCGATTTAACTCTAATCGATTAACTCTAACTGATTAACTCTAACTGGTTAACTCTAACTCTAATCGATTAACTCTAACTCTAATCGATTAACTCTAGCACTAATCGATTAACTCCTCTAAATCATTTTGATTAACACATTTTGATTAAATCCTTTGATTAACTCTACGTCCACACTCAGTTTCAAATATCGATGTTGAAATCGATTCTTACTTCTCTATATAAGCCCTGACTTATATATTCTATTTATCAAATGATAAATATTTTATTTTATTTATAAAATATTATTTATAAATTAATCTTCTCAATCTATTAGTTACAATAAATTCTATTTAAAATCTTTGCTTTAAATCGATATCATGTTATACCCGTGTGTGAAGCACGGGTCTAAACTTTCCTGATGTAAAATTTTATTCATTTGCCAAATATTTCCTTAGATAACGTTCTTTTCATTTCCCAATAAATCCCTTTTATAACTCTATTTATTTTCTATATAAATATTTCTTTTTTATAACTCTATTTACTTTCTAAATAAACATTTCCTTTTTATAACTCTATTTATAAATGTTTTACCAATATTTCTCTTTCGGTTTTATTTGTAAATGTTTTACAAATATTTCTCTTTCTGTTTTATTTGCAAATGTTTTACAAACATTTCTCTTTCTGTTTGTTTTACAAATAATTTCCTTTATATTTGTTTTACACATAATTTCCTTTATATTTGTTTTACAAATAATTTCCTTTATAAAATCCCTTGATTTTATAAATATTCCTTTATATAAAATCCTTTGATTTTATAAATATTCTATTCCAATATATAGTTTGAAATCTTCCTTCTATATAAAATCTTTCGATTTTATATAATATTTTATTTCAATATAGTTATTGAAAATTTTCTTTTTCATCCCAGGCTTTTCTTACGGTATTTAAAATACCAAACAACAGTGATCGATATCATTCAAACACACATAATCAACAACAGATTATATATCACTTCATATATCACAATATATGAAACAAAACAGTATTTTATATATTGAGGAACCCAATTGGGTCCTGCCAACCTGTTTCCCTGCATCAAAGATGTTAAACAACATAATTAACATCGATTTCATTTCATTATGAAATATTCTACTAAACAGAATCAATGTTTGATTAACGATTTATATATATATATATATATATATATACACATATATAGTTATCTATAATTTCAACCAATACATAAGCAATTCAACCAAACAGTAAACTCACAGCAATCAACAGATAATTACCAGTTCTAAGAATAAGTTATAGAAATATAACTATTTAGAGTTGGTGAGTTTTACTCATATTTCGCGTTAACCGTTAAATAACGATTTGCGTCTGTTGATTCATACGGACAATTTATTTCGCTATAAATTTTAACGAGCTCGGATTCACTCCTAGTCAATTCCACTGGGTTGCTCTCGCCCATACGATCCCAACGGATCTTGTTTCGCTGAAAACTGATATCGTATGAGATAGTTATGATAATTTCAAGTTATACGAGTATTTAAAATATAGATTAACTTAATTTATAATTAAATTGGGCCTCACCCCTTCACCAACGGCCCAACTTCTCCTAACCGTTCAGCCCAATACTCTTTTCTTCTTCCCGATTACAAGAAAACCAGTCGCTCCTCTAAATTCTCAAAACCGCTCCTTTTGTTTACCATTCCTCCTCCACCCCTCTATACATTGCCGTTCAAAAATCCGAAACACCCCATTTGCTTCGTTTCCTCGATCCCCTTCTTCCTATCACCGCAAGGAGCAGCTCGACTTCGCCTTGCAATTTCCGTTCGCCGGCTTCGAACGGTGGTAACAGTAAATCAAGCGACACCAATTAACATTGGAATCCACCAAAGTTTGCAGGCGACCAACGAGAGGCGCCCTCTTACTCAAGGCTCATAGGAACAGGGAACCCTTACGTAGTGGGATGTAGGCTTCAGTTGTTTTGGTACTTTTTCACTACGTCTTATTCTTTTTTTAGTAACCAGTTGTTCAGGCGTTAATCCATTTGGCCTTTTAGATAGAAGGCGAACAAAAGTTCTCCGCGGGCGCTACGCTATGTTGTTCGCTTTTGTCAATTGAAGTGCGCCAACTCACTTGATAGCAGATAGAGCGCGGAGCCCCAGTTGAGTCATCGTGAGCAGAGGGTTGGCGTTTCTTTTACTACTCAAAGAAAGAAAAAGAGTACGGCGAACGGCTACCAGAAGCGAATCTTCAAGCCATACTCAAAACCATTGTTCGTTTCCACCATCGACACCTCAATTTCGAAGAGATCGAAGCCCTAGGTGGACTGTGAGTTTCTGAGCACCAGTAAACACGCATCGCACCCAACAAAACTAGCATCAATGTGAAGATCCTAGTCTCGGGAATTCAAAGAGAAGATAGTTTTGATTTTAGGATTTTTACTTTATTTGATTTTGATTTATAAACTTCTATTTGGATGAGTTATGGAGCCACGACTTTGTTTTGAGGCCACAAAGAATGGTGGTTGAGAAGAATGAAACATGGACTTGTTTAGGTTCATTAATAGGTTAGGATATTTTGTTAGGGGATTTTTAGATATTTTACTTTTATCATTTTATCCCTTTTTCGCCTTCTAAAAATCCGTGTGATCACACACGATACTCAAAAATCGTGAAAATGATCATGTTGCTACTGTTCGACATTACGAACCCAAAAAAATTGGTTTCGTTGAATTGCGACTTCGTTTGCTCACACAGCGTATTTTTAACCATCGAAATATCAATTGTTTTCACATTAAAAATCCATACGACCACATACTGACTTCAAAAATCTTGAAAACTGAAATCTAGCAATAATTTAACATTGCGGATCCAACAAAATTAGTTTCATCGAATTCTGAGGTCGTTTGCAAAACTGGCTATTTTTAAATCTCTAAATAACCCTTTTAAATAAAAACAATTTAAATTAAATAAGAATAATTTTATATTATCGTATATATTCACAATAGAATACCATACAGCTCCAATAGGATTTATAATCCGATATTCAAACCCCGGTTGAATCGATATTCAATTTATGTGGAAAAATTCATTTATAATATATATATAAATCGTTATAAATTATAAAGGAATTCCATAGCGACTTTTCTAAAATTTGATTTGGACATAAATCAAAATCTACACGATGAAATCCCGATTTTTCTCTTCCATTAGAAAAATATACTTCACCAGTTCTGAGTGTTTCTTGTTTCACAGAAATCCGATTTAAAAAGGACCCTGTATATTCAGTTGAAGTTCAAATCGCCAAATAGCGAACTGTCGCGCCATTTCGAGCTCGATTATAATTATAATATAAATTACACATTCAACTGTCGTTCAAATAATATATTTGTTATTCGAATTCAATTCCAAACTGAATTATATATATTTTGAATTGTTCAGTTCACATTATATTGTCAATTCACTATTTCCGACTATTTCGTAAATAAATATATTATTCTATTATTTAAATTAATTAAATATTTAATATTATTTAATTAAACAACCAATTAATTCTCTAAACCACAATTTAAATAATTAAATTAATTAATTATTATATCGCAAAAATACGGGTCGTTACATTTCTTAACCAGTAATTTGTGAATTGCTTTAAGACCATTTAAGGATCAAACAGTTTTCACAATCAACTTATTAATTATAAGTGTCACATACCCAAGAAATTACACATATATCAATTAAAAATGATATTTTTATCATACTAATCATCATTAAACGTTGTAATGAACTTGTATCATCAAAAAATAACCATCACATAAATAAAATTAATTAACTAATAAATAGTTAATTATAATTAACCCTTATTTTATTTTCAGTTTCTCATCGTGGGTTCCACTTCATCAAACTCTTAGGCAAATGGGATGCAGACACTCTCGTACGACTCCTGAAATGATCTGGCGTCTACAAAGATTTCCAAAAGCTAACTGGATAGAGTTTTTGAAGCGATGGGATTTTTAAACTGGACAGATGAACTAACGGTTATGGATCTGGGTATACGGGGAAAGCGGGATAAGGTATGAGGTCCAACGGGGTTCGGCCTTGGGCTAGGGTCAACGTTTTGGGCTAGAGAGGGGTTGTTTTAGGTGGTGGGCCCCAGTATAGGGTGTACGAGTGGGGATGAGTGTGGATATGGGTTTAATTAAGGATTATTTGCAAATTAGGGATTTAAGAGATTTTTTGGGAGTTTGATAGGAATAGGAGGCAATGGCAAGGGGTGGAGGTTGGTGAGGGCTTGCACAGGTGGTAAAAATGATGGAGAGGGGGCGAAACAGGTCAGGTGAGGGAGAAGGGGGTGGCCTCAATGGTAAACGCTTGGAATAAGAGGAAGGTTTAAGGAGAAAACGTGAGAAGAAAGAAAAGAAAGGATTGGTGTGTTGTCAATAGGAGATGCAAGGTGAAGAAAAACACCAAAGGAGCTTGGTTACATGACACATCACTTGTGTTTATTGCCATATGGGCTTTTATAAAGTTATGAACGTGTTTTAGTTCTGCCTCATGTCTATCGCTCGTGTGACGGTAAATTCGTTTAACACAAAATTTTGAATCCTAACGTATTTCGTAATTTTGGGTCCAATGGGATAGATCTCATCTAATTTAGAGTCCATTTGACCATCTATTTTATTTATTTGTTGTTGCATTTTCGTTTAATTTTGGCTAATTGACCTGGTACGCGTTTATTTTTTGTATGCTCACATATTAATTCCAAAAACTATGAAATTTGGAACCTTACCATTTATTGATGTTTCGGATCTGATAAAATTGGCTTTGTCGAATTCAAAGATCATTTGAAAAATGTTTCTTTTTAGGCTATTGAAATAGTATCAAATTTTCGAACCTTTATATTTGAGTATAAATCCTTGTAAAATTAATTTTAAAATCGAATTTAAGTTGGTTTCAAAATTTTAGGTCGTTACAATCACCCCCATTTAAAAGAATTTCATCCCTAAAATTGTATGAAAGTAAAGCTGAAATAGAAATGATATAATAGAAATAAGTTTACCTCTTATAAGAGCTAATTAGAGATATCCACTCTACACCTGGGATAAGCCTTTTTAATGATGTCCTCTGTTTCCCATGTATAGTCTCTTGGATCTCCTCTCCACTGCACTTTAACTAATTTCACCCTTTTGTTCCTCATTTCTTTTATCTTTTTGCCAATTATCTTTAAACGCGCTCTTTTAACTGCTAAATTTGGGGTGATTTCCAAGTCCTCTTGTTCAGCTTCCTCAACAATTAAATGAGGATCAAGCACATATTTTCGAAGATGACAGATGTGAAAAACATTATGCACTCCAGATAACCATTCTGGTAACTGGATCCTGTAAGCCAAATTGCCAACTCTTTCCAATATAGGGAATGGACAAATATACTTGGGTGATAACTTCCCCGTTTTCTCGAATCAGATTACTCCTCTTAGCGAAAAAACTTTCAAGAATACTTGATCGCCAACTGCAAAATCCAAATCTCTCCTTCTAGAATCTACTTAACTTTTTTATCGCTTTGAGCTGCCTTCAACCTTTTGTTAACGAAGTTCACTTTATCTGCTACTTCATGGATCATATCTAGACATAACACAAGTTGATTTAGAGACTCTATCCAACATACAGGAGATCTGCAAGGTCGACCATATAATGTTTCAAATGGTGACATCTTTAGACTTGCTTGGAAGCTATTGTTATAATAGAACTCCATAAGATGCAAGTGATCTTCCCATTATCCTCCGAAATCAAGTATACAGACTCATAATAAATCTTCCAAGACTAAATTCACTCTTTCGGTCTGGTCATCTATTTTGGGATGGTAATGTAACACCTTATAATTTTAAAGAACATTAATAAAGTAAAGGGATACTTAATTAAATATTACTAATTAAGTTAAATGGAATGTACCATTGCGTTTGTCTTGGAATTCTGGTTCAAATAGACTTCGAGTTTGGGTAAAACAAATATCGTATAAGAAAGATATGAAGGTTAGAAGTTTGTCTGTATATAAGTAAGATATATATATATATATATATATATATATATATATATATATAATTCAAACCAAAATTCAAATCAATTCGAAAAACATGCTGGAGAAGTAGGTGAGATCCAGACCGGGATGGGACGACCCATGCCTGGGTTGGGTTGACCGGAGGTGTAGGTGGGTCGACCCCTCGCTGATCTGGCATGGTGCATTTTTCTATTCCTGGACTTGTTTGTGTGCTGGGTTCATTGGAGATAGTCTATATAAAGGCCAGTATTTCTATTATTTTCCTACACATAAAATAATGGAGATAATGAGATTCTCCCTTATCTTGGATTGAATCAGGCTATCTTCTACAACACCAGCCTATACATATGTCTGAGACAATTCTTGTACATCGATCCAATCTCTGTGAGTACATGTTACTTTTAGATATAAAAATTTAACAATAACCTTGACAAGTTAATAAATCTGGATCTAAGCCTATGTCTGTTAAGAAGTTGTGATTCATATCTAAATAGCTCTGCTATAATTACGCGTACACATGTTCTGTTGTCCAATTGTTATTATATGCCTATTTCTGTTATTAAAGGCCTACTTCTGTTATCTTATGCCTATTTCTGTTATTATATGCCTATTTCTGTTCTTCTCCCTCTCTTATTCCCTTTTTATTTTATAAGCCTATGCTAACTTCGGGCCTAGGCCAATCTCGTAAGAGATCTGCGTATGAACGAAATTGGGACAATTAGGGAATGTTCGGGAATGAAAATAAAAGAGGGAAAATTGGGGCATATCATGTAATGTGGAATATGACTCAAAAATTGGGAATATCTTGTACTGTGGAATATGATTGAAATTTGGGGTGTATGAACATGTAAATATGTAGGATTAATTCAAAGGTTAAGTGGAACATGAAACTATATATATAACTTGTGGAACCTATTTAATATGTTGGGGTTATATAAACCTATTAACCTATTTAGTATGTTAGGGTTAAATGAACATGTTTAATCTGTTAGGGTTAAATAAACCTGTTTAATCTGTTGGGATTAAGTAAACCTATTTAGTCTGTTATGGTTATATATATGGACCTGTTAACGTGTAATACTTAATCTGTTTAATCTGTTGGGGTTATATGAACTTGTTAACCTGAACTTGACCTGTTAATCTGTGGGGGTTAAGCGAATCTGTTAATCTGTAAGGCTTAACCTGTTAAAAATCCCAGTTAATTGGGGACACAAGCTTAGGGGTTTAGCTTGTGTCATCTACTGTGTGGGGCCCATATCAGTCAGTAACCCATTCTGGTATTAAAGGGGGACCCCTGAATAAGTAGGGGTTAGGGCACGCATTTTGAACTGATTGTAAAAGGTTCATCTGAATGGGGGTGTATACAGGCGTGTTCCAACGGAGTCATGAGCGTGCATGGGTCCGGTTTATAGAGAAAAATAAGCCTCTGTAGCACCAGTAAATAGGTCTATGTCCTTTCGTAGGTTGCCACTTTAGAACGTAATACACCCTATTGTAGGGCCGACGCATGATATTTACAAGCTAGGGAGTCGATCGCTTGGCGTAGTAATTAGGGTACGTCTAGTCTTGCCTGTTTTTTGTCCAGGTACCTATTATTTATGTTTGGGGTAACACCCGTTATTTCTATTGAGGTACCTGTTATTTCTGTTTGGGTAGAACCCGTTATGTAACTAGAAGTATACCTAATCCTACCATTATATTTCTGCAGGGATCATTATGTTTCTGTTATATTAGGGAACACCTAATCCTATCACACATCTGTTATACTATTATTGGTGCAGAGAAAAGAAAATGAGAAGAATAATTTACTCTGTTTATTCTGCTTATCCTGTTGATCCTGTTTATACTTGTTGTGTGTTACTATTATCTCTCTTTTAGTTTATTTACCTGTCCTAATACTTTTATCTCTTTATATGCTAAAAGTCATGGGACTCGCCAGACTTTATGTCTGACCCTTTTTGTTTCCCTTTCTCTCTTTCCTTCCCCCTCCCCCCTCCCTGCGGCCCTCAGGGTGGCAATGCTCATGCATGATTAGGACTTTCTCACTCTTTTGTTTCTGCTTGGATCTGGATCTGCATTGATGTATCACTTCGACTAATTGTCTACTTTATTATGGCTATTATTAGGGATTATGATTTTACAGTTCTGTACTT
The DNA here is from genome assembly GCA_030737875.1 of Allium sativum. NCBI lineage: Eukaryota > Viridiplantae > Streptophyta > Magnoliopsida > Asparagales > Amaryllidaceae > Allium > Allium sativum. Next base: position 325,954,668 of record CM060918.1, read on the forward strand.
TGATGGTTTTTAGCGCAAGACAAATGCTTTGGTTTAATGTAATTAGTTTCGATATTTTAGCCTGATGTTGTAATTAGTTTTGAGACTACGATATTTTTCTACTGAATAACGAAGTTTTAAACTTTCCGCTGCTATTTTTATATCTATCTTGTGGTGTTCCTTTTTTTTTACCTACAACGCTTCATGATCTTGATGCATTCTGGTAAAGAGTGACATTAACCGATGTGGGGTATCACATTTGGTACCAGAGCTGAAGGTTACAAGATCGGATAAAAGTTTGAAAATTGTATTCAAAATTAAAGTATTTTTCAAAGAGAACTATTTTTGAAAAACATATTCCCCAAAGCCATAAAAATATCTTTCTGATTCTCAGTTTGAATCCCTTTCCTTTTCTTTTCAACACGTCTGGGGAACCGAATCTTCCCGAGGGCATTCCGATACTAGCTTGGTCTTGTAGATATCTTGCGGCTACAACGCCTGCTGGAGGCCAAGCTGATGCACCTCCCCCAGCAGCTGCCTATGTTCCTCCATCTCCGCGAGTAGATAAATTCTCTAAGATATGCAAGGACTTCTGTTCTACGGGAGGAAAACGATTCCATAGAACTGAAAGCTTTATGGAAGCATGGAATTGGCTGCGAGAGACAAAGGATTTGTTTGGACTTTTTGAGGTCGATGATCGCAGAAAGATACAGTTGGCTGCATGGCAACTAAAGGACGAGGCTTTGTTTTGGTGGGAGGTGACGCAATCAAGGCGTCCGATGTATACTTGGGATAATTTCTGATAGAGATTCGAGATGAAGTTTCTTTCTCAGGCAGAAGAGAGTATGCAGATGGAGAGATTCTTAGTACTTGAGCAAGGGAGCATGTCTGTTGAAGAGTATGTAAATAAGTTCGATTAGTTGGCAAGGTTTGGGTTAGAGTTGGTGAATATCGCGCATAATAAAGCTTTAAGGTTCGCGAGAGGATTAAATCAACCTCTCTAAGCATTGGCATTGTCTCATATACCGATGGGGGGAACTTTTGAGAGGCTTGTTGGCACTGCATTAATGCACGAAGAGGGTAAAGATGAAAAGAAAGAGGTTAAGACTAATGAGTTTCAAAACAAGAAGGAAACACAAAAGAAAAGTGGAAAGAATGACAAAGCTCAGAACAAGAAGAAATGCCATTGTTGTGGGAGCTTGGGTCATCTGGTCAAGGATTGCAGAAAAAGGAAGAATGCTTGTTTCAACTGTGGTGAAGTTGGACACTATACAAGGGAATGCCCAAAGAAGCAAGGATAGGGGCAAAGGGCAGGGCCTTTTGGAGTGCAGGTGCATGTTCTCGAGGCTAGTGGACCGGACAGAGGTTGGAATTTTTTTGTTAATGGTTTGATTTTCCTTTCTGATCATCCAGTTAGGACTCCTTTTTTCCGGTACAGTTTATGCCAGCATTCATCAAACAATGTCAGCTCAAATTATATAGAAAAACAAATAACTAATAGAAAGAAATTAGAAAGTGAGATAAGAAAGAAAGAAATATTAGAATAGAAGAATAAGCAGAAGAACCAACACAAAATCAGCCGCTCTCATCGCAGCGGAACAAAATATAATATAGAAATAAATCTTTACTGAGAGCTTGAAAATATACTTACAATCGTCATAGTACATCACATATCTAAACAGTTATAACAATCTGTCCTCATATACAATCACACAGCGGAATAATATCGTATAATATCATATGTCTGAACTTTTCCTGCTCGTCTCTTCACATCATCTGAACAGTAGATCTTTGGCTGCAGACCAGAGATTATTAGCGGTTCTTCCATTTTAGGAAGATCCACGGTCTTCAATTGCTCCATCTCGATCAACATCTTCCACTTATTCGTATTTATTGGTCGGAATGGTTTTTGAATATAGATTTGATCCCAGTCTCTCCGTACCAACAATTGTATGGGTCGGATTTGATAATCAGTTATTTAACTATCAAATAAACAATCGTGAAAATAAATGAGGTCATTGGTTCAGTACTCAGCATCACTTGACCTTTTTAATTAAAACATTAACGAATAGTAAATTAAACTTGTAAATCCTTCAACATTTTCGACACAGTATCTACTTCTTACTTTTATATACTAATGTTCTTAAAGCCACTTCTTTAAAATACTTAGAAAAAAATCTTATAACCTATTCAGTTTCCATTTACCTTTCTTTTCAAAACATTTGCTACTTCATTCTTCATTATCTATAATTCCTCGTAAAATAACATTATGAAATCTTGTTTCATTTCATTACTTGAAAATAATAACTAATGCTTATTCTTATAGAATAACCCTATTTCAATACTCAACTTCACATTTCCTTTTAACTCGAAAATATCTTTATATTTTCACGCAATCTCCTTCTATATTTCCTTTACTTTGGAACATCCTTATATATCCTCGAATCTTTTTAATTTCCTTTACTTCGGAACCCTAATTATGAATATTCTTCAGATTTTCACCAATAATGTTGCATCATTATTTCTATAATCAAATAACAAATTATTACTAATCTTTTTTACAATTACAAAGTAATATCATCCTTAGATAATCCTAATGTCGTTCAAGTTGGATTATTTTAATTACCTCTCAGACCTTGATCAGCAACGTTCTTATCTTAAGGTAGATACAAGTTGTAATCCCAAAACTGATTTTTCATTCTAATATCAATAGAAATTCCATTTAACTATTTTATTCAAAATACGGTTTCATAAAACCTTCTTACTTTTTTTAGAAAAACTCTTTGTCTAATATAACCATTATTTCTTCATTCAACAACTAAGTAATTTCTTATAAAACATCACCTTTTAACCACTACCTCTTTAAAGAAATTCATTTTATAATTCGGATTTGGTTACGAAATCTTATGACTTGCTTCTTTTATCAAATTCACTTTTACCAATTCCTTTTTCTAGTCCATTCAACCATTTCCCGCTTTGAGCATCTTACTTCAATTTTACCCCTTTTTACTTAATTCCATTATTAAGTGACGTTAATTAATAATTAACGCTTTAACACCTTAAACCTCCTTTATATAACTCTAGTTTAATATAAACCCTTTTTATCTTAATTTCCATTTACTTAATTCGAATATTTAAGTAACATTTATTAAGCTATTGTATTCGCTTAAAATTTCTTTTATAACTTTGTTATAAAACCTCAGGTTTAAAATAGAAACCCGTTCGTAAACTCCTTTTACAATTCAATTAGATTTCATTTCAATTAAAAAGTAATTTCGTAAATTACTATTAATCAGAATAATAATTTACTTCAATCATTAAAAACTGTAAAAGTGGTTAATTTCTTTATTAACTAAAATAAATAGTAACTCCCTTTTTAAAATCTTATTAAAATTAAACAAATATTAATAAAACTGTTTCATTAGATTAATTCAAAACAAACTAATTTAATAATCATTCTCAGTTAAAACGGTCGACTTAGTCAACTCAAAACACGGTTATCTCGTTAACCGATTCCAATTAGTTCTCACTTTAAATTAAATAATAATATAATCAATTTAAATAATTCCATTTAATCGTTTCTTAAAACAATTATCCCCATTAGGTTAATTTTCTACTCACTTACTTATAAATCTGGTTAACATCAGAATTTACTTTATAAAATCAATTAATAATTAATTATAAACTTAACTAATGAATAAAAAATATTTATTTCATTTTAACAAACTTTTATTCAAAATACAAATTTAAAATCTATCTTCAGTTAAAGAAAAAATTATAACTTCATTTTGGCCAGATACTGCTAATTACTCAACCAATATTGGCCATTGGTTAAAACAAAACAAACGTTGAATTTTCAGTCAATGATCAACAATCAAATCAATCATCTAATCATAACAGTTCATATAATGGTAATATGAAAATGAATAATATTTAATGTATTTGAGGAATCCAGTTGGATCCCTCCAACCTGTTTTCCTCTACATCCAAATATGTTACCTCAAATAAAATTATTCAATAAGAATTATCAAATTTAAGCTAATAAATTTTAAAACAGTAAATAACGACTATTTAACATCAAAAAAATTGTATAACAAACAATTTAAACAATTAAATTAAATGCGTTTATTTTATAAACGTGACCAACAAGGTAAGTCACTTTAATTGGGTCCAATCGTTAAAATAGTGATTTGGTATTCCACTGAAATTAAATGACGGTTTAATTTCATCAATTAAAATCAACAAATTAACATATAATTAGCAAACAGTCAACCAATAACAACCAGAGCACAAAATTATAAAACCTAACTTATATAAAATGTAAGTGGGAAGAACCGAGTGAGTTTAACTCACCTTGATTTGATTTGTTGATTTAACAGCTCGTTTCAATTTAATTAAATAGGCTTTAATTTTACTGAAAGATATATTTGATTCCATCCGAGTCCAGATTTGTTCCATGACATTGTATTCGTCAAGATGATTCCAACGATATATGGGTTGTCCAGTTCTAATCACATACGAGCATGTTATAGACATTATAAGTTATAATATTATAATTAAATTTAATTATTCTCTAATCACTATGCTTAATAATTAATTTCATTTTAATACACATGTCTTCCGACTGTTCTTGGCTCCCTTTCTTCATTCTTAACTTCCAGTAACTCGCCTACAACAAAATCACGTTTTCAGTTTATATAAATTAGGTTTAATTCTATTATATAACTCTTAATTAAAAAATTAAACTTAATTACAGGCCGATACTTAAAAATCAATAACTAAGGTTCAATCTTTTGCTTCCTGTCCCCTTCCCATTATGAGAACAGTATGCAAAAATTCACGTCTTCAGTTAATATAGGTTTGGTTATAATAATCGATTTCCTAATTAACTTTTAGTATTAAGTTAACTACAAAGGATATAACAGGCCAATGTCCTTATCTCCTTCCAAATCATAATGCCTCGTTCGTTCCTCCCTGTCATCACGTATCCCATGCTGCCAATAAAATCTACATTTAGTTTAACATGTTTTTAATATATAAATTAATTCCGAATTAAAATTAATTAACCTCTAATTACGTTGTGTAAAAAGATAAGGCCGATTGTTTCATATTCCAGGATTAAGCCCGATTTACAACTTTCGCTTGTAGACCAAAAACTAAGCATGTCTTCTTCCTGGTCATCACTATATGCGCCGACGAAAACCAGAGCTACAGCGCCACCATCCCACTGATCGCACCACCAAGAGCGGTGCCACGTCGTCGTCCTTTTGCCCAAGTCATGCTCAATTCCATCGTTCCTATAGCCTGTAATTGACCCTGATCCGCCACCTCTTCTCGAGCTTTTCCTGGCTACCACGAAGCATTAGTGTCAATCACCGCCAACCAGTTTGTAGAGTGTGTTGCCCTGATCCGCCAACTCTTCTCGAGCTTTTCCTGGCTACCACGATGCATCAGTGTCAATCACCACCAACCAGTTTGTAGAGTGTGCTTCCTTGAACAATTTTGTTGTTGTAAACTTTGCCCATTGATGATCGGACAGGAAGAAAATCGAGGGGGAGGATGGGAATAGATCATTCGTTTGTTTATTGAGGGTGGCGGCATAATTTATGTTGACCAGGGACGAAAATATCTGGGGTTAAGAGGATGTGGGTATTTATAGTAAAGGTTAGAATTAAATAATATTTTATAAAACTTTACCGTGGAGTAATCTATTAAAATCACCTCAAACCAACTCCAATCGAGATGAAACTCCTAATACTAACATAGAAAAATATTCCAGACATGATAGGACAAGTTTCGTCGAATTCCGATGTTGTTTGTAAAAATCCCTTTATAATCCTCAGGTGAATAATCACGCGTTTAAATTTCCCATGATCACAAATAAATCCAATCAACTTGAAACTTTGAAATCCTGCTTGTAGTTTTCCTTATAGATCTAATGGTTTCGTTAAAATCGGAATTCGTTTGGCCAGTCGTTTTTTCTTCTAAAGTTACCTCTGTCTAAATTGGCCAAAATAATATAAACGATTAAAGTGTTTACCGTTGCCATGTTCAAACGGTTAGTCCGATCGACACGAAAATCGAAATCCTACAATAACTAACTAATACGAATCCAATGGTACAAGTTTTGTTGCATTCCGAGACTGTTTCCCGGTACACTATTTTAAATATCCAAACATGAGTATCAATTCATTTGCAAACACAGGGTTAAATCATTTATTTCAATTCATATGCGTTCTCATTCTAGTTTATTATACTGAAATTCATTCTTTCGTTTATAATTCATTTAGCTCCATTAAATTGTTCATTATTTCTATTCAAACAATCTATCATCCAATAACAAAAAATTCACAATCAACAACCAATACAAAACCCAATCAACCAAATCAATTGAATTTACATTCCATATTAATATTTTACTTCGGTTTCCACATATTTGAACATCAATCGATTAATATCCAATTGATTTCTATTTAATTATTATTTATTAAATTTATAAATTCCAAAATTAATTTATTAAATTTCAATACCATTCTTAATTTAATTTCACTTAACTATGTTAAGTTCCAATTCAAATCCTTAATGTAATATGAATTCCATTCAAATCAACCAAACACATCAAATACACTAATATCTCAATAATGTAATAAAATTATTTCTTTTTTATACAAAATATAATTTGGGTAAATTTATTTCGTTTACCCTCTTTTCAAAACAATACTGCATCCATTGACAGTTCAATTCTTCTCAACGCACTTGAACTGATCAAACAACATAATACGAAACATTTGTATATAAAATATACAAATACGCTATCATATATAAACACTCAACTCAATCTAGGGTATTACTAACCCCATTTATATCGAGTTACGCACAGAGCCAAGGTTATTACTAAACCATCGCTCTGATACCAAGTGTAATGACTCACTTTTTCAGTACATTTTAAGCCGACATTTTTCAAACCATGTCAACTCAAATTATACAGAATAACAGATAGCTAATAGAAAGAAATCAGAGAGTGAGATAAGAAAGAAAAAAATATTAGAATAGAAGAATAAGAAGAAGAACCAACACAAAATCAGAGGCTCATATCATAATGGAAAAAAATATAATATAGAAATAAATCATTACCGAGAGCTTGAAAATATACTTACAATCGTCAGAGTACATCACATATCTGAACAGTTATAACAATCTGTCCTCATATACAACCACACAACGGAATAATATCGTATAATATCATACGTTTGGATTCTTCCAGCTCGTCTCTTCACATCATCCGATAACTTGAACCTATAGAACTCGGTCTAACCTGAGCATTACGAACGCCGGATCAGTCTGGTGAACCAAAGTGAGAAACCCACTAAATTTAAAGGCATTACACAACTTGATTTTTACGTCAAAATCTTTTTGAAAGAATAGCAAAATTGTAAGACCAAATCCATACATAAATACGAACCGTTTTTACCTTACGATAACCCAAAATATTTTTGAAAAATAATATTATTATCATATTATGATAGTATCTAATATAAATAAATAGCAATCTAGTGGAACACTTGCATCTCACGCTCTACGTACATAGCATACAATCAAAACCGTGGGCACTTATTGGAGACTGGATCTCCATGGCAAGGTATGGGCAATTACCTTTCTAACAATGTACTTCCGGAGATGAATACATTGGGGTTCAACAAGAACATCTTTCGACCTAGGCTAAACATGACCAACCCCTCACTTCGCTTGAGAGTACCGAATATATCATTACCACGGATGGGGGCCATCCAACTGAACCGATAGCATACATACAAAAATAAAACGGACAACCGAAGGCATTTGATTTCTTTAGATTAGCTAATGATATACCATTTTGATGGGTGCGGGCCACATAGCCATGCTACCTACCCGATTTTTTTACCATTTCCCAGTTGATGAGGCTTTAGATCATACTTACTTTTTTGGAACATCTGGCCACCATTCACTTTGAATGCCACATTGTCAGATCCGCCAGAAAATCACTAATTGTCATCCACAAAAATACCCTAGTTGTTAAGCTAAAAGAACGACCATTCTTCACCACAACTATAGTATGTTTGAAGAAATCAACGTACGCGGTTCCTTTAGAAATACTCTGTCAGACATCTGTCCATACAAGTTATCCAGGAATAGGATGAACCAAAGGTACTCTCCTACTGCATCCAAAATAGGAATCACCACATGGATCAGTAGCGAGAAGTCCTTGCAATCCGTAGATTCCAACCATAACAGAACTACAATATACCTTTGTCTGCAGACCAGAGATTATTAGTGGTTCTTCCGTTTTAGGAAGATCCACGGACTTCCATTGCTCCATCTCCATTAGCATCTTCCACTTAATCACATTTATTGGTCGGAATGGTTTTCGAATATAGAATCGATCCCGGTCTTTCAACAATCGTATGGGTCAGATTTGATAGTTGGTTATTTAACTATCAAATAAACAATCGTGAAAATAAATGAGGTTATTGGTTCAGTACTTAACATCACTTGGCCTTTTTAATTAAAACATCAATGAATGGTAAATTAAACTTGTAAATCCTTCTATATTTTCAACACTGTATTTACTTCTTATTTTTATATACTAATGTTCTCAAAACCACTTCTTTAAAATACTTAGAAACATATCTTATAACCTAATCAATTTCCATTCACCTTTCTTTTCAAAACATTTGCTACTTCATTCTTCATTATCTATAATTCAGAAACCAATTCAACTTATCCCTCATAAAATAACGTTACAAAATCTTTTTTTATTTAATTACTTGAAAAAAATAACCAATACTTATTCTTATAGAATAAACCTATTTCAATACTCAACTTCACATTTCCTTTTAACTCGAAAATATCTTTATGTTTTCACGCAATCTGCTTCTATTTTTCCTGTACTTCAGAACATCCTTATATATCCTCAAATCTTTTTAATTTCCTTTACTCTGGAATCCTCATTATAAATATTCTTTATATTTTCACCAATATTGGTACACCATTATTTCTCTAATGAAATATCAAATTATTACTAACCTTTTTACTGTTGCAAACTAATATCATCCTCATATAATCCTAAAGTCATTTAAGTTGGGGTATTTTAATTACCTCTCGGACCTTGATCAACAACGTTCTTATCTTAAGATAAATATGAGTTGTAATCCAAAAACTGATATTTCATTCTAATATCAATACAAATTCCCTTTAACTATTTTATGCAAAATACGGTTTCATAAAACCTTCTTACTTTTTTTTAAAAAAAATCTCTTTCTCTAATATAACCATTATTTCTTAATTTAACAATTAAGTAATTTCTTATATCAAATTCACTTTTACCGATTCCTTTTGCTAACCCATTCAACCATTTCCCGCTTTGAACATCTTATTTCATTTTTCCTCCTTTTTACTTAACTCCATTATTAAGTACGTTAATATAAAATTAACGCTTTAACACCTTAAACCTCCTTTACATAACTCTACTTTAATATAAACCCTTTTTATCTTAATTTCCTTTTACTTAATTCGAATATTTAAGTAACATTTATTAAGCTATCGTATTCGCTTAAAATTTCTTTTATAACTTTGTTATAAAAACTCAGGTTTAAAATAAAAACCCGTTTATAAACTTCTTTTACAATTCAATTAGATTTCATTTCAACTTCGATTACTTTTTAAATGAATTTCAATTAAAAAGAAATTTCCTAAATTACTATTAATCAGAATAATAATTCACTTCAATCATTAAGTACTGTAAAATTAGTTAATTTCTTTATTAACTAAAATAAATAGTAAATCCCATTTTAAAAACTTATTAAAATTAAACAAATATTCGCTAAACTGTTTCATTAGATTATTTCAAAACAAACCAATTTAATAATCATTCTCAGTTAAAACGGATGACTTAGTCAACTTAAAACACAGTTATCTCATTAACCGATTCCAATTAGTTCTTTCTTTAAATTAATTAATAATATAATTAATTTAAATAATTCCATTTAATTGTTTCTTAAAACAACTATCCCCGTTAGGTTTAATTTTCTACTCACTTGCTTATAAATCCGATTAACATTAGAATTTACTTTATAAAAACAATTAATAATTAATTATAAACTTAATTAGTAAATAATAAATATTTATTTCCTTTTAAGTAACTTTTATTCAAAATACAGATTTAAAATTTATCTTTAGTTATAAAATAAATTTTATAACTTCATTTAGGCCAGATACTCTCAATCAATATTGCCCATTGGTTAAAACAAAACAAACATTGAATTTCCTGTCAATGATCAACAATCAAGTCAATCTCTGATCATAACAGTTTATATAATGGTAATATGAAAATAATAAAATTTAATATATTTGAGGAATCTACTTGGGTCCCTCCAACCTGTTTTTCTCTGCACCCAAATATGTTACCTCAAATAAAATTATTCGATAAGAATTATCAAATTTAAGTTAATAAATTTTAAAACAGTAATAACGACTATTTAACTTCAACCAATTTATATAACAAACAATTCAAACAATTAAATTAAACACGTTTATTTTTAAACGTGACCAACAAGGGAAGTTACCTCAATTGGGTCCAATCGTTAAAATAGCGATTTGGTATTCCACTAGCAACCGTCGGTTAAATCAACCAATGAATATATAATTAACAAACAGTCAACCATTAGAAACCAGAGCACAAAATTATAAAAACCGAATTATATAAAATATAAGTGGGAAGAACTGAGTGAGTTTAACTCACCTTGATTTGATTCGTTGTTTAAACTACTCGTTTCAATTAAATTAAACAGGCGTTTAATTTAACTGAAAGATCCAGTTGATTCCATCTGAGTCCAGATTTGTTCCATGACGTAGTATTCGTCAAGAATATTCCAACGATACATTGGTTGTCTAGTTCTAATCACATATGAGCATGTTATAGACCTTATAAGTTATAATATTGTAATTAAATTTAATTATTCTCTAATCAATATGCTTAATAACTAATTACATTTTAATACACATATCGATCGACTGTTCTTGGCTCCCTTTCTTCGTTCTTAACTATCAGCAACTCGCTTGCAATAATATCATGTTTTTAGTTTGTATAAATTAGCTTTAATTCTATTATATAACTCTTAATTAAAAATTTAAACTTAAGTACATTGTTCTATTATTAGGCCGATACTTAAAAATTAATAACCAAGGTTTAACCTTTTGTTTCCTGTCCCCTTCCTGTTATGAGAACAGCCTGCAAAAATTCATGTCTTCAGTTAATACGGCTTTGGTTATAATAATCTATTTCCTAATTAATTTTTAGTATTAAGTTAATTACACAGGATATAATAGGCCAATGTCCTTATCTCCTTCCAAATCGTAATGCCTCGTTCGTTCCTCCCTCTCATCACTTATCCCATGCTGCCAATAAAATCCACGTTTAGTTTAACATATTTTTAATATATAAATCAATGCCTAAATAAAATTAATTAACCTCTAATTACGTTGAATGTAAAAAGATAAGACTGATTGTTTCACGTTCCAGGATTAGGCCCGATTTACAACTTTCGCTTCCAGACCAAAAACTGAGCTCGTCTTCTTCCTGCTCATCACTATACGCACCGACCATAACTGGAGCTGCAGCACCACCATCCCACTGATTGCACCACCATCAGACTGCGCCACCAGGAGCGGCACCACGTCGCGGTCCTTCTTTCCAAGTCTTGCTCAATTCCATCGTTCTTGCAGCCTGTAATTGACCCTGATTCTCCACCTTTTCTCAAGCTTGTCCTGGCCACCACGAAGTATCTAAGTCGATCACCATCGACCAGTTTGTAGAGTGCGCCACCCTGAACAAGTTTGTTGTTGTAACCTTTACCCATCGATGATCGGGCGAGAATAAAATCGAGGGGAAGGATTGGAATAGATCATCCATTAGTTTATTGAGGGTGGCGGCATATTTTATGTTGACCAAGGATGAAAATTTCTAGGGTTAAGGGGATGGGGGTATTTATAGTAAAGGTTAGAATTAAATAATATTTTATAAAACTTTTCCGTAGAGTAATGTATTAAAATCACATCAAACAAACTCCGATCAAGATGAAACTCCTAATCCTAGCATAGAAAAATGTTCTGGACATGATGGGACAAGTTTCATCAAATTCCGAGGTTGTTTGTAAAAATCTCTTTATAATCCACAAGTGAAAAATCATGCGTTTATATTTCCCACAATCACAAAATAAATCCAATCAACTTGAAACTTTGAAATCCAACTAGTCCTTTCCTTTACGGATTTAATGAAATTTGTTTCGTTAAAATCGGGGTTCGTTTGGTCAGTCGTTTATTCTTCTAATTTTACCCCTGTCTAAATTGGCCAAAATAATATGAACGATTAAGGCGTTTATCGTTTCCATGATCAACGGTAAGTCTTATTGACACGAAAATCAAAATCCTACAATAACTAACTAATATGAATCCTATGGCATAAGTTTCGTCGCATTCCAAGACTGTTTCCCGGTACGCTATTTTAATATGCCAAACAACTCTATTTTGGTCACCGAAATACCCGATGTCCAAACATAACAAACCACTTACCTATACTGACTCTAATCGTCGATACAAACTCAACGTAATTGGTTTGTGGCTTAATTCGATCATCTACTCAATGTTATACCCAAATACCCCTATATTAAATTAAATTAATTTTATTACGTGTTATATAAAATGATTGGACGTTTACGACTGTTGTTGTCACATACGACATAGGTTTGCTACGAAATTTGGTTTTCTACAATAATTTAACATTATCGTTCCAATGAAACCAATTTCTTAGAAATCTGGCCCCGTTTGCAAAATCGTTATTTTAAAGGCCTATATATAATGTTGATTAAAATATTATAAATGTCCAAAATAATTAAATAATAATAATAATAAATTTTTATTATCATAAATATCCAAATAAAATTATCATATAGCTTCAATTATAAACAATATGGTTTTTACAACTCGAAAATATCAATTTCAAGTCAAGAAGGTATCCACATTATATTAAAACCCTATTATATTACTTAATAAATGTTATATTTTGATAGCGATTTCCCTAGCGACTATTTTAAAATTTGAGTTGGACATAACTAACAATCTATAACACGAAATCTGGATTTTTCTCTTACATATGAAAATTATAATCAACAAGATTCTAACATTTCTTGTTTCACAGAAATCCAACTTATATCAGATCTGGTATATTCAATTGAAGTTGAAAACTCAAAATTACGAACTACCGCAATGTTACGAGCACGATTTTTATAATATATAAATTTATATATTCAAACTTTGTTTTAATAAATGAATTAAATATTAAAAATCCATTAATATTCCAAATAAAATATTTAAACAATAAATAAATAAATTATTTGGCTACCAAAAATACGAGACATTACATTGGCGCATCTCACTCTTTTATATCTGATTTTGTGGTTAAGTCTCCACACCTTAGTATTAGTATTGTTTCTGATCCCGTTATCGTCCCAAACCCCAATGGGGTCACGACTCATCTGTCTATGATATGTCGGGGTTTGAGGATATATGTGTTGGGCGTCAAGTTTGAGTGTGACATGTATGTGCTTGGTTTTATGGGCTATGGTATGATTCTATGGATGGATTGACTAGCCATGTATAGTGCCATCCTTAACCGTGAAAGGAGGGTTATTAGACGTTTGACTTGCCGAGGGTGGACACTTGAGATTTCCTGTGACCCAAAGGGGTCTGTCATGCTTAGCTTCCTAAAATCACTTAATGCTTCTACCGATGATTTGCGTTTTGTACCCATAGTTTATGAGTATCCGGATGTTTTTAATGAGGTTCGAGGCTTGCCTCTGAGGCGTGAGACTGATTTTTGACTATACTTGATGGATAATGTGAAGCCAGTCGCATTGCCTGTGCGCCATATGGCTCCTGGGGAAAGAAGGGAGCTTAGCAAGCAAGTAGGGAACTACTTGAGAAAGGGTGTATTAGGTAAAGTATATCGGAATGGGGTGCCCCAGTCGTCTTTGCAACTAAGGCGGATGGCTCACTTCGCCTATGTTGGATTATAGGAAGTTGAATAAGATCACCAAGAAGAATAGGCACCCACTCCCGAGGATTGACGATCTGTTTGACCACCATGATGGCCCATATGTTTTCTCGTAATTATATATATATATATATATATATATATATATATATCAATGATAAGTGCTATTTTATACTGAATGTGTATGCATAGTGTATTTCATTTAGTGGCATGTCCTTTGAGAGCTAAAAATGTGATGATTGAGGGTGGCCGAGAACAGTATAGACAAGACTGCTTTCCGAACTCCAGATGGCTTCTTTGAGTGACTAGTCATGCATTTTGGGTTGACAAATGCACCCGCATATTTTTTGGATCTGATGAGTAAGGTGTTTAGGGAGTTTCTGAATAAGTTCGTGGTGGTCTTTGTGGATGACATCCTGATTTTCTTGAAGAACGAGGAAGAGCATGCCCTAATTTAGGAGGGTTTTGAGGTCTCTCGGAGCACAGCGGCTTAAGGGGAAATTCTCCAAGTGTCACATTTGGAGTAAGAAGGTGAGATTTCGAGGGCATGTGGTCTCGAAGAATGGGATAGCGGTGAATCGTGCGAAAGTAATTGCAGTTCAAGATTGGAAGATTCTAAAGAATGCAATGGAGGTGAGAATTTTTCTTGGTTTGGCGGGCTATTATAGGAAGTTTATCAAGACTTCGCAAAGATATCACCCCCACTCACCAGACCGACGAAGAAGAATCTGACCTTTTCTTGGAGTATTGATTATGAGGATGCTTTTCAACGGTTGATGAGGGCTCTGATAATAGCCCCAGTTTTGACAACACCTAATGGGAACAAGGCGTTCATAGTGTACACTGATGCATGTGGTATAGGGCTTGGTGTCGTCTTGATGCAAGAGGGAAGGGGAGTATGCTACAGTAGTAGACAACTAAGAGTTCATGAGAGAAATTACCCTACCCATGATTTGGAGTTGGCTGCTATAGTGTTCGCACTTAAGACTTGGCGGCATTATCTTCTTGGATAAAGGTTCGAGTTATACATGGACCATAAGTCACTCAAGTATCTGTTCTCGTAGAAGGATCTCAATTTGAGACAGCAAAGATGGATAGAGTTCCTAGATTTCTATGACTTTGAGATTACTTGTACCCCTAGCATGGATAATGTGGTGGCGGACGCGTTGATTAGGCAAAGGATGACCTTGAGTCCTCTATTCGTAGAGATACGAAGTTTGGAGTACATATCGACCTTCGATTTTAGGCCATCTACGGATCTTACACCTGATTTGTCGGCATCCCTAGAGGTGCGACCTACTCGTATGGATCAGATCGGATCTTCGCAGTGGGACGACCCACAGATAACAGACATCTTTGACAGGCTCAATAGAGGGGAGACTTCTAATCACCTTAGTGGATATTCCATGGATGACAAAGGGTGGCTACGACGAGATGAGAGGTTTTGCATTCCCTGAGTTGGAGATTTGTCAGGGACAGACCTTAAGGAAGCCCATCATTCTAGGATGGCTATCTATTCAGGCAACGATAAGATGTACCGAGACATGAAGAGGATTTTCTTTTGGGTCGGGATAAAGAAAGATGTAGTAGAGTTTATAGCTCGATGTTTAGTTTTTTTTGGCAAGTAAAAGTTAAACAGAAGAAGCTGGAAGTTTGCTTCATCCTTTGGAGGAGAGCATCTATATGGATTTCATCGATGGTTTTCCTAGATCGAGGAAAGGCAACACCAGTATCTGGGTTATAGTAGACAGGCTTACAAAGAGCACTCATTTCATTCCTGTTAAGAGCAAGAGAATAACCACATAGTTGGCATCAGTTTATCTTTGTGGGATAGTTTGTCTACATGGAGTACCTTCTAGCATAGTGAGTGATTGTGATCACATCTTCACTAATGAGTTCTAGAAGAGCCTGCAAGAGGAACTAGGTACATAGTTATGTTAGAGCACCGCATATCACCCTCATATCGATGGACAGGCTGAGAGGATAAATAGAGTCTTTGAGGATCTTTTAAGCTTATGTATCCTAGACTTCAGAAGGACTTCGTAATAGCTCTTCCAATGGTGTAGTTCACCTACAACAAAGCTATTAGGCTAGTATAAGAATGGCATCCTTCGAGGCACTATACGGACGATCTTGCAGATCACCGACTTGTTGGTGGGAGACTACGGATAGGCTTCTACTTAAACCTGAGATGATTAGAGAGGCCTCAGAAAAGATTGATCTTACACGCAGACGTATGAAGATAGCTCAGGACAGGCAGGAATCCTACGCAGATAGAAGAAGGACTGACATTAAATTTAAGGTATGAGACATGGGTTTCATCAAAGTATCACGTCTGAGGAACGTGGTTCGCTATGGATTTGTAGGGAAATTGGCGCCAAGGATTGTAGGTCCATTTCCAATAGCAGACAAATGGCCAATAGTGTGAGACTACCAGAGAGATGGACATGTGTTCATGATGGTTTCCGCGTTTCCGATTTGTGGAAATGTCTTCACGATACAGTAGAGGTGGCTGAGCCAAGCATACTTGAGGAAGTAGAGGTAGAAAAGGAGGCAACAGTTAGACGAGTTCCTACCTGTATACTTGGATCAGAGGTCAAGAAACTATGCAATAGAAAGGTTAAGTTAATGAAAGTTCAATGGGGAGAAAACCGCGAGGATGCAACTTGGGAGACTGAAGACAAGACTCACGCTTCACACCCTTTTTTTAAGGATATGTTCTTAATTTCTTTTTCCAAACTTTTATTTGTACTTGCTTCTATCATTCGAGTATATCCTATTAATCGAACCCTCGACCTTTAGGTAGAAAACCAATGGATGTAAGCATGTTTTTGATACATGTTATTTTTGATGGATGCAAGTGGATGCAAATGTTTGCTAGTGGTTGTTCATGGATGCATATACACACACTAGGCACTCGATCGGCTCAAACACTCTCATACTGCACATGGATGTGTGTGTGTTTTATTTTTGTGGGTGAAAGCGGATGTATCATCATATGGATGTTGCATTTGGACGAATGATTTTGCACACATGTAGAGTTTGCATGATATACTAGGAATATTTGCGTACATTTTGGATTCATGGCACAAACATATATTGCACTAAGGAGGTCAACTTAATCAGTAGACCGCCTGATTTTCACATTATCATAGGAACATATACACACACCTTTTCATATGTTAGAAATACCTAAGGACAATGGATGCCTATGGATGACGGATGAGTAGATGATTGCAGGTGGGTGTTAGGATAGTAATGTTCTCCTAGACTTGGAGATTTCGGGGACGAAATCCTTTATGTAGGGGAGAATGTAACACCCCGTAATTTTAAAGAACATTAATAAACTAAAGGGATACTTAATTAAATATTTTGAATTAAGTAAAATAGACTATACCATTGCGTTCATCTCGAAATTCTAGTTTGATGGACTCCGAGTTTGGGTAAAACAGGTATCGTATGAGAAAGATATGAAGGTTAGAAGTTTGTATACATATAATTAAGATATATATATATATATATATAAATGTGTGTAATTCAAACCAAAATCCAAATCAGTTCGAAAAACAAGCGAGAGAAGTAGGTGATATCCAGATCGGGATGGGATGACCCATGCCTGGGTTGGGTCGACCCATGGGTCGATCCGAGGGGTAGGTGGATTGACCCCTCCCTGATCTGGCACGGTGCATTTTTCTGTTCCAGGACTTGTTTGTGTGCTGGGTTCGTTGGAGTTAGTCTATATAAAGACCAGCATCTCTATTGTTTTCCTACAAGTAAAACAATGGAGATAATGAGATGCTGCCTCACCTTGGATTGAACCAGACTATCTTCTACAACACCGGCCTATACATATATCTTAGATTTCTTGTACACCAATCCAAATTATGTGATTTCATGTCACTTTTAGATTAAAAAATTAACATTATCCTTGACATATTAATAAACCTGGATCTGAGCCTATGCCTGTTAAGAAACTGATTCATATCTAAACAGTTTTGCTATAATTACGTGTACACCTGTTCTGCTATCCTGTTGTTATTATATGCCTATTTCTGTTATTATATGACTATTTCTGTTACTATATGCCTATTTATGTTCTTCTCCCTCTCTTATTCCCTTTTTATTTTATAAGCCTAAGCTGACTTCGAGCCTAGGCCAATCTCGTAAGAGATCTGTGTATGAACGAAATCGGAACAATTTAGGAATGTTTGGGAATGAAAATAAAAGAAGGAAAATTGGGGCATATCCTGTACTGTGGAATATGACTGAAAAATTGGGGCATATCTTGTATTGTCGAATATAACTGAAATTTGGGGTGTATGAACATGTAAATCTATAGGCTTTATCTGAATGAGGGTGTATGCAGGTGCGTTCCAACGGAGTCATGGGCATGCATGGGTTAGGTCTGTAGGAGAAAATAAGTTGTTCTAGCACTAGTAAATAGGTTAGTGTCCTTCGGTAGGTTGCCACTTTAGGAAGTAAAACACCCTATTTTGCGGCTGACACAGGATATTTACATGTTAGGGAGCCTATTGCTTGGGGTAGTAATTAGGGTACATCTAATCCTGCCTGTTTTCTTTTTGGGCACCTGTTATTTCTATTCGGGATAATACTCATTATTTCTGTTGAGGTACCTATTATTTCTGTTTAGGTAGAACCCGTTATGCAACTAGAAGTACACCTAATTCTACCGTTACATTTCTGTTGGGATCATTCAGTTTTTGTTACATTAGGGAACACCTAATCTTATCATACATCTGTTGTACTAGCATTGGTGCAGAGAAAAGTAACTAAGAAACATAATTTACTCTGTTTATTCTGCTTATCCTGTTCATACCTGTTGTATGTTACTATTATCTCTCATCATGTTTATTTACCTACCGTGATACTTTTACCTCTTTATATGCTAAAAGTCACTAGACTCGCCAGAATTATGTCTGACGCTTTTGTTTCCCTTTCTCTCTTTCCTTGCCCCCCAGGTTCTTAAGGTGGGAACACTCAGACGTGATTACGACATTCTCTCTCTTCTGTTTCTGCTTGGATCTAGATCTACTTTGATGTGTCACTTCGACTACTTATCTACTTTACTATGGCTATTATTTGGGATTATGATTTTGCAGTTCTTTACTTTGATGGTTTTTAGTGCAAGACATATGCTTTGGTTTAATGTACTTGGTTTCAGTATTTTAGCCTGATGTTGTAACTGGTTTTGAGACTACGATAGTTTTATGCTGAATAATGAAGTTTTAAAATTTCCGTTGCTATTTTTATATTTGTCTTGTGATATTCTGTTTATGTTTATTTGCAACGCTTCATGGAACTTAATGCATTATGATAAAGAGTGACATTAACGGACGTGGGGTGTCACAGGTAAGTAGTGCTAATGTTTAACTTTGTCCCCAATTCCACCTGAAATTCTTCCTAGAACTTGCTAGTGAAGATCGGATTTCGATCACTAACAATACTGTTGGGTATCCCATGTAGTTGAACAAAGTCCTTCACATACAACTGAGCAAGACCCTCAGTTGTTCTATTTGCTTTCACTTGCAGAAAATGGGCGCTCTTTGTTAGACGATCAATGATTACCCAAATACTTTCATTATCTTTCTTGGTTCGAGGTAAACCGTCAATGAAATCCATTGATATATGTTCCCATTTATATTTTGGAATCTAGTGGTTGTAGTAATCCAACGACCTTCTATTGATCACTCTTGACTTGTTGGAAAGTTGGACACCTGCTGACATATATCGAGATATCTATCTTCATAGACTTCCATCAAAATGTGCCCTTCAAATCTCGATACGTCTTATGTACTCCTAAATGGATACTGAGTTTAGATTTATAGCACTCATCCCGTACTTCCCTTTTGAGCATACGACTATCCGGAACACAAATCCGACCTTCCAATCTCAGAACTCCTTTATTATCCATTTGAAAGTTCGAGACTTCACCCGCTTGGATTCTTTTGAAAATCTTTGAACAAACTCATCATCTTTCTGTTGAGTGAAAATATTCTCAATCAATGAGGGTGTAGTAATCAGATTAGCAATAATAACATTCTTTCTACTGAGCGAGTCTGCTACAACATTGGTTTTTGCTTAAGTGTACATGCCGCCAGAAACTCCAACCAACAATGTTGCCTCATATTTGAGTGTTTTTGGGTACAGATATACTCCAATGAATTATGATCAGTATATAGCTCAAACTGCTCACCCAGCAAGTAGTGCTACCAAATATTTAAGGCAAATACTACAGCAAGAAAGTCTAAGTCATGAGTGGAGTACCTTTCCTCATGCATAAGCAATGACTTTACCTCTTTGCATTAATACTGCACCAACTCCTTCTCCATAAACATCTGTATAAACGGTTAGATTTTGATTACCATCTATAATTGTTAATACCGAGGCAGTGGTTAGCCTTTTCTTTAATTTTTGGAAGCTTCTTCACATTCAGGTTTCCAAATAAACTTGGCATGCTTCTTGGTTAGCTTCGTAAAAGGATAAGACAACTCTGAAAAATCTTTCATGAACTTCTGATAGTAACTAGCCAATCCAAGAAAACTTCTGACTTCGGTAGGGGTCTTTGGTTGCTTCCAATCTTAGAAGGCCATAATCTTACTCAGATCTACCGAGATTAATTCCTTCCTTCGATACCACATGTCCAAGAAACTTAACTTCTTCTTTCCAAAATTGGCACTTGGAAAACTTAGCCTTCAATATATTTCTTCTTAGAATCTCCAATACCTGTTCCAAATGCTTCGCGTATTCTTCCTTCGTCTAAGAGAAGATAAGAATATCATAAATAAAGACTAACACAAATTTTTTCAATACCTCTCGAAACACCTGGTTCATTAAGTCTACAAAGTAAGTAGGAGTGTTGCACAGTCCGAAGGGCATTACTAACCATCCGTAAAATAAATCTGTCCCCTTGAAAGATGTTAGAGGAACACACTCTTATACAATTCTTAGCTGATGAAAACTTGTAGCTAGGTCCATTTTGGAGAATACCCGAGTTCATTCAAGAGATACAACATATCAACAATACGAGGAAGCGAGTACTTATTCTTGAGCATTTGCTTTTTGAGGTCTTGGTAGTCCATACATAATCTGAGGGTGCCATCGGACTTCGGAACGAATACCACTGTTGCTCCCCAACTTGAGAAACTAGACCTGATCAGACCTTTCCACAAAAATTGTTGAGCTTGATTGCTCAACTCTTCTTTCTCTTTTATCGACATCCTCCGAATTGCATGCACAACTGGCCTCGCATTCGAAACCAAATCAACATTGAAGTCAATCTCTCTCAATGGAGGAAGACTCTTTACTTCTTCGAACACATCTGCATAATCCTTAACAGCTAGGATGGTTTCTTGAGAAATGGGGAAAACATCGAGAGTAGACCAAAATTCATTCCTATCTTAATTTGGACCTTCGCATGATTCTTTTAGCGCATTTAACATCGACAATATACAGGGTCAACCAATTCAATCCAAGTATAATATTCAACTCAGTAAAATCCATGATAATCAAATTGAAGGGAAACCGATAATGGGAATACGAGATAAGCACTTTACAGGTATAGTAAAGGTCGATGGAGCCTCCTATTGGATTTCCAACACATATGGGTTTTTCAAGATATTTGATTTCTAGATTTAATTTCTTAGCCATATTACTTGAAATAAACTACGCGACGCACCAATGTCAAACAACACTTTAACTAGAATATATTTAACGGTAAGCGTACCTTCCAAAACATCTGGCCTTCCCCTACTAACTGAGGTTGTTGGAGCATCTACCACATTATAAACATGAGCCACTTCATACTTCTTCAATAGTGGGCTATTTGGCTTTATATTTCCCATTTTATGTCAATTGTAGAATTCCAGGTTATTATGAGACTTCTTATGCTTCTTCGGAGATTTACAATCCTTTGACAAATTCCCTTGCCTATGGCAGTCGAAATAGGTGACATTCTTTAACCGTTCATCATTAGGCTTTTCTCCTTCCTTGTTTCTGGCTTCTTATTTGCCAACTTCCTCTTTTTGCCAGAATTCCCTTTCTCCTTGTCTTCCAAAGTGTTTCATTTGTCTATATTCTCTTACCATCAAGCCATTTCTACCATCTCTGCAAAAGGAAGCCTCACATGAGTAGTTACTCTGCTTCTGTACCTTCTTTGAAGATATCAATGAATCTACTCTTTTTCGGAACTTGAATTAGCTCCGGGCCAAAGCAGTAAAGCTCATTGAATTTGTTCAAGTGCTCTTGAATGGTCATGTCTCCCAGCTTTAGGTTCAAGAATTCATAATAAAAACGGGATATTGTTTCGAAAGGCATAAATCTCTCCTCGAAATCTTCTTTAAAACAATCCCAAGTAAAATTTCCTTCTGGATTTGTCATGGTAATTGTTTCCCACCAGATCAGGGCTGCATCTTTAAGCAACTAAGTGGCTAAGTTCCTTTTCTTATCTTCATTAAGTCTTAAGCCAATGAAAATTCTCTCGTAAGAGCGTAGCCAAACCTGTGCTTCTATCACAGTGTAATGTCCCGTATTTTTGGTAGTAAGATATTTAGTTTATTTTATTATATTAAATATTGATTTGGAATTTTTCTGGCAAGGCATTGATTTGGAATTTTAAATGGATTTAGTGTATATATATATATATATTTCTTTTATATAACAAGGTTAAACGTTAAATTTATATTAATACGAAAACGATCTCGAAAACATCGTGGTAGTTCGTAATCTACAATTTGAAGTTCAATTGAATATACAGAATCCATTTTAAATCGGAACTCTATGAAACAAGAATCATTCGGATCGAGTTGAGTATAATTTTCTAATGAAAGAGAAAATTCCAGATTTCATGTTATACATTGTTAGTTATGTCCAATTTAAATTTTAAAATAGTTGTTATGGAAATCGTTATAAATAATAATGTTTATTTAATCAATTTAATTCGATTTAAAAATGAATTTGAGTGTAACTTGAAATAATGATCGAATTAAGCTGCGAAACGAATTCCATTGAAATTCGTATTAGCACTAAGAGTTAGGATAGGGATATTGTTTGTTATTTTTAGGGACCGGTTAATTTGGTGCCCAAAATAGCATTGTTTTACGTGTAAAATAGCATTGTTTAACGCGTAAAATAGAATAAACGTTTATCAAACGAGCTCTGTTTTTAGCAAAACTAATTTTATTGAATCCGTAATGGTTAGGTGGTGTAATGTTTCAAATTTCAAGTTAGTTGGATTTATTTCGTAACCGTGAGAAATTTAAATGCGTGATTTTTCACTTGTGAATTATAAAGGACTTTTTACAAATGACCTTGGAATTCGACGAAACCTGTCCCGTCATGTCCAAAATATTTTTCTATGCTAAGACTACGAGTTTCATCTCGATTGGAGATTGTACGTAGTGGTTTTTAAATGATACTTCGCGGCTAAGTTTCACTTATTAATATTATATTAATTTCCTCTCTTTATAAATAACCTACTAACTCAGAAACCCTAAAAATTGGTCAAACTGATTATGCGTAGTCAACTAATCACGCGCCTCCACCATATAATATTAGACGGCTAGAATTTCCCATTTTCCTCCTCCAAATCCGATCGATATGATCATCTATAGATCAGACCTTCAACAGAAAAGTGTTAAGCTCTTCGAGGACTTGGTTCAACGGTGGAGATCTGATTTATCTCCCTGTACAGGCCAAAATACAAGGTCGAATGTGGCATGTTTTTTGATGATCTACGGGGAACGAGGTGGCTTGTGAGGGCATGACTTGGTTAGAACGATGAGGTGGGGTGTGGAGCGTTGTCGGAAGCTTCCGATGAATATCGGTTGGTGTTATCCACGAAAAATTCACATGCACATATGAGTCGGTCATCTTCATTGTACGCGGGTCGGTCGGTATGAAGCATCGTAGGTCGGTCAGCACTGAATAATATAGTTTGGTCAAGTAAACAAAACATATGAGTCAGTCTAGTCAACAAAGGATTTGGGTCTGCCAACATCGATAGGGTCGGTCCATTTTGTATTTCCTGGTCGATCGAATACAAGGCATATGGTTAGACCAGTCCATGCAAGAACGGGTCGGTCTTCATCATGGGTCGGTCTCGTCTCCAAGGCCAAGCTAGTCAGTCGGTACTGTTTGGGTCGGTTAGTTCCACTACAAATGGGTTGGTCAGTCTCGTTTGGCTCGGTCGGTATCAAGTGGGTTGGTCAGGGAAGGCCACAACTGGTAACAACTAGCAATAAATGGAAGTGGAATTTTCGTAAATAACTTTAAGGCCGACCCAAAACCTGCACACATATTTCAGCTTCTTCACTTCTTCTCACACACCTATAAATATACCATTACCTCCACATCAATCGGGATCGATTCCACACACCACGAAGTGCTTCCTAACTATTTCCTCCATCATTTCAAGCATTTCTAACCTCCGTTACTCTCCTCCAAACTAAGACCTATCATGAAATCTTCCATGGAATTAATCAAAATCGTTCAAGTACTCAAGTATTGAAGCTTTCCATCAAATAATCTCCATACTTAGAGGGATTTAATCACTCAATTGATAGATTCAAGTGGATCAAAGAGAAATACCCATGAGAGAGAGAGAGAACGGATGTAATGAGAGAGAATTTGTACTTTGTGAATCTAAAAGTGATAACGAAAGCTATTCCTATAGTGGATATAGGTTATTTCTAAGCCGAACCACTCTAAACTTTGTGTTCTCTACTTTTTACCTTTTATTTTGTGTTTGTGGCTCCGTAATTTCAAGACATATCGTTTGGCGAAATATCCTAGAGATACCTTTGGTGTTGTGATCAAATTTTGACTTCAACATTTGGCACCCACCGTGGGGCCATGTTCGCACTCTCATTCTCTAAGTGCATTGTGGAGATAGCATTTGAATCCCGTTCCTACTATAAATCCTTCAAATCTAACGTTCGAGCCAATTGACAAACTCTCTTCAAAGTTCAAAACCTTGTCCAATATAATGGCAAGACCAAAGAAAAATGCGAGTAAAACTGTTGAAGAAACCGACAATGTTGCCAACGAAAATACGCCGCTTACCAACCCTTTGAAATTGGTCAATGCTCTAGAGCCGGAGCTGGTGTAAAGGGGAAGAGTTGGATAAAGCTGTCGCTGTTTTGACAAGTCAAATGGAAATCTCAACGAATGTTATGATGAAGAAACTAGAAACTATGTTTGCTCTTCAAGATGCCACAGCAAAAGTTACTACTAGCACCACCTATGCTGAAGCTTCTAATTCCTCCATCACGAGTCCAAATTAGAATCAATCCATTCATGAGACTGAGGATTTGGACGTGACCAGTCATGAAGATTCAAAGCCACTCGTTCGGAACCATATTGAGAAAGCAACTTCTTACAAAGCGACAAGTTCCTCCAAAGGGGTACTTCCCCATAAAGGAGGAAACGAGCCTCAGATCTGTAGCTGAGATCGTTTGCATAAGCAAACAACTGGTGAAAATGATGGTGTCCGCCCCGTGGATCAACGCAATGAGAAGGAGCATCTCGAGAATATGGTCCAACATATCATGAAAAAAAGTGTTAGTCGAGAAGATGATGATAAAGAGTGGGGGTTCGTTCCATCCAAAACTCCACTCACAGAAAGGATCAAATTCACTAAGTTCCCACGAAAATTCAATCCACCTACGGTCCAAGTGTATAATGAAACTGGAGATCCTAACGTGTTTCTGTATAAATACTACCAGTACATGGACGGGGAAAGGGCCATAGATGAACTTAAATGTCTTTACTTCCCTGTGTACTTCGATGGGGTAACTTCGCTCTGGTTTACAAAGCTCTCGCCGAGGTCTAAGGATGACTTCTCCTCTTTGGATAAGAAATTTTAAGAACAGTTCAGGTTGCAGCCTACAAAAGTCAAAGACATGATGTCACTGAACGATATGGAGCAGAGGCTAGGAAAGTCTATTAAAATTTTCCTTTCTCGATTCAATGCTGCAGCCGCAAAAGTGGCAGATCCAGAACCCTGATTAGTTCTAATGGCGTTGAAGGGCGCCATCATTAAGAAGTCGAAATTCGGGAAATGGCTTAAGATGAAGAAGCCAAAAACCTTGGAGATATTCTACGCAAAGTCCGAGTAATATATCGATGTGGAAGATGACCCGTCCTATGCCATGGACATAGCTGAGGGAAGCAAGGCTCCGTCAAAGAAGGAGAACAATGTTCCAGACAATCAAAGGAACTCTGGAGGTTAGAAAAGGAGCAATGATGCTAAGGACAATAGGAATAGCAAGAACCTTCGCTTTTTCAAAAACTCTAAGTTGACTCCGCTTATGGATACTTTGGAAAATGTGTTTCTCACTACTAAAGATACCGGGGATTATCCGCAGCTGAAGCCGCTGAAGGTCAATGATTCTAATATAAGTTCGGGAAGGTTCTGTCGCTTTCATAACCAGCCGGTTCACAACACGAACGAGTGTAGGCACTTAAAGAAATTGGTTAAAGAGCTAATCTGGAAAAATAGACAACAACGGTATGGAAAGAATCCATAAAATGCTCCAACTATTCAGGGGAAAAATACTCCCAAGGACCAATCGGGATAAGGAGAGAGAGCCCAAGCTCCTATCTATCCTCGACCAATCATTAATAGGATCTCGGAAGCAGCACATCTAGTTGGATGAAGCTGGGGGGATATGGAGAAGTATGCTAATGAATTGAAAAACCCATCAAAAGAGGAGAAATTCATAGTACTAAGCAAAACCTTTCCAATGAAAATGCCAAGGACTTCAGGCGAGGATGTGGTGTTTAAGGATAGGGACTCCAATGGATTGCTAACGCCAACTGTAGATCCCATGGTTATTACCATTAGCATAGGTTTGGCTATAGTGAGAAGAGTGTTAGTTGATAGTGGGGCATCCGTTAATGTGCTTTTCATCAATGCATTTAGCCAAATGAAGCTTTCTATGATAGATATGCGAGCCTGCCCGAATAAGATACACAGATTCATCGAACAACCTACTTAACCAATAGGCATGATAGACCTCCTTGTGGAGGTTGGCGAAGGAGAGAAAAAGGTTGCGATGATACAGATTTTCGTAGTAGTGGACGAACTTTTAGCTTATAACACATTCCTAGGAAGGCCAGCGTTGACCGATTTCAGGATTGCACTGGCTCCATAGTGCCTAACCATGAAATTTCCAACTGAAAGGGGGTTGGTGTAATTGAAGGTGATCAAAAAATGGCTAGGTAATGATATATGGCAGAGTTGGTTGAAGCCAAAAAGAAAGAGATGGGAAAGAATGTAGGGCCTCCCCTCCGCATTCGCAACACCGCCATATAGCAACTAGGACGGGGGCCCTGTACTGGTGAGCATAGTGAGGCCCAAGAAGAAATGGATCCATACATTAGCTAAGGCCACAATTTTGGTCCCAGTTCATGACGATGATCCAGATAACGTATAGAAGATAGGCTCTCAGCTGGGCCTCAAGCTGCAAAAAGATTCGACTATGTTTTTAAGAACAAATTTGGATGTTTTCACTTGCAGTCACTCTGATATATATGGTTTCTCCTAATGTAGCAGTACACAAATTGAATATTGATCTGAATATGACTAGTGAAACAAAAAAGGTGAACACAAGGACCTGAGAGATCCAGAGCATTTAAAGAGGAAGTGGATAATTAATGGAGAATGACTTCATATGAGAATACACATATCCAAATTGGGTCTCTAATCCGGCAGTGTCAAAAAGTCCAACGGAAAATGGGAAGTGTGTATCGATTATTCTGATATCAATAAAGAATGCCCAAAGGACAGTTTTCCACTTCCCAGGATCGATCAACTTGTTGACGCAACCGCAGGGCATGAGCTTCTATCTTTCATGGATGCTTATTTGGGGTACAACCAAATAATGATGCACAAGCCAGACCCCAAAAACACAAGCTTTATAACAGACATAGGCCTATACTATTACAAAGTCATGCCGTTTGGATTGAAGAATGTGGGAGAAACTTACCAGCGTCTTGTGAATGCAATGTTTAAAGCACAGATCGGTAGAACCATGGAAGTGTATGTTGGCGACATGGTGGTTAAGTTAAAAAAGGCAGAAGATCATTTGGGAAATCTCGCTGAAATGTCCCATATTCTCAGAAAGTATGGGATGAAGTTGAATATTCTTAAGTGTTCATTTGGAGTCGCCTCTGGAAAATTTCTTGGATTTCTAGTCAATGCCAGGGGCATTGAGGCCAATCTCACTTAGATCTCAGCTTTGCGAGTGATGTGCGCTCCTAAAACAAAGAAAGAACTTCAAAGCCTAAACGACAAGGTAGCTGCTTTGAGTCGGTTCATTTCAAAAAATGTATTCCGCTATTTGATCCATTAAAGAAGGGGAAGAAAGATATCTAGTGGACTCCCGAGTGCCAGACAACTTCGAGGAGATAATTAAACACATGGAATCACCACCTATGTTATCAAAGCCCAAAGATGGAGAAAGCTTATTCCTATACGTGGCAGTATCATCTCACGCCTAAAGTATTGCTCTAGTCCATAAAGAAGACAAGGTTCAGTTGCTAGTATATTACATTAGCAAGCGACTTACTAGGGTATAACTGAATTATCCTAAACTGGAGAAGCTTGCGTACAGTTTACTCATAGCCTCGAAGAAACTTCGGCCATACTTCCAAGCCCACTCTATTAGGGTCCTCACAGATCAACCTTTAAAGCAGGCTTTATTCCGTCCAGAAACTTTGGGAAGATTGTTAAAGTGGAATATTGAACTTTGTTAATACAACATCACTTACATCCTCGAAGAGCAATAAATGGGCAAGCTTTAGCTGACTTCATCGCGGAATTCACAGATAGAGGGGAGGAGAAGGAAGAACCTATTGAAGCAATTACCAAATGGAAGTTGTATGTTGATGGGGCTAAAAATGATTACTGTGGCGGGGCGGGGATTGTTCTAGAAACCCCCGAAGGTCGGTCCATATGTTGTGCTATAAGGTTGGAATTCCCTACAATAAACAACGAGGTGAAATATAAGGCACTAATCACTAGGTTGAAAATCGTGAAAGAGTTGAGCTTGAAAACCCTATAGATCTTCATCAACTTGCAGCTTGTGGTATCCCCAATTCGAGGAGAGTTCCAGACCATAGGAGGGAATCTTCTAGCTTATTTGTCCAAAGTCAAAGAACTTCTCGATGACTTGGAGTAATACGTGATGTCTCATATTTCTAGAGAAGAAAACATGAAGGCGGATTCACTTGCTAAACTTGCTAGTACAGAAGATGCTCATATGCTGGGACTAGTTCCTATTGAAGTCCTTTCGAACCCCAGCACTGATGATAATGGCATAGATTGGATCATGGAAACCTCCATAGAGCTAGACTCATGGATGACTCTGATTAGAAATTATCTCCTCACAGGTAGCTATTTGCGAACAAATTATACAATTGTAAACAACTGTAAAATCCGTTCGGCTTTCCTAAACAACAAGGATTGTTGTAGAGGGTGTCGAACTCTGGGACCAAATTATTTTATTAATAAATCCAATCAAGTTATCCCTAACTTTTGATTGGTTGAAAACAAAGAAAATAGCAAAATTAAATAAAAGAGAGTTTTAACAATAAGTGAAAGCAATTAGGGGATAATGACATAGATCAGATTCATAATCATCAATAGCCAAAAGATTAACCAGATCTAATACATGTTTCTGTCACAAACATGAATCAACGATAATAGGTTTTTAGAAACAAATATGTAAATAACGACAAGCATAGCCTATGTAGGAGCTCAGCTCTACAACCATAGACTATCAGGACAGATTCACTAATTAATTTCTAAAACCCTAAAATTAGATCTAGATCTGATAATTGTTAGACCGAACACGAATATACCCTGTGAAGGAGCATAGCTCTTAAACGACACAGGATATTAAGGTTCAGATCTAACCCTTGGTTCAGATCTAGATCTATATACATGAATTCCTCATCCTTTGGCTGTGTGATTCATATTGAATCATACTATCAGCGTCATCACCCCCTAATCAAAGGGGATTAGCTAGACATAGCTAAAGAAGAAGAGAAAAAGAAAATAAATAACATGAACATAAATAAAATAAACAAAAAGTAAAAAGAAAGGGAGAGAATGATTTTATTTCAAGAAGAGAATTACAGAATAAAACCTAATGTGTTCCTTACAAGACTAAGATACAATGTATTTATAGCTGATATGACAAAGGCTAGCTAGCTAATTACATAATGTGGGACTAAAGAAATAACCCAAATAACACATAAGCCAGTGTGAACGCAGCTTTGGAGTGAGTAGTCTAGCAAATAGGCTAGTGTGAACGCAACATGAGTAAGAGGCCTTCCAAATGAGCTAATGTGAATGCAGTTTGAGTCTTTATTGAGCCAAATCTTCTTAACTGAAATATAATTGCAACCGTTCTTCAAGCTTTAGACTCTTCAAGGTTTAGCAATTTTAAACTTCACTCTTTTAAAGCAAATTCTTCATGCTTTATCCATCAAATGCTCTAAACCATGCTTCTTGTCAACAATCTGAAAATACAGCTATAAATACAAAGTATCAATTATTTTAAAGGGAAAATAAGATAAATAAGCGGATAAAATATACACATTCACGTGTATATCAAATACCCCCACACTTATCCTTTTATTCGTCCTCGAATAAACTAAACTAAGATATGTCACACTTTCGTAGGAAACACGATTGCATTTAGCGTATGCAACAAGCCGTTAAACCTCTGGGTGTCCCCAGTAGGACGAGTGTTGTCTCGTGAGGGTTTTCAGCGGATACTACCCACAAAATCCAAAGCGTCTTATGTACGCGGATTAATCAAACAATATATTTAAAGTCTTTCACATTCCAAGGATTTCACCTAACTTCAATAATAACGGTTTAGCCCCAAATTGTCCATCCCATAATTAGTGCAAAAATGAACAAAAATTTTCAGGCTGAATCGTAATTCCTTGATAACACTGTAATTGTCTTGAAGGTTAAGAGCGTGGTGTCAACCAAAGTTCTACACATCGACAATGTGCACCCAATCATTTCTTTATTCACTGTTTTTTTTTGAATGATTTTGCACCAATGTAACTGTAACGTATTGGATATGAGTTATGCACAGATGAAGGAAAATTTGTAAGTTCTAAAAAGATTCTAGATAAGAGGGCAAGTGTATTAGTTGAACTTCAAATTACAAAAGATAAAGTAATACTAAGGCACATATGAACATTTTTATTTCCTTTCATCTCTTCTACTACAATCCTCACTTCCAAGTACGGTAGAATGGATGTGGATGGAATGGAAATGGATGCTTCATAGTCAAGAATGATGAAGACTATTTTATTCAGAGAGACTCTCTCTTTATTTCATTTTTTTTCTATTCTTTTTTTTTCCTTCTCTTTTTTTTCTTTTTCTTTTTCTTTTGCATGATGAATGATGAATGGATATGGAATGATGACGTACTTGATTTCATTTGATTCCTCCTCTACTAAACCAACACTTCATGAAAGGAAAGTTTTGTGCCCTAGTTACTCTACTTCTATAACCTTAATTCAACACACAAGTTTGGATTGATGTTATACAAAAAGCTGAAAGGAATGATAAGCAAAGTTTCGTAAGATAGATAACCCATATAAAATAAGATGTGGTATATGGTTATCCTACCTTAAAACAAGTACGGAGTGGGTGGTGTAATATTGGTATAAAAAGTGACATTTTGACCTTTAAACAATGGTTCTTGAATATACCAATATAGGATAAACTTGTCGAAACATGGATGTAATTCGACTAAAACTTGGGTTTGAATAATGTGGGGTATCGAAGAAGAATGCTACAATGAGTCATTTCTCCTTAATTGGGCCAAGTGGATTTTAGAACTTACGAGTGTGAAAATTTGAGTGAGAAAAATATAATGCATGAAAACGAACTCAGAAATTCCAACATATGTAGGTGCAAACTCATTTTTATTTGATTTTTTTTTTTGATTATTTTTACTTGCACATTCTAACATGTATAACAAGGGTTGACACGCTTACTCCAGAACATGACTAACGTCTACACAGTCTCAAGCTAGCATCTTAAAAAGACACATTACGATTCAATGAATAAATAATGTTCATTCCCATCACCCAACAATTCAACTTATCAAACAAGAACCAAGGTGTTATTTATGAATTTAAGTTAATCCTTGTTCAATGAATGACCTACTTCATAAAATTTGATTACTAATGTAATGTAAATTCCCCCCACACTTGAGTGCGACTGTGTCCTCACAGTCTTAATCAGACATATCTTAGTGAAAGGGAAAAACAAATAAGAGAATATTTACATATGTACAAAAGAGGGTTAGTGCGTCTTACCGAATGTAATGTGGCTCATGGAGGACCATGAGCTCTTCCTCTTGGTTGGGTATTGGTTCCAAGTAAGGTTTAAGGCGTTGACCATTGACCTTAAAGGATGACCCGTCAGTTGGATTCTCAATTTCTACCGCACCATACGGAAAAACAGTCCGTACAGTGTAAGGTCCTGTCCATCTAGATTTTAGCTTACCCGGAAATAGATGCAGTTTTGAGTCATACAACAGATTTTTTGACCTGGCATGAAAGTTTTACGTAAAATTGATTTATCATGAAAAACTTTTGTTCTGTCCTTGTAAATTCGTTCATTTTCATAGGCATCATTTCGAATTTCATCAAGTTCATTAAGTTGAAGCTTCCTATGTTCACCTGCTTGCTCTAAATCAAGATTCAAAGTTTTTATTGCCCATAACGCCCTATGTTCTAGTTCAACTGGCAAGTGACATGGCTTACCAAAAATCAACCGATAAGGAGACATACCCAAGTTAGTTTTGAAAGCGGTGCGATAAGCCCAAAGAGCATCGGTTAACTTTTGGGACCAATCTTTGCGATTTCAATTCACAGTTTTCTCAAGGATTTGTTTAATCTGCCTATTCGATACTTCAACTTGCCCACAAGTTTGAGGATGGTAAGTAGTAGATAACTTGTGGGTTATTGAATACTTTCTCATGAGAGCTTCAAAAGAACGATTACAAAAGTGTGTACCATTATCACTGATTATTGTGCGAGGTGTGCCAAACCTAGAAAATATGTTTTCTTTCAAGAAGCGCACAACAACCTTGTTATCGTTTGTTTTGCATGGTACGGCTTCGACCCATTTGGAAACATAATCAACAGCTAAGAGAATGTAAAGGTTCCCGAAAGAATTAGGGAAGGGTCCCATGAAGTCTATACCCCACACATCAAAAATTTCGACCTCTAGAATGGGGTTTAGGGGCATCATATTCCGTTTAGAAATTTTCCCTAAGAATTGACATCGATCACAAGTTTTGCAAAATTCGTACGCGTCTTTGAAAAGGGTGGGCCAGTAGAAACCCGATTGGAGAACCTTTTCGGCTGTCTTTTTGGGACCGAAGTGACCACCGCATGCTTGGTCATGATAGAAAGAGAGGACACTGTGAATTTCAGTGTCAGGAACACATCTTCGAATGATTTGGTCGGGACAATACTTGAAAAGATAGGGGTCGTCCCAATAAAAATGTTTCACTTGAGAAAAGAATTTGTGTTTATCCTGCTTAGACCAAAAAGAAGGGGTCTGCTTGGTGACTAAGTAGTTGACAATGTCAGCAAATCAAGGATCAGTGGATAGAGAGAACAGCTGTTCATCGGGGAAATTCTCGTTGATCGGAAGAGAAGAAGACGGGGCATTTGGAAGACGAGACAAGTGGTCCGCAATAACATTGTCGGATCCTTTTTTATCCTTAATGGTAAGGTCAAATTCTTGAAGTTGAAGGATCCAACGAATGAGACGAGCCTTAGCATCCTTTTTAGAGAAAAGGTACCTAAGTGCGGAATGATCGGTATAAACCGTGATGTGTGAGCCAACTAGATAAGGTCTGAATTTTTCTAGAGCAAAGATAACTGCCAAGAGTTCCTTTTCAGTGGTTGTATAATTAATTTGGGCATCGTTCAAATTCTTACTCGCGTAGTAAATTACATGAAGAATTTTATCGATGCGTTGTCCTAAGACAGCGCCAACAGCGAAATTCGAGGCGTCACACATGATTTCAAAAGGCAGCTTCCAATTAGGAGAGCAAATGATCGGGGCAGAGACAAGTTCATTTTTAAGACGCTCAAAAGATGAAATGCAGTCAGAATTGAAATCAAAAGGGACATCCTTACCAAGAAGATTGGTCAATGATCGAGTGATTTTGCTAAAATCTTTTATAAAGCGACGGTAAAAACCAGCATGACCTAAAAAGGATCGGATGTCCTTAACAGATTTGGGAATGGGAAGATTTGAAATAACTTCGATTTTGGCTTTGTCTACTTCAATTCCTTTGTTAGATATGACATGTCCCAAAACAATGCCATGTTTAACCATGAAGTGACACTTTTCCCAATTACGCGTTAAGTGTTTCTCTTTACAGCGATTAAGAACAAGATCAAGATGATGTAAACACTCAGTGTAGGGATCCCCAAAGATGGAAAAATCATCCATGAACACTTCCAAAAATCGCTCGATCATATCAGAAAAAATGCTAATCATGCACCTCTGAAAAGTTGCAGGTGCATTACAGAGACCAAAAGGCATACGTCGGTACGCAAATGTACCAAATGGACACTTGAAAGTGGTTTTCTCTTGGTCCTCAGGAGCGATAGGGATTTGATTATATCCCGAGTACCCGTCAAGGAAATAATAGTACTCGTGACCGGCTAGTCGTTCTAACATTTGATCGATAAATGGAAGAGGGAAATGATCCTTTCGTGTTGCAGCATTAAGTTTCCTATAGTCAATACAAACACGCCAACCGGTCTGGGTGCGGGTTGGGATAAGCTCGTTAGCTTCATTTTGGATCACGGTAATCCCTGATTTCTTAGGTACGACATGAATCGGACTAACCCATTGACTATCAGAAATCGGGTAGATGATTCCATTGTCAAGGCACTTAAGGATTTCAGCACGAACTGCTTCTTTCATGATAGGGTTTAGTCGACGTTGGGGGTCACGAGTGGGTTTGGCATCATCTATAAAGTGGATTCGATGTAGGACTATCGAAGGACTAATCCCCTTAATATCAGCCATGGACCAACCAATTGCCTCCTTATTTTTCTTAAGAATGGGAAGGAGCAATTGTTCCTGCTCTAAAGTAAGGTCAGAAGCGATGATGACAGGAAAAGTTTCATTGTCTCCTAAGTAAGCGTACTTAAGATGACTGGGCAACACTTTGAGTTCAGATTTTGGGGGCGACTCAACCGAAGAAATTGGTTGAGGGATAGACTCATTTGTGAGAGGCTCGACAGGAATCGAATCAGAGACATTTTCGGGAATATCTTGAAATAAGGTTTCGTAATTCGATTCAATTTCGTTATTCAGATGGTCGAGCTCAGATTCATTATCGTGGACAGCATGGATTTCAGAAAACTGGTCCACATAAGAGTTAGGAGAGTTTTCAATTCTGAAGATATTTAGCTCGACAGTCATGTTACCGAAAGAAAGTTTCAAAGACCCATTTCTACAGTTGATAAGCGCATTAGAGGTTGCTAAGAAGGGCCGTCCTAGAATCAAAGGGATCTGGTTTGCAGGATTACTAACCTGTTGAGTTTCTAAGACAATGAAATCAACTGGAAAGTTGAATTCGCCAATTTTGATCAACACATCCTCGATTTCTCCCACATGTTTCTTAATTGATCGGTCAGCAAGCTGAAGGGTAACCTTGGTGGGTTTCAATTCTCCTAGCCCTAATTGGCGATAGACGGAATATGGAAGCAAGTTAACACTAGCACCTAAGTCTAGCAGGCATCTATCGATTTTCTTGTCCCCAACAGTACATGATATTGTGGGGCAGCCAGGATCTTTGTATTTCACTGGCATCGATTGGGACAAGACTTCGCTTAGAGTTGCCGCTAGAAACACTTTCTTAGGTACATGTGTATGACGTTTTTGAGTGCACATATCTTTTAGAAATTTTGCATATTGTGGAACTTGTTGTATAATATCTAAAAGAGGAATGTTCACTTTAACTTGCTTAAATATTTCAAGGATTTTTTCTAGCTGATCCGTCTTTTTCCTAGGTCGGAGTCTATGAGGAAATGGAGCAGACAACTCAGTAGTTTGGGATACTTGAGTTTGAGGATGGTCCTTGTCAGAAATTGGCTCAATGTTTTGATCTGAGTTGGTCGAATTTTCGATAGGGTTTGGAAGATCGTCCGGTAAAGCATTTGGGTTGACTACATGGTTGTCAATCTTTTTGCCGGATCTAAGAGTCGTGACCGCATTCAAGTGACTCACGTTTGAGTCTTGAATGATGTGAATTTGGTTGGAGTTAGGATTTTGACGGTTGGGGTTTGGAATGGGTTGGCTAGGGAAAGTGCCTCTTTCCCGTTCGCTCATCGAAATGGCTAACTGACTCATTTGCACTTCAAGTTTAGCGATCGATTGACTCGTGTTTTGTATGTGCGAAGTCAATAAATTTTGAAGATTGGTATTTGATTGGAGATTTTGAGTCGTCGCTTTAGTCAATTCTTCGAGAGTTTTCTCAAGTGATGTTAATCGTTTATCGTCTTGGGGAACAAAAGATTGTTGCGCTTGGTTTTGAGAAGGTGGCGCAGGATGTTGGAATTGAGTTTGTTGAAAGGGAGGTTTCGAAGGATTATTCGAAAATGACTGAAAAGGAGGTCGAACCACATTCGAATATGCATTGTTTTGGGTCCAAGAGAAGTTAGGATGGTTTCTCCAACCTGGATTGTATGTTGGGGAGAATGGGTCGTTCCTAACTTTGTTAAATGCGTTGAGTTGTTCCAATGAATGTGGGCATTGATCAGCTATGTGGTTAGGATCGTTACATTTGTAACATGAGATCTGAGACTCTTGAGCTTGATTTATTTGCGTGGATGAAAGGACATTATCGAATTTGGATATCATCGCGTCTATTTTTGCTTCTAAGGCTACTGATGATCCTACCGAATGAGCGTTAGATCGGGAATAAATCGATTTCTCGTTAGATCTTTCCCATTGAGCTGATTTTTCGGCCAAATTTTCGAGAAATTGCCAAGCGGCATTGTGATCTTGGGCTAGAAAATTTCCTTGGCATATTGATTCGAGCATGGCTCGAGAGTTATTTTCAAGTCCATCGTATAAAATTTGACAAAGAATCCATTTTTCGAAATTATGATGTGGACATTTGACTAGAAGCTCTTTAAATCTTTCAAAATATTTTGCAAAGGATTCACCCCCAAAATTGACGAAAATTGACGATTTCATTTCGAATTTTGGATGTTTTTTCCAGAGGGTAAAATTTCTTTAGAAAAATGTTCACAAATTCACCCCAAGTTCCAATTGTATTTGAAGGCAGGCTATACAACCATTTCTCAGCATAATCGGTAAGTGCAAATGGATTTATCCTAAGTTTGATTCCATCATCACTTAATTGTTGAAATTTCGTGGTTGCACAAACTTGTTCAAATTTGGTCAAGAAGATATAAGGATCATCACATTCTAAATTGCCGAACTTTGGAAGAGTATTTATGTGATTCGAATGAATTTCAAAGTGGTTACCCGTTGGGGCGGGCAATATGATGCAAGAAGGAATAGAAACCCGATCGGGGAAGTATCTATCCATAAGAGATCGAGGGGGATTTCTTCGGCCATGGTTAAAGAAATGTTTGTTCGAACTAAACGATTATCCGAAGGATCACGAGTCCAATGACGCATGCACTAGCGAGAAGAATAAGGGAAGACGAGAAAAAACAAATTTGAGAAGCGATTTTTTTTTTTTTTACAAAACGAGAATTATTTTGAATTTTTTTTTAAAGGAAAAAGAATTAGACACAAAAGTTTTTTTTTTAAATGAACCTAATACGATTTACAATTTCTAGAATTATATAATAACGGTTTGATTTATTTCAACAAAAGACTTCTTAGCCAGTTAACGAACAGGAGTTATCGGTGCACCAGGAATCACCCTAGCAATGCAGCCGAAGGTTTAAGTACCTTCAGAGGAACAACCGATATAATATTTACGAATCACCGTAATATTTATAAACAGTTATTACTCTGCCGTAGTCTAGACACTGAGAAATAATCCGTTAGAACTAAACCAAATTGTCAAAATATAATGAAGTCCTTAGAAAATAAAAAACAAAACTAAGATGAATGCAATATTTTTTTTTTTAGTCACAGAATGAACAGTCTCAGAACAGTCACAGAACAGTCAATTGCAGAGATAAATAAAAAAACAATTTTTTTTTACAAGCAAGCCGATGCCCTGCAGAAGAGTTTTACAAGCAATGTCTATATTTTTTTTTATTTTCAGCTGCGGTCCCTGTAGAGATAAGAAATACTCACCTTGATCGGCAGTCCGTCCAGTGCAGTTGAGTCGCGCTAGCGCGTTCACACCCCACTTGGTGTGCAACCGCTCGAACCCTAAATTGTCTGTTGCGTTCTGTTGTTGTCGCCTCCTATTAATTTCTCGACTGCGCTGCGGCACGGGTTCGGGATAGGAGCCCGAAAAAAAAAATTAAGACCTTTTCAAAATACCACTATACCTGTTTTCAAAAAATTCTCCCTTTTTTTTTTGAAAGGAAACTAAAATGCTTATCTAAATAAAATGAGAAAAGAAAAATATTTTTATGTTTTTTTTTGTTTAGAAAGAGAAAAAAAACAAACAAACAAAAACTAAGAGGAATTGAAATAAATAAATAAAATAAAGAAAAATAAAAATAAAAACTAAACTAAAACTAAGCTAGAAAAGAAAGAGCAAAAAAACTAAGCCTAAAAAAAAAAAAAAACAAGATAGTAGGCTCAACGTTCACTACTCAAGCCACTCAATCAAGAGTGTGTGCACCAATGCTTATGTCCTAGAACTGACCAAGTTGCCGTTCAAAAAGGAAACAAGTAATTCACGCCACATGGATCAATCTCGCACAGAACCTATATCAAATCAAGTCCTTTTTTTTATAACGAATCGTTCCCCAAAAAATAGGGAAACAAATCTATTTAATCACGCCTCGTTTCAGAAACAAATCTCGGATAAAATCAAGTCAGAACCCCTTTTTCTTTTTGGTCTTTCGAGAGGTTCAAATCCGTAATTTTCGGATTTTTGAATGAAGTGATTCGTGAATTCAAAGCAATGGTTTTGCGATCTAGGGCTTTCAGATGCTGATCCGCGATATGGGGTTTACGGTCTCGATTTGGGGATGAAGCTTGTGGAGGCGGGTGGCGTTGAGTTCGTTGTCTGGTGGAAGAAGAGGAGTTGCCGTGGGTACTCGGCGGTGATTTGGGTTCTGTAGTTTTCTCTACGTGAGAAGTTGAAGGCTGATGGTTAATGAAACTGACGTGAGGGAGTTCAAGTGACTTTTCCTAGGTATCAAAATGAACTTGTGATTCTGTTGCAAAATTTAAAAACTCACTATGGATAAGCAAATTGGAACTGAAACTGGGAACTCGAAAATTGTATACAATAGTGAATTGGGTATGAAATATCAGTGAACTTCACGCAGAAACAGTAAACGGTGGAATTTGATTTTGAGATGGTTTGAACAGTGGAATTATTGTCTAGGTGATGGGAGTTGGCGTGGAGGTGATTGTGAAGTGTGACGACAGTATGGGTGATATGGTGAAAGGGTGGTTTGCAGTGGGAAGATGAACTTGTTGATGGTGTGATTGGCAGGGGTAGCTACTGTGAATGGGTCCTGGGTTTTGTGGTACGGTGGGATTTTTGTAGTGATGACTTATGTGGTACTGAAGGATGACAGTAGGCAAGAAATCAGGAAGAAAAGGAATTTCTTTTTTTTTTATTTTTTTATTTTGGACAGAAATTGTAAAAGGAACAAAGGAATGATTAAAAGAAAAAAAAATGAAAGAAAACAGGAAAGAAATCGGGAAAGACTTGGCAAGGTTATTTTTTTTCTATTAATCAGAAGATCATACTATCAATCCACTATTGAATTAAAACTATCTATAAAAAAAGCAATAAATAAAATAAAAATATTTTGTGTTTTTTATAATGAAATAAACCAGAATTTGTGAAGGTTTAAACGTGACTGGAAATGGTCTTTGGGTTCAGTGAAAAATTGCAGTGCGGTTTTGTGATGTGGAGTTTGTGGTTTGGAGTTGTGTTGGCGCAGTGATGTAGAGGGGGAAGTGAAAGATGATCAGGTAAGTAACAGAAAGCAATTAAAGTAGGAGATCCAAAGCAGAAAGAAAATGCCAAAAAAGGATTTTTTTTTTTTGGAACTTGTAAATGATAAGATAAGGAAAAAAAATCTGTCACAAAAAGAAAGAAATGAACAGGAATGGAAGTGGTTTTTTTTCTAAAAAAAAATTAAAAATAAAATTAAACCATTAACCCGAAGGATTTAAAAATAAAAATCTTTTTGGTCCCCGGCAACGGCGCCAAAATTTGTTTGCGAACAAATTATACAATTGTAAACAACTGTAAAATCCGTTCGGCTTTCCTAAACAACAAGGATTGTTGTAGAGGGTGTCGAACTCTAGGACCAAATTATTTTATTAATAAATCCAATCAAGTTATCCCTAACTTTTGATTGGTTGAAAACAAAGAAAATAGCAAAATTAAATAAAAGAGAGTTTTAACAATAAGTGAAAGCAATTAGGGGATAATGACATAGATCAGATTCATAATCATCAATAGCCAAAAGATTAACCAGATCTAATACATGTTTCTGTCACAAACATGAATCAACGATAATAGGTTTTTAGAAACAAATATGTAAATAACGACAAGCATAGCCTATCCAGGAGCTCAGCTCTACAACCATAGACTATCAGGACAGATTCACTAATTAATTTCTAAAACCCTAAAATTAGATCTAGATCTGATAATTGTTAGACCGAACACGAATATACCCTGTGAAGGAGCATAGCTCTTAAACGACACAGGATATTAAGGTTCAGATCTAACCCTTGGTTCAGATCTAGATCTATATACATGAATTCCTCATCCTTTGGCTATGTGATTCATATTGAATCATACTATCAGCGTCATCACCCCCTAATCAAAGGGGATTAGTTAGACATAGCTAAAGAAGAAGAGAAAAAGAAAATAAATAAAATGAACATAAATAAAATAAACAAAAAGTAAAAAGAAAGGGAGAGAATGATTTTATTCCAAGAAGAGAATTACAGAATAAAACCTAATGTGTTCCTTACAAGACTAAGATACAATGTATTTATAGCTGATATGACAAAGGCTAGCTAGCTAATTACATAATGTGGGACTAAAGAAATAACCCAAATAACACATAAGCCAGTGTGAACGCAGCTTTAGAGTGAGTGGTCTAGCAAATAGGCTAGTGTGAACGCAACATGAGTAAGAGGCCTTCCAAATGAGCTAATGTGAATGCAGTTTGAGTCTTTATTGAGCCAAATTTTCTTAACTGAAATATAATTGCAACCGTTCTTCAAGCTTTAGACTCTTCAAGCTTTAGCAATTTTAAACTTCACTCTTTTTAAGCAAATTCTTCATGCTTTATCCATCAAATGCTCTAAACCATGCTTCTTGTCAACAAT
This sequence comes from Allium sativum, assembly GCA_030737875.1. Taxonomy (NCBI): domain Eukaryota; kingdom Viridiplantae; phylum Streptophyta; class Magnoliopsida; order Asparagales; family Amaryllidaceae; genus Allium; species Allium sativum. The sequence continues at coordinate 325,996,295 of CM060918.1, forward strand.
CTGAAAATACAGCTATAAATACAAAGTATCAATTATTTTAAAGGGAAAATAAGATAAATAAGCGGATAAAATATACACATTTACGTGTATATCAGTAGCTCCCAGATGATTCGAAGAGGCGAAAGAAATTGCTCCAAAAAGCATATTTATATCTCATTCAAGATGGTCGTCTATACCGGTGGGGCTTCTCTATGCCTTTGCTTCGGTGCGTGACTACACAGGAATCAAGGGCTACCTTAGCAGAACTTCGTGAGGGAGAATGTAGTGGTAATACAGGAGGACTGACATTGGCCAAGAAAATTCTGCGATACGACTATTTCTGGCCTAATATAAATTTAGACTCCGCAACTTACACCAAGAAGTGTGATCGATGTTAGAGGTTCGCGAAGAGTACCATCTACAGAGTTGACCTAAATGGTCAGTCCATGGCCTTTTGCAGTCTGGGCATCGACTTGATTAAAGAACTCCCTATAGCAAATTCCAACTTCAAATATGCCATTTTCGTTGTAGGTTACTTCATGAAATGGGTTGAAGCAGAGCCATTGGCCACCGTCACTTCAAAGAAGGTGATCAACTTCGTCTTGAAGAATATCATATCAGATTTGGTGTGTCGCAGAATGCAATCACAGACATTGGAACACAATTTGAAAGTGACGAGTTCAAAAGCTTCTGTAACAGGTACAAGATTCGAAAGAGTTTTGCAACAGTTGCTCATCTGTAAGCCAACGGGCAAGTCGAAGTAGTGAACAAAACCATAAAATCAACTATCAAGAAGCATCTTGAAAAAGCCAAAGGTAGTTAGGTAAACGAGCTTCCACTTGTACTATGGGAGTATCGGATAACTCACAAAACTGCAATGGGGAATACTCCATTCTCCATAGCCATTGGTTCTGAAGCTATGATTCTGGTAGAGCTAGAAGTACCAACTCACTGCAGAAGTCATTTCAACCAAGCAGAGAATGAGAAACTTCAGCTTGAAGCACTTGACCTACTCGAGGTAAGAAGAACTGAGGCAGAACTAAGAGTTGTTGCCCCCCAAAGGTGGGTTGACAGGAACTTCAATTCGAAAGTCAAAAAGAGAACCTTTGGAGTGGGAGATCGGGTGTTGAAGAAAATAATGACTGGAATGGGGGTTTTCGGACCTAACTTGGAAGGGCCCTTTATTATAAGTCAAAATCTCTTGGATGGTACTTTCAAATTGAAGACAACAGATGGAGTAGTAATCCCAAGGGCTTGGAATAGCGATCATTTATGTCGCTACTACAATTAACTTTTCATTCATATTCCTATAAAAGTTGTAAATACTTCCCATGCATTGTAGTTAAATTTTGTGTACATATGAATGAAGAAGTGAAGTTGCTTGCTTAAATCTTATATGTGCAAACCTTTGATTAAATCCTTCAATGTTGCTAAAAATGATTTTTGATTGCAGGCCATCGAACTATTGCCTACCAACAACCTGAACAAAATCTGGTAACCTCATCAGCAAATCCCAGTATGGACAATTTGACACCCCACGTCTGTTAATGTCACTCACAAAGGGAATGCATTAAGTTTCGTGAAGTGTTTAGGTAAATAGACACAGAATATTACAAGATAGATATAAAAAAATGCAGTGGAAATAAACAATTTTATTAATCATCAAAATATCGTGGTCCAAAGCATCATTTGTCTGAAATATAAAAACCCATTACAACATAAAAACCACTGTCTTGTACTTAAGAAATATCAGAGTACATAAAAGAAAGAAAATTCCCCAATAACAAAATATAGCCATTGCAACGAGAATAGGAGCTTGATCCATACATATCAGCATGTAACAACCCAGATTTTTGGCTGGTTAATTTTAAATATTTGATATGGATTTAAATATTGAGTTGACAATATAAATTTATATTTATATTGAGTTGTAGATTTTATAATCGAAATACAATTTGTTTCGAATATTTATAATTACCGAAATACGAGAAATTTGAAATAATTCAATTCAAAATTAAAACGGAGTTGAAATAATTCAAATGATTAATATGGAATTTTTTTTTTGAATTTAAAACAAAATTGAATCCAGAATTTTAAACTAAATCAAAACAATTCAAATGACCGGTATAAATTCAATTTCAATATATATTCTATTTGAATATAGATATAGATGATAATAATAATTTATTATTAAGGAATTAAATTTGTTTTGAATTTAATTTATATTAGTTTAAATTAGTATCTCCTCCATATGGTCGAATTGAGTTTCGATACCTGTCCCAGTGTGTTCAGAATAGCGGTTTTACCCTAGGAAGGTCGGTTATTATGTTCAAAATGGAGTTCGCGATCACGGGATATTTTAACATTGAATAAACACCGTACCAGTTAATACCTACCCGTAATAAACTCTGTACCTATTAAGACCTACCTCAGATGTAACGACCCAACGGATTCGACGCCCGAATTTCGACAATAATACATAAATTCTGTATTACTTGCCAAAACCCAAGTATCAAAAACACTAGATAGTTTAAGAAAGAAAATAGAGGATGAGATAAGAAAGAAAGAATTTTTAGAATAGAAGAAGAAGAAGAACCAACACAACACTGAGTCTCACATCGCAGCGGAACAAAATACAATACAGAAAAAAAATCTTTATTGAGAGCTTGAAAATACTTACAACATTAGAGTACATTAATACATCTGGACAGTTATAGATATCTGTCCTCCTATACAACACACAACGGAATAAATACTAATACGTCTGAACTCCTCCAGCACGTCTTTAGAACTTCGCAGCATCCGATAACCTGGACCTGTACAACCCGATCTAACCCGAGCATTACAAATACCGGGTCAGTCTGGTGAACCAGAGTGAGATAAACTCACTAAGTTTTCAAGGAGAAATCATCCAGCTTGATTTTAAAGTTCAAAATCCTTTCGAAAGAAAAGGATAATCGCAAGACCAAATCCACACATAAATACAGACGGCTTTTATCTTACGATAACCCAAAATAGTTTTGAAATCAATATATTATTCTGATATTATAATAGTGTCTAAATACAAATAAATAGCAATCTAGCGGAACGCTTGCATCTCACGCTCCACATATATAGTATACAATCAAAACCGCCAGCGCTTATTGGAGATTGGATTCCGACTATGACAAGGTATGGAACCACCTGCCGATAGTGTATCTTTAGAGGCGAATACACTGGGTTCAACAAGAACGTCTTGCAACCCGGTCCACACATGACCGACTACTCATTTCGCTTGAGTGTATCAAATGTATATCACCAACGGTTGGGATCAACAACTGTTTCCCGAAAAAGAGACAACATCGATAGATTAAAGAAGCAAAAGGAATTTCTCTAGATAGGTGATTATACACCCTAATGGGAGCGACCCACATAGCCATGTTGCCTGCCCGATTTTTGTCATTTCCCGGTCATGAGGCTTGAGTTTTGAATTACTTCTTTTATAGCACGCCACCATTCACTTTGAATGCCACATCGTCCAATCCATTGGAAATCACTAATTGATTTCTGCAAAAATATTCAGATTGTGAGGCAAAATAAGTTTCCCTTCTTTGCCACCAACTTCATGCGTTTGAAGAAATTAATGGACGTGTAACACCCGACTTTTTCGTTAACTGTAACTTAACAAATTAAAGTATAATTAATCCTAAATGATGAAATTAAGGGAAATGGGTTACGCCATTGCGTTCGTCTCGAGATTCTGCTTGAGATAGAGTCCAAGTTTGCGTAAAACGGATATCATATGAAGAAGATATGGACGAACGAAGTTGGGCAAAAAAACCAGTACAATTTTAGCACTGGCGCACCTGCCAAGTGCGCCCATGCCTGAAACTCTGTTTGGTCAGGCCCTGGCTAGCCTGGTCAGGGTCTGGTCGAATTCTGAGGCTTGGCTGAGTCACTAGGGCTTACATGTCACTTTCTGATTGGCTTCTCTTGAGATGGATGGTCTGGATTCACTCTAGCTTCATCGACGACTCTAATTAGTTTGAAATTCGACAAATATAACTCAAGTCTAACCCTAAATTCACATAAATAATAGAATACTAAAGCCGTTATGCTGCTGGAAAGAAACTAGGAGTGGTCGTCAGTTAGAAAGCCTAGAGACAAGCCAATACTAAAGCAAAACACGAATCAAAACAACGTTAGTCTACCTAAAGGAAAGCATTTCAAATCCAGAATTCAGAATCCAGAATCCAAGTTCGTCGTTCGTTGTAAGTATAGTGATTTTTCCGATGAGAATAAAACTAAGACTTGATTCGATGTAAATTGGAAGTGGAATTGTGCTATTATGTAACAACGATGTTAGTTCATATCTATGTATTGAAATGATTGTGTTGCGAATGAAATTGGGATGTTTGTGGTATAATTAAGATTGATGTTGATCCTATTGTACTTTTAGAATGACAACAACATCACAAGCAAGTTGTATAGTTCATGATTATGTGATTATATAGATCGTTTGTGATTAGAACCTCATGTATATGCTTTATGCTGGAAAATCTTTATGCCTAAATGGTTATGTTCATATACATGCCCCTATGTTTATGTAAAAGTTGCAAGTTCCTAATTGGATCCATGTCAAGATCCACTTTAGTACATGTTTCATGTTGTAATTAGATATGCGATTGAATCTAGTTCACAACCTTGTCATAAAGTTATACATATTTATGAAAAAGTCATATTCTTGTCATGTGCTAGTGATGTTCGATGTTATGCCTAGATCCAAAAACAAGTTTAGACTTATGTTGTCTAAATCATATGCTATTTCATGTGACACCTATTTGGTTAGACCCTTATTTCAATGCAAATTCACATATATGTAAAATTGTTTAGGCTATGTTGCAAATTCACATATATGTATATTGACTATTTTGCAAGATCACATCTATGACATTCATGTTGGCTATTTTGCAAGTTCACACCTATGATGTTCATATTGACTATGCCAAAAATGCCAAGTTTACACCTATGTTATGTTTATGTTTATGAATTCCCTTATGCCTATTTGTGTGTGCTAAATTAGCCTAAGTTTTTAGCCTAATATCATATGTTAAAAACTATGCAAACGAAAATTAGGCTAAGATTGTTAGCCTAATGTTTAAATGGGGTAACCTTGGGAATATTAGAAAACTTGTCATAAAAATACATGAAATTGGCATGTTTGTCACATGCCAAAATTGGTGGCATTTAAACGGTATAAATTCTTTATACCAAAAAGGTTAAACTTGGAAAATGGGCCACAGCATTTAATTGTTGACGAATTTACATATATTCAGAAATAAAGACAAATATGTAAATTTAGAAAATACGAATATGCTTAACAGGAGGTTGGATTGAGTTGTGATGTAAATCTGCCCGGACCCACCGGCTGTCCAGTAGTCACAACAATACCTATCCAATGTGGGTGGTTAAGCATTGAGCCCAATAAGGACCCGAGGTTAGACTGAGTTACGGTGTAAATATGCCCGGAACCGACCGGCACATCCAGTAACCGTAACAAAATCTGTCTAATGTGAGTGGTCGGTGCTTTAAAAGGCTAAGGACAGATGGAAGGGTTAAGTTAACTAAAACACTTAACCAATTCAACATGTTAATGAAATTGATGGGTGGGGTTAGGTAAATACAGACACTTAACCACTTAGCATGTTTGACTAGAAAACCCTAGTAATGGGGACCCATTTCAGCAGTAACTCAATTTGGTATCATGGTACCCTGAAACTAGGCAGGGTGGGGCACGAAAACTGGGCTGATTGTAAGCGGTCAAAGCGACGGCGGTGGGTGCAACAGTGTGGGTTCTAACGGAATGTGGGCGTGCACACACCTCGGAGCAGACAAACAGGGCACTGGGAGCACCAGTAGTATAACTTATGCATTCTAAGGTTTGTGTTGGGTCACCACCATGGGACTTGATACACCCCATGGTGGGGCCAGCATAGGTGTCTACAATTTCTGGGGGCCGTAAGACATAGATGATTATGCGAATAGGAGCCGATCTTTAAAATAAGCGGATCACTTACCCTCAACATAAGGTGCATCTTTAGAAACGGATCACTTTACCCTCAGCATATGATGCATCTTTAGAAACGAGATCACTTCACCCTCAGCATGGGGTGACAGTTAAGATAATACAAGTAGGTGCAGAGATATAGTGTGGGGTGCAATAGTATATTCGTTTCAAAACTACTTTATCTTAGTTTATGATACTTTTCTGTTCCAGTTTATACCTATCATGCCCTTATTCTTATTTTCATACTGAAGAGTCACTAGACTTACTAGGCTTTATGTCTGACCCTATTTTCTTTCGTCTTCTTTTCTTCCGTTCCCCCCAGGTCCATAGGGATGAAATTGCTCAGCTTAGTCAGATTCTTTAAAAGCTTCAAGAAGGTTGATGTACGGTTTGGAGTCTCTTTCCTTGGCTATGGCTGTTGGTCACACTCTATGGGGATTTATGCAGTTTTAATCACGTTTTATGCTTCTTTATTTAAAAACCAAGGCAGAAATGATGTTGTAATGTTTTTGGAAGTTGTTATGAGACAAATATGGAAATGTGTTGTATGAACAAGTATTTTATGAAATAAAAGTCTGATGTTTTCTGCTGCTCATATCTGTCTTGTGTTTTATTTGTGACTTTTACTTACAAACCTCCACCAAAGTTAAGGCAGTCCCTTGTGAGTGACCTTAATGGAGGGTGGGGTGTTTCACTTGGTATCAGAGCATAGGTTCTACCAGATTAGATAAAAAAAAATTGAAACTATTTTCAAAAAGAAGCTTAAAGAAGCATTTTCAAGAAAAGTTTTGATATTTTAAAAGGCATAATCCCCCAAAAGCCATATGCACTATCTATCTATCCTTCGTTTTGAACCTTTCCTTTTGTTTCAGCCTGTCTGGAGACCTTAACCTTCCGGAAGGATCACCTGTACCCGGCTGGTTTCGAAGGTACCTAGAGGCTAGGGCCAATGGTGCGGGCCCAGCAGACATTCCTCCTCTAGTGGCAGTAGTTCCTCCTCCTCCTCCTCGTGGAAACACTTTCGCTAAGACATGTAGAGACTTCAAGGCTATAGGAGGAAAGGACTTTTATGGAACTGAATCATTTGTGGTAGCAAGGAACTAGCTGAAAGAGACTGAAGATTTATTCGTTATCTTCGAAGTTGATGACAGGCATAAGATACAGCTAGCAGTGTGGTTGCTTAAAGATGAAGCGTCTTATTGGTGGGAGACCACCAATGCTGAAAGGCCAGTGGAAACATGGGAAGACTTCAGGACAAGGTTAGAGATGAATTTCCTCTCCCAAGCTGAAAGAAGCCTGCAAATGGAGAAGTTCCTAACTCTTAAGCAAGGAAGTATGACAATCAGGGAGTACGTTAATCAGTTTAATCAGCTGTCCAGATTTGGGTTGGACTTAGTAAACACCCAACACAAGAAGGCGCTCTGCTTCGTCATAGGTCTGAATGAGCCTCTACACAGCCTTGCTATGACTCATGTATCCACGGGAGCGACTTATGAAAGCTTAGTGGACATGACATTGCTACATGAGGAAGACAAGGGCAAGAAAGAGACTAAGGTAGAAGAAAAGAAGGAAGGTTTACAGGCTAAGAAAACGGACTTCAAGAAAGGCTGGAAGAATAACAAATCCCGTGAAAAGAGAAAGTGCAAATTCTATGGCATTGTGGGACATATAGCAAAAGACTGCAGAAAGAAGAAGGCAAAGATGAATGGTGGTTGCTTCAGTTGTGGCGAGACTGGACACTTGGCTAAGAACTGCCCAAAGAAGCGGGGGCAGAGACAAAGGACTGGATCCACCTAAGGCGGACAAGTTCACGCAAATGTGGCACCTCCACAGGAACGAAGTAGAAATATTTCTGTAGAAAGCTTAGTTTATCTATATGATCATCCAGTTCGCACTCTCTTTGATTCTGGTGCATCACACTCCTTTATTTCATCTGCTTTAGTAGAGTCTCTGCACCTAGACACTAGTATGGTAGAAGACCCCTTGATTGTTTCAAATCCAATTAGGGGCTCGGCTTATTTGTCGATGGTTTGCTTGGATTTGAAAATCTCTATTCTAAGTGTTGAATTTAGATGTAGTGCCTTTGTTTTGGGCTTCTCAGGGTATGGACTGATCTTAGGCATGGACTGGTTATCCAGTAATGGTTCCATTCTTGATTGTGAGAAAAGAGTGGTTAGGCTCTTGACTCGACTCGGTAACACTCTAGAAATTTCTTGTAATCCCTTGAATGTTGTTATGCTTAGTTATCTAGAGTTGCTGGACGCTTCTGTTGAGAATTTGCAGTCGGTTAGAGTAGTCCGGGAATATTCGGATGTCTTTGAAGAGGTGAAAGGCTTACCTCCGAAGCGGAAAATAGACTTCCGCATATATCTTGTTGATAATGCAAAGCCCGTAGCTCTGCCTGTTAGACACATGGCTCCAAAGTAGAGAAACGAGCTCAGTAAGCAAGTTAAGGAGCTTCTCGAGAAGGGGTTTATAAGAAGGAGTATCTTAGAATAGGGTGCTCCAGTGGTGTTCGCCTCCAAAGCAGATGGTTCATTACGTCTTTGTGTGGACTATAGGGAGCTAAACAAGCTGACTAAGAAGAATAGACACCCGCTTCCCCGTATAGATGATTTGTTTGATCAGCTTGTAGGTGTGTCGATCTTCTCCCAACTTGATTTAGCTACTGGGTTCCATCAGCTAAGGGTAGCTGAAGATAGCATTGATAAAACGGCGTTCAGAACCCCAGACGGTTTCTTCGAGTGGCTTGTCATGCCTTTCAGTTTGATGAACGCACCCGCTTATTTCGTAGACCTGATGAGCAGGATGTTTAGAGAATTCCTTAACAAGTTCGTGGTGGTCTTCGTAGACGATATTTTGATCTTCTCAAAGAATGAGGAAGAACATGCTCAACATCTGAAAGAGATCATGGATACTCTCCGTGCACATCAGATAAGAGTCAAATTCTCCAAGTGCCACTTTTGGAGAAAGGAAGTAAGATTTCTGGGGCATATAGTGTCCAAAGAGGGGTTGGTTGTGGACCCCGCGAAAGAGGTGGCAGTGCAAGATTGGAAGACACCAAGAAATGCAACCGAAGTTCGAAGCTTTCTTGGGCTAGCCAGTTTTTACCGAAAGTTCATTAGGGATTTCGCGAAAATCTCGGCTCCACTCACAAGGCTGACAAAGAAGAATCTGGTATTCACTTGGGATTTGGATTGTGAGTTTGCTTTCCAACGATTAAAAAGGGCTCTCACAACAGCCCCAGTTCTGACTTTGCCAGATGGAAGCAAAATGTTCACAGTATATACGGATGCTTACGGTATGGGGCTAGGCGCAGTTCTGATGCAAGAAGGGAAGGTAGTAGCTTATAGTGGAAGACAATTGGAAGTGCATGAAAAGAACTACCCAACGCACGATCTTGAGTTGGCCTCCATCGTCTTTGCGCTTAAGTCTTGGCGCCATTATCTCCTAGGTGAGAAGTTCGAATTATATACTGACCATAAATTGTTGAGGTATCTTTTCTCGCAGAAAGATCTTAACTTGAGGCAGCAAAGGTGGATGGAGTTCCTTGCCTCATATGATTTTGAAATTTCCTATACTCCCGGCAAAGGCAACGTAGTAGCAAACACGTTGAGCCGAAAGAAACTGACCTTAAGCCCTCTCTTTTTACAAAGGCTAAGCTTGGAGTACATAGCCAGTTTTGACTTTAGGCCCTCCTCGGATTTTATAACTGGTTTATTGGCATCCCTAGAAGTATAACCCACTCTTTTAGACTCGATAGGGGCCGCACAACGAGAAGACCCTCAGCTTGTGGATGTGATTGATAAACTAATTAGGGGTGAAACTTCCAGTCACCTCAATAGGTACTCCATAGATGATAAGGGTTTGTTGAGACGGGATGGAAGGCTATGCTTCCCACAAGCTAGGGATTTTGTGAAGAAGGTTCTCGAGGAGGCACATCATTCCAAGATGACAATACACCCAGGTGGAGACAAGATGTACAAGGACGTAAAGAGAGCTTTCTATTGGAGCAGCATGAAGAAGGACGTGGCAGATTTCATTTCAGTAGCGAGTAGTCCTTGCAATTCGCAGATTCCAATCACGTCAGAATCACAAATCAAATAACTCTGGATGCATGCCAGAGAGATTCGATAAGTCATTCTTTCGTGTATGAAGATCCATGGTGTTCACTGCTCCATCTTCAATCTGCATCTTCGACGATTCATATTTGCTGGTTCGGAATGGTTTTCGAATATAAATTCGATCCTGGTCTTTCCGTACCAACAATTGCATTGGTCAGATTTGATAGTCGGTTATTTAACTATCAAATAAACAATCATTCAATGAAGACAAATACGAGTTCACCGGTTCAGTACTCAGCATCACTTGGCCTTTTTAATTAAAACTAATTAACTCCTTAATCTTTTAATACTTGAAACACCACATTTGCTTCTTAATTCATTATCACTCGATTACTTAAATGATTTCATTTAATAAGTATTCACCGAAACTATTATCAATTAAAATGATAATTCACTTCCCCATTAACTGAAAATAAATATTAAACTCCTTATTAAAATCTTATTAAAACAATTATTTGTCAACCATTTCATTTGGTTAACAAACTAATCAGATAATCAATCCCTGTTAAAATGGTTACTTAGTCAACTCAAAAGCACGGTTATTTCTTTAACCATTCCCAATTACTTCCTCCTTTAAATTAATTAATAATATAATTAATTTAAATAAATTTCATTCACTTGTTTCTTAGAGACAAATTTATCCACTCTTCACTGTTATGTAAATTTCCTATTCATTTGCTTATAAATTTGATTAACGTAAGTATTTGCAATATAAAACCATTTAATAATCATTTAAAAATAATAATAATAATAATAAACAATAAATATTTATTCCTTTTTAATATTCTTTTATTCAAAATAACATATTTAGAAATCCATTTTTGGTTATAAAATAAATTTTATAACTTCATCTCTATCGATCCATCTGACGGTGAATCAATATTAATAAAACGGTTGATTTATAGGCCATACGCTGCCAATTACTCAACCAATGTTGCCCATTGGTCAAAACAAAGCAAACGTTGAATTTCTAGTCAACGATCAACACTCAAATAAATCACCCAATCAGAACAGTTCATAAAATGATGATATGGAAATAAATAGCATATAATATATTTGAGGAATCCAGTTGGATCCCTCCAACCTATTTTTTCCTGCATCCAAATGCGTACTTCAAATAATATAATTCACTAAAATTTACAGATATAATTTCATCCATCAATACTTAACAGCAATCTGAACATGTTTATATTTTTATAAACGTGACCAATGAGGTAAGTTACCTCAGTTGGGAACGATCATTAACGATCGATTTCAATTAAATTAAACAACGGTTTAATTTAATCAGTTCAGTCAATATCAACAAATATTTGCAGTAATCATCCAAAATAAACAACCATAGCACACACAAATTAAACCCAACTTATATAAATATAAGTGGGATAAAAACTGAGTGAGTAAACTCACCTTGATTCGTTTGTCGCTGAAACAGTTCGTTTCAGTTACCGGTTGTCTTCAATTCGGTCCAAACCAATTTCATCGTTTCATGCTCAATGATGCAGACCCAATGTTCCTTGTTCTGTTCCATTCTGTTACCATACGAGAATGTTATACATATTACGCCGGTTACGTTTTAATTTAGAATAATAAATCTTTAAATAAATATAAATTTTTGTTACTTCTATATGTAGATATCATAACTATTGAACATGTAATGCATATGATTATCATTAATGGGCTCACTGTCTGTCACGTGTACGGTACATTCTTAAGCTAAGCTAACTAAATTGGTAAACTCTAGACATATTATAATATATATATATAATATTAGTTTAAATGACTTAGAATAAAACAGGGTTGGCATATCACGTTACCATATATGCTAGGCAGTAGGGACGCTAGCTTATATAATTTGACATATAAATCTTACAGTTTTCAGTATGTACTAGCATGATCTTATTCGTATTATGTATACTGTCAAGTTATATTATAATATATATACGGAGCAACAATATATATATATATATATACATATATATATATATATTATTTACCTTACTAATTACTTAATTAATTCCAGATTAGGCATTATAAACCGAGATTAGACACTTGTTAACATCATTAGTTGCGTATATATACAATTAGACCAAATCTTATCATGATTAGGCATTCTCGAAACCAATTCCCAGGATGCCTACTGTTATATTAATAAATCTTAGAATTTGGTATGTAAAAACTTGTTCTAGGCGTATGATAAAAATTAGCTACCGGCCATGTTATATTATTCACCATATTATATATACCGTCTAATATTATTTCTGTACATAATCAATGCAAATGATTTGCATATTAGTACATACTGTTTGGCCTAACCTAATTGTTGTACTTAATAGTTGATAACATAACAACAATTGGTATTGGGTTGTTATTTGGAATCAATTCTGTTTAAAACAGAGTTATTCTGTCTATAGTACTCTCAGCAACTTTCTTTATTACTATATAAACACATAGATTTAGCCGCAAACTTGGATTACGAAATTCGCAGGAAAGGTTCAGGCACCATAAAATGTTGATTAGGCATACTAATGTATATATAATAGGGTTAGGCATTTTATAAACATTACTGTTCATTTCTTCAATTTACCTGCTGCGTTTCTCCCCTCCGAACCCGGCTGTTACACAAGAACTGCTACCCCATGCAACAATCCCACTCGCAACTCCAGCCTGCTCAAGACCCTCCTCTGTTTCGAAACCATGTGAATTTCTCCCCAATCTCTACAGTGCTCGCTAGCTTCTCCTTACCTTGCCTGATACACAAACCGTTACACCGGATCGCCCCCACGCCAGCACACTTTAACCCAGACGTCCTCACATGCCTATGATCATCTCGCCTGCACCATGCGTCCTCGTCTGTACACCCTACACTGTCGTGACCACCTGCTTCTGTATACTCCATTCGCATCCCAGTTACAAGAAAACCACTTTCTATATTTTTCTTTCTTTTGGAAAGTTGCTGTTACTTCCTTCCTTATTACTGTATATGATTTGGAACTCAACTCCTCCATACCACGCATCAGCACTTTAAGTATTTCCATTGGAGATCCCCCCATTCGCGGTTCCCTTCCAATATTTATATTTATTTAGAATTCATTATCGGTCAGGAAGCTTTTCTGCATGGTTCAAGAAGATGAAATATTGTGAAGTTCTCGTGTGTTTTGTTAGAGCAAATGAGGATGTACGCCGTATATATAGGCAATGTAGTTTGGGCATCAAGTAACATGAGTACGAGTAGGCAGCAGTAAATAAGTAGGCGTAGACTTAGGCTTGGTCGGCACGCTTAACGTATTTGAAAAGAAAATAAAAAAGGTAGGAGTTAGGTAGCTTGTACTTGATTTGATTTCTATTTGGGGTAGCTATTCTCTTGAAATGAAAAAAAACATGGCAGACGATAACACTTAAAGAGTAAGAAATAGGTTAGGCGTAGCAGTGCTATGATGAAGACATTGCATAAGAAATGTCGCAGGCAATGATAGATATGTATGTTTTGGAAAAATATAGTGTATGCACACAAGCTTAGGCATGTAGAAGGACCTCAGTGTAGACTAGGAAGGACATCAGTGTAGGCTAGTTTATGTGTGGTGGATGATGAAAGAGGGGTGCATGGCTTAATTTCTGTCCAAGAAGAAATGAAGGTATTTTAGTTTTAAGCTATAAAACTTAGTCTATCCCGTTATGCAATATTTCATTCCCATAAGAGTTGTTATGGATAGATATAAAAATACCGTTATGATGGACAACGCTCCAAGCTTACATAAATATAATAATATCGGTAGGTTGACTCATATTGTGAAACCCCAAAATGTTGATTACATGATGCAAAATACTCCAAATAAAAAGTAGCTTATTTAATTAATTAAAAATTACAATAAAATTCTAAAAATTAAGTTATCACTACGTCACCAAAGAATCTTGTCCAAATTCGAATCCGATATTTTAATATATTTAAATAACCGTTATGGCCATAAATGAATATGCCATTGCTTTTTTGAATATTTGATTTGGACATAACTCAAAATCTACATGACGAATTCTCGATTTTTTTCTTCCACTAGAAAAATATACTTCATCGGCTCCTAACGTTTCTTGTTTCACGGAAATCTGATTTAAAACGGACCCTGTACATTCAGTTGAAGTTCAAATCGCCAAATAGCGAACTGCCGCGCCGTTACGCGCTCATTTATAATTATATTATAAAATATACGTTCAACTGTCGTTGATTGAATATATTTGTTCATATAATTCAACTCTAAACTGAACTATATATTTAAAATAATCCAATTTACACTATATTGTAAATTCCACTATTTTTGATTATTTCTAAATTAAATATATTATTTAATTATTTATATTAATTAAATATTCAATATTATTTAATTTTGGTTATCGATATCGCCACTCGATATTTAATAATTAAATTAATTAATTATTCGACAGCTGAAAATGCGGGTCATTACAATCTTTCCCCCTTAAAATAAGTTCGTCCTCGAAATTGCTAAGGTAGAAAACAAACCATACTACTGGTTAGAACTTATTTCTTCACTTCTTAACTTCAGTTTAAACTGAACCGGTTTAATTTCAATTAAATATTAATTTATTCTTATCAACGTTCAAACTCCAACTCGCCTCTCTGGGCCATCTCCAACCCAAAACAAGATCAAACAGCCAAGCGGCTTGCTAATTCGGCTCATAAATCTCATTCTTATATCAAATATAAACTTGTACCTTTTTGTCAGGCATATCAACTCTATCACTTTCACCTGTTATCAGTCCACATGTGCCAACGTCATCTCAACCAATTTCCAATTAGTTTTTATTTTCAACACAACCATTCGCTTTTATCCAAACCGAATCTCATTTCGAATTTCTATCCCCCAAATCCAAATTTCTCGATATCAATCTAATCCAGTTCAACTCCAATTTGCTTTTGCAAATTCCAATTCAATTTGGTTCTAAATCAAACAATCTTTTTCCTGGGAGTTTTAAACAGTTTTGTTTTTCTCAAAAACCAAGCTTTCCTTTACAGGATTCAAACAACTTGTTTTTCTAAACAATTTCAAAAACAATCTCTTTGGTAGTAATCCGTCACTTACAACTTGAAAATGAACACCGATGATGTCCGGATCAACATCGGAATTTATTTTCCAGCGACTGAAGTGAGTTCAATACTATATCACTTTCAAAACCATTTATAAACATGTCCACTTTGAAATATATTTCAAAATACAATGTTCAAAACAATTTAAAATCTATGAGGATTTTAAAATTCTCATATATTTATTCCAAATCCATTTACAACACTTTTCCAAATTTCCAGGGTTTGAAATTTCAATTCTGATTTAAATTTCAGATTCAATTCATTCGTAACACTTATACGAATTTTGATTGGTTATTTACATAACCATTTTATTTATAATCTTACTTGATTATAATAACAACCAATATATCCAACATATATTTTCTCTATATCAGGATATAATTTGGGTAAATGTATTTCATTTACCCTCTTTTCAAAACATACCGTGTCGACCCATCTCTACCGATACAATAGATCAAACTGATCGACCAGAATCCATAAACAACTCAACCAACAAATCTCCACAAAAACCATTTTTATATTAAGTAACAAATACGCTCTCTCATATATATACACTCAACTCAATCTAGGGTATTGCTAACCCCATCTCTACTGAGTCACGCCACAGAGCCAAGGTAATAACTTAACCTTAGCTCTGATACCACTGTAACGACCCAACGGATCCGACGCCCGAATTTCGACAATAATACATAAATTCCATATTACTTGCCAAAACCCAAGTAACGAAAACACTAGATAGTTTAAGAAAGAAAATAGAGGATGAGATAAGGAAGAAAAAAAATTTAGAATAGAAGAAGAACCAACACAACACTGAGTCTCACATCGCAGCGGAACAAAATATAATATAGAAAAAAATCTTTATTGAGAGCTTGAAAATACTTACAACATCAGAGTACATTAATACATCTGGACAGTTATAGATATCTATCCTCATATACAACACACAGCGGAATAAATACTAATACGTCTGAACTACTCCAGTACATCTTTAGAACTTCGCAGCATCCGATAACCTGGACCAGTACAACCCGGTCTAACCCGAGCATTACAAATACCGGGTTAGTCTAGTGAACCAGAGTGAGATAAACACACTAGGTTTTCAAGAAGAAATCATCCAGCTTGATTTTAAAGTTCAAAATCCTTTCGAAAGAAAAAGATAATTGTAATACCAAATCCACACATAAATACGGACGGCTTTTACCTTATGATAACCCAAAACAGTTTTGAAATCAATATATTATTCTGATATTATAATGGTGTCTAAATACAAATAAATAGCAATCTAGCGGAACGCTTGCATCTCACGCTCCACATATATAGTATACAATCAAAACCGCGGGCGCTTATTGGAGATTGGATTCCGACTATGACAAGGTATGGAACCACTTGCCGATAGTGTATCTCTAGAGGCGAATACACTGGGTTCAACAAGAACCTTTTGCAACCCAGCCTACACATGACCGATCACTCTTTTCGCTTGAGTGTATCGAATGTATATCACCAACGGTTGGGATCAGCAACCGTTTCCCGAAAAGGGACAACATCGATAGATTAAAGAAGCAAAAGGAATTTCTCTAGATAGGTGATTATACACCCTAGTGGGAGCGACCCACATAGCCATGTTGCCAGCCCGATTTTTGTTATTTCCTGGTCGTGAGGCTTGAGGTTCGAATTATTTCTTTGATAGCACGCCACCATTCACTTTGAATGCTACATCGTTCAATCCATTGGAAATAACTAATTGATTTCTGCAAAAATATTCATATTGTAAGGATAAATAAGTTTCTCTTCTTTGCCACCAACTTCATACGTTTGAAGAAATCAATATACGTGATCCTTTTGGAAATATTCTACCAGACATCCGTCCATACAAGTTGTCCTGGGACTGGACAAACCGAAGGCACCCTCCTACTGCATCCAAGGAATCACCCTACAGATCAGTAGCGAGTAGTCCTTGCAATTCGTAGATTCCAATCACGTCAGAATCACAAATCAAATAACTCTGGATGCGTGCCAGAGAGATTCGATAAGTCATTCTTTCATGTATGAAGATCCACGTTCTTCACTGCTCCATCTTCAATCTGCATCTTCGACGATTCATATTTGCCGGTTCGGAATGGTTTTCGAATATAAATTCGATCCTGGTCTTTCCGTACCAACAATCGTATTGGTCAGATTTGATAGTCGGTTATTTAACTATCAAATAAACAATCATTCAGCGAAGACAAATATGAGTTCACTGGTTCAGTACTCAGCATCACTTGGCCTTTTAAATTAAAACTAATTAACTCCTTAATCTTTTAATATTTGAAACACCACATTTTCTTCTTATTTCATTATCACTCGATTACTTAAATGATATCATTTAATAAGTATTCACCAAAATTATTATCAATTAAAATGATAATTTACTTCCCCATTAACTGAAATAAATATTAAACTCCTTATTAAAATCTTATTAAAACAATTATTTGTTAATCATTTCATTTGTTTAACAGACTAATCAGATAATCAATCCCAGTTAAATGGTTACTTAGTCAACTCAAAAACACGGTTATCTCTTTAACCATTCCCAATTACCTCCTCCTTTAAATTAATTAATAATATAATTAATTTAAATAAATTTCATTCACTTGTTTCTTAGAGATAAATTTATCCACTCTTCACCACTATGTAAATTTCCCATTCATTTGCTTATAAATTTGATTAACGTAAGTATTTGCAATATAAAACCATTTAATAATCATTTAAAAAAATTAATAATAAACAATAAATATTTATTCCTTTTTAATACACTTTTATTCAAAATAACATATTTAGAAATCCATTTTCGGTTATAAAATAAATTTTATAACTTACTCTCTATCGATCCATCTGACGGTGAATCAATATTAATAAAATGGTTGATTTATAGGCCATACGCTGCCAATTACTCAACCAATGTTGCCCATTGGTTAAAACAAAGCAAACGTTGAATTTCTACTCAACGATCAAAACTCAAATAAATCACCCAATCAGAACAGTTCATATAATGATGATATGAAAATAAATAGCATATAATATATTTGAGGAATCCAGTTGGATCCCTCCAACCTGTTTTTCCCTACATCCAAATGCGTACTTCAAATAATATAATTCACTAAAAAGTACATATATAATTTCATCCATCAACAATTAACAGCAATCTGAACATGTTTATATTTTTATAAACGTGACCAATGAGGTAAGTTACCTCAGTTGGGAACGATCGTTAACGATCGATTTCAATTAAATTAAACAATTGTTTAATTTAATCAGTTCAATCAATATCAACAAATATATGCAGTAATCATCCAAAATAAACAATCATAGCACACACAAATTAAACCCAACTTATATAAATATAAGTGGGATAAAAATTGATTGAGTAAACTCACCTTGATTCGTTTGTCGTTGAAACAGTTCGTTTCAGTTAAATTAAACCAATGTTTAATTTAACTGAAAACTCTGGTTGTCTTCAATTCTGTTCAAACCAATTTTATTGTGTCACGCTCGATGATGCGAACCCAATATTCCTTGTTCTGTTCCATTCTGACACCATACGAGAATGTTATACATATTACACCGATTATGTTTTAATTTAGATTAATAAATCTTTAAATAAATATTAATTTTTGTTACTTCTATATGTAGATATCATAACCATTGAACATGCAATGCATATGATTATCATTTGTGGGCTCACTGTCTGTCACGTGTACGGTACATTCTTAAGCTAAGCTAACTAAATTGGTAAACTCTAGACAAATTATAATATATATAATATTAGTTTAAATGACTTAGAATAAAACAGGGTTGGCATATCACGTTACCATATATGCTAGGCAGTAGGGATGCTAGCTTATATAATTTGGCATATAAATCTTACAGTTTTCGATATGTACTAGCATGATCTTATTCGTATTATGTATACTGTTAAGTTATATTATAATATATATAGACAGAAACAATATATATATGTTATTTACCTTACTAATTACTTAATTAATTAATTCCAGATTAGGCATTATAAACCGAGATTAGACACTTGTTAACATCATTAGTTGCGTATATATATAATTAGACCAAATCTTATCGTGATTAGGCACTCTCGAAACCAATTCCCAAGACGCCTACTGTTATATTAATAAATCTTAGAATTTGGTATGTAAAAACTTGTTCTATGCGTATGATAAAAATTAGCTACCGGCCATATTATATTATTCACCATATTATATATACTGTCTAATATTATGTCTCTACATAATCAATGCGAATGATTTGCATATTAAGACATACTGTTTGTCCTAACCTATTGTTGTACTTAATAGTTGATAACATAACAACAATTGGTGTTGGGGTGTTATTTGGAATCAGTTCTGTTTAAAACAGAGTTATTCTGTCTATAGTACTCTCAGCAACTTTCTTTATTACTATATAAACACATAGATTTAGCTGCAAACTTGGAAAGGTTCAGGCACCATAAAATGTCGATTAGGCATACTAATGTATATATAATAGGTTTAGGCATTTTATAAACATTACTGTTCATTTCTTCAATTCACCTGTTGCGTTTCTCCCCTCCGAACCCGGCTGTTACACGAGAAATTCCACCCCATGCAACAATCCCACTCGCAACTCCAGCCTGCTCAAGACCCTCCTCTGTTTCGAAACCGTGTGAACTTCTCCCTAATCTCTACAGTGCTCGCAAGCTTCTCCTTACCTTGCCTGATACATAAACCGCTACACCGGATCACCCCCACGCCAGCACACTTTAACCTAGACGTCCTCACATGCCTACGATCATCTCGCCTGCACCATGCGTCCTCGTCTGTACACCCTACACTGCCGTGACCACCTGCTTCTGTATACTCCATTCACACCCATGTCGACACCCCCGAGGGGTCGATACCCACGAGCAGGAATTTTCCCGCTCAGTCCAATTTTGATTTTTGAATTGTTTCGAAGGCTTTGGAATTATTATATATATATATTTATATATATGTTCATCCTTGTGCGTATACGAACTTCTAAGGCTTATAACTTCTCCATACGATATCTGATTTATACAAACTCGGACTCTATCTCAAGCAGAATTCCAAGACGAACGCAATGGCGCAACCAGTTTCCCTTAATTCTTCTTCTAAAAATTAAGTATTCTTTAATCTATCTCAAGCATAATTCCAAGTGCAACTTACATATGCTAACTCATCCATTTTCATCCATAAAAGAAAAGAAAATGCACATGCATCCATATGCAGTATGAGATAGTGATTGAGCCGATCCAGTGCCTAATGTGTGTATATGCGTCCACAGGCAACCACTAGCAAACACTTGCATCCACTAGCATCCAGCAAACATTACATGTTTCAAACACATGTTTACATCTATAGGACTCCTATCTAAAGGTCGAAAAGACTAGGGATAAGATATGCTCGATCAACAAAATAGGCACAGATAAAGCTTTGAAAAAAGGAGTTAAGAACATACCCTAAAAAAGGAAAGGGTACGAAGAACGAATTATATCTTCGGTTTCTCAAGTTGCGTCTTCTGAGTTGTCTCCCATTGAACCTTTATGAACTTGATTTCTTTGTTACGCAGCTTCTTAACTTCCGATCCAAGAATACGGGTAGGGACTCGTCTGACTGTCGCCTCCCGTTCCACCTCCACTTCTTCCAACATACTTGGCTCAACGACTTCTACGGTGTCATGCAGGCACTTCCGCAGATGAGAAACATGAAAAACATTATGAACTCTGGACAAATTCTCTGGGAGTTTTACTTTATAGGCCATTTGGCCAATTCTCTTGGTTATGGGAAAAGGTGCCACAAATCTTGGTGCCAACTTCCCTACTGAACCGAAGCGGACCACATTTCTCAGAGGTGATACTTTGATGAAAACTAAGTCTCCCACTTCAAACTCGATGTCGGTTCTCCTGTTGTCTGCATAGGACTTCTTCCTATCTTGAGCTGTTTTCATTCGCCGTCGAATAAGGTCAATCTTCTCAGACGTCTCCCTAACCATATCAGGCCCAAGTAACAATCTTTCTGTAGATTCCCACCAACAAGTTGGAAACCTACGGTGTAGCCCGTATAATGCTTTGAAGGGTGCTATACCGATGCTAGCTTGATAGCTATTATTATAGGCAAACTCTACTAAGGGAAGATGCTCTTCCCAAATCCCTCCGAAGTCTAGGATGCACAGCCTCGAAAGATCTTCTAGAATACTGTTCACCCTCTCCGTCTGGCGATCGGTCTGAGGATGATAAGTGGTGCTCAAACACAATTGTGTACCCAATGCTTCTTGCAAACTCCTCTAAAATTCGCTGGTAAAGATGGGTCACGATCGCTCACGAAGTTGGAAGGAACTCCGTGGAGACGAACTATCTCACGAACTAAATTGTTGCCAACCATGGTGCCATCCTTTTACTTTTAACTGGAATAAAGTGTGCACTCTTAGTGAGCCTATCCACTATCACCCAAATACTGGTATTACCTTTCTTCGATCTAGGAAAACCATCTATGAAATCCAAAGAGACGCTCTCCCATTTCCACTGCGGGACCTCCAACGGATGAAGTGATCCACCGAGCTTCTTTTGCTCAGCCTTGACTTGTTGTCAAACTAAACATTGAGAAACAAATTCGGCCATGTCCCCCTTCATCCTAGCCTAAAAGAAAACCCTCTTCATGTCTCTATACATCTTGTCACCGCCTGGATGTATGGTCATCTTAGAATGGTGGGCTTCTTCTAGGACTGCCTTTTTCAAGCTTCCAGTTTGAGGAACGCAAAGTCTTCCATCTCGTCGCAACCACCCCTTTTCATCTATGGCATACCTACTGAGGTGACTAGAAGTCTCCCCTCTTCTGAGGTTATCCACGATGTCTAGAATCTGTGGGTCACCTTGTTGCGAAGCTCCTATCTGCTCCACAAGAGTCGGTCGTATCTCCAGGGATCCAAATAAATCAGGCAAAACTCCGATGGAGGGACTAAAATCAAAAGCTAATATGAACTCAAAGTTTTTTATTTCCACAAACAGAGACTCAGGGCCACCCTCTGCCTACTTAGTGCGTTTTCCACCACATTACCCTTGCCGGGGGTGTAAACCATCTTAAAATCATTTGAAGCTAAGAACTCCATCCACCGTTGTTGCCTTAAGTTGAGATCCTTCTGTGAGAATAGATACTTGAGAGATTTATGGTCTGTGTACAGCTTGAACCTTTCTACAAGCAAATAATGATGCCATGTCTTTAACGTGAATACTATGGAAGCTAGCTCTAGATCATGGGTGGGGTAGTTCTTTTCATGAACCCGCAACTGCCTACCCCCATAACATATTACCTTCCCCTCTTGCATTAGAACCGCACCAAGCCATGTACCACACGCATCAGTGTAAACGGTAAATACTTTACTTCCGTCAGGTAAGGCCAAGACTGGGTCTGTTGTCAGAGCCCTCTTCAGTCGTTGAAAATCAACTTCATAGTCTATATCCCATGAACACACCAAATTCTTCTTTGTCAGCCTGGTGAGAGGGGTTGATATCTTCGCAAAGTCCTTAATGAACTTCATATAGTAACCTGCCAACCCAAGGAAGCTTCTCACCTTGATTGCATTTTTAGGAATCTGCCAATCTTGCACTGCAATCACCTTCGCGGGATCTACAGCTAACCTTTCTTTGGAGACTACATGCCCCAAGAATCTCACTTCCTTTCTCTAAAAGTGGCATTTGGAGAACTTTGCTTTAAGCTGATGGTCACAGAGAGTTTTCAAGACTTCTCTTAGATGTTAGGCATGCCCTTCTTCGTTCCATGAGAAGATCAAAATATCATCAACGAAGAAAACGACAAATTTGTTTAGGAATTCCCAAAAC
The DNA here is from genome assembly GCA_030737875.1 of Allium sativum. Classification (NCBI taxonomy): domain Eukaryota; kingdom Viridiplantae; phylum Streptophyta; class Magnoliopsida; order Asparagales; family Amaryllidaceae; genus Allium; species Allium sativum. The sequence goes on from CM060918.1 coordinate 326,019,424, forward strand.
ATCCTACTCATTAAATCAACAAAATAGGCGGGTGCATTTGTCAGCCCAAAAGGCATCACTAGCCATTCAAAGAAACCATCCGAAGTTCTAAAAGCAGTCTTATCTATGCTGTCTTCAGCTACCCTCAGCTGATGGAACCCCATAGCCAAATATAAATGAGAAAACACCGAGGCACTAACAAGCTGATCAAATAAATCATCAATCCTCGGAAGCGGGTGTCTATTCTTCTCAGTGAGTTTATTCAACTCTCTATAGTCAACACACAATTGAAGCGAACCATCTGCATTAGTTGCAAATACTACTGGAGCACACTATTCGGATATGCTTCATTTGATAAACCCTTTTTCAAGTAGCTCCCTTACTTTCTTACTTAGCTCCCCCCTTTTCCTTGGAGCCATGTAGCGCACGGGTAATGCAATTGGTTTTGCATTGTCCACCAGATATATATACAAAAGTCAATCTCGCACCTCGGATGTAAACCCCGTACCTCATTAAAAACATCAGAAAAATCTCGGACTACTGGGACAGATTGAAATCCTCTATAGATGCATCAAGAGATTCGAAGAAACTAAGTATAACAGACCCTTGTGGGTCACAAGAAACTTCGAGGGTCCTCCCATGACAAGTCAGGAGACTAACAACCCTCCTCTCACAATCCAGAACGACTCCATCGTAGTAAGCCAGTCCATTCCTAGAATCAACCCATAGCCCATAAACCTGAGCACATAAGCATCACATTCAAATCCGACGCCTAACATAGATAATTTCAGACCCTGACAAATCATCGATAAATGAGCCGAACCACTAATGGGGTTTGAAACAACTACGAGATCTACTACGATACTAGTAATTAAGTGCAGAGATTCGACAACAGAACTAGATATAAATGAGTGTGAAGCACCAGAATCAAAAAGTGTTCTACCTGGATGATTTGAAAGAGAACTTTCTATGGAAATCTTTCTACCTCTTTTAGGAGCACTGATCGCGAGAGCATGCACCTGCCCTCCAGAGGTTCCAGCTCTTTGACCTTGTCCCTGCGGTCCTTGTTTCTTTGGGCACTCTTTAGAGTAATGTCCAAGCTCTCCACAATTAAAGCAACTGATCTTTCTTTTCTTACAATCTTTAACCAAGTGACCTTCCTTCCCACAATGGTGACATTTTCTCTTATCCCTGCCGTTGTCATTCTTCCCTCCTTTCTTCAGTTTTTCCTGTTGTTGTTGCTGCCAATGATGCTGCTGCTGCCCCTTCTTGGGCCACACCTTCTTATTCTGCGTGACTCCTCAGTTTTCACTTCCTTCTTTTCCCCTTGTCCTCCTCATACATTAAGGCCATATCAACAAGATTTTCAAACGTGGCCCCCATTGGAAGATGGGACATAGCTAAACCATGTAGAGGCTCATTCAGCCCTTTAACAAATCGCAAGGCCTTTTTGTGCGGTGTGTCTACCAACTCGAGCCCGAACCTTGCCAGCTAGTTGGACTTGTTCACATATTCCTTTACCGTCAAATTTCCTTGTTTGAGTATTAAGAACCTCTCCATCTGTATGCTTTGCTCCGCTTGGGAAAGAAATTTCATTTCGAATCTCTGTCTAAGTCTTCCCAAGTCTCTACCATACGTCCAGCTTGGGTTACTTCCCACCAAAATGAGGCTTCGTCCTTTAACAGCCAAGCAGCTAATTGAATTTTCCTTCGGTCCTCCACTTCAAAGATTACGAATAAGTCCTCGGTCTCTTTGAGCCAATTCTGAGCTTCTATGAATGTCTCGTTCCCATGGAATGGCTTCCCTCCCATAGCACGGAAGTCCTTGTAGATCTTGGCGAAGTTATCTACTCTTGGAGGGGAAGGAGGAGGAATGACTAGTGCAGCTGAGGGAGGAACGTCTCTTTGGCCTTCGGCAGGCGCCGTGGCCTCCAAATACCTACGGAACCATCTGGGTATAGTGACGCCCTCTGGGATATTAGGGACGTTTTGTTCCCCAGACATGCTGAAAAAAAAGGGAAAAGGAGGAAATTTAGATAAAGGACCGAAGGATACTACATATGGATTTTTGGGGAATATTTTCAAAACAGGCTTTTCTTTTTTAAAAATGCTTTCTTTAAAACCTTTTTGAAAATAATTTTCAAAAACTTTTATCTAATCTGGTAACCTTCAGCTTTGATACCAAGCGTGACACCCTACGTCCTTTAATGTCACTCACAAAGGGAATGTATTAAGTTTCGTGAAGCATTTAGGTAAATAGACACAGAATATTACAGAATAGATATAAAAAAAATTGCAGCGGAAATAAACAATTTTATTAATCATTAAAATACCGTGGTCCAAAGCATAATTTGTGTAATGACCCGGGAAAAAGCTCGACGCTCGAGTTCTCGACAACAAAACATAAACCCATATCACTTGCCAAAAACCCAAGTATCGAACCCCCAGATTGCCATGAGAAAGAATTTAGAGGGTGAGGATAGAAAGAAAGAAGTATTAGAATAGAAGAAAGAAGAAGAACACCACATCGGAATCTCACAGCGGAATGAATAAAATATAATATCAAAACTCTTTATACAAAAGAACTGTATATACATACAAATCATCAGAGTACAACATTTATCATCACAGCGGAATAATAACTTTATATATCTAACGGTGAAGCCTCCTGCTTCCAGCTTCTGAAACTCCAAGCGAATATAACCTGGAAATACACTCGGTCTGACCCGAGCACATTTGATTTAAAACAAAATACACCGGGTCAGTCTGGAATACTATCAGTGATAAATTCACATAACACACACTTGTTTAACTTTGGGAAAATCCTTTCTGAAATCAAAAGTAATAGTAAGACCAGCCCACACATAAATACGGACGGTTTTTACCTTATTATAACCCAAAGCGGGTTTTGAAATCAATATCTTCTCTGATATTATCATAATGTCTAAATACAAGTAAATAACAATCTAGAGGAACGCTTGCATCTCACGCTCCCCATATATAGTATACAAACGAAAACCACGGGCGCTTATTGGATATTGGATTCCAACTTGACAAGGTATGGGACCACCTTCCGCACGTGTATCTCTAGAGGCGAATACACTGGGTTCAACAAGAACGTCATGCAACCCGGCCCACACATGACCGACCACTCATTTCGCTTGAGTGTATTGAATGTATATCACTGACGGTTGGGATCAGCAACTGCCTGCCCGAAAAGGGACAGCATCGATAGATTTAAGAAGCAAAAGGAATTTCTCTAGATAGGTGATCATACACCCTAATGGGAGCGACCCACATAGCCATGCTGCCTGCCCGATTTTTGTCATTTCCCGGTTGATGAGGCTTGAGGCTAGAATTTCTCTATAAGATATCTGGTCATCATTCACTTTGAATGCCACATCGTCAGATCCGCCAGATATCACTAATTGACGTCCACAAAAATACTCTGCAGTTAGCTAAGAGAAGGTGTACGGCCTTCTCCGCCATCAACAGAAATACGTTTGAAGAAATCAACGTATGTGACTCCTTTTGAAATACTCTGTCAGACACTCGTCCATACAAGTCATCCAGGAACAGGATGAACCGAAGGCACTCTCCTACTGCATCTCATATAGGAATCGCCCCAAGGATCAGTAGCGAGTAGTCCTTGCAAATCTGTGGATTCAACCACGACAGAATCACAAACCAAATAACTCTGGTTGCAAGCCAGAGAAATTCGACAAGTAGTCCTTCCGCTTATGAAGATCCACGGTCTTCACTTGCTCCGTCTTCAATCGACGTCTTCACGTATTTGTTGGTCGGAATGGTTTTCGAATATAAATTCGATCCCGGTCTTTCCGTACCAACAATCGTATTTGGTCAGGTTTGATAGTCGGTGATTTAACTATCAAATAACAAATGTGTCAATGAAATGATTTCACTGATTCAGTACTTGGCATGAATGGACTCTTTAAATATATTTGACAAAATCGTTAATCAACTCTAATATTCGACTTAACTCTAACTTGACTAACTCGACTTGATTACTCCTATCGATTAACTAATACTCGACTTAACTTCATTCGCTTGACTCTAGATCGCAGCGATCACAATGGTTACGCCTGATTACCTCAGGAAACATTCGATCGTCGTAGGCTCTCTGCAGCCCTGCGAATTACGCTAGCAGTCGTACAAAATGGCAATTCTTCCTGAATAACTATGTGTGACTAACTCTACCTCAATTACTATATTCGATCAATTCTAATTGAATAACAAATGTTCAATATAATTTGAAATCAATATTCTTATTTCCTTTGAAACTAATATTGCAGTATTATTTATTTCCCAAATCTTGCATTAGGGTTCGATATTCCTCGTATAAGGTAAAACAAATTTCAACACCTTCACTCACTCCAAACTGATACATTCCTTGATAATAGTGAGGTAAACCAAGTTGGGGTATTTTAGTTACCTCTCAGACCTTGATCAACAACGTTCTTACCTCAGAATAATATCAGTTCGTCACTTAACCATCGATATTCAAATCTCGTTTACAATCTTGATTTCAAATCTGGGTTTACAAAACCTTTCCTTACATTTGAAATCCTTGCTCAAAAATCATCTTACTTAATTCCTTTAAAGTATCCTTACAATTCGAATTCGCCTTACTTAATTGAAACATTAAGTAAAAATCTTATTTAAATCCTCATAATTACTTACCAATTTCATCCACCAGGTTGTTGAACACTTGGGTCATAAATCACTCTAAAATCTCTTAATCAAACTTATCGCCACCTAAATATTTCTTACTTGGCTTCTAATTGAAAACATTGCTTTAAACCATTTTAAATCAAAAGGATGATTAGCTTTACCATTAACTATAATAAAATATAGTTAACTTTGCCTCAAATCAAAAATAGGATTATTATCACTTTTACAAGCTTATTCAAGAAAAATCAAGGTTATTAACAATAACCAATTCAATATTTTCTTTACATTATGGTTAATCGAAGATTAACTAATATCTCACCCCATTCGTTAAACTTTAACGAATAATTAAATCGATATCCATTTCTTTGTCCATTTTGCTCGAAACAGTGGATTTTACCAACCGTACATATCCGCTAACTATTAACTGGTTTTTGGTTGTCATTTCCCTTTCTTTAAATTAATCAAATAACTTACTTAATTTAAAATCACTTTTTAATTGTTTTAAAAACAACAATTCTATTCTACCAATCCGTTGGTAGATCCTTGGCTTTTCACTTTTTAAAACTGTCTAAACCATTTAACTAAATTCCTTTATAACTCGATCTAATATATTTATTTTAAATTCCCAATTTAAATCCCCATATAAAATAATTGAATAACTTTAATTCTGTTATAAATAAATTGATAACTTTAAAAACACGTCAATTCACTTAACAGTCGAACGACGTTAAATTCACACATTAGGGCCATTTACTGCCAAATAGCAAATCAATACTGTCGTTTGATTATAAACACAACAACGATGAATATATATTCAACCATCAACATTTAAACAGGGTTTGGTGTCAGTCAGGGTGAACAATTCATATGTATGCACACAACAAATCAAAAATACAGTTAATTTGAGGAATCCGGTTGGATCCCTCCAACCTGTCCTTCTCTGCATCACAGATGTCAGTTGATAAAATAGACGAACAAATAAATAAACAACCGCAACCAATCAGACAATATCAACTAATTTGCATCCATCGCATCCAATCGGCCAATTTAAACTGTTAACTGTAAAATACATTCTACTGTGAATGTACCACATCACAATATTCCAGAAGGTTTGAGAATCAACTCACCAGAGTTTTGTTCTGGTTGACGGTTGACGCGTTTGTTCTCTTTAATCTGAAACGAACGTTCAAAATTTGCTGAAAATTCAACGGTGTCAGATCAGAGCCCGGTTAGTGCCATCGTCTAGAGCTCGTCCCTGCAATCCCAACGGATCCAGTTTCGCTGAAATCCGTTAACGTACGAGTAAGATACGCTCGTTCAAAGTTTATATAAACTAAACGAAAATTAAATAAACTAAGAATTAAATAAATTAATTAAATTCTCACCGTTAACTACCTTTATCACCTCGTTTAAGCCACGTCAGACCGTTACTAAGGAGGCCACGCGTTTTCTCCTTTCTTCCAACTTCAAACCTGATTCCCTTTCTTCGAACAAACATGGACGTCAGCCCTAAACTTCAACCCACCGCCATCTGTTCCTCCGACCACCGGAATCCACGAGCCACCCACCACCAGAACCGCCTCTCTGAGGTCTTCAACCGCCACCAACCCTCGATCCCAATGCTTCCTCCACCGCCGGAAAAACTACTCCAACCCCGTGCTGAATAAACCCAATTTCCGACCTCCTCCGACTGATTCAGACCCTCAGACCACCGTCAGTCGATCCACCACGTCACCCAGCATCAACTCCGACAGACCCCCGCCACCATCATTGATCTACGGCGCCGGAAAAGATTGAAAACCCTTTCCTACTTCCGAAAATAACCCAAAACTGAACACCTCAGTTCATCTCTCGATTTCTCTCACCTCCGACCACTAGGAACCTTGAGACCACCGCCAAATCCAAGGTCAATCTCCCCTCTACGAAACCCCTAAGGTCCCGTCTCCCCAAATCGGCTACAACTCTTCAATTTGAGCCAAAAACGAAAATGGTTTCTCGCGGTTCTTCGCGATTTCTGGCCACCACACTACACCGTTCGCCCCCAACTTTTTATAGTAGGTAGAGAACAGCCTGATCTACAACTTTTGCTTTGGTACCCCCCTCGGATTCATCACGGATTGAGAGAAATAAATGATTTTGCGTTGGAGGGCTTATTTGCAAAGTTACGAATGGTGAAAATGGCTTGGGCTGGAAAAAACTGATTTTGGGGGTTTATATAATGGGTTTTTATTATATTTTATGTTGATGTGATGTATGACAACGACCGACGATTTTTATTTCGTACCTATCGCAATTTTTAACGTCGTTTATTCGCTGTTGTGCTCACATACGAACCCCGTTCGAGACGCAAATGGATGGCATAGTATAATTCGACGATACGGTCCTAACGAATCTTGTTTCGTCAAATTCCGTGTCCGTTTGCTCAAATAGCGTTTCTACACGTCCAAATAAATCGATTTATTTTACATTTTATTTTGCCACGCTCACATAATAACCCCGATTGACGCGCCGTCTGAAAATCTGGCAATAATTTACTGTTATGGTCCCAACAAAATTTATTTCGTCGAAAATAGAGGTCGTTTGAAAAATGTCCCTTTTGAATTGGCCAATTTGAATTAAAATAAACCAATTTTAAAATACTTCAATATAATAATATTAAAATATTACGATTGGTCATACCCGACCAGAATTTGATGTATTACCAAGGAAAAATATCCCAGGTTGAATTCGAAGTTAAATTGATACTCAAAATATTTAAAAACCGTTATTTTATATAAACGCAGCGCTATATATATAAAGGAATTCCTGGCGTTGTTTTTCTGAGAATTTGATTTGGACATAAAACAAAATCTACATGATGAAAACTGGATTTTTCTCTGCCATTGGAAAGATATCGTCAAACCGGTCCCGACGTTTCTTGTTTCGAGGAAATCCGACTTATTTTGAACCCGGTACGACCAATTGAATTTCAAAATGCCAAATCGCGAACTGCCGCGCCGCTGCAGCTCGCTATTTAATTAAATTATAAATTAAACGTTATAACGTCGTTTTAATAATGAAATCACCAAAATAATTCAATATAAACAATATTAAATCAATTTAAGTTGCTCGATCACGTTATACGGCAAAATCAACATTTTCTCAAATTTGCCGAAAATAAAATATTATTATATCATTAAAATAAATATATTTTCAAATTTAAATGGTTAAATCGATTATTTAAATTCAAATCAATATTTTAAATAAATAAAATATTTCTAAAAATGGCTAGAAAAATACGGGACGTTACAATTAGTCTGAAATATAGAAACCCATTACAACATAAAAACCACTGTCTTGTTCTTCAGAAATATCAGAGTACATAAAAGAAAGAAAATTCCCCAATGACAAAATATAGCCATTGGAACGAGAATAGGAGCTTGATCCATACATATCAGCAGCTCCAGCAATCAAGCAAAATCACGGTCAAGCCTGAATGTTTCCTCCCTGAGAACCTTGGGGGTGGAACGGAAGAGAGAAGGAAAAACAAAAGGGGTCAAACATAAAGTTTGGCGAGTCTAGTAACTTTTAGCCAGTAAATAAATAAAGGTAATCATGACAGGCATAAAGTGGATAAGAGAGATCACTATACAAATGGCAGGTGTGAGAAGGCAGATAAGGTAAGGTGTATACATGCTTCACTAATAACTACTTTGCACTATTACTAGTATAATTTAAAATGAGATGATCCCTTCCACTATAAGTTGGTAGACTTAGGGCATACATCCCAGTGTACTCTAACCACTACCCTAATTGATCGACTCCCTGCTCTGTAGATACCCTGTGCTGGTCCCACAGTAAGGGGTATCACTTCCCTAAAGTGGCAAGCCAAGAGGTGCACAGTCATATCTACTGGTTTCACGGTCGTCTTGTCCCCCTCTGCCCAGCCCATGTACGCACATATCCCCGGTCATTTTGTGCCGTCTACACCACCCGTCATGTTTGGATCTCTTATAATCAATTAGTAAGTGTGCCCCTTCTCCGCCTAGTACAGAGTTCACTACTCTGATATCGAATACGGGTTACTGACTGAAATGGACCTCACACAATATGATACAAGCTCTCCCCTTTTTTCTTGTATCCCCACTAGGTTTTCCACTGACTATGTATACCCGAAAGGGTGATCTTTAATTACATTGCCCTATACCAGTTATGCTTACCCTAAAAAGGGTGATCTTTAATTACATAACTTTACCGGGTTAAGTTTGTGGGCCTATATATATATATATATATATATATATATATATATATATATATATATATATATATATACCCTTCAGCTATGCTTAGCCCACCCACTATCCAATCCATTTTACTTAACCCTAACTTATGATCGTAATCATATAGTTCGTATGGATTAAATTAGGTTAAGTAGTCCTTTCTTGTTACCATGTCCAATTATGGTTATATTGGGCTAGACCTCTTACATTAGGCCTACAACGTGTGGATGCTGGATATGCTGGTCGGGTCCGGACAGTCTTATTCCACAGTTGGGCCTAACCTCGTGTCTTAGCCCGAGTCGTATTTACACACTTAGACCTCTTACATTAGGTTCAACATTAATGGCTGCTGGTTATGCCGGTCGGGTCCGGGCAGACTTCCGCCACTAATGTAACCTAACCTCGTGTCATAAGTGTTAATATAATTCCTAATTATAGTTGTTAAACATTCCATTTATTAATTAATTTACCAATTAATTAATCTTACCTTTTTGGGTGTTATCGCCCATTCTATCAACAATTTGAATTACTAGTCCAAAAATGTTTATTTCCCAATTATACCAATATTTACTTTTTTCTCCCGTTTCTAACTAACGTCCTCGCAAAATTGACGGCATGCCTAGGCTAAATAATTAGCCTAGCCATAAGCGATGAAAAGGAAAGCTAATAGGGGTGTAACACAAATGATCACTGAATATGATTTGGCATAACATAGATTAACATAGTCAAGAGGTTGTCATATGAACTTGTGACAATTTCTATAATGTCAAACTGAACAAAAATGAGATCTAAACTAATCATTTAAACATCCAGCAATTCAAATCCAGCATAGTAAGGGTGACACAGTAGCATGTTTAGATCTAAGGATAAATTCACATGTCCAATTTTATAGCATATCCAGATTTATCACAATATGACTGGTGAAAGGTGATTTACATAAAGAACTAGATCTAATCAATGTCATAACTTGTCCAAATTAACATATTCACCTTTTCCATAATTATAAAAACCCGTAACTTCCCCGGTAAGGAAAGAGCAGATACTTTGAGGATAAGACGAAGCAGAACGCAAACAGAAGAACATTTCATTGTCAATTACAACAATTCTGTTAGAATACATGATTATACAGAGTATGAATGAATAAAATACATTCGATAAATATAAGAGATTACAATACATTACATAGTAGCGAAAAATAATACAAAATACAACTAGAAGTAATACACGGATACAGAGCTTTCCGAGTATCGTTCCAACTATAAATCAGGATCCTATGAATATAAATCTGCAAAACGAAAACTACTAGGTGCCCGTGTCAAAATAAGGGCACCCAGAGTTTAGGTTAAAACAATAAACCCCAGGCCAGTCATGTGACTGGTGTGAGAACTAAAACAGTTATTAATATTTATTTTAAAGTTAGGTAAATCAAGGGACCACGTCGTATAACACAGAACGGGTTTCCTCCCAAGAATACCAGTGCATAAAACAAACAGCGCAATGCTAAATAAAGAAAAATGAAGCTATTATAAGACTAGGTCCCATCACACAATGCAACACAAGTCGGAGGATGGGGTTTTACCTTATGATAGCCAAAGAATGCTTGATACGCTAAATTTCATCTTTTATTATTACTATAAGTGTATAGTGTCAAAACAATTTCCATCATAAGTATTAATCATAGGCGACATGGGTACCATATATCATGTCGCCAATACTAGGCTCTACAATCAAAACCGCAAAGTCACGTATTTGGAAGTTGGGTTTCCATCTGTGAACCGATGCAAAAGATAGTCCTCTACCGATTCGAGACGCTCTAGCCCATGTCTCGGGATCAGAGCTCGAGTGACCCTTAGGAGCCACAGGGCCGGTCCACCGATGTGGATTAAAATGCCTGAACACTGTGTTTCCCCACCCTTTGTGGGTGTCAATGAGTCCAATGACTCCATCGGTCCCGGATCGACCGATTTATCCGAGGCGCCTCGCAACAGCAACAACCACATAGGTGAAAATAATATAAATGTCAGGGCTGGTAGGTCACTGACGCCACCCTAGCTAGAAAGAAATGCATGCCCTCCCTAGATCCTTCTCCCGTTTTTGGTTCACAACCGGGGTGTGAGTCTCGCGAATCAACGCTACACAAAGCTATGCCACGTAGGTCGTGCTTTGATCATCAACCACAAGACTCTGCTTTTCAACAAAAGCATTGATCATCTGCCACTTAGGCATGCCACACAGGCAATTCACTCCATGCGATTGATATCCATCAATATATAAGCCCTGAGCTCGTACGTCTCAGAGAAGGGCGTTAAGCAAGAGAATAAATTCTCCACCGCCAAACAGATGTATACTTAATAGAAATCAATCACACAGACTAAAATCTAATGTCAGACACACAGTCCATTTACAGGTTCGTTCTGGGTCTGAACGAAACCGGAGGCACCTTGTACCTCGCATATCCATCGATCTCCAAGTACGTCTGGACGATCACCAACTGATTCCCTCCTCTTGGGTGTACAGCCCAATCAAGATCATCAGTAATCACCCAAACGATGTGAAGACCTCTGGTCTTCTACCACCGTCTTCATCCTCGACACCACGCCAAATCAATTATTCAAAATGGGATAAACCCGGTCTTTCTGAATAACTCGCGTATATAATAAACAAGTGTTACACAAATACAACATACGCCTCATTCCAATTCAGAATATTCTTTTATTCAAATATTCTTATACTTTAGGAAAGGTTCCCATTAATTTTATCAAAGATAAATTCTTTAAATTTATTCTTTAATCTTCTTTTGAATATCAATTCAAACTAGTCGGGATTAGCGAACCACACCGAAGTAATCATTTATTTTATTTCCCAATCCCAACCTATTCATCCCATGAAGTAAAACTGGTCATACTTCATATCTAACACCACGGTGTTATCGGTAAATTCAATTACCATTTCACGTTCAAATCTAATTAAAGATTTAACTATCACCTGGAGCAAAACTTGTAACACCCAACATCCGTTAAAGTCACTCACAAAGGGAATGCCTTAACTTCAATGGAGCATTATGGTACTGGAACAGAAATATTACAAGACAGACATATATAAAACAGCGGAAGGTAAAGTATAGGTACTTCAAATCATTTATTAAATATAATTGTTTACAATAAAATCCCATCAACTTCCAATACCCAATTACATAGCTAAAATATCTATCTTGCTCAAAAACAAAGAAGCATAAAAATAAACTATAGTATTCCCCAATAAAGCAAAGCAAGCCATAACCAAGAGGAATCCAAGCTGTACATGAAAGAGCCTTAGAGCTTGGTAAGATTTGAACTAAGCTGTATTCCCACCCTGCAAACCTGGGGGGGGGGACGAAAGAAAAAGAGGCGAAACAAAACGGGTCAGTCATAAAGACTGAGTAAGTCCTAGTGACTTTCAGCATAAAAATAGGTAAAGATAACATGGCATGAATAAACTGAAAATAATCATAAGCATGATGACAAGATGAGCTACAGGCACGATAACTAAAAATAACATCATATGACTTTTGTCATGTATAACATTGTGAGGTTCCCATTCAAGATGAACTAAGTATAATTTCGCAAGATCGCAAGATTTCTCTGCTTCATCGTTAAAATATTTCTATGATATCTATTTTCTCTGCACCACCTTACTAGTGTCCCAACTAGTAATCTATATAAAATGATAAAACCATAACATGATCCCAATCCCCGAAATTAAGGTTGCTTTCACGTGTATATCTATTATTTATTACCTAGATCTAATCTAGGGTTTTCTATCGAGCGCTTCCAAGATTCAACCAGGATTTATGCCACCTAGGTCCAACCTAGGGATTATGCTACCTATTAAACGCTTCACGGATTTAGGGTTTATGCCACCTAGGTCCAACCTAGGGATTATGCTACCTACGTGTGTCATACGGCCCCCAATGATTGTAGATACCTATGCTGGTCCCACCATGGGGTGTATCAAGACCCATGGTGGCGGCCCGACGTAATTCTAAAAGGCATAGGTTATACTACTGGTGCCCCCAGTGCCCTGTTTGTTTGCTCCGAAGTGTGTGCACGCCTGCACTCCGTTAGAACCCACACTGTTGCACCCACCGTCGTCGCTTTGACCGCTTACAATCAGCCCAGTAATCGTGCCCCACCCTGCCTAGTTCCAGGGTACCATGATACATCTAGTGGCTTACTGCTGAAATGGGTCCCCGTTACTAGGGTTTCCTACTGGTTAAGTTTGTGGGCCTATATTTACTAATATTACCCACCAACCCGAAATGTACTTAACCCTCTCCGTCCATCACGTTAAGTTGGTTAAGTGTTTTCTCTTGTTTTACTTAACCCTACCACACATCATGTTATATCGGTTAAGTGTTGTTCCTTGTGTTACTTAACCATATCACAAGCCTTGTTATACTGGCTAAATGTTCTCCCTCGTGTTAACTTAACCCCACCGCATGTCATGTCATATTGGTTAAGTGTACACTGACTTAGCCCACCTACTTATCATGTTGTAATGGTTAAGTGTTACCCTCTGTTGTTTACTTAACCTTACCACGCATCACGTTATATTGGTTAAGTGCATGTTAACTTAGCACCATCCACCAGTCATATTATAATGGTTAAGTGTCATTAGCCTAGCCACATTACTTAACCCACCCATTCATAACATATTGGTTGAGCCTACATTTATAAATTTTACATGTTCTTATCTCATACCGGTTAGGTCCTTATTTACATGTCAAATTTCAATGTCATCCCACCTAACCCTCTAACCATACCCACGTCTTATTATGGTTAGTATTCCTTAATTCATTCATTATGACGAACGAATCATGACCTCTCACAATAGACCGTGCATTTTGTGGCCACTGGATTTGTCGGGCGGTTCCGGGCAGATTTACACCACAAACTGGGTCTAACCTCGTGTCATAAACCGTTATGCCTACAATTTGGCCTTCGACCTCTCACATTAGACTAACACTTTGTGGCTACTTGATTTGTCGGGAGGTTCCGGGCAGATTTACACCACAAACCGAGTCTAACCTCGTGTCAAAGGTTCATTAATGGCCGTATTCCCCTTAAAACCCCAATATGTGTTTAACATATAAAAAAAATGTTCATGTTTCAAACACGTTCATATTTCCAGTTATAAGCTAATTATCAAGTTCACAATTCACGTTTTTGTCTCAAAACGTATTCCCAAATTATTGTCAAAATTCACTATAAGGTTATGCCAAGTTATAGCCTTTTATTTACAATACATGCCGACTACCCAAAACCCAACTTAGGCGCGTTCATATTAAACCTTTACCAAGTCATAAATTTTCATATATGTTTCAACTCCAAATTTTACAAAATTAACATATGCCCAAGTTCTAGATTACATGTAAATTTTACATATGCCCAATTCGTACCAAATTTAAATATGTTCAATTTATGTCGTTTACATGTATGCCAATTTTATGCCATTTTACCATATCAAGTTCTAGCCAAAATTACATGTATCAAGTTTCATACCTAATAAACCCAAATCATGATTCATGATGTAGTTATCCCAAACTATAACCTTTTTATTACAGTACATGTCAGTTGCCCAAGTTCATAATACATGTTTATACCAGCTATCAAGTTTACGATTGCTTTCATGTTCAAATTCCCAATTCTACATATGCCTAATTAACATAAGCCCAATCTTTTGATTTAATTTACATAGTCCCAAACTCGTGATTTAATTTACACGCCAATTCATGTGTGCCCAAACTTGCAATTTCAATTATATTGACAATACCCAAATATCCAATTTCATGTTAATGGTAGTAATACCCAAATATCCAATTTTTATGTTATGCCATCAATTCCACCAAACACATATATTCCGCTAGGCAATATTCCAATATTTCTCCCGTATACCATCGCATGTATATCGTAGTTCAGGCCTAGGTCCGAAATTGACCTAGGTTCATCAAAAGAAAATAAATAGGGGAAGGTAGAATTTTGCAAAAAAATAAGATCAGAGAGAAAAACATCGTCACAAGCATGAAGATTACAACTTAGTAATAATATCAATATGAATCAAGAAAACTGATTTACAACAGGCTGAATAGATCATAAACTAGACAGGGAATAAAGATAGACAAGTCTCAAAACTCAAGATCTAAGAAGCAACAGAAATAGATCGATAAACATACTTAAATCCAATTTCACTTCATCATATGCCCATATTATATTTAAATATTTTAATTTTAAAATAACCAGAACTTACAGGGCATGGATAACGAATTAAGAACTGAAATTGTCATAGAACGTTGTAGTAGTGTTGATTTATTGTTTGAACCATTGTTGAAGCTTTGTTCTTCGAATTGATTTGAGTTTGAATGCTTAAGCTTTAATTTGGGGGTGGCGGCCATGGTTCAAGAGGGAGTTCAGCAGAATAATAGTGTAAAAATGATTTGTTGTGAATTAGGTTAGGTCTAGGGTGTTTTTATAGGTGTAGGAACTAGTTTAGGCCCTTAGATTAACCCTAGAATCAATCCGGACCATCAAAACATGTCTCAGGCTTCAAAAATGAGTTCTGGGTCAAAACAAGCCGACCAGGTCGACCTGTAAGGGCGGGGAGGTCGACACTATGGTCGACCTGGGGGGTAGGTCGACCCTATGGTCGACCTGTGGGGGTAGGTCGACCCCCTGGTCCAGTGCTGCCTGAAAACTGCTGAAACTTGTACAGGCCATAACTTCTTCATCCGGACTCCGATTTTCGAAAACTCGGACTCTATTTCATGTAAAATTTCAAGACGAACGCAATGTCATAACCCGTTTCCCTTGATTCTTATTTTAAAATTTAATTATACCCTGATTTCTTGTTTTAACATGTTATAAAAATACGGGTTGTTACATTCTCCCTTCCTTAAAGGATTTCGTCCCCGAAATCTTCAGATTAAGAAGAATGTGTCCTACCATCCAATCATACATCTACTCAATCATCAATCACAGGCATCCATTGTCCTTAAGAGATTTCAAATGCTGTATGAACATATGCAGAAAGTGTGTGTATATGTTCCTTATCTAATGCAAATGATCAGGCCTGATTGATCTTCTTAATGCAAAATATGTTTAGTGCCATTTGTCCAACATGTATGCAAATAGTCCTAGTCACATAAACACTATATGTGTGCACAAACATCCATCCATATGCATCATCCATATGATAACACATCCAATATCATCCATAAACAAGTATAAACACTCATGCATATGCAATATGGAAATGTGTCTGAGCCGATCTAGTGCCTAATGTGTGTTATGCAATCACGAGCAACCACTAGCAACCACTAGCAACCACTTGCAACCATCAATCATAACATGTCTCAAATACATGTTTACACCCAATTGTTCCTACCTAAAGATATAGTCGAACGATAGAAGCAAGTAAAAACCTTGTGTCCATTAGGCAATGTCAAAACTGGAAATCTATGTCACATATATACTGATTTGGAGAAGAACTCCCTAAGCACCAACCCCGAAGACCGAAATCAACATCAGGTTGACACCCAAAGAATTGCTCAACCCAACCAATATATATGATTCTAAAAAACTAAGCATGATGGACTCCTTTTAGGTCACAATGAAACCCCTTCCTAAAACCAACCTGTATCCTATAAAACCAAAAGAATTTAGTCAACCCAACGGACACCCTCAAGCCCCAAAATGTATTACTAACAGACGAGTCATGTTCCCTATGGGGTTTCTAACAGAAATGGGATTGAGAATATGGCCGAGAGGATATACTTGAAAGATAGCATGCAAATAAGCTCTACAGGAAAAGAGGAATCAAGGATATACTCTTAAAAAGGGATATGATGCGCGTATCTAGTCTTTAATCTTCTAAGTCGCATTTCCCTGAGCTTAACTCCATTGTGCTTTGGCCATTTTTAAATTTACAATTTCGTAGCTTCTTAATTCTTGTTTCCAAAATATGAGTTTGAACTCATTTCACTATCGCCTCTTGTTCCACTTTCATTTATTCTTTTTCTAGTATACTCGGCTTAAACATAACTGCGTACTCATGGTTTCATGCAAGCTCTCCAAAATTCACTAGTGAATCTCGGATCTTGTTCACTTACTAGAAGGTATTCCACATAAATGAATTATCTCTTGAAAATAAACAAATGCCAACCAAGTTGCCAAATGTACTTACTAAAGTGATTTTCTATGACTCATGCATAAGCGAAATGAACCATTCGCCTTAGTGGCGAACACTACTCGAGTGGATCAATAAATGTATCAAGAGATTCTAGGTAACTAAGTATGGCAGAACCCTAAGGGTTACACTAGACTTCGAGGGCATTACCGGGGCAAGTCAAGAGTCTAACTACCCTCTTTTCATATTCGAGAATGGTATCATTTCTGGACAACCACTCCTTCCCCAGAATCAACCCATTGCCCAAAAGCATAAGCATTACTTCTAAACTCAACAATTAGCATAGGCATTCTCAAATCCAAACAAGTCATGAATAAATGAGTCGATTCCCTACAGGATTTGAGACAAAAACGGGATCCTCTACTACGCTAATACTAAGGTGCAGAGACTCCAACTATCGAAGCAGAATTAAAAGGATGCGATGTACAAAAACAAAGTTCTAATGGGATGATAGAAAAGAAAAGCTAAACCTTTAACAGAAACGTTACCACCTCTCTTAGGTATGCTAGTAGTGAGAGCATACAATTGCCCTCTTGATGATCTTATTCTTTGCCCTTGTCCTTGTCCTATAATACTTAATTACATGTCCCTTTTTACCATACTAAAGATATTCTCTCTTGTCATGGGTTTTTATTATTCTTTCACTTGGCCTCTTTCCTTTCACCTTTTTGCTCTTCGTGGATTAAGCTATATCAACAAGTTTCTCATCCTTAGACTTGTGTTCTTTATCCTCGTTCCTACTATCCTTGTATAGCTTGTTGAAAAGTTTCTCGAAAGCTACTTCCATCGCACGGCAACCCTACAAAGCTTGAGATAAGATTAGTCAAGAGTAAAACTACTACGGCTACAAATGGAGGTTGAGCACTACTTTGCCCCCCGACCTGTGTCGCATGCCTACAAACTATGGTGAAAAAGAAAAAGGGAAGAGACTCAAGGAGAGAATCAAAAGATAGTGCATATGGCTTTGGGGAATACGCCTTTCGTAAAACCAAACTTTTCTTTTAGAAAAATGCTTCTTTGTAAACGTTTTGAAAATAATTTCAGAAGGTTTTTAAAAGCTTTTGCCCAGTCTGGTAACCTTCTGCTCTGATACCAAATGTAACACCCCACATCCGTTAAGGTCACTCACAAAGGGCATGTCTTAACTTCAATGGAGCATTATGGTACTGGAACAGAAATATTACAAGACAGACATATATAAAACAGCGGAAGGTAAAGTAGAAGTACTTCAAATCATTTATTAAATATAATTGTTTACAACAAAAGCCCATTAACTTCCAATACCCAATTACATAGCTAAAATATCTGTCTTGCTAAAAAACAAAGAAGCATAAAAATAAACTATAGTATTCCCCAATAAAGTAAAGCAAGCCATAGCCAAGAGAAATCCAAGCTGTACATGAAAGAGCCTTAGAGCTTGGTAAGATCCGAACTAAGCCGTATTCCCACCCTGCGAACCTGGGGAGGAACGGAAGAAAAAGAGGCGAAACAAAATGGGTCAGTCATAAAGACTGAGTAAGTCGTAGTGACTTTCAACATAAAAATAGGTAAAAATAACATGGCATGAATAAACTGAAAATAAACATAAGCATGATGACAAGATAAGCTACAGGCACGATAACTAAAAATAACATCATATGACTTTTGTCATGTATAACATTGCGAAGTTCCCATTCAAGATGAACTAAGTATAATTTCGCAAGACTGCAAGATTTCTCTGCTTCATCATTAAAATATTTCTATGATATCTATTTTCTCTGCACCACCTTACTAGTGTCCCAACTAGTAATCTATATAAAATGATAAAATGATAAAATCATAACATGATCCCAATCCCCGAAATTAAGGTTGCTTTCACGTGTACATCTATTATTTATTACCTAGATCTAATCTAGGGTTTTCTATCGAGCGCTTCCTAGATTCAACCAGGATTTATGCCACCTAGGTCCAACCTAGGGATTATGCTACATGTTGAACGCTTCTCGGATTTAGGGATTATGCCACCTAGGTCCAACCTAGGGATTATGCTACCTACGTGTGTCATACGGCCCCTAATGTTTGTAGATACCTATGTTGGTCCCCCCATGGGGTGTATCAAGACACATGGTAGCGGCCCGACGTAATTCTAGAAGGCATAGGTTATACTATAGTGCCCCCAGTGCCCTGTTTGTCTGCTCCGAAGTGTGTGCATGCCCGCACTCCATTAGAACCCACACTGTTGCACCCACCGTCGTTGCTTTGATCGCTTACAATTATCCTAGTAATCGTGCCCCACCCCGCCTGTAACAACCCGTATTTTCAATAACCTGTTATAACGTAAATCGAGGCAGAATTTAATTCTAAAATCTGAATCAAGGGAAACGGGCTATGCCATTGTGTTTGTCTCGGAAAAATACGCGAAATAGAGTCCGAGTTTTCGAAAATCGGAGTCCGTATGACCCGATTAAGGCCCAACGAAGTTTTCAGAAAATTTCTAAGTAAAAACAGATTTCAAATTCAAACTTGAATTTGGAAAATTGGGCCAGTTTGGGCCAGGCGGGAAAATTCCTGCCAGAGTACCCAAGTCGACAGCCCTGTCGACTTGGGAGTCGACTTTGTTGGACCAAGTCGACAGCCCTGTCGACTTGGCTCAGCTGGGCAGTCTTGCCTGGTGCACCATTTTGAGATTGTGTTGAGCTTGGGGGCCAGATTCGGTTTTAAGGGCTGAGATTGGAACTAGGGTTTAATCCTAAGGCTAGAACTAATCCTAATCTCTATAAATAAGGCCCTAACCTAACCCTAAATCATCATTATTCATTCTAGTAACTAAACTATGGCAAAATCAATCCTCTCATGGCCTCCACTCTCTTCATAAAATTCCTAAGTAAATTTCTAAGTGATTTTCCATGCATACAAGTGTTTTCAAACTTGTATGAGCATCATTAGCTTGCATTCAAGTCAAGTTTCTATATTTGCATCATAAAGAAAGAGTTTTGATCATTTTGGCTCAAGGGTTTTTATGTTAGAGCTTGCATTTTGGGTCTAATTGGTTGCATAAGGGCTTTGTCATATTTTTGTGTGTCTTCATAAGCATTGTAAGCCCTTTTCTACTTTCATACTTAAACTCTAAAGTTAAATGTATGATATGCAAGTTTGCCATGATATACAAGTTTACTATGATGTGTTATGCAAGTTTACTATGATGTGTTATGCAAGTTTACTATGATGTGTTATTCAAGTTCATAAAGTTATGTTATGCAAGTTTGATATGCAAGTTGTCATATGATATGCAAGTTATGTTATGCAAGTTTGGTATGCAAGTTTGTCATATGATATGCAAGTTATGTTATGCAAGTTTGGGTTGATCCTTTTGTTCATGTTATCATGTTATGCAAGCTTATCTTGAGTATGTGAACATAAAGCTTCAAGCTTTATGCTAAAGGTTGCATTTTGGCAACATGTAAGTTATCATATCCCTTATGATAACTTTCATGTGAGGCTAAATGCGAACTTATGGCCATTTCTACATGTCATTTATCACCATGTATCACCAATATGCTAAGTTTAGTTTTATGCATGCTTTTGAGGCCTAAAAATGTAATATGCAAGTATATGAACACATGTACATTTCATATGCCACCATGTTGAACTTGTGGCTTCAACACCTTTATGTCATGATTATGCCAAGTTTCCTCTTTCTATCCTTTATGCGCTATTGCGATATGTAAGCGATGGGATTGCGTTTGGGGTTGGGTAAACTTAAAAGACATAAAAACATAAGCATGGGAATTTACCTATTAAGTTAGGTCTACCCTTTGGGAATTTACCTATTAAGTTAGGTCTACCCAAATGCTTGAAAACTTGTAACATGTTTTGGAAACATGATGGACATGACACTTAGAAAAGATAAGTTTGACCAACTCGAGGTTGGGTTGAGTTTGTAGCGTAAACCTACCCGGAACCGACCGGCTTAACTAGTTGCTACAAAAAATAGGACCCAATGTGAGAAGTTGGTCATGTTGTACCTTGAACCCGAGGTTAGACCAAGTTGTGGTGTAAAGCTACCCGGACCCGCCCGGCTTAACTAGTAACCACAACAAGGTCTAATGTGAGAGGTTAAGGCGCATTAAATTAATTAATTCCTCATGATTAGGGTTAAGTCATGGTCCACTTAATACTTAACCAATTTGGGCTTGGTAGATTAATCAGGGTTAAGTCGTGAACTCATCGTTACACTTAACCAAGTAAATCCATGATTAGCAAGAGGGTTAAACCGTACTTAACCCACTAGAAAATCCTAGCAATGGGGGTCCACTCCAGCAGTAATTCCTAGTTGTATGAATCAGGACCCTAGGGACTAGGCTAGGGTGGGGGCACGATTACTGGACTGGGAGGTAAGTGACCAAAAGCGACGGCAATTGGTACGCCGGTGTAGTTCCGGGCGGACTATGGTCGTGCACATAAGTCTGAAGCCAGGGAAAACATGCACGGGTACCCGTAGATCGAGACTGTGCACTCATGTTTATGGTGTCCATGGGTTGCCACCCTTGGGCTTGATACACCCGACGGGAGACCCTGCACAGTCTGACTACAATTATGTTTGGGCCGTATTGACACCAACACATGACGAGTTAGGCTTATAGGGAGCCGATCGACTAGACCGTTTGGTTGGACCGCGTATTAGGGTCACTTCGTGTTATTGGGCCAAAAGCTTGGGCCAAGGGATCAATACTTGTTTATTCAAGTCATGTTAGTTTGCTAGTACACCTGTGGTACAAAAACCTTAATCCTGATTATGCGATGACACCTTTATCTACCTTGTTAGTTAATCATCATGCTAGTATCCTTATGATCATACCTGCTGCTCATGCCAGTTAACTTTATCAGTTTACATTGATTGTAGTAGGGCTTACTCAGTCTTTTTGACTGACCTGTTTTCTTTTGCCTCTTTTCTTCCGTTCCCCCCCCCCCCCCCCCGCCACCCCCAGGTTCTCAGGGAGGGAATATTGGAGCTTAGCTTGGATTTCTGACCGCTTGCTTGTGGGATTTAGCTCATGTACGGTTTGACATGAAGCTAGCTATGGCTATCACTTCTTTTGGGGATTAGTAGTTATGTATTTCAGTTTTTTTTAGTTGATGTTGTTTTATCTAGATTTGTGTATTTGGAAAATTGACATTATGTTGTACCAGACTTGTTTTGAAATGGTTTGAAATCTTCCGCTGTTTTATCTATGTTATTTACTCTGTTTACATATATACATATGTTCTTGTTCTGCCTTGATATATCATTATGCATGTTTACCTGATTCAAA
The DNA here is from genome assembly GCA_030737875.1 of Allium sativum. Taxonomy (NCBI): domain Eukaryota; kingdom Viridiplantae; phylum Streptophyta; class Magnoliopsida; order Asparagales; family Amaryllidaceae; genus Allium; species Allium sativum. Next base: position 326,041,864 of record CM060918.1, read on the forward strand.
CGCCCCTCCAAAGTCAGAGTGCTTGCAAGAGACACCCTGGTGGAGGTGGGGTGTTACATTTGGTATCAGAGCATATGGTTTACGAGAAGAAACAAAAAGGTTTTTAGAAAAAAAAACTTTTGGAAAACTATTTTCAAAACCAAGTATAAAGTATTTTCCAAAGAAAAGTCTAGTTTATTTTAAAGGCTATTCCCCAAAAAGCCATTAGCAAAATTCCTTCGTTTTTCTCCATTCTGAATCTGTCTTTTTCTTCGTTTTCAGTATGGCCGATAACTTTGCCATTCCGGAGGGAGTACACGTACCTGTTTGGTATAGGAGACTTTTGGAGGCTAGGGCGACCGAAGCCGGCCCCGCAGATGTTCCTCCTCCTCCTCCGGTAGTTAATGTTCCTCCTCCTCCTGTCGTTGATGTTCCTCCTCCTCCTGTCGCTGAGGTTCCAATTCCTCCTCCCCCTCAGCATACACAAGTGAATTTCGCGGAGATTTGCAAAGACTTTAAGGCGATGGGTTGCAAGAATTTCTTTGGAACTGAGACTTATGTAGAGGCAAGGAATTGGTTGAAAGGAACCGAAGATCTTTTCGCCATCTTGGACATAGATGACCGTAGGAAGGTTTTATTAGCAGTGTGGTTGCTAAAGGAAGAAGTTGCACGTTGGTGGGTGGTCACCACCGCTACTAGGCCAATTGAGACTTGGGATGACTTTCGGGGAAAGTTTGGACTAAGGTTCCTATCACTGAAGCAAGGGGACATGACTATTAGGGAATACATAGATAAGTTTAATCAACTGGCTCGGGTCGGTTTAGATTTGGTTAACACAGCTCAGAAGAAGGCCCTATACTTTGCTCTAGGATTAAACGAGCCATTACATGGTTTAGCCATGTCTCATATACCCTTGGGGGCAACTTTCGAGAGCTTGGTGAATATGGCCCTACTCAATGAAGAGAATAGGAGTGACAAGAAGGAGATCAAGATGAATGATACTCAAGCCAAGAAGACTGATTCCCAGTGGAAAGGAAATCTGGGTAATCCAAGCGGTCAGAGCAGTCAAGGCAATAAGAACGAGAACAAGAGTCAAGGCAACAAGGGGAACAATAGCAAGGGCAATAACAACAAGAGGAAGTGCCATTATTGCGGTACAGTTGGGCATCTTATTAAGGATTGTAAGAAGAGGAAAAGGAAGAGTGGTGAATGCTTTTTCTGCGGTAAGACTGGACATTTCAGTAAGGATTGCCCGAAGAAGCAAGGGCAAGGCCAGGGTCAGACTCAGCGTGCTGGACCTTCGGGAGGGCAAGTTCATGCTCTCAATGTCGCTCCAGTTCCCGATCGAGTTAGTGTTTCTGTTAAAAGCCCTGTTTACATTTCTGATTTTTCAGTTCGTACCTTGGTTGATTTTTGTGTATCGCATAGTTTATCTCATCTGATCTTGTTGAAAGTTTGCACCTAAGTACTAGTCTAGTTAATGATCCCGTGTGTGTTTCAAATCCAATTGGGGTTTCCGCCCATTTGTCTATTATCTACGTGGATTTCAAAATCTCCATCTTTAGTGTAGAGTTCTCGTGTGATGCTTGTATTCTCGGTTTCATGGGGTTTGGATTGATTTTGGGCATGGATTGATTGTCCAGTTTTGGAGCCATCCTTGATTTTTGAGCATAGGGTTGTGAGGATCATGACTCGCCTTGGTATTACCCTAAAAATTTCTAGTAACCCTATGAGTCCCGTCATGTTGTGTTATCTTGAATCCCTCAACTCGTCTATCGATAGTTTGAAATCGGTGAGGGTGGTCCGAGAATATCCTGATATCTTGGGTGAAGTGAAGGGGGTTACCCCTAAACGAGAGATAGATTTCCGCATTTATCTGATTGATAATGCCAAGATAGTTTTGTGGCCGGTTAGGCACATGGCCCCGCAAGATGAGAGTTAAGGAAGCAAGTCAAGGAGTTGCTTGAGAAGAACTTCATTAGACGAAGTATATCTAAATGGGGAGCGCCTGTAGTATTTACTACCAAGGCAGATGGTTCTCTTCGACCTTGTGTTGATTATCGTGAGTTAAACAAAGAGAATAGGCAACCATTACCAAGGATCGATGATTTGTTTGATCAGCTTGTAGGAACATCTGTTCCCTCTTGATCTTGCTACTGGATTCCATCAGCTCAGAGTAGCTGAAGATAGTATAGACAAGACTGCGTTCAGAACTCCAGATGGATTCTTAGAATGGCTGGTCATGCCATTCAGTTTGACTAATGCACCCTCCTACTTCGTGGACTTGATGAGTAGGGTATCTAGGGAGTTCCTGAACGAGTTTGTGGTAGTCTTTGTAGAAGATATACTGACTTTCTTAAAGAACGAGGAAGAACATGTTAGACATCTCAAGGAGGTGATGGATACGCTTAGAGCGCATCAGTTGAAAGTCAAGTCCTCCAAATGTCATTTTGGAGAAAAAGGAGTTAGATCTCTTGGCCACATAGTTTCTAAGCAAGGCTTAGTGGTGGATCCTGTTAAAGTGGTCGCGGTTCAAAGCCGAAAAGCTCCGACGAGGACAATTAAATTAAGAAGTTCTCTCAGTTTAATTAGTTAGTTAGCGTCCCTGGAGCTTAGACCTACCCTTCTGGATCAAGTAGGGACTTCATAGAAAGAAGACCCGCAGTTAGTCGAGATTATGGACAAGTTGATTCGAGGCGAGATGGTAAGTCACCTCGATATAGATGACAAGGGATGGCTAAGACGCGATGAGAGAAAGAAGATTCTTGAAGATGCGCATCACTCGAGGAGGTGGTCGAGTTTGTCCCAAGGTGCATGTTGTGCCAACAGATTAAAGGCCGAGTCATAGAAGCCCGGTGGGCTGTTATATCCATTGGAGGTCCCCGCAATGGAAGGGGGAAAAGCGTCACGAAGGATTTCGTGGATGGACTGCCTAGATCAAGAAAGGGAATAAGAGCATGTGGGTCGTAGTAGGTAGACTCACGAAGAGTGCTCATTTCACTCCGGTAAAGAGCGAAAGGACTGCATCATAACTAACGACAGTTTACTTTCAAGAAATAAAGCGGTTGCACGGGGTCCCCTAAAGTATAGTTAGTAACCATGACTCAATTTTCACTAACCAGTTTTGGGATAGTCTACGGGAAGTCATGGGCAAGCGACTGAATCTAAGTACGGCCTATCATTCACAGACGGATGGTTCATTTCGTTCAAGCATGAGTTATAGAAAATCACGTTAGTAAGAGCAATTGGCAACCTGGATTGGTATTTCCAAGAAAAGTTCTACTGCATGGAATACTTTATAGTAAGTAAACGAGATCCAGGATTCACTGGTGAATTTTGGAGAGCTTGCATAAAACCATGAGGTTATAGTTATGTTTAAGCCAAGAATGATAGAAGAGTAAGTGAAAAAGGAAGACGAGAGGCGACAATGAAATGGGTTCCAACTCATATTTAGAAATAAGAGTTAAGAAGCTAAGAAATCATGAGGTAAAAGATGGTCAAAGCACAGTGGAGTTAAGCCCAAGGAAATGTGACTTAGAAGACTGAAGGCTAGATTCGCGCATCATATCTCTTTTTAAGAGCATATCCTTGATCCTTGTTTTCCTGTGGAACTTACTCGCATATTATCTTTTTTATGTATATCCTCTCGGTCCCATTCTCGGTCCTATTTCTGTCGGGAGGTATGACTTATTGACTAGTAATACATGTCAAGGTTTGAAGGGGTCCGTTAGGTTGACTAAACCTTTTGGGCTTTTATAGAATATGGGTTGGGTTAGGAAGGGATTTCTTGTAATCCGAAAAGAGTATATCCTGCTTATCTTCCCGATCTCTTTGTAGCATATCTTTTGCTATCCATCTTGTCATGAGAACCTTAGGTAGAAACCCTTTGGATGAAACATGTGTTTGAAACATGTTATGCTTGATGGTTGCAAGTGGTTGCAAGTGTTTGCAAGTGGTTACTCGTGGATGCATTATACACGTTAGGCACTAGATCGGCTCACACACTCCTCATATTGCATATGCATGAGTGTTTATGCTTATTCATGGATGAAAATTTTTGTGTTATCACATGGATGTTGCATATGGATGTATGTTATGTGCACACATATAGATGTTATACATTATGTTAGGAATTGCATACATATGGATTCATTTCACTAACATAATTTGCATTGAGGATATTTGCATTAGATAAGGACATATACACACACCTTTGCATATGTTCATACAACATTTAGAATCTTGTAAGGACAATGATTGCTCGTGGATGATGTTTTGAGTAGATGGATGTTGGATGGTAGGATACGTTCTTCCTAACTTGAAGATTTCGGGGACGAAATCCTTTAAGGAGGGGAGAATGTAACAACCCGTATTTTCAATAACCTGTTATAACGTAAATCGAGGCAGAATTTAATTCTAAAATCTGAATCAAGGGAAACGGGCTATGCCATTGCGTTCGACTCGGAAAAATTCGCGAAATAGAGTCTGAGTTTTCGAAAATCGGAGTCCGTATGACCCGATTAAGGCCCAACGAAGTTTTCAGAAAATTTCTAAGTAAAAACAGATTTCAAATTCAAACTTGAATTTGGAAAATTGGGCCAGTTTGGGCCAGGCGGGAAAATTCCCGCCAGAGTACCCAAGTCGACAGCCCTGTCGACTTGGCTCAGCCGGGCAGTCTTGCCTGGTGCACCATTTTGAGATTGTGTTGAGCTTGGGGGCCAGATTCAGTTTTAAGGGCTGAGATTGGAACTAGGGTTTAATCCTAAGGCTAGAACTAGTCCTAATCTTTATAAATAAGGCCCTAACCTAACCCTAAATCATCATTATTCATTCTAGTAACTAAACTATGGCAAAATCAATCATCTCATGGCCTCCACTCTGTTCATAAAATTCCTAAGTAAATTTCTAATTGATTTTCCATGCATACAAGTGTTTTCAAACTTGTATGAGCATCATTAGCTTGCATTCAAGTCAAGTTTCTATATTTGCATCATAAAGAAAGAGTTTTGATCATTTTGGCTCAAGGGTTTTTATGTTAGAGCTTGCATTTTGGGTCTAATTGGTTTCATAAGGGCTTTGTCATATTTTTGTGTGTCTTCATAAGCATTGTAAGCCCTTTTCTACTTTCATACTTAAACTCTAAAGTTAAATGTATGATATGCAAGTTTGCCATGATATACAAGTTTACTATGATGTGTTATGCAAGTTTACTATGATGTGTTATGCAAGTTTACTATGATGTGTTATTCAAGTTCATAAAGTTATGTTATGCAAGTTTGATATGCAAGTTGTCATATGATATGCAAGTTATGTTATGCAAGTTTGGTATGCAAGTTTGTCATATGATATGCAAGTTATGTTATGCAAGTTTGGGTTGATCCTTTTGTTCATGTTATCATGTTATGCAAGCTTATCTTGAGTATGTGAACATAAAGCTTCAAGCTTTATGCTAAAGGTTGCATTTTGGCAACATGTAAGTTATCATATCCCTTATGATAACTTGCATGTGAGGCTAAATGCGAACTTATGGCCATTTCTACATGTCATTTATCACCATGTATCACCAATATGCTAAGTTTAGTTTTATGCATGCTTTTGAGGCCTAAAAATGTAATATGCAAGTATATGAACACATGTACATTTCATATGCCACCATGTTGAACTTGTGGCTTCAACACCTTTATGTCATGATTATGCCAAGTTTCCTCTTTCTATCCTTTATGCGCTATTGCGATATGTAAGCGATGGGATTGCGTTTGGGGTTGGGTAAACTTAAAAGACATAAAAACATAAGCGTGGGAATTTACCTGTTAAGTTAGGTCTACCCTTTTGGGAATTTACCTATTAAGTTGGGTCTACCCAAATGCTTGAAAACTTGTAACATGTTTTGGAAACATGATGGACATGACACTTAGAAAAGATAACTGTGACCAACTCGAGGTTGGGTTGAGTTTGTAGCGTAAACCTACCCGGAACCGACCGGCTTAACTAGTTGCTACAAACAATAGGACCCAATGTGAGAAGTTGGTCATGTTGTACCTTGAACCCGAGGTTAGACCAAGTTGTGGTGTAAAGCTACCCGGACCCGCCCGGCTTAACTAGTAACCACAACAAGGTCTAATGTGAGAGGTTAAGGCGCATTAAATTAATTAATGCCTCATGATTAGGGTTAAGTCATGGTCCACTTAATACTTAACCAATTTGGGCTTGGTAGATTAATCAGGGTTAAGTCGTGAACTCATCGTTACACTTAACCAAGTAAATCCATGATTAGCAAGAGGGTTAAACCGTACTTAACCCACTAGAAAATCCTAGCAATGGGGGTCCACTCCAGCAGTAATTCCCAGTTGTATCAATCAGGACCCTAGGGACTAGGCTAGGGTGGGGGCACGATTACTGGATTGGGAGGTAAGTGACCAAAAGCGACGGCAATTGGTACGCCGGTGTAGTTCCGGGCGGACTATGGTCGTGCACATAAGTCCGAAGCCGGGGAAAACATGCACGGGTACCCGTAGATCGAGACTGTGCACTCATGTTTATGGTGTCCAGGGGTTTCCACCCTAGGGCTTGATACACCCGATGGGAGACCCTGCACAGTCTGACTACAATTATGTTTGGGCCGTATTGACACCAACACATGACGAGTTAGGCTTATAAGGAGCCGATCGACTAGACCGTTTGGTTGGACCGCGTATTAGGGTCACTTCATGTTATTGGGCCAAAAGCTTGGGCCAAGGGATCAATACTTGTTTATTCAAGTCATGTTAGTTTGCTAGTACACCTGTGGTGCAAAAACCTTAATCCTGATTATGCGATGACACCTTTATCTACCTTGTTAGTTAATCATCATGCTAGTATCCTTATGATAATACCTGCTGCTCATGCCAGTTAACTTTATCAGTTTACATTGATTGTAGTAGGGCTTACTCAGTCTTTTTGACTGACCTGTTTTCTTTCGCCTCTTTTCTTCCGTTCCCCCCCCCCCAGGTTCTCAGGGAGGGAATATTAGAGCTTAGCTTGGATTTCTGACCGCTTGCTTGTGGGATTTAGCTCATGTACGGTTTGACATGAAGCTAGCTATGGCTATCACTTCTTTTGGGGATTAGTACTTATGTATTTCAGTTTTTTTTTTAGTTGATGTTGTTTTATCTAGATTTGTGTATTTGGAAAATTGACATTATGTTGTACCAGACTTGTTTTGAAATGGTTTGAAATCTTCCGCTGTTTTATCTATGTTATTTACTCTGTTTACATATATACATATGTTCTTGTTCTGCCTCGATATATCATTATGCATGTTTACCTGATTCAAACGCCCCTCCAAAGTCAGAGTGCTTGCAAGAGACACCCTGGCGGAGGTGGGGTGTTACATTGCCTAGTTCCAGGGTACCGTGGTACATCTAGTGGTTTACTACTGAAATGGGTCCCCGTTACTAGGGTTTCCTACTGGTTAAGTTTGTGGGCTTATATTTACTAATATTACCCACCAACCCGATATGTACTTAACCCTCTCCGTCCATCACGTTAAGTTGGTTAAGTGTTTTCTCTTATTTTACTTTACCCTACCACACATCATGTTATATCGCTTAAGTGTTGTTCCTTGTGTTACTTAACCCTACCGCAAGCCTTGTTATACTGGCTAAGTGTTCTCCCTTGTGTTAACTTAACCCCACCGCATGTCATGTCATATTGGTTAAGTGTACACTGACTTAGCCCACCTACTTATCATGTTGTAACGGTTAAGTGTTACCCTTTGTTGTTAACTTAACCTTACCACGCATCACGTTATATTAGTTAAGTGCATGTTAACTTAACCCCATCCGCCAGTCATATTATAATGGTTAAGTGTCATTAGCCTAGCCACGTTATTTAACCCACCCATTCATAACATATTGGTTGAGCCTACATTTATAAGTTTTACATGTTCCTAAATCATACCGGTTAGGTCCATATTACATGTCAAATTTCCATGCCATCCCACCTAACCCTCTAACCATACCCACGTCTTATTATGGTTAGTATTCCTTAATTCATTCATTATGACGAACGAATCATGACCTCTCACATTAGACCGTGCATTTTCTGGCCACGTGATTTGTCGGGCGGTTCCGGGCAGATTTACACCACAAACTGGGTCTAACCTCGTGTCATAAACTGTTACGCCTACAATTTGGCCTTCGACCTCTCACATTAGACTGACACTTTGTGGCTACTGGATTTGCCGGGCGGTTCCGGGCAGATTTACACCACAAACCGAGTCTAACCTCATGTCAAAGGTTCATTAATGGGCGTATTCCCCCCAAAACCCCATTATGTGTTTAACATATAAAAAATGTTCGTGTTTCAACCACGTTCATATTTCTAGTTATAAGCTAATTATCAAGTTCATAATTCATGTTTTTGTCCCAAAACGTATTCCCAAATTATTGTCAAAATTCACTATAAGGTTATGCCAAGTTATAGACTTTTATTTACAATACATGCCAACTACCCAAAACCCAACTTAGGCGCGTTCATATTAAACCTTTACCAAGTCATAAATTTTCATATATGTTTCAACTCCAAATTTTACAAAATTAACATATGCCCAAGTTCTAGATTACATGTAAATTTTACATATGCCCAATTCGTACCAAATTTACATATGTTCAATTTATGCCGTTTTACATGTATGCCAATTTTATGCCATTTTACCATATCAAGTTCTAGCCAAAATTACATGTATCAAGTTTCATACCCAATAAACCCAAATCATGATTCATGATGTAGTTATCCCAAACTATAACCTTTTTATTACAGTACATGTCAGTTGCCCAAGTTCATAATACATGTTTATACCAACTATCAAGTTTACGATTGCTTTCATGTTCAAATTCCCAATTCTACATATTCCTAATTAACATAAGCCCAATCTTTTGATTTAATTTACATAGTCGCAAACTCGTGATTTAATTTACATGCCAATTCATGTATGCCCAAACTTGCAATTTCAATTATATTGACAATACCCAAATATCCAATTTCATGTTAATGGTAGTAATACCCAAATATCCAATTTTTATGTTATGCCATCAATTCCACCAAACACATATATTCCACTAGGCAATATTCCAATATTTCCCCCGTATACCATCGCATGTATATCGTAGTTTAGGCCTAGGTCCGAAATTGACCTAGGTTCATCAAAAGAAAATAAATAGGGGAAGGTAGAATTTTGCATAAAAATAAGATCAGAGAGAAAAACATCATCATAAACATGAAGATTACAACTTAGTAATAATATCAATATGAATCAAGAAAATTGATTTACAACAAGCTGAATAGATCATAAACTAGACATGGGAATAAAGATAGACAAGTCTCAAAACTCAAGATCCAAGAAGCAACAGAAATAGATCGATAAACATACTTAAATACAATTTCACTTCATCACATGCCCATATTATATTTAAATATTTTAATCTAAAAATAACCAGAACTTACATGGCATGGCTAAGAATTAAGAACTGAAATTGTCATAGAACGTTGTAGTAGTGTTGATTTATTGTTTGAACCATTGTTGAAGCTTTGTTCTTCGAATTGAATTGAGTTTGAATGCTTAAGATTTAATTTGGGGGCGGCGGCCATGGTTCAAGAGGGAGTTCAGTAGCATAATAGTGTAAAAATGATTTGTTGTGAATTAGGTTAGGTCTAGGGTGTTTTTATAGGTGTAGGAACTAGTTTAGGCCCTTAGATTAACCCTAGAATCAATCCTGACCATCCAAACATGTCTCAGGCTTCGAAAATGAGTTATGGGTCAAAACAGGCCAACCAGGTCGACCTGTAAGGGCGGGGAGGTCGACACTATGGTCGACCTGGGGGGTAGGTCGACCCTACGGTCGACCCCCTGGTCCAGCGCTGCCTGAACACTGCTGAAACTTGTACGAGCCATAACTTCTTCATCCGGACTCCGATTTTCGAAAACTAGGACTTTATTTCATGTAAAATTTCGAGACGAACGCAATGGCATAACCTGTTTCCCTTGATTCTTATTTTAAAATTTAATTATACCCTGATTTTTTGTTTTAACATGTTATAAAATACAGGTTGTTACAAAACTGATGATACTCCATTCTCGACCATTTCAATCTAATTAAAGATTCATTAAAACCCCACTTAGTTTTAATCTTCACAGAAATCAATATCCTGTCTTTAACTGGGTTAAAGAACCAATGTCATCTAAAACACGGTTCACGAAAAACCCAAAATCACATTCATTAATTATCGGGTTAAAGAACAAGTGTTATTTAAAACAATGTTCACGATAAACCCAAAAATCAATTCAAATTCAATTTCAATTAAATACCATTTAATTGGTACACTTCATTAAATCTAAATAAAAAGATTTAATCTTTTTCTCAATTGGGTTTAAGAACAGTGTTAATGAAGATACCATTCACGACAAACCCAAATCACATTTGATATTAAATACAAGGCTCTGAATAGAAAATATATCGGCTTATATTCAATATCAAATTCTACGACCAACAAATATTGTATTGGAAATTATGATATAAATATATCTTTCAAATTTCCATAACAATATCTGTGTCATCATGAAATCCAACATCGAAATATTCCAAAGACAATTTTGATTCAAATCCGTTCCAATTCAATTATTGGAAATTCTGGTTATTTTCAAAACCATTTCAAATCCAATTTATTTATTTCAAAAATATATGGATTTTAATTCTAGTTCAAAACCAGTCCATTTCGACAAAAATTTATTTTTATCTTTTCAAATATGGAGTTTTTCATCCCAATTCTTCCCAAATCATTTCTTATGACTTTACACAAATTATGACTTTTTTTTAATAATTTTATCAAGGCCCGTACAGTCGATTTCCATCAACGGCCATCGAACTGCACTTACAACGACCTTTTCCAAATTTGATTTGGACATAATTTCAAATCCATCTGTTAGATTTCAAATCTCTAATATTCTTTAGAAAGATATTTTCGATACGAACCCAACGGTTTTGGTTTTAGGAGAATCCGACGGTCGGATCTCCCATAATATCCGTTTGAAGTTAATGGTCGAAATTCGCGAACTGCCGCGGTGCGGCGCGTTCTATTCAGGCCATTATATATATAATATATATATAATATAATATATAAATGTATATATTATATGTCGTCGATTTCCTTTAAAAAAATATTTTATAAATCGTTTTAAATTCGTTTTCAATATGATTTCAACTTCCGTCTCAAATTCAAATCAAAATTGAATTTTCCAATATAAATTCGTTTTAAATTCATTTCAAATTGATTTCAATACAATTCGAATTTCAAATCATTTCAATTCGAATTTCAAGTCATTTCAATTTAATGCGAATTTCAGATCGTTTCAATTTAGTTCTTATTTCAAATCATTTCAATTTAATTCGAATTTCAATTCTTTTCAATTTAATTCGAATTTCAAATCATTTCAATTTAATTCGAATTTCAATTCTTTTCAATTTAATTCGAATTTCAAATCATTTCAATTTAATTCGAATTTCAATTCTTTTCAATTTAATTCGAATTTCAATTCATTTCAATTTGATTCGAATCTCAATTCTTTTCAATTTAATTCAAATTTCAAATCGTTTCAATTTAATTCGAATTTCAATTCTTTTCAATTTAATTCGAATTTCAAATCTTTTCAATTTAATTCGAATTTCAAATCATTTCAAAATATCATATTTTGAAATCACTTTCGATATTCATTGTAAAATGAATAAAATCGACAAAATTCCCGTTCGTGTTAAAATGGCGTTTAACTACTTAACTTGGCTTCATATTTCAATATTCACTGAATATTATTTTAAAACATTCAATAATTCTGAATTGGAATCAGACACAGTCAATTACCATATAATGTTGATTATATGGATTTCACACAACAAATATGTGTAACAACAATGAAAACAACAATCCATCATCCAAAGTGCATTCTACACTATATAAACATCAAATATAAATATTTAAACGCTTACACAGTCTGTCAATTAATCGATCAACATACAGCTAATTATTGGGATTAGTGTATGTCCAATTTCATCCCAATACCCGTGTGGGGTTTCAATCAATCAAACATAGGTTTTATTTGTGCAGTTGGGCGATATGTAAAATCTATCGTCTCAATCAATATCAGTCAAATGTGTGTATATAAACAAATCGTTCGATTTGTTTATAAATCTTTATTTTATATACACGTTAAAAATTATATTTTTAACTATAAAATATTTTATTTCATTCCACATCACACAATTAAATTTCACAACACAGCAACCAAACAAACAAGTCATCCATGGTCTGTGGACGACGGGTGTCGGGTGCTGCTAAGCACCGTCTACATCCTAATATATATTTCAACTAGAAAATAAATTAAAAGCGAGAAGTTTTCACCGACTAGCTAAACCAAACGCCATGACTCTTCATATGTAGAAAATCTTCGTCGTGCTCGCCCTTCGTCACTTTCGTTGCCCGTTGCCACTACATATATAAAAATCACATTTTTATATTGTAGCTATGTATATAAAAACACATTTTTAATTCGCTCTATATGGATAAAAATCACATTTTTATACCGCTACTGTATAGATAAAAATTATATTTTTATACCGCTACTACATAGATAAAAATCATATTTTTATACCGCTACTACATAGATAAAAATTATATTTTTATTCTTTCTATTATATAAAAATCATATTTTTATTCTTTCTATTATATAAAAATCATATTTTTATTCTTTCTATTATGTAAAAATCATATTTTTATTCTTTTTATTATGTAAAAATCATATTTTTATTCTTGCTATTATATAAAAATCATATTTTTATTTTTTCTATTATATAAAAATCATATTTTTATTCTTTCTATTATATAAAAATCATATTTTTATTCTTGCTATTCATACATAAAGATCCGATTTTTTCTACAATTCATACACATAAAAGATCCAATATTTCCTCTTCATTCGTATAAATAAAATTTGCAACTTTATATAAATTAAAATCTCGGATTCTATATAAATAAAGATCTCAGTTTAAACATATGTTTATAAATCATATATTTATCCAACGCAAAAATCCCATTTTTTCATTGCATTAAAAACTGAAATAAAATAAAGGAACTCACTGCTCTGCGCGTCGGGGGTGGTCGAAGGCTGGCTCAGGCGGTGGTGGGTGTTACCGGCGGCAGCAGGCGGTCGGAGCTTCGGTCTGAAGCACGGCGCGGGGCCTGGGGCACCTACGGTTTAGGGTTTGAAGAGGGAGGGGCTCGACGGGGTTGCTAGCGATCGGCGGAAGGTTGCGGCGGCCAGCGGTGGTTCTGGCGATGGAGCGGTGGCGTCACGAGATCGAGAGGCTCGCGTTCCCTTTTTTTCTTTTCTTATAATTCCTGAGGTCAACAAGAAGTGAGAGGGAAAGGGAGTGGAGAAAGGGTTTTGTTTGGGGGGGGTTATTTATAAAATTTTATATTATTTAAATTTCAAAAGCAACTTTTTATTTCGACCTCGAAACGAAACCCACCGCCTGTCGTCCATAGCTAATTACCCCCATTCCGAACACAATGGGATATGTATTATAAGCTGATTCGACTGTTTCGACCAGTTTCTGTTCAAATAAAAATATAACTCTATATACTGAATTTGAACACACATTTATATTTACCGGGGCCACGTATGAACTCTAAAAATTCCCGAAAAATATTTTCTAACTTCGTATTGACGATACGGTCCTAACAAAACTAGTTTCGTCAAATTCTGAGACCGTTTGAAAAATGACCATTTTCCAGTCGATTAAAATCAACTAAAACTGGTCAAATGTGTTTTCCTTTGCCAAGCTCACATTATTAATTTTGAAACCTAGCAATAATTTGACATCCCGGATCCAACAAAAGTGGTTTCGTCGAAAACCGAGGTCGTTTGCAAAATTTCCATTTTTAAGGGCCAGAATTCCATAGTTACTATTCTGAATTTTCAACTGGACGTAACTTTTTATTCCCGCTATGAAATTTTGATTTTTCGGATTCTCGAAAAGATATTCTCAAATAGATTCAAATATTTTTGGTTTCACTAAAATCCGGTTTATTTTGCACCCGGTATATTCCTTTGAACTTAGAAATCGAATTATCGAACTACCACGCCATTTTCAATCCCTTTTATAATTAAAATAAAATATTTATATTCTAACGTCGAGCTATATAAATATATACATTCTAATTCCATCCAAAATAAATTTCTTGTCATTTTTATTTAAAATAATTCATTTTAAATATTCAAATTTCGCTAAAATTACGAAAATAAAAAATTTAAATTGGCTCGGATTTCCGGCTTATTGCAATCTCCCCCACTTAAAACTTTTCGTCCCCGAAAAGGAATAAAGCCGAAAATTGTTTAACAAATCAACTCAACTTTCACTATTTTCATTATGGCTTAAGTTCTTCAACTTTTCAGTTTCTAAGAGCTTTTCAAATTTTTCAAAAATTTGGCTAACACCCTAAATTTTTGAAAAAAATCGCCATAACCTCCCCTACACCGAGGACTTCGGGATATTTCAAATAGCCTCCTATGGCCCTCAGCAATCCAAAAAGAAAAAGAAACAGCCAAGCGGCTAGCCAATCGGCTCATAAAATCATCCAAACCCAATAAATTTGTAAACATGTACCTATTTGTCGGGCAAACAATTTTATTCTTCTGCTCTAGCCTCCTCGCTATGACCTGTTCAATGTAAGTACATGTATATGCATGTAATTTCAAACAATTTTCAATTCAGTCCAACATTTGATATAATTTTGGCTAAAGGTTCAACATTTAAATTGATCAAACAATAATCAAACAACTCAACCAGCAATCAATTAGTTGATTATCGCTTCAAATTCATATTACTTTAATACAGAGTCAAAAATCAGATTTTTGATGCCAAATCACAACAATAAGCCCTATCTAGCTTTGGTGCTCACACCAGTCAATTAGAAATATAAAGAAATCCCACTTTCGAAACTCGAACACAAGTGCTGATGATGACATGCCATCATCAGAACCATCTCCGGGCGACTAGAATGTGATTCTTTATCTATCTATTATATTAAAACTTTAAATACACGCGGATCAGATGTATACACAAAGTCTTTATATACTTGATTGTCCAAATTCAATATAAAATAAATAATCAAATACGAATAATTGATTTAAATTTTTAAAACAAAAATTGTTTTCATTTTAAAAATATACTCTTCACACTCGTTCTAGGATACTACCGATCCCATCTCTAATGAGACATTCCCATCAGATATTAATAATCCAATCTCTGATGAATTCTTTCGTATGGTTCTAACATGTTTTGTTCTCGAGCTTTGTAAATCAAAGCACTGATACCAACTATAAAAACCAGTAACTTCCCCGGTAAGGAAAGAGCGGATACTTTGAGGGCAAGACGAATCAGAACGCAAACAGAAGAACATTTCATTGTCAATTACAACAATTCCATCAGAATAAATGATTATACAGAGTATGAATGAATAAAATACATTTGATAAATATCAGAGATTACAATACATTACATAACAGCGAAAAATAATACAAAATACAACTAGAAGTAATACACAGATACAGAGCTTTCCGAGTATCGTTCCAGCTGTAAATCAGGATCCTGTGAATATAAATCTGCAAAACCAAAACTACTAGCTGCCCGTGTCAAAATAAGGGCACCCATAGTTTAGGTTAAAACAATAAACCCCATGTCAGTCATGTGACTGGTGTGAGAACTAAAACAGTTGTTAATCTTTATTTTAAAGTTAGGTAAATCAAGGGACCACGCCGTATAACACGGAACGGGTTTCTTCCCAAGAATACCAGTGCATAAAATAAATAGTGCAATGCTAAATAAAGAAAAATGAAGCTATTATAAGACCCAGGTCCCATCACACAATGCAACACAAGCCGGAGGATAGGGTTTTACCTTATAATAGCCAAAGAATGTTTGATACGCTAAATTTCATCTTTAATTATTACTATAAGTGTATAGTGTCAAAACAATTTCCATCATAAGTATTAATCATAGGCGGCATGGGTACCATATATCATGTCTCCAATATTAGGCACTACAATCAAAACCGCAAAGTCACGTATTTGGAAGTTGGGTTTCCATCTGTGAACCGAGGCAAAAGATAGTCCTCTACCGATTCGAGACGCTCTAGCCCGTGTCTCAGGATCAGAGCTCGAGTGACCCTTAGGAGCCATAGGGTCGGTCCACCGATGTGGATTAAAATGCCTGAACACTGCGTTTCCCCACCCTTTGGGGTGTCAATGAGTCCAATGACTCCATCGGTCCCGGATCGACCGATATATCCTAGGCGCCTCGCAACAGCAACAACCACACAGGTAAAAATAATATAAATGTCAGGGCTGGTAGGTCACTGACACCACCCTAGCTAGAAAGAAACGCATGCCCTCCCTGGATCCTTCTCCCGTTTTTGGTTCACAACCGGGGTGTGAGGCTCGCGAATCAACACTACACAAAGCTATGCCACACAGGCCGTGCTTTGATCATCAACCTCAAGACCCTGCTTTTCAACAAAACCCTTGATCGTCTGCTACTTAGGCATGCCACACAGGCAATTCACTCCATGCGATTGATATCCATCAATATATAACCCCTGAGCTCGTACGTCTCAGAGAAGTGCGTTAAGCAAGAGAATAAATTCGTTGCTGCCAAAAATATGTATATTTAATAGAAATCAATCACACAGACTAAAATCCAATGTCAGACACACAGTCCATTTACAAGTTCGTTCTGGGTCTGAACGAAACCGGAGGCACCTTGTACCTTGCATATCCATCGATCTTCAAGTACGTCTGGACGATCACCAACTCATTCCCTCCTCTTAGGTGTACAGCCCAATCAAGATCATCAGTAATCACCCAAACGACGTGAAGACCTCCGGTCTTCTACCACCGTCTTCATCCTCGACACCACGCCGAATCAGTTATTCAGAATGGGATAAACCCGGTCTTTCTGAATAACCCGCCTATATAATAAACAAGTGTTACACAAACACAACATACGTCTCATTCTAATTCAGAATATTCTTTTATTCAAATATTCTTATACTTTGGGAAAGGTTCCCATTAATTTATCAAAGATAAATTCTTTAAATTTATTCTTTAATCTTCTTTTGAATATCAATTCAAACTAGTCGGGATTAGCGAACCACACCGAAGTAATCATTTATTTTATTTCCCAATCCCAACCTATTCATCCCATGAAGTAAAACTGGTCATACTTCATATCTAACACCATGGTGTTATCGGTAAATTCAATTACCATTTCACGTTCAAATGTAATTAAAGATTTAACGATCGCCTGGAGCAAAACTGGTGATACTCAATTCTCGTCCATTTCAATCTAATTAAAGATTCATTAAAACCCCACTTAGTTTTAATCTTCACAAAAATCAATATCCTGTCTTTAACTGGGTTAAAGAACCAATGTCATCTAAAACTCGGTTCACCAAAAACCCAAAATCACATTCATTAATCATCGGGTTAAAGAACAAATGTTATTTAAAACAATGTTCACGATAAACCCAAAAATCAATTCAAATTCAATTCCAATTAAATACCATTTAATTGGTACACTTCATTAAATCTAAATAAAAAGATTTAATCTTTTTCTCAACTGGGTTTAAGAACAGTGTTAACGAAGACACCATTCACGACAAACCCAAATCACATTTGATATTAAATACAAGGATCTGAATAGAAAATATATCGGCTTATATTCAATATCAAATTCTACGACCAACAAATATTGTATTGGAAATAACGATATAAATATATCTTTCAAATTTCCAAAACAATATCTATATCATCACGAAATCCAACATCGAAATATTCCAAAGACAATTTTGATTCAAATCCGTTCCAATTCAATTATTGGAAATTCTGGTTATTTTCAAAACCATTTCAAATCCAATTTATTTATTTCAAAAATATATGGATTTTAATTCTAGTTCAAAACCAGTTCATTTCGATAAAAATCTATTTTTATCTTTTCAAGTATGAAGTTTTTCATCCCAATTCTTCCCAAATCATTTTTTATGATTTTACACAAATTATTACTTTTTTTTATAATTTTATCAAGGCCCGTACAGTCGATTTCAATCAACGGCCATCGAACTACACTTAAAGCGACCTTTCCCAAATTTGATTTGGACATAATTCCAAATTCAACCGTTAGATTTCAAATCTTTTATATTCGTTAGAAAGCTCTTTTTGATTCGAACCCAACGGTTCCGGTTTTAGGAGAATCCGACGGTCGGATCTCCCGTAATATTCGTTCAAAGTCAATGGTCGAAATTCGTAAACTGCCACGGCGCGGTGCATTCTATTCAGGCCATTATATATATAATATATATATATATTATATTTCATCGATTTCCTTTCAAAATGTATTTTATAAATTGTTTTAAATTCGTTTTTCAAAACGATTTCAACTTCCATCTCAAAATCAAATCAAAATTGAATTTTCCAATATAAATTCGTTTTAAATTCATTTCAAATCGATTTCAATTCAATTCGAATTTCGAATCATTTCAATTTAATTCGAATTTCAAATCGTTTCAATTTAGTTCGAATTTCAAAACATTTCAATTTAATTCGAATTTCATTTCTTTTCAATTTAATTCGAATTTCAAATCATTTCAATTTAATTCGAGTTTCAATTCTTTTCAATTTAATTCAAATTTCAAATCATTTCAATTTAATTCAAATTTCAATTCTTTTCAATTTAATTTGAATTTCAACTCATTTCAATTTTATTCGAATCTCCATTCTTTTCAATTTAATTCGAATTTCAAATCATTTCAATTTAATTCGAATTTCAATTCTTTTCAATTTAATTCGAATTTCAATTCTTTTCAATTTAATTCGAATTTCAAATCATTTCAAAATATCATATTTTGAAATCACTTTCGATATTCATTGTAAAATGAATAAAATCGACAAAATTCCCATTTGTGTTAAAATGGCGTTTAACTACTTAACACGGCTTCACATTTCAATATTCACTGAATATTATTTTAAAATATTCGAAAATTATGAACTGGAATCAGACACAGTCAATTACCATATAATGTTGATTATATGGCTTTCACACAACAAATATGTATAACAACAATGAAAATAGCAATCCATCATCCAAAGTGCATTCTACACTGTATAAGCATCAAATATAAATATTTAAATGCTTACACAGTCTGTCAATCAATCGATCGACATATAGCTAATTACTGGGATTAGTGTATGTCCAATTTCATTCCATACCCGTGTGGGGTTTCAATCAATCAAACACAGGTTTTATTTGTGCAGTTGGGCGATGTGTAAAATCTATCGTCTCAATCAATACCAGTCAAATGTGTGTATATAAACAAATTGTTCGACTTGTTTATAAATCTTTATTTTATATACACGTTAAAAATTATATTTTTAACTATAAAATATTTTATTTCATTCCATATCACACAGTTAAATTTCACAACACAGCAACCAAACAAACAAGTCATCCATGGTCTGTGGACGACGGGTGTCGGGTGCTTCTAAGCACCGTTTACATCCTAGTATATATTTCAACTAGAAATAAATTAAAAGTGAGAAGTTCTCACCAACTAGCTAAACCAAACGCCACGACTCTTCATATGTAGAAAATCTTCGTCGTGCTCGCCCTTCATCACTTTCGTTGCCCGTAGCCACTACATATATAACAATCACATTTTTATATTGTAGCTATGTATATAAAAATCACATTTTTAATTCGCTCTATATGGATAAAAATCACATTTTTATACCGCTACTATATAGATAAAAATTATATTTTTATACTGCTACTACATAGATAAAAACCATATTTTTATACCGCTACTACCTAAATAAAAATTATATTTTTATTCTTTCTATTATATAAAAATCTTATTTTTATTCTTGCTATTATATAAAAAACATATTTTTATTCTTTCTATTATATAAAAATCATATTTTTATTCTTTCTATTATATAAAAATCATATTTTTATTCTTGCTATTATATAAAAATCATATTTTTATTCTTTCTATTATATAAAAATCATATTTTTATTCTTTCTATTATATAAAAATCATATTTTTATTCTTGTTATTCATACATAAAGATCCGATTTTTTCTACGATTCATACACATAAAAGATCCAATATTTCCTCTTCATTCATATAAATAAAATTTGCAACTTTATATAAATTAAAATCTCGGATTCTATATAAATAAAGATCTCAGTTTAAACATATGTTTATAAATCATATATTTATCCAACGCAAAAATCCCTTTTTTTTTCATTGCATTAAAAACTGAAATAAACTAAATAAAATAAAGGAACTCACTGCTCTGCGCGTCGGGGGTGGTCGGAGGCTGGCTCAGGCGGCGGTGGGTGTTACCGGAGGCAGCAGGCGGTCGGAGCTTCGGTCTGAAGCACGGCGCGGGGCCTGGGGTACCTGCGGTTTAGGGTTTGAAGAGGAAGGGGCTCGACGGGGTTGCTAGCGATCGGGGGAAGGTTGCGGCGGCCAGCGGTGGTTCTGGCGATGGAGCGGTGGCGTCACGAGATCGAGAGGCTCGCGTTCCCTTTTTTCTTTTCTTATAATTCCTGAGGTCAACAAGAAGTGAGAGGGAAAGGGAGTGGAGAAAGGGTTTTGTTTGGGGGGGTGGTTATTTATAAAATTTTATATTATTTAATTTTCAAAAGCAACTTTTTATTTCGACCTCGAAACGAAACCCACCGCCTGTCGTCCATAGCTAATTACCCCCATTCCGAACACAATGGGATATGTATTATAAGCTGATTCGACTGATTCGACCAGTTTCTGTTCAAATCAAAATATAACTCTATATATTGAATTTGAACACATATTTAAATTTACCGGGGCCACGTATGAACTCTAAAAATTCCCGAAAAATATTTTCTAACTTCGTATTGACGTTACGGTCCTAACAAAACTAGTTTCGTCAAATTCTGAGACCGTTTGAAAAATGACCATTTTCCAGTCGATTAAAATCAACTAAAACTGGTCAAATGCGTTTTCCTCTGCCAAGCTCACATATTGATTCGAAAAATTATGAATTTTGAAACCTAGCAATAATTTGACATCCCGAATCCAACAAAAGTGGTTTCGTCGAAAACCGAGGTCGTTTGCAAAATTTTCATTTTTAAGGGCCAGAATTCCATAGTGACTTTTCTGAATTTTCAACTGGACGTAACTTTTGATTCCCGCTATGAAATTTTGATTTTTCGGATTCTCGAAAAGATATTCTCAAATAGATTCAAATATTTTTTGTTTCACTAAAATCCGGTTTATTTTGCACCCGGTATATTCCTTTGAACTTAGAAATCGAATTATCGAACGACCACGCCATTTTCAATCCCTTTTATAATTAAAATAAAATATTTATATTCTAACGTCGAGCTATATAAATATATACATTCTAATTCCATCCAAAATAAATTTCTCGTCGTTTTTATTTAAAATAGTTCATTTTAAATATTCAAATTTCGCTGGAATTGCGAAAATAAAAATTTTAAATTGGCTCGGATTTCCGGCTTATTGCAATCTCCCCCACTTAAAACTTTTCGTCTCCGAAAAGGAACGAAGCCGAAAGTTGTTTAACAAATCAACTCAACTTTCACTATTTTCATTATCGCTTAAGTTCTTCAACTTTTCAGTTTCTAAGAGCTTTTCAAATTTTTCAAAAATTTGGCTAACACCCTAAATTTTCGAAAAAAATCGCCATAACCTCCCCTACACCGGGGACTTCGGGATATTTCAAATAGCCTCCCATGGCCCTCAGCAATCCAAAAAGAAAAAGAAACAGCCAAGCGGCTAGCCAATCGGCTCATAAAATCATCCAAACCCAATAAATTTGTAAACATGTACCTATTTGTCGGGCAAACAATTTTATTCTTCTGCTCTAGCCTCCTCGCTATGACCTGTTCAATGTAAGTACATGTATATGCATGCAATTTCAAACAATTTTCAATTCAGTCCAACATTTGATATAATTTTGGCTAAAGGTTCAACATTTAAATTGATCAAATAATAATCAAACAACTCAACCACCAATCAATTAGTTGATTATCGCTTCAAATTCATATTACTTTAATACAGAGTCAAAAATCAGATTTTTGATGCCAAATCACAACAATAAGCCCTATCTAGCTTTGGTACTCACACCAGTCAATTAGAAATATAAAGAAATCCCACTTTCGAAACTCGAACACAAGTGCTGATGATGACATGCCATCATCAGAACCATCTCCGGGCGACTAGAATGTGATTCTTTATCTATCTAGTATATTAAAACTTCAAATACACGCGGATCAGACGTATACACAAAGTCTTTATATACTTGATTGTCCAAATTCAATATAAAATAAATAATCAAATACGAATAATTGATTTAAATTTTTAAAACAAAAATTGTTTTCATTTTAAAAATATACTCTTCACACTCGTTCTAGGATAATACTGATCCCATCTCTAACGAGTCATTCCCATCGGATATTAATAATCCAATCTCTGATGAATTCTTTTGTATGGTTCTAACATGTCTTGTTCTCGAGCTTTGTAAACCAAAGCACTGATACCAACTATAAAAACCCGTAACTTCCCCGGTAAGGAAAGAGCGGATACTTTGAGGGCAAGACGAATCAGAACGCAAACAGAAGAACATTTCATTGTCAATTACAACAATTCCATCAGAATAAATGATTATACAGAGTATGAATGAATAAAATACATTTGATAAATATCAGAGATTACAATACATTACATAGCAGCGAAAAATAATACAAAATACAACTAGAAGTAATACACGGATACAGAGCTTTCGAGTATCGTTCCAGCTATAAATCAGGATTCTGTGAATATAAGTCTGCAAAACCAAAACTACTATCTGCCCGTGTCAAAATAAGGGCACCCAGAGTTTAGGTTAAAACAATAAACCCCATGGCAGTCATATGACTGGTGTGAGAACTAAAACAGTTGTTAATCTTTATTTTAAAGTTAAGTAAATCAAAGGACCACGTCGTATAACACGGAACGGGTTTCCTCCCAAGAATACCAGCGCATAAAACAAATAGTGCAATGCTAAATAAAGAAAAATGAAGCTATTATAAGACCCAGGTCCCATCACACAATGCAACACAAGCCGGAGGATAGGGTTTTACCTTATAATAGCCAAAGAATGCTTGATACGCTAAATTTCATCTTTAATTATTACTATAAGTGTATAGTGTCAAAACAATTTCCATCATAAGTATTAATCATAGGCGGCATGGGTACCATATATCATGTCTCCAATATTAGGCACTACAATCAAAACCGTAAAGTCACGTATTTGGAAGTTGGGTTTTCATCTGTGAACCGAGGCAAAATATAGTCCTCTACCGATTCGAGACGCTCTAGCCCGTCTCTCTGGATCAGAGCTCGAGTGACCCTTAGGAGCCACAGGGACGGTCCACCGATGTGGATTAAAATGCCTGAACACTGCGTTTCCCCACCCTTTGGGGTGTCAATGAGTCCAATGACTCCATCGGTCCCGGATCGACCGATATATCCTAGGCGCCTCGCAACAGCAACAACCACACAGGTAAAAATAATATAAATGTCAGGGCTGGTAGGTCACTGACACCACCCTAGCTAGAAATAAACGCATGCCCTCCCTGGATCCTTCTCCCGTTTTTGGTTCACAACCGGGGTGTGAGGCTCGCGAATCAACGCTACACAAAGCTATGCCACACAGGCCGTGCTTTGATCATCAACCTCAAGACCCTGCTTTTCAACAAAAGCCTTAATCGTCTGCTACTTAGGCATGCCACACAAGCAATTCACTCCATGCGATTGATATCCATCAATATATATGTAACAACCCGTATTTTCAATAACCTGTTATAACGTAAATCGAGGCAGAATTTAATTCTAAAATCTGAATCAAGGGAAACGGGCTATGCCATTGCGTTCGTCTCGGAAAAATACGCGAAATAGAGTCCGAGTTGTCGAAAATCGGAGTCCGTATGACCCGATTAAGGCCCAATGAAGTTTTCAGAAAATTTCAAAGTAAAAACAGATTTCAAAATCAAGTTTGAATTTGAAAAAAAAGGGTCAAATTGGGCCAGGCGGGAAAACTCCCGCCAGAGCACCCAAGTCGACAGCCCTGTCGACTTGGGAGTCGACTTGGTTGGACCAAGTCGACAGCCCTATCGACTTGGCTGTCGACCTGGCTCAGCCGGGCAGTCCTGCCTGGTGCACCATTTTGGGTTTGTGTTGAGCTTGGGGGCCAGATTCGGTTTTGAGGGCTGAGATTGGAACTAGGGTTTAATCCTAGGGTTGAAACTAATCCTAATCTCTATAAATAAGGCCCTAACCTAACCCTAAATCATCATTAATCAACCCTACAACTAAACTATGGCAAAATCATTCCTCTCATGGCCTCCACTCTCTTCATAAAATTTCTAAATTATTTTTATAAGAGATTTTCCATGCATACAAGTGTTTTCAAGCTGGTTTGAGCATCATTAGCTTGCATTCAAGTCAAGTTTCTATGTTTGCATCATAAAGCAAGGGTTTTTATTGATTTGGAGCTTGCATTTTGGGTCTAATTGATTGCTTAAGGGCTTTGTCATAATTTTGTGTCTTCATAAGCATTGTAAGCCCTTTTCTACTTTCATACTTAAACTCTAAAGTTAAATGAATGATGCAAGTTTGGTTGATCATATGATATGCAAGTTTGCCATGATACGCAAGTTTACTATGTCATGCAAGTTTGACATGTTATGATATGCAAGTTTATCATGTTGTGTTATGCAAGTTTGATATGCAAGTTTGTCATATGATATGCAAGTTATGATATGCAAGTTTGGGTTGATCATTTTGTTCATGTTATCATGTTATGCAAGCTTATCTTGGGTTTACGAGCCTAAAGCTTCAAGCTTTATGCTAAAGGTTGCATTTTGGCAACTTGTAAGTTATCATATCCCTTATGATAACTTGCATGTGAGGCTAAATGCGAACTTGTGGCCATTTCTACATGTCATTTATCACCATGTATCACCAATATGCTAAGTTTGGTTTTATGCATGCTTTTGAGGCCTAAAAATGTAATATGCAAGTATATGAACATATGTACATTTCATATGCCACCATGTTAAACTTGTGGCTTCAACATCTTTATGTCATGATTATGCCAAGTTCCCTATTTCTATCCTTTATGCGCTATTGCGATATGTAAGCGATGGGATTGCGTTTGGGGTTGGGTAAACTTAAAAGACATAAAAACATAAGATTGGGAATTTACCTATTAAGTTAGGTCTACCCATTGGGAATTTACTTATTAAGTTAGGTCTACCTAAATTCTTGAAAACTTGTAACATGTTTTGGAAACATGATGGACATGACACTTAGAAAATATAAGTGTGACCAACTCGAGGTTGGGTTGAGTTTGTAGCGTAAACCTACCCGGAACCGACCGGCCTAACTAGTTGCTACAAACAATAGGACCCAATGTGAGAAGTTGGTCATGTTGTACCTTGAACCCGAGGTTATACCAAGATGTGGTATAAAGCTACCCGGACCCGCTCGGCTTAACTAGTAACCACAACAAGGTCTAATGTGAGAGGTTAAGGCGCATTAAATTAATTAATGCCTCATGATTAGGGTTAAGTCATGGTCCACTTAATACTTAACCAATTTGGGCTTGGTAGATTAATCAGGGTTAAGTCGTGAACTCATCGTTACACTTGACCAAGTTAATCCATGATTAGCAAGAGGGTTAAACCGTACTTAACCCACTAGAAAAATCCTAGCAATGGGGGTCCACTCCAGCAGTAATCCCAAGTTTGTATCATTAAGACCCTAGGGACTAGGCTAGGGAGGGGGCACGATTACTGGACTGGAGGTAAGTGACCAAAAGCGACGGCAGAGGGTACGTCGGTGTAGTTCCGGGCGGACTATACTCGTGCACATAGTCCGAAGCCGGGGAAAGCATGCACGGGTACCAGTAGATCGAGACTGTGCACTCATGTTTATGGTGTCCAGGGGTTGACACCCTATGGCTTGATACACCCGACGGGAGACCCTGCACAGTCTGACTACAATTATGTTTGGGCCGTATTGACACCAACACGTGACGAGTTAGGCTTATAGGGAGCCGATCGACTAGACCGTTTGGTTGTACCTCGTATTAGGGTCACTTCATGTTATTGGGCCAAAGCTTGGGCCAAGGGATCAATACTTGTTTATTCAAGTCATGTTAGTTTGCTAGTACACCTGTGGTGCAAAACCTTAATCCTGATTATGCGATGACACCTTTATCTACCTTGTTAGTTAATCATCATGCTAGTATGTTGTTATCCTTATGTTCATCCCTGCTTCTCATGCCAGTTAACTTTATCAGTTTACATTGATTGTAGTAGGGCTTACTTAGTCTTTTTGACTGACCTGTTTTTCTTTCGCCTCTTTTCTTCCGTTCCCCCCCCCCCCCCCCCAGGTTTTCAGGGAGGGAATATTGGAGCTTAGCTTGGATTTCTGATCACTTGCTTGTGGGATTTCAGCTCATGTACGGTTTCGACATGAAGCTAGCTATGGTTACCACTTATTTTGGGGATAGTACTTATGTATTTCAGTTTTTCAGTTGATGTTGTTTTTATCTAGACTTGTTTATTTGGAAAGTTGACATTATGTTGTACCAGACTTGTTTTGAAATGGTTTGAAATCTTCCGCTGTTTTATCTATGTTATTTACTCTGTTTACATATATACATATGTTCTTGTTCTGCCTTGATATATCATTATGCATGTTTACCTGATTCAAACGCCCCTCCAAAGTCAGAGTGCTTGCAAGAGCCACCCTGGCGGAGGTGGGGTGTTACATTTGGTATCAGAGCATATGGTTTACGAGAAGGAACAAAAAGGTTTTTAGAAAACTTTTGGAAAACTATTTTCAAAAACAAGTATAAAGTATTTTCCAAAGAAAAGTCTAGTTTATTTTAAAGGCTATTCCCCAAAAAGCCATTAGCAAAATTCCTTCGTTTTTCTCCATTCTGAATCTGTCTTTTTCTTCGTTTTCAGTATGGCTGATAACTTTGCTATTCCGGAGGGAGTACACGTACCTGTTTGGTATAGGAGACTTTTGGAGGCTAGGGCGACCGAAGCCGGCCCCACAGATGTTCCTCCTCCTCCTACTCCGGTAGTTAATGTTCCTCCTCCTCCTGTCGCTGAGGTTCCTCTTCCTCCTCCCCTTCAGCATCCTCAAGCTGACTTCGCAAAGACTTGCAAAGATTTCAAAGCAATGGGTGGCAAGAGCTTTCAAGGCACTGAGACTTTTGTAGAGGCCAGAAATTGGTTGAAAGAGACCGAGGATTTATTTGATATCTTTGGTTTAGACGATCAGAGGAAGATCTTGTTGGCGGTTTGGCTTATGAAGGATGAAGCCGCTTATTGGTGGGAAGTCACCAATGGTACTAGGCCTGTTGAGACTTGGGCCGATTTCAGGGCAAGGTTCGTGCTTAAGTTTCTATCTTCTGCTGAGGATAATCAGCAAATGGAGAGGTTCATAACTTTGAAACAAGGAGATATGTCTGTCAAAGAATATGTGAACAAGTTCAATCAGTTAGCTCGTTTTGGCTTGGATATGGTGAATACTCCTCAGAAGAAGGCTCTTCGTTTTGCTAGAGGATTGAATGAGCCGTTGCAGGGGTTGGCTATGTCACATATTCCCCATGGGGCCACGTTTGAGAGCTTGGTTGATATGGCATTACTTCAGGGAGATGTCAAGAAAGAGGTCAAGATGAATGATACTCAAGCCAAGAAGACTGATTCCCAGTGGAAAGGAAATCAGGGAAATCCAAGTGGTCAGAGCAGTCAAGGCAATCAGAACAAGAACAAGAGTCAAGGCAACAAGGGGAACAACAACAAGGGCAATAACAACAAGGGGAAGTGTCATTATTGCGGTTCAGTTGGGCATCTTATTAAGGATTGTAAGAAGAGGAAAAGGAAGAATGGTGAATGCTTTTTCTGCGGTGAGACTGGACATTTCAGTAAGGATTGCCCGAAGAAGCAAGGGCAAGGCCAGGGTCAGACTCAGCGTGTTGGACCTTCAGGAGGGCAAGTTCATGCTCTCAATGCCGCTCCAGATCCCGATCGAGGTAGTATTTCTGTTGAGAGCCTTGTATATATTTCTGATTTTCCAGTTCGTACCTTGTTTGATTCTGGTGCATCGCATAGCTTTATCTCATCGGATCTTGTTGATAGTTTGCACCTTAGTACTAGCTTGGTAGATGAACCCGTCTGTGTCTCAAATCCTATTGGGGGTTCCGCCCATCTATCTATGATATGTGGGGATTTGAGGATCTCTATACTGAGTGTAGAGTTCTTGTGTAGTACTTATGTTCTTGGCTTTAAGGGATACGGATTGATATTGGGCATGGATTGGTTGTCCAGATATGGAGCCATCCTTGATTGTGAGCATAGGGTTGTGAGGCTCGTGACTCGCCTCGGGAACACCCTAGAAATTTCTTGTAATCCGAGAGGTCCCGTCATGTTGTGCTATCTTGAATCACTCGACTCGTCAATGGAAACTCTTCAGTCTGTAAGAGTGGTTCGAGAGTATCCGGATGTTTTCGATGAAGTTAGGGGGTTGCCCCCTAAGCGAGAGATTGATTTCCGCATTTATCTGGTGGATAATGCAAAGCCGGTTTCTTTGCCCGTTCGGCACATGGCTCCGCGGGAAAGGCGGGAGCTAAGTAAGCAAGTGAAGGAGTTGCTTGAGAATAACTTCATTAGACGAAGTATATCTGAATGGGGAGCGCCTGTGGTATTTGCTACCAAGGCAGATGGTTCTCTCCGACTTTGTGTTGACTATCGAGAGTTGAATAAGCTGACTAAGAAGAACAGACACCCGTTACCGAGGATTGATGATCTCTTTGACCAGCTTATCGGTGCTTCTGTTTTCTCTCAGCTTGATCTTTCTACTGGATTCCATCAGCTCAGGGTAGCTGAAGATAGTATAGACAAGACTGCGTTCAGAACTCCAGATGGATTCTTCGAATGGCTTGTCATGTCGTTCGGCTTGACTAATGCACCCGCATATTTCGTGGACTTGATGAGTAGGGTGTTCAGGGAGTTCTTGAACAAGTTTGTCGTGGTCTTCGTAGATGATATTCTGATCTTCTCTAAGGATGAGGAAGAGCACGCAAGGCATCTCGTGGAGGTGATGGATACGCTTAGAGCGCATCAGTTGAAGGCCAAGTTCTCCAAGTGTCACTTTTGGAGAAGGGAAGTTAGATTCCTTGGGCACATAGTATCTAAGCAAGGCTTAGCGGTGGATCCCGCTAAGGTAGTTGCAGTTCAGGATTGGAAGACTCCAAGGAATGCAACCGAAGTGAGAATTTTTCTAGGTCTTGCAGGCTTTTACCGGAAGTTCATCAAGGACTTCGCGAAGATTTCCGCTCCTCTCACTAAATTGACGAAGAAGAATTTAGTTTTTTTTTGGAGCATAGAATGCGAGCTTGCTTTTCAGAAGCTCAAGAGAGCTCTCACATCAGCACCTGTTCTAGCTTTGCCCAATGGAGGGAAGTTATTTACAGTATACACCGATGCATGTGACACGGGGTTAGGAGTTGTTCTGATGCAAGAAGGAAGAGTGATATGCTTTGGCGGTAGACAACTCAAAGTGCATGAGAAGAATTATCCCACTCATGACTTAGAGTTAGCAGCAATAGTATATGCACTCAAGGCTTGGCGCCATTATCTTCTGGGAGAAAGATTTGAGCTTTATACCGATCACAAGTCATTGAAGTATCTCTTTTCTCAGAAGGATCTGAATCTGAGGCAACAAAGATGGATGGAATTCTTGGCGTCCTACGATTTTGAGATAGCTTATACCCCTGGCAAGGGGAATGTGGTAGCAGATGCATTGAGTAGAAGAAGGTTGACTCTGAGTCCTTTATTCGTTGAGATGAAGAATTTAGAGTATGTGGCAACCTTTGATTTCTCTTTGGCGGTCGAGTCGATGACCGGTTCTTTAGCATCTCTGGAACTCAGACCTACCCTTCTAGATCAAGTTGGGGCTTCACAGAGAGAAGACCCTCAGATAGTTGAGATTATGGATAAGCTGATTCGAGGAGAGGCGTCTAGTCATCTCGCTCGATATTCTATTGATGACAAGGGTTGGCTGAGGAGAGACGGAAGGTTATGTGTTCCAATGGTAGAAGATTTAGTAAGAAAAGTTCTTGAGGAAGCGCATCGCTCTAAGTTGACTATACATCCGGGCGGAGATAAGATATATAAAGATATGAAGCGCATTTTCTTTTGGCCTGGGATGAAGAAGGATGTGGCAGAGTTTGTCTCTAGATGTATCATTTGCCAGCAAGTTAAGGCCGAGTCGAAGAAGCCCGGTGGGCTATTGCATCCTCTAGACGTTCCACTATGGAAGTGGGAGAGTATATCCATGGATTTTATCGATGGGCTACCAAGGTCAAGGAAAGGGAATACAAGCATTTGGGTTATTGTGGATAGACTTACGAAGAGTGCTCATTTCATTCCGGTGAAGAGCAAGAGGACCGCATCTTGGCTAGCGTCTGTATATCTTCGTGAGATTGTGAGACTACATGGAGTCCCTTCTAGTATAGTCAGTGACCGTGACCCCATCTTTACAAGTCAATTCTGGAATAGCTTGCAAGAAGCTATGGGCACGAGGTTGAATCTAATTACGCCTTATCACCCACAGACGGACGGTCAAACCGAAAGGGTGAATAGGGTACTCGAGGATCTGTTGAGGCTTTGTATTCTGGATTTTGGTGGTACTTGGGAAGACCATCTTCCTCTTGTTGAGTTTGCATATAATAACAGTTATCAGGCAAGCATAGGTATGGCACCATTTGAAGCTTTATATGGGAGGCCGTGCAAGTCGCCTACATGTTGGTGGGAGACTACAGATGAGCTTATACTTGGGCCTGATATGATCAGAGATATATCCGAGAAGGTCGAGTTGATTCGGAGACGGATGAAAGCGGCCCAAGATCGACAGAAATCCTATGCTGATAAGCGAAGAACTGATTTGGAGTTTGATGTTGGGGATATGGTTTTCGTGAAGGTTTCTCCTTTGCGGAATGTGGTCCGATTTGGAGCCGTTGGGAAGTTAGCACCAAGGTTTGTTGGACCATTCCCTATTATAGAGAGGATCGGGCAGATGGCTTATAGAGTGGAGTTGCCCGAGAAGCTTGCCGGAGTACACGATGTTTTTCATGTCTCGCATCTCCGGAAGTGTTTACATGAATCAGCAGAGGTTGTTGAGCCGAGTGTTCTGAAAGATGTGGAAGTGGAGAAAGAGGCTACCTTGAGGAGGGCTCCGATTCGTATCTTGGGGACGGAGACCAAGAAGCTAAGGAATCGAGAGGTCAAGTTGGTGAAGGTTTAATGGGGTGAAGCCGAAGAAGACGCAACTTGGGAAACCGAGGAGAAGATGCATGGGATTTATCCATTTTTTGTTGAGGGTACACTCTAAATCTCTTTGTTAGCATATCTTTCTCTTTGCTATCCATATTTATCTAGTTTATCGTGTTAATCTTGTCATGAGAACCTTAGGTAGAAACCCTTTGGATGAAACATGTGTTTGAAACATGTTATGCTTGATGGTTGCAAGTGGTTGCAAGTGTTTGCAAGTGGTTACTCGTGGATGCATTATACACGTTAGGCACTAGATCGGCTCACACACTCCTCATATTGCATATGCATGAGTGTTTATGCTTATTCATGGATGAAAATTTTTGTGTTATCACATGGGTGTTGCATATGGATGTATGTTATGTGCACACATATAGATGTTATATATTATGTTAGGAATTGCATACATATGGATTCATTTCACTAACATAATTTGCATTGATGATATTTGCATTAGATAAGTACATATACACACACCTTTGCATATACTCATACAACATTTAGAATCTTGTAAGGACAATGATTGCTCGTGGATGATGTTTTGAGTAGATGGATGTTGGATGGTAGGATACGTTCTTCCTAAATTGAAGATTTCGGGGACGAAATCCTTTAAGGAGGGGAGAATGTAACAACCCGTATTTTCAATAACCTGTTATAACGTAAATCGAGGCAGAATTTAATTCTAAAATCTGAATCAAGGGAAACGGGCTATGCCATTGCGTTCGTCTCGGAAAAATACACGAAATAGAGTCCGAGTTTTCGAAAATCGGAGTCCGTATGACCCGATTAAGGCCCAATGAAGTTTTCAGAAAATTTCAAAGTAAAAACAGATTTCAAATTCAAGTTTGAATTTGAAAAAAAAGGGTCAAATTGGGCCAGGCGGGAAAACTCCCGCCAGAGCACCCAAGTCGACAGCCCTGTCGACTTGGGAGTCGACTTGGTTGGACCCTGTCGACTTGGCTGTCGACCTGGCTCAGCCGGGCAGTCCTGCCTGGTGCACCATTTTGGGTTTGTGTTGAGCTTGGGGGCCAGATTCGGTTTTGAAGGCTGAGATTGGAACTAGGGTTTAATCCTAGGGTTGAAACTAATCCTAATCTCTATAAATAAGGCCCTAACCTAACCCTAAATCATCATTAATCAACCCTACAACTAAACTATGGCAAAATCATTCCTCTCATGGCCTCCACTCTCTTCATAAAATTTCTAAATTATTTTTATAAGAGATTTTCCATGCATACAAGTGTTTCAAGCTTGTATGAGCATCATTAGCTTGCATTCAAGTCAAGTTTCTATGTTTGCATCATAAAGCAAGGGTTTTTATTGATTTGGAGCTTGCATTTTGGGTCTAATTGATTGCTTAAGGGCTTTGTCATAATTTTGTGTCTTCATAAGCATTGTAAGCCCTTTTCTACTTTCATACTTAAACTCTAAAGTTAAATGAATGATGCAAGTTTGGTTGATCATATGATATGCAAGTTTGCTATGATACGCAAGTTTACTATGTCATGCAAGTTTGACATGTTATGATATGCAAGTTTATCATGTTGTGTTATGCAAGTTTGATATGCAAGTTTGTCATATGATATGCAAGTTATGATATGCAAGTTTGGGTTGATCATTTTGTTCATGTTATCATGTTATGCAAGCTTATCTTGGGTTTATGAGCCTAAAACTTCAAGCTTTATGCTAAAGGTTGCATTTTGGCAACTTGTAAGTTATCATATCCCTTATGATAACTTGCATGTGAGGCTAAATGCGAACTTGTGGCCATTTCTACATGTCATTTATCACCATGTATCACCAATATGCTAAGTTTGGTTTTATGCATGCTTTTGAGGCCTAAAAATGTAATATGCAAGTATATGAACATATGTACATTTCATATGCCACCATGTTAAACTTGTGGCTTCAACATCTTTATGTCATGATTATGCCAAGTTCCCTCTTTCTATCCTTTATGCGCTATTCCGATATGTAAGCGATGGGATTACGTTTGGGGTTGGGTAAACTTAAAAGACATAAAAACATAAGATTGGGAATTTACCTATTAAGTTAGGTCTACCCATTGGGAATTTACCTATTAAGTTAGGTCTACCCAAATTCTTGAAAACTTGTAACATGTTTTGGAAACATGATGGACATGACACTTAGATAATATAAGTGTGACCAACTCGAGGTTGAGTTTGTAGCGTAAACCTACCCGGAACCGACCGGCCTAACTAGTTGCTACAAACAATAGGACCCAATGTGAGAAGTTGGTCATGTTGTACCTTGAACCCGAGGTTAGACCAAGATGTGGTATAAAGCTACCCGGACCCGCCCGGCTTAACTAGTAACCACAACAAGGTCTAATGTGAGAGGTTAAGGCGCATTAAATTAATTAATGCCTCATGATTAGTGTTAAGTCATGGTCCACTTAATACTTAACCAATTTGGGCTTGGTAGATTAATCAGGGTTAAGTCGTGAACTCATCGTTACACTTGACCAAGTAAATCCATGATTAGCAAGAGGGTTAAACCGTACTTAACCCACTAGAAAAATCCTAGCAATGGGGGTCCACTCTAGCAGTAATCCCAAGTTTGTATCATTAAGACCCTAGGGACTAGGCTAGGGAGGGGGCACGATTACTGGACTGGAGGTAAGTGACCAAAAGCGACGGCAGAGGGTACGCCGGTGTAGTTCCGGGCGGACTATACTCGTGCACATAGTCCGAAGCCGGAGAAAGCATGCACGGGTACCAGTAGATCGAGACTGTGCACTCATGTTTATGGTGTCCAGGGGTTGACACCCTAGGGCTTGATACACCCGACGGGAGACCCTGCATAGTCTGACTACAATTATGTTTGGGCCGTATTGACACCAACACGTGACGAGTTAGGCTTATAGGGAGCCGATCGACTAGACCGTTTGGGTTGGACCTCGTATTAGGGTCACTTCATGTTATTGGGCCAAAGCTTGGACAAAGGGATCAATACTTGTTTATTCAAGTCATGTTAGTTTGCTAGTACACCTGTGGTGCAAAACCTTAATCCTGATTATGCGATGACACCTTTATCTACCTTGTTAGTTAATCATCATGCTAGTATGTTGTTATCCTTATGTTCATCCCTGCTTCTCATGCCAGTTAACTTTATCAGTTTACATTGATTGTAGTAGGGCTTACTCAGTCTTTTTGACTGACCTGTTTTTCTTTCGCCTCTTTTCTTCCGTTCCCCCCCCCCCAGGTTCTCAGGGAGGGAATATTGGAGCTTAGCTTGGATTTCTGATCACTTGCTTGTGGGATTTCAGCTCATGTACAGTTTCGACATGAAGCTAGCTATGGTTACCACTTATTTTGGGGGTAGTACTTATGTATTTCAGTTTTTCAGTTGATGTTGTTTTTATCTAGACTTGTTTATTTGGAAAGTTGACATTATGTTGTACCAGACTTGTTTTGAAATGGTTTGAAATCTTCCGCTGTTTTATCTATGTTATTTACTCCGTTTACATATATACATATGTTCTTGTTCTGCCTTGATATATCATTATGCATGTTTACCTGATTCAAACGCCCCTCCAAAGTCAGAGTGCTTGCAAGAGCCACCCTGGCGGAGGTGGGGTGTTACAATATAACACCTGAGCTCGTACATCTCAGAGAAGTGCGTTAAGCAAGAGAATAAATTCACTGCCGCCAAACATATGTATATTTAATAGAAATCGATCACACAGACTAAAATCCAATGTCAGACACATAGTCCATTTACAAGTTCGTTCTGGGTCTGAACGAAACCGGAGGCACCTTGTACCTTGCATATCCATCGATCTCCAAGTACGTCTGGACGATCACCAACTGATTCCCTCCTCTTAGGTGTACAGCCCAATCAAGATCATCAGTAATCACCCAAACGATGTGAAGACCTCTGGTCTTCTACCACCGTCTTCATCCTCGACACCACGCCGAATCAGTTATTCAGAATGGGATAAACCCGGTCTTTCTGAATAACCCGCGTATATAATAAACAAGTGTTACACAAACACAACATACGCCTCATTCTAATTCAGAATATTCTTTTATTCAAATATTCTTATACTTTGGGAAAGGTTCCCATTAATTTTATCAAAGATAAATTCTTTAAATTTATTCTTTAATCTTCTTTTGAATATCAATTCAAACTAGTCGGGATTAGCGAACCACACCGAAGTAATCATTTATTTTATTTCCCAATCCCAACCTATTCATCCCATGAAGTAAAACTGGTCATACTTCATATCTAACACCATGGTGTTATTGGTAAATTCAATTACTATTTCACGTTCAAATCTAATTAAAGATTTAACGATCGCCTGGAGCAAAACTGGTGATACTCCATTCTCGTCCATTTCAATCTAATTAAAGATTCATTAAAACCCCACTTAGTTTTAATCTTCACAAAAATCAATATCCTTTCTTTAACTGGGTTAAAGAACCAATGTCATCTTAAACGCGGTTCATCAAAAACCCAAAATCACATTCATTAATTATCAGGTTAAAGAACAAGTGTTATTTAAAACAATGTTCACGATAAACCCAAAAATCAATTCAAATTCAATTCCAATTAAATACCATTTAATTGGTACACTTCATTAAATCTAAATAAAAAGATTTAATCTTTTTCTCAACTGGGTTTAAGAACAGTGTTAATGAAGACACCATTCACGACAAACCTAAATCACATTTGATATTAAATACAAGGATCTGAATAGAAAATATATCGGCTTATATTCAATATCAAATTCTACGACCAACAAATATTGTATTGGAAATAACGATATAAATATATCTTTCAAATTTCCATAACAATATCTATATCATCAAGAAATCCAACATCGAAATATTCCAAAGAAAATTTTGATTCAAATCCGTTCCAATTCAATTATTGGAAATTCTGGTTATTTTCAAAACCATTTCAAATCCAATTTATTTATTTCAAAAATATATGGATTTTAATTCTAGTTCAAAACCAGCTCATTTCGATAAAAATCTATTTTTATCTTTTCAAATATGGAGTTTTTCATCCTAATTCTTCCCAAATCATTTCTTATGATTTTACACAAATTATTACTTTTTTTAATAATTTTATCAAGGCCCGTACAGTCGATTTCCATCAACGGCCATCGAACTGCACTTACAGCGACCTTTTCCAAATTTGATTTGGACATAATTCCAAATTCAACCGTTAGATTTCAAATCTTTTATATTCGTTAGAAAGCTCTTTTTGATTCGAACCCAACGGTTCCAGTTTTAGGAGAATCCGACGGTCGGATCTCCCGTAATATTCGTTCAAAGTCAATGGTCGAAATTCGCGAACTGCCACGGTGCGGTGCATTCTATTCAGGCCATTATATATATATATATATATATACACACACACACACACACATATATATATCATATTTCATCGATTTCCTTTCAAAACGTATTTTATAAATTGTTTTAAATTCGTTTTCAAAACGATTGCAGCTTCCATCTCAAATTCAAATCAAAATTGAATTTTCCAATATAAATTCGTTTTAAATTCATTTCAAATCGATTTCAATTCAATTCGAATTTCGAATCATTTCAATTTAATTCGAATTTCAAATCGTTTCAATTTAGTTCGAATTTCAAATCATTTCAATTTAATTCGAATTTCAATTCTTTTCAATTTAATTCGAATTGCAAATCATTTCAATTTAATTTGAGTTTCAATTCTTTTCAATTTAATTCAAATTTCAAATCATTTCAATTTAATTCGAATTTCAATTCTTTTCAATTTAATTTGAATTTCAACTCATTTCAATTTAATTCGTATCTCAATTCTTTTCAATTTAATTCGAATTTCAAATCATTTCAATTTAATTCGAATTTCAATTCTTTTCAATTTAATTCGAATTTCAATTTAATTCGAAATTCAAATCATTTCAAAATATCATATTTTGAAATCACTTTCGATATTCATTGTAAAATGAATAAAATCGACAAAATTCCCGTTCTTGTTAAAATGGCGTTTAACTACTTAACACGGCTTCACATTTCAATATTCACTGAATATTATTTTAAAATATTCGATAATTCTGAACTGGAATCAGACACAGTCATTTACCATATAATGTTGATTATATGGATTTCACACAAAAAATATGTATAACAATAATGAAAACAACAATCCATCATCCAAAGTGCATTCTACACTGTATAAGCATCAAATATAAATATTTAAATGCTTACACAGTCTGTCAATCAATCGATCGACATACAGCTAATTACTGGGATTAGTGTATGTCCAATTTCATCCCATACCCGTGTGGGGTTTCAATCAATCAAACATAGGTTTTATTTGTGCAGTTGGGCGATGTGTAAAATCTATCGTCCCAATCAATACCAGTCAAATGTGTGTATATAAACAAATCGTTCGATTTGTTTATAAATCTTTATTTTATATACACGTTAAAAAGTATATTTTTAACTATAAAATATTTTATTTCATTTCATATCACACAATTAAATTTCACAACACAGCAACCAAATAAACAAGTCATCCATGGTTTGTGGACGACGGGTGTCGGGTGCTGCTAAGCACCGTTTACATCCTAGTATATATTTCAACTAGAAATAAATTAAAAGTGAGAAGTTCTCATCGACTAGCTAAACCAAACGCCACGACTCTTCATATGTAGAAAATCTTTGTCGTGCTCGCCCTTCGTCACTTTCGTTGCCCGTAGCCACTACATATATAAAAATCACATTTTTATATTGTGGCTATGTATATAAAAATCACATTTTTAATTCGCTCTATATGGATAAAAATCACATTTTATACCGCTACTATATAGATAAAAATTGAATTTTTATACTGCTACTACATAGATAAAAACCATATTTTTATACCGCTACTACCTAAATAAAAATTATATTTTTATTCTTTCTATTATATAAAAATCATAATTTTATTCTTGCTATTATATAAAAAACATATTTTTATTCTTTCTATTATATAAAAATCATATGTTTATTCTTTCTATTATATAAAAATCATATTTTTATTCTTGCTATTATATAAAAATCATATTTTTATTCTTTCTATAATATAAAAATCATATTTTTATTCTTGCTATTCATACATAAAGATCCGATTTTTTCTACGCTTCATACACATAAAAATCCAATATTTCCTCTTCATTCATATAAATAAAATTTGCAACTTTATATAAATTAAAATCTCAGATTCTATATAAATAAAGATCTCAGTTTAAACATATGTTTATAAATCATATATTTATCCAACGCAAAAATCCCATTTTTTTCAATACGTTAAAAACTGAAATAAACTAAATAAAATAAAAGAACTCACTACTCTGCGCGTCGGGGGTGGCGGGAGGCTGGCTCAGGCGGCGGTGGGTGTTGCCGGCGGCGACAGGAGGTCGGAGCTTCGGTCTGAAGCACGGTGCGAGGCCTGGGGTTCCTGCGGTTTAGGGTTTGAAGAGGGAGGGGCTCGACGGGGTTGCTGGCGATCGGGGGAAGGGTGCGACGGCCAGCGGTGGTTCTGGCGATGGAGCGGTGGCGTCACGAGATCGAAAGGCTCGCGTTCCCTTTTTTTTCTTATAATTCCTTAGGTCAACGGGAAGTGGGAGGGAAAGGGAGTGGAGAAAGGGTTTTGTTTGGGGGGAGGTTATTTATAAAATTTCATATTATTTAATTTTCAAAAGCAACTTTTTATTTCGACCTCGAAACGAAACCGACCGCCTGTCGTCCATAGCTAATTACCCTCATTCTGAACACAATGGGATATGTATTGTAAGCTGATTCGATTGTTTCGACCAGTTTTCGTTCAAATCAAAATATAACTCTAGATATTTAATTTGAACACACATTTCAATTTACCGGGGCCACGTATGAACTCTAAAAATTCCCAAAAAATATTTTCTAACTTCGTATTGATGATACGGTCCTAACAAAACTAGTTTCGTCAAATTCTGAGACCGTTTGTAAAATGACCATTTTCCAGTCGATTAAAATCAACTTAAACTGGTCAAACACGTTTTCCTTTGCCACGCTCACATATTGATTCGAAAAATTATGAATTTTGAAATCTAGCAATAATTTGACATCCCGGATCCAAAAAAAGTGGTTTCGTCGAAAACCGAGGTCGTTTGCAAAATTTCCATTTTAAAGGGCCAGAATGCCATAACGACTATTCTGAATTTTCATCTGGACGTAACTTTTGAATCCCACTATGAAATTTTAATTTCTCGGATTCATTGGAAAGATATTCTCAAATAGATTCAAATATTTTTGGTTTCACTAAAATCCGGTTTATTTTGCACCCGGTACGTTCCTTTGAACTTAGAAATCGAATTATCGAACTACCGCGCCATTTTCAATCCCTTTTATAATTAAAATAAAATATTTATATTCTAACGTCGAGCTATATAAATATATACGTTCTAATTCCATCCAAAATAAATTTCTTGTCATTTTTATTTAAAATATTTCATTTTAAATATTCAAATTTCGCTAAAATTGCCAAAATAAAATTTTTAATTTGGCTCGGATTTCCGGGTTATTACAATAATACAATTACAAGTTAAGATCTACGTAGGCAACATGATATAATAACCACAATTATTTCAGATCTAGAGAATTAGATCTATCAAGATCTACATAGGCAACATCATAGAATAACCACAATTATTTCAGATCTACATAGTTTAAGATTTAATACTGGCATAGATTCATATTTTACAACAGACCCTATTCATTGTCTTTCACGATTCACTGTTATTTATTTAAACCTAAAATTGACTAGAGACTCACAGCGTTAGGTTTAGAGAATTAAGAGACAGTAAATCTGAATATTGAATTTGATTAGCTAAACCATTGTTGTAGGACTTGATTCTGTTTCAGTTTGCAACCCGATAGCATATGGCTCCCATGATCTCCAATGAAGAAAATAGGAGAACAGGGGACCATATTTATAGCCTAGAACCAATGAATCAGACCCAAAATCAAGTCCAGGTACGAATTCTACCCAAATCTGCCCGGTGGGGTCGACACCCCTATAGGGGGTTGACACCCATGTCGACACCTCCTGGGGATCGACACCCATGTCGACACCACCTAGGGGTCGACACCCACGAGCGGGAATTTTCCCGCTCAGCCCGATTTTGATTTTTGAATTGTTTCGAAGGCTCTGGAATTATTATATATATATA
Source organism: Allium sativum (assembly GCA_030737875.1). NCBI lineage: Eukaryota > Viridiplantae > Streptophyta > Magnoliopsida > Asparagales > Amaryllidaceae > Allium > Allium sativum. Next base: position 326,082,598 of record CM060918.1, read on the forward strand.
TGTTCGTCCTTGTGCGTACACAAACTTCTAAGGCTTATAACTTCTCCATACGATGTCCGATTTATGCAAACTCGGACTCTATCTCAAGTAGAATTCCAAGAGGAACACAATGGCGCAGCTCGTTTCCCTTAATTCTTCTTCTAAAAATTAAGTATTCTTTAATCTATTAATTTTAATATTTTAAAATTAAGGGGTGTTACAGACAACTTAAGCAACGAGTGCCGTAAATACCATTCGCAACAAATACGAAGGTGTAAAGCACCATCTTGCCAAAAAAAATGGAGCCACCGAGATTCAGATAGTTAAATGGTGCAACGTCAACTTAAAGACGGAAGAATTGTAGGTTTCACCAAAGGGGCAACACCTATGAAGGGAGACTCGCGGCCCTAGCCCCATACTAGATTAGCTTGTTACGGCAGGCATCTGGTAATGCAACTAGCGTCCGCCCTGTGGAATTGTGCAATAACTAATCCCCTCATAATGAAGCTAATTAAAGACCTCTTTGGGTCATTCGATCAGTTTGTTAGGGTTTGTTGATCATAGACTCAACAATCGACAAGCTATAAAGACCTCTTCGAAGGCACCTGATTATTTCGTTAGTGTCTGTTGATCACAGACCCAGCTATTAACAGGCCCCAAAAGACCCTTTCAGGGGCAAAAGGCCTCTTCGGGGGCACCCTAGTTGATCGTTAGTACCAGGAATTACCTGGTCCGATTGTGACAAACATTGGGCTTCAAAGACCTCTTCGAAGGCAAAAAGACTTCCGCGGAGGCATCCGATCAGATTAGAGTCTGATTATTCCAAACTCGTCGATCAAGGGACTCAAAAGACCTTTTTAAAGGTGTCTAATTAATTAAATTAGCATTTGACTTGTTTGGACCGCAACGAATATTTTATTTAAACCAAAGGCCTCCTTTTCAGAGGCACTCATTGAAAACGTCGATGCTAGAATACATCGGCCTAGTGAACATCTCCTATGATTGAATTAACTAGCCGAAAAAAGATAAGCGTTGAGCCAAAAATATAAGAGCTCTCAAGCAGGGGCATAAAAACAGGAGAATTCCTCAAAGTAAAAAGGCATGAATCCGGTCAACTAAGCTAAAATCCTTAGTTAATAAGCAGACTAGGAAGTTCCAAGCACAATGGTGAAAGCAACAGACTTAGCCATCAAAGCAGGAACTTCCCATATTTTAGGCATAACCAAGGAATTCTAGTACAGTTGATCACATCCAGCCTATAAAGCTTGTAATGACCTTTTGGTATCGGGGCATCACCATCGCATTAAAACAAATCGATAATGCTCTCAAAACATACCAGAAGATCGCTACAACCTACTAAACAAAAATAGTGTGTACTGTAAATGTGTAAAGAAACAGGTCTGGAATGCAAATTTGTACAATAAAGCTAAAGTGAAAAAGCTTAAGTAGAACAAGCAGAACACAGAACACAGTTTCATCGCATCAGCAACAGCACAAGTCAGACATAAAGTCAAGTACATAAGTTTCTAACACAAATGTGCTTAAAGTAATAAGAATAAAGTGATGGGCGAGGACCGGCACTCACATATACAACCGGTCTAAATGCAGTACATAAAAGAAAATAACAGAAGGTAAAGAAAGCTGGTCATAAGCGCTACTTCTTATTATTCCCATTCTTGGAGTCACCAGACCTTAGAGATATCTTGATGGAGGAATGAGGAGGAGTACTAGCTGGCTAGCTCCTGTCTTTGATCATGAGGTCACTAGGACTCTCTTGAGAGGACAAATTGATAATCCCTTTCTTCTGTGCAATGTGCTTTCTTCCTTTGCGTCCCGAAGTTGATGAGGGCTTAGTTTTCTGCTTCTTTGGATCCTCAGCCTCCCTCTCTAGGGTCTCGTAGGTGTTGTCAGAATCTTCGTCACTAGGAATATAGTCGGCATCATCATCCAGGTTAGCAATCGCACCAATAAGGGTGTCTTGTGACCCTAGAGTCTTAACACCAAGTAGAGATGCATCACCCGGAGGAGGAGTAGTGACTGAGGCCGAAGGAATCAACACTAAAGTTGAGTCGGTAGTAATGGCCTCAGCTGTTGTCTTGCCTACAGGGGAAGATTATGGTGAGAATAAACCAAAAACATATGAACAATAAGCGTAGAATGCAGTTGTCCCAGGTGAAGGGCATAGGAAGTCTATGTGTAACATAACTTGGACAAATTCAGTGTTACCTGTGGCTTGGAGATTTTCTTGGATGGTTTCTTGCTCAATTTTCCATTTGTCCGTGTTATCATCATCGCCTTCATCTCCGTCATGCTCCTCGATAATGTTCTCCATAGCAGTACCCTTTTCTGCGACCTTATTCTTTTCTTTGAGAGCAGCAGAGGGTTAACCGTAGTTTGCGAGCTAGAGGATTCGACGTTAACAGGATTAGCGGGGGCATCAATATTGGTTATATGCTGAGCTTCCCCCAGAAGGTCCAACTTTGTCACTTAACAATCCTCGCACTTCCTCCAACCGAATCTTCCCTTTTTCTAAGGCTTCACGGGATCCTTGATCTAAAAGATCTTTAATAAGATCATCTTTATTATAGTCGCCTTCATCAATCTCAAGTTTCCATTCCTATATGAGAGCCAATGTAATTTCAAACTTATTTCCCAGATAATATAAACTTCCCCGACTCATAACGCTATAGACATAAAAGTTAAAGTGGGAAGCATTGGCATGCACCTTAGCTTTTTCAAGTGCAGCTGCAGCTTTAAGTTTATCTTCCTCAAAAACTTTATTATTGGCCTGTGCTGCAAAAAGATCTGCACTTTGGGAGGTGATCTTTTCGCAAAGAATAATATTTTCTTGCTGATAAACAGCAGAAGCGTACTACCTATAGCTAATTGAGATTCAGCAAGTTGTCGAGCAGATTGAGCCTCTTGAACTTGTGTTGTTAGTATGTTATCTTTCTGTTTCGCAGCGGCAAACTCTTCTTTAAGCCTCTAAACCCGCTAGCTCTGTATTTATTTGAGAGAAAGAAGCAACTGTATTCTTCTGGGATTTAAGGACCTTGATTAGCTTGACCTTGTCATTCTTTAGAGTGGCGATTTGATCAATATTTTCCCCGTTAAGTTTTTGGAAATCGTAAGCAAAAGTGTACCACAAGCCTAATTGCTTCTCAGCATGGTTTCTAATTGCATCTAATTGCGTATCGAGCTGACTCTTAGCAACATCAAATTGTGTGTGCATGCAGCCCTTCGTAGCATCGATCGATTCAAGAAGGTCTCGCTTTACATTAGGGTATATATCTAAGTTGTGGTATATCCCTCTCAAATACTAACCTAGGAATCGATCAGCTAGACTAAAATTGGCTAGTCCAAGAATATAGAGAGGCCTATTAATAATCGCATGAAGGTCATTAGGGATGGAGTGACGGATGGAGAAGCTAGGGACAGTTGATCAAGGGCAGTATGAATATCTGGCATAGGAAGTTTGTCTAGCTTATGACATTTTCGAGAGTCATCCTTGCTGCGATCACCCTTATCTCTCTTCTATCCTCCTTTTCCTTTTTGTTTTTCCTCTTCCTTCCTCTTTTGCGCTTCTAGTCCAACCTCATAGTCATGCCTCCATAGCCTTTGCTCGTTAGTTTCAAGAAGCTCATGAGTTGGTCAAAATTGATGAGAAGGCTGTGCACGTTGAGAATGATTGGATCGTTGGGATTGTTGTAAAGGACGATTTTTCATAAGATGCTTTGGATTATACAAGCTTGACTTTTCATTGAAATCCTTTATGAACGAGGGCCTCATTTCTGGACTTGGAAAAAGAGACAAAGCAGAAGTTCAGTACCTACATTGAAAAGTATTGGGGAAAGTACCAAAACTAATGCAATGAATCATAAACTCAAATCATAAGTAAAACATCTGCTAGTATGTATCTAATAACGAACCAATCTTAAGTAGAGGTTCCAAGTCAATCCCTAGATCCGCAACCATTTTTCCTGGTAAAGTGATGGGAGCCAGGGTCGACCCTGGCCTATTGCGAGCCGTGCGACGCAGAGGGCCCATTAGGTCAGGGGGACCCAAAAAAACTATAGGGTGCGTTTTTAGAGGTCCCTATTAGGTTTCAAAATATAAAAAAAACCCGGTCATAAACTTATTGTAAATTTAGTCCCTATTTTTCGAAAATTCATAAAAAAAATATAAAAAAATTATAAAAAAATCACGATAATTCGTATTTAAATTAAACATGTACTCGCCCAAAAATTCAGATCATAATAAAATCAAAACATGCATCAAAATCAAAAAAATACAGAAAACAACGAAAAATGCAGTAATTTGCATCAAATCATGCACATATTTGGAATACTTGCATTCATCTGTGCAAGTATTTCTCTGTTATATTTTTACATGCAATACTTGCATACATGTGTGCAAGTATTTAAAATAGTTGCATACATGTATGCAAGTTTCTGCACACATTTTATTTTCACATATAAATACTTGCATACATGTGTGCAGGTATTTCAAATAGTTGCACACATGTATGCAAGTTTCTGCATACATTTTCAACTAAAACAGCTTCAGAAATACTTACATACATGTATGCAACTATTGGCAAAAGTTGCATACATGTATGCAACTATTTGCAAGTTTTAAATTCACAATACATCCCTGTAATTAATGTTTTCTCTGTAAACCCGCCCCCTATTTTAGCTGCCGCCTGGAATCTTCCGCCTGCCACTTTCCATACCTCCGCCTCTTTCGTTTTCTGTCCAAATTTTCAGGCGCTATCACTTAAAAAAAAAAAAAAAATTCTAAAATCTATAAATATTCTCGAAAGTCCACAGAAATTTAAAAAAAAAAGTTGCATAAATGTATGCAACTTTTACGAATAGTTGCATACATTTATGCAACTATTCGAATACACATGCATATATTTATGCACGCCTGTTTGAAAAAATTGCATACATGTATGCAGTTTTTCTATATAACTGCATACATGTGTGCATATATGTCAAAATACATGCAAACGTGAATAAGTTGCACGTAGGTATGCAGTTTTTAAATAAATGCATCAGCAGATGCATGTTTTAACAATATGTGCATACATGTATGCATTTATACTGTAGTTTTGACGCAGATTTGAAATAAATGCATACATGTATGCAACTAATCGATTTATATGCATGTTTTGATGCAATTTACTGCATTTCGTTGATTTTCTATATTTCATGATTTCGACGTTGTTTTTAATGTTTTTTTGATCTGAATTTTTTCATGATTAATTGTTTTAATTAAATACGAATTTACATGGTTTTTTAATATTTTTTTATATTTTTTTATATGTTTTTGAAAAATAGGGACCTAATTTACAATAAGTTTATGACCGGATGTGAGCCTAATTAAGTTTCGTTTTAGGGATGTGTGCCTAATATTCACAAAACTATATTACCTTTACTAGACTGCTTTTTCTTGTCAGGATGCATGTACTTGATAGTAATTTATCTATGCAAAAGTAGATATGATTGTATGCTTTGTTGACATCAATCAATATATTAAAAATGGAGATATGGCTTGTTTGGACCTCTAGTTGACAGATTGAAGATGCGGGTAAAAACCTTATGAATTTGCTGAAACATGCAATTTTCTCAATGGAGATGCACAGTAGAAAAAGCACATTTTCACTTAAGTTCAATTTCATAAAAAAAAATAAGGGCCCAAAATTTTGGGCCTGCACTAGGCCTATGAATATCAGGGCTGGCCCTGATGGGAGCTTCGACTATATTAGTCCATGTTTTAGTGGCTTGAGATTTAGGTGGTTGAATAACAATATCACCCTGCATGAGATCTCTAGTTGGGAAAATATCACTAAAATCCTTATAAATGTTTGAGGAACTCTCCCCTTGAGTAATTTGAATAGTGGGGTTCTCGTCAACCTCATCAGCATCTATATTATCCTTAGAAATTGTTTCAACATCTCCAGATTGCTTGATCCCCTTCATTGGGTCCGAAATGGTTTCTGAAGTATCTTTATCCTCCTCAACCCACTTAATTTCCTTCATAGGATCTAAGGTAGTACCTTCCTCTTCAATCTGTCCGCTCTTACCCTCCCTTTGTTGAGACCCCTCTTCTTCAATAGAAATCAGCTTAGACTTATTAGTTGTCTTAGTATTGCCTGCAAGGTCATAGCACTTCTTTAGAGAGGCTTTTTTAGTCGGAGATTTGCAACAATATCCTTCTTAAAATTTGGGTCTAATACAAGAGTCCGTGAAGGATGGAGAAGTTGATATTGGCAAAGAAATTCTTCTGTAATTAAGAATTTCCTACTCCTCTCCTCCTCGTCAACGATTTTCAAATAATCAAACAACTCCTGACCAACGGTATCTTCTTGATCAGAAGATGGTAGTTATGTAAAACAAAGAAGGGATTTAATACCTAAAGCTTAAATATAGGAAGTAATAAAGTAGTATTGGATAATAGATTCTCACCTCCTTCCATCCACCTTCCATAAAAGCTGTCGGGACACCGGATGTAGCAGCAATGATGTACAAATCCCTTAACACTTTCCAGCAAATCAGTTATAATCTTGGGATACTTTCCTTCGACAAAAATAATCGATTTCTTACCTTGCTTGCTCTTAAAAATATATAAGGAACATATTTCTTAAAAGGTAGGTGCACGTTGCTTAATTCTGATGAAAAGCACATAAAGACCATTTAAAATGACATAGTCGTTGGGGTGTAATTGCATGGGAGCGATAGTTAAGCGCTTAAGGACCATTTCCAGGAATGGATTGGAAGGAGGGTAGTTCCCATCGCTAACACGTGTCGATTAACTGCAACATACCCAGGAGGCGGGGAATCTGCAAATTCATTCTTTTCTGGGAGTTTGGCATCAGTTTCTAGAATCCTAAACTAAGCAACATAAACTCTTATATGAATGCTCAGAGAGTTTTGTTGATTTTCTCTCACTATGTACTTCAGTAAGAGGTCGAGGCATAGGGAATTCTGGATTAACATCTGATCCAGGGGCATTAGCCATAACAACATCTGAAACTTGGGCAGAGGACTCAGTATGAATGGATTTAGATGCTTCCTCAAGTTGTTGACGTAATTTCTATTTAGTTGCCATTTCTACACAAATAGTCGTTCCTGAAAACAAGCTATAGGTGCGCATTTCCTAAAGTAAGAAATGCTATATACAGGTATATGAAAGAATGGTTTGGGATCTATGATCAGTATGACTTGATTAATTAATTCCAAGTCTTACTATGAAATTTACACTCGAATGTTCATGTTGTGTATGGAGATGTGCATTTAATTTAAATGATCGATAAGGCACGCCAATGCAAAAATATCATTCAAGTATAAACCATATAGTGTAGTGTATAAGCTGTTTAAACAATTATCTAACTTGTTGTCGATACGGGCAATCAACAACAGAGTATATTGGCCCAAAACAAATTTTGGTGTTACAGGATAGGAAACAATACGAAAAAAACATTCAAAGCATAAAGCATAGGGGGACCAGTCTCAACCGACCCATAACGGGTCGGCCCTCATACTAACCCCCAATGAGTCTGTCTCAACCAACCCATATTGACTTAACCAACCCATAATGGGTCGGCCTCAATTGACCTATAATGGGTCGCTCACAACTGACCCATAATGGGTCGGCCTCAACTGACCCATAATGCGGTATCAAAAGGTGCGCCATATCTTATGATTTTTGACTTGGCAAGCGCAGTCATCACAACTAATGTACAACACAACAAAAACAGGGAAAAAGTATGCATTCTCGTAACAATGACGTCAAATATAAATCCATCTCAATGGCAATCCATACCAAAAATTATACTCAATATCATTGCTAAGGTGAAGCTGCAATCATGATACAACCTAGTACACAAAGGTACTATTCTTAGACATTTCTACAAACACTTTGTGGACATACAACTAAAAATCAAGATCCAAAGGATTCAACATCACTCAGTTCAAATTTGGTCAACAAGTAGTCTTGCACAAAGCTTGTAAATTTCAGGCTATCAAAATGTGGATTTAATTATGAGTTGTTGAATTACATATCAATGCAAGAATCGTCAAATACTTAGTAATGTTGCAAAGATCATAGTACAACAAATTTTACAAGGATTCTTGCCTCAGATATTTCAACAAACATCGTTTGGGCATAAAATTGAAATCAAGCTTTGAGAGGGCCAATGCATTTCGAGTCTCTCATATACAACCTTAAACCCATTCCAACGAATTTCGATCCAAACTCAAATCATTTCTATACAATTTTTTTTAATCCAAAACCCTAAGAACCCGGAGGTGATTTAGCTCAAACCCATCACAAATCAAACCCAGTTCTGATTAAAGTCCAATTCGAAACTGATGTGTGTACATAAGCATGATGTTCTAGAATGATACCTGAGTTTGGCGTGGATTTGCGGGATTTTGCGTTGGGAATCAACTTTGCCAATCGACGCGAGGTTTTTGATGTTCGACAGAATAAGGTGGATCGAAGTTGGAGGAGAGTGATTGGAGTAAAGCAGATCGAAGACCAAGGCTGTAACGACCCGGAAAATTCGAACCAATTTAAAAATTTTATTTTAAATAATTTGGTGGGAAAATGTGGCAGAAATTAAAATTTTCATTTTTAAATAATATTAAAGCCAGTGAAAATAGTCAATTTTCAAACGATCTCTGTTTTCAACGAGACCACTTTTGTTGGAACCGGAATGTCGAATTATTGATAGGTTTCAATTGTTAGAATTTTTCGAGTTAGTATGTGAGCGTGGCGAAGGAAAATGTGTTTTGTCGGTTTCAGTCAAATTTAATCGACTGAAAAATACCCATTTTTCAAATAGTCTCAGAATTCGATGAAATTAGTTTTGTTAGGACTGTATCATCATAACAAAGACAAATATATTTTTCCTGGATTTTTTTGAGTCTGTATGTAGCCCCGGTAAATTAAAATGTCCGTTTAAATTAAATATATATTGATGTATATATTTAATTTAAAGAAAAACCTATCGAAACAAGTGATTTGGCTGATGGGACATATTCCATTGTGTCTGGGTTGGGGGTATTTGGCTAGGGGCAACACTCGTTGGGTTTGAAATGGAGTTCGTTTGAATGGATGAGCCTTATTGGAATTAAATGAATTAAATAAATAAAATTAAAATACAAATATGCGTATAAATACGGTATCCACGTTAACCCTAATACGCATCTGTCGTTGCCGCCTTCTTCACAAACTCAATGGCCCTCATGCTTCCATCATCCTCCATCGATTTCTCCTAATCCCCTTGATAATTTTCAAAACAAATCAGTCAAACGTTCAAGAGAAAAGCTCGATCTTCATTTCTATACGGATTTGATAGAGTATAGGGTTGTATCCATAGAGAATCGAGCCCGAGAAGTGGGCTGTTTTGGACCACCGCCCTGCCTTCTGTTCACCACCGAACTAGTCCCCATCACCAGAGTTGAGGCGCTGCTCCAAGCCCTCTGCCGTGGTCTGGTCCGATCGTCAACAGGTGTCCCGGTTCTCGAGCGATTTCGAACCCTAGGATCGACTGTATACCGAAACCCATCGGCCAAAGTTTGAACTGATAGTGGAAGAAGGTAGTATTTAATTAATTGATTAATTTAAATATAATTAAATCTTTAAATGATTGTATCTTGTTCATACGTTGATGAAATTCGACGAAACAGGAAGCGTTGGACTCGTAAGACTGAGATCTACAATTCTAGACTGACCGGAGTGAATTCTGAGCAGATATGATTTTGAGAACTTTTTGAATGTGAACTATTCAGGACACAGGAAAAGCGATGTGAGATTCCTAAATTTTGAATAATTAAATAATTCAATTATATTTGTTCTGTGAATCATTGTATGTTATGGTTTCTGATCTACGATGTTGTGATTGTTGTATGGTTGTTAGTATTCGTTGTGATATCATGATATAGCATGTCAGTTTAGATTTATAAATTCTGATATAATCTCTATAAAGTTCTCATCTTTATTAGTTTTATTTTTATTTTATTTCTATTTTTATTTTTATTCCTTTATAGAAATGAAAAATTGAATCTTGTTTGTCTTACAAACAAAAATGAAAATTTGAATCTTTATTTTTTTTTACAAATTAAAATGGAAAATTGAACCTCTATTTTGATTTACAAAAGAAAGTTGAATCTTTATTTTTGATTCACAAAATAAAAACAAAAGTTTGATCTTTATTTTTGATTTACAAAATAAAAACAAAAGTTTGATTTTTATTTTGATTTGCAAAATAAACAAAAAGATTGAATCTTTATTTTGTTTATGATTTATAAAATAAAGAAAGTTTAAATCTTTGAAATTTCAATTAAAAGATAAATTAAGATTAGATATTTTATTTTGTTTTACAATATAAAGTAAAGATTAGATATTTTATTTGTTTTACAAATAAAACAAAGATGAGACCTTTTATTGTGATTCATCAAATTTATACACCAAATCATATATTGTGTTGTATGTGTTGACATTGAAATCACAACGTTGGATAAATTATAGAAATGGTTAGACAAAAACCATATTATCATATGTTGACATTGAAATCACGACGTTGGATAAATTATAGAAATGGTTAGACAAAAACCATATTATCACATGTTGACATTGAAAATCACGACGTTGGGTAAATAGAAATGGTTAGACAAAAACCATTATTTTTGGTTATCATATTTTGACACCAAATTGACATGGGAGTTAGATAGGAAAATATCCCCTATAAAAAGATGTGCATTAAGGAAAGATAATTAGAAAATTTACATTTTTCTATGTAAAGATAAAAGATTTACATTTTTCTATGTGAAAATATAAGATTTACATTTTTCTATGTAAAGATAAAAGATTTACATTTTTCTATGTAAAAATATAAGATTTACAATTTTCTATGTGAAGATAAAAGATTTACATTTTTCTATGTAACAATGAAAGGTTTACAATTTTCAATGTAAAGGTAAAGAATTCACATTTTTTCAATGTAAAAGAAAAAGAGATAAAATATTTACATTTTATAAAAACATAAAAAGTATATTTTTATGTATTAACAATGAATAACAGAAAAAGTATATTTTTATGTATTAACAATGAATAACATAAAAAGTATATTTTTATGTATTAATAATGAATAACATAAAAAGTATATTTTTATGTATTAACAATGAATAACAGAAAAAGCATATTTTTATGCATTAACAATGAATTGGAGAAAAAGTACATTTTTATGTCATAAAAATGAATTGGAGAAAAAAACATTTTTATGTAATAAAAATATACATTATTGAAACCGTCATTTTTGTCGCATTAGAATTGGCAAACAAAAATGTAATTTTATTGAATATAAAAATATACATTATTGAAACCGTCATTTTTGTCGCATTAGAATGGGCGAACAAAATTATTGTTTTTATAGAATAAAAAGAATGGATTCTAATAGTGGGAATCGCCAAATGGTTTATATATATATAAATATAAATATAAAATTTAACGAAACGAGAGCAGCAGTTCGCGTATCAATAATCGTAACTTCAAACGATTATACCGAAAGATCCGACCGTTGGATTCTCCCAAATCTGGAACCGTTAGGACCGCTTTGGGAAGAGCTTTCCAACGATATAAATTTCATCAAAATCCGACAGTTAGATTTTAAGATATGTGCAAATCAAAATTTGGTAAAAACAGCGCCAGGGCTGCCCACTGACCCGAAGCGTCGTTTATTTATTTTGAGCCATTTTCATAAAATAAAAATAGCGATAAATAATTATAAATATATGTGAAATGTTTTAAACTATAACTATGCGGCAATTATTTGAAAAGACCAAGTTTAACTCATTTCAAATAATTGCACGGCGTTTAAAGCAAAGATGTAAGAAGACGATGGTTGAAGACCGACGACCTTCACATCGAATGGACGACGACTACTGATGCCGTGGACTGACATGCTCCCAGGACGGGGTCGAAGCAGTAGTGGTCCGGACGTATGTGTTGGTCGTGCGGATAAGCGAGCGCCTTTTTGGTGTCTCCTGTTTCGTTCAGACCCAGAACGGACTTTTAAATGGATGCGTGTCTGACGTTGGAGTTCATCCCATGTAATTAAATCGATTTGTATTAATATATGTCTGTTTGGTGGTGGAGAATTTATTCTCTACTTAACACCCGGGTATATAGTAATAGTTATCGATCGCATGGCGTGAATTGTTAATGTGGTACGCCAAGTTGCAATGATCAAGGCTTTGTTGAAAAGCAGACCTTGTGGCTGATGATCAAAGCATATCCTGTTTAGGCATAGCTTTGTGTATAGCGTGACTTCGCGAGCCTCACACCCCGGTATGAGTCAAAAACGGGATTAGGACTGCAGGGAGTGCACACGTTTCTTTCTAGCTAGGGGTAGTGTCGGTGCTTTAACACGACCCGGTATTTTACTTATGTGGATTATGGATTGAGGTACCTCGGTTTTTATAGGCCGGAAGTGGTCATACTATAGGTTCATAGGAACCGGGAAACGTGTGTTCAGGCATAATTAATCCACTACCGTTAGGTGGGGACCGGCCCTGAAGATCCAAGGGTTGCCCATAGGTGTGATCCTGAGGCATTTGCTAGAGTGTCTCGAATCGGAAGAGGACGATCCCTAGCCTCGATTTCATGACAGAAAACCAATTCCCAATACGTCGACATTTCGGTTTTAATTGTAAACTTATATACGGCGACATAGTTGGATGGGGTATTATGCCGTCTACGATTGATATATTTATATTGAAGTATTTTAATATTGCTTAGACACTAATAAAAATATTAAAATATTACTTTACACGTATTAAGCATGTTTGATCATCATAAGGGAAAACTCTATCCTCCTGTGTGCGTTGCATTGTGTGATAGGACTTGAGTCTTATGATGATTTCATTTTTCAAAAGTCATTTCGCTGTTTTATATAAACTTTATTAAATCATGCACTGGCAATCCAATGGAGTAAACCTGTTCCGCATGAGCGGCGTGGTCCTGTGATTCGCCATATTGATAGTTAGTATAGGAAGATTTCTCATACCAGTCCCATGACCGACTCAATGTATGTTTCACTTTGCAAACTCGGGTGCCCTCTTTCCACACGGGCAGCCAATTGACAGGTTCAGGTGATACATTCTGATTGGAGCTTGCTTGGAAGGAAGAAGAAGAAGGCCTTTTCTCTAGTTTTTACTTCTGCTTTGAGACATTTTATCTTCTGTAGCTTTGATGTATGTGATGGAGTTTGAGACTTGTTTCTTTCCCATTGAAACTTATTTCCCTTTTGTTGAGACTCTTCATTTGGCTAAGTTGTATCCTGTACTGCGTACTCTGATGTATTGGATATTATGATGCTGATGACATTTATTTCCGCTGCAATGGTTTATGTGTTATGATAATTATCTGAGATGTGTTTTTGTTGTAAATATGTTGTATTCCAAAATGATTATCCTTACTTTCGAACCACGGAAGTTTGGGGTTATCACAGTTGGTATCAGAGCATAAGGTTGTCCTTAGCTTCGGAATATAACATATTTAGAACAATTCGTCTAGATAGAATCCACATTATTCTAAGGTGAGTAGCTCATTAGAGATAGGACTAGTAATGTCCTAGAATGACCACAGCAGAATATCACATATTTATCAGTCATTACATCATCATCTTTTCATCTTGTCCTTATCTTACCTTTTCTTGAAAATTCTCATTTTTGTTGGTCTGACTCTTTCCTTGATGGTACTGATTGATTTAAATGGATACAAGAGCAAGAACAGCCCGGGGCGGAGCCCGAGGTGGAGCTCGAGGCGGGGCTAGAGGAGGAGCCCGAGTAGGAGCTGGAGGGAAAGCTAGAGACGAGACACCCATCACTCAGGAACAGCATACTTCAGAGGTCGTAGCACAACCACCTCCACCCCCACAGCCTTTCGATTTGGAGAGAATGTCAAAGAAATTCAAAAACCTAGGAGGTGTACGTTTCACAGGGCGAGAGTGTGCGATTCAGGCAGAGGCATGGCTTAAAGATTGTGAAAAGATCCTAGAGGGCTTAGAACAAGAAGATCAGCGAAAGCGTTACCTGGCAGTATGGCAATTAAAGGAGGAAGCCGGGCATTGGTGGGATACGATCAAGATCTACAATGACGTGGCCAATATGTCTTGGGCCAAATTTAAGGAAATTTTCAATGAGAAGTATATACCCCCACAAGCTAGAGAGCGCCTGCGCGAGCAGTTCGTTAACCTACAGCAAGGGAATATGACCGTTTCTGAGTACGGGAGGAAGTTTGATGAGCTTTCACGATATACTCCTGGTTTGATTCAAGATCCAGTAGAGAAGAATAAAAAAATTATCAAGGGTATGTCAAAGAAATATTTGAACCGAGTCACTGCTCATATCAAACTTCCATTCAATGAAGTAGCTGAGATGGCATGCCGCTATGAGGAAAATGACGAGTTCGGACCGTAGGATAGAGGGAAAAGTCAAGGCAACAACCAGGAGGAACAGGCTAACAAGAAACCGGAGGCGAGCAATTCTTCTACCGCTAAGCCCCAAGGGAAGAAGAGGGATAGGAGCAAAGTGACATGTTATAACTGTGGCAAGATTGGACATTTTGATTACGAGTGTAGAGCACCAAAAAGGGTTAGGAGAAATGATTCGGGCCCTAGTCAGAACCGTGGTCAGAGTTCCCAGAATCGTGGCCAGAATTCTCAGGATCGTGGTCAGAACCCCAGGAACACCTTGGATTGCTATAACTGCCATAAATCGGGGCACTTTGCCAGAAACTGTCCCCTGTTGAAGAAAACTGAAGTGGCACATGTTTATGAGGGAGCAGATGCACCAGCTTCTGTCGAGGGGCCAGGTAAACCCGATGTAACACCCCACCTCCGCCAGGGTCACTCGCAAAGGAATGCACTAGCTTTGGAGGGGCATTATTGATAAACATGCATAATGATATAGCAAGGCAGGACATGACATATATATATATGTAAATAAACAGAGTAAGTAAATAAACAGCGGAAGACTTTTAAACCATTCCAAAAACAAGTCTGGTACGTCAAAATGTCAATTTCCCAAATAAACAAGTCTAGTACATGAAGTAACATCATCTGAAACTGAAAAAGGAAAAACATAAAAGTAGCTATCCCCAAAGTGGAAGAAACCATAGCAAGCCCAAGTCCAAAGCATACATGAGCTATCCACGAAAGCAGCTAAGATCCAAGCTAGGCTCCTGTATTCCCTCCCTGAGAACCTGGGGGGGAAACGGAAGAAAAGAGGCGAAACAAAACGGGTCAGTCAAAAAGACTGAGTAAGCCCTGCTACGATCAATCTATAAACTAGTAAAGTTAACATCATGATGGAAACTGAGATGATCATAGATAACAACATACTGGCATGGTAAACTAACTACAAGATAGATAGAGGTGTCATCGCATAAAACAAGGTTAAGTTTTTGCACCACGGTGTACTAGCAACCCAACATAACAGATATTGATCCCTTGGCCCAAACTTTGGCCCAATAACATGAAGTGACCTTAGTATAAGGTCCAACCCAACGGTCTAGTCGATCGGCTCCCTATAAGCCTAACACGTCAAGTGTTGATGTCCATACGGCCCACATATGGATGTAGGTAGTCTGTGCTGGGCCCACCTTTGGGTGTATCAAGCCCTCGGTTGTCGACCCCGGACACTTAAGCAATAATGCACAGCCCTAACCTACTGGTACCCGTGCCTCGAGTTTGTCCAACATCGGACTACGTGCACGTCCGTAGCCCGCCGGACCCGCACCGCTGTACCACTCAGCCGTCGCTTTGGTCGCTTACATCAGTCCAGTAATCGTGCCCCGCCCTAGCCTAGCCTCTAGGGTTGTGAATGATACCAAACTGGGATTACTGCTGGAACAGACCACGTTGCTAGGGTTTCTAAGAGGGTTAAGTGTGATTTAACCCTTCACTAATCCTGGATTAAACTGGTTAAGTGTGGCTTAACCCCATTCTAATCCCTCGAACTCCCAAATTGATTAAATTGGTTAAGTATTAGTGGACCCTGACTGAACCCTAATTATGAGGCATTAATTAACTTAATGCACCTCAACCTCTCACATTAGACCTTGTTGTGGTTACTAGTTAGGCCGGGCGGGTCCGGGTAGCTTTACACCACAACTTGGTCTAACCTCGGGTCTTGGCACCCCATGACCAACTTCTCACATTGGGTCCTATTGTTTGTAGCCACTAGTTAAGCCGGTCGGTTCCGGGTAGAATTACGCTACAAACTCAACCCAACCTCGAGTTGGCCACACTTATGTTTTCTAAGTGTCATGTCCACTTTATTTCAAAACATAATTACAAGTCAACAATTACTTGGGTAGACCTAACTTAATAGGTAAATTCCCAAGGGGTAGACCTAACTTAATAGGTAAATTCCCAATCTTATATTTTTATGTATTTTAAGTTTACCCCAAAACCCCCAACGTCATTCTATCGCTTACATATTCGTAGTAACGCATAAAGGATAGGAAGAGGGAACTTGGCACAACATAAACTTGCACAACAGTCATGCATAACATGTTAGACTTGCCCAACTTAGCGTAGTGAACTTGCATATTACCATAAAACATGCATAACATGTTAAACTTGCATAACTTAGCATAATGAACTTGCATATTACCATAATCATGCATAACTTGTCAAACATGCACAACTTGTCATTTTAAACTTGCATAAACATGCACAACTTGTCAAAACATGCACAACTTGTCATTTTAAACTTGCATAAACATGCACAACTTGTCAAAACATGCGCAACTTGTCAAAACATGCACAACTTGTCATTTTAAACTTGCATAAATATGCATAACTCAATAAACACACAAATCATGGCTTAGCAAACTTGCATAAACATGCATAACTTAATAAACATACAAACCATGGCTTAACAAACTTGCATAAACATGCATAACTTATAAATCTTGCAAATCATGGCTTAGTATACATGCATAACTTAATAAACATACAAACCATGGCTTAACAAACTTGCATAAACATGCATAACTTATAAATCTTGCAAATCATGGCTTAGTATACATGCATAACTTAATAAACATACACAAACCCCAACTTTCATCACACATTAACTTTATAGTTTCTAAAATGAGGGTAAGAGGGCTTACAATGTTTATGCGGACTCAAATGAGTATAACAAATGCAAGAAACCCCTTATGCAACTAATTAAAACCCCCAAATGCAAGCAAACTTGATCAAGACTCCTCCTTTATGATGCCAATTGAAAAACAAGCCTTTAATGCAAGCTAAGGAGGATCATACAAGCCTAAATATGCTTGTATGCATGGAAAATTACTTAGGAATTATTAATGAAGAGATTGGAGGCTAGGGTTTTTAGGTGGAGGCCATGAGAGTTTAGATTTTGGCATAGTTTTGTTGCTAGAATGATTTATGGGGTTTAAGGGTAGGATTAGGAGCTTATTTATAGAAGATTAGAGTGATTTAGACCATAGGATTAACCCTAGGTGAATTTTGGCCCGTCAGATTTAGGAACCCTCTAGAACCAGACCACACAACCAAGCCCAAACCAAAGAGGTGCGCCAGGCTAATCTGCCTGGCTACCCCCTGTCGACAGGGCTGTCGACAGGGCAGTCGACCCCCTGGGGACCCTGTCGACAGGCCTGTCGACATGGGGCCCCTGGCGGGAATTTTCCCGCCTTGGCCCAGCTGGCCCAATTCTTTAAATTTGAATCTGTTTTTACTTAGGATTTTTCTGAAGACTTCAATGGGCCTTAACTGGGTCATACGGACTCCGATTTTCGAAAACTCGGACTCTATTTCGCGTATTTTTCCGAGACGAACGCAATGGCATAGCCCGTTTCCCTTGATTCCCATTTTATAATTTAATTCTGCCTCAATTTATGTTATAACAGATTATTAGAAATACGGGTTGTTACATTCTCCCCTCCTTAAAGGATTTCGTCCCCGAAATCTTCAAGTTAGGAAGAACGTATCCTACCATCCAATCATCCATCTACTCAAAGCATCATCCACGAGCAATCATTGTCCTCACAAGATTCTAAATGCTGTATGAACATATGCAAAAGTGTGTGTATATGTACTTGCCTAATGCAAAGATCAGGCGGTTACTGATACAGTAAACCTCCTTAATGCATATGTATGTCAGTGAAAATCAGGCGGTTACTGATACAGTAAACCTCCTTAATGCATATGTATGTCAGTGAAATGAATCCATATGTATGCAAATTCCTAACATAATTCATAGTATCTATATGAGTGCACATAACATTCATCCATATGCAACATCCATGTGGTAGCACAACAAGTTTCAACCATGAATAAGTGTAAGCACTCATGCATATGCAATATGAGGAGTGTGCGAGCCGATCTAGTGCCTAATTGTGTATAATGCATCCACGAGCAACCACTTGCAAACACTTGCAACCACTTGCAACCATCAAGCATAACATGTTTCAAATACATGTTTCATCCAAAGGGTTTCTACCTAAGGTCCTCATGACAAGATAAACACGATAAACTAGATAAACTGGATAAACTAGACAAACTCCTTTTTGGATTACAAGAAATCCATTCAAACTTTGACATATAGTACTAACCGATGAGTCTTAACCCCCTTATGGAGTTTACAACAGAAATAAGGTCGAGAATGGGACCTAGAGGATATATATACGAAAGATAACTTGTAAGCAAGCTCCACAGGAAAACTAGGATCAAGGATGCACTCTTAAAAAAAAGAGATATGATGCGCGTATCTAGTCTTCACTCTTCTTAGTCACGTTTCCTTGAGCTTAACTCCACTGTGCTTTGACTATCTTCCACTTCATGATTCCTTGGTTTCTTAACTCCTATTTCCCAAATTCGAGTTGGAACTCATTTCATTATTGCCTCTCGTCTTTCTTTCCCACTTATTCTTTTTTTCTGTATACTTGGCTTAAACATACTATAACCTCATGATTTCATGCAAGCTCCAAAATTCACTAGTGAGTCCTGGATCTCGTCTTCTTACCATAAGGTATTCCATGCAGCAGAACTTTTCTTGGAAATACCACTCCCCGTTGCCAATTGCCCTTATAAACGTGATTTCCTATAACTCAGGCTTAATCGACATGAACCATCCGCCTATAGGCCGTACCTAGATTTCGTTGCCTACCCATGGTTTTCTGTAGGCTATTTCAGAACTGGCCAACTTCTTGAGGGTAAACCGTTGCTGACCATGATGCAGTCCTCTCGCTCTTCACTGGACTGAAATGAGCACTCTTCGTGAGTCTTCCTATTATGTCCCTCATACCCGTCTTCCCTTTCTTTGATCTAGGTAGTCTATCCACATAATCTATCGAGATGTTTTCACACTTCCCTTGCGAAACTTCCAATGGAGGTAATGGCCCACTGGGCTTCTATGACTTGGCCTCAACCTGGTGGCACAGCATGTATCCTGAAACCAACTCGGCCACCTCCTCGAGTGATGCGCATCTTCAGGAACCTTCTTTACCAAGTCCTCCACTCGAGAAACACATAATCTCTCATCGCGCCTTAGTCATCCCTTGTCATCTATAATATAACTAACGAGGTGACTTAACATCTCGCCTCGAATCAACCGGTCCATGTACTTGACTAACTGCGGGTCTTCTTCCTGCGAAGCCCCCTTCTTGATCCAGAAGAGTAAGTCTAAGCTCCGGGAATGCTAACTAACTAGCCAAACGGAGGAAGCTTCTTACTTCAATTGCCCTTCTCAGAGCTTTCCGGTCTCAAACCGCAGCCACTTTAGCGGAATCCACCGCTAAGGCTTACTTAAGAACTATGTGCCCAAGAATTCCAACTTCTTTCCTCCAGAGTGGCATTTGGAGAACTTGACCTTCAATCCGGTGGCTCTAAGCGTATCCATCTCCTCTTTGAGATGTATAGCATGTTCTTCCTCGTTCTTTTGAGGAGATCAAAATATCGTCTACGACGACCACGACAAACTTGTTCAAGGACTCCCTAAACACCCTACCCATCAAGTCCACGTAATATGCGGGTGCCTCCGTCAAACCAAATAGCATGACTAGCCATTCTAAAAAATCCACCTAGAGTCCTAAACGCAGTCTTGTCAATTCCATCCTCAGCCATCCTAAGCTGATGGAATCCGGTAGCTAGGTCAAAAGAAAACGGATGCTCCTACCAGCTGATCAAACAAATCATCGATCCCTGGTAACGGTTGTCTATTCTTTCCAACATGTAAGCGAAGCAAACTATCCATATTAGTAACGAATACTACTGGAGCACCCTACTCGGAAATGCCTCGTCTCAGGAAGTTCTTCCCAAGCAACTCCTTGACTTGCTTTCTTACTCTCACCTCGTGAGGTCACGTGCCTAACCGGTCACGAAACTGGCTTGGTATTACCAACCAGATAATACGGAAATCTATCCCCAGATATTAGGATATTCTCGGACCACCCTCACAGATTGCAAACTATCGATAGACGAGTTGAGGGATTCAAGATAACATAACATGACGGGACCCATAGGGTTACTAGAAACTTCTAGGGTATTACCGAGGCGGATCACGAGCCTCACAACCCTATATACAAAAACCAAGAATGGCTTCAAAACAGGACAACCATTCCATGCCCAAAACCAACCCATATCCCCCGAAACCGAGAATATACACATCCCACGAGAATTCTATACTCAAGATAGAAATTTTCAAATCCACTCAGACCACAGACAGGCGGGCAGAACCCCCAATTGGATTTGAAACACATACGGGATCATCAACTACACTAGTACTTAGGTGCAAAACTTTCCACTAGATCAGATGAAATAAAACTATGCGATGTGCCAGGGTCAAACAAAGTTCGAACAGAGAAAATTAGAAAATGTAAACAAGATTTTCAACAGAAACACTACCTCTATCATGAGCTGGAAGAACGGGGTTGAGGGGATGAATTCGCCCTCCAGATAGTCCTGCACACTGAGTCTGACCTTGCCCTTGTTTCCTCGGGCAATCCTTGCTGAAATGTCCAAACTCACCACAAATGAAGCATTCGCCCCGCTTCCTCTTTTCCTTCTTCCTACATTCCCTGGCTATATGTCCAACTTTACCACAGAAGCTACATTTCCTATTCCTTCTTGGCTTGTTCTTGCGGTTGTGGTTATTCTTGCCCCGTTTCCCGGAATTTACTCTCTTGTCTTGAGACTCATTCGCCTTGACCTCTTTCTTGTCATTGCTACCTTCTTCTTGAAGTAGGGCCAAATTCACTAAACTCTCAAAAGTCGCCCCCAAGGGTATATGAGACAGGGCCAAATCACGTAATGGCTCGTTTAATCCTAGAGCAAAGTGTAGGGCCTTCTTCTGAGCTGTATTAACTAAGTCCAAATCGACCCAAGCCAGTTGATTAAACTTATCTATGTATTCCCTAATAGTCATGTCCCCTTGCTTCAGTGATAAGAATCTCAGTCCGAACCTTCCTCTAAAGTCATCCCAAGTCTCAATTGGCCTGGTTGCGGTGGTGACTACCCACCAACGTGCAGCTTCTTCCTTTAGCAACCATACTGCTAATAAAACCTTCATGCGGTCACCTATATCAAAGGTGGCTAAAAGATCTTCGGTCTCTTTCAACCAATTCCCTGCTTCTACAAAAGTCTCTGTTCCATTAAAATTCTTGCCTCCCATCCTCTTAAAGTTCTTGCAAGTTTCCGCGAAATCCGCTTGTGGAGGCTGAGGGGGAAGAGGAACATCAGCTACGGGAGGAGGAGGAGGAACAGCGGCCTCGACTGGGGAGACAACATTAGGGACATCCGGGACCGGTGCCGTGACTTCCAAGTACCGACGAAACCAATCGGGTATCGTTACTCCTTCGGGTAAGACGAGATTATCAGACATGCTGGAAACGAAAAGAAAAGAGTTCAAACGAGGAGTCAAAGGATAGTGCTAATGGCTTTTGGGGAATAGCCTTTAAAAACAACTAGACTTTTCTTTGGAAAATACTTAATACTTGGTTTTGAAAATAGTTTTTCAAAAGTTTTTAAAACCCTTTTTATCCCTTCTCGTAAACCATATGCTCTGATACCAAATGTAACACCCCACCTCCGCCAGGGTCACTCGCAAAGGAATGCACTAGCTTTGGAGGGGCATTATTGATAAACATGCATAATGATATAGTAAGGCAGGACATGACATATATATATATATATGTAAATAAACAGAGTAAGTAAATAAACAGCGGAAGACTTTTAAACCATTCCAAAAACAAGTCTGGTACGTCAAAATGTCAATTTCCCAAATAAACAAGTCTAGTACATGAAGTAACATCATCTGAAACTGAAAAAGGAAAAACATAAAAGTAGCTATCCCCAAAGTGGAAGAAACCATAGCAAGCCCAAGTCCAAAGCATACATGAGCTATCCACGAAAGCAGCTAAGATCCAAGCTAGGCTCCTGTATTCCCTCCCTGAGAACCTGGGGGGGGGAAACGGAAGAAAAGAGGCGAAACAAAACGGGTCAGTCAAAAAGACTGAGTAAGCCCTGCTACGATCAGTCTATAAACTAGTAAAGTTAACATCATGATGGAAACTGAGATGATCATAGATAACAACATACTGGCATGGTAAACTAACTACAAGATAGATAGAGGTGTCATCGCATAAAACAAGGTTAAGTTTTTGCACCACGGTGTACTAGCAACCCAACATAACAGATATTGATCCCTTGGCCCAAACTTTGGCCCAATAACATGAAGTGACCTTAGTATAAGGTCCAACCCAACGGTCTAGTCGATCGGCTCCCTATAAGCCTAACACGTCAAGTGTTGATGTCCATACGGCCCACATATGGATGTAGGTAGTCTGTGCTGGGCCCACCTTTGGGTGTATCAAGCCCTCGGTTGTCGACCCCGGACACTTAAGCAATAATGCACAGCCCTAACCTACTGGTACCCGTGCCTCGAGTTTGTCCAACATCGGACTACGTGCACGTCCGTAGCCCGCCGGACCCGCACCGCTGTACCACTCAGCCGTCGCTTTGGTCGCTTACATCAGTCCAGTAATCGTGCCCCGCCCTAGCCTAGCCTCTAGGGTTGTGAATGATACCAAACTGGGATTACTGCTGGAACAGACCACGTTGCTAGGGTTTCTAAGAGGGTTAAGTGTGATTTAACCCTTCACTAATCCTGGATTAAACTGGTTAAGTGTGGCTTAACCCCATTCTAATCCCTCGAACTCCCAAATTGATTAAATTGGTTAAGTATTAGTGGACCCTGACTTAACCCTAATTATGAGGCATTAATTAACTTAATGCACCTCAACCTCTCACATTAGACCTTGTTGTGGTTACTAGTTAGGCCGGGCGGGTCCGGGTAGCTTTACACCACAACTTGGTCTAACCTCGGGTCTTGGCACCCCATGACCAACTTCTCACATTGGGTCCTATTGTTTGTAGCCACTAGTTAAGCCGGTCGGTTCCGGGTAGAATTACGCTACAAACTCAACCCAACCTCGAGTTGGCCACACTTATGTTTTCTAAGTATCATGTCCACTTTATTTCAAAACATAATTACAAGTCAACAATTACTTGGGTAGACCTAACTTAATAGGTAAATTCCCAAGGGGTAGACCTAACTTAATAGGTAAATTCCCAATCTTATATTTTTATGTATTTTAAGTTTACCCCAAAACCCCCAACGTCATTCTATCGCTTACATATTCGTAGTAACGCATAAAGGATAGGAAGAGGGAACTTGGCACAACATAAACTTGCACAACAGTCATGCATAACATGTTAGACTTGCCTAACTTAGCGTAGTGAACTTGCATATTACCATAAAACATGCATAACATGTTAAACTTGCATAACTTAGCATAATGAACTTGCATATTACCATAATCATGCATAACTTGTCAAACATGCACAACTTGTCATTTTAAACTTGCATAAACATGCACAACTTGTCATTTTAAACTTGCATAAACATGCACAACTTGTCAAAACATGCGCAACTTGTCAAAACATGCACAACTTGTCATTTTAAACTTGCATAAATATGCATAACTCAATAAACACACAAATCATGGCTTAGCAAACTTGCATAAACATGCATAACTTAATAAACATACAAACCATGGCTTAACAAACTTGCATAAACATGCATAACTTATAAATCTTGCAAATCATGGCTTAGTATACATGAATAACTTAATAAACATACAAACCATGGCTTAACAAACTTGCATAAACATGCATAACTTATAAATCTTGCAAATCATGGCTTAGTATACATGCATAACTTAATAAACATACACAAACCCCAACTTTCATCACACATTAACTTTATAGTTTCTAAAATGAGGGTAAGAGGGCTTACAATGTTTATGCGGACTCAAATGAGTATAACAAATGCAAGAAACCCCTTATGCAACTAATTAAAACCCCCAAATGCAAGCAAACTTGATCAAGACTCCTCCTTTATGATGCCAATTGAAAAACAAGCCTTTAATGCAAGCTAAGGAGGATCATACAAGCCTAAATATGCTTGTATGCATGGAAAATTACTTAGGAATTATTAATGAAGAGATTGGAGGCTAGGGTTTTTAGGTGGAGGCCATGAGAGTTTAGATTTTGGCATAGTTTTGTTGCTAGAATGATTTATGGGATTTAAGGGTAGGATTAGGAGCTTATTTATAGAAGATTAGAGTGATTTAGACCATAGGATTAACCCTAGGTGAATTTTGGCCCGTCAGATTTAGGAACCCTCTAGAACCAGACCACACAACCAAGCCCAAACCAAGCCCAAACCAAAGAGGTGCGCCAGGCTAATCTGCCTGGCTACCCCCTGTCGACAGGGCTGTCGACAGGGCAGTCGACCCCCTGGGGACCCTGTCGACAGGCCTGTCGACATGGGGCCCCTGGCGGGAATTTTCCCGCCTTGGCCCAGCTGGCCCAATTCTTTAAATTTGAATCTGTTTTTACTTAGGATTTTTCTGAAGACTTCAATGGGCCTTAACTGGGTCATACGGACTCCGATTTTCGAAAACTCGGACTCTATTTCGCGTATTTTTCCGAGACGAACGCAATGGCATAGCCCGTTTCCCTTGATTCCCATTTTATAATTTAATTCTGCCTCAATTTATGTTATAACAGATTATTAGAAATACGGGTTGTTACACCCGATGTCTTAGGAGGTACGCTTAATATTAAGAACATTCCTATTACTGTCTTATTTGATACTGGTGCTGCACGAAGCTTTATTTTTAATGATGCCATTCAAAAGTTGAAACTGAAACCAAGAAAACTTAAAGAGTTGATTAGAGCCAATAGTCCGATAGGAGGTTCTCTTATACTCGATAAATATTGTAGAGTGTCGATCTCCTACTCTTGCTACCAATTCCCTATAAATCTAATTGTTATGAATTTCTCTGGGTATGATGTAATCCTTGGGATTGATTGGTTATCGAGGCATAGGGCTGAAGTCAAGTGTGCCGAGAGGATTGTCAAAGTTAAAACTAAACTCGGTAATGTATGTATCCCCTGCCATGGCTCAGCCACCGACAGAAAAGTATTCTGGTCTTCTCTAGAAGTTGCACCTACTTCTATTGAGGATATCCCTATCGTCAAAGATTACGCTGATGTATTCAGAGAAGTTGAGGGTTTACCCCCGCATAGAGAAATCAGCTTCAGAATTGATCTAGCTCCGAATGTGAGGCCTGTCGTACATCCCATTCGGAGAATGTCACCAAAATAAAAAGAGGAGCTGAGAAATCAAACCAAACAGCTTTTGTGGAAGGGTCTGATCAGGCCCAGCTTCTCAGAATGGGGTGCAGCAGTGGTGTTCGTCCCAAAATCTGACGGCACACTCAGACTATGTGTGGATTACCGCGATCTCAACAAATAAACACTGAAAAATAAATACCCACTGCCACGTATTGATGACTTACTTGACCGCTTGCATGGGGCACGAGTATTCTCTAGGATGGACCTAGCTATAGGCTTCCATCAACTTCGCATTGCAGAAGAGTGTGTGCCTTTAACTGCTTTCAGAGGACCGGATATATTTTATGAATGGCTAGTAATGCCCTTCGGTCTATGTAATGCTCCAGCATATTTTGTTGATCTGATGAATAGAGTGTTCAGAGATGTTTTAAATAAATTTGTGCTCGTGTTCATCCATGACATTCTCATCTTTTCTAAATCCACTGCTGAGCACGAACAACATCTGAGAGAAGTCATAGAGATTTTGCGAAGAAATGTGCTGAAAGCCAAATTTTCCAAATGCATATTCTGGCAAGAAGAGGTGAAATTCCTCGGCCATGTTGTATCAAAGGAAGGCATCTCAGTAGATCCAGGAAAGATCTCAGCCATCCAAGAATGGAAGCAGCCTAGAACTCCCACAGAGGTCAGAAGTTTCTTAGGACTGGCTGGCTATTATCGGAAATTTGTCAGAGATTTTTCGAAGGTAGCTTGCCCATTGACAAACCTGACCAAGAAACATACAAAGTTCAATTGGACACCTGAACATAAGATAGCTTTCCAAGAGCTAAAGAAGAGGTTGACCAATGCTCCTGTGTTGACCATCATTGATGGCAATCAGGATTTGAAGGTCTGGACTGACGCTTCTAAGCAAGGTTGTTTCTTTTATAAATTAACATGTCAGAGATAACATTTTCTTTTAATGTCAAATCTCATCTTAACATGTTATCCCTTATTTATTTAAGGTTTTGGTGCGGTGCTGATGCAAAGAGGCAGAGTAGTCGCATATGCTAGCCGCCAGCTGAAACAGCATGAGAAGAATTACGCCACGTATGATCTTGAGCTAATGGCTATTGTGTTTGCTCTTAAAATATAGAGGCATTATCTCTTGGGTGAGAAGTTCGAAATTTACACGGATCACAAATCCTTGAAACATCTTTTTACCCAAAAATATTTTAATATAAGGCAGCACGCTGGGTTGAATTTCTTGCATCATATGACCCGGATATCCTATATACTCCGGGAAAAGCCAACGTTGTAGCCGATGCGCTCAATAGAAAGAATGCAGAATGCAACAATCTGATTATCGCCAGTCTCATTGAAACACCCCACCTCCGTTAGGGTCACTCTCAAAGGGAATGCCCTAATTTTGGTGGAGGTTTATTAGTATAAGTCACAGATACACAAGACAGATATAAATACACATATTTTTAAATAGCGGAAACAACAGCAACTTTTATTTCATCAAAAATACGTGTTACACAAACCATGCCATAATTGTCTTACAATATTCCCAAAAACATTACATTTTCATAACTGTCTTGGTTTCATTATTTAAAGAAGCATAAAAACATAAGTAAACTGCATAAGTCCCATAATTGTTGTCCAAAGCCATAGTCCAAAACGAAAGAGATCCAAGCAATACATTTTTCTCTTCAAGCTGGATGTAAAAACTGGTCAAGCTGCGGTATTCCCTCCCTGTGGACCTAGGGGGGAACGAAAGAAAAGAAGACGAAAGAAAAGTAGAGTTATACATAAAGCCTGAGTAAGTCTAGGACTATTCAGTCTATGAATAAAGAATTGAGCATGATGAGTACAAACTGGAAATGGGAAAGCACTATAAGCTAAGTTAAGTTGACTAGGGTCGAATATACTATCATACCCCATATTAATCTCTGCACCCCTATAAACTAGTCCCCAACAGGCACCCTATAATCAGGGTGAAGTGATCCATTTCTAATGATCGGCTCCTACTCGCATAGTTACATGTGTCTTACGGCCCCCCGATGTTGTAGTTACCTATGCTGGTCCCACCATGGGGTGTATCAAGTCCCATGGTGGCGGCCCGACACAATTCTAGAATGCACAGGTATACTACTGGTGCCCAATGCCTTATTTTTCTATGCCGGAGTGTGTGCACGCCCGCACCCCGTTAGATCCTACACTGCTGCACCACCGCCATCGATTTGACCTCTTACGGTCAGCCCAGTAATCGTGCCCCACCCTGCCTAGTTCAGGGTATCCTGATACACCTTGTAGGGTTACTGCTGAAAAGGGTCCCCCGCTACTAGGTTTTCTATTTCTAGCCAACATGCTAAGTTGGTTAAGTGTTTTGTAAACCTAACCCCCAATCAGTCTGTATAGTTTAGCATGTTCCATTTTGATTAAGTATTAATTCAATTTACTTAATCCTATCAATCCTGACTCAGCCTTAACTATCTTATTAAAGCCTCGACCTCTCACATTAGACAGGTATTGTTGTGACTGCCTGTTGCCGGTTGGTTCCGGGCAGTCTTACGTCACAACTCAGTCTAACCTCGAGTCTTTATTGGGCTCAATGTTTAACCACCCACATTGGATAGGTATTGTTGTGACTACTGGACAGCCGGGCGGTTCCGGGCAGGTTTACATCACAACCCAATCCAATCTCGGGTTAAACACATCGTATTTTCTAAATTTACATATTTTGTCTCTTTTCTTTTTATATGTAAATATTTGCGGCCAATTATTCAAATTCATCTTTATTGGGTAAAATTAATTTATACCACTTAATTGTTTTCAAGGTCGTTGGCATGCGTCAAACATGCCAACACATATGTTTATATTTTAACCCAACGTCACTACCCCCGTCCTTACGTTTGCTATAATATAACATATGTTGGGTTTAACATTTAAACCCAACTTAGCCACATGAAAAAGGGGAGGCTTAGAACATGGTGTTTATATATTCTAAGTAACATCAAAAGGGGAGTGTGAACGCATGGACTTGCAACATAACGGTCTAATTAACATGAATTAGGCACTTGTGAACTTGCATTGTAATAGCATATAATCATGGCATAAACATACCTAAACATGAATCATGGTTTTTGATCTATTCATATAATCATGGCATAAACATACCTAAACATGAAATCATGGTTTTTGGTCTATTCATATAATCATGGCATAAACATACCTAAACATGAAATCATGGTTTTTAATCTATTCATGTAAACTTGCAATTGGAATGTAAATCTAACTTAATTATGTGTCACATATATTATCATATGATTTTGATAACAACATAGGCCTAAAACATGTTTTTTCAATTAGGCATAACACCAAACATAGTTTAGTCATGTTCATAGAGTCAACACAAGTTCACAAAGATGCTTACTTTTGTCTCTAATACAAAAGTATGGTTTTACACTTGAATCATGATGCCAATTCCAACATAAATTCATATGAGTCATAATACCCAAATGGATCCAACTACACTAAAAGTGATTATAAAAAATATACATCATGTTGGCATAATAGTGAACCATATACTTGCACGAATCTCAAATAAACTACCACAAACATATAGTCGTTAGCTTTCAACATGAATCATATAATTGCAATTATCCAATAGGTCTAACATCGTTATACCACAACATCCCAAATCGATTAGAACCATAGCAACATACAATTATGAATTATTAACAATTCCATTTCTCATTTTACACAAATCAAAACACAATTATTCATTCACATCGGAATAGCACTCTACTTACAACGTATGACGAATCTTCAATTCAGGAATCTGAATTCTGAATTTGGAGATGCTATCCTTTGTTGTAGGCGTTGTTTTGATTTAGTTGTCATTGCTTTAAGCTTTTGAATTGTCTCCTAATCGTCTCTCAATTTTGACGGCTACTTCTAGTCTTTCCTCAGCAGCATGACGGTCTCATTCTAATTTTTATTTGTATGAATTAGGTGGAGTCTTAGGTCCTTTTTATAGAGTTTGTGAACTGATTAGAACCGTCGATGGAGCTTGGATTAATAATAGCCGTTCGTTTGAAGGAGAGACCAATCAGGAGCTGACACCTAGCCTTAGTGACAAGGCAAGGCTTAGAAATTCAGCCAAGCACAAACCAGGCCAGCCAGGGGGGCTGGGTTCGATCTGGCTTAGGGGCCAGGTCGACTCCCCAGTCGACCCTCATGTCAACTTGGTAGTCGACCTGGGTGCCCCAGGTCGACTACCCAGTCGATCTGGGTAGCCCAGGTCGACTACCCAGTCGACCTGGGTGCCTTGGGCGGGAAAATTCCCGCCCTGGCCAATCTGGCCCGATTTTTGAATTCTGAATTGGTTTTCTGAGCTATTTGAATTTTAAACTGAATTCTGAAACTTTCGAAGGCCATATCTTCTTCATACGGAGTCCGTTTTACGCAAACTCAGACTCTATCCCAAGCAGAATTCCGAGACGAACGCAATGACATATCCCGTTTCCCTTAATTCTTTGATTTGAAATTAATTATACTTTAATTTGTGAATTTCACTATTATAGAATACACGGGGTGTTACATTCTCCCCCACTTAAAAGGATTTCGTCCCCGAAATCTTCAAGTTCAGGAAGAATGTATATCCTAACATTTGAACGTCCATCTACTCATCCATCAAACACGAGCATCCATTGTCCTTAAAAGACTTCTAATGTTTCATGATCATATGCGAAGTGTGTGTACATGTACTTATCTAATGCAAAATCAGTCGGCCTATTGATTCAGTTGACCTCCTTAATGCAAATTATGTAAGTGTCATGAATCCATTATGTATGCAAATTTTCCTATTCATGATTCTACATGAGTGCACAATCATTCATATAAATGCAACATCCATATGACAACACATTAAACTTCAACCATATAAGAATGCAAATACATATATCATATGCAATATGAAGTGACTGAACCGATCTAAAACCTAGATTGTGTGTGTATATGCAACCATGAGCAACCACTAGCAATCAATTGCAACAACTTGTAACCATCATCCATAACATGTTTCAATTACAAGTTTTCATCCAAAGGGTTTCTACCTAAAAGATAAGGTCGAGGAGATATACCTAAAAAGATAGATAAAAGCGCAACTTAAGGAAAAAGAAAGATCAAAGATGTACCCTTGAAAAGAAAAGGGTATGATGCGCGTATTCTAGCTTCAGTTTCCCAAGTTGCGTCTTCCTCGGCGTCGCTCCACTGAACTTTGACGAGCTCGACTTCGCGGTTGCGTAGCTTTTTCACTTCAGTTCCTAAGATGTGTGTTGGAACTTTCCTCACGGTTGCTTCGCGTTCCACTTCAGCTTCCTCAAGGATGTTTGGCTCTACCACTTCACCAGATTCATGTAGACATTTTCAGAGGTGTGAAACATGGAAAACGTTGTGAACTCCGACTAGTTTTTCAGGTAGCTCTAATCTATAGGCCATTTTCCCAATTTTCTCGATGATAGGAAACGACCCTACGAATCTTGGTTCTAGCTTCCCTATGGATCCAAAACGAACAACGTTCCTTAGAGGAGATACCTTCAGAAAAACTCTGTCCCCAACCTCAAACTCAAGGTCGGTCCTCCTCTTGTCGGCGTAGGATTTCTGTCTGTCTTGGGTTGTCTTCATCCTTCTTCGTATCAAGTCTACTTTCTCTGAAGTCTCTCGGATCATATCTGGTCCAAGTATGAGCTTGTCAGTAGACTCCCACCAACAAGTGGGCGATCGGCACGGTCTTCCATATAAAGCTTCGAAGGGCGCCATTCCGATGGTGGCTTGGTAGCTGTTGTTGTAGGCAAATTCCACCAAAGGAAGATGGTCTTCCCACGTCCCTCCGAAGTCAAGGACGCACAGTCTTAAAAGGTCCTCCAAAACTCTGTTCACCTTTTCTGTCTGGCCGTCGATTTGGGGATGATAGGCTGTACTCAAGCATAATTGTGCGCCTACCGCTTCTTGCAGACTCCGCCAAAACTCACTTATGAAGATAGGGTCTCGGTCACTAACAATGCTGGAGGGTATTCCATGGAGTCGAACAATTTCCTTGAGATAAAGAGATGCTAGGGATGAGGCAGTTCTTTTACTCTTGACAGGTAAAAAGTGGGCGCTTTTAGTAAGCCTATCCACTATTACCCAAATGCTAATGTTGCCTCTTCTAGACCTAGGCAGCCCATCAATGAAGTCCATTGAGATGTTATCCCACTTCCACTGCGGGACCTCTAGAAGATGGAGCAGACCGCCAGGTTTCTTCTGTTCCGCCTTAAACTGTTGGCAAACCATACACTTTGAAACGAAATCTGCCACGTCTTTCTTCATGCCGTTCCAAAAGAGAGTTCTCTTTATGTCCTTGTACATTTTATCTCCGCCTGGATGTATCGTCATCTTGGAGTGATGTGCTTCCTCGAGAACCTTCTTTACTAAATCCCTTGTCTGTGGGACGCATAGTCTTCCGACTCGCCTTAGCCAACCCTTATCGTCGATGGAGTATCTGTTGAGGTGACTTGAAGTCTCACCCCTAATTAGCCTATCAATCATTTCCACAAGCTGAGGGTCTTCACGTTGTGCTGTCCTTATTGAGTCCACTAAAGTCGGGCAAACTTCGAGAGATGCTAGCAAGCCCAGTACAAAATCGGAGGAGGGCCTAAAGTCAAAGCTGGCTATAAACTCTAGGCTTTGCCTTTCAACAAACAACGGGTTTAGGGTCAGTTTCTTTTGGCTCAACGCGGCTGCCACTACGTTGCCTTTGCCCGGAGTGTAAGAGATCTCGAAATCGTACGAGGCAAGAAACTCCATCCATCTCTATTGCCTCAAGTTAAGATCTTTCTGCAAGAAAAGATATTTCAACGATTTATGGTCAGTGTAAAGTTCGAACTTCTCACCTAGGAGATAGTGTCGCCAAGACTTGAGTGCAAAGACGATGGCAGTTAACTCAAGATCGTGGGTCGGTAGTTCTTTTCGTGCACTTTCAACTGCCTCCCGCCATAAGCTACTACCCTTCCTTCTTGCACTAAGACAGCGCCTAGTCCTATCCCACATGCATCTGTATAAACTGTGAACATCTTGCTTCCATCTGGCAACGTCAGAACTGGGGCTGTTGTAAGAGCCCTTTTTAGTCGTTGGAAAGCAAACTCGCAATCCAAGTCCTAATTGAACACTAGATTCTTCTTTGTCAGCGTTGTGAGTGGAGCTGAGATTTTCGCAAAATCCCTTATGAATTTTCGGTAGAAACCTGCTAGTCCTAGAAAACTTCGGACCTCAGTTGCATTCCTTGGTGTCTTCCAATCCTGTACCGCTACTACCTTAGCAGGGTCCACAGCTAACCCTTCTTTGGATACTATGTGCCCAAGGAACCTCACTTCCTCTCTCCAAAAGTGGCATTTGGAGAATTTGGCTTTTAGCTGATGGACTCGCAGAGTTTCCATGATTGCCCTTAAGTGCTGAGCATGTTCCTCTTCACTCTTTGAGAAGATAAGGATATTGTCTACGAAGACCACTACGAACTTGTTGAGGAATTCTCTGAACACCCTACTCATTAGGTCCATGAAGTAAGCGGGTGCGTTTGTCAAGCCAAAAGGCATGACAAGCCATTCAAAGAAGCCGTCTGGGGTTCTGAATGCTGTCTTATCGATGCTATCATCAGCTACCCTTAGCTGATGAAATCCGGTCGCTAAATCGAGTTAGGAGAAAACAGATGCTCCTACAAGTTGATCAAACAGATCGTCAATTCTGGGGAGAGGGTTCCTATTCTTTTTCGTTATTTGTTGAGCTCCCTATAGTCAACACATAGACGGAGTGAACCATCCGCCTTTGTGGCGAACACCACTGGAGCGCCCCATTCTAAAATGCTCCTTCTAATGAACCCCTTCTCTAGAAGCTCTTTAACCTGTTTACTGAGTTCTTTCCTTTCCTGTGAAGCCATGTGTCTAACGGGCAACACAACGGGCTTTGCATTATCTACAAGATATATGCGGAAGTCTATCTCCCGCTTCGGAGGTAAGCCGTAAGCCCTTCACCTCTTCGAAGACATCCGGATATTCCCGGACCACTCTAACCGATTGCAAACTTTCAACAGAAGCATCTAGCAATTCAAGATAACTAAGCATAACCGCATACGAGGGATTACAACTAATTTCCAGAGTGTTACCGAGTTGGGTCAGAAGCCTAACCACCCTTTTCTCACAATCAAGGATGGCACCATTACTGGATAGCCAATCCATGCCCAAAATCAAACCATATCCCGAGAAGCCCAAAACAAAGGCACTACATCTAAATTCTACGCTTAGAATAGAAATTTTCAATCCCACACAGATCATAGACAAATGAGCCGGGCCCCCGATTGGATTTGAAACAATTAAGGGGTCCTCTACCATACTAGTTTCTTGGTGCAGAGATTCTACTAAAGCAGATGAGATAAAGGAGTGTGATGCGCCAGAATCAAATAAAGTGCGAACTGGGTGATCATAAAGATAAACTACACTTTCTACAGAAGTATTTATACCTCGCTATTGCAGAGGTGGCGCTTCTAGCACATGAACCTATGCCCCTGAGGTGGATCCAGCCCTCTGCCCCTGCCCTCGTTTCTTTGGGCAATCCTTAGTCATGTGGCCTGTCTCACCGCAAGAAAAGCACCCACCATTCATCTTGGCCTTCTTTTTCCGGCATACTTTCACTAAGTGCCCCACTTTGCCATAGAAATTACACTTCCTCTTCTCTTTTTTGTCTTTCCCGCCCTTCTTAAAGTCTATCTTCTTAGGCTGTAAACCCTCTTTCTTCCCTTGAGAGATTTCTGCCTTTGTCTCCTTCTTGCCCTTATCCTCCTCGTTCAGCAATGCCATCTGCACCAACATTTCATACGTAGCTCCCATGGGTATATGGGTCATGGCCAAACTGTGTAATGGCTCATTCAATCCTTTGACAAAGCGGAGAGCCTTCTTGTGCGGAGTGTTAACTAGGTCCAGTCCGAACCTAGCCAGCTAATCGAACTGATTAACATACTCTTTGACTGTCATATTCCCTTGCTTAAGAAATAAGAATTTTTCCAACTGAAGACTCCTTTCAGCTTCTGAGAGAAATTTAGCCTCAAACCTTGCCCTAAAGTCCTCCCATGTTTCCACTGGTCTTTCTGCATTGGTAACTTCCCACCAGTAGGAAGCCTCGCCTTTAAGTAGCCATACTGCCAGTTGTACCTTCTGCCTATCTTCTACCTCAAAGATGACGAATAAGTCCTCGGTTTCCTTCAGCCAATTCCTGGCTGTCACGAAGGATTCGATTCCATGAAAGTCCTTTCCTCCCATAGCTTTGAAATCTTTACATATCTTAGCAAAAGTATGACCACGCGGAGGAGGTGGAGGAAGAGGTGTTGCTGCAGCTGGATGATTTCCTGCAGCTGGGGGAGGAGGAACGGTAGGACCTGGCTGAGTCGCCCTTGCTTCTAAGAATCGTCTAAATCAACCAGGTATTGGTATACCCTCTAGCAAGTTAAGTTCTTCGGACATGCTAAAACAAAAAGGATAGATTCAAAACGAAGGATAAAAGATAGTACTTATGGCTTTGGGGGACTATGCCTTTTTAAAATGAAATAATATTTTATCTTTAAAAATGCTTCTTTAAATTTTCTTTTGAAAATAAATTTTCAAAACTTTTTATCTTATCTGGTAAACCTACGCTCTGATACCAAGTGAAACACCCCACCTCCGTTAGGGTCACTCTCAAAGGGAATGCCCTAATTTTGGTGGAGGTTTATAAGTATAGGTCACAGATACACAAGACAGATATAAATACACATATTTTTAAACAGCGGAAACAACAGCAATTTTTATTTCATCAAAAATACGTGTTACACAAACCATGCCATAATTGTCTTACAATATTCCCAAAAACATTTCATGTTCATAACTGTCTTGGTTTCATTATTTAAAGAAGCATAAAAACATAAGTAAACTGCATAAGTCCCATAATTGCTGTCCAAAGCCATAGTCCAAAACGAAAGAGATCCAAGCAATACATTCTTTCTCTTCAAGCTGGATGTAAAAACTGGTCAAGCTGCGGTATTCCCTCCCTGTGGACCTGGGGGGGATACGAAAGAAAAGAAGACGAAAGAAAAGTAGAGTCATACATAAAGCCTGAGTAAGTCTAGGACTATTCAGTCTATGAATAAAGAATTGAGCATGATGAGTACAAACTGGAAATGGGAAAGCACTATAAGCTAAGTTAAGTTGACTAGGGTCGAATATACTATCGTACCCCATATTAATCTCTGCACCCCTATAAACTAGTCCCCAACAGGCACCCCATAATCAGGGTGAAGTGATCCATTTCTAATGATCGGCTCCTACTCGCATAGTTACATGTGTCTTACGGCCCCCCGATGTTGTAGTTACCTATGCTGGTCCCACCATGGGGTGTATCAAGTCCCATGGTGGCGGCCCGACACAATTCTAGAATGCACAGGTATACTACTGGTGCCCAGTGCCTTATTTTTCTACGCCGGAGTGTGTGCATGCCCGCACCCCGTTAGAACCTACACTGCTGCTCCACCGCCGTCAATTTGACCTCTTACAGTCAACCCAGTAATCGTGCGCCACCCTGCCTAGTTCAGGGTATCCAGATACACCTTGTAGGGTTACTGCTGAAAAGGGTCCCCCGCTACTAGGTTTTCTATTTCTAGCCAACATGCTAAGTTGGTTAAGTGTTTTGTAAACCTAACCCCCAATCAGTCTGTATAGTTTAGCATGTTCCATTTTGATTAAGTATTAATTCAATTTACTTAATCCTATCAATCCTGACTCAGCCTTAATTGTCTTATTAAAGCCTCGACCTCTCACATTAGACATGTATTGTTGTGACTGCCTGTTGCCAGTTGGTTTCGGGCAGTCTTACGTCACAACTCAGTCTAACCTCGGGTCTTTATTGGGCTCAATGTTTAACCGCCCACATTGGATAGGTATTGTTGTGACTACTGGACAGCCGGGCGGTTCCGGGCAGGTTTACATCACAACTCAATCCAACCTCGGGTTAAACACATCGTATTTTCTAAATTTACATATTTTGTCTCTTTTCTTTTTATATGTAAATATTTTCGGCCCATTATTCAAATTCATCTTTATTGGGTAAAATTAATTTATACCACTTAATTGTTTTCAAGGTCGTTGGCATGCGTCAAACATGCCAACACATATGTTTATATTTTAACCCAACGTCACTACCCCCGCCCTTACGTTTGCTATAATATAACATATGTTGGGTTTAACATTTAAACCCAACTTAGCCACATGAAAAAGGGGAGGCTTAAAACATGGTGTTTATATATTCTAAGTAACATCAAAAGGGGAGTGTGAACACACGAACTTGCAACATAACGGTCTAATTAACATGAATTAGGCACTTGTGAACTTGCATTGTAATAGCATATAATCATGGCATAAACATACCTAAACATGAATCATGGTTTTTGATCTATTCATATAATCATGGTATAATCATACCTAAACATGAAATCATGGTTTTTGGTCTATTCATGTAATCATGGCATAAACATACCTAAACATGAAATCATGGTTTTTAATCTATTCATGTAAACTTGCAATTGGAATGTAAATCTAACTTAATTATGTGTCACATATATTATCATATGATTTTGATAACAACATAGGCCTAAAACATGTTTTTCAATTAGGCATAACACCAAACATAGTTTAGTCATGTTCATAGAGTCAACACAAGTTCACAAAGATGCTTACTTTTGTCTCTAATACAAAAGTATGGTTTTACACTTGAATCATGATGCCAATTCCAACATAAATTCATATGAGTCATAATACCCAAATGGATCCAACTACACTAAAAGTGATTATAAAAAATATACATCATGTTTGCATAATAGTGAACCATATACTTGCATGAATCTCAAATAAACTACCACAAACATATAGTCGTTAGCTTTCAACATGAATCATATACTTGCAATTATCCAATAGGTCTAACATAGTTATACCACAACATCCCAAATCGATTAGAATCATAGAAACATACAATTATGAATTATTATCACCACAAATTAAGTACAATTCCATTTCTCATTTTACACAAATCAAAACACAATTATTCATTCACATCGGAATAGCACTCTACTTACAACGTATGACGAATCTTCAATTCAGGAATCTGAATTCTGAATTTGGAGATGCTATCCTTTGTTGTAGGCATTGTTTTGGTTTAGTTGTCGTTGCTTTAAGCTTTTGAATTGTCTCCTAATCGTCTCTCAATTTTGACGGCTACTTCTAGTCTTTCCTCAGCAGCATGACGGTCTCATTCTAATTTTTATTTGTATGAATTAGGTGGAGTCTTAGGTCCTTTTTATAGAGTTAGTGAATTGATTAGAACCATCGATGGAGCTTGGATTAATAATAGCCGTTCGTTTGAAGGAGAGACCAATTAGGAGCTGACACCTAGCCCTAGTGACAAGGCAAGGCTCAAAAATTCGGCCAAGCACAGACCAGACCAGCCAGGGGGGGCTGGGTTCGACCTGGCTCAGGGGCCAGGTCGACTCCCCAGTCGACCCTCATGTCGACTTGGTAGTCGACCTGGGTGCTCCAGGTCGACTACCCAGTCGACCTGGGTAGCCCAGGTCGACTACCCAGTCGACCCGGGTGCCTTGGGTGGGAAAATTCCCGCCTTGGCCAATCTGGCCCGATTTTTGAAATTTGAATTGGTTTCTGAGCTGTTTGAATTTTAAACTGAATTCTGAAACTTCCGGAGGCCATATCTTCTTAATACGGAGTCCGTTTTACACAAACTCGGACTCAATCCCAAGCAGAATTCCGAGACGAACGCAATGGCGTTTCCCATTTCCCTTAATTCTTTAATTTGAAATTAATTATACTTTAATTTGTGAATTTCACTGTTATAGAATACACGGGGTGTTACACTCATTATCACTCCTACTTCGATTGATAAAAATTCTGCTCTTCAGAAGAATGATAAATTTATTCAGAAGCTTTGTGAGGGAGTTCGAAAGGGCGAGGCCTCAAGTTTCCAGATTGACAATAATGGAACCCTTAGATTGCAAGGGCGAATTTGTGTGCCAGACATTGCTGAGCTAAAAAGAGAAGCTATGGATGAGTGCCACAAATCTAAAATCAGTGTCCATCCAGGTGTAAACAAAATGTACCATGATCTTAAGCGCACCTTTTTGTGGAAAGCGATGAAGAGGGATATTTCTATTTATTTTGCTAGATGTCCCACTTGTCAACAAGTTAAAAATGATCAACGGAAGTTGGCCGGTTTGTTGCAACCACTGGGAGTTCCAGGTTGGATGTGGGAGGAAATTTCTATGGACTTTATAGATGGCTTGCCCCGAAGTAGAAAAAGGAATGATAGCATATGGGTGATTGTGGATCGCTTAACAAAGTCTGCCCATTTCATCCATGTTCGGTCCAATAGAACAACTCGTAGTTTGGCACAGCTTTATCTTAAAGAGATAGTCAGACTACATGGGGTTCCCAAAAGCATTATCAGTGATCGGGATCCATTATTTACCCGCAAATTATGGGAAGTTTTTCAAGAAGAGCTTGGGACCAAGTTGATTCTGAGCTCTGCCTATCACCCTCAGACAAATGGCCAGACTGAGAGGGTGAATCGTGTTTTGGAAGACTTGTTGCGAGCTTGCATTCTTGATTATGGCGGTTCATGGGAGGACCACTTGCACTTGGTGGAATTCTCCTATAATAATAGCTACCAAGCAAGCTTGAAGATGTCACCGTTTGAATTACTATATGGCAGGCCATGCAGATCTCCGGCATGTTGGGTGGAGACAGGCAATCGACTAGTCTTGGGCCCTGACATGGTTCGAGAAGCATCGAATAAGATGGACTTGATTAGGAAACGCTTGTTGACTGCTCAGAGCCGACAGAAGAGCTATGCAGACCAGCGAAGAAGAAATCTAGAATTCTCCGTGGGTGATCGAGTATACTTGAAGGTTTCTCCTTTGAGAGGCGTGATTCGCTTTGGGAAGACGGGAAAGTTGGCACCGAGATTCATTGGTCCATTTCCTATCCTCGAAAGGATTGGTACTCTCGCTTATAGAATGCAGCTGCCTGACTGGTTGTCAGGGGTGCATGATGTATTTCATGTGTCTCAACTCCGCAAGCATGTTCATGATCCAGATCTGATAGAGGATGAACTAAATAAATAGGTCCTAGATATTGCTCCAAATCTAACAGTGAGGAAAGACCCGATTAAGATCATTGGCAAAGAAACCAAAATTTTGAGGAACAAGAGGATCAACCTAGTCAAGGTTCAATGGAGTGGGGATCCTAGAGACTATACTTGGGAGACAGAGGATAGCATCAAAAAGGCTTACCCCAAGTGCAGAGTGGACATCTCCGAATAACTCTTGTGTAAGGTACATTTACCACTATTTACATTTTCTGTCTTGTTTCCTACTTTACTTTGTTTCCTTTTCGAGGACAAAAAACTCTTAAATGGGGGAGATTGTAACGACCCGAAAATCCGAACCAATTTAAAAAATTTATTTTAAATAATTTGGTGGGAAAATGTGGTAGAAATTAAAATTTTCATTTTTAAATAATATTAAAGCCAGTGAAAATAGTCAATTTTCAAACGATCTCTGTTTTCAACGAGACCACTTTTGTTGGAACCGGAATGTTGAATTATTGCTAGGTTTCAATTTTTAGAATTTTCCGTGTTAGTATGTGAGCATGGCGAAGGAAAATGTGTTTTTTCAGTTTCAGTCAAATTTAATCGACTGAAAAATAGCCATTTTTCAAACAGTCTCAGAATTCGACGAAATTATTTTAGTTAGAACCGTATCGTCACAACAAAGACAAATATATTTTTTCTGGATTTTTCTGAGTCCGTATGTAGCCCTGGTAAATTAAAATGTCCGTTTAAATAAAATATATATTGATGTATATATTTAATTTAAAGAGAAACCTATCGAAACAGTTGATTTGGCTGATGGGACATATTCCATTGTGTCCGGGTTAGGGGTATTTGGCTAGGGGCGACACTCGTTGGGTTTGAAACGGAGTTCGTATGAATGGATGAGCCTTATTGGAATTAAATGAATTAAACAAATAAAATTAAAATACCAATACGCATATAAATATGGTATCCACGTTAACCCTAATACGCATCTGTCATAGCCGCCTTCTTCACAAACTCAATGGCCCTCACGCTCCCATCTTCCTCCATCGATTTCTCCTAATCCCCTTGATAATTTTCAAAACAAATCAGTCAAACGTTCAAGAGAAAAGCTCGATCTTCATTTCTATATGGATTTGATCGAGTATAGGGGTGTATCCATTGAGAACCGAGCCCGGGAAGTGGGCTGTTTTGGACCGCCGCCCTGCCTTCCGTTCACCACCGAACTGGTCCCCATCGCCAGAGTTGAGGCGTCGTTCCACGCCCTCTGCCGTGGTCTGGTCCGATCGTCAGCAGGTGCCCCGGTTCTCGAGCGATTTCGAACCCTAGGATCGACTGTATACCGAAACCCATCGGCCAAAGTTTGAACTGATAGTGGAAGAAGGTAGAATTCAATTAATTAATTAATTAATTAATTTAAATATAATTAAATCTTTAAATGATCGTATCTTGTTCATACATTGATGAAATTCGACGAAACAGGAAGCGTTGAACTCGTAAGACTGAGATCTACAATTCTAGACTGATCGGAGTGAATTCTGAGCAGATCGGATTTTGAGAACTTTTCGAATTTGAACTATTCAGGACACAGGAAAAGCGATGTGAGATTCCTAAATTTTGAATAATTAAATAATTTAATTATATTTGTTATGTGAATCATTGTATGTTATTGTTTCTGATCTACGATGTTGTGATTGTTGTATGGTTGTTAGTATTCATTGTGATATCATGATATAGCATGTCAGTTTAGATCTATAAATTCTGATGTAATCTCTATAAAGTTCTCATCTTTATTAGTTTTATTTTTATTTTATTTCTATTTCTATTTTTATTTTTATTCCTTTATAGAAATGAAAAATTGAATCTTGTTTGTCTTACAAACAAAAATGAAATTTTGAATCTTTATTTTGTTTTTTACAAACTAAAATGGAAAATTGAACCTCTATTCTGATTTACAAAAGAAAGTTGAATCTTTATTTTTGATTCACAAAATAAAAACAAAAGTTTGATCTTTATTTTTGATTCACAAAATAAAAACAAAAGTTTGATTTTTATTTTGATTTGCAAAATAAACAAAAAGATTGAATCTTTATTTTGTTTATGATTTATAAAATAAAGAAAGTTTAAATCTTATAAATTTTAATTAAAAGATAAATTAAGATTAGATATTTTATTTTGTTTTACAATATAAAGTAAAGATTAGATATTTTATTTGTTTTACAAATAAAATAAAGATGAGACCTTTTATTGTGATTCATCAAATTTATACACCAAATCATATATTGTGTTGTATGTGTTGACATTGAAATCAAGATGTTGGATAAATTATAGAAATGGTTAGACAAAAACCATATTATCATATGTTGACATTGAAATCACGACGTTGGATAAATTAAAGAAATGGTTAGACAAAAACCATATTATCATATGTTGACATTGAAAATCACGACGTTGGGTAAATAGAAATGGTTAGACAAAAACCATTATTTTTTGTTATCATATTTTGACACCAAATTGACATGGAGTTAGATAGGAAAATATCCCCTATAAAAAGATGTGCATTAAGGAAAGATAATTAGAAAATTTACATTTTTCTATGTAAAGATAAAAGATTTACATTTTTCTACGTGAAAATATAAGATTTACATTTTTCTATGTAAAGATAAAAGATTTACATTTTTCTAGGTAAAAATAAAAGATTTACATTTTTCTATGTAACAACGAAAGGTTTACATTTTTCAATGTAAAGGTAAAGAATTCACATTTTTTCAATGTAAAAGAAAAAGAGATAAAATATTTAGATTTTATAGAAACAAAAAAGTATATTTTTATGCATTAACAATGAATAACAGAAAAAGTATATTTTTATGTATTAACAATGAATAACATAAAAAGTATATTTTTATGTATTAACAATGAATAAAAGAAAAAGTATATTTTTATGTATTAACAATGAATTGGAGAAAAAGTACAGTTTTATGTCATAAAAATGAATTGGAGAAAAAGAACATTTTTATGTAATAAAAATATACATTGTTGAAACCGTCATTTTTGTCGCATTAGAATTGGCGAACAAAAATGTAATTTTATTGAATATAAAAATATACTTTGTTGAAACCGTCATTTTTGTCGCATTAGAATGGGCGAACAAAAATATTGTTTTTATAGAATAAAAAGAATGGATTCAAATAGTGGGAATCGCCAAATGGTTTATATATATAAATATAAATATAAAATTTAACGAAACGAGAGCGGCAGTTCGCGTATCGACAATTGTAACTTCAAACGATTATACCGAAAGATCCGACCGTTGGATTCTCCCAAAACTGGAACCGTTAGGATCACTTTGGGAAGAGCTTTCCAACGATATAAATTTCATCAAAATCCAACGGTTAGATTTTAAGATATGTGTGAATCAAAATTTGGTAAAAACAGCGCCAGGGCCGCCCACTGACCCGAAGCGTCGTTTATTTATTTTGAGGTATTTTCAAATAAATAAAAATAGCGATAAATAGTTATAAATATATGTGAAATGTTTTAAACTATAACTATGCGACAATTATTTGAAAAGACAAAGTTTAACTCATTTCAAATAATTGCACGGCGTTTAAATCAAAGATGTAAGAAGATGATGGTTGAAGACCGACGACCTTCACATCGAATGGACGACGACTACTGATGCCTTAGACTGACTTGCTCCCAGGACGGGGTCGAAGCAGTAGTTGTCTGGACGTATGTGTTGGTCGTGCGGATAAGCAAGCGCCTTTTTGGTGTCTCCTGTTTCGTTCAGACCCAGAACAGACTTGTAAATGGATGCGTGTCTGACGTTGGAGTTCATCCCATGTAATTAAATCGATTTGTATTAATATATGTCTGTTTGGTGGTGGAGAATTTATTCTCTACTTAACACCCGGGTATATAGTAATAGCTATCGATAGCATGGCGTGAATTGTCAATGTGGCACGCCAAGATGCAATGATCAAGGCTTTGTTGAAAAGCAGACCTTGTGGCTGATGATCAAAGCATAGCCTGTTTAGGCATAGCTTTGTGTATAGCGTGACTTCGCGAGCTTCACACCCTGGTATGAGTTAAAAACGGGATTAGGACTGCAGGGAGTGCACACGTTTCTTTCTAGCTAGGGGTAGTGCGGTGCTTTAACACGGCCCGGTATTTTACTTATGTGGATTATGGATTGTGGTACCTCGGGTTTTTATAGGCCGGAAGTGGTCATACTATAGGTTCATAGGAACCGGGAAACATGTGTTCAGGCATAATTAATCCACTACCGTTAGGTGGGGACCAGCCTTGAAGATCCAAGGGTTGCCCATAGGTGTGATCCTGAGGCATTTGCTAGAGTGTCTCGAATCGGAAGAGGACGATCCCTAGCCTCGATTTCATGACAGAAAACCAATTCCCAATACGTCGACATTTCGGTTTTAATTGTAAACTTATATACGGCGACATAGTAGGATGGGGTACTATGTCGTCTACGATTGATATATTTATATTGAAGTATTTTAATATTGCTTAGACACTAATAAAAATATTAAAATATTACTTTACACGTATTAAGCATGTTTGATCATCATAAGGGAAAACTCTATCCTCCTGTATGCGTTGCATTGTGAGATAGGACTTGAGTCTTATGATGATTTCATTTTTCAAAAGTCATTTCGCTGCTTTATATAAACTTTATTAGATCATGCACTGGCAATCCAATGGAGTAAACCCGTTCCACATTAGCGGCGTGGTCCTGTGATTCGCCATATTGATAGTTAGTATAGGAAGATTTCTTATACCAGTCCCATGACCGACTCGATGTTTGTTTCACTTTGCAAACTCGGGTGCCCTCTTTCCACATGGGCAGCCAATTGACAGGTTCAGGTGATACATTCTGATTGGAGCTTGCTTGGAAGGAAGAAGAAGAAGACCTTTTCTCTAGTTTTTACTTCTGCTTTGAGACATTTTATCTTTTGTAGCTTTGATGTATGTGATGGAGTTTGAGACTTGT
Source organism: Allium sativum (assembly GCA_030737875.1). Lineage (NCBI taxonomy): Eukaryota > Viridiplantae > Streptophyta > Magnoliopsida > Asparagales > Amaryllidaceae > Allium > Allium sativum. The sequence continues at coordinate 326,127,537 of CM060918.1, forward strand.
TTCTTTCCCATTGAAACTTATTTCCCTTTTGTTGAGACTCTTTATTTGGCTAAGTTGTATCATGTACTGCGTACTCTGATGTATTGGATATTATGATGCTGATGACATTTATTTCCGCTGCAATGGTTTATGTGTTATGATAATTATCTGAGATCTGTTTTTGTTGTAAATATGTTGTATTCCAAAATGATTATCCTTACTTTCGAACCATGGAAGTTTGGGGTTATCACAAAGGCGAAGCACGAAATTCCTTCAGCAGATTGAGGCCGCCGCCATTAAAATAGTTTTTAGACAAAGAAGATAAAGTGAGAAGATAAAAGGCCAAAGGAGTGTTATAAAGGCAAGACAAAAACAAGGCTGGTTGACCAAAAAGTAAACGGGCCATCCGACTCATATGAGCCCGTTACCCATGATCCACTCAAAACTTGTGCAATACCGGCCCGTATATGAAAATTGAATTATGGCCCATCATATTGTGTCATACTTGTCAATTCAAAGCTCGCGGTTTTTATAAAACAAAAATTACAAACTTCGAAGGGTAAAATGTTATCCACTACAAAATATCACATGCACATATGAGTCGGTCATCTTCATTGTACAGGGTTTGGCCGGTATGAAGCATCGTGGGTCGGTCAGCACTGAACAATATAGTTTGGTCAAGCAAACAAAACATATGAGTCAGTCTAGTCAACAAAGGATTCGGGTCGGCCAGCATCGATAGGGTCGGTCAATTTCGTATTCTTGGTCAGTCGAATACAAGGCAAATAGTTCGATCAGTCCATGCAAGAACAGGTCGGCCTTCAGCATGGGTCGGTCTCGTCTTCAAGGCCAAGCTGGTCAGTCGGTACTGTTTGGGTCGGCCAGTTACACAACAAATGGGTCGGCCGGTATCAAGTGGGTCGGTCAGGGAAGGTACCAACTGGCAGTGGCATCTTCGTAAATAACTTTAAGGCCGACCCAAAACCTGCACACTATATTTCAGCTTCTTCGCTTCACTTCTCACACACCTATAAATAGACCAAGACCTCCACATTAATGGGGATCGATTCCATACACCACGAAGTGCTGAACAACTATTTTCTCCATTATTTCAAGTAATTATAACCTCCATTACACTACTCCAAACTAATATATATCATGAAGTCTTCCATGGAATTAATCAAAATCATTCAAGCACTCAAGTGTTGAAGCTTTCCATCAAGCAATCTCCATACTTAGAGGGATTTAATCACTCCATTGATAGATTCAAGTGGATCAAAGAGAAATACTTATGAGAGAGAGAGAATGGATGTAAGGAGAGAGAATTTATACTTTGTGAATCTAAATGTGATAATGATAGTTATTCTTATAGTGGATGTAGGTTATTTCTAAGCCGAACTACTCTAAAACTTTGTATTCTCTACTTTTAACCTTTTATTTTGTGTTTGTGGCTCCGTGATTTCAAGATATACCGTTTGGTGAAGTATCCTAGAGATAGCTTTGGTGTTGTAGTCAAATGTTGACTTCAACAGTTGGCCTAGTTTTTTTGGAGTGGCAACAAATAGATTCGTACGTGCGTGGGTTCGACTTTGATATCATGAGAAGGAAGTAAAGCAGAACGATGGTTCAGGGGGAAATTATGTTAATGAAGTAATTAGATTTATTAATGTTAATTGGTTTAATTAAAATCATTATACTAAAATTTAAATAACTTATGTATCAGGTTTTGAAAGTTGAAACAGGCAACGTGAACAAGGGAGGAAAGCAGGCCTGTATTCGAATCTGAGAAAGTAATTAAACTGATTAATTATATTTATATGGGATTAACGATTTATTTAAATTGTATATGCTATAATGGTTATAACTCTTGTCTATGTGGATAGAATTGAACAGAACGAAAAGCGTTGGGATTGTATGATGGAACCCTACAATTTGGAACTATTTTTAACAGAGACGGAAATAGCTGGAATTTACAGTTAAATTAAATGACTGTTTAATTTAATAGTAACTGAACCGTAAAAGAATCAAATCAAAGTGAGTATAACTAACTTAGTTTTTATCCCACTTATATTTTATATAGGTCGGGCTTTAATTTGTGTGCTTTTAATAATTGTTCATTGTGTGCTGAATGATCTTTATATATTAGATGAATTGGTAGATTTAAACGTTTGTTATTTTCAACGAAATCTAATCGTTATTTTTAATAGTTATTTCCAAACGAGGTAACTTACGTTGTTGGTTACGTTTACAATAATATAAACATATTAAATTATAATATGGATGCGTGGATTACTGTTATTTATTTATTATTGAATATTACATCTATTATTGAATAATATTATTTGAGGTAACATATTTGGATGTAGGGAAAGGAGGTTGGAGGGATCCAACTGGATTCCTCAAATTTATTATCATTTTCATATTACAACTACATAAAATGTTTACCTAATATGGATTGGACAAATTGATTTATTTGTTGATTGGAATTCAACGTTTGTGTGGTTTTAACCAATGGGCGGTATTGGTTGAGTAAATGGCATCATATGGCTTGAAAATCAATCGTTTTATAAATATGGATTATAGTTAGGTGAATCGACAGAAACAAAGTCATAAAATCTATTTTATAACTGAAAATAGATTTTAAAATTTATTACTTTGAAATGGGAGTTTATTAAAAAGGAAATAAATATTTATTATTTAAATTTATAAGTTATTGTTAAGTGATTATATAATGCGAAATCTTATGTTAATAACATTTTATAAGCAGATGAGCAGAAATTGACCGAACAGTTAAGAACTGTAGTAATTATTTCTAAGAACAACTAAATGGGATTATTTAAATTAATTATATCATTAATTAATTTAAACAAAGGACTAATTGGGATTGGCTAATGTAATAATTATGGTTTAAGTTAACGAAGTATACTATTTTAATTGAATTGATTATTAGAATAAATTGTTTAAATAAATCGAATGGAATGGTTAACAAATAATTATTTTAAATTTTAATAAAACTTCAAAAAGAAATTTACAAATTTGTGTAAAATATCTGTGAAGGAAATTTTAAACTTAATTAAACTTTTAATTAAGTGAAGAAGATAATTTAATTTTTATAAGAAAAGGAAATTTAGTCGATCATTTGGAATAAAATTCCCGGATTCGATATTTAAGTTAACTTAATAAATGTTTCTGAAACAAAAATGTTGTTTGAAATGGGTTTAAGGTTTGGAAATCAAATGGATATACCAATTTATAGGTTTGTCGCATATTTTGGACATCAAACTTCTGCGAATCTTAACGATAAGAACAACTTCGACTCAAGGTCTGGGAGATAATTAAAATACCCTAACTTGAATGATTTCACCATTATTTGATAGATCGTATTAGTTTGTGTTCAGAATGAGTGTTAGATTTGAATATCATCTTCAGCCATGAAACTGATATTCTAGAGTGAGATTATCATGTAAGATCGATAATAAGAATTTAAAAGTTAAGTAACACTTATGTTTCAGATATATATGTAAATAAGTTAATATTGAATTGTAAATAATTAAGATATTCAAACTGGTATATAAATTGCTGTTTTAGTTAATAAAGCAGTTAACTACATTTACAGTAGTTAATGTGAAGTAAATTTATTGTGTTAATTTAAGTAGTTACTTCTTAAATGAAATCCATTTAAGTAAGTGATCGAGTTCGTAATGAGTTATAGTAAAATTATGAAAAGAGTTTATGATCGGGTATATATTTTAAACCCATGTTTTGTGAATAAAGTTATAAAAGGGATTTTAAGAGAATATGATAGCTTAAAATAAATGTTTTACTTAATATTTAAATTAAGTAAGAAGGAATAGAGATAAAAATGTTTTTATATTAAACCAGAGTTTATAAACAAGGTCTATAAGAGGAATGTGAAATTAAAGTGATCTTGAATTGGCAATACTTAATAACAAGATTAAGTGAAGTGAACAAAATTAAAATGAAATTTTCAAAGTGAAAAAGGGTTGAATGGATTATAAGTGAAATAATATGGATTGATGAAGAGTTAAGATAAGAAATTAAGTAATTCGAACCTAGCTAGAGAATGGTTCAATTAAGTAATTTTTTGAGTATTAATCTGATGCTGATTTCGGTCCTCGGGGTTGATACTTAGGGGATTATTCCCTTACCAATTTACGATCGGGAACTAATGAGGGTTAAAGTACAAAAATACATGGATAAGAAATAAAAAGGGGATTTTCACTTAAAGGGCTTATTTGTTTAGGGTAATAAATTTTAAGGACAACGCTTTTAAAAAATTAATTTTAAGGACAATTCTGCATGAAAAAGATAAAAGCTATACAGGAAAAAGATAAAAGCGGTTATCTTTATTTCTGTATAACGTAAAAAGATAACCGCTTTTATCTTTTTTGTGAAGAATTGTCCTTAAAACTTATTACCTTGAACAAATAAGCCCTTTAACCTAATTTCCACAAATAAAAAGATATTTCTGAAGAAAAAGGAAATAGAAGGTTGAAGAATATTTATAACGGGATTTCCAAATTAACGGAAATGAAAAGATTTAAGAATACATATACATATATTTATAAGGATATCTCCAATATAAGAGGAATAAAAGGAAATTATGCGAGAATAAAATGATATTTTCAAGGAGAAAGGAAATGAAAAGTGGAGTTTTAGAATAAGTTTATTTTAAACAGAAAAAGGATTTGTTATTGTTTTTTCAAGTAATGAAATGAAATAGATTTTATAATGATTATTTTACGAATAATGAGTTAAACAAATTTCCCAGTTTTAGAAAATGAATAATGTGGTGCAAATGATAATTAATGGAAAAATTGGATATTTTTAAGTATTAAAATAAAATTTGTTATTGAGGATACTATTATATTAAAAATAAGAAGTGAGACGCTATATTCGAATTATTAAAAAATTTTGAGGTTTATTAAACAAATATTTTAAATTAAAGAAGCCAAGTGATGCTGAGTACCGAGAAACTAAAACTATTTTAATATTTATGATTTAATGGTTGTTTTTTTTATTGTTAAATAACCAACAATCAAATGTGGCCTATACGATTGTTGGTATGGAAAGACTGGGATCAAATTTATATTTGAATACCACTCCGACCAGCAAATACAAAAATGTTGAGGATACCAGATGTTGATCAAGATGGAGCAATCGAAGACCATAGATCTTCATAAGTGGAAGAACCACTTAATATATCTGTGTAGACACGGAGATATACTGGAGTTCAATCATGATTGAAATCTACGGATTGCAAAGACTACTCGCTACTAATCTATAGGGTCATACCTAGGATGTGGTAGGAGGGTACCTTCGGTTCATTCTGTTCTTGGATGAATTGTATGGATGGATGTCTGACAGAGTATTTCCAAATGGATTACGTACGTTGATTTCTTCAAACGTACCATAGTTGGTGGCGGACAAGGGCATTTCTCTTAGCTTGACAACTAGAGTATTTTTGTGGACGTCAATTAGTGATATCTGGCAGATTTGACGATGTGGCATTCAGAGTGAATGGAGACCAGATGTTCTAGAGGTATTTATGACCTCAAGCCTCATTAAATGGGAAATGGTAAAAACTGGGTAAGTCGCATGACTATGTGGGTCTCTCCCATTAGGGTGTATTGTCACCATCTAGAGAATATTCATATTTATTCTTCTTTTCGCTTCTGTATTTCGCGGGAATGGTTATGTTGCTAGCAACCGTAAGGTGACAATATATTCGGTACTCTCAGGCAAAATGAGGAGCCGGTCATGTTTAGTCGAGGTTGCAAGATGTTCTTGTTGAACTCGGTGTATTTATCTCTAGAGATACTCTTTCGGAAAGGCGGTTGCCCATACCTTTCCATGGAAATCCGTTCTCCAATAAGCGCCCACGATTTTGATTGTATACAATGTATATAGAGCGTAAGATGCAAGTGTTCTGCTAGATTGTTATTTATTTGTATTTAGAAATTATTATAATATCAGAAAAGATATGATTTCAAAAGTGTTTTAGGTTATCGTAAGGTAAAAATTGTCCATATTTATGTGTGGATTCGGTCTTACGATTATCCTTTTCTTTCAAAAATTTTTGACTGTGATATCTTTAAACTTAGTGGGTTTCTCAACTCTAGTTCACCAGACTGATCTGACGTTTGTCATGCTCGGGTTAGACCGAGTTGTACATGTTTAGGTTATCGGATGTTGTGAAGAGACGAGCTGGAAGAGTTCAGACGTATGATATTATATAGTATTTTTCCGCTGTGTGTTGTATATGAGGATAGGTTATTATAACTGTCCAGATGTGTTGATGTATTCTGGTGAATGTAAGTATTTTTCAAGCTCTCAATAAAGATTTATTTCAATATTATTGTAACGACCCGCAAATCCGTACTATCTGAGTTGACCAATAACACCACACGTCCAACCCAAATTGCACAGAAATATGAATCATTAATAGAAAGAAGATAGAGGGTGAGAATAGATAAGATAGAAACTTAGAATAGAAGAAGAACGAAGATCACAAACTCACAGCGGAACGAATAAAATATATTATATAACATAACTTTTGAAATACAAATCAGTAACTTTATATACATACCAACATCAGAGCACAACAGTCATTTCTGGAACAGTTATAAACACCTGTTTTGTAACAACCCGAAAATCTGGGCCAGTTTAAAATTTTTATTTTGGCGATTTTAGCGAATTTTGAATATTTAAAATAGATTATTTTAAATAATATCGATGAGAAATTTATTTTGAATATAAATAGAACGTGTATATTATATACGCCGTCGTTAGAATATGAATAATTATATATAATTATAAAATAGAATTGAAAATGGCGCGGTAGTTCGATAATTCGATTTCAAACTTCAATTGAATGTACCGGGTGCAAAACAATCCGGATTTTAGTGAAACCAAAAATAATAGGATCTAATTGATAATATCTTTCCAACGAATCCGACAAATCAAAATTTCATAGCGGGAATCAAAAGATATGTCCAGTTGAAAATTCTGAATAGTCGCTATAGAATTCAGGCCCTTAAAAATAGACATTTTGCAAACGACCTCGGATTTCGATGAAACCACTTTTGTTGGATCCGTGATGTCAAATTATTGTTAGATTCCAAATTTCATAATTTTTCGAATCAATATGTGAGCGTGGCGAAGGAAAACGCGTTTGACCAGTTTCAGTTGATTTTAATTGACTGGAAAATGGCCATTTTTCCAACGGTCTCAGAATTCGACGAAATTAGTTTGGTTAGGACCGTATCGTCAATACGAAGCTAGAAAATATTTTTCTGGAATTTTTCGAGTTAGTATGTGACCCCGGTAAATAGAAATGTACGTTTAAAATTCAATATAATGATTTAAATGTAAATTTGACGAAAACTGATCGAAACGATCGAATCAGCTTACGATACATATCCCATTGTGTTCGGAATGGGGGTAATTAGCTAGGGGCGACAGTCGTTGGGTTCGATTTTGAGTTCGAATGAAAAAGTAACTTTTTGGAATAAATTAAATTAAATATATATTATTATATAAAGTCAACCCTTACCTTTCTCTCCTCTCATTCATTCACCGTTTAAAAAAAAGAAAAAGAAGAAAACGCAGCACCCTCCCCCCTCACATCGCTGCCGCCCCCCTCCCTCGCGCACCGCCGGCCTCCTCCTCTCCTCCTTCCTCTTCCTCTCCTCCTCCTCCTCTTCTTCCTCCTCTTTCCCACTTCCAATTTCATGAACCCTAGCCCCAAATCCACCACCACCCGCCACCGTGGGCCCCTCCAGCGCCTCCACCACCTTGCTGCAGCCTCCCCCACGTCTATCAGGCCCGCGCCCCCCCTCCAACCCCCTCAATTCCGGCCGTGGGCCCCGCTACACCCAAAAACTCATTTTCACCAAAATTACCCGTTTTGCAAATAAGTCTCTGACCGTATTTCGCGAATAACTCCCAAACGGTGCGTTTTTGGCCAAAGTCCCTCAAGACCAAAGTCGTAGAGCGTGAAATTCTCTTCGATTTAGCTATATGGAAGTCATGTTTTGGAATTCGGAGCTGCCCGGAAAACGCGTTTAAAGTCTACTGTCCGGAAGCGGCAAAATTCGTGTACTTTCGCGAATTCCGGCGAAATGTCACATTTTCGGCAAGAAGACCACTAGGCAAAAGTTGTTCAGAATGGCGTGCTTGTGCTAGAATAAAAGATGGTGTGAAGATTGAAGCTTGTTTGCAAAGTCTGGAGCTCGAACAACAATTCAGCAGTCCAGAAAAGGCGTTAGAGAAAAAAGTGAGTTTTCTCCGCTTTAAAGCTTCTATGATTTTTGACCTATGAAGTTAATAAAAATATGATTTTTATGATATAGAGATGATAAAAATATGATTTTTACATTATAGAAGTATTAAAGATTTGATCTTTATTATGTAGAAGAAGCAAAGATGTGATTTTCATATAAGTGGCGATATAAAAATATAATCTTTATTATATGAACACCGTTGTAAAAATAGAATTTTTATCTATATAGTAGTAGTATAAAAATGTGATTTTTATATACATAGCAACAATATAAAAATGTGATTTTTATATACATGGCAACAATATAAAAATGTGGTTTTTATACATGTAGTGGCTACGGGCAACGAAAGTGACAAAAGGCGAGAACGACAAGGTTTTCTACATAAGAAGAGTCGAGATGATTGGATTAGCTAGTTGGTGAGAACTTCTCACCTTTCAATTTCTTTTTCTAGTTATATATATATAAATACTAGGATGCAGACGGTGCTTGGTAGCACCCGACACAATCGTCCACAGACCATGGACTTGTTTGATTGGTTGTGTAGTTGGTTAGATTATTTGGTTGGAATTGAATTGTTTGGTGAAATGGAATGGATTTGATTGATGTGTGAATGGCGTGGGCCTTCACTAGACCGGGGATAAGGCTAGGCCTCGTCCCGTTTCTAGTATCGTGTCGTTACGCCGCCGAAATTTTCTAAAATAAAAAGTGTTAGTTAAAAATAGTAAAGTGTTGAAATAAATATTTTTGACGTTAAAAATATAAATTTTAACGTGAATGTGAATAAATAAATATTCATTTACAAACCGGACGGTTTGTTTATGTACGCTGATTTGACTGACATTGATTGAGTCGATAAATTTTACACATCGCTTAACTGCACAAATAAAATCTGTGTTTGATTGTTTGAAACCCCACACGGGTGTTGGGATGAAATTTGGAAGTTCACTCATCCTGATTGATTAAATATGTCGATCGATCGATTGACAGGCTGTTATAAGCGTTAGATATCTATATTTGATGCTTATACAGTGTGGTGCACTTTGGATGATGGTTGATTGTTTATCAATGCTATTATATACATGTGTTGTATGGAATCCATATAATTAACGTTATATGGTGATTGATTGGGCCTCATTCCAATCGGGACAACAATGAATATTATAAAAGAAAATTCATGTGTTGAATATAAAAATAGTCATGTGTTGACGATGTTCATGTCTTGAGTGAAATATTTTATACAATGAAATTTACATCTTTATCATATTTAAAATTAGAACTACTTCCCAGTAGAAGCCTAATTGAAAATCAAACGATAGATACCATAGTTTTATAAAATATTTTACATAACAAAAATAGTGATGTGTTGACAGTACTCATGTGTTGAGATTAGTCAGGTGTTGGAAGAAATATAGATTCATGTGTTGAATAGAATAAATATTCATTTGTTGAATAGAATAACGGATTTATTGAAATATATAAAGCCGTGTTGATTAGAGTTGCGCTATTTTGACGTGAACGATATTTATATCGACTATATTCGTTTTTATAATGAATATAGAAAAGAAGTGATTTCAAAATATATCATTTTGAAAATATTATCATTCATATAGTAATGATATGAAATATTCAATTTTGATTAGAAATTGAATATAGAGTTGAAATGGTTTTGAAAACGAAGTTAAAACGGTTTATAAAATACGTTTTAAAAGGAAATCGACGAAATATATATATATTATATATATATATAATGGCCTGAATAGAACGCGCCGCTCCGCGGCAGTTCATGAATTTCGACCATTGACTTCGAATTGACGTTGCGGGAGATCCGACCGTCGGATTCTCCTAAAATCGGAACCGTTGGGTTCGTATCGAAAAGAGCTTCCCAATGAATATTAGAAATTTGAAATCTAACGGTTGGATTTGGAATTATGTCCAAATCAAATTTGAAAAAGGTCGATGTAAGTGCAGTCCGATGGCCGTTGTTGGAAATCGACTGTACGGGCCTTGATAAAATTATTAAAAATATTAATAATTTGTGTAAAATCATAATATGTGAATTGGAAAGAACTGGGGTGAAAAATTCCATATTTGAAAAGATAAAAATAGATTTTTGTCGAAATGAACTAGTTTTGAACTAGAATTAAAATCAATTTATTTGTGAAATAAATAAATTGAATTTGAAAGTGATTTTAAAAATAATCAATATTCCCAATACGTGGATTGGACTGGAGTTGAATCGAAATTATCTTCGGGATATTTCGATGTTGGATTTCGTGACTATACAGATATTGTTATGGGAATTTGAAAGATATATTATATATCGTTATTTCCAATACGATATATGTTGGTTTCAGAATTTGATATAGAATATAAGCCGATATATTTTCTATTCAGAGCCTTGTATTTAATATCAATGTGATTTGGGTTTGTCGTGAATCGTGTTTTAGATGACATTGGTTCTTTAACCCAGTTAAAGGCAAGATGCTAATTTTTGAAAGGATTAAAACTAAGTGGAGTTTTAATGAATCTTTAATTAGATTGAAATGTGAATTGATAATTTAAATTAGCAAATCTGAAAGGTGATCGGGAATGGAGTACCACCAGTTTTGCTCCAAAGCGATAGTTAAATCTTTAATTAGATTTGAACGTGAAATGGTAATTAATTTTACCGATAACACAGTGGTGTTAGATGTGGAGTATTACCAGTTTTCTCCATGGGATATATAGGTTGGGATTGGGAAATAAAATAAATAATTACTTCGGTGTGGTTCGCTAATCCCGACTAGTTTGAAATGATATCCAAAGGAGGATTAAAGAATAAATTTAGAAGAATTTATCTTGGATAAAATTAACGGGAACATTTCCCTAAGAATGTGATTTTGTGAATAAAAGAATATTCTGAATTGGAATGAGGCGTTTGTTGTGTTTGTGTAACCTTTGTTTATCATATACGTGGGTTATTCAGAAAGGCCGGGTTATACCCATTCTGAAAAACCGATTCGACGAGATGTCGAAGATGAAGACGGTGGTTGAAGACCGGAAGTCTTCACATCGTTTGGGTGATTACTGGTAATCTTGATTGGGCTGTACACCCAAGATGAGGGAATCAGTTGGTGATCGTCCAGACGTACTTGGAGATGGATGGATATGCGAGGAAAGTGCCTCCGGTTTCGTTCAGACCCAGAACGAACTTGTAAATGGATTGTGTGTCTGACATTGGATTTTATTCTGTGTTGATTGATCTCTATTAAATATACATCTGTTTGGCGGCGGAGAATTTATTCTCTTGCTTAACGCCCTTCTCTGAGACATACGAGCTCAGAGGTTGTATATCGATGGACATCAGTCGCATGGAGTGAATTGCCAATGTGGCATGCGTAAGTGGCAATTGATCAGGGCTTCTGTTGAAAAGCAAAGTCTTGTGGTTGATGATCAAAGCACGGCCTGTGTGGCGTAGCTTTGTGTATAACGTGAATTCGCGAGCCTCACACCTCGGTATGAGTCAAAAACGGGAGACGGACCGCTGGGAGAGCACGACGTTTCTTTCTAGCTAGGGTGGTGTCAGTGACCTACCAGCCCTGACATTTATATACTTTTCACCTGTGTGGTTGTTGGATACGAGGCGCCTCGGATATAGGTCTGTAAGGACCGGGAAACGTGTGTTCAGGAATTGCCAATCCTCAAAAGTAAGAGAGGACCGGCCCAGTCGATTCCAAGGATCATAGTGGGGTCCTGAGGCATTTGCTAGAGTGTCTCAAACGCGGAGAGGAGCTTGCCCCTTGCCTCGGCTCATGACGGAATCCAATTTCCAATACGTGTATTGCGGTTTTAATTGTAGAACTAGTATGGCGACATGATATATGGTACCCATGCCGCCTATGATTGATATTTATGATTGAAATTGTTTTGACACTATACACCTATAATAGTATCAAATGATTTGTTTTAAACGTACCAAGCATGTTTGGCTATTATAAGGGAAAACCCTATCCTCCGGCTTGCGTTGCATTGTGTGATGGGACCTGGGTCTTATAATAGCTTCATTTTTCCAAAGAGCATTGCGCTATTTTGTTATATGCACTAGTATTCTTGGGAGGAAACCCGTTCCGTGTTATACGGCGTGGTCCCTTGAATTACTATCTTTAAAGTAAAGTTTTAAATAACTGTTTTAGTTCTCACACCAGTCCCATGACTGACCTGGAGTTTATTGTTTTAACCTAAACTCTGGGTGCCCCTATATTCCGCACGGGCAGCCAGTAGTTTTGGTTTTTGCAGATTTATATTCACAGGGTCCTGATATACAGCTGGAACGATGCTCGGAAAGCTCTGTATCCGTGTATCACTTTCAGTTGTGTTTTGTATATTTGTCCGCTGCTATGTAATTTATTGTAATCTCTGATATTTGTCGAATGTAATTTATTCATTTATACTCTGTATATTCTTGTATCTGATGGAATTGTTGTAATAGCAATGAAATGTTCTTCTGTATGCGTTCTATTTTGTCTTGTCCTCAATTCTATCCGTGCTTTCCTTAACGGGGAAGTTCGGGTCGTTTCAGTTTGGTATCAGAGCTTTGGTTTACAGAGCTCGAGAACAAGACACATTAGAACCATACGAAAGAATTCATCAGATATTGGATTAGTAATATCCAATTAGAATGACTCGTTAGAGATAGGATCAGTAGTATCCTAGAACGAGTGTGAAGAGTATATTTTTTAAATGAAAGCAATTTATTTTAAAATTTAAATCACTTTTTACGTATTTGAATATTTATTTATTTTGAATATGGACAATCTAGTATATAAAGGTTTTGCATATACGCGTCATGAATGTATATTCGAAGTTTTAATATATTAGATAGATATAGAATCACATTCTAGTTGCCCGGGAATGATTCTGATAATGCTGCAGCGTTACCAGTATTTATTTTCGAGTAACGAAGGTGTGATACCTATATATTTCCATTAGACTGGTGTGAGAACCAAAACTTATATAGCTAGAACAAATTGTTGTGAATTAGCATCAAAAACAAGATTTTCAGTATATATATCAAAATTATGAGTTTGAAAACTATAATCCACTAATTGATTGATGTTTGTGTTGTTTGTTTATTTGTTTGCTAATTTTTAACCATTTTGCCTAATTTGATCAAATAGTGAGTTGTATTGAAAATTGGTCGCATTTGCTTGCATATACATATACTTACCTTGAACAGGTCATAGCAAGGAGGCTAGAGCAGAGAATAAAATTTGTTTGCCCGACAAATAGGTACATGTTTACTACATAATTTGCTATTTTGTTTGGGTGATGATGATTTTATGAGCCTATTGGCTAGCCGCTTGGCTTTTTCTTTTTCTTTTTGAGATCTGAAGGACCGGGGAAGCTATTTGAAATTCCCCGATGCTCCCGGTGCAGGGGAGGTTATGGCGAAATTTTTCGAAAATTTAGGGTGTTAGCCAAATTTTTGAAGAATTTGAAAATTTTCAGAAACTGAAAAGTTGGAAAATGGAAGCCAGATCGAACGTAGAGTTGATTGATCAAACCACTTTCGACTTTGTTCCTTTTCGGGGACGAAAAGTTTTAAGTGGGGGAGATTGTAACAACCCGAAAATCTGGGCCAGTTTAAAATTTTTATTTTGGCGATTTTAGCGAATTTTGAATATTTAAAATAGATTATTTTAAATAATATCGATGAGAAATTTATTTTGAATATAAATAGAACGTGTATATTATATACGCCGTCGTTAGAATATGAATAATTATATATAATTATAAAATAGAATTGAAAATGGCGCGGTAGTTCGATAATTCGATTTCAAACTTCAATTGAATGTACCGGGTGCAAAACAATCCAGATTTTAGTGAAACCAAAAATAATAGGATCTAATTGATAATATCTTTCCAACGAATCCGACAAATCAAAATTTCATAGCGGGAATCAAAAGATATGTCCAGTTGAAAATTCTGAATAGTCGCTATAGAATTCAGGCCCTTAAAAATAGACATTTTGCAAACGACCTCGGATTTCGAACAACCACTTTTGTTGGATCCGTGATGTCAAATTATTGTTAGATTCCAAATTTCATAATTTTTCGAATCAATATGTGAGCGTGGCGAAGGAAAACGCGTTTGACCAGTTTCAGTTGATTTTAATCGACTGGAAAATGGCCATTTTTCCAACGGTCTCAGAATTCGACGAAATTAGTTTGGTTAGGACCGTATCATCAATACGAAGCTAGAAAATATTTTTCTGGAATTTTTCGAGTTAGTATGTGACCCCGGTAAATAGAAATGTACGTTTAAAATTCAATATAATGATTTAAATGTAAATTTAACGAAAACTGATCGAAACGATCGAATCAGCTTACGATACATATCCCATTGTGTTCGGAATGGGGGTAATTAGCTAGGGGCGACAGTCGTTGGGTTCGATTTTGAGTTCGAATGAAAAAGTAACTTTTTGGAATAAATTAAATTAAATATATATTATTATATAAAGTCAACACTTACCTTTCTCTCTTCTCATTCATTCACCGTTAAAAAAAAAAAAAAAAAAACGCAGCACCCCCCCTCACTTCGCTGCCGCCCCCCTCCCTCGCGCACTGCCGGCCTCCTCCTCTCCTCCTTCCTCTTCCTCTCCTCCTCCTCCTCTTCTTCCTCCTCTTTCCCTCTTCCAATTTCATGAACCCTAGCCCCAAATCCACCACCACCCGCCACCGTGGGCCCCTCCAGCGCCTCCACCACCTTGCTGCAGCCTCCCCCACGTCCATCAGGCCCGCGCCCCCCCTCCAGCCCCCTCAATTCCGGCCGTGGGCCCCGCTACACCCAAAAACGCATTTTCACCAAAATTACCCGTTTTGCAAATAAGTCTCTGACCGTATTTCGCGAATAACTCCCAAACGGTGCGTTTTTGGCCAAAGTCCCTCAAGACCAAAGTCGTAGAGCGCGAAATTCTCTTCGATTTGGCTATATGGAAGTCGTGTTTTGGAATCCGGAGCTGCCCGGAAAACGCGTTTAAAGTCTGCTGTCCGGAAGCGGCAAAATTCGTGTACTTTCGCGAATTCCGGCGAAATGGCACATTTTCGGCAAGAAGACCACTAGGCAAAAGTTGTTCAGAATGGCGTGCTTGTGCTAGGATAAAAGATGGTGTGAAGATTGAAGCTTGTTTGCAAAGTCTGGAGCTCGAACAACAATTCAGCAGTTCAGAAAAGGCGTTAGAGAAAAAAAGTGAGTTTTCTCCGCTTTAAAGCTTCTATGATTTTTGACATATGAAGTTAATAAAAATATGATTTTTATGATATAGAGATGATAAAAATATGATTTTTACATTATAGAAGTATTAAAGATTTGATCTTTATTATGTAGAAGAAGCAAAGATGTGATTTTCATATAAGTGGCGATACAAAAATATAATCTTTATTATATGAACACCGTTGTAAAAATAGAATTTTTATCTATATAGTAGTAGTATAAAAATGTGATTTTTATATACATAGCAACAATATAAAAATGTGATTTTTATATACATGGCAACAATATAAAAATGTGATTTTTATACATGTAGTGGCTACGGGCAACGAAAGTGACAAAAGGCGAGAACGACAAGGTTTTCTACATAAGAAGAGTCGAGATGATTGGATTAGCTAGTTGGTGAGAACTTCTCACCTTTCAATTTCTTTTTCTAGTTATATATATATAAATACTAGGATGCAGACGGTGCTTAGTAGCACCCGACACAATCGTCCACAGACCATGGACTTGTTTGATTGGTTGTGTAGTTGGTTAGATTATTTGGTTGGAATTGAATTGTTTGGTGAAATGGAATGGATTTGATTGATGTGTGAATGGCGTGGGCCTTCACTAGACCGGGGATAAGGCTAGACCTCGTCCCGTTTCTAGTATCGTGTCGTTACGCCGCCGAAATTTTCTAAAATAAAAAGTGTTAGTTAAAAATAGTAAAGTGTTGAAATAAATATTTTTGACGTTAAAAATATAAATTTTAACGTGAATGTGAATAAATAAATATTCATTTACAAACCGGACGGTTTGATTATGTACACTGATTTGACTGACATTGATTGAGTCGATAAATTTTACACATCGCCCAACTGCACAAATAAAATCTGTGTTTGATTGTTTGAAACCCCACACGGGTGTTGGGATGAAATTTGGAAGTTCACTCATCCTGATTGATTAAATATGTCGATCGATCGATTGACAGGCTGTTATAAGCGTTAGATATCTATATTTGATGCTTATACAGTGTGGTGCACTTTGGATGATGGTTGATTGTTTATCAATGCTATTATATACATGTGTTGTATGGAATCCATATAATTAACGTTATATGGTGATTGATTAGGCCTCATTCCAATCGGGACAACAATGAATATTATAAAAGAAAATTCATGTGTTGAATATAAAAATAGTCATGTGTTGACGATGTTCATGTGTTGAGTGAAATATTTTATACAATGAAATTTACATCTTTATCATATTTAAAATTAGAACTACTTCCCAGTAGAAGCCTAATTGAAAATCAAACGATAGATACCATAGTTTTATAAAATATTTTACATAACAAAAATAGTGATGTGTTGACAGTACTCATGTGTTGAGATTAGTCAGGTGTTGGAAGAAATATAGATTCATGTGTTGAATAGAATAAATATTCATTTGTTGAATAGAATAACGGATTTATTGAAATATATAAAGCCGTGTTGATTAGAGTTGCGCTATTTTGACGTGAACGATATTTATATCGACTATATTCGTTTTTATAATGAATATAGAAAAGAAGTGATTTCAAAATATATCATTTTGAAAATATTATCATTTATATAGTAATGATATGAAATATTCAATTTTGATTAGAAATTGAATATAGAGTTGAAATGGTTTTGAAAACGAAGTTAAAACGGTTTATAAAATACGTTTTAAAAGGAAATCGACGAAATATATAATATATATATATATATTATATATATATATATAATGGCCTGAATAGAACGCGCCGCTCCGCGGCAGTTCGTGAATTTCGACCATTGACTTCGAATTGACGTTGCGGGAGATCCGACCGTCGGATTCTCCTAAAACCGGAACCGTTGGGTTCGTGTCGAAAAGAGCTTCCCAATGAATATTAGAAATTTGAAATCTAACGGTTGGATTTGGAATTATGTCCAAATCAAATTTGAAAAAGGTCGATGTAAGTGCAGTCTGATGGCCGTTGTTGGAAATCGACTGTACGGGCCTTGATAAAATTATTAAAAATATTAATAATTTGTGTAAAATCATAATATGTGAATTGGAAAGAACTGGGGTGAAAAATTCCATATTTGAAAAGATAAAAATAGATTTTTGTCGAAATGAACTAGTTTTGAACTAGAATTAAAATCAATTTATTTGTGAAATAAATAAATTGAATTTGAAAGTGATTTTAAAAATAATCAATATTCCCAATACGTGGATTGGACTGGAGTTGAATCGAAATTATCTTCGGGATATTTCGATGTTGGATTTCGTGACTATACAGATATTGTTATGGGAATTTGAAAGATATATTTTATATCGTTATTTCCAATACGATATATGTTGGTTTCAGAATTTGATATAGAATATAAGCCAATATATTTTCTATTCAGAGCCTTGTATTTAATATCAAATGTGATTTGGGTTTGTCGTGAATCGTGTTTTAGATGACATTGGTTCTTTAACCCAGTTAAAGGCAAGATGCTAATTTTTGAAAGGATTAAAACTTAGTGGAGTTTTAATGAATCTTTAATTAGATTGAAATGTGAATTGATAATTTAAATTAGCAAATCTGAAAGGTGATCGGGAATGGAGTACCACCAGTTTTGCTCCAAAGCGATAGTTAAATCTTTAATTAGATTTGAACGTGAAATGGTAATTAATTTTACCGATAACACAGTGGTGTTAGATGTGGAGTATTACCAGTTTTCTCCATGGGATATATAGGTTGGGATTGGGAAATAAAATAAATAATTACTTCGGTGTGGTTCGCTAATCCCGACTAGTTTGAAATGATATCCAAAGGAGGATTAAAGAATAAATTTAGAAGAATTTATCTTGGATAAAATTAACGGGAACATTTCCCTAAGAATGTGATTTTGTGAATAAAAGAATATTCTGAATTGGAATGAGGCGTTTGTTGTGTTTGTGTAACCTTTGTTTATCATATACGTGGGTTATTCAGAAAGGCCGGGTTATACCCATTCTGAAAAACCGATTCGACGAGATGTCGAAGATGAAGACGGTGGTTGAAGACCGGAAGTCTTCACATCGTTTGGGTGATTACTGGTAATCTTGATTGGGCTGTACACCCAAGATGAGGGAATCAGTTGGTGATCGTCCAGACGTACTTGGAGATGGATGGATATGCGAGGAAAGTGCCTCCGGTTTCGTTCAGACCCAGAACGAACTTGTAAATGGATTGTGTGTCTGACATTGGATTTTATTCTATGTTGATTGATCTCTATTAAATATACATCTGTTTGGCGGTGGAGAATTTATTCTCTTGCTTAACGCCCTTCTCTGAGACATACGAGCTCAGAGGTTGTATATCGATGGACATCAGTCGCATGGAGTGAATTGCCAATGTGGCATGCGTAAGTGGCAATTGATCAGGGCTTCTGTTGAAAAGCAAAGTCTTGTGGTTGATGATCAAAGCACGGCCTGTGTGGCGTAGCTTTGTGTATAACGTGAATTCGCGAGCCTCACACCTCGGTATGAGTCAAAAACGGGAGACGGACCGCTGGGAGAGCACGACGTTTCTTTCTAGCTAGGGTGGTGTCAGTGACCTACCAGCCCTGACATTTATATACTTTTCACCTGTGTGGTTGTTGGATACGAGGCGCCTCGGATATAGGTCTGTAAGGACCGGGAAACGTGTGTTCAGGAATTGCCAATCCTCAAAAGTAAGAGAGGACCGGCCCAGCCGATTCCAAGGATCATAGTGGGGTCCTGAGGCATTTGCTAGAGTGTCTCGAACGCGGAGAGGAGCTTGCCCCTTGCCTCGGCTCATGACGGAATCCAATTTCCAATACGTGTATTGCGGTTTTAATTGTAGAACTAGTATGGCGACATGATATATGGTACCCATGCCGCCTATGATTGATATTTATGATTGAAATTGTTTTGACACTATACACCTATAATAGTATCAAATGATTTGTTTTAAACGTACCAAGCATGTTTGGCTATTATAAGGGAAACCCCTATCCTCCGGCTTGCGTTGCATTGTGTGATGGGACCTGGGTCTTATAATAGCTTCATTTTTCCAAAGAGCATTGCGCTGTTTTGTTATATGCACTAGTATTCTTGGGAGGAAACCCGTTCCGTGTTATACGGCATGGTCCCTTGAATTACTATCTTTAAAGTAAAGTTTTAAATAACTGTTTTAGTTCTCACACCAGTCCCATGACTGACCTGGAGTTTATTGTTTTAACCTAAACTCTGGGTGCCCCTATTTTCCGCACGGGCAGCTAGTAGTTTTGGTTTTTGCAGATTTATATTCACAGGGTCCTGATATACAGCTGGAACGATGCTCGGAAAGCTCTGTATCCGTGTATCACTTTCAGTTGTGTTTTGTATATTTTCCGCTGCTATGTAATTTATTGTAATCTCTGATATTTGTCGAATGTAATTTATTCATTTATACTCTGTATATTCTTGTATCTGATGGAATTGTTGTAATAGCAATGAAATGTTCTTCTGTATGCGTTCTATTTTGTCTTGTCCTCAATTCTATCCGTGCTTTCCTTAACGGGGAAGTTCGGGTCGTCTCATGTTTCCAGATACAAACAAGGTCCACAGCGGAATATATGATAGCCTATAGCTAACCGGTGAAGCCTCCTGCTTCCAGCTTCTTCAAATGAATCTGTGAAATCCCGACTACTTGACTGCCCGTACAAATTTGGGCACCCAAGAGTTTAGGGAAAACAAACAAAATAAACTCTGGGTCAGTCATGGGACTGGTGTGAGTAAACTCCAACCAAGCTTGTTTAACTTTCAAAACCCTTTTCGAAAGAAAAGATAATAGTAAGACCAGCCCACACATAAATATGGACGGTTTTTATCTTACTATAACCCAAAACACTTTGATACGAAAATCCAGTGATATTATAATAATGTCTACATAAAGTAAATAACCAAATAGCAGAACGCTTGCATCTCACGCTCCACATATATAGTATAAAATCAAAAACCGTATGGCGCTTATTGGAGATTGGATTTCCAACATGACAAGGTATGGAACCACCTTCCGCTAGTGTATCTCTAGAGAGGAATACACTGGGTTCAACAAGAACATCTTGTAACCCGGCCCACACATGACCGACCACTCATTTCGCTTGAGTGTATCGAATGTATATCACCAACTGTTGGGATCAGCAACCGTCTCCCGACTGGGACAGCATCGAATAGAATAAGAAATTAAATGAACCTCTAGATAGGTGATTATACATCCTAATGGGTGCGACCCACATAGCCATGCTGCCTGCCCGATTTTTTGTCCTTTGATTTCCGTTGTCGCGGTTAGGAATCCTATGTGATATACGCCATTTGATTCAGACCTTAACTATTGTAGCACCTTCTTCATCAGTATCGGACCTTAATCCTTGAAATACACAACAGCTAGAACCAAAACAAAGCGAACTCCACCTATGTCCTTCTTAACGTCGTCTCATTCCTTGCCATCCTTCGACCGTTGTAGCCCCAATTATCCCCATCGCAACCTCACGGAACCCCCAATGTCACCAGAAAACACCTCGCCTCCCATTGAAACACTTGCATTAGAATTCCCACAGCAATCTGTTTTCCGTTCGAACCCAAATAGTCGCGACCCCCTCCACCATCGCATTACCCTAATTTACCCAAATCGGACACCATGCCCTGCCTGGAGTCATCGCGCCGCCACCTGGGGCGATTCCAAACCTCGACCGACCCTTCCGTCTTACATGGCTCCTGATTCGAACGTGTGCCTCTACTTGGATTCGACTGTGTGTAACTTCAAAGCTCGCGATGGTTTAAATTGCGAACTCGATTTGAATGGAAATGGTGAACGTGGTGTGGCCATTATTTTGTTTTGCTGAAAAGGAGGAGGGCACTCTCGTTTGTGAATCTTTGAATTTGATTACAGAAGTAAAAGGGGCGGCCATTTTTATTTTGCCAGAACGAATGGGTCTATGTGTGGTTTTATACACGAAGAAGGAGCAAAAATTCCAGCTCGAGGAAATGATAGGTCTGCGATATTGAAAGGTTAGGGTGGCGCCATTAATTCATGTTTTCATAGCTGGAGGAGGAAACAAATTTTACTGCTCAAGGTAAAATAGGACGACGCATACAGTTTAGGTCGGCTCTCCTATATTTATTTTCTTTTATATTCGATTTTATTTTAAATAGATAAAATATCTTGCGGTCCTTTAATTTGAAACCACGAACCACTATTTCAGCAAAACAACTGATGTTCCCAACATTATTCACTATTTTGAATTCAACGAAACAGATTATACAATTTAATTTGAATGTAATATAAAATAACCATTTTAAATCAATATAATATAATTTAAATTTAAACAAATGAATTCTTCGATAATAAATTATTATTTGTTATCGTTTAAATTCAAATAAAACTTCATATAAATCAATTTGACTCCATTTCAAATTTAATTACTTAAGATCCTCATATTACGATAGTTATGTCGATAATTCAATATAAAAATTGATTATATTATCAGCTCAATATTTAAAACGATATTAAATATTCAAAATAAATCGATCAGAAAAATCTGGGTCGTTACATCCTTCCCCCCTTAAAATAATTTCGTCCTCGAAATTGCGAAGGTAAGAAAATGGTACAAACCCATCACTTTTCACAACTTCTTTATGTTGAAACTCACCTCTTCATATTCCAACAAATTTAATTCCACCAAAACTTTTGGTTTTCTTTCATATGCATTCTAATTCATTCAAATTGATTCTGATTCAATTTATTCACTTTGATTTATTTTACTTGTCCAAGTTAAATTTAATTCCAGAATTCAAATTCCCGGGTTTCTATTCCAAATCCTTTTGAAATAATATATAAATATGAACATATATTTACTCCTATCACAAATTCAAAATATTTGAATTTTTCAACTAAACTTGTTTTCTTTTAAACAAATTCCTATCAAAAATTTCCTAAGGTAGCAATCCATCACTTAGAAACTCGAAAATGAACACTAATGAGGTTGTAGTCATCATCAGAATTATTTCCCAGCGACTGAAGTGAGTTCAGTGCTTTATCATTTTAAAAATCAATTCAAAATGATTTTCATTCAAAAACCCTTTCAAAATAAAACTATATTATTTTAATTACTTTGAAAAATATTTTTCAACTTCCCAGGATTAAAATTCCAAATTCTGGTTTGAATTTAATTCTAATTCATCTCATTTGTATATTTAATTTCATATACAAACTTTATTTGGTTCTATATAACCATTTAATTTTCTTATAGCCTCATTTGATTATAATATTAGCATCCAACACATCCATATATTATAATAAATTCAAAAAATATGCTTTCTATATCAGAATCTAATTTTGGGTAAAATAATTTCATTTACCCGCTTTAAAACATTATTATGTTGAATGTCTCTGTTCAAGTGTTTAGAAATCCCTGTCGACTTCGTGGCGTCCCACGATTCGACCAGAATTCATAAACCACTCAACAGACTAGCCAACATAATATAAAACAATTTTTATATCAACTAACAAATACGCTCTCTCGTATCTATACACTCAACTCATTCTAGGGTACTACTGACCCTATCTCTAATGAGCACATGCCACACAAGCCTAGGTGTTCGCTCAACCTAAGCTCTGATACCAACTGTAACGACCCGCAAATCCGTACTATCTGAGTTGACCAATAACACCACACGTCCAACCCAAATTGCACAGAAATACGAATCATTAATAGAAATAAGATAGAGGGTGAGAATAGATAAGATAGAAACTTAGAATAGAAGAAGAACGAAGATCACAAACTCACAGCGGAACGAATAAAATATATTATATAACATAACTTTTGAAATACAAATCAGTAACTTTATATACATACCAACATCAGAGCACAACAGTCATTTCTGGAACAGTTATAAACACCTGTTTCCAGATACAAACAAGGTCCACAGCGGAATATATGATAGCCTATAGCTAACCGGTGAAGCCTCCTGCTTCCAGCTTCTTCAAATGAATCTGTGAAATCCCGACTACTTGACTGCCCGTACAAATTTGGGCACCCAAGAGTTTAGGGAAAACAAACAAAATAAACTCTGGGTCAGTCATGGGACTGGTGTGAGTAAACTCCAACCAAGCTTGTTTAACTTTCAAAACCCTTTTCGAAAGAAAAGATAATAGTAAGACCAGCCCACACATAAATATGGACGGTTTTTATCTTACTATAACCCAAAACACTTTGATACGAAAATCCAGTGATATTATAATAATGTCTACATAAAGTAAATAACCAAATAGCAGAACGCTTGCATCTCACGCTCCACATATATAGTATAAAATCAAAAACCGCATGGCGCTTATTGGAGATTGGATTTCCAACATGACAAGGTATGGAACTACCTTCCGCTAGTGTATCTCTAGAGAGGAATACACTGGGTTCAACAAGAACATCTTGTAACCCGGCCCACACATGACCGACCACTCATTTCGCTTGAGTGTATCGAATGTATATCACCAACGGTTGGGATCAGCAACCGTCTCCCGACTGGGACAGCATCGAATAGAATAAGAAATTAAATGAACCTCTAGATAGGTGATTATACATCCTAATGGGTGCGACCCACATAGCCATGCTGCCTGCCCGATTTTTTGTCCTTTCCCGGTTGTTGAGGCCTGAGGCTACGAATACTTACCATTCATTGATAGCGCATCCACTTTGAATGCCACATTGTCAGATCCGTTAATCGCTAGTTGAGTTTGCACAAATATTCTGGATATTATGCTAAGGGAATAAATCCGTTGCAACCATATATATTTATACAGACCAACCCATTTGATCATTTGAAATACTCTGTCAGACATTCGTCCATTTACGTTCGTTCTGGGATTGAACGAAACCGAAGGCACTATTTCTATTTAATAGAAAAAGTCCTTGCACTTTACTCCGTCTTCAATATATTCAGCATACTTGGTTCGCAACGCTTATGCCGATACGGAGTGGTTCTTCGGATAATAATCCAACCGGTCTCTCCATATTGACAACGATGGTCAAAACTTCGATAGTCTGTGATTTAACTATCGAATAAAACAAGTGTTCATCCAAACATATCAAACAAATCACTGGGCTCTTTAATTAATATTTCGTTAATTAAATCTCTTCTCCATTTCCTTATCAATATTTGTTACCCAAATATTTTCAATAACCATATTGGCCCTTTACGCTATTTGGAAAGCATTTCCCAATATCAACTCCTTTTATTTTCTATATATTAGAAAATATCTCTATTTGCAATTGAAAACAATTTCAATCACTTATCTCTATTCCGACTATTTTAATTATACTCAGGAAATATTTACTTTTATATTTCCAAAACTCCATCACTTGGGTTTAAAACGAATGTTGTGTAAACCATCGTTACAACAACCCAAAATATTTTATTTAACTAACTCTTTTTCAAACACTTCTCTTCGAGACTGGACCTTGCTATTTATCCATTAAAAATGAAATCAATCAAGTTGGGGTAAAATTACCTCTCAGACCTTAACTGAAAACATCCTCAACTTCAAAACGGCAAAACCACTTACCTCGAATAAACACACTATACAATCCAATTGTTCATTTTTAAAACATGTATAAAGTTCGCTTTCTATTTCTAATTAATAGATTTCCCTTTTTGTTTCCAATACTCTATTTTGATTTCATTTCCTTATCGAATTCTACATTTATTGATACATTGATTTATAACTATCAAATTATCTGAAAAATATTCTATCTCCTTAAATTCCCGGAAAAATTCGCCATAACCTCCCCTGTATCGGGAGCATCGGGAAATTTCAAATAGCTTTCCCGGTCCTTCTTATCTCAAAAAGAAAAAGAAAAAGCCAAGCGGCTAGCCGATACGGCACATAAAACCTCATATGGAATTTTAAACATGTACCTTATTGTCGAGCACACGAATTATACACCTTCATCACTTTACCCCATACCTGTCTCCTGTATGTCTATACCTGTCCAATTGATTTCAACTATTCCCAATTGCTTTAACTCAATTCGTTAATTAACTTGTTAATTAACTCTTTGGTCTATTTCACTTTTATATTTGGACATGACATGTTCCAATATATTTTTAACTTGCTTATCAACTAATCGAATTCAAATTTCAATTAAAGTTCTATATTCGATTTCGAATATATATTTACAAACGCCAAATTCACTTTTCAAGGTTTGACTTTAGTTCAAACTCGATTAACTAATTTCTACTTTGACTTAATCAAAATGGGGTTATTGTTTCCAAAAATCTCTTTACTTACTTCACTTGAGCTCGCCTTTATTTTCTAACTCAAGTTTAGGCTTTTAAATGGGAATTTGGATTTTTATTTGCTTAAAAATCCTTATATTCATATACAAAATCCATTATGGTTTATAATGGTTTCTGGCGCTGCACTTTTAAATATTTGATTTTGACATATCTCAGAATCTATTTGACGAAATCCCGATTTTTCTCTTCTATTAGAAAACTATTATCTAACTGGTCCTAACGGTTCTTGTTTCAAAGAATTCCGACTTAATTTTACTCCGATATACTCAAATGAAGTTCGAGTCGCCAATTTCCGAACTGCAGCGCTGCGGCGAGTTCGTTTTAATTATATTTATATATATACTTTTCAACTTCGTTAAAAATAAATTCAACTCCATTCTAATATATATATTCCAAATTCCATTTGAATCTTTTACATTTCAAATTCCATAGTTTAAATTCTGTATTCAAATTCCATTTGAGATCCTTTATTCGAATTCCATTTCAAATCCTTTATTTAACTTCCACTTTAATTCAACTCCTTTTTGAATTTCTATATTTGAAATTCATACTTGAATTTAGATATTCAAACTCCATTTTGAATTCCCTTTTGAAATTCAAATATTCAAACTCCATTTGAATTTCGATGTTCAAATCTATTTCCAACTCCATTTGAATTAAAATATTCCAATTTTCTTTCAAACCCCATTTGAATTCTAAATTCGAATTCATTTACAAATACCATTTGAATTCTAAATTCAAATTCATTAGTTAAACTCCATATTTAATTTTCTTGAATTCCAATACCTTATTTTATTCCTTTGAATTAAATTCCACTTTAAATGCTATAATCAAACCCCTTTGAATTCTATTTTTCAAAACTCTATATTTTACTTTTCTTTATTCAAATCCATTTGAATTCCTTTGAATTCTATTTCAATTTCTTACATCCAAATTCTATAACTAAATCACATTTAAATTTCTGTATTCAAATCCTATATTTAAACTCTAGTCAAATTCTATTTATTCAATTTGACTTTTATTTAAATAAAAATTCGAATTTATCGAATTCAAATCATAAATCCTTATGGATTTATTTTCGTTCAATTTATATTCTGAACATCAGAATAAATTCTATCGTTTATTTCTTTAAACGATTTTCCCATTTCTATTTTCAAATTCACATTTGAATTTAATATTCAAATTATCCAAATGATAATTTTTCCACTTTCTATTTACAAACCTCATTTAAACTAGTCTCGCTTTCAAATAAAATATTTCATCTTTCGAAAAAATATATGTCCTTTTTCAAAGTCACACTTGTATTTCTATTTTCTGAATTATCCAATGATAATTCATTTCACTCCACTTATAAACTTCGTTTATAAAGGAATCACTTGTTTTATTTTTCAAACAAGTTTATATTTCAAATCTATTTAAAAATTCAAATTCTATTTAAAAATAGAATTTTCCCTTTTAAATTCAAATATCCTTCCACGATATTTTAAATAAATTAACACTCAGCCCAGTGATATTTAAAACAATCAAATCACCCAATTTTCAATCATTTTATTTTTAACACATCATATATGAATATATGAAATCAGCAAACAACAAACAGATGATGTATTTTTGAGGAATCCAGTTGGATCCCTCCAACCTGTTTTCCTGCATCCACAGATGTTAGCACATAAATAATACCCATTCTGCTTCGTGGCAGAATATCGCGGTATAGAAGGTCATCCACTAATCATAGCGTGGGGCGTATAGGGTAATCATCCGCTAATGAAACCGCGGGCATCCGCTAATGAGACTGCGGGAATCCAACCAATCATCAACCCAATATATATATATAATAGCCTAAATAACTAATATATATAAAGCAAGCAGAAAAATCCAAACGAGCAACAACAATTATTTTTAACGAAATAAAAATAATTATAAATAAAAGGTGAGTGAGATTTACTCACCAGATTTCAATTCTTGTTGGTCTGTTTGCTTTGCTAAAATTGAACACTATTTAACTTCAGCACCAAATCCCCTTTGATTTCCGTTGTCGCAGTTAGGAATCCTATGTGATATACGCCATTTGATTCAGACCTTAACTATTGTAGCACCTTCTTCATCAGTATCGGACCTTAATCCTTGAAATACACAACAGCTAGAACCAAAACAAAGCGAACTCCACCTATGTCCTTCTTAACGTCGTCTCATTCCTTGCCATCCTTCGACCGTTGTAGCCCCAATTATCCCCATCGCAACCTCACGGAACCCCCAATGTCACCAGAAAACACCTCGCCTCCCATTGAAACACTTGCATTAGAATTCCCACAGCAATCTGTTTTCCGTTCGAACCCAAATAGTCGCGACCCCCTCCACCATCGCATTACCCTAATTTACCCAAATCGGACACCATGCCCTGCCTGGAGTCATCGCGCCGCCACCTGGGGCGATTCCAAACCTCGACCGACCCTTCCGTCTTACATGGCTCCTGATTCGAACGCGTGCCTCTACTTGGATTCGACTGTGTGTAACTTCAAAGCTCGCGATGGTTTAAATTGCGAACTCGATTTGAATGGAAATGGTGAACGTGGTGTGGCCATTATTTTGTTTTGCTGAAAAGGAGGAGGGCACTCTCGTTTGTGAATCTTTGAATTTGATTACAGAAGTAAAAGGGGCGGCCATTTTTATTTTGCCAGAACGAATGGGTCTATGTGTGGTTTTATACACGAAGAAGGAGCAAAAATTCCAGCTCGAGGAAATGATAGGTCTGCGATATTGAAAGGTTAGGGTGGCGCCATTAATTCATGTTTTCATAGCTGGAGGAGGAAACAAATTTTACTGCTCAAGGTAAAATAGGACGACGCATACAGTTTAGGTCGGCTCTCCTATATTTATTTTCTTTTATATTCGATTTTATTTTAAATAGATAAAATATCTTGCGGTCCTTTAATTTGAAACCACGAACCACTATTTCAGCAAAACAACTGATGTTCCCAACATTATTCACTATTTTGAATTCAACGAAACAGATTATACAATTTAATTTGAATGTAATATAAAATAACCATTTTAAATCAATATAATATAATTTAAATTTAAACAAATGAATTCTTCGATAATAAATTATTATTTGTTATCGTTTAAATTCAAATAAAACTTCATATAAATCAATTTGACTCCATTTCAAATTTAATTACTTAAGATCCTCATATTACGATAGTTATGTCGATAATTCAATATAAAAATTGATTATATTATCAGCTCAATATTTAAAACGATATTAAATATTCAAAATAAATCGATCAGAAAAATCTGGGTCGTTACATCCTTCCCCCCTTAAAATAATTTCGTCCTCGAAATTGCGAAGGTAAGAAAATGGTACAAACCCATCACTTTTCACAACTTCTTTATGTTGAAACTCACCTCTTCATATTCCAACAAATTTAATTCCACCAAAACTTTTGGTTTTCTTTCATATGCATTCTAATTCATTCAAATTGATTCTGATTCAATTTATTCACTTTGATTTATTTTACTTGTCCAAGTTAAATTTAATTCCAGAATTCAAATTCCCGGGTTTCTATTCCAAATCCTTTTGAAATAATATATAAATATGAACATATATTTACTCCTATCACAAATTCAAAATATTTGAATTTTTCAACTAAACTTGTTTTCTTTTAAACAAATTCCTATCAAAAATTTCCTAAGGTAGCAATCCATCACTTAGAAACTCGAAAATGAACACTAATGAGGTTGCAGTCATCATCAGAATTATTTCCCAGCGACTGAAGTGAGTTCAGTGCTTTATCATTTTAAAAATCAATTCAAAATGATTTTCATTCAAAAACCCTTTCAAAATAAAACTATATTATTTTAATTACTTTGAAAAATATTTTTCAACTTCCCAGGATTAAAATTCCAAATTCTGGTTTGAATTTAATTCTAATTCATCTCATTTGTATATTTAATTTCATATACAAACTTTATTTGGTTCTATATAACCATTTAATTTTCTTATAGCCTCATTTGATTATAATATTAGCATCCAACACATCCATATATTATAATAAATTCAAAAAATATGCTTTCTATATCAGAATCTAATTTTGGGTAAAATAATTTCATTTACCCGCTTTAAAACATTATTATGTTGAATGTCTCTGTTCAAGTGTTTAGAAATCCCTGTCGACTTCGTGGCGTCCCACGATTCGACCAGAATTCATAAACCACTCAACAGACTAGCCAACATAATATAAAACAATTTTTATATCAACTAACAAATACGCTCTCTCGTATCTATACACTCAACTCATTCTAGGGTACTACTGCCCCTATCTCTAATGAGCACATGCCACACAAGCCTAGGTGTTCGCTCAATCTAAGCTCTGATACCAACTGTAACGACCCGCAAATCCGTACTATCTGAGTTGACCAATAACACCACACGTCCAACCCAAATTGCACAGAAATACGAATCATTAATAGAAAGAAGATAGAGGGCGAGAATAGATAAGATAGAAACTTAGAATAGAAGAAGAACGAAGATCACAAACTCACAGCGGAACGAATAAAATATATTATATAACATAACTTTTGAAATACAAATCAGTAATTTTATATACATACCAACATCAGAGCACAACAGTCATTTCTGGAACAGTTATAAACACCTGTTTCCAGATACAAACAAGGTCCACAGCGGAATATATGATAGCCTATAGCTAACCGGTGAAGCCTCCTGCTTCCAGCTTCTTCAAATGAATCTGTGAAATCCCGACTACTTGACTGCCCGTACAAATTTGGGCACCCAAGAGTTTAGGGAAAACAAACAAAATAAACTCTGGGTCAGTCATGGGACTGGTGTGAGTAAACTCCAACCAAGCTTGTTTAACTTTCAAAACCCTTTTCGAAAGAAAAGATAATAGTAAGACCAGCCCACACATAAATATGGACGGTTTTTATCTTACTATAACCCAAAACACTTTGATACGAAAATCCAGTGATATTATAATAATGTCTACATAAAGTAAATAACCAAATAGCAGAACGCTTGCATCTCACGCTCCACATATATAGTATAAAATCAAAAACCGCATGGCGCTTATTGGAGATTGGATTTCCAACATGACAAGGTATGGAACTACCTTCCGCTAGTGTATCTCTAGAGAGGAATACACTGGGTTCAACAAGAACATCTTGTAACCCGGCCCACACATGACCGACCACTCATTTCGCTTGAGTGTATCGAATGTATATCACCAACGGTTGGGATCAGCAACCGTCTCCCGACTGGGACAGCATCGAATAGAATAAGAAATTAAATGAACCTCTAGATAGGTGATTATACATCCTAATGGGTGCGACCCACATAGCCATGCTGCCTGCCCGATTTTTTGTCCTTTCCCGGTTGTTGAGGCCTGAGGCTACGAATACTTACCATTCATTGATAGCGCATCCACTTTGAATGCCACATTGTCAGATCCGTTAATCGCTAGTTGAGTTTGCACAAATATTCTGGATATTATGCTAAGGGAATAAATCCGTTGCAACCATATATATTTATACAGACCAACCCATTTGATCATTTGAAATACTCTGTCAGACATTCGTCCATTTACGTTCGTTCTGGGATTGAACGAAACCGAAGGCACTATTTCTATTTAATAGAAAAAGTCCTTGCACTTTACTCCGTCTTCAATATATTCAGCATACTTGGTTCGCAACGCTTATGCCGATACGGAGTGGTTCTTCGGATAATAATCCAACCGGTCTCTCCATATTGACAACGATGGTCAAAACTTCGATAGTCTGTGATTTAACTATCGAATAAAACAAGTGTTCATCCAAACATATCAAACAAATCACTGGGCTCTTTAATTAATATTTCGTTAATTAAATCTCTTCTCCATTTCCTTATCAATATTTGTTACCCAAATATTTTCAATAACCATATTGGCCCTTTACGCTATTTGGAAAGCATTTCCCAATATCAACTCCTTTTATTTTCTATATATTAGAAAATATCTCTATTTGCAATTGAAAACAATTTCAATCACTTATCTCTATTCCGACTATTTTAATTATACTCAGGAAATATTTACTTTTATATTTCCAAAACTCCATCACTTGGGTTTAAAACGAATGTTGTGTAAACCATCGTTACAACAACCCAAAATATTTTATTTAACTAACTCTTTTTCAAACACTTCTCTTCGAGACTGGACCTTTCTATTTATCCATTAAAAATGAAATCAATCAAGTTGGGGTAAAATTACCTCTCAGACCTTAACTGAAAACATCCTCAACTTCAAAACGGCAAAACCACTTACCTCGAATAAACACACTATACAATCCAATTGTTCATTTTTAAAACATGTATAAAGTTCGCTTTCTATTTCTAATTAATAGATTTCCCTTTTTGTTTCCAATACTCTATTTTGATTTCATTTCCTTATCGAATTCTACATTTATTGATACATTGATTTATAACTATCAAATTATCTGAAAAATATTCTATCTCCTTAAATTCCCGGAAAAATTCGCCATAACCTCCCCTGTATCGGGAGCATCAGGAAATTTCAAATAGCTTTCCCGGTCCTTCTTATCTCAAAAAGAAAAAGAAAAAGCCAAGCGGCTAGCCGATACGGCACATAAAACCTCATATGGAATTTTAAACATGTACCTTATTGTCGAGCACACGAATTATACACCTTCATCACTTTACCCCATACCTGTCTCCTGTATGTCTATACCTGTCCAATTGATTTCAACTATTCCCAATTGCTTTAACTCAATTCGTTAATTAACTTGTTAATTAACTCTTTGGTCTATTTCACTTTTATATTTGGACATGACATGTTCCAATATATTTTTAACTTGCTTATCAACTAATCGAATTCAAATTTCAATTAAAGTTCTATATTCGATTTCGAATATATATTTACAAACGCCAAATTCACTTTTCAAGGTTTGACTTTAGTTCAAACTCGATTAACTAATTTCTACTTTGACTTAATCAAAATGGGGTTATTGTTTCCAAAAATCTCTTTACTTACTTCACTTGAGCTCGCCTTTATTTTCTAACTCAAGTTTAGTCTTTTAAATGGGAATTTGGATTTTTATTTGCTTAAAAATCCTTATATTCATATACAAAATCCATTATGGTTTATAATGGTTTCTGGCGCTGCACTTTTAAATATTTGATTTTGACATATCTCAGAATCTATTTGACGAAATCCCGATTTTTCTCTTCTATTAGAAAACTATTATCTAACTGGTCCTGACGGTTCTTGTTTCAAAGAATTCCGACTTAATTTTACTCCGATATACTCAAATGAAGTTCGAGTCGCCAATTTCCGAACTGCAGCGCTGCGGCGAGTTCGTTTTAATTATATTTATATATATATACTTTTCAACTTCGTTAAAAATAAATTCAACTCCATTCTAATATATATATTCCAAATTCCATTTGAA
Organism: Allium sativum; assembly: GCA_030737875.1. Lineage (NCBI taxonomy): Eukaryota > Viridiplantae > Streptophyta > Magnoliopsida > Asparagales > Amaryllidaceae > Allium > Allium sativum. The sequence continues at coordinate 326,160,839 of CM060918.1, forward strand.
TCTTTTACATTTCAAATTCCATAGTTTAAATTCTGTATTCAAATTCCATTTGAGATCCTTTATTCGAATTCCATTTCAAATCCTTTATTTAACTTCCACTTTAATTCAACTCCTTTTTGAATTTCTATATTTGAAATTCATACTTGAATTTAGATATTCAAACTCCATTTTGAATTCCCTTTTGAAATTCAAATATTCAAACTCCATTTGAATTTCGATGTTCAAATCTATTTCCAACTCCATTTGAATTAAAATATTCCAATTTTCTTTCAAACCCCATTTGAATTCTAAATTCGAATTCATTTACAAATACCATTTGAATTCTAAATTCAAATTCATTAGTTAAACTCCATATTTAATTTTCTTGAATTCCAATACCTTATTTTATTCCTTTGAATTAAATTCCACTTTAAATGCTATAATCAAACCCCTTTGAATTCTATTTTTCAAAACTCTATATTTTACTTTTCTTTATTCAAATCCATTTGAATTCCTTTGAATTCTATTTCAATTTCTTACATCCAAATTCTATAACTAAATCACATTTAAATTTCTGTATTCAAATCCTATATTTAAACTCTAGTCAAATTCTATTTATTCAATTTGACTTTTATTTAAATAAAAATTCGAATTTATCGAATTCAAATCATAAATCCTTATGGATTTATTTTCGTTCAATTTATATTCTGAACATCAGAATAAATTCTATCGTTTATTTCTTTAAACGATTTTCCCATTTCTATTTTCAAATTCACATTTGAATTTAATATTCAAATTATCCAAATGATAATTTTTCCACTTTCTATTTACAAACCTCATTTAAACTAGTCTCGCTTTCAAATAAAATATTTCATCTTTGGAAAAAATATATGTCCTTTTTCAAAGTCACACTTGTATTTCTATTTTCTGAATTATCCAATGATAATTCATTTCACTCCACTTATAAACTTCGTTTATAAAGGAATCACTTGTTTTATTTTTCAAACAAGTTTATATTTCAAATCTATTTAAAAATTCAAATTCTATTTAAAAATAGAATTTTCCCTTTTAAATTCAAATATCCTTCCACGATATTTTAAATAAATTAACACTCAGCCCAGTAATATTTAAAACAATCAAATCACCCAATTTTCAATCATTTTATTTTTAACACATCATATATGAATATATGAAATCAGCAAACAACAAACAGATGATGTATTTTTGAGGAATCCAGTTGGATCCCTCCAACCTGTTTTCCTGCATCCACAGATGTTAGCACATAAATAATACCCATTCTGCTTCGTGGCAGAATATCGCGGTATAGAAGGTCATCCACTAATCATAGCGTGGGGCGTATAGGGTAATCATCCGCTAATGAAACCGCGGGCATCCGCTAATGAGACTGCGGGAATCCAACCAATCATCAACCCAATATATATATATATAATAGCCTAAATAACTAATATATATAAAGCAAGCAGAAAAATCCAACCGAGCAACAACAATTATTTTTAATAAAATAAAAATAATTATAAATAAAAGGTGAGTGAGATTTACTCACCAGATTTCAATTCTTGTTGGTCTGTTTGCTTTGCTAAAATTGAACACTATTTAACTTCAGCACCAAATCCCCTTTGATTTCCGTTGTCGCAGTTAGGAATCCTATGTGATATACGCCATTTGATTCAGACCTTAACTATTGTAGCACCTTCTTCATCAGTATCGGACCTTAATCCTTGAAATACACAACAGCTAGAACCAAAACAAAGCGAACTCCACCTATGTCCTTCTTAACGTCGTCTCATTCCTTGCCATCCTTCGACCGTTGTAGCCCCAATTATCCCCATCGCAACCTCACGGAACCCCCAATGTCACCAGAAAACACCTCGCCTCCCATTGAAACACTTGCATTAGAATTCCCACAGCAATCTGTTTTCCGTTCGAACCCAAATAGTCGCGACCCCCTCCACCATCGCATTACCCTAATTTACCCAAATCGGACACCATGCCCTGCCTGGAGTCATCGCGCCGCCACCTGGGGCGATTCCAAACCTCGACCGACCCTTCCGTCTTACATGGCTCCTGATTCGAACGCGTGCCTCTACTTGGATTCGACTGTGTGTAACTTCAAAGCTCGCGATGGTTTAAATTGCGAACTCGATTTGAATGGAAATGGTGAACGTGGTGTGGCCATTATTTTGTTTTGCTGAAAAGGAGGAGGGCACTCTCGTTTGTGAATCTTTGAATTTGATTACAGAAGTAAAAGGGGCGGCCATTTTTATTTTGCCAGAACGAATGGGTCTATGTGTGGTTTTATACACGAAGAAGGAGCAAAAATTCCAGCTCGAGGAAATGATAGGTCTGCGATATTGAAAGGTTAGGGTGGCGCCATTAATTCATGTTTTCATAGCTGGAGGAGGAAACAAATTTTACTGCTCAAGGTAAAATAGGACGACGCATACAGTTTAGGTCGGCTCTCCTATATTTATTTTCTTTTATATTCGATTTTATTTTAAATAGATAAAATATCTTGCGGTCCTTTAATTTGAAACCACGAACCACTATTTCAGCAAAACAACTGATGTTCCCAACATTATTCACTATTTTGAATTCAACGAAACAGATTATACAATTTAATTTGAATGTAATATAAAATAACCATTTTAAATCAATATAATATAATTTAAATTTAAACAAATGAATTCTTCGATAATAAATTATTATTTGTTATCGTTTAAATTCAAATAAAACTTCATATAAATCAATTTGACTCCATTTCAAATTTAATTACTTAAGATCCTCATATTACGATAGTTATGTCGATAATTCAATATAAAAATTGATTATATTATCAGCTCAATATTTAAAACGATATTAAATATTCAAAATAAATCGATCAGAAAAATCTGGGTCGTTACATCCTTCCCCCCTTAAAATAATTTCGTCCTCGAAATTGCGAAGGTAAGAAAATGGTACAAACCCATCACTTTTCACAACTTCTTTATGTTGAAACTCACCTCTTCATATTCCAACAAATTTAATTCTTTTCGTTTTCTTTCATATGCATTCTAATTCATTCAAATTGATTCTGATTCAATTTATTCACTTTGATTTATTTTACTTGTCCAAGTTAAATTTAATTCCAGAATTCAAATTCCCGGGTTTCTATTCCAAATCCTTTTGAAATAATATATAAATATGAACATATATTTACTCCTATCACAAATTCAAAATATTTGAATTTTTCAACTAAACTTGTTTTCTTTTAAACAAATTCCTATCAAAAATTTCCTAAGGTAGCAATCCATCACTTAGAAACTCGAAAATGAACACTAATGAGGCTGCAGTCATCATCAGAATTATTTCCCAGCGACTGAAGTGAGTTCAGTGCTTTATCATTTTAAAAATCAATTCAAAATGATTTTCATTCAAAAACCCTTTCAAAATAAAACTATATTATTTTAATTACTTTGAAAAATATTTTTCAACTTCCCAGGATTAAAATTCCAAATTCTGGTTTGAATTTAATTCTAATTCATCTCATTTGTATATTTAATTTCATATACAAACTTTATTTGGTTCTATATAACCATTTAATTTTCTTATAGCCTCATTTGATTATAATATTATCATCCAACACATCCATATATTATAATAAATTCAAAAAATATGCTTTCTATATCAGAATCTAATTTTGGGTAAAATAATTTCATTTACCCGCTTTAAAACATTATTATGTTGAATGTCTCTGTTCAAGTGTTTAGAAATCCCTGTCGACTTCGTGGCGTCCCACGATTCGACCAGAATTCATAAACCACTCAACAGACTAGCCAACATAATATAAAACAATTTTTATATCAACTAACAAATACGCTCTCTCGTATCTATACACTCAACTCATTCTAGGGTACTACTGACCCTATCTCTAATGAGCACATGCCACACAAGCCTAGGTGTTCGCTCAACCTAAGCTCTGATACCAACTGTAACGACCCGCAAATCCGTACTATCTGAGTTGACCAATAACACCACACGTCCAACCCAAATTGCACAGAAATACGAATCATTAATAGAAAGAAGATAGAGGGCGAGAATAGATAAGATAGAAACTTAGAATAGAAGAAGAACGAAGATCACAAACTCACAGCGGAACGAATAAAATATATTATATAACATAACTTTTGAAATACAAATCAGTAATTTTATATACATACCAACATCAGAGCACAACAGTCATTTCTGGAACAGTTATAAACACCTGTTTCCAGATACAAACAAGGTCCACAGCGGAATATATGATAGCCTATAGCTAACCGGTGAAGCCTCCTGCTTCCAGCTTCTTCAAATGAATCTGTGAAATCCCGACTACTTGACTGCCCGTACAAATTTGGGCACCCAAGAGTTTAGGGAAAACAAACAAAATAAACTCTGGGTCAGTCATGGGACTGGTGTGAGTAAACTCCAACCAAGCTTGTTTAACTTTCAAAACCCTTTTCGAAAGAAAAGATAATAGTAAGACCAGCCCACACATAAATATGGACGGTTTTTATCTTACTATAACCCAAAACACTTTGATACGAAAATCCAGTGATATTATAATAATGTCTACATAAAGTAAATAACCAAATAGCAGAACGCTTGCATCTCACGCTCCACATATATAGTATAAAATCAAAAACCGCATGGCGCTTATTGGAGATTGGATTTCCAACATGACAAGGTATGGAACTACCTTCCGCTAGTGTATCTCTAGAGAGGAATACACTGGGTTCAACAAGAACATCTTGTAACCCGGCCCACACATGACCGACCACTCATTTCGCTTGAGTGTATCGAATGTATATCACCAACGGTTGGGATCAGCAACCGTCTCCCGACTGGGACAGCATCAAATAGAATAAGAAATTAAATGAACCTCTAGATAGGTGATTATACATCCTAATGGGTGCGACCCACATAGCCATGCTGCCTGCCCGATTTTTTGTCCTTTCCCGGTTGTTGAGGCCTGAGGCTACGAATACTTACCATTCATTGATAGCGCATCCACTTTGAATGCCACATTGTCAGATCCGTTAATCGCTAGTTGAGTTTGCACAAATATTCTGGATATTATGCTAAGGGAATAAATCCGTTGCAACCATATATATTTATACATACCAACCCATTTGATCATTTGAAATACTCTGTCAGACATTCGTCCATTTACGTTCGTTCTGGGATTGAACGAAACCGAAGGCACTATTTCTATTTAATAGAAAAAGTCCTTGCACTTTACTCCGTCTTCAATATATTCAGCATACTTGGTTCGCAACGCTTATGCCGATACGGAGTGGTTCTTCGGATAATAATCCAACCGGTCTCTCCATATTGACAACGATGGTCAAAACTTCGATAGTCTGTGATTTAACTATCGAATAAAACAAGTGTTCATCCAAACATATCAAACAAATCACTGGGCTCTTTAATTAATATTTCGTTAATTAAATCTCTTCTCCATTTCCTTATCAATATTTGTTACCCAAATATTTTCAATAACCATATTGGCCCTTTACGCTATTTGGAAAGCATTTCCCAATATCAACTCCTTTTATTTTCTATATATTAGAAAATATCTCTATTTGCAATTGAAAACAATTTCAATCACTTATCTCTATTCCGACTATTTTAATTATACTCAGGAAATATTTACTTTTATATTTCCAAAACTCCATCACTTGGGTTTAAAACGAATGTTGTGTAAACCATCGTTACAACAACCCAAAATATTTTATTTAACTAACTCTTTTTCAAACACTTCTCTTCGAGACTGGACCTTGCTATTTATCCATTAAAAATGAAATCAATCAAGTTGGGGTAAAATTACCTCTCAGACCTTAACTGAAAACATCCTCAACTTCAAAACGGCAAAACCACTTACCTCGAATAAACACACTATACAATCCAATTGTTCATTTTTAAAACATATATAAAGTTCGCTTTCTATTTCTAATTAATAGATTTCCCTTTTTGTTTCCAATACTCTATTTTGATTTCATTTCCTTATCGAATTCTACATTTATTGATACATTGATTTATAACTATCAAATTATCTGAAAAATATTCTATCTCCTTAAATTCCCGGAAAAATTCGCCATAACCTCCCCTGTATCGGGAGCATCGGGAAATTTCAAATAGCTTTCCCGGTCCTTCTTATCTCAAAAAAAAAAGAAAAAGCCAAGCGGCTAGCCGATACGGCACATAAAACCTCATATGGAATTTTAAACATGTACCTTATTGTCGAGCACACGAATTATACACCTTCATCACTTTACCCCATACCTGTCTCCTGTATGTCTATACCTGTCCAATTGATTTCAACTATTCCCAATTGCTTTAACTCAATTCGTTAATTAACTTGTTAATTAACTCTTTGGTCTATTTCACTTTTATATTTGGACATGACATGTTCCAATATATTTTTAACTTGCTTATCAACTAATCGAATTCAAATTTCAATTAAAGTTCTATATTCGATTTCGAATATATATTTACGAACGCCAAATTCACTTTTCAAGGTTTGACTTTAGTTCAAACTCGATTAACTAATTTCTACTTTGACTTAATCAAAATGGGGTTATTGTTTCCAAAAATCTCTTTACTTACTTCACTTGAGCTCGCCTTTATTTTCTAACTCAAGTTTAGGCTTTTAAATGGGAATTTGGATTTTTATTTGCTTAAAAATCCTTATATTCATATACAAAATCCATTATGGTTTATAATGGTTTCTGGCGCTGCACTTTTAAATATTTGATTTTGACATATCTCAGAATCTATTTGACGAAATCCCGATTTTTCGCTTCTATTAGAAAACTATTATCTAACTGGTCCTGACGGTTCTTGTTTCAAAGAATTCCGACTTAATTTTACTCCGATATACTCAAATGAAGTTCGAGTCGCCAATTTCCGAACTGCAGCGCTGCGGCGAGTTCGTTTTAATTATATTTATATATATATACTTTTCAACTTCGTTAAAAATAAATTCAACTCCAATTTAATATATATATTCCAAATTCCATTTGAATCTTTTACATTTCAAATTCCATAGTTTAAATTCTGTATTCAAATTCCATTTGAGATCCTTTATTCGAATTCCATTTCAAATCCTTTATTTAACTTCCACTTTAATTCAACTCCTTTTTGAATTTCTATATTTGAAATTCATACTTGAATTTAGATATTCAAACTCCATTTTGAATTCCCTTTTGAAATTCAAATATTCAAACTCCATTTGAATTTCGATGTTCAAATCTATTTCCAACTCCATTTGAATTAAAATATTCCAATTTTCTTTCAAACCCCATTTGAATTCTAAATTCGAATTCATTTACAAATACCATTTGAATTCTAAATTCAAATTCATTAGTTAAACTCCATATTTAATTTTCTTGAATTCCAATACCTTATTTTATTCCTTTGAATTAAATTCCACTTTAAATGCTATAATCAAACCCCTTTGAATTCTATTTTTCAGAACTCTATATTTTACTTTTCTTTATTCAAATCCATTTGAATTCCTTTGAATTCTATTTCAATTTCTTACATCCAAATTCTATAACTAAATCACATTTAAATTTCTGTATTCAAATCCTATATTTAAACTCTAGTCAAATTCTATTTATTCAATTTGACTTTTATTTAAATAAAAATTCGAATTTATCGAATTCAAATCATAAATCCTTATGGATTTATTTTCGTTCAATTTATATTCTGAACATCAGAATAAATTCTATCGTTTATTTCTTTAAACGATTTTCCCATTTCTATTTTCAAATTCACATTTGAATTTAATATTCAAATTATCCAAATGATAATTTTTCCACTTTCTATTTACAAACCTCATTTAAACTAGTCTCGCTTTCAAATAAAATATTTCATCTTTGGAAAAAATATATGTCCTTTTTCAAAGTCACACTTGTATTTCTATTTTCTGAATTATCCAATGATAATTCATTTCACTCCACTTATAAACTTCGTTTATAAAGGAATCACTTGTTTTATTTTTCAAACAAGTTTATATTTCAAATCTATTTAAAAATTCAAATTCTATTTAAAAATAGAATTTTCCCTTTTAAATTCAAATATCCTTCCACGATATTTTAAATAAATTAACACTCAGCCCAGTGATATTTAAAACAATCAAATCACCCAATTTTCAATCATTTTATTTTTAACACATCATATATGAATATATGAAATCAGCAAACAACAAACAGATGATGTATTTTTGAGGAATCCAGTTGGATCCCTCCAACCTGTTTTCCTGCATCCACAGATGTTAGCACATAAATAATACCCATTCTGCTTCGTGGCAGAATATCGCGGTATAGAAGGTCATCCACTAATCATAGCGTGGGGCGTATAGGGTAATCATCCGCTAATGAAACCGCGGGCATCCGCTAATGAGACTGCGGGAATCCAACCAATCATCAACCCAATATATATATATATATAATAGCCTAAATAACTAATATATATAAAGCAAGCAGAAAAATCCAAACGAGCAACAACAATTATTTTTAACGAAATAAAAATAATTATAAATAAAAGGTGAGTGAGATTTACTCACCAGATTTCAATTCTTGTTGGTCTGTTTGCTTTGCTAAAATTGAACACTATTTAACTTCAGCACCAAATCCCCTTTGATTTCCGTTGTCGCAGTTAGGAATCCTATGTGATATACGCCATTTGATTCAGACCTTAACTATTGTAGCACCTTCTTCATCAGTATCGGACCTTAATCCTTGAAATACACAACAACTAGAACCAAAACAAAACGAACTCCACCTATGTCCTTCTTAACGTCGTCTCATTCCTTGCCATCCTTCGACCGTTGTAGCCCCAATTATCCCCATCGCAACCTCACGGAACCCCCAATGTCACCAGAAAACACCTCGCCTCCCATTGAAACACTTGCATTAGAATTCCCACAGCAATCTGTTTTCCGTTCGAACCCAAATAGTCGCGACCCCCTCCACCATCGCATTACCCTAATTTACCCAAATCGGACACTATGCCCTGCCTGGAGTCATCGCGCCGCCACCTGGGGCGATTCCAAACCTCGACCGACCCTTCCGTCTTACATGGCTCCTGATTCGAACGCGTGCCTCTACTTGGATTCGACTGTGTGTAACTTCAAAGCTCGCGATGGTTTAAATTGCGAACTCGATTTGAATGGAAATGGTGAACGTGGTGTGGCCATTATTTTGTTTTGCTGAAAAGGAGGAGGGCACTCTCGTTTGTGAATCTTTGAATTTGATTACAGAAGTAAAAGGGGCGGCCATTTTTATTTTGCCAGAACGAATGGGTCTATGTGTGGTTTTATACACGAAGAAGGAGCAAAAATTCCAGCTCGAGGAAATGATAGGTCTGCGATATTGAAAGGTTAGGGTAGCGCCATTAATTCATGTTTTCATAGCTGGAGGAGGAAACAAATTTTACTGCTCAAGGTAAAATAGGACGACGCATACAGTTTAGGTCGGCTCTCCTATATTTATTTTCTTTTATATTCGATTTTATTTTAAATAGATAAAATATCTTGCGGTCCTTTAATTTGAAACCACGAACCACTATTTCAGCAAAACAACTGATGTTCCCAAAATTATTCACTATTTTGAATTCAACGAAACAGATTATACAATTTAATTTGAATGTAATATAAAATAACCATTTTAAATCAATATAATATAATTTAAATTTAAACAAATGAATTCTTCGATAATAAATTATTATTTGTTATCGTTTAAATTCAAATAAAACTTCATATAAATCAATTTGACTCCATTTCAAATTTAATTACTTAAGATCCTCATATTACGATAGTTATGTCGATAATTCAATATAAAAATTGATTATATTATCAGCTCAATATTTAAAACGATATTAAATATTCAAAATAAATCGATCAGAAAAATCTGGGTCGTTACAATTATATTTTGTTCCATTGCAATGTGAGACATTGTGTTGTGTTGGGTTCTCTTCTTCTTTTATTCTAATACTTCTTTCTTTCTTATCTCACCCTCTAATTTCTTTCTAATAATTATCTGGTGTTTTTGATACTTAAATTTCGACAAGTAATACATGTTTATGTATTGTTGTCGAAATTCAGACATCGAATTCTTTACCGAGTCATTATAGTGGTATGAAAGCATAAGGTTTAGTAACAACCTTGGCTTTGTGGCGTAACACGATCGAGATGGGGTAAATAATACACTAGATTGAGTTGGAGTGTATATATATGAGAGTGTATTTATAAATTTTATATAAAAATGTTTTGTTTTGTGTTAATTGATCAGTTCGATTTTGAACTAACGACTGACACGATATATTTTTTTATAAAGAGGGTAAATGAAATAATTTTGCCTAAAATATATTTTGGTATAGTAAAGAAATAATTTTGTCAAATTATTTAGATATTGATTTGTTTGGCTGATTTCAGTGGAATTCAAATTGGATTAAAATTTAAATGGTTTAATATAACCTGAAGAGGTTTCACATATGGAATTTGTGAATGAGAATTTTAATTTAGAATTAAAATGAATCAAAATTTAATATAAAAATAAGCTAAATAATATTTGAAAAGGAATTGAATGATATTTGGAAATAAAACCAGGATTTGGATTTTGAAATAGAAGTAAACTAATTTGATAATCAATTAGTAAAATTAAAATTGATATTGGAATATAATAAAATAGATTTGCGTCTTGGAAATGGATTTAGTAATAATGAAATGAGAATCAATCTGATATAAATCGATCAATATTAAACCCAAGTGAATATAAGTAAATATTAATATTGAATATGAATTCACTTGAATGGTTGGCTCATGTTGATTGTGTATCGTTTGTTGATTGTATGTTAGATGGGTTGAATATAATTCATCTATGAGTTAATAAGATGATGAATGAATTGAAAGCTAAAGAGAATGAATTCCAGTATAATAAATTGGAATGGAATCACATATGAATTGAAATTGCATAATTTAAACCCTGTAATTGTGCCTGAATGATGCTACATGTTTGATTTTGAAAATCTGTATGGTTATACTTATTAATCAATGAAATATTATTGAAAAATTACATGTAATTGCTATTTACATGTTGAATGGAGTTTGGTATAGGTACCAATAGGCTTTGAGGATTAATTTTGGTTGCGTAGATTGCACGTAACAAGCAAGTATGCTCAATAGCGCTTATATAAGGTACGACTACACGAAAATATAAATTTTGGGTTTTTGAATTTTGTTTTTTGACTGTGTGGGATGATATATATATTATTTGTTCCTACGATATTTCAGATGTCCCTCTGTATAGGGAAGACTCTGGCAAATTTTTTCGAGAATCTAATGTGTTAGAAAAATTTTGATATTTTTGAAGTTTTTTTATAATAAGTGGATTGGTTTTTGATTTAAAATAAATTGGGTTTTTAAATATAATGGAATTTGTAGCATTTCTTCTACTTTGGTAATTTTGGGTATGAAATTTTTTTAGGGGGGAAGGAATGTAATGTCCCGTATTTTTGGTAGTCGGATATTTAATTTAATTTATTATATTAAATATTGATTTGGAATTTTAAATGGAATTAAAACATATATTTTGTTTATATAACAAAGTTTAAATGTTAGATTTATATTAATTATAAAACGCGGTCGAAAACGTCGCGGTAGTTCGTAATTTACGATTTGAAATTCAATTGAATATACATAATCCATTTTAAATCGGAATTCTGTGAAACAAGAATCATTCGGATCGATTTGAGTATAGTTTTCTAATGAAAGAGAAAAATCCAGATTTCATGTTATAGATTGTTAGTTATTCCAATTTAAATTATAAAATAGTCTCTATGGAAATCGTTATAAATAATAACTTTTATTTAATAAATTTAATTCGATTTAAAAGGGAATTTGAGCGTAACTCGAGATAACGATCAAATTAAGTTGCGAAACGAATTCCATTGCAATTCGTATTAATGTTTAGAGTCGGCATAGGTATATTGTTTGTAATTTTTGAAGACCAGTTAATTTGGTGTCCAAAATAGCGTTGTTTTACGCGTAAAATAGGGTTGTTTAACGCGTAAAATAGAATAATCGTTTATTAAATGAACTTCGTTTTTAGCGAAACTAATTTTATTCAATCCATAATGGTTAGATGTTGTAATGTTTCAAGTTTCAAGTTATTTGGATTTAATTTGTAATTGTGGGAAATTTAAACGCGTGATTTTTCACCTATGAATTATAAAGAACTTTTACAAACGACATCGGAATTCGACGAAACCTATCTCATCGTGTCCGGAATATTTTTCTATGCTAAGATTACGAATTTCATCTCGACTGGAGATCGTATATAGTGGTTTTTAAATGATGCTTCATGGCTAAATTTCACTTATTAATATTAATTTCCTCTTTGTATGAATACCCTACTAACCTAGAAACCCTAAAAATCGATCAAACTGATTATGCGTAGTCAACTAATCATGCACCTCCACCATATAATATTAGATGGTCATAATTTTCCATTTTCCTCCTCCAAATCCGATCGATATGATCATCTATATATTAGACCTTCAACAGAAAAAGTGTTAAGCTCTTCGAGGACTTGGTGTTCAACGGTGGAGATTTGATTTATCTCCCTATACAAGCCATTATCCTAGCTCGAATATGGCACGGTATTTGATGATCTACGGGCAAACGAGGAGGCTTATGAGGGCATGACTCGGTTCGAACGACGAGATGGGGCGTGGAGCATTGTCGAAAGCTTCCGATGAATGTCGGTTGGCCTGGTTTTTTTGGAGGGGCAACGAATAGATCCGGACGTGCGTGGGTTTGAATTTGATATCGTGAGAAGGAAGTAAAGAAGAACGATGCTTCAGGGGGGAAATTCTGTTAATGAAGTAACTAGATTTAATTAATGTTAATTAGTTTAATTAAAATCATTATACTAAAATTTAACTGACTTATGTATCAGGTTTTGAAAGTTGAAACAGGCAGGGTGAACAAGGGAGGAAAGCTGGCCTGTATTTGAATCTGAGAAAGTAATTAAACTAATTAATTATATTTATAAGGGATTAAGGATTTATTTAAATTGTATATTTATAATGGTTATAATCTTTTCTATGTGGAAAAAATCGAACAAAATGAAAAATGTTGGGATTGTATGATGGAACCCAACAATTTGGAACTATTTTGGACAGAGACCGAAATAGCTAGAATTTATAGTTGTATTGAACGACTGTTTAATTTAACTGTAATCGAACCATAAACGAATCAAATGAAAGTGAGTATAACTCATTCAGTTTTTATCCCACTTATATTTTATATTAGTCAGGTTTTAATTTGTGTGATGTTGATAATAGTTCATTCTGTGCTAAATGTTATTTATATATTGGATGAATTGGTTGATTTAAATGTTCGTTATTTTTAACGAAATCTAATCGTTATTTTTAACGATTATTTCCAAACGAGGTAATACCTTACTGGTTACGTTTACAATAACATAAACGTATTAAATTATAATATGGATGCTTGGATTACTGTTATTTATTTATCATTGAATATTACATCTGTTATTGATTTGAATAATATTATTTGAGGTAACTTATTTGGATGCAGGAAAAACAGGTTGGAGGGATCCATCTGGATTCCTCAAATTTAATACCATTTTCATATTATATTGGACAAATTGATTTAGTAGTTGATTATAATTCAATGTTTGTGTGGTTTTAACCAATTGGAGTATTGGTTGAGTAAATGGCATCAAATGGCTTGAAAATTGATCATTTTACAAATATGGATTACAGTTAGGTGAATCGACAGAAACGAAATTATAAAATTTATTTTCTAACTAAAAATATATTTTTAAATCTATTATTTTGAAATGGGAGTTTATTAAAAAGAAAATAAATATTTATTATTTAAATTTATAAGTAATTGTTAAGTGGTTTTATAATGCAAATTCTTAGATCAATAAGATTTTATAAGTAGATGAGCAGAAATTAACCGAACGGTTAAGAATTGTAATAATTGTTTCTAAGAATGATTAAATGGGATTATTTAAACTAATTATATCATTAATTAATTTAAAGAAAGGACTAAACGAGATTGATTAATGTAATAATCATGGTTTAAGTTAACAAGGTAAATTATTTTAATCGAATTGATTATTAGAATAATTTGTTTAAATAAATTGAATGGAATTGTTAATGAATAATTGTTTTAAATTTTAATAAGACTTTAAAAAGAAATTGATAACTTTGTATAAAGTATCTCTAAAGGATATTTTAAACCAAATTAAACTTTAAATTAAGTGAAGAAGATAATTTAGTTTTTATAAGAAAAGGAAATTTAGTCGATCATTTGGAATAAAATCCCCGGATTCGATATTTAAGTTAAGCTAACTTATTAAATGTTTTCGAAACAACCAATGTTGTTTGAAAAGGGTTTAAGGCTTGGAAATCAAATGGATTTACCAATTTATGGGTTTGTCGAATATTTTGGATATCGAACTTCTACAAATTTTAACGATAAGAATGACTTCGACTCAAGGTCTAAGAGGTAATTAAAATACCCTAACTTGAACGATTTCACCATTATTTGATAGATCGTATTAGTTTATGTTCAAAATGAGTGTTAGATTTGACTATCGTCTTCAGCCATGAAATTGATATTCAAGAATGAGATTATAACATAAGATAGATAATAAGAATTTAAAAGTTAAGTAATACTTATGTTTTAAATATATATATATATATGTATTTATATATATATATATATGTATTTATATATATATATATATATGTATATGTAAGTAAGTTAATACCGAATTGTAAATAATTAAGATATTCAAACTGGTATATAAATTTTCGTTTTAGTTAATAAAGCAGTAAACTACCTTTATAGTAGTTAATGTAAAGTAAATTTATTGTGTTAATTTAAGTAGTTACTTCTTAAATGAATACATTTAAGTAAGTGATCGAGTTTGTAATGAATTATAACGAAATTGTGAAATGAATTTATGATCGGGTATATATTTTAAACCCGAGTTTTTGCGAATAAAGTTATAAAAGGGATATTAAGCGAATACGAATGAAACGACGCAAACTCGCCCTTATGGGAAAGCCTGGATTGAGTTGAGAACACGACAAATTAGAAAACAAACAATAGAACATTTCATTGTTGTTATAAAAATTTACATCAGAGTAAAAGAATATAACAGAGTATGAATAAATAATATACATCAGAAAAATATAAGAAATTAAAATACATCACATAATAGCGGAAAAATAATACATAACACAACTAAAAGAGAAACACGGATACAAAGCTTTTTGAGTATAGCTCCAGCAGTAAACCAGGATCCTAGAAAAGAAATGTCTGCAAAAACCCAACTACTAGTTGCCCTTGTGGAAAATAAGGGAACCCAGAGTTTAGGTTAGAACAATAAACTACAGGTCAGTCATTGGACTGGTGTGGGAACTAAAACAGTTATTAAAACTTTACTTTAAAATTGAGTAAATCAAGGGACCACGCCATATAACACGGAATGGGTTTTCTCCCAAGAATACCAGTGCATAAAACAAATAGCGCAATGCTTTTTGGAAAAATGAAGCTATTATAAGACTCAGGTCCCATCACACAATGCAACACAAGCCGGAGGATAGAGTTTTCCCTTATAATAGCCAAACATGCTTGGTACATTTAAAACAAATCATTTTGATATTACTATAAGTGTATAGTGTCAAAAATCGCTTCAAATATAAATGTATCAATCATAGACGGCATGGGTACCCTATACCATGTCACCATACTAGGCTCTACAATTAAAACCGAAATGTCACGTATTGGAAATTAGATTCCATCTATGAGTCGAGGCTAGGGATGACTCCTCACCAATTCGAGACACTCTAGCAAATGCCTTAGGATCCCCCGCAGTGAATCCTTAGATGCTTCAGGGTCGGTCCTCCCTTACGTTTGAGGATTAGTTATTCTTGAACACACGTTTCCCGTTCTTATCGGTCCTATCATCCACATAGGTAAAAAATATAAATGTCTGGGCTCCATACCATGACACCACCCATAGCTAGAAATAAACGTCGTGCACTCCCTGCAGTCCGATCCCGTTTTTAACTCATACCGAGGTGTGAGGCTCGCGAATTAACGCTATACACAAAGCTATGCTATTTAAAGTCGTGCTTTGATCATCAACCACAAGACTCTGATTTTCAACAAAAGACTTGATCACTACATCTCTGCATGCCACACTGACAGTTCATGCCATGCGACTGATATCCATCAATATATAATCTCTAAGCTCATACGTCTCAGAGAAGGGTGTTTAGCAAGAGAATAAATTCTCCGCCACCAAACAGATATATATTTAATAGAAATCAATCAACACAGAATAAAATCCAATGTCAGACACACATCCATTTACTAGTTCGCTCTGGGTCTGAACAAAACCGGAGGCACCTTATTCCTCGTCCCATATGTCCAATACAGGAGAGAGGCCCTCGCATATCTGGTCGATCTCCAAGTACGTTTGGACGATCACCACTTATTACCTTGTCTTGGGTGTACAACCCAATCAAGACATCAGTAATCATCCAAACGATGTGAAGATCTCTAATCTTCAACCACCATCTTCATCGTCGATTTATCGTCGAATCAGTTATTCAAAATGGATATAAACCCGGACTTTCCGAATAACCCGCGTATTTCATAAACAAGTGCTACACAAACACAACATACGCCTCATTCCAATCCAAAATATTATTTTATTTAAATATTCACAACTTTAGGGAAAGGTTCCCATTAATTTTATCAAACATAAATTCTTTAAATTTATTCTTCAATCTTCCTTTGGATATCAATTCAAAACCAAATTAAGGTTTACCAACTAGTCATGATTATGGGCCTTACTGAAGTAATCATTTATTCATTAATCCCAATCCCAACCTATTCATCCCATGGAGCAAAACTGGTAATACTCCATATCTAACACCACGGTGTTATCAGTAAATTTAATTATCATTTCACGCTCAAATCTAATTAAAGATTTAACTATCGCCTGGAGTAAAACTGGCGGTACTCCATTCTCGATCATTTCCCAAATATGATAATTTAAATTACCACAATCTCACTTAAATCTAATTAAAGATTCATTAAAGCTCCACTTAGTTTTAATCTTCCAACAATCATTATTTAATGATTATTTAACTTTGGAAACACAAACATGCCACATCGACAATCTACACCGTAAAACTGGTTTCCACCAATATATAACCTCTAAGCTCATACGTCTTAGAGAAGGGTGTTAAGCAAGAGAATAAAATCTCCGCCACCAAATAGATATATATTTTGAAGAGATCAACAATACAATTCGAAATATAATGTTAGACATGTAATCCCGTCTTTAACTGGGTTAAAGAACCAATGTCATTTAAAACATAGTTCACGATAAACCCAAAATCACATTCCATTAATTATGGAATCTTCATGGAAAACAGATCAATATATAATCGATATCAATTTCCGTATCCGACTAATAATATAAATGGAATAACGACAAAGCCTTTTAAATTCCATATATATTAACAGTCTTCCTCCACAGAAGCTCGCTTCGATTATTACCAAATCGAATTCCATTCCATTCCAATTTATTTTATTAAATAAGAAAACTTTACTTTGGAAAATTTCCATTAATACTAAAAATTTATATATTCCAAATAACATTTCACTGTTAATCAGGTTAAAGAACGAATGTCGTTAAAAACACGGTTCACAATAAACCCAATTCACATTCCATTTTATTCTAATTACTGAATATAATTGGAAACTCTAATAATCTTAATTAAAAGATTTATTCTTTTCGCACGAGATTTAAGAACAGTGTTACTGAAGACACCATTCACGACAAACCCAAAATCCACTTTGATATTAAATATAAGGCTCTAAACAGAAATTATATTGGCTTACATTTAATATCAAATTCTGAAACCAACACATATCGTATGGGGAATAACGATATATATTTATCTTCCATATTCCTCCACAATATCCATATAGTCACGGAATCCGATATCGAAATATTCTGGAGATTATTTCTATTCAAATCCATTCCAATTTATATATTGGAAATTTCTGGTTATATTAAAACCCTTTATAAATCCAATTTATTTATTTAAAAATTATTGGATTTCAAATCTAGTTAATAACTAGTTCATTTAGATAAAAATATATTTTTATCTTTACAAACGTGGAATTTTCATCCAAATTCTTTCCAAATCATTTATTATGATTTTACACAAATTATTAATATTTTTATTAATTTTATCAAGGACCGTACAGTCGGTTCCAATAACGGCCAACGAACTGCATCCATAACGACCTTTTCTAAATATGATTTGGACATAATTCCAATTTCAACCGTTATATTCCAAATCTCTTATATTCGTTGGAAAGCTCTTTCGATACAATCCCAACCATTTCGGTTTTAGGAGAATCCGATGGTCGGATCTCCCGTAATGTCAATTCGAAGTCAATTGTCGAAATTCGCGAATGGTCGTGGCGCGGGCGTTCTATTCAGCCACTAAATATATATATATATATGTTATATATATTTCGTCGATTTCCATTTAAAACGTATTTAATAAATCATTTATAAAGTCGTTTTAAAATAATTCCCACTTTCATTTCAATTTTAAATCAAAATTGAATACTCCTTATCATTATAATATTTAAATGATAATATTTTCAAAATATCAAAATTTGAAATCATTTCCTTTTCGATATTCATTATAAAAAATGAATAAAATCGATATAAATATCGTTTGCGTTAAAATGACGCAAATCTAATCAACACGGCTTCACACATTTCAATATTTTCGTGTTCATCGAAAATCGGACATCAAATTCACATTTTAATCCTTTACTGAATATTATTCTAAAATATTCGTTATTTTAAAATATTTGCTTATTTCCGAATTGGAATCAGACACATTCAATTACCATATAATGTTATTTATATAAATTTCATAAAACACGTGTATACAACAACAATGATAACCAATCAACCATCATTCAGAGTACATTACACAACTGCATAAGCATTAAATATAAATAATTAACGCTTACTACAGTTTGTCAACCAATCGATTGACATTCAACTAAACAATTGGGATTAGTGTACGTCAAATATCATCCCAATACCCGTGTAGGGTTTCAACCAACAAATACTGAATATTATATGCACAGTTGGGCGATGTGTAAAATTTATCGTCCCAATCCATATCAGTTAAATGGGTGTACATAAACAAATCATTCGATTTGTTTATGTATATTCATTTTCATTTCAGGAGAATTTTATGATGTTCATTTATATGTTAAAAATTATATTTTTAACGATAAAATATTTATTTCAACACTTGACTATTTTATATAGTTCATACATTCAACAAAAGTAATATTTTTATTGTTCAAACATTTTATTCAACACATGAATATTTTATACAGTTCATATACACATTAAGATTATATTTTTGATGAACACATTTTTATTTTAGAAAATTTCGGCATTTTAACGAAGCGATATTAGAACCGGAGTAATGTCTAGCATTACCCCTCTCCTGGTACTGGCTCGCGCCATACACAATAGTCAATCACATTCAATACACCACAATACAATCAATTTTCAACACAACCAAATTTTCACAATACAATCCAATCAAACAACTATGGCTTGTACAATAAATAGTGTCGGTGGCATCTAAGGCCCATCTGCAACCTAGTATATATTTAACTGTAAAATAAATTGAGTGAGAAGGTGTTCTCACACTGGGATCCACTCTATCAGTCTTTATTTGGCATTTTATTCAGTTCGGATTTAAATTCGCCCAAAATTCTAACGGGCATTTTTTTTGTCCCAGTCAGTTTCATTGCTTAGATCTTGTTGAGACGGTTCCAACGAGCTCGGGTTTGCCCAATTCTGAGGCTCGTACGAAAAAGATATGGTCATTTTTACATTTAATTACATAAATAACTAATAATAAATAATTAACAAATTAAACTAATAAATTACATCATCTTCCTCGTTTAATATTCTGGCCCCCAAAAACCCATTTGCTCGACCTCGACAAACCCTTAGCGCCGCTGCCTGAGGGCTGGAAACCCTGATCGCCCGCCACCATAAGAACCGTCGCCGTCAACTCTCCCCATGCCCTTGACCTTGCACAGCTTGGTGGCCCCCACGGCCTGAAGAAAGGCCACAAACGGCGCCATTTTGGCCCAAAAATCCGAGCACCACATCCCATGATATTAAATCTCCATCGTTGGTTTTCAACATCTCACTGTGTTCTTTAATTTGCTTTTGGAAGATTTTGAAATGGTTGAGTTGATTAAAAGATTTTTGGGGAGGGAAAGATCGAATGAGAATCGTTGTTCGTTTAATGAAGACGACGGACGATTTTGAACGAATGAAAATTAGGGTTTTATATTATTATATATATATATTTAATATTTTAATTCAATTTAATTCTAAAAGGTGAATTTCGCATCCGAACTTCAAATCAAACCCAATGACTATCGCTCTTAGCTAATTATCCCCATTTCGGATACAATGGGATTTGTTTCATAAGCCAATTCGGTTGTTTCGATTGGTTTCCATCAAAATTAAAATATAAATCAATATATATTGAATTCAAACGTACATTTTAATTTACCGGGGTCACATACTCACTCCGAAAATTCCAGAAAAATAAATCTAGCTATGTTTTGACGATACGGTCGTAACAAAACTAATTTCATCGAATTTGGAGAACGTTTCAAAAAAGGTCATTTTCCAGTCGATTAAATTCAAACTGAAATTACCAAACACGTTTTAATTCACCACACTCACATATTAATTCCAAAAATTATGAAACTGGAATCTAGCAATTATTTAGACAGTCCGGATCCAACAAAAGTGGTTTCGTCGAAAATAGAGGTCGTTTGCAAATGGCTATTTTTAAGGGCTATATATTATTTAAAATACATATAAATTCTATAGCGACTATTTCAAATTTTAAACTAGACATAACTTTCAATTTATAAAGTGAAATATCAGTTTCTTACATTTGTTAGGAAGATATAGTTAAATAGATTAAAATGTTTCTAGTTTTGCTGAAATCTGATTCGTTTTTAATTTTGTACATTCAATTGAAATTTAAAATCGAATTTTCAAACTACCGCGCCATTTCAGGCTCGTTTTATAATTAAAATCAATTTATTTTTTCTAACTTCGATTTAAAATAAATTTTTAGTCGTTATTATTTAAAATAAACCATTTTATATATTCAAAATCCATAAAAATAGCTAAAATAAAATTTTCAAATTGGTTCTGAAAATCCGGGTTACAATGACAACTTAAAATAAATGTTTTACTTAATATTTAAATTAAGTAAGAAGGAATAGAGATAAAAAGGGTTTCATATTTAAATAGAGTTTATAAACAACGTTTATAAGAGGAATGTGAAATTAAAGTGATGATTTTTAATCGGTAATAACAAGATTAAGTGAAGTAAACGAAATTGAAATGAGATTTTCAAAGTGAAAAAGGTTGAATGGATTATAAGTGAAATAATATGCATTGATGGACTGTTAAGATAAGAAATTAAGTAATTGGAACCTAACTAGAGATAGGTTGATGTGAGTAATTTTCTGAGTATTAATCTGATGTTGATTTCGGTCTTTGGGGTTGATACATAGGGGATTATTCTCTTGCCAATTTACTATTGGGAACTAATGAGGGTTGAAGTACAGAAATACATGGATAAGAAATAAAAAGATATTTCCAAAGAAAAAGGAAATAGAAGGTTGAAAAATATTTAAAATGGGATTTCCAAAGTAATGAAAATGAAAAGATTTAAGAATACATATACATATATTTATAAGGATATCTCCAATATAAGAGGAATAAAAGGAAATTGTGTGAGAATATAACGGTATTTTCGAGGAGAAAGGAAATGAAAAGTGGAGTTTTAGAATAAGTTTATTTTAAAGAGAATAAGGATTTGTTATTGTTTTTTTTCCAAGTAATGAAATGAAATAGAATTTCGTAATGATTATTTAAAGAATAATGAGTTAAACAAATTTCCCAGTTTTAGAAAATAAATAACGTGGTGCAAATGATAATTAATGGAAAAATTGGATATTAAGTATTAAAAAAATTGTTATTGAGGATACTCTTATATTAAAAATAAGAAGTGAGAAGCTATACTCAAATTATTAAAATATTTTGAGGTTTATTAATCAAATAATTTAAATTAAAGAAGCCAAGTGATGTTGAGTACTGGGCCAGTAAACCTATTTTTATATTTATGATTTAATGTTGTTTTGTTTGATAGTTAAATAACCAACTATCAAATCTGGCCTATACGATTGTTGGTACGGAAAGACTGGGATCGAATTTATATTCTACCATTTCGACCGGCAAATATGAAAATGTTAAGAATACCAGATGCTGATCAAGACAGAGCAACCAAATACCCTAGATATTCATAAGTGGAAGAACTACTTAAAATCTCTATGTTGGTGCGGAGATATACTAGGGTTCTATCATGGTTGAAATCTATGGATTGCAATGACTACTTGCTACTAATTTATAGGGCAATACCTAGGATGTGGTAGGAGGGTACCTTCTGTTCATCTTGTTCCTAGATGACTTGTGTGGACGGATGTATGAGAGAGTATTTCCAAAGGGATTACGTAGTTGATTTCTTCAAACGTACCATAGTTGGTGGTGGAGAGGGGCACTTCTCTTAGCTTGACAACTAGAGTTATTTTATGGACATCAATTAGTGATATCTAGCGGATTTGACGATGTGGCATTCAGAGTGGATGGTGGCTGGATGTTCTAAAGGTACTTATGGCCTCAAGCCTCTTCAACCGGGAAATGGTAAAAATTGGGTTTGTGACCTCAAGCCTCATCAACTAGGAATGGCAGATATGACGATGTGGAATTCAAAGTGAATGGTGGCCAGGTGTTTTTGATACTGGAGTTTTGGCAAGTAATATGGATTTATGTATAGTTGTCAGAATTCAGGCATTGAATTCTTTACCAGGTTGTTACATACAGATTCCTTTCCCAAGAACGGTTCTGGCTCTGGATCTGGTTCTGGCTGTGGAGCCACAACTTCCTCATTAGCTGCTCCTATGGGGTTGGGTTGTTGAACTGTAGCATTACCCATTCCTCTACCTTTTTCGCCTCTTCCACTCATTTTCTACTATATCTACAAATAGCAAGAAAAGGGTCACACAAACATAAAAGATATCTTAAGGAAATTGTAAAAGCATAAAGATATATATTGAAGAGAAATGTGTCAACTAGGTGTGTGTTATTCTGCTGTACTCATTCTAGGATATTATTAATCCTATCTCTATGAGTCGCTCATCCTAAAATACTACTGATTCTAACTCTTGTGAGTCGTTTTATATGTTATACTCCAGAGCCAAGGTTAACCCTCAACTCTGATACCAAATTGTGATGACTTATTCTCTTGATCCGTGGAAGAATAGATAGTCCAGGGCATCAGCAAGCAATCCAATCGATGTGAAGATTCCTGGTCTTCCACCGTCTTCAATGTCTTTTACATTTAATCATCATATAATTATTCGAAATGGATTGAACCCTGTCTTTTCGAATAATTGGCGTCAAAACAAAAATCCTTGTTGGATTATTAACCCACCAGTTAAGTCTCCTTTAATTGGTATTCATTTCATAAGAGTTAAATCTTATTTTCAAACGTAGTTAAGTTGTCTAGCTTTCAAAAATCATCTTGAACCTTTTAAAAAGGTTTACTTAAGGATTAGAATTGATTACAAATTAAAAACCCTTACTTCAAATCATCACCCAAAATTCGATGTTAAAGCCTTTATAGAAAATAGCCAAATTCCAATGTACCGGTTTTATCATTCAAAACCATGTATAATTGGTTTAAACCCTTTTCAAATCATTTATAATAATTTTTCCCTATTTTTATTTACATAAAAATTGTCCATATTAATAATTTTCAATTACAGGCCATTATTGGTTATGGCGCTGTTTTCATTCAAATTTGATTTAAATGTTTCTCAAAAATCTAACCGTTGGATTTCAAAAATCTTATTATCATCTGAAATCTCTTTTCATTATGAATCCAATGGTTCCAGTTTCAGGAAAATTCGACAGTCGGATCTCCCGAAAATCCGTTAAAAGTTACAGGTTGAAATTCGCGAACTACCGCTGCGCGACGAGTTCCATTCTGATCATATCTCGACGTATGCAATAAATTACGTCGAACAACTTCAAAAATAATTTATTTATTATATAAAATATATATAATAATTCCCAGAAGCTATAATTTCAATTTATGACTTCAAAAACAATAATTTCAGCATTAATGCATTATAATATCATTTGAATCATTAAAATAATATTATTTAAGTCTTTAAAATAATATTATTTTTCCAACTTCATTATTTTTAATCCAAATTTTCCTGCCACTTGTTATAAAATTAAATAAGAAAGTTTTGTAAAGGAAGTTCTTTTAAAACTCATCTTAAATATCCTAACCGAACTTCACTTTTATCGGTTACTATTCATTTTGAAAATAAAACTTGAGCAAGCCATAACTTCATGAAAATTAATTCAAATCAATTTGTATCAGTTACGAATATTCATCGCAATTTTATAATCTTTGTGTCCATCCAAAATCGGACATCAAATTCAAACTTTTAGTTTTCACTTATTATTATATTAATAAATATTCATTAAAATCCATTTTATTTGATGGACACTTAATCAATGGACCAGTAATCTTAACAATTGGTTATTTTCAATCAGTGTATCATATAACACTAAATCAACTGTCAAACAACATCCAATCCGATGGACCAATAATCTTAACTATTGGTTATTTTCAATCAGTGTATCATATAACACTAAATCAACTATCAAACAACATCCAATCCACATATAGAGTAGAATTCACCGTATAAGCCTTAAATCAATAACGCTTATACGGGTTTGTCAATCAACAGATTAACTGCAAATCAATCAATGGAATATGTATATCAATTATCATCTCAATACCCAAGTGGGGTTCACTTCAAGATTCCTTAACCAGTAACTTATGAATTACTTTCTCAATACCATTTAAGGTTCAAACAATTTTCCAAATTAACTTATTAATTATAAGTGTCACATACCCAAGAAATTACACATATAATTAAAAATGATATTTTTATCATACTAATCATCGTTAAACATTGTAATCATCAAACAATAACCATTACATAACTCAAATTAATTAACTAATAAACAATTAATTAGTTATAATTGACCCTTTTTCTAATTTTGGCTTCTCACTGTGGGTTCCACTCCGTCAAACACTTAGGCGAATGGAATGCGGACACTCTCGTGCGACTCCAGAAATCTTCCGGTGTCTACAAAGATTTCCAAAGCTAAATGGACAGAGTTTTTAAGGTGATGGGATTTTTAAAGGGGATAGACGAACCAACGGTCAAAGATCTAGGTAAATAGGGCAAACGGGACAGGGTATGGGGGTCCAAGGGGGTCAGCCTTGGAGTGGGGCCCAAGTTTTAAGCTAGAGAGGGGCTGGTGCAAGTGGTGGGTCCCAGGCGTGGAGTGTATGGGTGAGGAGGAGGGAGGATTTGGGTTTAATGAAGAGTTATTTTCAAATTAGGGATTTAAGGGAGTTTTGGGATTTTGAGAGAAGGAGGAGGCCACAGCAAGGAGGTGGAGGTTGGTGGGACTAGCGCAGGTGGTGAGGAGGCTAGTGAGGGGGCGGAACATGTCAGGTGAGGGAGAAGGGGTGGCGATCATGGAAAAAGCTTGGAAGAGGAGGAAGGTTCAAGGAGAAAAAGTAAGAGGAAAGAAAAGAAAGGAAGAAAATGAGGAAGTTTTATAAAAGAAAGAAAGACAACGATTGGTGAGTTATCAAGGGGAGATGCTAGGTGAAGAAACACAACAAAGGAGCTTGGTTACATGACACATCATTTGTGTTTGTTTCCTTAAGGGCTTCTATAAAGTTGTGAACTTGTTTTAGTTCTACCTCGCGTCTTTCGCTCGTGTGATCAAACGGTAAATCCGTGTAACATGAAATTTTAGATCCTAACATAATTCGTAATTTCGGATCCGATGGGATAGGTATCGTCGAACTTGGAGTTTGTTTGTCCATCCATTTTATTTTATTGCGTTTTCGCTTAATTTGACCGATTGACTCGGCACGCGTTTATTTTTCATATGCTCACATATTAACTTCAAAAATTATGAAATTTTGAACCTTACCATTTTTTAACGTTCCAAATTTGATAAAGTTGGTTTCATCAAATTTCAAGAATTGTTTGAAAAATGTTTCTTTTTAAGCTATTGAAATAGTATTAAATCATGGAATTTTTAAGATTGACTATAAATCCTTGTAAAATTAATTTTAAAATCAAATTTAAATTGGTTTCAAAATTTCAAGTCATTACAACCCACATTCAAGTATTGAACTGCAATCAGAAACTATAAAATTTAGCACACCCTAAGCTTTACAAAGGCCTTGAATTGGATTTAGGTTGGTTAATAGAATTAAAGCAACTTCGTAACTTTGAAACTAAAACATAAAAACAATAAGCTAAAATAGGAAGTTAATAGAATAAAAAATATAAAATGTTGGATAAAGACCAAAAAATAGAGTGTATAAAGCTTAAATATGATTGGAAATCTACTAAAATACGTAAGTTTGAAATGGAAAATTGATGCACCAGAACTAAAATATGAACAGAAATCCAAAATAAAAAAATCAAGATGTAGAACCGTTAAATCAGAATTCTACCATCAGGATTAGATGAAGAAGAGAGAAAGTTGGTATAGAAGATCACCTGGTAGCAGAGGTTGAAGCCTTGAAGCAATTCCCTAAAGTGTACGGCCGTTGACGGAAAAGCGCCATAGCCGTCGTCGACGAAGTGAGGACAAACGTTAGTAAAACCAATGGATGACAACATGGGGGTCGTCAGACAATTAAATATATTATAAGAGCAGGAAAGGACGACTATTAAATTTATTCTGAAATTAGGTTTAGGCGTTACTAGGTCCAGAGGAAAGGATGACTTCAAATTAGAGTTAGGTAATAGTGAGCGTACATATTAGCTTCATACATAGGAGAAATAGGTTGGAAGGACGAGTGGGAAAAAATTTCAGAGACTATTGAGTTTTACAAAAATCATGGAGGCTTATGAGATTTAGAAATTAGACTCAATAATTATAGTATAGTATAAATTCATATTAAACAAATTTACTTAGGTTAAATTCTTACCCATCCCAGTAGCTAATACCCATAAATTAGTCGGGCATAACTACCAATCAATTAACCATAGTTAATTCTCAAAAGTGAGCATGACCAACAATAAATGATAATAATAGAATATCATCATTTAGAATCAAACTAATCATCCATCAACTATATTTAGTTTGAAAATTCCTTTTATATGTAAAATATTTAAAATCTTAGCAAAATTATTTCATGTACCAACTCTTTAAAACAATATTATGTCAATTTAGCTCGTTCAAGTGTTTAGAAATCTCTATCAACAACGTCGGCCAAACATGTCAATTTGGAATTTATATTCCACTCAACCGATAAGCAAATATAATACAAAACATTTTATAACACTAACAAATACGCTCTCTCATATATATACGTATATACTCAAACTCAATCTAGGGTATTACTATCCCCATCTATTAAGTTACGCCACCGAGCCAAAGTTATCACTTAATCTTTAGTTTAACCTTCAATTAAACCTTCATCTCTGATCCCAACTGTAATGACTCGAGAAGTTCGATGCTCGAATTTCGAAAATAATACATGTCTTGTATTCAGTTGCCAAAACTCAAGTATCAAATCCCAGATAGTTAAAAGAAAGAAGTTAACGGGTGAGGAAAGAAAGAAATATTAGAATAGAAGAAGAATACTCACACTACAGAATCCGAGTAGAAATAGAACCTCACAGCGAAATGAATAAAATATAATATACTAATACTCTTTACATAATGAGTAAACCCACCACGCCATAAGCGGCTTAATGCAACGAATTTGCAAGGTGTTACCAGCCAAAATGTAACGATAGCTATACTATTTTGGTCCTACTGCAACGTTCTATTTTTGACGTTATCTTAGCCATAAAAATGTGTTGCTCTAGATAAACAAGTGTAACACGATGCAACATTTTATACAGTGTTGCTGCAATAGCCATTCCATATCCTACGTGGCGATCTGCATCAACACGATCCAACGGTCCACGTTAATGATTCGCATCATTCTGATTTTCCTTCATATCCTCAGCTTTTTTGCCCTAAATTTTCATTTTCCTTTTGGAAAATAACTCACGCTATTTTCACTTGAGAAAAAATATAGTCGGCTTCCACTTTAATGGCCGATCAAAAACTAGGGTTTTGCCCTCTTCAACAAATCGCGACTTCAGCTCTGATTTCTTTGAATTACAACTTCTCCTCCTGTCATCAATTTCTCGAAATCTACTGGTGCTCCAATAATCTTCGATCCTGTTCTTATTGAGATGAAATCAATCTTTGAAATTAGTATGTGATTTTTCCCCTTTTACTTTTGTTACTTTTTTGTTGTTCGATTTCAATCCTACCTTTATCTGTGATGAATTCATGTGAATTTTAGGGTTTCGAATCCCTATATAATCTCTGATTTGAACAATAGATTTGGTTATGATTTGTAGATCCGATTTTGTCGATTTTGAAATATTTAAACTTTCTGGAATTTTATTTTGTGATGAATGACTCGACTGAAATTAATTTTTCTGGAAATAAATGTCTGGAATCAGATTTGTAGCCCCGATTTGGTTAAGATTTATAGCTCTGATTTAGCTGTGAATTATTGAGATGAAATCCGATTTGATTCTGATTTTCTGATTTATGTTGTAACCTAATATGTTGGCCTTCAATTACTAGAAGATGGCTAACAAAGGCAATTCGTCGAAGAAAATGTTAGAGAAGTAGGAGGATGATTATGCCAAACTAGGGTTCTTGCACTGTGGAGCTGTGCTGACAAAGATAGGCTGAGACTCTTCTTGCTAAACGGCCTCATACTGAAATTAGCCATGAATTAGTAAAAGATGATTGTACTTTTGTTAATGCTTATATGGCTATTAGTTTATTTGTCATTCACTTAGTTTGTTGTAGTCCATACATCGTATTGTTTTCAAAAGACCAAAATTCATCATAGTATGTTATGCATCTAACAAAGTTATAGTACTGTGACACAATATAGTTTATAATGCAGTTCAGTGATCATATGATCTCAACACTTGTCAATCTTCCTGTTCAATCTAATGGAGAGGTTTGATATATGTACAGCATATTTTGCATAAATTTAGTCTCAAATTGTGTTGTTTCAGGTAACAGTTGTGAATAACAGGCTTGTTACAGAAGTAGAAGTTTGAAACAAAGAAACTTCGTTTCAAAGAAGGATTGGTCCTCCGAAATCGGATGAATCAGGCGGGACTGTGGGGCCTCGGACCCCCCACCGGCGCTGCGCCCGGACACGCTGATAGCTCGCCTTTGGCTCTGAGCACGGCTCGCCTCTGGCTCGACATATATTTGTCAGTGTTAGTGTCTGTATAAATTGAAACTGCAAATGTAACGAGTGAACTGAGTGATATAGTGAGAAATATCCGTATATGTGATTTACTATGTTATTAACAGTGAATTGTAAATAGTGGAGTTAGAAACATGTACTATTTCAAATGTTGAAATAAAATATTTATTTCAATAAAAATTTTGTTTGAATATTTAATTATGTGTAGTAGCATTTAGTTCTCTTTTTTGTTATATTATATATATATATATGTATGTATTTAAAAAAAAAATATCTATAGAAACATTTTGGAATGTTACTACAGGCACCTAAGGATGTTTCTATAGACCTAAATATGGGTATGTTGTAACAATAATTATTACGTTGCCGAAGATGGCCAAAATGTTGCCTTTGAGGTCTAAGGCAATGGTGATAATTGCATCACCCCAAAAATGTTGCCAAAGACCTATGCCAACATTTTTTGGGCATGTGCCAACAATTTTTTTGCGTTGCGTTAGGCCATTTATGGCATAGTGACCGTATATATATGATTGCAATATCAGAGTACACATTAGATCGAATTATATAAATTAATAAATACAATACACATAGTGGAAATAAATTAGTACCTAAAAATATGGGAATACATCTCGTCTTTGGCTCATCTCCTGAAGATCCAAGCAAAACCCAATGCAACCTAGAAAATTTAATTGGTCTGACCGAGCCCATTTTGCGGAAAGTAAAATCACATAGATTGCTAATCTACGATACTCACATCACAAACAACTTGCTTTACTTTTAGGAAATCCTTTGAAAGAATGAAACTCTAGTAAGACACGACCACACATAAACATGGCACGTGTTTTTCCCTTACGATAACCAAATCATTTTTATTATAAAATCTAATGGTATTATAGTACTGTATATCAATCCACAAATAAATAGGAATATAGCCGAAAATCTTGCTTCTCACTTCGAAATAGTTGATTTACATCTAAAAACGTACGATTTGTGTTGGAGTTTGGATTTCCAACATGACTAGGTATGGAACCACCTTCCAATCGGTGTCCTCTAGAGATAAAACACTGGGGTTCAACATGAACATCTTGCAACCCGACCATACATAACCGTCCACTTATTCAACTTAAGTTTACCGAATATATCATTACCACGGTTGTAGGTCGTTTAACCGTACTTATTCCGAAACATGCAAAGGGGACATCCAATTTCTCTAGATCAGGTGATGATATACCCTAATAAGCATGACCCACATAACCCAACAGCCTGCCTGATTTCATTCCTTTCCCAGTTGATGAGGCTTGAGGTTGCGATTACCTTCCAGAAATACCACATTCAAACTTTGAATGCCATATTGTTAGATCCATCAAATCACAAACTGATTTGCGCAAATATACTCTGCGTGTTAAGCTAAAATAAGTTGTCTTTTCCGCCACCATACTCGGTATATTTGTAAAAATCAACGTACATGATTTTAGGAAATACGCTACCAGACCTACGTCCATATAAGCTGTCCAGGAACAAGACAAACCGAAGATACTTTTTACTATGTCCTATCGGGATAAACCCTAGGATTAGTAACAAGAAGTCCTTGCATCATGTAGAACCCATAACAAGGGATTACTACTACAAGTATAATCTTGGTAGTTAACCAGAGACATCAGCGAGCATCCCTCTTACTTTGAAGATCTACGCCTTTATTTATCTCAATATGCATAAGTATCCCTACAAATTCAGTTTTCAGATGCAAAGTCAGTTCGAACTGGTTTTAGATCTAGTTCCCATCTCAGTCTCCTGGAACTAACACATTAACAATCAAAAGGAAATTTATTGATAGTCGGTTTTCTAACTATCAACTCAAATGGTACAGTCAAGTACATCAGCAGTCCAGGCCTTTTTTATTTAAACCATTTATTAAAGTCATTCATGATTCTTAAAAATCGATTCACGCTCACCTCTTATTTCCATTTCAAACCCATATAACCTCTTATTTCATTTCTGTAAAAACCCTAGTAGTTTACTTATTTTTTGAAGTAAGCGTATTTCCGGAACTATATTATTTTCATTACTTGGGAAATAGTTCCATCTACTTAACCAAATAGGGTAGGTATAGTCACACTTCATATTTGGGCCAAACAATGTCAATATATACATTGTTTACTATAAAACCAAATGGTTTTATTACATTTCTAAAACTTTGCAAAATAAGGTTACAATTTTTCTTATGGAAATAATGAACTATTTACTATATCGCTACCATTTCAAACTAGTATCATCCCTTTGGTAAAAATGAAGTCGTTCAAGTTGGGATATTTTATTTATCTCTCAGACCTTAACTTGACAATGTTCTTATCTTAAGATAAATAAAAGTTTGTGACTCAAAATTTATTATTAATTAAAGTATCATCCCAATTTTATTTAACTATTCCATTTAAATATGTTTTATAAACCATTTCTTATATATGAAAATCTTCTTCAATTATAATCACTTTTACTAAATTTGTTTATTAAGCAAACTCTTTCTAAAACAACCTTA
The DNA here is from genome assembly GCA_030737875.1 of Allium sativum. Taxonomy (NCBI): domain Eukaryota; kingdom Viridiplantae; phylum Streptophyta; class Magnoliopsida; order Asparagales; family Amaryllidaceae; genus Allium; species Allium sativum. The sequence goes on from CM060918.1 coordinate 326,193,027, forward strand.
TTTACCTTAAATATCCTTTATAAACATTATTCCCAAAGCTTTGTTTATGTCATAACATTTATAAAATTCTTTATAAGTCTATTACAAAACTTATTTTGGTTTCATCTTAATAAAACTTCATTTCTTATTTTTTTCGAATTTTAAATCGATTCATTTTTAAATTAACCTGCATAATCAATTTCGATCAAACTTTAGGTTCCCATTTTGATTTCTAAACTTCACGCCTTTCCAATTCTAAGCTTTCACTCCAATCAAGCCATTTCTTAAGTTTATCAATCAATTTATAAAAGTCCTTCCAACAATTGAAATTACTTATAAAACATACCTGTTTAAAAAACTTGGTTTTTATAATATTGTAAACCTTGGATTTATCGATGAAATCCCCTTTATAAAACCCATTATATATTCTATTAAAAACTCATTATAACTTAATAATTTCCTTAAATGAAATTCAATTAAAAAGGGAAACACTTGAATTATTATTAATTGAAAATAATAATTAATTACAACATTGACTAAAGTAAGGGTGGTTTACTTTGTTATTAACTAAAACCGGAATAGATAATCCCTTTTAAACATATATTTATATAATAACTAACTTCAATAATGATTATCAACTTAATAATCTTCTTTAAAACATGGTTGATTAACTCTTAAGAAATCTTATTAAGTTTAACAACTATTCGTTAAACTATTTCTACTAAATAACCTGAAACAAATTAATTTAATAACTAATTTCAAATAAAACAGTTGACTTCATAAACTTGAAACATAGTTAATTTGATAACTGATTCCAACTAATTCCTTTAAATTAATTAATAACATAATTAATTTGATATAATTCCACTTAATTATATCTTAGAAACAATTATCTGGAACTATTAACTCCTAAGTTAATTTCTAACGTATCTGCTTATAAAACTTATTTAAAACACATAAAATATTTAAACTACTTATAAAAAAAATATAAATTATTGGATAATTTATAAAACTATTATTTTATATAACTTATAAAAATATAAATTTAAAATCTTTTTATAGTTGTAAAAATAATTTCATTCTTTAAACTTCATCAATTCACCTGACAACAAATCAACGTCTTAAAAAGATGGATTTCAGGCCATCTGTGCCAATCTCTAACCAATACTATTTATTGATTAGTAACACATAAATGTTTAATTATAATTCAACAACTAATATCCAATTCAACAATCAACATTCAAACATATTTTAATGTCACTTGGGTTAAACAGTTCATATATGGATAATATGAAATAAGTAACATCCAAAATATTTTGAGGAATCCATTGGATCCCTCCAACCTATTTTCCCTACATCACAACTTGTAATATCATTTTATAAATGCATACGAAATAGAAATTTTGTTCTAAATCATTTAAGATGGAAATAAAAGTATCGGCAATCATCAATAAAGCAATAATCATCTAAAGCATCTAAATACACAATTTATACTAACAACCATGAATATTATTATACAAAATAATAATATTTGGAAGTATTCCATAAAGAGTGAGAATTAACTCAAAAATCAATTCAATCGACATTTTTGCATCGTTTTATCGAATTTTAAATGGTTGTTTAAAATTCGACAAAATTCTTATCAGCTCCAAATCACTCCTAGTCAGCTCCTATGCGTAGTATTTGTCACTGCTATTCCAGCGCTACTGTTTTTGCTTGAATATGATATCATTTGAAAGAGTTGTTTATATTACTAGTTTGAATATACCATTATAAAATTAACCATGCCTAGTTAATTAATGAAAGATTAATTTCCCTTAGTCATTTCATTAATCCTCCTCTTCTCAGAATCTAACGCGACATGCCCCTGGAGCTTATCACCATTATCGAAGCTTCAAGCACTTTTAACTCCATCCACAAACCATTAGAACAAAATCCAAAAATTCCAACTTCTTCCTCTTTGTGAGCTCATCCCGTCTACCCCCATCGGCATCAAGTCGTATACCTCCCTTACGTCGCGCAAAATTCCATCTCTGGTCATCAACCAGAAAACGCATGACACTAATTTGCACGTAAATCTGCCAAACTCTGGCAATCGACACTTCCTTTCTACCACGAACTCGCATATACCTCTAAAAACTCTGCCATCCTCCTTAATCACGAACGCCAGCTAGCCCGAGGTGTGTTGGGAAAAATCGAGGACCCCTAAATTTGATTGCACCCAAAAATGAGATCATAGGCTTGAAGCTTTCGGGCTCACGATTCCAATGGATCTAACGTTGCATGATTCTGTTATGTTTTCGATTTTATATGATTTTATGAAGGATCGAGTAGTTTCGTTTTATACTTGCTGTTTCGGATTAAGTAGAACGAAAGTGCTGCTTTCGTGAATGAGAAAGAAACGAAGTCAGCTGATACTTTAAAGTCAAGGTTTCACTATCATCAGTCACGAAATGTTATCACCAGGACAAACATGATTTTTCTACTGAATATTAACAAAGATTTTAGGCCGTGTTTGTTAAAAATTTGCAAAATATTTTGCCAAAGACTTTTGTAAAGATTAATAATGATTTGAAAACGATTTGCTGAAATTGACCCTTATTTTATAATATTAATTAACTTCAAAATATATCGGGGTTCCAAACTCTAATCAAGACGTCGCGACCAACATTTTTAGCTCTAACTGCTATTTTAAACACACTAGAACAAGTTTTGAGGTCTAATTCGAACGTATAGAGAAGATGTAAATTTATAATCAACGATTTAAATTGATTTCGATTAAATTATTTCAAAGCGTTTTTAATTCCTATGGCAAAACAGTAACTCCAATCATTAAGAAATTCAAAATTCGATAAAGTACACTATTACAAAGCTAATGGAATTGGTTTCGTTGAATTTCGGGACTATCAGCAAAATCGCTATTTTAATTTCAAATTATTAATCGATACACATTTATATCGTGCATGATCACAAAACAACTTAATTAACATGAAATTTGAAATCTAGTAATATTTAATCATTAATTTTATAAAATTAATTTCGTTAAAATCCAAGGTCATTTGAAAAATGACTATTTTCGTGTGTTAAATTAAAACGATAAAATATAAATTGATTTCAAAATAATCAAATCTATTGATAATATATTATAATTATCGTGCATATTCAAATAGAAATTTATATATCTTTAGAACAAACTAATTTAGATTTTAAACTCAACATCTTAAATTTCAAGTTAAATTTATATCTTATTTATTTAAAATTCTTTCATTTTATTTGATAAATTGTTATAATTCATAAACGATTATACCTCAAATTTTCTGAAAATTTGATTTTGACATAACTCAAAATTTATAAGATGAAATCTCGATTTTTCACTTTCATTAGAAAACGATAATCCAATAGATTTGGAAGATTTTTGTTTCAAAGAATTTCGACTTATATTGAATCCTACATACTAAATTTAAGTTCAAATCGTAAAATTACGAACCACCGCGATGCGGCAAACCCCTTTTTTATTAATTTAAATTAATATGATTAAACTTCATTTAATTAATAAATTCCTTATTATTATTCGAATTTGAACTTAATTGGGTCTTAATATATCATCTAATTCATACTATACCTCAAATCCAATTTATTCTCAGTTATTTCAAAATTAATTTATTATTTTACTCTTTAAATTAAATTAATACTCATAATCATAGGATTCAAGTTATTTGAATTTTCAAACCAATATTTAAAATAATTAAATTAATTAAATATCCAATCACTAAAAATACGGGTTGTTACAAGTTAAATCCACCCTTAAAGGGTATTAAGTGATCGAGTAGCTTGCCTCCCCATAAATAAGAAGTATTAAATGGCTAACTGGGTGCAAAAACGGTAACCTCCGCGATTGTCCGCTTCCTATAGGTAGTAAGTGACTAGGGATGAAGTCTGCCTTGAGATTAGGTATTAAATGACCGCTATAGATGTACCATAAGTCTATCAATCCTGCGGGAAGTATTAAGTGACTAGGGGATCATCCGATAATGCCAGCTAGATAGTAACACAGGGGTCCATCGGGGGAAGGTCAAAAATGGCGGTTAGTCATCTACCTATCCTATAGGTAATAAGTGATTGCTTACTTTTTATCACCTTATGTGGGGTCAGGGTAAATGCATGAATGACAGAAGCCTTAAATTAGTATGAGTTAGTAGCTAATGTCCTCTAATTTATATTACCATGGGGTAAACCACTGAGTAAGGCATTAAGTGATCAATAGATCCGCCTTGGGTCTAAGTTATCGAAAGGATCCGCCCTGATCTTATATTGATAGTGAGGTCTTAAGTGGTTATATAGAAAAAATTTATCTCCTTATGGCATATTGAGTAGTTTAAAGCCCGCCTCTTAGTTTTCAGTAGTTGATTAAATGGTGGTTTAAAGGCTTTGTACTTATGCGTAAACGTTCTATCTCAGTATTGCGATGTGTTAATCTTTATAGGGTTGGATTAGAATTATTAGCCTTGTAAAACATATGTTTTGGTTGAGACCAAATGGGATACATTTGTGTATTGTAGACAGTGTTATTCTACTCACCAGGACTTGTTGTTTTACCCCCACCTCATAACAACTCTCAGGTTTATCTCGGGGAAGACAAGCCTTATCAAATGTTCAGTTTGTTTTTCGGTTCTCGTTCTCTCATGCTTGATATTAATGTGGCGATTAGCTTTATGGTAGTTGCCTCTATTGGTGTTAATTATCCTATTTTGTTTCCGCTGCGAATTAGTTTTATTGTACTCTGATTGTGCTCGTGCTCATTTAATTGCAGGTACCAGATTTATACTCTCCATGCTTGGATGAGTTTGAGTTTCAATTTTTGTCAAAATTCAGGACCAGAAAAGCATGTAGTGTTACATTTGGTATCAGATCTTAGGTTTAGATGACCAGAGGAATTAATATACTAGGACGAGTTAGAGAACATATTCGATTTACTTTTCTATTTTCTTTGGTCTTTCTTGCTTGACTCTAAATTGTTTTGACAATGCAATAGTCGTAAGCCTATTTATTTAAGATGGGTTTAAAACGACTAGAGTTAGAAGTATTTTGAGTTCGAATACTCAGCCAACATCGATTTACCCTATGGTACTTTCAGCGATTTTGTTTTGAGAGCATGAGAACGACATATGGCGAAGCCCGTGGATTTGAGCTTGGTGACTGGATGAAAAGCTAGCTACAACTGAGATAGTCGCGATTCTTATTTTTGGTTTTGTTTGGGAGTTCTAGTCGATGACCTTTCTTTTGTCTTGAAACGGGAAATTCACGATAATGTGTCATAATAATCCGAAAATATAATTATGAAGTATATCCAATAGATATTTCATGTTGTAAATCTGAATAATCTTTCGATGTAATTATCCATTTGAATTTTTGGTCTTACATTCGGAGAGATTTCAGTTTTTAAAACTGCTTTTGAAAGTAAAAAGGGGTTTTAGAAATTTTAAACTATGGTTTTTGTAAAGATTTGTGAAAATAAATTAAATTTTAGAATTTTAAATCTAATCATGTTTCAGATTATTGTGTTTTGTGTAATTTCAATAAATAATTTATTTTAGTAAAGAGAAGGAATTTGAAAATGAGAAGGAATATGCCCCATAATTTAAAGATTATTATTACCCATTCCTTGTATATTTTAATATTCCTCTTTTTGGATATTTTGGTTGATTTATAGAAATAATCACAATTAACCTTTTAGAGATCTAAAAATATCAACAAATCAAAACATGAAAAGATTTTTTCTGTTAATAAAATAAATTGGAATATAAATTATAAAAATAGAATTATAATACGAGATCCTTGGTTCATAAATAAAATTAATTTCAAAAATTTCTCAAAAATCTTCTTTCAAAATAGACTAAGGAAAATTTCTATTCAGCTTGGGGTATTTGATTTCGTAAACCATTTGTGTCGATTGCCAGCTAGGCAAAGGGGAAATCTGTTTTATTTTTATTTTGGATTTTTAGCTGAGTTTCCTTTTGGAAAATTCATTTCTTTATTTGATGGTCGGAGCTGCTCTGAGGTGAATAATTAACGTTGGGGAAATTATTTCTCGACTTGATTGATTATGGATGCCAACACGAGAATTCTAGTGGGGTCGAAAAGACAATACAATTTTGTTTTTTTTAGAATCGAATAGGCTATTTAGGTCAAGGTTCAGGCTACGCTCCAAAAGGGGAAGGCGGTCGACCGCCCTCCATCAAAGGGGTCGATCGCTCTACCCGTTTTGGGTGTGACCCTATCCTAGAGTTATATATCGCTCCCCAACAACCGAAACCTATTTCCCTTATCTTCCTCCTTTTTGCAGCAGCCGAACCCAATTCCCTACCTTCCTCAGGCCCAAAAATAGAGCTTTTAAGCTTTGTTTTTCCTTTAATTATCACCAAAATTTTTGCATTGTAGATATATCCCCTTCTATACCCCTGGCCTTCATTTTTTTTCTCCGATTTCGCCGACTTCTCAAGGGCCCCTTCTTGAGCTACCAACATCCTCGCGCAACACCTTGGTCTCATGCCTCAAGAGGCCGTATGGCTAGACCACATCCTGAGGAAGATAGAAGCTTATTTAGAAACAAAAAATTACAAGTTTCACCAAGGACATCCTATGAAATTTACTGATTTTTCCCCTTTCCAACTGAAGGAGATATTCGTCATCATAGGCCTGGCACCGATCCTATGCCACGACACCTTCGAGCGAGAGTGCTGTCCACGCTGCATTAGTTTTTTCAATGCCCAAATGACCATCAATTTTGATGATCGTCCCAGTCTGATTCACTCCAAAATGAAGGGCACCCAAATTGAGCGTACCGACCAGGATTTGGAAGAGATCTTGGATATTTCTGCAGTCATAGCGGATTTGTACATAGAGATGACCAACCCTCAAATCCTCTCTCGCATATTTCTTGGAGCTGGCGGTGTCTGGGACGTCGGTAATTTGCAACTTATCACCCATCTTGTTGTGTGCATCATTCAGCAAAACATTATTCCCAAGACGGTGAGCCTCAAGCAGATCTACCCTTCAGTGGGCTAAGCCACTTATGCTATTATTGGCGGCATAGCCGTCAATTGGGCACATGCATTGATGATCCACTTTTCCGAGCCTTCAGCTGGTACTGCGAGGACCCACTTCCCGTATAGTCATCTTCTCACCCATATTTTCTGACACTTTCAGGTGAATCTTCATGGGGAATCGGCAGTCAAGAAGACCCCTACCGCCATTGATAGTGCCTTTCTTAGGAGGCTGGGCATCCAACTGCCCGCAGCTCCTGCTCAAGTTCCTGCACCTCCTACTCAAGTTCCTGCACCTCCTACCCCAGTTGAGCAGTAGCAGCCGATCGTAGTAGGCTAAGAGAGCCCCGAGCTTGTCTCCCTCCTTCAGATCCAGGCTGAGCTCTACGAGGTTCGCAGGGAGCAGCATCAACAGACGCTTGGGATCGGGTGCATTTCTTCATTGCTATGTTCCTGGCACGGACGTGGCAGTGGGTCGAGCTCCAGTCACGGCACTCGACCTTCTCGTAGCCTGAAGGCGATGTCTTATATATCTTGTGTATCGTATGTATCTTACCCTTTTCAGCATTTTTTTATCATGTTGTTTGAAGTAGTTATGTATGTAACTGTTAGTGTTGTTATTCTTGTAAACCGCACGACGATGTAATGGGATTTCAGTACGTTTGTCTTTCATGCTCAGTTGTATTTGAATTAGAAATGAAATCTCATTTTTCTTATCTACTAACGATTGTTTAAGACTTGGAAAGTATAGAAATCCGTGGTGGATAAATTTTAATGATGCATAAGTTTTTGCGTTGTTTGGTCATAGATATATTTTGCCTATCACTTTTAAGATATTTTTTTTAGTTTTGCATGTGGTTTCGATTTTCGCATTTTTCTTCATGACCGACTTCCTTCTATGCCAACATGTAATTTGAGTCATTTAAATTTCCGTAAAATATGTTTTGAAACCTTTTTCAAACACCATTTGAAAAAAATATAAATAAATAAAATCTGTTCAAAAATATTATATTTTGACTGATTTACTTTCTTTTTAATATGATTTATGCAAAAACATGGATTTGGGTACAGTAGCTTATGTATGTTTAAACATCTATTTTGTACGAAAATAGATGATTTAAAAGTAGTAAAGCACACGTTACCAAAATTTTATTTGTTGTAAATCTGATATGAAAAATAAAACAGTACCAAAAAGGAATTTCAAAGATTTAAATAATAATTTTTAAAGCAGAAATTTGTTTTATGGAAAATTTCGATTTTATAGTCATATGAAAAGCGTAAGGAAGATTTTGGATGATTTGTTTGCGTGTTTAGCGGTGTCTTAGGGATGATGATGCGTTAAAGTTAACAAGGGAAGGACTGTTTTAGGTATGGAAACGTACCTTATCGATGATGCGTGCGAGTTGTTAATTAACTCGTTTTATGATTTAAAGCTTGTATTGAGCCTCCTTTGAAGTCTATAGATGGAAATTTTAGGGAAACCGAGGTAAAATTCCACCATAGGATGAGGATTAGAACATTTATAAGAGGAAGAACGTTGAATTTCTCTGCTTCGATTTCTTTTTTTAGGCTTAGGAGAAATCAATAGGAAATGATTTAGATGCGTTGACGTGTTGGATGGTAGTGTTTGCATGAAAAAGATTGGTTGCTTCACACTTATATTTATGGTTGTGTGAGGGTTATGGATGAGAAATTATTTTCATTTATATAGAACTTCCGGTATATTTTAGGATGCTTGCATCATGTTTTCAATGGTAAAATGCATGCATACAGGAGGTTCTAATTTAGAATAATTATGCATGCATATATTATGGTTGGAGTTCGTTATGTCAACTGTGCATATGCGCACGTTGATTGCAAAATTGGATGTACACCAATTGATTGTGTAGTTTAGGATAATTAGGCGCCAACACCATGACTCAGACATTGGCAAAATTTCAGGATGAAATTTCTTTTAAGGAGGGGAGAATGTAACAACATGGAATTTTGGCGATAATTAATTAAGTTATTTAATTAGATTTCCAAAAATGGCATTTTTGCAAAATGATGGAATTTAACCATAAAATTTGCACCGTTGCATTTGTGACAGAATTCTGATAAACTTTCATGTTTGAAACTTCGCGAATGGAGTCCGTACGAAAAAATTATGGATGAAATACAAAAATAGGCAAGAAATAAATAAAGTAGAATAATGTATATGGAAATTAATATTACCATTTAAACCCACATTCCCCACCATTGCCAGATCGACCGGACGGTCGACCGCTACCGCAACCTGCTGGTTGAACCAGGTAGCGGCGACTAGGGTTTTATTTATATAAATTGTTATATCGACAGACAGATCTTTATAAAATTAAATCTAATAGTCCATGGTCATTTCCACGCTTATAAATAAAGGGCTAGACCTCCACTCTTTTGCTCGCTTTTTTGGAGGTGAAGCTCTGCCATTCTCAATTCTCCAATCTCTTCTAAAATCTAAGTTGTGAATTCATTCAAATCAAACTAACAAGAATTAGAGATATTGAATCCACATTTACGTAACGGGGTTGGTTATACGAATAGGTAATTTATATTATTGAAACTCCTTTTTGGTTTCCTATTCTTCTTCCAAATCTACAAATCTAAACTGTGTTTTTGAATCCCCTTGCAGATAAATTGTAGATCTGTGAGGTTTGGGAATTATGAGCCTAAAAGTTGTGTTCAGATTCAGGTTTGGATAGCTTTCAGGTGAGTGGAAATATATATATTATTTATAATAACTTATGTAATTTGTTTGTGTTGAATCTAATTGTATGCCTAAAAGATATCAGATTTGTTTATTTTTGTCAAATCTGAAATTTTATGGATATAAATTAGGCGTGGATTTGTAGGCTTTTCAGTTTAATATTATCATGTTGCCTGCAAATATTTTTAGATTTATTGTGGTTATTGTAAGCAGTCCCAAATTATGATTAGATGTATAATATTTCATTCCTGATTCATAGGATTTGGGTGTTGATGTGCAGTTTGTGCAGTTTTGGTTAGAGCAATAATAATCATGTTTATGTTTGACATTGTTTGAGGTTTTACTTGATTATTGTAAATATACCCTATTTTCTTTCGAAATAAGAAGGCATCATTTAAAATCAACAACAAATATAAACAATAATCCTATTTCTTGTGATTTTAAGTATGCCGATATTTCTCTTTAGATGTTTTGGGAAAACTTACAATAATTAAGGTTATTAACCTTTTATGTGATTTTGAATCTTAAACTGGATTACATACAAAATGGTTGTTTTGGTCGTTAGCTTAGACCAGAACATAAATAATAAATGTTAATCAAATAAATTAGAAACTGCATAGGTGTTTGCGGTCACCTTAAAACCGGCCGGTTTTGCCAAAAATAATAGTAACTACGTTAATTATGCGCTTAAAAATATAAATAAATAAATATTATAATATTTTCTGTCCAAATCTACATAAATAATGTTATTGTATTATATTAATAAATGTTTGTGTTATATGTTTTGAATTTGAATAATTTCCATTTTATAGGGATGTATATGGAAACATAACCCATCTTAAATGAAAATAAGTTTTGTGTCCATTATAGTAATAAATGTAGAATCAAATTGTTGTAAATAAAGGGTCATGAATAAGATAATAAATGTTGTAACCATGTTTGTTTTGGAAAAATGAATTTAGTAGGAATTAAATACCTAAATGGTTACAATTTTAATTTTAATTTGGAATAGGGATTGTAACTCCAGCTAGGAAATAAATAAACAATAAATTTATATATACACACACACACATATATATTTATACATATATTCGAATAATTAAATAGAATTAAATTGACATAGTAATGTTTGCGAGTTATAAATATTAGATTAGAATGAGACTGATATAAATAGTATTTAATAGGTTAATTTATGCCTTAGAAAATATGACCATTAGGTCATAAATAGTAGGAAATCTTAATAATAATACATAGAATTAAAGGGGATTATTGGGGATTGATTGTCGTAGTAGACGCTAAATTCAATAAGGAAATAAATAATTAAATATTTTAGGATAGGAAGTTATAGGTTTTCCTTATTTATTCTAGAATTAATATAATTAGAAGTTTGGATGACTTTATAGGTTAATGATGCGAGGTTATTTGCCTTATTCCATAGAATTCTGCACTTTCCAGTAGTCGAATATATGTACAACTGATATGAGATATCATTAATCATAGGAACCCATGATGATAATCATTTGCGTAATGAGAATTATTTTCTAGAATATAGTTTACTTCAGATGTTGAGGTATTAAAAGGTTGTAGGGCTCACCTCCCTTCCAAAAGAAGAAACAATCGAGGGAATAATCCATAGCGTAGCCTGCTTTAGGATTAGAGGCATTAAGTAGTTAGATCCACCCTTAAAAAGGTATTAAGTGATCGCGTAGCTCGCCTTCCCATAAATAAGAAGTATTAAATGGATAACTCGGTGCGAAAATAGTAATTTCGACGATGGTCTGTTTCCTCTAGGTAGTAAGTGACTGGGGATGGAGTCCACCTTAAGATAAGGTATTAAATGACCATTACGGAGATACCATAGGTCTTACTATCCTGCAAGAAGTATTGAGTGACTATGGGATTATCCAATAAGATCAGATATATAGTAACACTGTGGTTCTCCAAGGGAAGGTCATAAATTACGGTTAGTCATCTACCTACCCTGTAGGTAATAAGTGACTGCTTACAATCTCTCGCCTTATGCAAGGTTTGGGTATATGCATGAATGACAGGAACCTTAAATTAGTAGGACTTAGTAGCTAGTGCCCTCTAATTTATATTAGTGTAAGGTAAACCACCAAGTAAGGCATTAAGTGATCAATAAATCCGCCTTTGGGTCTCAAGTGATCGAAAGGATCCGCCCTTATCTTATATTGATAGTGAAGTCTTAAGTGACTATATAGAGCTAATTTACCTCCTTATGGCATATTGAGTAGTTGGAAGCCCGCCTCTTAATTTTCAGTAGTTGATTGAATGATGGTTTAAAGGCTTTATACTTATGCGTAGACGTCATATCCCAGTATTGCGATATTGTTGTCTTTGGAGAAATACTACCTTAGGTATGGTAGTTAGTCATTGTGTGTAAATATTTATAGGGTTAGGTTATAATTACTAGCCTTGTTAGACATATGTTTTGGTTGACACCAAATGTGTGTGTATTGTAGACAGTGTTATACATTTTCTACTCACCAGGACTTGTTGTAAAGACCCCCTCATCTTAACAACTCTCAAGTTTATCTCGGGGAAGACAAGTCTTAGTAGGTGTTCAATTTGGTTTTTGGTTCTCGTTCTCTTACGCTCGATATCGATGTGGTGATTAGCTTTAAGGTAGTTTCCTCAGTCGATATTAGTTATTCTACTTTGTTTTCACTGTGAGTTAGTTTTATTGTACTCTAATTATGCTCGTTTATTTGCAGGTGCCAGATTTATACTCTTCATTCTTGGATGGGTTTGAGTTTCGATTTTTGTCAAAGTTCAGACCTAGAAAAGTATAGGGTGTTACATTGCCTCTATTCTGCTCATTTAAGAGCATTATCAGTAATAAGAAGCAATGCATTAAACTCCAAATCAGGAAAAGTCTGGTGTGAGCTATAATAAACTCAAGTATTAAGAAAGAGTGATTTTATAGGTATAGAGAATCGTAGCTAACTTGTCCTTCTATCCAAAGATTAGCATATGTAATAATGTATTATACTTTAAGATTCTTATGTCACTAGGTATAAATAAATGCATGCATAGTAAGGTAAAAGCAAATATTCGAGCATAAGCATCCATCCTCACATTCATTCACTCAGTTTGTTAGATATATGGTTTCCAGTACTCCAACCACCCACATCCATTAAGGCACCGACAGGCTCTACATCGATGAACGCTATCAGACCATCGTCATGTCTTACATCGACGGACTATAGTTGATAACCTTACCCAGTCCAAAAGATCAATAGGCTCTAGGGTCCGGGCATATCAGGTTCTACTTCGATAAACCCTAATCTACCCTGATGCCACTCTTTCAAAGATGTACCAAAGTAACGATTATCAATGAACCATTTGCACGTGTCCTATATAGAAAAATCCATCTTTATATTGCCTATAAGACTCCTATCTGAAGTCTCTACTACTTGGGAGCCATCTCTAGTGGTCATCGTTTGTTTTAGGATATCATCGAGTGTCATCCATCCTCCTTCGACAGCTAACCTATACGACCTCTTATCATTTATTCTACATCTCGAAATTTATCTAGCTGCATTGGAGTCATTTTTAAAGAAGTAGCATTGTCATTGAAACAGGCTATCAAATGAACTACTGCGCCACATGCACAAACCAAGCCTCACCATTGAGCTCCAAAAGACAATGTCATTCCTCTATAGGGGTCGCTTTAACCCAAAACCAAATTTGGTTTGGATCGGTATCGGGATCGGTAGCCGGCCCGATCTGGTTTGGTGTGCTTAACACATTGACCAGACCTCATTCCCTTCAAATCTACCGACCTGGTCCAATCACCTCGCTACACCAATCTAGAGCGAACAACTAATGCCGACCCAAAGCAAATACTCCTCGCTTGTCCAATCCCAAATCTTTCACCACTCTAATCCAAATTATGAGCATCTACACCGATCTGAAGTAACCATATCATACTTATCCGGAACCATAAACTCTTATGCCGATCCGATTTCACCTTGTTATGGCGATCCAAGGTGAAGTATCCATGTCGAACTGAACTTGTCTCCAACACAACTCCACTATACTAACTCAAATCAACTTGAAATTTAGAACATAGCTTCTAGAGACCATCCTTTAACATCCTTAAAAATTTCATATAATTATGTGGACTTTCAGCTTTATGTCGGTCTAAGCATAATTGGTATAACTTCATACAGTTATGATGGCATTTCCAGACGTCAAACCAAGAATAAACATGCATTCAATCATGCATGAAAGAATAAAACATCCAATCAATTAGTTTTTCATCAAACCAGAGTGTTTAGATATGAATTAAATATACCGGATTTATGTGCAAAAGTGCATACACCAAATCAATAAACTTGCATATTTTTATAATGTTTAGATCTAAGAACAAACTTAGAGAAAAGGGTACATGTATCAATTAGCTATTTTTTTAGCATATTTAGATATAAAATAATGACCTGGGACTTTAAAAAAAACATATAATGATGTAAATTTTGGGAGTAAAAATGGCTTCTAATAAGTTTTGATCCAATTTATAAAAAAGATATATGTTTACAAAAAACCAATAAATAAGAAATTATCACTCACCTTTGTTTACAGATTTGAGAAATTTTTACAGATCTGAAATGAAACAATTAACTAAATAGGTTCTTTCCTCCTTAGGTTTAGATTTATATTTTCTTCTTTTAATTTAATTTAGAAGCTGAATTTTGTAGTTTTAAGTGTAGATCAGAAGAAATATTTTTTGTACGTAGAGGAAGGTTTTAGGAAGAAGAGTGATGAAAAAAATGAGGTTAGAGTAAGCTATTCCGGCCTTTTTCTTTTCTAATCCCGAAATTAGGGGGGGCCTAATAATGACACTTACTGGCTGATCTGAGCTGTTTTAAAATTTAAATATCCTTTAAACAGCTATATCCTTAAATGTTTGACCCGTTTTTAACATATAAACACTCTATGAAATGGGAAATCGTCATTGATATCTCATGGAAAAGGTTTTAGGTCCTAATTCCACTATAGTCAAAAGATATGGATGAAATAAGATTTCATCAAGGGTAAAACAATCACAAGAAAAATTGATAAAATTTTATATATGGAAAATATTCCTACTGGTCACTCCTCAAAATTATATAATCATACGACTTCATATGAATATAATATTTCTTATTTATGCGTATAACCCAAAACCATGGATTGTTATATTTTCCCCCATCTTTAAGAATTTTGCCCTCGAAATTCCACAAATAGGCCAATAGGGTCATCTTGCATGCTTAATAACCATATAAAATCATTCAAATCAAACATGCATCCATAGCAATGAATAAAAAAAATCCTAGTCTTACCCTAACATGTATGATACTATATTATGGCACATTAATGACATTTTATGAGAAAGTAAAAGCGACAATTAGAAAATCTTACCAAATAAAGAGCTTTGGATACAACTCCCTCATGCTCTCCTCAGGATCCCAAGTGCAATCGCCTTCACTTTCGCTTCATTTAATCTTCACTAACTTCATAATCTTCTTCCTCAATTGCTTCGTATCATGTCCAACAACATGAATTGGCCTACGAGTTCTTGAAGCTTTTGGTTCAACCTCGATATCATCCACTTGACTCGGTGTGATAGTTACATTGAAATCATGCATAAATTTCCTAAGGTGAGAAACATAGAATACACTGTGCACTCCTACCATCTTTTGAGGTAAGTTGACTCTATTGGTTAAACTCCCAGTCCATTCAAGAATCGAAAAGGGTTGACAAATCTCGGTGTTAACTTTCCTTTCTTATCAAACTGAACCGCATCTCCTACTGGAGAAATTTTCACAAACACTAAGTCTTCAGTAGAGAACTCCAAATCTCTTCATCTTTTATTGGCGTAGCTTCTTTACTTATCCTGAGCAACCTTCGTTCATTCTCGAATGGTCTCAACCTTCTCCGAGGCCTCTCTAATCGTATTTCGCCCTAGTATCGTTTTTTCACCCCTTCTAACCAACATGAAGGAGCATTGCATGGTAAATCATATAAAGCTTCATATGGTGCCATATCGATGTTAGATTGATAACTATTATTATATGCAGATTCAACAAGATGTAAATGATCATCCAACGAACCTCCAAAATCTAAGATACAAGCTCGCAAGAGATCTTCCAATGTACAATTCATTCTCTGAGTTTGACCATCTATTGTGGGTAATAAAATGTGTTGAGGTGTAGCTAGTCCCTAAGGATTTCTATAACTCTTCCAAAACTCACTAGTAAACAATGGGTCTCATCACTCGTAATGTCTTTTGACACTCCATGTAATTACACAATCCATTTCACATCCAATTCGACAAACTTGGTTACCGTTTTATTCAACTTGACAGGTATAAATCTGGCACTCTTGGTCAATCAATCAACAATGATCCAAATGCTATTGTATCCAATTCAAGTCCTAGGCAGCCATTGATGAAATCCATTGACACTTGTTCCCATTTCTATATTGGGACATCTAGCGGTTGTAGCAAATCAATAGGCTTTTTTTGCTTTGCCTAAACCAACTAGTAGTTCATGCACTTTGATATAAATACCTCGACATTTTTTTATCACTTCTCAATAATAGGTTTATCTCATACCCTGGAACATCTTGATACCACAAGGACGTGTAGTCAATCGTGAGTGATGACATTATCGAACGACTTCATCCCTCAATCCATCAATTTCAGGAACAAATAATTTTCCATTTTTACGAAGCCAACTATCATGGTCAAGTCCCTTTACCTTCGTAACTTCGAACACTTAACCATTCTCAATCTTGGCGACAATATCAATTAATTTAGGATCATCTCTCTGGCTAGAACCAATCCGTTCAATTAGAGGATGTATAATTTAGGATCGCGCCTACTTTGTACCCACGTGTATGATAAAAGCATCACATAAACTGATAAAGAAATATTTCATATTTGATAATTTGATGCAGTAGAATAATGAAAGGAAAACTAGCATACAGTTTCGTAATTTAAAGGTGCACATTTTTAAGAAATGGAAAATGATCGTAGATGTGGAGCACCAAGAAAGACCGTGTTTAGGTTTGCTATACTTAGGTTTGAACCTTCGAATCCTAAAAAGCGGATACGCACAACAATTCTCCTAAGGGAGTTATTGGTCCGCTTTGCGGTTGTGAAATGATTTTATTTTATTTACTGGTTTTCTTTTAGTGGAAAAAGCCCAAAGACAAACATTGAAAACAATTAGGTTGAATGACACAAAATTTTATTTTTAGATATAAAGACAAATTTTGAAAAAAAGAAAAAGGTTGATGAACAATGCTAAACATACATAGCATTTTATATAGTGCAAAAACTGAATATATAGTGCCATTTTTATTTAACATTTTCTTTCAACCCCATTTTCTCAAAAAATATTCTTCACTCTACAAATAAAACATGCTGCCGTTCAATCTAAAGTTTCTAACGTCTGTACCACTCCCTAGTTACCTATATGTTGTTTTTCTTTTTTTAAATTTTTTTGCCCATTGGTGATACTCGCTGAAAAATAGGTTCTACACCTATTTTGTAACTAGACCTAATTTTAGGCGAAAACTCAATTCGTACCTCTCTTCGTTCTGAGGTTCTGCTTGCAACAACCCTTTTCTGCTTGTCTTTCAGGTAATCTACTCTCTATGATTTTGTTACCAGGAGAAAGACGCAGTTAGACTGAACTTACTTGCGTTACTGCTGTTAAGTCATAATCTTACACCTCTTCTTTGCGATTTGCACCGTTAAATCTGTAAATATATTGTTATTTTATTTACATCGTTGGTCGATAAAATAAGTTCAGCTATTATTTTATTTAAGCTTAGAGCATAATGTGAGAATTTTGTTTTTGTAATATGTACACTCATTTTGATCTCTCCAACAGAGTATACATTTTGTAATCGGTTCAAAATTCAGCTGTTTTGACTACAAAAACGTAATTGGGAGAGACAACGTTTGAACATGCACCAGGGGTGGGGCGCTTGTTCAAACAAAGCCTAAAACGACGCGCTGTTTGAACAAGCGTCCTATCCTGAACGCCTATTCAAACGCTATCCCATTTCGTTTTTTCTACCATTAAAAGTGAATAAAAAAACTAACAAATTTTCAGATGCCTGTTGAACACGCGTTTGAGCTTCAAGCGTCTGTTCAATAGGTGCCCGATTTTTTCTTTTCTTCGTGTGCCTGTTGAATAGGCGCCTAAACTCGTTTTTTGTTGGGGGAACTTCAGTTTGCATTTTTGTAATTGGGAAGAATGTAATTTTGAATCGTGAAATTGTTGGAGATGATCTTATTGTTATTTTCTTTGATTGCCTTTTCTCTTTTGATGCTAAGTTTTGTGCTTATTTTTTGTAACTACACTATTAAAAATCGAACTTCGGTATGGATGGTGTTCATTGTTATGTGTTAGGTTTTTGCTTCAAGTTAAAAGTTCCTCAAAACAATGGTTGGGAAGGCCATGAAGTCCAATGCTGTGGTACTGAAGCATGTGACATTTTTTACTACGTGGTTAAAATAATTATGTTCCCTATTTTCATATGTAATTTCCTTGCAGGCTGCTCCTGAGAAAGCAGGAAGAAAGATTGGTAATACTTATCTGTCTTTGCATGTTTTCTAGAATTAATCTCATACTAAATTTTATAGCTCCATTGTTGTCAATTGGTAGAAGTGTCTTTGCTGAAATTAATGATACTATGATAGGTATTGCATAATTCATAGACTAACTGTTGTGCTATTGTAATGATAGATTAAAGAAGGGGGTTTTAAGATATCAATGAAATATAGCTTACTTATACCTTTTCTGTTCCTTTTTTCTTTTCACTGTTACTGTTTAAGTATTGGATGGCCTGCAGTATCGTAAAGGAGTATACATCCTTTCAAATATAATTGTTTCTAAATTTGATCTTATGGTGTATATATATCAGAAGTCTCTTTTTACATATGAGATTTGGTAAACTACTATTGAAGTACAGATGGTTCATCATTGTGTATGTCAAGTAATTAAAATTAATTCAGAAAGTTTGTTTGGTGATTTAGAGATGCTGTACTTTTTGAAATTTCTTTCTTATAATATTGACAGTATTTTTTGATAGCCAAGAGGGATTCAGAATATAAAGAGGGAAAGAGTTCCAAGAAACAGAAATTGGCTACTTCGAAGGATTCTGTTTCAAAGAAGAAAATTTCTAAAGCTACTACTTCAGAAGAAAATCCTGGTTCAAAATCTGAACAGGTCGTATTTTTTATAGTCTTCTTATTTGCCATTGTAAAGTATAATTATGTAACCTTTTTTTCTGGATGTTCTCTTAAGTAACCACATTGCTTGGAAACAACTTATAAGTATTCTTATTAGTTATTAATTATTTTCCAACTTATTTATCTCTTAACATGACAAAATATATTGTTTATATATACATTACCTGTCAATAGATGCTTATTGCTTTTTTTAAAAAAGAAAAAACACATAATCAATTATGTGCTACTTTATGTTGCAAAAATGTGTTATGTCTTGATGATAGTTTGTTAATATTACGCACTCAATACACAGTTCACTTATGTGAAGTATACAATTCATTTCTCCCTGAAATTCCTATAATTTCGTGCCCCTGTGTGTGTATAGTAATCATTTTCTCAATGCATGCATACATACATACATATACATATATATACACATACACATACATACATACATACATACATACATACATACATATATATATATATATATATATATATATATATATATACGAGGAGCGTTCAACAACACCCAAACAAAAGAGCACCCTAATAGCCCCACTATTTGCATCTTTCGTTTATAGTAAAATAAGGTAGTGGAGAGAGGGAGAGAGAGAAATTGGATGTGGTAGAAAACAAGAGGCGAAAGGGGTGCTATTGAACGCTCACACACATGCATATATATATATATATATATATATATATATGTGTGTGTGTGTGTGTGTGTGTGTGTGTGTGTTCAGCGTGTTTGCTAAGCATATGGAACTTTTTTTTTTTTGCATTTTGCAAATAAAATATAAACATCTTCAAATATAATATCGTATATATAGAATTTCATACATAATATTTTTCTAAAGCCAAAATTCAATCAATTATATATATATATATATATATATATATATATATATATATTATTGATAAACTAGAAATCTAAAAAATGATTCGGCAATTATATATTCTGAATCAATGTTTGCATCATAAGATATACCAGCTTCAGGATCCTTCTCATCCATCTTATTTAGATTTGTTTCTTCTTCGTGAAGATATAAAGGAGTTGAAGCAGGTGATAAAACCTCTTGTTGTAGATGATCTTAAACTCATATATCTAACTTCCTCCACCTCTGCTGCTTTAGCAGCAACACAATAAGTTAAGTAACCTAAGTCATCATTGTCATCATCAAATACAAACTCATCTTCAACATTAGATGCATCATCCATATTCTTCGTTTGATCATTCATTGCAGCCAATATTCTTCAAGGATATTGTGTTAATGCATTGCATATATCATGACTTTTTCTAATGCTCCGTATACACTAGTTTTTCTGCAATTTAGATTATAAAAAACGAAAAACAATTATAAAACGAAAGAAATGCCATTTTTAGTTGTGCATCCTTTTTGCATTGTGCCATTTACATCATTTGTCATGCATTTTCATATGCATCGCGCCACAAGAAAGAAATGCTCAAATGTTGCGCCACACCGTGCACCTTGATGCGCCTTTCATAACTATGGAACCGTTATGTACAAGTTCCATAGTATCCTTGGAACCAAGACGATCAACTAAGATAAACACAATTTTCAATGGAAATTTCAACCATTCATGATATGATGGGTTCACCCTTAATTTCAATTTTCAATGGGATGTTAATTCTTAAATGTTCAAATGTTTTTTTAGTCCTACTTAAGTTTTAAATTCCCGTTTTATGTCGTTCTTCTTGTTCCAAATACGAACGATGGATTTACCCTCTTCAAACTCATTGATATACGTTTTCAATCAAAATTATTACTTAAGATGATGATTTAATTCCATTCTTTTAAAATCTATTTTGTAAGTCAAAAATTATTTTGTATTCAACTTCCGGCTTTGTATTTCACATTAAACATATGATTCGATCGCAAAAATCAAAGCGAATAATACTATTTAGTTTATAGTCAGTAGTAGAACATCATTAATCATTCATCCATTCGTCCAAAATGCATGTGAATCCATCTATAGATAGGCTATAATTGAATGTCTATTTTTTTAGGGGCATCTTTACCCAAAAAGTGAAAAATACCCGATATCCGAAAAACAAATACGAAGATGGGTGTATGATTGCATATGCACATATACATCTGGATTTATCATGATTACACACAACATGTGTGTATTATTATATCATGGTACGAAGATCCGCTCGAGATCATGGGATTTCGGCCATTTTGGTTCGGTTTCGACTAAAACCGAAATGGAATTGAGCAAAGAACCTGTTCCGGTCCCTAACAAGTTCTTTTGTTTAAATATTCAACTTTTTATTGGGAAAAAAAGGAAAATTAGGGAGGAACCGAATATCTGAAATGATATGGAAAAGGAAAAAAAATCACAAAATAAAGCAGACCTGTGGTGGAGTAACTCTTCCTATATTTGATGTGCAGCAACTCTTAAAGATCTCTGCTCCCAATCGTAGCAGCTAGCGTGCTACGTAATCCTACTTTTTTTTTTCCTTCGTTCTTGAGCAGCAGAAAAATGAATTTATTGAGCTGCCATCGGTTTTATGGCCGATGAAATGTAGTGATTAATTAGGGCTAGATGATATTGTTATGGTGTGAGTATGGGCTGCGTAATATTCGTTTAAGCAGGTAGGCCTTTGTTTAAGGTAAGGAAACATTTTTGGCTGCATAAATGTTTAATGGGATGTTTATGTTTTGTGTTAAAAAAAAAAAGTTTCGGCTATATAAATATTGAATCAGCTGATTATGTTTTAGGCTGGAAATAAACAATCGGGTTTGTGGGCAAATAGTATCTTATTGTATACGAGCGTTACGGTACACGCTTCGCAGGGATAATGACATACATTTCGCGCATGAATTGTTTTTTAACAAATTATTTATGTTTAACATATTCAACAAAAAATGGTTTGCGCAAATATTTAATCATATTTTTGTGTTGAAATCATTTATTGTTAGTTGTAATTTTAATTTCTGCATTTGTAATGTCTACTTTTTGTTAAATTTTTAATACTATCAATCGGTAAAAAATAAATTTATAAAGAAAGTTTATTTGTTAGATCATATTTTCGAGTGATAAGATTTGTAATATTTTTATACGTGCATTTTGAATTTGTAAAGAAAACTAATTGATAGATCTTATTTTTAAGTTATAATTTTTAACGTATTTTGTATTACAAAGGAAGTTTATTTGTTAGAATCGTTAACACAAAGAAGTGAGACACCAAAACTATTGCAACTATTATTAAAAAAAAATTGCAGTTTATATCCAATTAGTGTGTAACCCGTGCATTGCACACGATAATATTGTTAAAAATAATATTTACTATTTTAATGTTAAAATGAGAACTTTGTTATATATGTAATATATGATAAATTTTGACGTAAAATACATAAATTATTAATGTTCTATCGCTTACACAAACAACAGGTATGTGCACATATTTGAGAATTTTTTTTAATCGTTTTTATTAATATATATATATATTATATTGAAATTGATGTGTGTTAGTAATCTACTCGATGAATCAACAAATATTATTTAATATTGTTTAAATAAGTTAAATGTAAAATTACGAAGTTAGTTTAACTGTATAGCTTGGCAGTAAAAATTGAAAAGAAATCTTAAAAAAAAATGTATAAATTTATTGTGGAATTACCGATGTCCTAAAAGAATTTTATAATTTGATATATGGTAAATTCTTGATATAAATGCATCATAACTAATTTCAAATTAACTGTCATTATTGTTGATATGCATAGTTCATGTTATGTGATATATACATCTTTATAGTTGCATGGAAAATTACATTTTTTAATATGAATACACATAATAAAATTGACGTATTTTTAAGAGCTATTAGAAAATAAACTAAATACTCTCTAAGATTATTTAAATAATTAGAATTTTAGATTTCATGAGTAGTTTAAACATATGGACGAAAACATAAAATACCACAAAAGGATTGAGGAGGTTCAACAAATAATTATAAAATTGTTAAAATGCAAGTATTTAAAAGGGGAATTGTTTTCATCAATTTATGATAAACTTACTGAGATAAGTGCATAATATATTAATTTTTATTGTTGTTTAGATATATTATTTAAATTGTGTGACTTATTTAACTTTATATTTGGAAGAAAAACTAATTTTGCCATTTTGTTGATATGAACATGATGTCCATTTTAAAGCATCACACTTAGTGTTAATTAGATGAATTAACAACAATTTATTGATTGAACTCGTTTATTAATTCCAAATCACATAATTAATTTAAACATATCGACTTAAATGTAACATGTTAAATGATATTGTACAGTGTTTTGTAAATAACCATTAAATTTTAAAACGTAGGTGTTTGACATTAATATTACAATGCCATACACGGTGAATATATTGACGTAAATGAGTTCAACTTCGAACATATAATAGTTATTTATGTTATATAATTGACGTGTTTATATACCTGATTTTTATTTGTTAAAATGAATATGGTTAATCTTGAATTCTTGATGTGATTTATTAGGTGAATCAGTGAAAAATGATTTGCTAAAGTTATTTATAGTTTTAATATTATGTAAATAATTGTAAAATATGGTACTAAATATAAAATACTTGGAAAAAATTGAGAGAGACTTAAATGATTATAGATAATTTGAAATGTAGGTGTTTGGTGCCAAAAACATAATTTTGTCATTCCTAGCATTTAAAATAAACATTAGTTAATTGAATTTATCTAAATTACTTAAAATTTGGATTTTGTAATTAATTTAAATATCTGGACTTAAATATAAAATGTTAGGAGCTAATTGTTAATAAATAATTATGTAAAGTTTAAAATTTCCATATCAAAATCATGGTTCAAGATTCTGACACGATCCGAACTTCCCCGTAAAGGAAAGACCGGATTGAGTTGAGAACACGACAAATCAGAAGACAAACAGAAGAACATTTCATTGTTTATTACAACAATTTACATCAGAGTACAAGAATATACATAGTATGAATAAATATTATACAGCAGAAAAATATTAGAGATTTACAAATTACATAGCAACGGAAAAATAATACATAACACAATTGAAAGAGATAAACAGATACAGAGCTTTCCGAATATCATTCCAGCTGTAAACCAGGATCCTGTGAATATAAATCTGCAAAACCAAAACTACTAGTTGCCCGTGTGGAAAATAAGGGCACTCAGAGTTTAGGTTAAAACAATAAACTCCAAGTCAGTCATGTGACTGGTGTGAGAACTAAAACAGTTATTAATTTGATTTTTAAAGTTAGATAAATCAAGGGACCATGCCGTATAACACGGAACGGGTTTCCTCCCAAGAATACCAGTGCATAAAACAAACAGCGCAATGCTAAATAAAAAACAATGAAGCTATTATAAGACCCAGGTCCCATCACATAATGCAACACAAGCCGAGGGATAAGGTTTTTCCTTATAATAGCCAAATAATGCTTGATACGCGAAATTTAATCTTTTATTATTACTATAAGTGAAGAAATCAACTTCAAATATAAATGTATCAATAATAGGCGGCATGAGCGCCCCATCCCACTATGTCGCCATATATAGGAATACAACTAAAATCCGTGATTTCGTATTGGAAATTTGGATTCCATCATGAGTCTAGGCAAGGGACGTACTCCTTTCCGCTTCGAGACATTAGCAAATGTCTCGGGACTACACACTCTGGGTAACCCCTGGATCCTGCAGTGCCGGTCCACTCCAAATGCAAAAGTGGATTGATTATACCTGAACACACGTTTCTCGGTCCTAAAGGACCCATCTATTGGCTCCGTAGTAACCGATATATCTGAGGCGCCTCGTATTCCAACAACCACATAGGTAAAAAATATATAAATGTCAGGGCGTGTAGAACCCCGACACCACCCATAGCTAGACAGAAATGTCATGCACTCACTGCGTTCTCTTATCCCTTTTTGACTCATACCAAGGTGTGAGGCTCGCGAATTAACACTATACACAAAGCGGCGCTATATTAAAGTTATGCTTTGATTATCAACCACAAGACTCTGCTTTTCAACAAAAGCCATGATCATTGCATCTCAACATGTCACACAGGCAATTCATATCATACGACTAATATCTATCGATATATAACCTCTGAGCTTGTACGTCTCAGAGAAGGACGTTAAGTAAGGAATAAATTCTTCACCGCCAAACAGATATATATTTAATAGAAATCAATCAACACAGAATAAAATCTAATGTCAGACACACAATCCATTTACAAGTTCGTTGTGGGTCTGAACGAAACCGGAGGCACCTTATTCCTCGTCCCATAAGTCCAATACAGACAAAAGGCTCTCGCATATCCGTCGATCTCCAAGTACGTCTGGACGATCACCATTTATTACCTCGTCTTGGGTGTACAACCCAATCAAATCAATAATCATTCAAGCGATGTGAAGACCTCCGGTCTTCAACCACCGTCTTCATCGTCGACTTAGCGTCGAATCAGTTATTCAGAATGGATATAAACCCGGCTCTTCTGAATAACTCGCGTATATAATAAACAAGTGCTATAAAAACACAACATACGGCTCATTCCAATTCTGAATATTCTTTTATTTAAATATTCATATACTTTGGGAAATGTTCCCATTAATTTTATCAAAGATAAATTCTTTAAATTTTTTCTTTAATCTTCCTTTGGATGTCAATTCAAACCATGCTACGGTTTTCCAAACTAGTCGGGATTAGCGATCCTTACCGAAGTAATCATTTATTTAATTTCCCAGTCCCAACCTATTCATCCCATGGAGCAAAACTGGAAATACACTCCATAACTAACACCTCGGTCTTATCGGTAAAATTAATTATCATTTCCCGTTCAAAACTAATTAAAGATTTAACTATCGCTAGGAGAAAAACTGGGATACTCCATGCTCGATCATTTCCCAAAATTGATAATTTAAATTATCACATTCCCTTTTTTCAATCTATTTAAAGATTCATTAAAACTCCACTTAGTTTTAATCTTCTCAAAAATCAATATTAATGATTATTTAACTTTGGAAACACAAACATGTCGCATCGACAATCTAAACCGTACTATTGATTTCTGCCGATATATAACCTCGAAGCTCGTACGTCTCAAAGAAGGGTGTTAAGCAAGAGAATAAATTCTCCGCCACCAAACAGATATGTATTTAGCAAAGATCAATCATACAGTTTGAAATACAATGACAGACATGTAATCCTGCCTTTAACTGGGTTAAAGAACTAATGTCATCTAAAACACAGTTCACGATAAACCCACACATTCCATTAATTATGGAATCTTCACGGAAAAACAAATCAATATATAATCGATATCAATTTCCGTATCCGACTAATAATATAAATGAAATAACGGCAAAGCCTTTTAAATTGCATATGTATTAACAGTCTTTCTCCACAGAAGTTCACTTCGATTATTACCAAATCGAATTCCATTCCAATTAAATATTAATTAATTGGAAAACTTTACTTTGGAAAATCCCATTAAATCTTAATAAAAGATTTATATATTCCAAATCACATTACACTATAAATCGGATTAAAGAACGAATGTCGTTAAAAACACAGTTCACAATAAACCCAATCCACATTCTATTTCAATTCCAATTAGATATTAATTAATTGGTAATTCTTCATCAAATCTTAATTAAAAAATTTATTCTATTCAAACGAGGTTCAAAAACAGTGTTATTTAAGGCACCATTCACGACAAACCCAAAATCACATTCCATTGTTAATCAGGTTAAAGAACAAGTGTTATTTAAAACACCGTTCACGATAAACCCAAAAATCAATTTCAATTCAATTTCAATTAAATATTAATTAATTGGTATACTTCATTAAATCTAAATTAAAAGATTTAATCTTTTCTCAACTGGGTTTAAGAACAGTGTTAGTGAAGACACCGTTCACAACAAACCCAAAATCCCATTTGATATTATATACAAGGCTCTGAATAGAGAATATATCAGTTTATATTCAATATCAAATTCTGAAATCAACAAGTATCGTATTGGAATAACGATATATATTTTTCAAATTTCTCCACAATGTCTGTATAATCACGGAATTCAATATCGAAATATTCCAAAGATAATTTCGATTTAAATTCATTCCAATTCATATATTGGAAATTCTGGTTATTTTTAAAACTATTTCAAATCCAATTCATTTATTTAAAAATATTGGATTATAATCCTAGTTCATAACTAGTTCATTTCGATAAAAATATATTTTTATCTTTTCAAATATGGAACTTTTCATACCAATTCTTTTCAGATCATTTATTATGATTTTACACAAATTATCGATATTTTTAATAATTTTATTAAGGCCCTTACAGTCGATTTCCATAAATGGTCATCGAACTACACTTACATCGATCTTTTCCAAATTTGATTTGGACATAATTCCAAATTCAACCGTTAGATCTGAAATATCTTGTATTCGTTGGAAAGCTCTTTTCGATACGAACCTAACGGTTCCGGTTTTAGGAGGATCCGACGGTCGGATCTCCGTAATGTCCGTTCGAAGTCAATGGTCGAAATTCACGAACTGCCGTGGCGCGGCGCATTATTCAGGCCATTATATATATAATATATTATATATATTTCGTCGATTTCCATTTAAAATGTATTTTATAAATCGTTTTAAATTCGTTTTCAAAACGATTTCAACTTCGTATTCAATTTCAAATCAAAATTGAATATTCCATATCATCGATATATAAATGATAATATTTTCAAAACATTAGATTTTGAAATCACTTCCTTTTCGATATTCATTGTAAAAATGAATAAAATCGATATAAATATCGTTCACGTCAAAATGTCGTTAATCTAATTAACACGGCTTTATATATTTAAATATTCTCTTGTCCATCCCAAATCAGACATCAAAATTATATTTTGATCTTTTACTGAATATTATTTTAAAGTATTCATTATTTTAAAATATTCGTTATTTTGAAATATTTATTCTTTCTGAACTGGAATCAGACACAGTCAATTACCATATAATGTTATTATATGGATTTCATACAACACATGTACACAACAACAATCAAACACAGTCAACCATCATTCAGAGTGCATTCTACACTGCATAAGCATTAAATATAAATATTCAACGCTTACACAGCTTATCAACCAATCGATTGACATACAACTAAATATTGGGATTAGTGTATGTCTAATATCATCCCAATACCCGTGTGGGGTTTCAATCAACAAATAATGAATTTTATTTGTGCTGTTGGGCGATGTGTAAAATTTATCGTCTCAATCAATATTAGTCAAATGTGTGTATATAAACAAATCGTCCGATTTGTTTATGAATATTTATTTTATTCATACACGTTAAAAATTATATTTTTAACGATAAAATATTTTATTTTAACACGTGAATATTTTATACAATCCATTTCACATCACAAACAATTTTCACAACCAAATCAAACAAGTCGTCCATGGTCTGTGGACGACGGAGAGCAGTTCGTATTTGCAGTTATAAAATAAATAACTGAATAATAAATTATAATGAGGAGTTCTCACCTTGGGTTCCACTCCGTCAGTTTTATTTCTGTATTTCAGAAAGTCGGGATTTGCCTGATATTTCAACGCAGTCTTCTCTACGCTGTTCATATTAAAAATCTCATTTTTATTTCAATACTATAAAAATCACGTTTTTATTTCACTATATATATAATAATAATCAGATTTTTATTTCGCTACATAAATAAAAATTATATTTTTATATTCTCTATTATATAAAAATTCTATTTTTAATCCGCTACTCATATAAAAATCGAATCTTTATTCTCGCTACTTCATGATAAAAATAAAGTTCATATTTTTATTTCACCTCATGTATAATAATCGCATCTTCATGTTATATAAAAATCTAAACTTCTTTTAAACACGTTAAAAAGTATAGCTTTATATAAAATAAAAATCATAACTTTTTCTAAATTAAAAATCAAATCTTTTCTTTTATATAAATCGTTTCTTTTCATATAATTAAAACCCATACTTTTTTTAATAGTTAAAAACCATCTTTTTATATACAAAAACAAATAAAAACCAAAAAAACTCACTGATTTTGTCTTCAGAGGGGGGAAGATTGTCTGCGCGTCGGAGGGGGTTAGGGTCCGTCAGAGGTCGTCGGGGGGGGGGGGGGGGGGGGGGGTGCACGTCGGGGCTGAGGCTCAGGCTCGGCGGTGGGTTTAATTGGTGGGGCTAGGGTTCGAGGCTTTTTAGGGCTTCACGGTTAGAATGGGGGAGAAAGGAGGAGAGAGGGACGTGGACTAACGGGGGTTGGTGATGGTGGAGGCGCCGATCGACGGAGAGCGGCAGCCTCTTGAGGCGGCGGCGACGAACGTCTGGGGGGGGGGGGGGGAGTGCGCGTCGATGTCGCGGGTTTTTCTTTTTGGGTTCGATCTGAAATGAGAGAGAAAAGGGGGGGTCTGGTTTGACTTTTATATGTATATTTTTTATTTAATTTCTCTCAAAAAGCTACCTTTTTTTCGAATTCAAAATCGAACCCAACGACTGTCGCCCCTAGCTAATTACCCCCATTCTGGACACAATGGGATATGTTTCGTAACCCCGTTCTGCTTATGATCAGTTTTCATTAAATTTAAAATATAAATCAATATATTTTAATTTCTAACGTACATTTTAATTTACCGGGGTTACATACTGACTTCAAAAATTCTAGAAAAATAAATTTGACTATATTTTGACGATACGGTCCTAACAAAACTAGTCTCATCAAATTTGGAGACCGTTTGAAAAATGGTCATTTTCTGGTCGATCCAAATTGACTGAAACTGTTAAAACACGTTTAAATCCGCCACGCTCATATATTGATTCCAAATATTATGAAAATTGGAATCAAACAATAATTTGACATTCCAGATCCAACAAAAGTGGTCTCATTGAAAATGGAGGTCGTTTGCAAAATCGCTATTTTTAAGGGCTATATTTCCATAGCGACTATTCTGAATTTTCAACTGAACATAACTTTTTATTCCCGCTATGAAATTCCAATTTTTCGGATTCGTTGGAAAGATATTTTCAAACAGATTTAAATATTTCTGGTTTCGCTAAAATCCGGTTTATTTTGAATCCTGTACATTCATTTGACATTTGAAATCGAACTTTCAAACTACCGCACCATTTTCAATTCCTTTTATAATTAAAATAAATTTTTATATTCTAACTTCGATTCAAATAAATATATACGTTCTAATTCTATTCAAAATGATTTCTTGTCGTTATTATTTAAAATAAATCATTTTAAATATTCAAAATTCATTAAAATTGCCAAAATAAAAAAATTAAATTTGTTCTGATTTTCCGGTTGTTACAGATTCCATCCGACACGACGGAATTCCGGCTAACCCAACCCGGTTCTGGCGGAGGCCGGGACGGAATTAGCCTAGAAATCCGTTTCGGAGTTTGCAATAAAAAAAATGACAATTTGGATTTGTACTGAGAAATGGCAATAAGAAGAGAGAATCAATACCAACCTTGGAGAGAAAACGCGATTTGGTTTCATGGAGAGGCGGCAGAGTATTTGCTTTTTAATTAGTGTTTTTTATTTATTTTAGGCGTTCAAATTTTCAACTCTATGGGTTCGTGGGAGAAGATGTGGATGGAGCATTGGAGCTATACGTATCTCCACTTGAATTGGATATTTGTTGGGCTGTGTTCAAAGATTTTGGGCATTATTGATTTATAATGTGGGCTAATAACAAAAAAACAAACAAAAATGAGCTATTTTGTGAAGTTTATTACTATGATACGATATATTATTGGTTTAGTTAGCGGGTTATTATTAAATGTTCCCTATAAAGTTTATAAGATTTTTTTTTGTTTAACTTGTATAATTTACATGCAAAATTTATACTAATTAACATATTATCATGAAAAAAATACCGGAATTCGTATACCGGAATTTCCGAAATTTCTGAAATGGAACCGAAACTCAAAATTTTTCTGATGATCGGAACGGAACTGGAGAGCAGAAATTTAAACCTTAATTAAAATGTAAAATGATGGAAGAAATAAAATAATGTGAAAAAATAGTAAATAAATGTAAAGTGATAAACTAATTTGAAAATAAAATATCTGAAGAGAATTAAGGAGAAGAGAGAAAACTCCTAGAATTAAGAAGAGAACTTTAAAATTTCTACTTTACTATTAACAAATATTATTAAAAACAGTATTTATTATTTTAATGTTAAAATGAGACCTTTGTTATGTAGTATTTTATAATTTTGATGTGAAATACATAAACTACTAATTATAATTATTATTATTGTTTACATATAATTTATGTTTTATAGATTGCACAAACAATATGTACGCGTGCGTATTTGATAATTATTTTAATCGTTTTTGTTAATACAGGTATACATGGTGAAATTGATGTATGTTAGTAATTTATTCGATGAATTAGCAAATATTATTTAATAAAAT
Source organism: Allium sativum (assembly GCA_030737875.1). Classification (NCBI taxonomy): domain Eukaryota; kingdom Viridiplantae; phylum Streptophyta; class Magnoliopsida; order Asparagales; family Amaryllidaceae; genus Allium; species Allium sativum. The sequence goes on from CM060918.1 coordinate 326,224,537, forward strand.
TTGTTTAATTAAGTTAAGTGTAAAATTACGAAGTTAGTTTAACTGTATAACATAACAGGAAAAATTGAAAAGAAATATGCAAAAAGAATGTATAAATTTATTCTGGAGCTACTAATGTCCAAAAAGAATTTTATGATATAATATATGGTAAATTCTTGATATAAATGAATCATAACTAATTTACAAATTATCTTTGTTATTATTGTTGATATACATCGCTCATGTTATGTGATTTATAAATCTTTATAGTTGCGTGGATATATATTTTTAATATGAATATACATAATTAAATTGACGTATACTTTTAGGGGTTATTAGAAAAATGGACAAAATACTCTCAAGAATAATTAGAATTTAAGATCTCATGAGTAGTTTAAACATATGGATTGAAATATAAAATATCATAAAAGAATTGAGGAGGTTCAACAAATAATTATAGAAATGTTAAAATGCAGATATTTAAAGCAAAAATTGTTTGTTCAATTTATTATAAATTTATTGAGATATATTTATAATATATTAATTATTTTATTATTGTTTACATATATTATTTAAACTACGTGACTTATTTAACTTTATATTTGAAAGAAAAACTAATGTTGCTCTTTTTGTTGATGAACATGATATACATTTTAAAACATCACATTTAGTTTTAATTAGATGAATAACAATCATTTACTGATTGAATCCATTTATTAAATTCAAAATCACAATTAATTTAAATATATAAATGTACAATGTTAAGTGATATTGTACAGTGTTTTGTAAATAACTATATAAATTTTAAAATGTAAGTATTTGACATTAATATTACAATGCAGTACACGGTAAATATATTGACGTAAGTGAGTTCAACTTTGAGTATGTGATAGTTATTTATGTGTATAATTTGTATTACGTGATTGTAGCGTTTATATATTTGTTTTTTTTTCATTTTTGTTAACATGAATATGGTTAATATTGGTGTGATTTATTAGGCGAATCAACAAATAATAGTTTGTTAAAGTTATTTAAATAGTTTTAATATTATGCACTTAATTATAAAATATGGTACTAAATGCAAATATTAGAAAATAATTGAGAGAAACTAAATTGATTATAGAAACTTGAAGTGTACGTACTTGGAGCCAAAACATATAATTTTATCATTTTTAGTATTTAAAAGAAATATTAGTTAATTTATTTAAATTACTTAAATTTTGAATTTTGTAATTAATTTAAATATGTGGACTTAAATATAAAATAGTCGTAGCTAACCGTTAACAAATAATTGTGTATGTTTTGAAATGTCCATATCAAAATGTATAATATTAGAAGTAAAATAATTTGAGAGAAATAGTAAATAAATGTAAAGTGATAAGTTAATTTAAAAATAAAATATCCAAAAAGAAGTAAGGAGAAGAGAGAGAACTCCTCGAATTAAGAAGAGAACTTTAAAAGGTTTTGCTTTACTATTATTTAATAGATGTTTATTCATGTTATATTTAAAAACAAGTTAAATCAAAAATTGAAACGGGTGAAATTTCCGAAATCAACCAAAACTTCGAACATTGTAAATGTTCAAAGCCGACACCAAAACTGTGTTATCAAACCATGATATATACACATGCATGCATGCATGCATGTGTATATGTGTGGATTTTGCCAAAAACGTGTGATTGTGAATTGCATTATCTTATTATGATTGAGGTGAGATTTGCTAAACATTATTATATTGTCTCTTGTTTTTTTTTTTTTTTTTAATAGACAGGCAATGGGATAGTTCTATGGTGAATCATATTTATGTATCAACTTTTTGGAAAATTGTCCAATATTCATCCGTTGTCCGTATCCCATATTCAAAAATAACACGAATATAGCACTATCAACAAAACTTTTTTTTTGGGGGCAAATCTATCCCCATCCATTTTGGTAAATTGAGAGGCAACTCTTCAATAGCACTTATTTATTTTGCTGAAATATTGATTCTCCATTCTATAACAATGGGGTCATCAGTATTTTATATATTACATTGATAACAAAAATCCAAATACCATATCATGTTCACCTATCTGCATTGTATCAGTTAAAAATTTGCTACATTATATCAGAACCGCGAGAGGGGAAAGGAGGGTGATGGAAATATTTGAATGTAATCATGAAAATGTAATGAAGAGATGAAATTTCATATGTTTTAGTAAAATGTGAATTACTGACAAGAGAGTGGCAGAATGGATTTTTTTTGTGCAAAAAGTGATTGAGATGCTCTTATATTGCAACATGTTCCATAATTCTTATTTCATATGTATAATTATTTCACAAAATATAATTAGTTTCACATGAATATATATTAGTATGTATTACATATAGGTGGGGATCACATATCTCCTCGTAGAGTCATAGTAACCCCTCAACCATAAAAAAATGAATCAATTTTTCTTCAAAATGGGAACGACTCCTTCTCAATTTGGCAAAATGGATAGGCAACTGAATAGTGCTTCTCTATTTGCTGAATTTTCCATTCTCAGTCTTATAGAAGTAGGATCATCAGTATTTAATATATTGAATCTCTTAACAGAAATCCAAATATTATATCCTACCATTAGCCTCGTCTTGTTTATAACTTTGCCATATTGTATGAAATTGAGGAGAGGGGAAAAGGGAGGGAAATGAAGATACATGTTTTAAAAAAAATGTTAATAACGACATGAAGATTGTATTGTTAGAGATGAAAGGGAGGGAAATGAGGATACATGTCTTAGAAAAATGTTAATATCGACATGAAGATTGTGTTGTTGGAGATGAAATTCATGTGATCCATCATTTCGGCAATATGGAAATTACTATAGACACGAAGATCGTATTGTAGAAGATGAGATTAATATGATCGATCATTTTGGCTATATGGAAACTACTGATCACAATGATTGGAGATGCTCTTATATAGTAAAAAGTTGTACAATTTTATTTTATTTACATTATTATGTTGTAATAGATCATTAGTTTCACATTAGTATATTAATTTATCAATGAGGTACACATACCTTCTATTATTTCCTTAACCATTCAACTTCTTTAGATCGCTAAGTATATACGAAATCAATTATTATAGATATGATATTTTTACTATCTAAAGCATCTTTACGAAATTTTGAATCATTTTAAAACATTTCATTTGTTTGATATTTGGTATCCCGAGTATTGGAATAAATATTTCGATGGCTAATGTTAAATAGTTTGATACTGGAGAAAAGTTCTGAAATGATCCAAATTTCATGAAGATCATTTTGGCAAGATTACCAAGTACCAAGTAAACGATTTATTTCCATTATTTGTTTTATTTTGTTAAAAAAATGCATGTTCAAACCATGTATGTGTGTGCGCTGATTAATTGAAACTTGGTTTTTTTTACTTCACATGCTGGTCCCAAAGAAAAACAAATAAAAAAACAAAAACAAAATAGTGGATGGCTTAGGAAATTATCCTTCTGAAGAACATGTTGGTAAAGTAGTCCAAATAAGAACTAAATGTTCCTTGATAACCTTAGTTTGTTGAGTGAAGCACATCGTATGTAGAGCCTACAGCTTATTTGTTTTATTGTATATTCTGTTACCTTTAACTGTGATTTTTAGTGATAAATTGATAGTTTGGGCCATGCACTATTTATTTCTTCTCCATACTTCAATTTACATCATTTTTTGGGCCATCCTTAAATAACCTTGACAAATTGGTTGTTTTTATAAGCGTGCAGGATTCCAAGCGAAAAAAGCATCCAGAGAAATCAGAAGAGAAAGAGGTGTGTGGATGTTGTTACTGTTAATGTCTCCATCAGAAGCATCATTAGTCTTTGAAAGTAAAATCATATATCTATGTGCAGGTTGAAGATATTAATGGTCAAAAGTCTTGTCCTAATACTCTTTTCATAGGCAATCTATCATACGATGTTTCCGAGGACAACATGTATGTAATACCTAAGTTCTTTTCGCTTCTACTCTTTGTTTGAAACCTTTCTAGAAAGTGTTTTTTTCCTGTAGAAAGGATTTTTTCAAACATGCTGGAAAAATTGTTGATGTGCGATTAGCCAAAGATCGTCGAGGGAGATCAAAGGGATTAGGTCATGTTGAATTCGCAGATGAAGAAGCAGCCCAAAAGGTAAGAAGTTCAAATATATATAGCAAGTTACTCCATGTTTAACCAGTGTTCTTGCAACAGTAATTAGAATTGAATATATTAAGTAATAGCTCTTTGTCCTTTTATGCAGGCAATGGAAAAAAATAAGAGCGAGCTAATGGGCCGTGAAATAAACCTTGAATTTGCTCGTCAAAAAGGTGCAACTGATGGGAGGTTGTACTGTTACCTTCTCAAACTGTTTGCCAATATCCTTTTTGAAGATGCAATTTGATTTTGCTATTTAGTTATTGTCCTAGATGTGGGAAAAATTATCTTATAGAAAGCAGTGTAGTGAGATTTAAAACGATGATGTACCTGTGAGGGTTCATGTTGAATCGTGTAGTAGTTTGTTCACCTCACTTTTAAGTGAGGTGAACAAAACACTTCACCCTATTGGTGGAAATCAGGTGGGTCCATATGGACCCCCCTGATTTCCACCAATAGGATCCGGTGTTTTGTACACATCTTTGAAAAAGATGTGTACAAACTCGGACTCTGTTGAATCAGGGGTCTATGTAGGGTTAAAGATGTCATTTGGAAAATAGAACACAGCTGACATGGCTAAAGCACAGCTAAATGTTACAGACTCGTTATACTGTATTATATTCAGTTCAAAATTTTACATTTTTTAAATCCAATTAAAGCAGTTTTATGTTTTTTGTCCCTTCCAAACAAGCATCTCGGATCAAGAGTAATATGATGAATGGAGATGAACTCCAGGTCAAATGATTTGTTAGCTGTTCAATAATCTTTTGAAGTTGTGAAGAAAATGCAGAGTGTACTGCAGTTTTTTTTTTTTTTTTAATTAAAAAAAAAGAAAACTTTTTTTGTGCATTTTAAAGACTAAATTTGACTCTTTTCCAATTAAAATTATTGTAAAACTACTATATTAATCAAGTCATTGTGGACATTTGCAGCAGAGGTACAAGCTGGACTGTTTTTGTAACAGGTTTTGACAAGCTCCAGGACTTACATAAGGTAATAACTTTAATTTATGTACTTCTGCTTGACCAATACAAACTAATAATATATATATATATATATATATATATATATATATATATATATATATATATATATATATATTTATATATATATATATTGATTTATCAACTGAGTTGAGAAATGGTCACAGTTGGAAAAATCATTAAGAGAATATTTTCGTTCGTGTGGAGCGATCACGCGTGTATCAACGCCAACAGATCGTGAATCTGGCGGCTCTAAAGGGTTGGTGTTTTTTATACCCTTCAATTCTGCAAGCATATAGTATTGTAATCACAACATCGTCTGTTTTATATAGTATTGCATATCTGGATTTCAAAGATCAAGCTGCCTTTTCAAAAGCATTAAAGTTGAATAAAACTAAAATGGGAGATTGCACTTTGGCTGTAGTAAAAGCGAAACCGAAAAGTGATACCCAAGCAGATAGTTTTGGTGGAAGAGGCAACCGTGGTGGTGGTAGCCATGGTGGAGGAGGCGGGAGAGGTATATATTATTTTCGTTTGTAACTTTTGCATTATATGACCAATTTCACTAGACATGTTAAACCTCAACACGCATTGATACGAAGTAGTATGTATTCAGTACCGTCGAGTATCATCAGGTTTAACTCAGTCTAGTTGAATTTGTTTCATTAGCAACCTTCATTTGTTATCGCTCATTTTGGTCAATTTGGCAATTGTTAATCCAACATTTCATGATTTAGCTGTAAACGATGGTGTTTTATAATTCCTAGTAAACAAGTCATTGGATTGACGGGAAGCATGATTACTTTGGTCTCCTAAATGCGAGTTGAAATGTTTATCCCTTGCGACTCTTTGGAGAAACCAAGTGTCATATGTAGAAAAACTGGGCATGCAATTAAAGCGCCTTGATTTGAAATGGCACTTTGATCGGTGACTGCTTGCCTTTATACCTTTCCGCCTTTCTTTAGTTTGTAGAAAAGTTAAATCTGATGAAATTTCCTTGAGAGAAACATAAATTCTGTTCATTAATACATAATTTTGTGGCTCTTAATGATTTCTACAGATAAGTTAACAAGGTTTTGTTTTTTTCTTGATGTTTTAATTTTTTTTAAATAGCTTTCTGAAGTGTTAAATGGTTGAGTTTTAATATGTTATTTTTGTGCATTTCAGGAGATGCTGTTTGGTTTGACCGTCCGACGAAAAGTCAGGGGAAACGCATCAAGTTTGATCAATGAACCATTTCTTCTTGCCATTAGGGCTCTTCCCTCTTCACTAGTTTATGCTGATGATTCTTTTAGTGTAATGTAATCTGAGAACAGAACCGACGGTAGATTACTTTTATTGCATGGCTAGTAGCTAAAGCTTCTGTATACCGTATACAACCTGCTGTATGACAATATGACAAAAATTATTCAAATTCACTCTCTTTGGTATAAAACATCTAAAATCAATAATGTTAAAATAGCAGAAAGAAAATTTGTTTTGCAACCTAATCCCATAACTGTATTTCAAATCAATGCGATCAAATTTATTTTCAATTGCAACAAAATTCAAACCACTATTAGTTTTACTACGGTAGTAATTCATATCAACCTCCACAAAATCAGAATTTCTACTATTTTCAATAAAATTCAAACCAGTACTAAAACTTTTAAGATTCAAATTATTTGTTCGAAATTGTTGAAGGCGCGGACGAGGATGGCATAATTGTTGATATGTTTTCAACTTCATCCAGGAGGAATCAAGTTTCTAAAATAAACTTCAATGATTTTTTTGTAGAAGAATTTGGATATCAGGTTTCTGTTTCTTCGAAACTCTGAAAATGTTCATTGGATGAGCAAGCCTAACGTTCCTTCTGTTGGGTTGAATGTTTAAAAGACAAAAGAAAAGGTACGAGCCAAACTTAAAGCTCTTTTTGGATTTTTGTTTGTACTTTATTCAACGAATGATGTTCAAATTATCTACCTAGAATTGTTGTTTCTTTGAAGCAATTTTGAAAAAGAATAAATTCTTCTTATCAATGTTGGAAAGAAACAATGGTCGGTTTGCATGCAAGGCAAGAAAGTGGGGCTAACCACATTGATATTGTAATGCTATTAGTTAATTTATATGTCTTGGTTAAACGATTTAGTTGTAACATATTACATTAAATACAACTTAATCAAGCACATGCATTATACTTGGCTGAGCGTAACAATCAATCTTTCAACATAACAACATTGCTATGATATACTATCTAAGGAGGACAAATGAGGACGAATACAATTAAAATACTACCTAAGGAGGACAAATGAGGACGGGTGCAATTAAAATACTCAGTTTTGCGGTTCCTTCCTAGAAAGATGGATGATGAATCAAGCCCTAGTAGTTTAGATGCACACGAAGATACCTCATTCACAACTAGTATCAATGGCAGAACTATCAGGAAGTTTAAGAGAAAGAAAATAAAAATAAATCATCCACTGATTATAGTAATCATTATGAACAAATCATTGACAGTCGATAAGAACCTGGCTTGGCAGCAAAATGCCGATGATTTGCTTCTCTTGACTTACGAGTTGAATTCTCTCAATCAGCGCAAAGGAGGCACATGGAGAAACGAATTGAGGAGTTTAACAGACGTAACAGAAATTTGTAGGGAATTATGTCCTTACTAAGTAAGTTATTATCACTGCTTGTATCTGTTGAACATTACTGCTTGTATTTGTAGCGAACTATGTATCTTATTACCATATCTGTACGGAAATTTATATGTCTTTGTGTTGTTATTACTAAGTACAAATATGCAAACACCAACTTAATTCAAATGATATTCGATAAACAAAAAAATGAACACGTACAACAGTTTCACCGTCTACTTACTGCAAAAAAAAAAAAAAAAAAAAAAAAAAAAAAAAAAAAAAAAAGAGAGAGAGACGGTAAAATTGAAATAATAAATTAACTAAAATGTCTATTTTACGATTGACTTTCTACATGTTCCCAGTAATAGTCCATTAGATTTTCCTCGTTGTTGAAAACACGATTTTAGTGTTTTGATGATGACAATTGTACGACGTTTGCGACTAACATATTTGTTGAGTTACTTCAGATATAGAAGAAGCCCGATGAAATATGCAATTGACACGAAATGCATCGTACCAAAAAAAAAAAAAAAAAGGAGTTGATTGGAAATCAAAGTCCACATAAACGTGGAACAAGAAACAAATTGCTGCAAGCCAAAGAAAAGGGCAAATGCCATCACAACTCCACTATGCACGGGTTCTTTTTTGATTTTTGTTTGTGCTTTATTCAACGAATGATGTTCAAATTATCTACCTAGAATTGTTGTTTCTTTGAAGCAATTTTGAAAAAGAATAAATTCTGCTTATCAATGTTGGAAAGAAACAATGGTCGGTTTGCATGCAAGGCAAGAAAGTGGGGCTAACGACATTGATATTGTAATGCTATTAGTTAATTTATATGTCTTGGTTAAATGATTTAGTTGTAACATATTACATTAAATACAACTTAATCAAGCACATGCATTATACTTGGCTGAGCTTAACAATCAATCTTTCAACATAACAACATTGCTATGATATACTATCTAAGGAGGACAAATGAGGACGAATGCAATTAAAATACTACCTAAGGAGGACAAATGAGGACGGGTGCAATTAAAATACTCAGTTTTGCGGTTCCTTCCTAGAAAGATGGATGATGAATCCAATCCTAGAAGTTTAGATGCACACGAAGATGGATGATGTATCTTATTACCGTATCTGTACGGAAATTTATATGTCTTTGTGTTGTTATTACTAAGTACAAATATGCAAACACCAACTTAATTCAAATGATATTCGATAAACAAAAAATGAACACGTACAACAGCTTCACCGTCTACTTATTGCAATAAAAAAAAAAGAGAGACGGTAAAATTGAAATAATAAATTAACTAAAATGTCTATTTTACGATTGACTTTCTACATGTTCCCAGTAATGGTCCATTAGATTTTACTCGTTGTTGAAAACACGATTTAAGTGTTTTGATGATGACAACTGTACGACGTTTGCGACTAACATATTTGTTGAGTTACTTCAGATATAGAAGCCTGATGAAATATGCAATTGACATGAAATGCATCGTAAAAAAAAAAGGAGCTGATTCGAAATCAAAGTCCACATAAACGTGGAACAAGAAACAAAATGCTGCAAGCCAAAGAAAAGGGCAAATGCCATCACAACTCCACTACGCACGTGTTTGCTGAAAGAATACATACAAGGCAAAATTGGATAGATTTAAAATGAATGGCGTGTTTCAAACATGATTCGATCCCAGGTGTACACCATACAAGGTGGGCACCCCAACTGTAACAACCCGTATTTTATGCATCGGAGGATCGTAGAATATTTATTTCTTTCCCATATGAAGTCGTATGGTCATGTAACCTTGGGAAACAACCATTTGACTCATTTCTCATGTTCATGATTTTTGTCGATTTTTAAATGACCATTTTGCCCCTAGCTGATCTTGTTTTGACCATAACTTTTGATTGGAAAGGAATTTTGACCTGAAACCACTTCCATTAGATTCGTTTGATGATTTACCTTTCCGTAGAGTGGTCACATGTGAAAAACGAACTTACCGTTTGGGAGATATGACTGAAATAAGGTTTGGAAGGTGAAAAACTGCTTAACCGGGCCAAATAGGGTGATTAGTGAATGTGCCCATAACTCATTTCGGGATTAGGGTTATGGGGAGGCTGAAAGGAGTTAGGGAATCATTCCATTTCAGTTTTCTAGCCTCCACTTATCTCCTAGAAACCCTAAAAATGGCCTCCAACCTCTAAATCACCTCCAAATCATCTTCTAATCAAGGATTAAGCTTAGCAACGTCAAATCAAGGGAGATCTACACCAAATCAACGTTAGAGCTGCTGTTTAGCATCAAGATTCGCACCAAATCAGAGATTTATTTCAGATCTTAGTTTATTTGTGGCTAAGGTGAGTGATTTGCATAGTTCCTCACTAATTATGGCTAATTAAGGGTAATTAGTGTTAATTAGCAAATTTAAACATGATAAAATTCTGGAAAAGTATTTATAAAATCCGAAATGATGTTTTAGACCTCTGATATGAATTTGGGTTAATTTGGTTAAGTTTTGTTAATTAGATCATTAGTTTCACCTAAACGTGCTTAAGGGGAAATATGAGGTTTTTGGGTATGTTTGATCCATTTTAACCTATCATATTGATGTTTTGGTGTTTGAGGTCACTTCTACTTATTGCTATGACTGTATGGTAAGCTTTGTGATGGATTAGAATAGGTAGAATGGTCGAAAACGCCGTCGAGTGGCGTAAATTGCTTGCTGGAAGAAGTGCAAGAAAACAGACCGATCCGGATCGGAACGGAGGGAGGACCCGACCCGCTCCCATATCTTACTCTTCGATCTATTCGCTCTTCTTGTGGCACCCACCATCCGATTCGACCAGCCCGATGTTCTCTGACCCGATCCGCTATGGTACCCGACCCGAACCAATGTACTACGACGAGGCTTGGAGACTGCGACCCGACCCGAGTTGATTAGAAGAAGCCGATCCGAACTGTGGCACATTGGAGGACTCCGACCCGAACCGATGATGGCGATTGGACATGGAGACCCGACCCGATCCGCTGAGGTGAAGATGACCCGATCCGATCCAGAGAAGAAGGAGCACTCCGATCCGAACCGAATTGATGACCAGGGGTAGATCCGAACCGATCCGGTGATGACCCATAACCCGAGATGCAAAGGTAGTCCAAATTGAAGTTAGAGCTCAAGATCCAGTTGGGAACCAATGAGTTCACTTCATGGTTGGGCTTTGCTGCGGGACGTGTGCTAAGGAGTTGTCGACGTTCATAACTTCGATTCACCACTGAAAATGGATGATGGGCTACTTATCAATGCAGTAGAGTCATTACGACTCGAGGGGCAAGGTGATGATAGCAAGACTACGTTATCAGTGCAGTAGAGTAATTACGACTCGAGGGGCAAAGTGATGCGTAGTAAGACTATGAGCCAGTGCAGTGGGGTCATTGTGACTCCATGGGGCAGAGTGGACATGGTAAAGGATTAGTGAGGCTATGAGCCAGTGCAGTGGGGTCATTGCGACTCCATGGGGCAAAGTGAACATAGCAAAGGATTAGTGGCTACGTTATTAGTGCAGTGAAGCCATTTATGACTTCATGGGGCAAAGTGATCGTAGCAAGGTATGTTGGGTGATCGAAGTGGTGAATATCGTATGCTTTATGCACTGAGTGAGAGATGTGAGGATGGTTTCTATGCTTGATTGTTTGCCATCACTATGACACGCACACCCCCACCCCTGTTATCTTTACACCATTTGAAATGGCACCTTAGAGTGTTGTACAGTATGTAGTGCTAACTCTTTGGTTGCAGGTCCAGGTTCAGGTATGTTTTAGTCTACCTGTTATTGTTCTGTTTAGATGCTTATCGCTCATACCAGGCTTTATGTCTGACCCAGAGTTTTATGTCTCCTCTTATTACTCTGGGTGCTCACACGAGCAGACTAGAGACAGGTTAGCTGGTGATGCGCGAGTAGCTGATTCGGAGGCGAGCAGCAGGCTTCCACGTATGATATATAGATATTCTCCCTGTGTCGTTGGTGGTCGCTACTTGGGCATTAGTAGCCTACCTCCCTCATCTTGCTTTGCTTTTTGAGACAGTTTGAAAAGTTGTAATAGTGTTAACTTTGGATCACAAGCTGTACTTGGATTTTTCCGCTGCTATGTTAGTTGTTTCAGCTTATGCACTGTCTCACCTGTTTTATGTCAAGTATGTTATTATTATATTTTGTTCTATGCGCTGTGAGACATTCTGCAGGTTCCTTGTTAGTTCATTTCCTTCTTCCCTTTCCCTTCCGACGATCCGTCCCGTGCTAACTGGACATGTGTACAACGCACTTTTGGCGTATGTGTCGGTTGGTGCGGGGCGGGCCGTCACACTTGGTATCAGAGCTCTAGGTTGCGTAGTTAACCTAGGGAAAGACACTAGGGAGAGATAGTACGTTTATGAGAGCACGTATTTGTGATTACTTTAGTTTTCAAAAGGCTATATATATACTATTAGTAGTATAAGAATGAAGTCGTACTGCACTAGCACCACTATGGGGTCGTTAATCGTTTCCCCTTTTACAGATTGACGATGAGCCGATATGCTAGAGGTGCTGGTAGGGGAGCCAATAATGGGAATGCTGCTGACATGAGGGCGATGTTTAATGACCTCATGAGAGACATGCTTAGGGAGGTGCATGGGGCAGTTCCCAATCCCGGAATTGGTGGTGTTCCAGTAGTGCAGGTGCCTAGGGTCGATTTCGCCAAGTTGTGCAAGGATTACACTAACCTTGGTGGGAAGCCGTTCCACGGAACGGAGTCGGCCACAGATGTTCAAGATTGGATGGATAACTGTGATCGTATCTTCGACGACTTGAGTCTTGAGGATGCGATGAAGAGAAGGCTAGCGTCTCGTCAGCTGCAAGGGCAAGCGATGAATTGGTGGAATGCCATTAGAACAGCTACTCCAAAAGATCATGTTACTTGGGATCAGTTCAAGGCTTGCTTTAGCGAGAAGTTCATTCCAGCTGCCCAGAAGTCAGTGTTTTTTAAGAGATTCTTGGAACTCAAGCAGAATGGTAGGGCAGTCTTGGACTATATTGCTGAGTTCGACACTTTGTCGAAATATGGACTATCTCTTATCGATACTCCTGAGAAGAAGAATGAGAAGTTCATTACTGGTTTGGATGGATACTTGGGGGAAAGTCTTATCAACCACATCAATGAGAATTTTGAATCAATTGTGGGGAAAGCTTTGAGATCAGAGAGTCTTTACCCTAAGCCAAAGACTGAGGCTGCATTTGCAGAAGGGCTGAAGCCGCAAGCAGGCGGTGGAGGTAAGAATAACTCTCAGAATAAGAGGAAGCAGGACGAACCTAAGGGTGGCCAGAAAAAGAACAAGAAGGATGTTGAGTGCTTCAGCTGTGGTAAGAAGGGCCATTATGCTAAAGAATGTCGGGCCAAGCCAGCGGAAAGGAAGTGCTACAACTGTGGCCAAGTGGGACATCATAAGGATAAGTGTCCGCAATCTCTTAAGGAGAAGCAGATTATGAAAGCATATGTTATTGATGCTGTTCCTTCTTCGTCGAATGCCAGAACTGCGGCGGAGAAAGGAAAGAATGTTGTTATTCAAGGTATGCTCTCTATTTATGATGTACCAGTTCGAGTTTTGTTTGATACTGGGGCTTCCCGTTCCTTCATATCTAGTGACCTGGTAGATAGGTTGGGACTGGAACCCGAGATAGTCGATAGACCATTGGTTGTGACGAACCCGATTGGTGGTTCGACTAGCCTTAGTATGATTTGCCGAAATGTGATCTTATCGAGTCATGGATGTATGTTTGTTTGTGATTGCTTTGTTTTGGGCTTTACTGGGTATGGCATTATATTAGGAGTCGATTGGCTCCAAAGATACGGGGTGGTGGTAGACTGTGAGGGCTTTTTGGTGACAGTTAGGGCGGATGATGGGCGGAGGGTAGTGTTTGGTAGTCTACCTAGTGATGGGGGTAATGGCTAGTTTTATAAATTCCCTCGACATCCTGCAGGATGAGTTATCAGATGTGCCCGTGGTTGGCCAGTATCCGGACGTCTTCGAGGAGGTGACCGGGCTTCCACCACACCGAGAGATTGAGTTCCATATTGATTTAGTGAAAGATGCCAGACCTATAGTGATGCCACTTCGTCGTATGGCACCAAGGGAGCAACGAGTGCTCGGGGTGCAAGTCAGCAATCTTTTGAAGAAGGGATTTATTAGAAGAAGTGTCTCCGAGTGGGGAGCACCAGTTGTGTTGCCACTAAGGCAGATGGTTCCCTTCGTTTGTGTGTGGACTATCGCGAGTTGAATAAGGTGACGAGGAAGAATAAGTATCCTCTACCGCGGATAGATGATTTGTTTAATCAACTGGAAGGAGCAAGTGTGTTCTCCCAGTTGGACCTCGCGACAAGATTTCATCAGCTTTGAGTAGCAGATGAGAGTGTTCCGAAAACGGCATTTAGGACGCCGTCTGGATTCTATGAGTGGTTGATTATGCCATTTGGGTTGACCAATGCACCAGCCTATTTTGTGGATCTTATGAATCGAGTATTCAGAGATCAGTTAAATAAGTTTGTTCTTGTGTTCGTAGACGATATCCTTGTTTACTCGAGGACAGAAGAGGAACACAAGGGACACTTGAGGATAGTGATGGAGGTGTTGAGGAAACACCAATTGAAAGAGAAATTCTCTAAGTGTCATTTTTGGAGAAGGGAAGTGAGATTCTTGGGTCATGTTATTTCCGAGAATGGTATTGCCGTGGACCCTGCGAAGGTGGCTACGGTACAGGATTGGCCTACGCCCAAGAATGCAACAGATGTAAGAAGTTTCTTGGGGTTAGCTGGATATTATCGTAAGTTTATCCAGGAATTCTCCAAGATAGCAGCACCGTTGACTCACTTGACTAAGAAGAATCAGTCCTTCGTCTGGGACGGAGTGTGTGAGAAGGCATTCAAGAGTCTAAAGGAAAAGTTGACGCGTGCGCCAGTATTAGTCATTCCTAGAGGGAATGAAGAGATGACGATATACACGGATGCTTGTGGTACCGGACTAGGTGCTGTGTTGATGCAAGGAGGTAGGGTTGTAGCTTATGCTAGTCGGCAGCTAAAGCCGCATGAGAAGAAGTATCCTACCCATGATTAGGAACTGGCAGCGATTGTGTTCGCATTAAAGATGTGGAGACACTATCTCTTGGGGGAAAGATTTGAGTTGTTTACCGATCATAAATCGTTAAAGTATCTCTTCTCCCAGAAGGATCTGAATCTCCGTCAGCAGAGATGGTTAGAGTTCTTGGCTTCGTATGATTTTAATATCGCATATACACCTGGGAAAGGTAATGCGGTAGCCGATGCCTTGAGTAGGAGACATGCCAGTTTAGGGGCTATGTTTCTTGAATGGAAGCAACTGGAGTATATCGCAGGGTTTGATTTCAGACCAAAGTGCGAATTGGATCCAGACATGCTAGCTAGTTTGACGATCAGACCCACTTTAATAGAGCGGATTGGTTCCAGCCAGAGGGACGATCCTAATCTATTGGAAATCATCTCCAAGTTAGAGATGGACATTGACGGTGAGGAGATGAATTTGTATGGGCTTGATCGAGATGGATGGCTTAGAAAGAATGGAAGACTAGTTGTACCCAACGTGAATGGTTTGAGAGATGAAGTGCTTAGAGAATGTCATCACTCAAAACTAACTATACATCCCGGTGGTAATAAGATGTATCCATACATGAAGCAGACCTACTACTGGGAAGGGATGAAAAGAGACGTTGGGAAGTTTATATCCAAATGCATGAATTGCCAGCTAGTTAAAGCTGAGCAAAAGAAGCCTAGTGGTTTGTTGCAACCATTAGAAATTCCCGAATGGAAATGGGAGAAAGTCTTGATGGATTTCATCGATGGTTTACCGAGGACTAGATCGGGACATGATAGCATTTGGGTAATTGTGGATCGATTGACTGAGAGTGCAAGATTTATACCAGTCAAATCGACCAGAACGGCAGCTAAGTTAGCAGAATTGTATATGAAGTGGGTAGTGAGATTTCATGGAGTACCTAAAAGCATTGTGAGTGACCGAGACCCGTTGTTTACTAGTGGGTTTTGGAAGAGCTTACAAGAGGCTCTAGGGTCAGAATTACATCTCAGTACCGCATATCATCCTCAGACCGACGGTCAGACGGAGAGGGTGAATCGTATATTGGAAGATCTCTTGAGAGCTTGTATATTGGATTTTGGTGGATCATGGGATGACCATTTGCATCTAGTAGAGTTTGCATATAATAATAGCTACCAATCCAGTATCGGTATGGCTCCATATGAAGCTTTGTACGGAAAACCGTGCAACTCACCATCATGTTGGATAGAAACTGGCGAGAAGTTTATGCTTGGACCAGATGTGGTGAGGGAAACTTCAGATAAGATTAAGACCATTCAACAACGAATGAAGGCTGCCCAAGATAGGCAGAAGAGTTATGCTGATAAAAGGAGAAGAAACTTAAAATTCTCTGTTGGTGACTTGGTGTTTGTCAAGATTTCTCCTTTGAAGAGCGTGATACGATTTGGCAGGAGAGGCAAGTTGGCACCAAGATTTGTTGGCCCATTCCCTGTTCTTGAACTAGTCGGGAATTTGGCATACAGAGTTGGCTTACCAGAGAAGATGGCGGGAGTTCACAACGTATTTCATGTTTCCCAACTAAGGAAGTTCGTTCACGACCCAGATATGACTATTTCACCTGATCAGTTAGAGGACTTCAAAGTAGAACCCGAGGCGATTGAGAACCGCAAGCCGATCCATATTGTCGAGCACGATACGAAGCAACTTCGAAGGAAGGCGGTGAGGCTAGTCAAGGTTCAGTGGGGCGAGGACGAGAATGATTGCACTTGGGAGACAGAGGAGAGCATTAGAAAGATGTATCCAAAACTCTTTGCCTAGTAAGATTTACCTTATAATTTAGTTATTCCGCATGCTAGGATAGACTTGTTTTGCTTGTTTTGCATGTTTGATTGTTGTTTTATGGTTGATAGGCATGCGGGACCCTTTTGTGTGTTTTGGTTAGGGAATTTCGGGGGCGAAATTTCTTAAGGGGGGGAGAATGTAACAACCCGTATTCTATGCATCGGAGGATCTTAGAATATTTATTTCTTTCCCATATGAAGTCGTATGGTCATGTAACCTTGGGAAACAACCATTTGACTCATTTCCCATGTTCATGATTTTTGTCGATTTTTAAATGACCATTTTGCCCCTAGCTGATTTTGTTTTGACCATAACTTTTGATTGGAAAGGAATTTTGACCTGAAACCACTTCCATTAGATTCGTTTGATGGTTTACCTTTCCGTAGAGTGGTCACATGTGAAAAACGGACTTACCGTTTGGGAGATATGGCTGAAATAAGGTTTGGAAGGTGAAAAACTGCTTAACCGTGCCAAATAGGGTGATTAGTGAATGGGCCCATAACCCATTTCGGGATTAGGGTTATGGGGAGGCTGAAAGGAGTTCGAGAATCATTCCATTTCAGTTTTCTAGCCTCCACTTATCTCCTAGAAACCCTAAAAATGGCCTCCGACCTATAAATCACCTCCAAATCATCTTCTAATCAAGGATTAAGCTTAGCAACATCAAATCAAGGGAGATCTACACCAAATCAACGTTAGAGCTGCTGTTTAGCATCGAGATTCGCACCAAATCAGGGATTTATTTCAGATCTTAGTTTATTTGTGGCTAAGGTGAGTGATTTGCATAGTTCCTCACTAATTATGGCTAATTAAGGGTAATTAGTGTTAATTAGCGAATTTAAACATGATAAAATTCTGGAAAAGTATTTATAAAATCCTAAATGATGTTTTAGACCTCTGATATGAATTTGGGTTAATTTGGTTAAGTTTTGTTA
This sequence comes from Allium sativum, assembly GCA_030737875.1. Lineage (NCBI taxonomy): Eukaryota > Viridiplantae > Streptophyta > Magnoliopsida > Asparagales > Amaryllidaceae > Allium > Allium sativum. The sequence goes on from CM060918.1 coordinate 326,242,167, forward strand.
ATTAGATCATTAGTTTCACCTAAACGTGCTTAAGGGGAAATATGGGGTTTTTGGGTATGTTTGATCCATTTTAACCTATCATATTGATGTTTTGGTGTTTGAGGTCACTTCTACTTGTTTCTATGACTGTATGGTATGCTTTGTGATGGATTAGAATAGGTAGAATGGTCGAAAACGCCGTCGAGTGGCGTAAATTGCTTGCTGGAAGAAGTGCAGGAAAACAGACCGATTCGGATTGGAACGGAGGGAGGACCCGACCCGCTCCCATATCTTACTCTTCGATCTATTCGCTCCTCTTGTGGCACGCACCATCCGATCCGACTAGCCTGATGTTCTTTGACCCGATCCGCCATGGTACCCGACCCGAACCAATGTACTACGACGAGGCTTGGAGACTGCGACCCGACCCGAGTTGATTAGAAGAAGCCGATCCGAACTGTGGCACATTGGAGGACTCCGACCCGAACCGATGATGGCGATTGGACATGGAGACCCGACCCGATCCGCTGAGGTGAAGATGACCCAATCCGATCCAGAGAAGAAGGAGCACTCCGATCCGAACCAAATTGATGACTAGGGGTAAATCCGAACCGATCCGGTGATGACCCATAACCCGAGATGCAAAGGTAGACCAAATTGAAGTTAGAGCTCAAGATCCAGTTGGGAACCAATGGGTTCACTTCATGGTTGGGCTTTGCTGCGGGACGTGTGTTAAGGAGTTGTCGACGTTCATAACTTCGATTCACCACTGAAAATGGATGATGGGCTACTTATGAGTGCAGTAGAGTCATTACGACTCGAGGGCAAGGTGATGGTAGCAAGACTACGTTATCAGTGAAGTAGAGTCATTACGACTCGAGGGGCAAAGTCATGCGTAGTAAGACTATGAGCCAGTGCAGTGGGGTCATTGTGACTCCATGGGGCAGAGTGGACATAGTAAAGGATTAGTGAGGCTATGAGCCAGTGCAGTGGGGTCATTGCGACTCCATGGGGCAAAGTGGACATAGCAAAGGATTAGTGGCTACGTTATCAGTGCAGTGAAGCCATTTATGACTTCATGGGGCAAAGTGATCGTAGCAAGGTATGTTGGGTGATCGAAGTGGTGAATATCGTATGCTTTATGCACTGAGTGAGAGATGTGAGGATGGTTTCTATGCTTGATTGTTTGCCATCACTATGACACGCACACCCCCACCCCTGTTATCTTTACACCATTTGAAATGGCACCTTAGAGTGTTGTACAGTATGTAGTGCTAACTCTTTGGTTGCAGGTCCAGGTTCAGGTATGTTTTAGTCTACCTGTTATTGTTCTGTTTAGATGCTTATCGCTCATACCAGGCTTTATGTCTGACCCAGAGTTTTATGTCTCCTCTTATTACTCTGGGTGCTCACACGAGCAGACTAGAGACAGGTTAGCTGGTGATGCGCGAGTAGCTGATTCGGAGGCGAGCAGGAGGCTTCCACGTATGATATATAGATATTCTCCCTGTGTCGTTGGTGGTCGCTACTTGGGCATTAGTAGCCTACCTCCCTCATCTTGCTTTGCTTTTTGAGACAGTTTGAAAAGTTGTAATAATGTTAACTTTGGATCACAAGCTGTACTTGGATTTTTCCGCTGCTATGTTAGTTGTTTCAGCTTATGCACTGTCTCACCTGTTTTATGTCAAGTATGTTATTATTATATTTTGTTCTATGCGCTATAAAACATTCTACAGATTCCTTGTTAGTTCATTTCCTTCTTCCCTTTCCCTTCTGACGATCCGTCCCGTGCTAACTGGACATGTGTACAACGCACTTTTGGAGTATGTGTCGGTTGGTGCGGGGCGTGCCGTCACACTAACTCACCCACATCAACTAACGAAAAGATATAGCTTATTATCATTTATAGCTCAATGAATAGGCGGATGTTCAAAAACATGGCAGGGCCAAGGATCAAACCGCACAACTCTATGTCACCAAGCGGATGCCCCCACCACCCCGCCTACAAAGTATTTGAAATCAAACACAACGGTCGTTTTATATTACCCTTAAAGAATGAACAGTCATGTGCCCACTAATGCATCTATTCTATCAAATGAAAACTTCCAAATGGTTGCGTCTCTTTCAAAGTAAATTGCTGAAGAGTTGCTACTGTTCAATAACATCTCTCCACTCATTTATAAACCTTCAATCACCCCAAAATCAAAATATACAACTCTATTCTCTAAAACATTCTCATATTGCTTTCAAGCGCTCAAAATTCCATATTTATTTCAAAGCAAATATTTGATCAGCGCTACTCCGCTCCACAAATATTCAAATCTGGTCAAACATCACTTCATAGCCTCTGCGCACTCGATTTACATCATTATTTTTGAAGGCTGTAAGTGTTGTACTACATTGCGACTACACCGTATATTGAAGACACATGTAACGACCCGAAAGTTTTCGGCCCTGAAAATCGACATAAATACCTTTATCGTAACTCATGCCAACCTTCCAAACACCGAAAACACTAGATGTTATTAGAAAGAAATTAGAGGGTGAGATAAGAAAGAAAGAAATATTAGAATAGAAGAAGAAGAAACAATACAACACAGAGTCTCACATCGCAGCTAAACAAAATATAATACAGAAATAACTTTATTGAGAGCCTTAGATAAAACTTACTAAATCAGAGTACATCAACACCACTGGACAGTTATATTAATCTGTCCCATATACAACACACAGCGGAATAGTAGTTATATAATATCATACGTCTGGACTTTTCCAGCTCGTCTCTTCACAGCATTCGATAACCTGAACCTGTACACCCCGGGCTAACCCGAGCATTTACAAAACACCGGGGCAGTCTGGTGAACCAGAGTGAGATAAACTCACACAGTGTTTAGGGTATCACACAACCTATTTTAAAGTTAAAATCTTTCAAAGAAAAGGATAATCGTAAGATCCAATCCACACATAAACACGGACGGTTTTTACCTTACGATAACCCAAAACAGTTTTGAAACCAGTATCTTGTCTGATATTATAATAATGTCCAAATATAAGTAAATAGAATCTAGTGGAACGCTTGCATCTCACGCTCCACATATATAGTATACAAACAAAACCGCGGGCGCTTATTGGAAATTGGATTCCGATTATGACAAGGTATGAGACCACCTGCCGATCGTGTATCTATAGAGGCGAATACACTGGGTTCAACAAGAATGTCTTGCAACCCGGCCCTTACATGACCGACCACTCATTTCGCTTGAGTGTATCGAATGTATATCACCAACGGTTGGGAGCTACCCACCGTCTTCCCGAAAAGGGACAGCATCGAAACAGATTAAAGAATGAAATAGATTTTTCTCTAGATAGGTGATTATACACCCTAATGGGGCGACCCACATAGCCATGCTGCTTGCCCGATTTCTGTCAATTCCCGGTTGATGAGGCTTGAGGTTTGAATTTCCTTTACAACACCTGGCCACCATTCACTTTGAATGCCACATCGTCAGATCCACCAGATATCACCAATTGACGTCCACAAAAATACTCTAGTTGGGAGTTAACCAATCATAGAACGTTTGAAGAAATCAATGTACGTGATCCTTTGGAAATACTCTGTCAGACACTCGTCCATACAAGTCATCCAGGAATAGGATGAACCGAAGGTGCTCTCCTACTGCATCTCATATAGGAATCACCCCATGGATCAGTAGCGAGAAGTCCTTGCAACCCGTAGATTTCAACCACGACAGAACCTCAGTTTATCTCTGGTTGCAATCCCAGATATTATTAGTGGTTCTTCCGTTTAATGAAGATCCACGGTCTTCAATGCTCTATCTCGATCATCTTCTGACATCTTCACATATTTGTTGGTCGGAATGGTTTTCGAAAATAAATTCGATCCCGGTCTTTCCGTACCAGCAATCGTATTGGACAGATTTGATAGTCGGTGATTTAACTATCAAAATAATCAGTGCTTCAATCATGAAAACCCAAAGAGTTCACTGGTTCAGTATTCAGCATCATTTAGCTTATTACTCGTAAAACGACTTTACATAATATCAGTTATTTCATTTCTCGAACCATACAAATACTTATTCTGATAGAATAAAACTCAACTTTATGTTTTCCTTCTAACCTTGCGGATCTCGTTATAATTTTACGCAATCTCCTTTTTTCTCCTTTTTCTTTGAAATCATCATTTATATATATATATATATATACACACACCAAAAATATTCCGTTATCATTCCACTAATGAAATAATAAAGTTTATTAACCACATTTACCATTACAACTTATATCATTCTAAGATAATCCTGAAGTCGTTCAAGTTGGGGTATTTTAGTTACCTCTCAGACCCTGATCAACAACGTTTATACCTTAAAATAAATATAAGTTGTAATCCAAAACCAATATTTCATTCTGATCCCAATACCAATGTTCAGTCTCCCACCTTTACTTAATTCCCTTTTCAAGTAATGTTAATTTAAAATTAATGATATAACGCCTCAAACCTCTTTTATATAATGCTGGTTTATCATAAAACTCTTTTATTTAAATTCCCTTTACTTAATTCAAATAATTATAAGCTATAATATTCGCTTACAAATTCCTCTTATAACTTCGTTATAAAACTCAGGTTTACACAAAACCGGTTCATAAACTTCTTTCATCCTTCAATCTGATTTCATTTCCCCTTTCGAGTACTTTTTAAATGAATTTAAATAAAAAAGTATTTCCCTAAATTATTATCAATTAAAATAATAATTTACCTTGATAGTTAACTACTTTCGTAGTTAATTCCTTTATTTACTAAAATAAATATTAATTCCCCTTTTTAAAGATCTTATTAAATTCAAAACAATATTCACTAAACTATTTTATTAGATTAATTCAAATCAATTAAGTAATCAATTTCAAATAAACATTTGACTTAGTTACTCAACGCGGTTATCTCGTTAACTGATTCCTACTCGTTTTCACTGTAAATTAATTAATAACATAATTAATTTAAATAATCCCATCAAAACTTTTCTTAACAAAAATAATAACCCAACTTACCAGTTAGATTAATTTCTATCCACGAGTTTATAAATCTGATTAACATCAGAAATTACTTTATAAATTCAATTAATAATAATCAAAGTCTTAAATAAATAAAATGTTTATTTATTTATTTCCCCTTTATAATCTTTATTCAAAGTAATATATTTCAAAATCTATATCCGGTTATAAAATAATTTTTTATAACTTCAATTCTATCAGTTCATCTGACGGTAAATCGATATAAATAAAACAATTTACTTTTAGGCCATTTACTACCGATTACTCAACCAATATTCCCCATTGGTTAAAACCAAACACAGGTTGGATTTCCAACCAGTGATCAATACTCAAATCAATTACCCAAACATGACAGTTCATAAGGTAATATAATATATTTTGAGGAATCCGGTCGGATCCCTCCAACCTGTTCTTCCCTGTATACAAGTGGTTATCTCAAATCAGATCGTTCAAGCATTTAACTAATAATAATAAATAACTACCATTCAATCCAACCACAAGCAATTCAAACAATTCAACCAATTAAAAACACGTTTTTTTAAAACGTGGCCAACAAGGTAAGTTGCCTTTATTGGAACCAATCGTAAGAATAACGATTTGGTATTTCACTGAAATTAAACAACGGTTTAATTTCATCAGTCATATCAACCAATAATTATAATACCAGCAAACAGTCAACCATTATCAAACAGAGCACACAAAATAAAAACCCAATTTATGTAAAATATAAATGGGAAAATACTGAGTGAGTTTAACTCACCTTGGGTTGGGTTGACATTAAAATGGTTTGTTTCGATTAAATTAAACCATGTTTAATTTGACTGAAAACTCCAGTTGCTTCTAGTCTGGTACAAAACAACTCCAGCATCTTACGCTCGTTGGTACGATTTCGACGCTCTTTGTTTCATTGCATTCTGTTAAGGTGTACATAAGTTTATGTTAAATAAGTTAACAGTTTAATTCATGTTAATAATTGCTTTAACTAAATATTAATTATGTTAATTATTTTGTTTACTATATACACCAGTTCGTAATTATCAAATAATTTAACAATATATGCATAGACAAGTTAATTTCCTAGTATACGAGTCGATGCTCCCATTTGGTGATTAGGCAGAAAGGATATATGATTTTAATCTAATAATCTGATTCCTTAATCAATTTTATTTATATATATATATACCTAATTACCTCGTTAAACACAACCAGGTCGAACCATTCTCTTTTGTTCAAACGCGACTGCTCCTGTCATCCCAACGCACTGCTCCTTCCTTCTAATCTACCCATTCCAACGTGTCTCCTTTTCTCTCTTCTTCTATAATTTTTTTTTAAATGTATATATATATGTTTTGATGGGTTTCAAGCCCATCAAAAATTCTTTAGCCCACCAAGAACTTCCTCCAGCCCGCTTTGTTATTCCTTTCCCAACATGCAGATTCTTTCATCCGCTCCTCTACGTCCTAGTATTTCAATGGACTCTCCTTTCTTTTCTTTTCTATCTATGTTCTTCATTTCAAACAAAATACGCACCCTCTACCATTCTTATATCCAAACATCATTTTCTTCTTGTTGTTTCAAAAACACAGACCACTTCTCCTCACCATTATCCAACTTCGCAAACCACTGGTCACCTTTGCAAACTTCCTTTGCGTTTGCATGTAGCTTCACTGCACATCTGCCACAACTCCCCCATACCCGCTGTCTTTGTTATGTAAATTCCATACGACGTCATTCACTCCACTTCATCACACCCTCCTGAATTCATTATTCCTCTATCACCAGCGCTATCCCTCCCCATTTGTTTCCCTCTACACATGAATTTCCTTTCCCAAAACATTTTGCTTCCATCATTATGCCGCACGTTTGAACATTCCAGGCTCCTCACTACTTCATAATTCACGTGACTTCATATACCCAGCACGCCCCTCCTCTGTAGGCATGAACCAGTTTCATTCCCCATTCTTCTCTTCAATGCCCATGCCACCATCGCTCCCTGTTCAGTGCCTTATGTCCTACCAAGAGCTGGAGTTTGCTGCTACTATCGGCATCGGGGCCTCAGGTCAGTGGAGAGGTGGGGCTACTCGGATAGTTGGGCATGGCGTCTGGAGTTGTTAGCACGGTGGAAGGTGGTCTCAGAGTTTTTGGGTGAGGCTGTCGTGAAGAACAGGCCAATGGTGAATAACAGAGTGATTATGAGTGAAGCGGCGACTGTAGTGTAAGAAAATAACCACCGAAAAGAAGAAAACAACACATATATATAGGCAGAGGAAGGAAGGATAGGAACGAAGTCTTTCGTTAGGTCTGCGCATGCCTTTAGGGTAGCTGAGCGTATGTCTTTTATATATACAGTTCAACGCAGAGTGTTTTCATTTCAAAGAGCTGGTTGAAAATCTCGAAGAAAAAAAAACTTGGTCAGTTAAGGCTTATGTCGGCTGAGATGAGAGCTAGCAGCGTGTATAACTGGGGAAGGAAGGAATAGCGAAGAAACATGAAAGAAAGTGGATGGTAGGCTTGCCGGAGTTCATAGTTTGCATATGCTTGTAATCGTAGAGACTAGAGTTAGCTGCTGTACAAACTTGTAGCTGGTTTGAGTTGTCCCTTTCAAATTTTGTAAGATATGTATGAATAGGTTTTTTTTTCCAATGTATTGTTAAATCAATTTGAAATAAAGATTTGGGGTAGGCTATACCAGGGTCCTTCGGTTTGAAAGAAATAGAATGGAATTTATTTATATTTTATTCTTAATGAATCTTAGGAACGAAGTATCACGTAATAACCACCATAAACGACTTTCATTTTCTGATAAAAAAGCTAATCTTGGTGTAAAAAGATATTCTGCATCCAATGGGGCAAGTTTCGTCGAAATCCGAGGTCGTATGAAAAAATTCCCTTTATAAAACCAGAAATAAACACGCGTTTAATTTTTTCACGATCACCAGGTAATTCATATCAACTTGAAACCTGGCAATCCTATAATAATTCTTCGATATGAACCTAACGACACCAGTTTCGTCGCATTCTGAGACTGTTTCCCCGGTAGGCTATTTTTACGCGCACCGCAATGTCATTCTGAACACCAAATTTGCCGATCTCTAAAAATAACAAACTATATACCTATCCTAGCTCTAATCGACGATACGAACTCAACGGGACTGGTTTCGTGGCCTAATTCGATCGTCTTCTCAAGTTACACTCAAATAACCCTTTATTAAATTAATTACGCGCTATAGAAATTGAATGGGCGTTTATGGCTACCGTGGTCACAGACGACATCGGTTTGCCACGTCATTCAACACCGTACAATAATTTAACGATACGGTTCGAATGAAACTGGTTTCATCGAAATCTGAGTCTGTTTGCAAAATGGTTATTTTAAAGGCCTATATTTAAATAACGATTTCCACAGCGACTATTCCAAAATTTGATTTGGCCATAACTGACAAATTACAACACGAAATCTGGATTTTTCTCTTTCATATGAAAATTACCATCAATACGGTTCTAACGTTTCTCGTTTCACAGAAATCCGACTTATATCGGCTCCTGTATTCTCAGTTGAAGTTCAAAACCAAATATTACGAACTGCAGCGCCATTTCGAGCTCAATTTATATTATAATTAAAATTAATGTTCAAACATCGTTTTAAATAACGAATTAAATATTAAAATCCATTAATACGCCAAATATATTATTTAAAATAATAAATTAAATAAAATATTTGGTGGCCAAAATACGGGTCGTTACATTCTTCCCCCCTTAAAATAATTTCGTCCTCGAAATTGCTAAGGTAAGAAAGAACGTTACAAACCCATTATCTTTACAAAAATAATAAATTTGAAACTCGGTTTTTATTTCCAAAACTGATCTAAATGGTTTTAAAATCAATTCATTCCAAATAAAAGAATTTTTCAAAAATCTTCAAACACCTTAAATTTTGGAATTTTTTTGGCAGAGTCTCCCCTGTACGGAGGACATCTGCAATATCGCAGGTTCAAGAAATATATATCCATCGACTAGTAGGGTCGGAAAAATTCAAAAACCAAACTCAAAATTCAAATAAAACCCAAAATTTCATATTCTGCATAGGCGTACCTTTTTGCGAGCGTTATTATGCGGTAAACAATATTTTATATTTGAGCTTGCTTAGTTATTATGCAGCTCTATTCAAACTGGATTCAATTAACTCCAGAATTTTCTCTTGGATGGATTTTAAAGCTGATCTGACACTTCTGCACCTGTTCTCAACTCAAACAAATTTCATTAGTCCCTAAACAACATCAATTTGTTTCAAATATCCATATCATACGATCCAACCGGTTCTACACACAACCTTATCCACATGAGTTTATAATTATTTATAATCACTTTATTTATTTCTTTAATTATCCATTCAGGTTCACTAATCTGGATTATTTGTTTAACTTATTTATTTCATATTGGTTTGAAACCAAGTCTATCTTTTTTCAGATTTATATTCAAGCAACCAACAACACAATCCAAGCATATCATTCAAATCAGCATTAACAAATCAATCGATTTCCCATATTATAATAAATTGAGAAAATCATTACTTTTGTTATAAAATAAATTGGACAAAATAATTTCAAAAATAATCTTATATCAAATTACAAATACGCGCTCTCATATATATATATATCCAACTCAATCTAGGGTATTACTAACCCCATCTCTATCGAGTTACGCCACAGAGCCAAGGTTATCACTAAACCAATAGCTCTGATACCACTGTAACGACCCGAAAGTTTTCGGCCTTGGAAATCGACATAAATACCTTTACCGTAACTCATGCCGACCTTCCAAACACCGAAAACACTAGACGTTATTAGAAAGAAATTAGAGGGTGAGGTAAGAAAGAAAGAAATATTAGAATAGAAGAAGAAGAAGCAATACAACACAGAGTCTCACATCGCCGCGGAGCAAAATATAATACAGAAATAACTTTATTGAGAGCTTTAAATAAAACTTACAATATCAGAGTATATCAACACCACTGGACAATTATAATAATCTGTCCCATATACAACACACAGCAGAATAGTAGTTATATAATATCATACGTCTGGACTTTTCCAGCTTGTCTCTTCACAGCATTCGATAACCTGAACCTGTACACCTCGGGCTAACCCGAGCATTTACAAAACACCGGGTCAGTCTGGTGAACCAGAGTGAGATAAACTCGCACATTGTTTAGGGTATCACACAACCTGATTTTAAAGTTAAAATCTTTCACTACAACAAAATGACCCTATTACAACGGTGGAACACCGTTGTAATATACATTTTACAACGGTGGGCAAACCGTCGTGTATTAAGAAGTTGTAATAGACTAATATCTTTTACAACTTTTTTGCACTGTTGCAACACCGTTGTAATATGTATATTTTACAACTTTTTTTCCACTGTTGTAATAAACTTTATTACAACAGTTATGCACTGTTGTAATAAAATCTACTACAACTGTTATGCACCGTTGTGATTGACATTTGGGTTTTAAAAAAATAAACATCTTTTGCTACTGAAAAGAACAATACACTAAATATAGCAATACTCCATAAGCAAATCCGATATTAAAGTTATTTGCAAACTAATTTATTAAAATAATCAATTATTCAGTATTACTAACAATAAATTTAGACAACATTTCGTACATTATTACATACTTGACCGTTACAAAGCAACTTAGTAAGTTATCCACAAAAAAATGCATATCCTACGGGAGTACACTAGTCGAAGACAAGGAAATCTTTACGCCATTTATCTTTTTCACATATATGACCCAATCCTAGCATATGAACATTTCGTGCATTATTACAATCTTTACGCCATTTATTTACTTACAGGCTGCAAGAAGCAACTCATCATGCACACGAATGGCTCCTGACATTATCAAACCAAGACCAAATCCAGGGAAAATGTAAGCATTGTTTGACTGCACATAGGATAAAGAAATTAAAACAAACTAGATTCAGTAACCGTGGACTGATTCTTAATAAATCCCAATATTGGTTCAAACCTAGCCTGGCACAAAGGTCATTCCATTGTATTCAACGGGGTCAAATGGGTTGCCGCTAGCAAAGATGGATTTACCCTATATGATCCAAAAACATTGGTAAATGGAAACAGTAGTCCTTATCTTATTTAATCAATGAGATAACATCAAACAAAGAAAATGGAAAACTAATAAAACTTAATTTTACCTTGGTCCAAGTGTAGGCTTGTTCAGCAGTGCACTCTGACTACGACATTGGGTTTGATAAAACAAGAATAATTGGTTTCTGCAGTCGACAAACAATGTCACATTAGTGTAATGAGCAATTTAACGTCTTCAGCGTATTACTGTGTTTCCGTATGCCAAAAGTACCTCATTGAAAGTCACCATGGCTTCAACGACTTCTTTTGTAAATGTTTGTCCAACTCCAGATGTTCCTATCAACACCGTTGGCTTGATAGACTGACAAATCAAACATTAAAGATCAGCAAAAGAAATGTAATCCTACTTGACGAATCTATGTATATAATGTACTGTCAAAGCTATCACCATTAGTTTATAAGCATGCATGTAAAAGTTTTCGTGAAACTGAGAAAAAACTATAAATAAAAAAAAACTGTAAAGGTAATAACATATGATGGTATCTTTACATTTATAGTTTGGTAGAGATATATTTTCATTCTAAAACATATAACTCATGATATTACGGTGATACTTCCATTTTGTGTCCCATAGTTCAGCACTGCTTCCGCTCATTCAACACGCTGCTTTACATTAAACATCATACCTGTATTAAACATTCACGTTTTAATTGTTTTAACTAATAATATTTATCAGTAAATTAAAAGTTACTTAAATTTAATCATCTTACTTTAATCGTTACAGCCCGGTAAAATTCCCTTTACTGTCTCTCGTTCCTTTTGTTTCTGCTCGTGACTTCACACCATTGTTCAGGAAAGAGAAACCACGCTGCCATAACTCCTACCATTCCATCCCAGTACGTACAAAGACCAACCGCCCTTCTTACTACACATCACGTCCATTTTTTTTCTTTTTCAAATGGTCACAAATCCATTCTCATACTAAAACAAACTCCCTCAGACTTCACCTTCTACGTTTTCACGGTTTGCACCCGTAACTGCTCTGCACAAAAAGTGATTCCAGTTTTAGTTCACCCTTTAATTAGATAATTATCCCTTATGTAATATAATTAGTCAAAACAAATTTTACGGTTTAGTGTAATCAGGCCAGTACGCTTTCTTCCTTTTCACGCCTTTGTTTCCTCTCGCAATATCTGAACAACCGCACGCTACAAAGTCCACCACGTCGCTCCTCCATCTGACCGTCTGAGGTCGATCAAGCTCCGTCGATCCAAGCACTGAAACGTCTACTGCCATCAACACAAATCCTGTCCAAGCCGGCGCCACCGTAAGACTGTAGTACACCCTAACCCTAGTTCCGACCCATCGGCAAATCTTAACCCCAGATTATACTTGCGAGGTGAAATCAATTGGGGAGAACGACTTGATTAGGGATTTTGGGGAACTGGAAGGTGGTGATGAAATTTTTTAATTAAAGATTAACCTAGCGACTAGAGAGGTGGAATAAATTGGTAGAGAACGAGTTTAATTTTTGGGGACTGGAAAGCGCGGCCTTCTGAAAATTTTACTTACCGCTTTTTTCCCCTTCTAAATTTTGAACTTGGTTAATTTTGGTTTAATTAACGTTGTGGGTTCATGACCATTAATGTTTCAATGGTTTGTAAATAACATTAACTCTTTGATTGATTAAACACTCTTAACAATTAAATCAATTCTACAGTTAAGCCACCCAAATATTTCACTTCGACTTTGAAGTTCATTCATTCTAAAAAAATAGAGTTTAACGTTAAAATTTTACAAAAAAGAGAATTAATAAGTTTTCATAAATTTAATTATTTTATAAACTTCTAAATTTACATTAAAAAATTATTTTTTTTCTTTTACGAATTTATGAAAATTTCAAAATTTTATAAATATTTTAAAATAAAATTAAGAGATTTCCAAAAATTTAAACTTTACGAATTTATTGATTATTAATTAATAATTACTAATTGGTTGTCAATTACTAATTATTAGCATGAATTATTTATTATTGAAGTATTTTTAAATTTAATATTTAATATTAATATATAGGTTATTAATTAATACTTACTAATTAGTTGTTAATATTAATTATAAAAAATTATTTAATGAAAATAATTAATATTAAAATATAGTCATATATTACAACAGTCAAAAAAAAAAGTTCTGATAGGCTTTTATTACAACTGTCAAAATAACACAGTTGTTAAAAATAAATTTATTACAACTTTTCTAGAAAGAAGTTGTAAAAAACATTTATTACAACGGTACTTTTACCACCGTTGTAAAATTAAAGTTGTAATATGGTGCTTTTGTTGTAGTGTTTCAAAGAAAAGGATAATCGTAAGACCCAATCCACACATAAACACGGACGGTTTTTACCTTACGATAACCCAAACATTTTTGAAACTAGTATCTTGTCTGATATTATAATAATGTCTAAATACAAGTAAATAGAATCTAGTGGAACGCTTGCATCTCACGCTCCACATATATAGTGTACAAACATAACTGCGGGCGCTTATTGGAAATTGGATTCCAACTATGACAAGGTATGGGACCACCTGCCGATTATGTATCTCTAGAGGCGAATATACTGGGTTCAACAAGAACGTCTTGCAACCCGGCCTTTTCATGACCGACCACTCATTTCGCTTGAGTGTATCGAATGTATATCACCAACGGTTGGGAGCTACCCACCGTCTTCCCGAAAAGGGACAACATCGAAACAGATTAAAGAATGAAATGGATTTTCTCTAGATAGGTGATTATACACCCTAATGGGAGCGACCCACATAGCCATGCTGCCTGCCCGATTTCTGTCAATTCCCGGTTGATGAGGCTTGAGGTTTGAATTTCCTTTACAACACCTGGCCACCATTCACTTTGAATGCCACATCGTCAGATCCGCCAGATATCACCAATTGACGTCCACAAAAATACTCTAGTTGGGAGCTAACAAATTATAGCACGTTTGAAGAAATCAACGTACGTGATCCTTTGGAAATACTCTGTCAGACACTCGTCCATACAAGTCATCCAGGAACAGGATGAACCGAAGGTACTCTCCTACTGCATCTCATATAGGAATCACCCCATGGATCAGTAGCGAGAAGTCCTTGCAATCCGTAGATTTCAACCACGACAGAACCTCAGTTTATCTCTGGTTGCAATCCCAGAGATTATTAGTGGTTCTTCCGTTTAATGAAGATCCACGGTCTTCAATGCTCTATCACGATCATCTTCTAACATCTTCACGTATTTGTTGGTCAGAATGGTTTTCGAATATAAATTCGATCCCGGTCTTTCCGTACCAACAATCGTATTGGACAAATTTGATAGTCGGTGATTTAACTATCAAAATAATCAGTGCTTCAATCATGACAACCCAATGAGTTCACTGGTTCAGTATTCAGCATCACTTGGCCTTTAAATTTAAAACAAAGGTAGATTCAAATTCTTAAATCTTTCGATATTCTAAATATCATTTTCTCGCTTTCATATTTAACATAAGATTTTTCTTTAACAAATTCTCTTTTTCATATTTGGGCAGATCTTATATCATATTTTGTTTCTATTTTCAATTTCAAACATTAGCCACTTTATTATAATATTGGGAAAATCATTTAACTTGTTACTCGTAAAACGACTTTACATAATATCAGTTATTTCATTTCTTGAACCATACAAATACTTATTCTGATAGAATAAAACTCAACTTTACGTTTCCCTTCTAACCTTGCGGATCTCATTATAATTTTACGCAATCTCCTTTTTTCTTTGAAATCATCATTTATATATATATATATATATATATATATATATATATATATATATATAGACACACACACACACCAAAAATATTCCGTTATCATTCCACTAATAAAATAATAAAGTTTATTAACCACATTTACCATTACAACTTGTATCATTCTAAGAATCCTGAAGTCGTTCAAGTTGAGGTATTTTAGTTACCTCTCAGACCTTGATCAACAACGTTCATACATTGAAATAAATATAAGTTGTAATCCAAAACCAATATTTCATTCTGATCCCAATACCAATGTTCAGTCTCCCACCTTTACTTAATTCCCTTTTTAAGTAACGTTAATTTAAAATTAACGATATAACGCCTCAAACCTCTTTTATATAACACTGGTTTATCATAAAACTCTTTTATTTAAATTACCTTTTACTTAATTCAAATAATTAAGTAACATTTATTTAAGCTATAATATTCGCTTACAAATTCCTCTTATAACTTCGTTATAAAACTCAGGTTTACACAAAACCGGTTCATAAACTTCTTTCATCCTTCAATTTGATTTCATTTCCCCTTTCGAGTACTTTTTAAATGAATTTCAATTAAAAAGTATTTCCCTAAGTTATTATCAATTAAAATAATAATTTACCTCGATAGTTAACTACTTTCGTAGTTAATTCCTTTATTTATTAAAATAAATATTAATTCCCCTTTTTAAAGATCTTATTAAAATCAAAACAATATTCACTAAACTATTTTATTAGATTAATTCAAATCATTTAAATAATCAATTTCAAAAAAACATTTGACTTAGTTACTCAACGCGGTTATCTCGTTAATCGATTCCTACTCGTTTTCACTTTAAATTAATTAATAACATAATTAATTTAAATAATCCCATCAAAACTTTTCTTAACAAAAATAATAACCCAACTTACCGGTTAGATTAATTTCTATCCACGAGTTTATAAATCTGATTAACATCAGAAATTACTTTATAAATTCAATTAATAATAATCAAAGTCTTAAATAAATAAAATGTTTATTTATTTATTTCCCCTTTATAAGCTTTATTCAAAGTAATATATTTCAAAATCTATATCCGGTTATAAAATAAATTTTTATAACTTCAATTCTATCAGTTCATCTGACGGTAAATCGATATAAATAAAACAGTTTACTTTTAGGCCATTTACTGCTGATTACTCAACCAATATTCCCCATTGGTTAAAACCAAATACAAGTTGGATTTTCAACCAGTGATCAATACTCAAATCAATTACCCAAACATGACAGTTCATAAGGTAATATAATATATTTTAAGGAATCCGGTCAGATCCCTCCAACCTGTTCTTCCCTGTATACAAGTGGTTATCTCAAATCAGATCATTCAACCATTTAACTGATAATAATAAATAACGACCATTTAATCCAACCACAAGCAATTCAAACAATTCAACCAATTAAAACACGTTTTTTTTAAAACATGACCAACAAGGTAAGTTACCTTTATTAGAACCAATCGTAAGAATAACGATTTGGTATTTCACTGAAATTAAACAACGGTTTAATTTCATCAGTCATATCAACCAATAATTATAATACCAATAAACAGTCAACCATCATCAAACAGAGCACACAAAATAAAAACCCAATTTATATAAAATATAAATGGGAAAATACTGAGTGAGTTTAACTCACCTTGCGGTTGGTTTGACGTTAAAATGGTTTGTTTCGATTAAATTAAACCATGTTTAATTTAACTAAAAACTCTAGTTGCTTCCAGTTTGGTACAAAACAGCTCCAGCATCTTACGCTCGTTGGTACGATTTCGACGCTCTTTGTTTCATTGCATTCTGTTAAGGTGTACATAAGTTTATGTTAAATAAGTTAACAGTTTAACTCATGTTAATAATTGCTTTAACTAAATATTAATTATGTTAATTATTTTGTTTAATATATACACCAGTTCGTAATTATCAAATAATTTAACAATATATGCATAGACAAGTTAATTTCCTAGTATACGAGTCGATGCTCCCATTTGGTGATTAGGCAGAAAGGATATATGATTTTAATCTAATAATCTAATTCCTTAATCAATTTTATTTATATATACCAGTATAAAGGCACGTCCGATGGACGTGTGCATAAAAACAGCGAGGGCATTGGCTAGTTTTACGCAATAGCGGAGGAATGAATAAGATAGTAGAAAAAATGATGACATTTACAACGTTATCGGAATTTTGCAAGTCCAATTTAGTACAGCAACAGAAGATTTAATGAGATATTTAAGTAAATGATCAAATTTATTTGCGAAAGCCTAACTGTAAATTGAGCAAGGTAAAAATGAAAAAATATAGAAAACGCAAGGCAGTAATTTTGTTTTAACGTAAGAATGGAAAGAGAAAGCACATTGCCTGTCAATTTGTTGAAATACATACGGGAATGACAGCAGGAAAATAAAATATATTTTATGTATATGCAAGAACGAAAGGAAAGCAGTCATAAAATTGTGCACAGTAGAAAATGGGAACACAAAATTCTACGTAGTCCAAAAGTAGTTATTGAATTTATTTTCGTAACAAATTGGAGATCATCAGTGTAAAAAAAAAACAGCCACTGCATTTCCAGTTTTGCTGATGCTGTGACTTTCTTGGTCACATTTTGAATTTGGCATGTGCACTTTGTTTCTCTGCATTTGTCTCACCGTTGTGATATATTAAAAAAAGGGCAATTCATTTCTTCACACAAACATTTTACAGTCCGGCCATTACAGTTTCTGTTTTGCACTATCTTTCTCAATTACGTTTCTGTGCTCCCTCTCTAATACATCACACTTATCTTCCCAAAACCATACACCCTTTATCACCGAAACTCCAGTGCAAACTCCATGTTTGTCACCAAAGCACAAACCAAACCACTGCAAACAACATCCTATTCCATTGCTCATCACTTTCTCGACACAACAACCGAGCCTGCCATCTCCTGCTCATCCCGCTAAACATCATCACCACCAAACTGCGCTGCTCCTCACAACACCACTTTCATCAAAACCTGCAATAAATCCTCCTATGACAAACAGCGTTGCTCCTCACAATACCACTTTCATCCAAACCTGCAAGTACGACAAACAAACAAATCATTTTTTTTACTATGCTGTCACCCAAATTTGTTCCAGTATGCTAAATACCCATTTTTGATCCATGTGGCCATGAGCCCATTGCAGGTTACGGTAAGCAGTGGAGAACAAAAAAACAGTACTGATGAAAATGACATGCATGTTCAACACCTAATAATAAGCTAGAAATGTAGAGTTTCAACTTCCACAATATAAATATTATGACATTCGGCTATATCAATTTGTACGCATACTTAACATTTCAAAAAAGGGACATATTAAAGAGTTGAATATATCAATAATTATATGACCCTGTCCAGCTGTTATGAAGGAGTGTAGAATACGATAGCAAGTTACTTTTAACTTCTTGTGTCACTACTAATTCTTTGAGTTTCGTGCCTTTGACCGAATTCATGCATTCCATTTGATGCTAGCTATATACCATAAAGGATAGCAAAATGCAAATTCATGTAAGTATTACCTATGGACATTTTGCTGCTAATATTACAGAAGTAAAATATATTGATCTCAGTCTCAGAACCGGAGAGCAATCCATGCTCCAATGATCACCATGTATAGCTTTTATCGTTCAAGATGACACTAAATCGAAATAGTAATACAATCGTAACGTATACAATTAGAAAACGGCCTAACTGCATACTTACATTCAAAACTGGGAAGCGATATGCAGGATATGGTAAGCTACTTGATTTCAAAGTGGAGTTGGACCTTTTTAAAATGAAAATGGACCCCATTGAAAATGGACCCCATTGAAAGCCTGTATTATTGTAATCAACTTTCACGGATGAGTGGATACAGGTAAATGATTTATGAAAGGATATATGTATGTATGTAGGTATACATATAAATATACATATAAACATCATATTACAACATCGTCAACACGATTTTACTACCCAAGCAAATAACTGAATGATAAAAGTGTGTACCACAAAGCATGAACATATGGATGCAAATTTATTAATAAGTTATGTACTTGCAATATGTAATATAATGTTATAGGCAAAAAAATAAATATAGTTAAAGTATGCCACTTAATCTGGGAAGAAGAACATCATCCGCTAAAGAATCAGACTTCAAAATAAAAGTCATGCATAAATAATATTTATAAGATAAGTAGAAGAACACAATCGGGAGGCATTTTGACTTATATTTAAGGTCGACATAACATCAATTTTTATAAGGAAAAACTAATTTTGACTTATGTTTAAGGTTACATAATGGAAATTTGTATAAGGAAAACTACTTATCCTAGTATGTATACATTTAAATTAATTAAGCATAGATGCATCCCATATGTATATATTTGATCAACTATTCATGCAATAAGCATATCATGAATTAACATAAGCATAGATTCATAATTTGTTTTCAGAACCATGACAAAACAATGAAGAAATCAGGGTTTCAGTTACCATAAAATATTCAAAATCTTTCGACAATTGTTGCTGACTTTTTTTTAGTTTATTAAAAAAACTTAATAAACAATGCCTCAACTGCAAAAGTACACTATATTTGATGGTAAGCTCACAGTTATTTCCGCAGTGCGGATCTGAATAGCCTTGATCTATAAAATATTTGGTTGCGTAATCAATCTTCCTCTAATGGAATGTTGGAGCTACGGTTAAAAAAGCCAACTTTGTGTGAAAATATCCTGCAAAATCAAAGCAATTATACAATAAAACTATCAAAAAGCCTGATTGCACAAAATGTCTAAGCAGTGATCTAACTATGATTCGACAATTACACTATTCGAAAATAAAGTCTAAAATAGACTGATGATCTGCGACTCCAGTAATCAATTTGTTTGATAAAGAAATCATATAAAATGCTGCCAACCACAATAAAAAAACAAATTTAGGTAGCGGTCTGCATTGAAACTAACCAACATCAATAAATAAAAGAAATGATAGCATAAAAAAAGACTATAAAAGGCTCACAGCAGCGAAGCATGTCATATGTCTATTTTGGACTAATGCTCTGTCATGTCTTCCTTGTAAGGTTTGATCCATATCCTAAAAATATTGGTAATCAATTCCTGTAGAAGTCACATGTTGAAATTATTAATAGAATGCCGAACATATAATTAAATAAATTCATGTAGGGCTTATTGGTGATCAAATAAACTCCTGCAAGATCAAATATTTCAAGGCACTTTATTGCTTCAAATCTCATTATATCAAATGAACGCTGTCAGCCATTGAGAACAAACTCAAGGATTAACATACGAAAGCACAAACCAATACAACTTAATTACCAATCTTCATGGACAATTATTTCCACTCTTGTTAAGTTAAGTGAGATAACTAACTGTAAACGATTTAACATTACAATCTGATAGTCGAAACGATTAAACAAACAAAGAAATAATTCAAATTATGCTTCGTGTTAGAAGTTGACTCAAGAGCAATAACAGGTTCTAATGAAATAAGTAATAGATGATAACCTGAGGATTGTCTGAACTGAATAGATCTGAAGTCAGGAATAGTAAAATCGACATGGCAGCAGGAGATATGGTGGCGATTTGGATGCAGATCTGCTAGCATGACTGGTGCCGGATTTGCCGATTTGGTTGATTCGTCTCATATGTAAAGCCTGCGTGCCTTTCGGCCATTATTGACGCCGTGTTTTTTTGGAAAGCGGGTGAAAAGGGGGGAAAAATTGGTATGAGGAACATGAAGGACCGTAGGAAAAAAAGGAAAATGGGGAGAAAACGGTGAGACGTGCGTTCGTGGGATTAGAACATGGGTAAAAGAAAGCGGGATGACGATATTGCCTGAAACGCTAATAATTTCTTAAGTAAGGTACTGGGAGGACAGTGAGTATTTTTGGAAATGAATAAAATCTTCACCACTTTTAAAAGATTTTCTTTATTAGTAAAGATAAATATCTAATTACCTCGTTAAACTCAACCGGGTCGAACCATTCTCTTTTGTTCAAACGCGACTGCTCCTGTCATCCCAATGCACTGCTCCTTCCTTCTAATCTACCCACTCCAACGTGTCTCCTTTTCTCTCTTCTTCTATAATTTTTTTTTAAATGTATGTATATGTTTTGATGGGTTTCAAGCCCATCAAAAATTCTTTAGCCCACCAAGAACTTCCTCCAGCCCGCTTTGTTATTCCTTTCCCAACATGCAGATTCTTTCATCCGCTCCTCTACGTCCTAGTATTTCAATGGACTCTCCTTTCTTTTCTTTTCTATCTATGTTCTTCATTTCAAACAAAATACGCACCCTCTACCATTCTTATATCCAAACATCATTTTCTTCTTGCTGTTTCAAAAACACAGACCACTTCTCCTCACCATTATCCAAGTTCGCAAACCTCCGGTCACCTTTGCAAACTTCCTTTGCGTTTGCATGTAGCTTCACTACACATCTGCCACAACTTCCCCATACCCACTGTCTTTGTTATGTAAATTCCATACAACGTCATTCACTCCACTTCATCACACCCTCCTGAATTCATTATTCCTCTATCACCAACGCTATCCCTCCCCATTTTTTTCCCTCTACACATGAATTTCCTTTCCCAAAACATTTTGCTTCCATCATTATGCCGCACGTTTGAACATTCCAGGCTCCTCACTACTTCATAATTCACGTGACTTCATATACCCAGCACGCCCCTCCTCTGTAGGCATGAACCAGTTTCATTCCCCATTCTTCTCTTCAACGCCCATGCTACCATCGCTCCCTGTTCAGTGCCTTCTGTCCTACCAAGAGCTGGAGTTTGCTGCTTCTGTCGGCATCGGGTCTCAGGTCAGTGGAGAGGTGGGGCTACTCGGATAGTTGGGCATGGCGCCTGGAGTTGTTAGCACGGTGGAAGGTGGTCTCAGAGTTTTTGGGTGAGGCTGTCGTGAAGAACAGGCCAATGGTGAATAGCAGAGTGATTATGAGCGAAGCGGCGACTGTATTGTAAGAAAATAACCACCGAAAAGAAGGAAACAACGCATATATATAGGAAGAGGAAGGAAGGATAGGAACGAAGTCTTTCGTTAGGTCTGCGCAGGCCTTTAGGATAGCTGAGCAAATGTCCTTTATATATACAGTTCAACGCAGAATGTTTTCATTTCAAAGAGCTGGTTGAAAATCTAAAAAAAAAAAAAAAAACTTAGTCAGTTAAGGCTTATGTCGGCTGAGATGAGAGCTAGCAGCGTGTATAACTGGGGAAGGAAGGAATAGCGAAGAAACATGAAAGAAAGTGGATAGTAGGCTTGCAGGAGTTCGTAGTTTGCATGTGCTTGTAATCATAGAGACTAGAGTTAGCTGCTGTACAAACTTGTAGTTGGTTTGAGTTGTCCCTTTCAAATTTTGTAAGATATGTATGAATAGGTTATTTTTTTCCAGTGTATTGTTAAATCAATTTGAAATAAAGATTTGGGGTAGGCTATACCGGGGTCCTGTGGCTTGAAAGAAATAGAATGGAATTTATTTATATTTTATTCTTAATGAATCTTAGGAACTAAGTATCACGTAAAAACCACCATAAACGACTTTCATTTTCTGATAAAAAAGCTAATTTTGGTGTAAAAAGATATTCCGGATTCCAATGGGACAAGTTTCGTCGAAATCCGAGGTCCTATGAAAAAATTCCCTTTATAAAACCAGAAATATACACGCGTTTAATTTTTTCATGATCACCAGGTAAATCAAATCAACTTGAAACCTAGCAATCCTATTATAATTCTTCGATACTAACCCAATGGCACCAGTTTCGTCGCATTCTGAGACTGTTCCCCCGGTAGGCTATTTTTACGCGCACCGCAATGCCATTCTGAACACCAAATTTGCCGATCTCTAAAAATAACAAACTATATACCTATCCTGGCTGTAATCGACGATACGAACTCAACGGGACTAGTTTCGTGGCCTAATTCGATCGTCTGCTCAAGTTACACTCAAATAACCCTTTATTAAATTAATTACGCGCTATAGAAATTGAACGGGCGTTTATGGCTACCATGGTCACATACGACATCGGTTTGCCATGTCATTCAACACCATACAATAATTTAACGATATGGTTCCAATGAAACTAGTTTCAGCGAAATCTGAGTCCGTTTGCAAAACGGCTATTTCAAAGGCTTATATTTAAATAACGATTTCCACAGCGACTATTCCAAAATTTGATTTGGCCATAACTGACAAATTACAACACGAAATCAGGATTTTTCTCTTTTATATGAAAATTACCATCAATACGGTTCTAATGTTTCTCGTTTCACAGAAATCCGACTTATATCGGCTCCTGTATTCTCAGTTGAAGTTCAAAACCAAATATTACGAACTATAGTGCCATTTCGAGCTCGATTTATATTACAATTAAAATTAACGTTCAAACTTCGCTTTAAATAACGAATTAAATATTAAAATCCATTAATACGCCAAATATATTATTTAAAATAATAAATTAAATAAAATATTTGATGGCCAAAATACGGGTCGTTACAACACAATATATAGTCAATCATCTACTACTTTGTATTGGAAATTTCGGTAAGCCTGTAGCTCGTTCAAATCAGATGGGTAAGCTTGTGACCCGTGAAATGAAATGGGTAAGCTTGTGACCCGTGAAATCAAGTGGTGTTTGTAAACATGTTCCTTTGGGTGAAGTGACGATTGTTTTAATAGTTAAAAAGTCGAAGGGAAGCTTCGGGACTGAACTTAGGATGGGAAGTCTGAACCAGTATAAATCGACTGTTTGATTTATATTTCCGCTGCTATTAAAAATATTTTACTACTATTGTGGTTACTGCGCTTCAAATTCTGCATAAATATATTGGCCATTATCGATCCAGTGCATATCGATTATTCATTCGCTACGCACTAGATTTTTCAATTGGTATCAGAGCAAGGGAATATGTTGATCATCACAACATCATAGAACAATGGCTAAAAAGAGATATAGTCGAAATACAACAAGCAACAAGTTCGGTGCAAGCAAAGCTACAACAAATGAGGACTACATAAAGGTACTTTCTGATTTACAAATTTTAATGAAAAATAATGATGATTTAGGGAAACTTAATTTCATTATTGTAAAGAAGGTGAAATCAGTCGAACTTGAAAATGAGAAATTAAGAAAAGAAAAAATTTGTTTGGAAAATCAAAATGTTATTTTAAAAAATAATTTTATGAATCTTAGATTTTTTATAGATGAACAATATACCATATTTGAAAAAGAAAAGAATTTTTTTCAAAAGAAATTTGTGATTTGAAAAGACAAAATAATTTATTACAATTATCGTTTGATAATTTAGAATCTCGAGTTGATCGTCTCGAGAATGAGAGCAGTACGCTGAAAAAGGAGAATTCTAAATTAACTATGGAAATTGATAATTTGAAAAATAAAAATATTTCTTTTGAAAATGTCAATTGTGACTTTGGAATCAAATTTGAAAAATGCACAATTGAGTTCGCGAAATTTAATAGAAGTAAAAAAGATTTAAATGTGATTTTATCTAGTTTAAGATCTTTACACGACAAAAGTGGTTTAGGATATATTAAACTGATCGTAAAGTTAAAATAGTACTGAATATGCTTTCATGTATAATAAAAATATAAGTGCTAATACTAAATTTAGAGCAAGTTTTAGAACCAATTTTTATAGAAATTCAAGTGCTTCTATAAGCAGTAATGTTTATAATATTTCTAGAAGTGCGAAATTAGCTGGAAATATGAATATAAATTATCTATGTATTTGGGTTCCTGTTAATTGGAAAAACAAAGAAAAATATATCGATGATTATTTTGATTCAGTGGTTAGTAATGAAAATTTTATTTTTAAAGGTACTATTAAACCCTATTGGGTATGGTCACCTTCGATCTAACCTCTTTGATCCTAGCAAAGGTAGTGGGTACCAAAATATAGATTTTGTTTTTTGAAGGTACCCGAGAAAAATAAAAAAAAATACCAATTAAACACAATAGATGTTCCTTGCATACGACAGATAACGAGCATTTATGAATAACGGAACTGCAACAAATTCGGTATATTCAATCCATTGTGTTATTTAATTCGGGGTTGTTGTTTATAATTCTATATTAAAAATAAACAAATCTATTATTGTTGTGAAATAGTCCAAAATATACAACCCAAAACCAAATGTCATTTTCACCTTTTTTGTTGATGCCAAAGGGTGAGAAAATTATGCATATTGACTGGGGGTGTATATAAATTTAGATAAATCAAATACTGAGGGAGGCAATATAATATTGTTTATTTATGTAATGATATATTTGTCATTGTAACGAGTAACGACCCGGTAAGAATTCGAGCCCCGAATTCTGACAATAATACATAATCCTGCATTACTTGCCAAAACTCAAGTATTGGAACCACCAGATTGTTATTAGAAAGAATTTAGAGGGTGAGATAAGAAAGAAAGAAATATTAGAATAGAAGAAGTTCCAACACAACACAGAGTCTCACATCGCAGCGGAACAAAATATAATATGAAAATAAATTTTTATTGAGAGCTTGAAAATATACTTACAATCATTAGAGTACATCACACATCTGGACAGCTATAATAACCTGTCCTCATATACAACACACAACGGAATAATATAACTCCATACGTCTGAACTCTTCCAGCTCGTCTCTTTATAGCATCTGATAACCTGTACCTGTACACCTCGTTCTAACCCGAGCATAACAAATACCGGGTCAGTCTGGTGAACCAGAGTGAGAAACCCACTAAGTTTAAAGGTATCACACAACTTGATTTTTAAGTTAAAAATCCTTTCTGAAAGAAAAGGATAATAGCAAGACCAAATCCACACATAAATACGGACGGTTTTTACCTTACGATAACCCAAAACAGTTTTGAAAATTAATACTTGTCTGATATTACAATAGTGTCTAAATACAAATAAATAGAATCTAGCAGGACGCTTGCATCTCACGCTCCACATATGTAGTATACAAACAAAACCGCGGCGCTTATTGGAATTTTGGATTCCGACTATGACAAGGTATAGGACCACCTGCCGATAGTGTATCTCCAGAGGCGAATACACTGGGTTCAACAAGGACGTCTTGCAACCCAGCCCACACATGACCGACCACTCATTTCTCTTGAGTGTATCGAATATATTGTCACCGACGGTTGGGCCCACATAACAGTTATCCGAAGATACAGAAGCGAAAGAAGAACAAATAATGATTTTTCTCTAGATGGTGACAATACACCCTAATGGGAGCGACCCACATAGCCATGCTGCCTGCCCGATTTTTGTCATTTCTCGGTTGGTGAGGCTTGAGGTTTAAATTACTTCTCAGAACATTTGGCCATCATTCACTTTGAATGTCACATCGTCAGATCCATCAGATATCACTAATTGACGTCCACAAAATACTCTAGTAGTAAAGCTAAGAGAAGTGCACCTCTCCCCCACCAACTATAGTACGTTTGTAGAAATCAACGTACGTAATCCCTTTAGAAATATTCTATCAGACATCAATCCATACAACTCGTCCTGTGATTGGACAAACTGAAGGCACCATCCTACTGCATCCTAGGAATCGCCTTATGGATCAATAGCGAGTAGTCCTTGCAATTCATAGATTTCAACTACGACTGAATCACAAAACAAATAACTCTGGTTGCAAGCCAGAGAAATTCGGTAAGTAGTCCTTCTGCTTATGAAGATCCATGGTCTTCAACTACTCCATCTTCAACCAGCATCTTTTACGTATTTGCTGGCTCGAAATGGTTTTCGAATATAAATTTGATACCGGTTTTTCCGTACCAACAGCGTATTGGGCATGATTTTGATAGTCGGTTATTTAACTATTAAAATAAACAATCATAAAAATAGAATAAATCCATTGGTTTATATATAGCATCACTTGGCCATTGACATAATATATCAGTTAATCTCAAAAGTAATGTTTTAGTTTTTAATATATATAAATATTCTCAAATCATTTTATTAAACTTTTTGAAAGAAATACCTTAAAATCCTATCCAAATTCCAGTTACTATTCTTCAAAACATTTTCCCACCACATTACTTATCATCGAGATCAATTCACTTACCATCATCAACACTCGTTACAAAATCCCCTTTTTATTTTGTTACTAATGAAATATCATTCCAATTTCCTAAGCCCTTCTTTATTCACTTTTGTTTCAGAATTCCATCATATATATATATATATATATCCAAATTCTTTAAATAACATTACACTAATATTTTTCCAAAACAATTTACCTTAACCTCTCCATTATCACGACTCATATCATCTTTTTATAATCCTGAAGTTGTTCAAGTTGGGGTATTTTAATTACCTCTCAGACCTTGATCAACGTCATTCTTATCTTAAGATAAATGTGAATCGTGATTCAAAAACCCCTTTTCATTTTTGTACCACTTCACTATTGTGTTATAATACGGTTTTATAAAATCTCCTTGCTTTTGAAATCTCCTTTTTAAATATATGGTTATTTCTAATTTTCATTGATTTACTAAAAGATTAGTACACATGAACTTTTAAGCCTTAACTCCTTTAAAACTATCTGTCCCCTTTATAAGGATCTTTATTTCACATCGTATTACTATACATCTTTCCAAATTCAATTACGGAAATCTCCCTTTTTAATTCTTTAAATTATTTCCTTCGGGAAATCCTATTTCATTCTTATCCATTACATTTTCTATCATCATCTGGTAACTTTAATTTATAGTTTAACACTTTATCTCCCTATCTCCTTATCCACAACTTGTTTATACTCCTCTTATTTAGGATAAAGCCCCTTTGCCATATCGATTTCCTTTACTTAAAATATTAAGTCATTTATTTTAAGATTACCTTACTTGCTTAAAAATCACTTTATAACGTCATTTACAAAATTCTCTTTAAGTATTACCCCATTCATAATCTTCCTTTGGACCTCAATTATATTCCATTTCTAACTTTAATTCCTCACTTAAATGAACTACATTTAAGAAATAACCCCTTAAATAAAATAAAGATTATATTTTACTTCATCATTAACTGGAATTAAATTCCTTTCAAAATCTCCTTAAGTTAAATAACTATTTGCTAAATTACTCCATTAAATTAATTAGCCCAATCTAATTAATTAATTCCCATTAAAACAGTCGGTTTGGTAAATCTTAAATCACGATTAACCCATTGATCAGCTCTAACTCGTTATTTCATTTAAATCAATAAATAACGTTATTAATTCAAATAATCTCATTCACTTTCAATATTAAACCATAATCTATTTCTAAATAAATCTCATTTTATTTGTTTCTTAAAAATAATAAATCTGGATTATTAATCGCCGCTAATCCCGCCTACTTGCTTATCAATATTAACATAAAATTTAGCTTTATAAAATTATTCAGTAATTCCAATGAAACACGTGCTTTGCACACAATAGATTACTGGTACAAAAATAGTGGTTAAAAACAAACGATATATATTTATATTGTTTGTTCATTTCCTTTTTAAAACCTTAATAAAAAATTAGATTTAGAAATATATTTCAAAATCCATAAAATAAATTCCATAATTTCATTTATATCGATTTACCTGACGGTAAATCAATCTTTATAAAAATAGTTTATATTTGGCCATCTGCTATCAACTGCTCAACCAGTATCACGCAATGGTTAAAGACCAAACAAATGTTGCATTTGGGTTTAACAACCAATAACAATCCAATAATTCAATCATGTGGGGTTCGATTGTTCATATACTGATCATATGTAAACAAACTGTAAGTTTGAGAAATCCGGTTGGATTCCTCCAACCTGTCCCCCATGCATACAATTATGTTATTTCAATATAGTCACTATTCATGGGGATATACAAATAAACTGATATTTCCAATAAATATCCAACAATGATAATTCAATTTAGCTAATTAATTTAATGCGTTTATAAAAATATAAACGCGACCAATCGGGTAAGTTACCGTAGTCGGTTATAATCGTTAGAATAACGATTTGGGGTTAATTAAACAAATGTTTAATTTAATTTATTCAGTCAATCACAATATCATTCAGCAATCAACAAACAGTAAACGAGTATAACACACAAAAATCAAACCCTACTCATAAAATTTAAGTGGGTGAACTGAGTGAGTTATACTCACTTGATCTGCGTCGTGTGCACAACTCATTCCAGACAATTTCAACACCATCCAATTTAATTCCATTCCATACCGTCGTGCCCGTTCATTTTGGTCTCGGTCTATCTGGAATCGGCCAGTTCTGATTAGATGTGAATACGTTGTTAATGTTTAAATTAAGTTCTAATTTAAATAACTAATTAATTAATTAACGAACTAATTACTTGGATTTAAAATATTACGGACCGCCTCTGTCATCCACTGCTTCGTCGGTTCATACCTTGTTCCAAGCTGTGACCGCAACTTCCAGACCCAAACACAATGGTTACAACTCTGCCAGGATTTAAACCATTATAGAATCATTAACAATTTAATATATAATTTACTTAACTTAAAAATCCCAAAGTTACCTTAATTATTATTAAACAAACTTAGTTGGCCATTTGCTTTACGTTCTGAAATAGGAAAATGCTCCGCCCAACCACCTCCTAACTAATTAACTGGCCCAACCCTCTTAAAGCCTACCTCCAAAAATCTCGGTCCACTTCAAAACCCCTACCAGATAAAAGAGCAGAGCCCTTCTTTTAATCCCACTTGCTCTTCTCATTTATTTCCCTTCGTCCAAATTAAAAGAAAGCAAACCGCTCCTGCCACAAGTCAATCCAGGCGCCGCCTCCTCCTCCTCAATCGATCGGAGATCCGCCAGCGCCTCGGTCTGCTCCCCTTCTAGCTTTAACCGTGTTACCCCTTGCCCTCCGTTGGACCGCAGTTTGCCCACCAAGCCTACGCCTTTCTTGCGAGTTTGAGTCCCCACATCAGTTCAATTTGTTCCACATTAGGTTAGCGAGTTTATCTCCCTACTCTTTAAAAATTTGCTATTACAAATTTAGCGAAGCAGTGTAAAGATCGATAGTTTTTGGGGTAGAAGAATCAAATGGGGTTACTGCATTTTGTTGTTTGATTTGCATGACTTACTGAGTCTGTTTCGGTCACCAGTTTCATGAATTTGCGAAGTGAAGTGAACTGCTTTTGCTTTGGAAGATGCTGTAGGGTATTTATAGTTGAATGGGTATTGAAGATAAGGCCGATGTCGAGTCAGTAGGTCTGCAGCTATGTATTCCCTGTTCATGTAGCTGCTGCATCGGTCCATTGATGGGGAACCGTGCTGTATTGATGGATTGAAAGTTTGATCTTGTGTGGTCTTCTCAATTAGGTTGTGTACTACTGGAAAGCTAGTTTTAGGCTTGCTGTGTATCAGTCCATTGATGTGAGAGGATGGGAAAAACAATGGTATAGGGTGATGGTTGAGGCTTCAAAACATGAATTGTCTTCTCAAACAGGCGGGCTACTGGGGAAAAAGAAATGATCTCGGTCTACAAATGTTGTCCTGAACTACAATAGAGTATGCGTGCTATGAGAGGGATAATCTAGCCATGTTCTTTTGTACAAGTAGACTTTTCTTTTAGCAGAGTGTTTTCATTCAAATTTGACGTAGAAATTTGTATATATATTTAATTCATGTTTCGAAAGATTTTCACGTTGGAAATAGAGTCCGCTAGATTCAGCATGGCAAAGATATGGTGTAGGGGTACATGCCTGTTGGAAATAAGCCGTTTCTACCTTATTGTATTTTCTCTTTCTTCTTTATTTGATTTGCTATGGTACTTTGCTTTTTATTGTTCACTTCAGTTTGTCCATTGTCTTAGCAAAAGATATTATAACATTAGAGTAGTTATGCCATTTACTTTCTACGTCTTTTATTCATATTCATATTGTACTGTATTGTTTTTGTTTGCATTCAGACCCTTATATATGTTTTGTTTCTGGTTGGATGATTTTTCTGGGATTTGATTCTCTATTCACTTACTAGTTAGAATGTACTTCACCCTGAAATAGTTCAAATTACCTTTAATTACTTGGTTATTATTCATTTCATATTTAATATATAATTTGTTATGCGTACATTAGGGGATATAGCAATCACCGTAAAACAATCATACACCTCTTCGTATGTTATACCGTTTTACGAATATCCAAGTGTTACATATTTGCATGTATACGTACAAGGAGAGTCTGTAAGTATATAAAAAGCTTATAAAATAATATTGATAAATATTAAAAAAAATCCCGAAACTATTAATTTCAAAAATAAATAAATTATTATCGTCAGATATATCCGATTGGAATGGTATTTCACTTTAAATTTAGTCAGTATCGAATTATAACTCCGCATCCACCAGTTTGAGTCGACCGATACCAAATTTATATAGAAACGTTAATAAATATATTAATTAAACGTTATTGTTTATTAACGATTTCCATAGCGACTATTTTAAAATTTGAATTGGACATAACTAACAATCTATAAACTGAAATCCTGATTTTTCTCTTTCATTAGGAAATTAAAATCAAACAGATTCACACGTTTCTCGTTTCACGAAATTCCAACTTATATTGGATCCTGTGTATTCAATTGAAGTTCAAGAC
This sequence comes from Allium sativum, assembly GCA_030737875.1. Classification (NCBI taxonomy): domain Eukaryota; kingdom Viridiplantae; phylum Streptophyta; class Magnoliopsida; order Asparagales; family Amaryllidaceae; genus Allium; species Allium sativum. The sequence continues at coordinate 326,273,830 of CM060918.1, forward strand.
TGAATATTGCGAACTGCCGTGCTATTTCAATCTCGTTTATAATTAATTATAAATTATAACGTTTTAAACTTCGTTTTTAATTAACGAATAAATTAAAAATCAATAAATATTCCAATTAAAATATTTAAAACAAAATTAAATATCCAAATTAAAATGGCCAAAAATCTGGTTCGTTACATTCTTCCCCCTTTAAAATAATTTCGTCCCTGAAATTGCTAAGGTAAGAAAAATGTCACAGCCTATTATATTTCTAAATCCAATTCATTTTAAAATCAAAACCCATTCAATATCGTAAACAATAATTTCCAAAATATCAAAAAAAAAATTGAACACTTTAAATTCCTGGAAAATTCGGCAGAGTCTCCCCTATACGGAGTGACATCTGCGATATCGCAAGAACAAATAATATATATTCATCGACTCACATGGTCGAAAAATAAAATTCAAAACCCCAAAATCCAAAATTTTATATTTCCGCGTAGGCGTACCTTATGCGAGTGCTATTGAGTATGTTTGCTCAAATTATTGCGATCTAGTCATCCAAAAATTTTCCTTTAGCTTTCTAACACCTGCGTTCCACTCAGTCCAACATGTAAGTGATCATCACATGAAATTTGTAAATAATACTTCATTGGCCAACCCATATAATTCTACCAATTCCCAAGGCATCTTCCAGAAAGGTATCAGGTTTAAATTCCCCAGTTTTTAACTCATAAGCAGCTCCGTTCAAATTTTATTATACTGGAATTTAGTTTCCAAACCATTCAATTTTCTCACTAAGCGATTGGTGAATTCATTTCATCCAATCTAACAACCAATACACAATCAATTCAACCAAGTAAATTGAATTTATATTCAACGTTAATATTTACTTCACCAATTTAAGTCTCATTTCACGTCCAATTACCAGATCGATTTCATTTTATAATTCCAATTCTGTTTGTTGTTTTTTTTTTCCCTTTCAAACACCATCACTCTAATTTATTCTGTTATAACTTATCTTAAGTTATGATTTCAATTTCATTCTAAAATTTTCCTTCACAACTTTATATGTGAAATTTACTAGTCAAATTCAAATTCCCATTTGAATTCCATTCAAATAAATCAACCAAGCTACCATATCTTAATGATTTAATAAAATTATATCCTTTCTATTCAAAAATATAATTTTGGGTAAAATTATTTTATTTACCCTATTTATAAAACAATATTGTGTACATTCCCAGTCCAACGCTTCTCAACACTTGAACCGATCAAACTTCACAATACAAAACACTTTTATGTACAATCTACAAATACGCTCTCATATATATACACTCAACTCAACCTAGGGTATTACTAACCCCATCTCTAACGAGTCACGCCACAAAGCCAAGGGTATTACTAAACCAATAGCTCTGATACCACCGTAACGACCCGGTAAGAATTCGAGCCCTGAATTCTGACAATAATACATAATCCTGCATTACTTGCCAAAATTCAAGTATTGAAACCACCAGATTATTATTAGAAATAATTTAGAGGGTGAGATAAGAAAGAAATATTAGAATAGAAGAAGAAGAAGATCCAACGCAACACAGAGTCTCACATCGCAGCGGAACAAAATATAATATGGAAATAAATTTTTATTGAGAGCTTGAAAATATACTTACAATCATCAGAGTACATCACACATCTGGACATCTATAATAACCTGTCCTCATATACAACACACAACAGAATAATATAACTCCATACGTCCGAACTCTTCCATCTCGTCTCTTCACAGCATCCGATAACCTGTACCTGTACACCTCGGTCTAACCCGAGCATTACAAATACCGGGTCAGTCTGGTGAACTAGAGTGAGAAACTCACTAAGTTTAAAGGTATCACACAACTTGATTTCTAAGTTAACAACCCTTTCTGAAAGAAAAGGATAATCGTAAGACCAAATCCACACATAAATACGGACAGTTTTTACCTTACGATAACCCAAAACAGTTTTGAATATCAATACTTGTCTGATATTACAATAGTGTCTAAATACAAATAAATAGAATCTAGCAGGATGCTTGCATCTCATGCTCCACATATGTTGTATACAAATAAAAACGCGGGCGCTTATTGGAATTTGGATTATGACTATGACAAGGTTTGGGACCACCTGCCGATAATGTATCTCTAGAGGCGAATACACTGGGTTCAACAAGAATGTCTTGCAACCCGGCCCACACATGACTGACCACTCATTTATCTTTAGTGTATCAAATATATTGTCACCGAAGGTTGGGCCCACATCACCGTTATCCGAAGATACAGAAGAAAATGAAGAACAAATAAGGAATTTTCTCTAGATGGTGACAATACACCCTAATGGGAGCGACCCACATAGCCATGCTGCCTGCCCGATTTTTGTCATTTCCCGGTTGGTGAGGCTTGAGGTTTAAATTACTTCTCAGAACATTTGGCCATCATTCACTTTGAATGTCACATCGTCAGATCCATCAGAAATCACTTATTGACGCCCACAAAAATACTCTAGTAGTTAAGCTAAGAGAAGTGCCCCTCTCTGCCACCAACTATAGTACGTTTGTAGAAATCAACGTACGTAATCCCTTGGGAAATACTTTGTCGGACATCCATCCATACAAGTCGTCCCAAGATTGGACAAACCGAAGGCACCATCCTACTACATCCTAGGAATCACCCTATGGATCAATAGCAAGTAGTCCTTGCAATTCATAGATTTCAACTACGATAGAATCACAAAAAAAATAACTCTGGTTGCAAGCCAGAGAAATTCAGTAAGTAGTCCTTCCTCTTATGAAGATCCATGGTCTTCAACTGCTCCATCTTCAACCAGCATCTTTTACGTATTTGCTGGTTCAGAATGGTTTTCGAATATAAATTCGATACCAGTCTTTCCATACCAACAGCATATTGGGCATGATTTTGATAGTCGGTTATTTAACTATCAAAATAAACAATCATAAAAATAGAACAAATCCATTGGTTTATATATATAGCATCACTTGGCCATTGACATGATATATCAGTTAATCTCAAAAGTAATATTTTAGTTTTTAATATATATAAATATTCTCAAATCATTTTATTAAACTTTTTGAAAGAAATACCTTAAAATCCTATCCAAATTCCAGTTACTATTCTTCAAAACATTTTCCCACCACATTACTTATCATCGAGATCAATTCACTTACCATCATCAACACTCGTTACAAAATCCCCTTTTTATTTTGTTACTATGGAAATATCATTCCAATTTCCCAAGCCCTTCTTTATTCACTTTTGTTTCGGAATTCCATCATATATATATATACACAAATTCTTTAAATAACATTACACTAATATTTTTCCAAAACAATTTACCTTAACCTCTCCATTATCACAACTCATATCATCTTTTGATAATCCTGAAGTTGTTCAAGTTGGGGTATTTTAATTACCTCTCAGACCTTGATCAACATCATTCTTATCTTAAGATAAATATGAATCGTAATTCCAAAACCCCTTTTCATTTTAGTACCACTTAACTATTGTGTTATAATACGGTTTTATAAAATCTCCTTGCTTTTGAAATCTCCTTTTTAAATATATGGTTATTTCTAATTTTCATTGATTTAGTAAAAGATTAGCCCACATTAACTTTTAAGCCTTAACTCCTTTAAAACTATATGTCCCCTTTATAAAGATCTTTATTTCACATCCTATTACTATACATCTTTCCAAATTCAATTACGGAAACCCCCTTTTTAATTCTTTAAACTATTTCCTTCGGGAAATCCTATTTCAATCTTATCCATTACATTTTCTATCATCATTTGGTAACTTTAATTTATAGTTTAATGCTTTATCTCCTTATCCAAAACTTGTTTATACTCCTCTGATTTAGGATAAAGCCCCTTTGCTATATCGATTTCCTTTACTTAAAATATTAAGTAACATTTATTTTAAGCTTACCTTACTTGCTTAAAAATCACTTTATAACATCATTTACCAAATTCTCTTTAAGTATAACCCCATTCATAATCTTCCTTTGGACCTTAATTATATTCCATTTCTAACTTTAATTCCTCACTTAAATGAACTACATTTAAGAAATAACCCCTTAAATAAAATAAAGATTATATTTTACTTCATCATTAACTGGAATTAAATTCCTTTTAAAATCTCCTTAAGTTAAATAACTATTTGCTAAATTACTCCATTAAATTAATTGGCACAATCTACATAATTAATTCCCATTAAAACAGTCGATTTGGTAAATCTTAAATCACGATTAACCCATTGATCAACTCTAACTCGTTATTTCATTTAAATCAATAAATAACGTTATTAATTCAAATAATCTCATTCACTTTCAATATTAAACCATAATCTATTTCTAAATAAATCTCATTTTATTTGTTTCTTAAGAACAATAAATCTCGATTATTAATCGCCGCCAATCCCGCCCACTTGCTTATCAATATTAACATAAAAATCAGCTTTATAAAATTATTCAGTAATTCCGATGAAACACGTGCTTCGCACACGGTAGATTACTGGTACAAAAATAGTGGTTAAAAACAAACAATATATATTTATATTGTTGGTTCATTTCCTTTTTAAAACCTTCATAAAAAATTAGGTTTAAAAATATAATATTAAATCTATAAAATAAATTCCATAATTTCATTTATATCGATTTACCTGACGATAAATCAATCTTTATAAAAATTGTTTATATTTGGCCATCTTCTATCAACTGCTCAAATAGTATCACACAATGGTTAAAAACCAAAAAATTGTTGCATTTGGGTTTAACAACCAATAACAATTCAATAATTCAATCATGTGGGGCTCGATAGTTCATATACTGATTATATGTAAACAAACTGTAAGTTTGAGGAATCCGGTTGATTCCTCCAACCTGTCCGTCCCCCTGCATACAAGTATGTTATTTCAATATAGTGACTATTCATGGGGATATACAACTAAACTGATATTTCCAATAAACATCCAACAACGATAATTCAATGTTAACCAATTAATTTAACGCATTTATAAAAATATAAACGCGACCAATCGGGTAAGTTACCGCAGTCGATTATAATTGTTAGAATAATAGTTTAGGGTTAATTAAATTAAACAAACGTTTAATTTAATTTATTCAGTCAGTCACAGTATCATTCAACAATCAACAAACAGTAAACGAGCATAACACACAAAAATCAAACCCTACTTATAAAATATAAGTGGGTGAACTGAGTGAGTTATACTCACTTGATCTGCGTCGTGTGGACAACTCATTCCAGACAATTTCAACTCCGTCTAATTTAATTCCATTCCATACCCTACTTATAAAATATAAGTGGGTGAACTAACTGAGTTATACTCACTTGATCTGCGTCATGTGGACAACTCATTCCAGACAATTTCAACTCCGTCCAATTTAATTCCATTCCATACCGTCATGCCTGTTCATTTTGGTCCCGGTTTATCTGGAATCGGCCAGTTCTGATTAGATGTGAATACGTTGTTAATGTTTAAATTAAATTCTAATTTAAATAACTAATTAATTAGTTAACGAACTAATTACTTCGATTTAAAATATTACGGACGGTCTCTGTGAACTACCGCTTCATCGGTTCATACCTTGTTCCAAGCTATGACCGCAAATTCCAGACCCTAACACAATGGTTACAACTATGTCAGGATTTAAACCATTATAGAATCATTAACAATTTAATATATAATTTACTTAACTTAAAAATCCCAAAGTTACCTTAATTATTCGTAAACAAACTTAGTTGGCCATTTACTTTATGTTCTGAAATAGGAAAATGCTCCGCCCAACCACCTCTTAACTAATTAACTGGCCCAACCCTCTTAAAGCCCACCTCCTCCAAAAAACCCGGTCCACTTCAAAACCCCTACCAGATAAAAGAACGAAGCCATTCTTTTAATCCTACTTGCTCTTCTCATTTATTTTCCTCCGTCCAAATTAAAAGAAAGCAAATCGCTCCTGCCTCAAGTCAATCCAGGCGTCGCCTCCTCCTCAATCGATCGGAGATCCGCCATCGCCTCGGTCTGCTCCCCTTCTAGCTTTAACCGTGTCGCCCCTTGCCCTCCGTTGGACCACAGTTCGCCTACCAAGCCCACGCCTTTCTTGCGAGATTGAGTCCCTACATCAGTTCAATTCCTTCCACATCAGGTTAGCGAGTTGATCTCCCTACTCTTTAAAAATTTGCTGTTACAAATTTAGTGAAGCAATGTAAAGATCAACAGTTTTTAGGGTAGAAGAATCAAATGGGGTTACTGCGTTTTGTTGTTTGATTTGTGTGACTTACTTGGTTTGTTTCCGTCACCAGTTTCATGAATTTGCGAAGTGAAGTGAACTGCTTTTGCTTTGGAAGATGCTGTAGGGTATTTATAGTTGAATGGGTATTGAAGATAAGGCCGATGCCGAGTTAGTAGGTCTACGGCTACGTATTCCCTGTTCATGTAGCTGCTGCATCGGTCTATTGATGGTGAACCGTGCTGTATTGATGGATTGAAAGTTTGGTGTTGTGTGGTCTTCTCAATAAGGGTGTGTGCTACTGGAAAGCTAATTTTAGGCTTGCTGTGTATCAGTCCATTGATGTGAGAGGATGGGAAAAACAATGGTACAAGGTGATGGTAGGGTGATGGTTGAGGCTTCAAGACATGAATTGTCTTCTCAAAACAGGCGGGCTACTGGGGGAAAAAGAAATGGTCTCGGTCTACAAATGCTGTCCTGAACTACAATAGAGTATGCGTGCTATGAGAGGGATAGTCTAGCCATGTTCTTTTGTATAAGTAGACTTTTCTTTTAGCAGAGTGTTGTCATTCAAATTTGATGTAAAAATTTGTATATATATTTAATCCATGTTTTGAATGATTTTCACGTTGGAAATAGAGTCCGCTAGATTCAGCATGGCAAAGATATGGTGTATAGGTACATGCTTGTTGAAAATAAACTGTTTCTACCTTAATGTATTTTCTCTTTCTTCTTTATTTGATTTGCTATGGTACTTTGCTTTTTATTGTTCACTTCAGTTTGTCCGAATAGAATTTTGTTCACACTTTTTTTTTGAAGTGTGAACAAAACACTTTGGGTGGGTTACACATGGACCCCCCCTGAATTCCTCCAATAGAAACCGAGAGTTTTGTTCACACTTTGAAAAAAGTGTGAACAAAATCGGACTCAGTTTGTCCATTTTCTTAGCAAAAGATATTATAACATTAGAGTAGTTAAGCCATTTACTTTCTACGTCTTTTATTCATATTCATATTCATATTGTACTGTATTGTTTTTGTTTTCATTCAGACCCTTATAAACAGTGGTGGATACATAAAGTAATTTCAGTGGAGGCAGAAAAAAAATTACATACAAAAACTAATAATAAAGATAATACATAAACTTGTTCACACAAAAATTAGTTCATACAAAAATTAGTTTATACATAAACTAGTCCATATATTTAAAGTTGTCCTCGACGAGACTTCACGTTCTGAAAACGTTGAAGAATCGGTTCATTTGAAACGCTATTGAATATATCTTTTTCAAGATACACAGTCAAACAGTCATTTAACCACTGATCGTCAATCCTATTTCGCATACAATTCTTCACAATTTTCCTAGCAGGGAAAGCTCTTTAGACAGAAGCAGTGGCAACCGACAGTGTCAGTGCCAACTTATATTAATTTGGCAATGATACACTCACACTATCATATACATATTATTTATTTTCACATAAAAAAACAAATTAAGTTACACTACATGGTTAGGGCATTTTCACAAACATATAGTATGCACTGTAAATTGATAAAAATTGGAGAAAACTTCATGGTATCATCTCAGCTATAACCAAGTATAAAGCAAAAAAAAGGAACGTATCAATAAAAATAAAGATCATACCAATTAGAAAATATCTATTTTTATAGTGTTGGAAACCAGCTGGTGCTGTTTGCTATTAGAAACCTGTTGTTGCTGCTTTTGGAAGCAAAAATGAAGAGAAACAATGTGTTCGGGTGTGTTATGAGTGGATGAAACATATTATATAAAGCAAAAAAACTCTTCAGGTTTTGTAATTTTATAATTCTCAGTGGGGGCCACTAGCCCCACTGGCCTCTTGATAGATCCGCCGGTGCTTATATATGTTTTGTTTCTGGTTGGATGATTTTTCTGGGATTTGATTCTCTATTCACTTACTAGTTAGAATGTACTTCACCATGAAATAGTTCAAATTACCTCTAATTATTTGGTTATTATTATTATTCATTTCATGTTTAATATATGATTTGTTATGTGTACACTAGGGGATATAACAATCACTGTAAAACAATTATACACCTCTTCGTATGTTATACCGTTTTACGAATATCCAAGTGTTACATATTTGCATGTATACGTACAAGGAGAGTCTGTAAATATATAAGAAGCTTATAAAATAATATCGATAAATATTTAGAAAAAATTCCCGAAACTATTAATTTCAAAAATAAATAAATTATTGTCATCAGATATATCCGACTGGAACGGTATTTAACTTTAAATTTAGTCAGTATCGAATTATAACTCCGCATCCACCAGTTCGAGTCGACCGATACCAAATTTATATAGAAACGTTATCAAATATATTAATTAAACGTTATCGTTTATTAATGATTTCCATAGCGACTATTTTAAAATTTGAATTGGACATAACTAACAATCTATAAACTGAAATCCTGATTTTTCTCTTTCATCAGGAAATTAAAATCAAACAGATTCACACGTTTCTCGTTTCACGAGATTCCGACTTATATCGGATCCTGTATATTCAATTGAAGTTCAAGACTGAATATTGCGAACTGCCGTATTTCAAGCTCGTTTATAATTAATTATAAATTATAACGTTTTAAACTTCATTTTTAATTAACGAATAAATTAAAAATCAATAAATATTCCAATTAAAATATTTAAAAATAAATAAATATCCAAATTAGAATGGCCAAAAATCTGGGTCGCTACAGTCATTATCAAAAACGGAGAGAATGTTGAAAACACGATTCTAGTGTTTTGACGATGTCAACTGTATGACATTTTCTACTAACATATTCGTAGAGTTACTTCAGATATAGAAGAAGCCCGATGAAATATACAACTGACATGAAATGCAGCATACAAAAAAAGGGAGAAAAAAGGAGTTGATCGGAAATCAAAGTCCACATAAATGTGGAAAGCCAAAGAAAAGGGCAAATGCCATTACAACTCCACTATGCACGTGTTTGCTGAAAGAATACATACAAGACAAAATTGGATACATTTAAAATGAGTGGCGTGTTTACAACGGGATTCAACCCTAGGTCTACACCATACAAGGTGGGCACCCCAACCAACCCGCCCACATCAACTATTGAAAAGGAATGGCTTATTATCGTTTACAACTCAATGAATAGGCAGAAGTTCAAAAACATGGCAGAGCTAAGGATCAAACCGCACAACTCCCTATCACCAAGCAGACGCCTCAACCACCAGCCTACAAAGTATTTTGAAATCAAACACAATGATCGTTTTATATTACCGTTAAAGAATGAACAGCTATATGCCCACCAATGCATCTATTCTACCAAATGCAAACTTCCAAATGGTTGCATCTCTTCCAAAGTAAATTGCTTAAGAGTTGCTACTGTTCAATAACATCTTTCCACTCATTTATAAACCTTCCATCACCCCAAAACCAAATATACAATTCTATTCTCTAAACCATTCTCATATTGCTTTCAAACACTAAAATTCCATATTTATTTCAAAGTAGATATTTGACTAGCGCTACTCTGCTTCACAAATATTCAAATCTGGTCGAACATCACTTCCTAGCCTCTGCGTACTCGATTTACATCATTATTGTTGAAGGCTGTAAAAGTTGTACTACATTGCAACTACATCATGTATTGAAGACACAATGTATAGTCAATCATCTACTACTTTGTATTGAAATTTCGGTAAGCCTATAGCCCGTTCAAATCAGGTGGGTAAGATTGTGGCCCGTGAAATCAAGTGGGTAAGATTGCAGCCGTGAAATCCAGTGGGTAAGCTTGTGGCCTGGGAAATCAAATGGTGTTTTTAAACCTATTCATCTTGGTGAAGTGAGGGCTGTTTTTGATTGTTAAAAAGCCGAAGGGGAGCTTCGGGACTAGACGTAGGACGGGAAGTCCAAACCAGTATAAATCGGATGTGAGATTTATATTTCTGCAGCTATTAGAAATATTTTACTGTTGTTGTGGTTACTACGCTTCAAATTTTGCATAAATATATTGGTCATCATCAATCCAGTGCATAGCGATTATTCATTTGCCGTTCACCAGATTTCTCACCCGTGGATCCCGAATACCTTTAATTCGCTCATGTACTGGGCAAATGTATAGGATCTTTATAGGTTTTTTTTGAAATGCAACAATATTGTCTGGACAAGGTGGTGCCTGGTGCAACGGTAAGGTTACCCGGCTGGTAATCTGGAGCGCACAGGTTCGAGCCCCGGCCTCTTCACATAATGTGAGGGAAAGACTGCGCGCGCTAATCGACCTCCCCCAGAGCCCGAAAAGCCATGAATAGTACCAGGACGGGAGACTGACCTGGGAAGTCCTCGCGCTTGAGTATGGGAGCCTTTGGCATTGGGTATCCACGTTAACAATATTGTCTGGATAGTTTCTAAGCTATAACTCGTATCGTCACATTCTTCTTTGACAATTATATTATGTAAAATTATACAATAATACATGGTATTCAATAACATTGTAGAGTCGTGGTAATGCATCTCCTTTAGCAATATATGTAATCTATCCGGAAACACTCCAAATGCTCGTTCAACATCTTTTCTCAAACTCTCTTATTGCTTCGTGAATATTGCCTTTTTAACATTATTATGTCTTTTATATGCTTGCACAAGAGTTTTTCACTTAGGATAAATTCCGTCCATTAGATAATAACCCATAGTAGTCGTAAAACGTTAATATCATTTAGTGAACCTATGCTATAAAAAACATGCCATATATGAAAATCAAACAATACAACAACTTCTAGTAAAAGAGTTGTAATTTTGTGGTGTTTTGGCTATTATTCTGTAATACAATCAAATTTTTTTCCAATACATACAGTCAAAGCTATCTAACATACCTGGGAATCCACATTGTGTTCTCATTGCTAATAATCGATTAATATCAAGAGGGTTTGGGCGAAATTGGATAACAATTGTTTTGCAAAATTTTTCATATTTAAGATGGTAGTGGAGTCCCCATCCGCAGTTTGTCATCTACTAAATCTCCAAAAACACAGTATGATAGCGTATGAAGTGCAGAAAGCCCAAGTTCGTTGAGAGCTTTAACTATGTGAGTGAAAAAGACGTTTGTTTTAGTTAATTTATCGAGAATTCTATTGAAGACGTTCCATGCGAAACCTCCGTATAAAATCAACTTTCCTACACATCGAATTTTTAGCAAAATAATCCATTATAAGTTGGTTGTTACATGTAGTGTAATTTCTCCCATATCGCAGATCCTTCCTCCTAAAATGTACACTTTCTTTTTTGTAGAACGATTGCTTTCTTCATTTTCACGAGCCATTATATCCATCATTTGATGCATGATTACTCTCTGCTGATGTAAATGGGTTTCAGCGAACTCTTCCGAAGATGATGAAGACGATGATGAGTAGCACATTATTCATTTCTAAATGGTTTATAAACAAGGATAAAGAAGCACCAAGTCTTTATCTATTTTTATAATCAAGTTTCACTACAATACACACTTGATCATACTCATCGTAGCTACGATGGATTGTCTGCCACGAGTGATTGATTGGTTGATGTTGAGCACACACCGCTTTTTAACACTGTAGCCATTGTGGATTGTCAGCCATGATTGAGTGATTAGTCGTTGTTGATCACATGCTTCTTTTTAACACTCCATAGAGGATTGTATGTCATGGTCGATTGATTGATATTAACCGCACATTATTTTTTAATACTAATGGATTGTCTGCCACGGTTTGGTTGATTCGTTGATGTTGACAACATGCTGCTTTTTAACACTATAGCCATGTTTTAGTGAGTAAAGAAAGCAGACAAATTTTCACTGTAGCCACAATCCATTGTCTACCACAGATGATTGAGTCTTTGATGTCGATAACACATTGCTTTTGAATATTGTAACCGTGTTAGTTGCAGCTTATTTATATGTAAGTAATGTTAACAATAGAGTAAATATGCTTAGTGATAAATTCGAAAGATACAAGATATCATTAAGTACGAACTTCTATGTTAACCGTCACAAGTGCTAATGTTAAATAAACATATAAACTAGAAGATATTAAATCCAATTATACATAAACTCTAAAAAAAACATTATCTACAACGCTACTACGTAAGCCCATTATGAAAGTGGTAATTCTACTATATTATTTTGTTTAGTTGAGTACATAGCCTCCTAATCACTTCTTCCAACTCTGGAGTATAAGTAATTGCACGAGAAGAAAACTGATAGTCTATCCATTGACCGTAATCCCATTCGATCGGGTAGAGTGAACGTCGAAAGTACCGACAGTCTACATTATTCCTATGTCACATGATCGGAACCGGCGATTCAAAACTTTATAAGCACGTAACATTTGGACGTTGTACCTCATCGACTTCAGTTGTAGTTTGGATTTTAGGTACTACATGTTTTTCCTGTTGAGCCAAAGGTTGATGTTGCCACACTTGGAGTTGCTGAACTCAATTCCATCTCTCCAAAAGGCATCACTTCATAATGTCATTCTTCCATTTCTATACCAGGTGGAAGATATTCTAGTTAAAGGTAGGTTAGGATTTGAAGGGCCTGACAAAATGTCGGTATATTCATAGGGTAATGGATAAGAAAGGGGCATTATTATGAGTTGTTGTTGTTAATTTGTGTGATTGGTCGACCTCTATTTATAAAATTGTGGATCGTTCCCTATTTGAAAATTTTCATGATAGCCACATTTGATTGTCTGCCACGGGTGATTGAGTCGTTGATGTTGACAACATACTGTTTTTGGACATTGTAGCCACGTTGCAGCGAGTAAATAAAACGAATAAAGTTTCATTGTATCCACGATGGATTATCTGACATGTGTGACCGAGTCTTTGATGTTGACAATCCGCTGCTTTTGAACACTATAGCCGTGTTATAGTGAGTAAAGAAAATGGACGAAGTTTTATTGTAGCTATAATGGATTGTTTACCAACCATGGATGATCGAGTCGTTAATGTCACAACACAATGATTTTGGATCCAAGTTTATTCGAAACTGTAAGAGAATGAATTAATAATTTTAACGAAGTTATAAAAAATATATTTATATTTAATTAACTCAAGCTTGTTGCGTAGTGGCAATCCGTAATTGTCTAATTTAAAGTTTAAACTGATATATTGGATCCAATATAAGTTTGAATTCATTGAAACAGGAATCTTTCAGGTTTATTTAACTATGTTTTCAAAAGAAGTATAAAATCCAGATTTCATCTTGTAAATTTTAAGATATGTCAAAATCTATTTTTCAAAAAAATAAATCGTGGTATGGTAGTTTGTAAACCTAAATTAATAATTTAATAAACTGGAGATTTTGAACTATGATCGTCTTAAATACAGACTAAACAATGTCCATTATTCATATCAAACATTGAGCAATGCGAATGCAGAACACAGAAATGGCTGATAATATTTATTGTGGTAAACAAAATACAAAAGCAACAAATAAGCAACATACACAAAATGGTTATAAATCTTGGAGGGAGAAGACCAATAAAGCTTATTCAGAGCCTAGTCGCGTAAGCCAACTATAATGAAGTTCAAATGCTTTATGGTCGATGAATTTCGTTTGGTATTCTGATATGTAATGCAAATCAATTGTAACTATCTTTATAACTACAGTATGGAGTCTCCTAGTTGGGAAGTGTCTAGGCAACTAACATCTGTCATCAAACTCCACCCCCTAAGTCTCTCCTAGTAGCTCCTCCATCTCTATTGATATCCTTGCCATTTTGACTTGTAGTCTCATCATCCTGACTTAAAGTCTCCTTATCCAGACTCAAGCCTAATTACTCCACCTCTTAGAGAGCAACCATCCATCGTCGAAGCTGTTGCTTCCCATCACGGAATCACTATCATTGAACGACAAAATCATTGCGTTAAAGCACCATATCCTTGCCTCACGCCAAAAATACTAGTTGAAGAGTCATCAAGTCGGACCCTCTATTGAGCGAAGTATTTAATCCTGCTTCTCGGAACCGCATCATCATTTACGTCAAATAGGCAAAAATAGCCAAAATCAACTGTAGTTGATATCGATCACTTTACTACAATCGATAACGGCTACTTTATCAGGTAATTAACCAAAATTATTCAAATACGCATTAAGTGAAAATGTTCAACATTCGTTGCAAAATCTAAACTAGTTGCCAAGTCCATTCTTCGACTTCAGATCAATAGTTATGCTTCAAGCTGCTCCATCTTCAAATTAGTCTGCACGCTTCATTGCGCCTTCATGAATCAATCCCGTCTTATTTGAGTCTAATCTGTGCACTTAATCACTATGAACTAAGCCATATCATATCCTTAAGTTTATAAATCATGTAGAAATATCAAATTTTTACTATACAAATAATGGCAAGTTCAGTGAGAGATGATATTACTCACCTTAGCTAAATCGGTTCAAACTCATGCCAAAATGCAGAGCTCTCAAATATTAGTCCAATGAAAAAACCGCGTCCAAAACGAACCTCGTGTACAAAATTAACGATGGTTAGAACATTTAAATTTCAAATGGGAATTTAATAAATAACAAATACTTATATGCCAACTACAATATCCCACGTTTGCATATTAGATCAACAACACGTAAGCATCTACTTCCCTATGCCCATTCTTCAAGATTTGCATGCCCTAGCTCCCAATCAACCACGATTCTCACCTCCTCCTCACCACCAACTGAAGCTGCCACCTCATCAACACTATCCTCAATCAACGTCGCCACTTTTCCTCAACCCGACTACCACCTATGACTTCTCAACTAAGAAAAAAAAGGAGAATGGAAATCACTCAAATCCATTTTTCTTTATCGCATGATCATTGTAGGACCTCCGACTCCTCCATAAGAGTGCATCTCTTCATGCTCCTCCTTTCTCCTTCAAGGTCCATTACCCAAAGACCAACGTACACGTAGTTACATTGAAAAAGAAAAATCGGGTTAGTTTGAATTCAAATCAAGATTTCGATGATGTCAATGATCCAGTCGATGAACTGAGACCACGACTGGGTTCGTATCTACGATGTGGGCAGCTTTCATATTGGGAGTTTTGGATGAAACTGGATGGACAAAAGGGATAACTATAACCCATTAGATGTAAAATCCTCCATATAAGATAAGGTTAGGGTTTGAGAATAAGATATATACTATTCTCGAACTGCATGCCCATATTTATAGTAGAACGTCCAAGATCCGAATATCAATTGGCACATGCCGATTGGCGATTTGAACCTAAAAAATCTTCCGAATGCAATGAAATATGTCTTAAATCCAAATTCTTTCATCCGTGCCACCTAACCCTTCTTTCCTAACAATCAATTTCCAAAATTGAAATTGGTGCGGATGTAAAGCTCACAAAACCAAATGGTAAATCCAGTCGTAATACGCCAGTGTGTATCATCTCACCACTACGATTCGAAAAATATAAGTTTTGTCAAAATCTGACACCACTCCTGTTTCACGTGCATCGAGATCGCTTTGCCCTAAAATGTCAAACCTTGAAATATGGCGATTCTTATACTTTTTCTTCACGTAAAGAACCATCTGAACTCAATGGAAGTGGCTTTGAGTCATGATTCGATCGTATGTGAAAAGTCACATTTTGGAACCGTTAATGAATTAATGTTTACTATTTATATAAAATATTTAAATATTCAATCGTTAAAATACGGGTCATTATATATACTACTTGAATCAAAAGCGATACAATGTCTTGACTCAAGTGAAAAAATATACGTCTCAGGATGCGACTTTCAGTGAACATATTTTCCCTTAAAGAAACCATGCCTCGCAGCCCATCAAAGAAGTATTCAATTCAAATATCTATCTCCCATCCGTACCTTAGTATATCAGACAGGATAAAAGCTTTCAAGCTAAAACTAACCATATACCATCACCGTCAACATAAGGAAATGAAGTCGGAAGTTCTGATACTTTAGAGAATGCCCAAAGTAACAATGAAGAGAGCCAATTAAGCCATGACTCAATGTGAAGACCTCGAGATGAAAGCACTAACCTATACTCTGAACCTACTTAACATACTTTTGGACATCACATGATGACCAAAGATAAATAAGAGATCTTTAAACCTAAATTTTCACCTTATCCAGTGAACTAGACAATGTAAATGAGGCACTGACAAATGATAACTGGAAATAAGTTATGACAAAAGAATTCAATTCTCTCACAGAGAACAAAACATGGACGTTATTTCCACCACTCAAAGGAAAAAATATAGTAGGTTGCAAATGGACATTCAAAATTAAAGGATACTTAAGTGGAAAGATATAAAGACATAAGGCAAGACTGCTTGCCATGGGACATGCATAGAAGTAAGGGTTTAACTTTGAGGAGAGCTTTTCACTTGTAATAAAACTCATAACCATAAGAGTTACCTTAATTATAGACCTATATTATAACTAGGTAATCAAAAAACTTGATATGAACAATGTCTTCCAGCATGGTGAACTTCAAAAGAGATATTTACATAACAACTGATGAAAATAATAGTCCCACATCGGAAAATATGCAACTATGATCCTGAATATAAACTAAGATGTTCCTCATCACATTGCCAATTGGTTTTGTAATAATAAGGGGATCAATAAATTACAACAGTAACCACTAGGATTCGGGCAAGACATTCAAAATGTATGTAAGCTTGATAAAGCTTTTATGAATTAAAACAAGCAACGAGAGTTTGGTTTAGAAAGGTCAGAAACACACTATCATTTATTGGATATGCACAAGTGAGATTGGACACTTAACTATTCTTACAAATTGCAGGTTTAAAATTTACATGTATACTAATGTATGTTGATGATACCATCATAACTAGTAATTATAATAAAGAGATGGAGAATTTAATTAACAACCTACATTAGAGATTCTCATTAAAAGATATCAGAAAGTTGTATCTCCTTTTAGGAATTGACATAAAAAATAATTGATGTTAGCATACACATGAACCAAAGAAAATATGTCACCAACATTACCATCAGAACTAGCTTGACCAAGGCCAAGTCAATATGCCCACTCCGATGGTCAACAATCTACATATATCCAAACATCAAGTGATCATTTTGAAAATCCCAAATTATATATATAATTTTTGTGTATCATTTTCACTAGGCCGGATATATCGTACAGTGTAATAAACACTACACTATAAATCTACTTTGCCATGACTCTAGACCATGGAAAAACAATTTTGCCATAGCTCTGAACCTTAGCAAAATAACATAAAAATATCTGCCATGGCTCGATTCTGTAGCTAAATGGAAATCGACCATGGCTCACATGCATGATGAAATACTATTTAGCCACAACTTTGAGCCGTGGTTGATTTTCATTTAGTCACAGCTTCAAGTCGTTATAGACTTCCCATCATCCATTGCTGAATAGGTGTAATAACCCAATTTTTTTAAGACACGCTAATTGATTAGATAATAAATAATTCTACTAAATTATCAGAATATGTCTGAAAATTACATTATTTTTTTGAAAATAAAAGGGTACTTAATTACAAAAATAAAAAGTTACAAACATTTGAGTTGGCCAAAAATTACAACTCACATAAACAAATACTTTACAAAAAGAAAATGCCAACTCTAATAGAATAAATGCATCACAGGAAACATGCCCAAAAAGCCTACACCAACAAACTCACAATATACCCTTCAAAACCAAACTATGATGAACCACATGAACATCTACACGGCAAGCACTGCTCAAATGTAACATAACATGATGCTGCCTCAACAAAACAAAGACACTTGCTGCCACCAACAAAAGCCATAAAGCCAGAATATCCATAATCAAACCATCTCCAAAACTTCAAACTAAGATTTTCTTTGTAATTCCACCATTGATAACAGTTTTCAAAATCCAAGCCTCATCCTTTTTCTTCTTGTTTCTTGTTTTAGGACCCGATTTAAATTTATTCCTTTTCTTCCTATAACTACTAGAATATCCTTCTAAATCCTCCATTTTATCATCCATGTGAAACAGTTCTTTATTGAGCAAATCAAACTGAGAATCTAGTGATGTTTGAGATAAAATTTCCTCTATGCCCTGTTCTTCATCTCTTGCATAATTTTTCGCATCAACATAGTTATGTGACTCATTATATTTCTCCCTAGTAATCACTTTATCCTTATTTGCAGCGTCTATATTCATCTACATATCACTATAATCCTCTCCCTTTTCCAATACAGCAGCCTTAACTGACATGATATCTTCTTGTGTACCCTGAATTTCCTTCATTTTATTTTTATCTCCTTTGGATAATCCATGCAGATAAGATACCTTCCTGCCTTTAGAATGGTCTTTCAGAACAAGAGCATTAGAAAAATCAACGTTTTCTAACTGAGATCTATGAAATCCTATATCATCAGCATCACTTTTATCCATTTGGTTGTTGTTTTGATCCCCTTTGTCAATAAATAAGTTTTACTAGACTATCATTCAAGTCATCAATATCCATCCTCATATCAGCTTTTAAATTATCTTTTAGAATCCATATTTTATTTGATTTTCATGGTACATTGGAATGTCTAAAAACTTTACAGTAAGAACATGCAATAGGAGTCCATTCATATTGAATCCTTTGCCAAACTAATTCCCTATTAAAGTATTGGATAGGAACTATTTCAGGAAATTTAAACTTTATATCAACTTCAACTAAAACTCTTGCATAAGGAATACGAGTTTGGTCCTCAGTCACACTGTTTAGCCTTAGGGGATGACCTAAAGTTGAAGCAATCATACTAATTGCTTCAATCGACCAAAAATCCAAATCTAGATGGGGTAGCTTAATCCATATTGGAATTGTACTAAGAAATTCTCTATTTAGCTTGATACAAGATTCATATTTCTTCACGAAAATTAATCTTTTATCATAAAAATGAGGACAACGAGAATATGATCACATTCCTCAATTAGTTCACACTTAATAATGAAGATACCATTGTCATTGGTATACAGTTTATGGTTGCCCGTGAAACCCTAATTCCTATCAATATACTCCTTCAAGGAATTATACTAAGGTTTTCTTCCTTGAACATAAAATACAATAGCATTTAACCATTTTCTCCTAGCAATCCTAACTAATTCTTCACTGATAAACACAATTTTAAGATCCTCTTTAACCACAGGCTCATAGAATGTAAGTTGAACAACATTATATGGTGCAAATTATTATCTTTATCCGCTTCTAGCCAAGATCTAGATTGCATGAAATTTGCCTTAGAACGGCTAGTCTAAATCTTCAAAGTTAGATATGGAAAATCCTGAATTGATTCCAGATCTGGCGCTGGAAGCTTCTTTTCCGAAGAAGTGAGTAACCAATCTGCATGTAGCTTCGATGAATTAGTATTAGATGGATTGTAGATCTAAAATCAAAAGCTCGGTTAGATATTTTCTTAGTTCGTGATTTTGGAGAAATTGAATTGGAAAGAGACGTAGTTGCCATTTTTATTTTCTTCGATCTTAGATGTTGTTTCATTGTATCCGCGGTGATTTTCTGATCAGTCCGGACACCAGATTTTAAAAATCGGAGTTAAAATGAGCAAGATATGAATTAAATAGGATGTATAACAAAGAATATATATATATATATGTGTGTGTGTGTGTGTGTGTGTGTGAGAGAGTGAGTGTGTCGACACAACCCTCAGGCATGTCAGCACACAACAGAACCTGAACGATAATTC
The DNA here is from genome assembly GCA_030737875.1 of Allium sativum. Lineage (NCBI taxonomy): Eukaryota > Viridiplantae > Streptophyta > Magnoliopsida > Asparagales > Amaryllidaceae > Allium > Allium sativum. Next base: position 326,293,850 of record CM060918.1, read on the forward strand.
GTTCAGGTATCTTTCAGCGATGTTGGTTTTATAATATTAGCTGACGTGGAAGCTTCCCATTTGTACGAATTTGAAATGATGAGCTCTGATTGGTCAGCATATGTGGTTGGCACAAATTAAGTCTGAAAACCTAATAGTTCTAAATTTCTCACTTAAAACTATAAATGTACCCAAAATCCTAGCTCTCAAATCACACCTATCTCTTCTCCTTAAGGTTCACAGTTAATTGAGAAGGCCCTTGAAATTAAATTTTCTGGAGGTGTATGTGTGTGCGTATATCTACATAGGGATATTGCTGCAGCCACGGATTTTCAAGCTAGGGCCAAGATGAGTGTTTTGATTATTTAGAAATTAGTAGATTTAAAGTAACTGGGTATTTAAAATAGTTTTATTCATTGTTTTCTACAATTTTTCTTTTTTAGTTCTAGTAATATTTTAGTATTAGTAGTAGTTCTAGTATTTTATTTCTATAGTTAAAATTTTCCTTCCTTAGCAATATTTTTGTTCAGTGTTTCTGCATTTATTTCCTTTCCTAATTATTGTGATATCTAAACTAAGCATAGTTCTTCTCTCTTTTTCATGTGCTTAATATTAGAACAGTTGCACAAAAATTGTAAATATGTAACTGAAACTTAGCACTAAAATTACAGTAAAAATGGCAAAATCACAGAAAAAGGAAAAATGGACTAAGATAAAGCAGAATTACAAGATAACTAAAGTCAACAAATCAGAAGAAGTTTATGACCAGTTTTCATAAATTATTAGAAATAGCAAAATTATTATGATAATTAAAAAGAACACAAAATCATAATAATAAAAATACAGCAGAACCTGTTATGATACTAAAAATATCATGCTCACTGAGGAGCTAGGAAAATAAACTAGGGCCTAAATTTTTAGATTAGGCTAAAAAGAAAATATAGACATTTAAGACCCGTTCGACCACCTTCCATTCAGACCGGTTTTTCTGATGATCATTGGTTGATTATGGGAACACTTAGGTAGAGCAGCGATATAAGTAGTCACAGTGAGAGATTTAGGGGCAGCTTAGCTTTGTTTGGTAGGACTCGTCTGGCTACTTGCCATTTAGACAAGTTTATGATGATCATTCGTTGATTACAGGCACTCTTAGGTGGACTAGCAATGTAAGAGGCCATACTTAGTTGAATAGTCAATGGCATCTGACTTTTTTTGAGTGTGCAGATTTCAGTCATGGGTTACTATGACATGCACATTAGAACATGTCTTTCTTTGCTACTTAGCCAGATCTTTTAATAGTCTGTAGACCCCCAGTTTAGGTCTGACCCTCGGCTTTGGGTCGCATTTTGGGTTAAGAGCCAATAGAAGGGTAGACTTAGGAAATTAATCCTAAGAATATAAATTAAGAATAAAAGAATAATTTACCGAAATAGTTACAGATTAGATAAATTTAGCTTTACCCTAATTACATCTATGCATGCACAAAAAAATATTATCAAGTCTAATTCCTTTATTTTATCAATATGCTAGTGATTATCTTACTCACTGGATTTAAAAGTATGATCCACTCCTTTTTCTCCATTTTCGCCCCCTTTCTGTTGACATGCTTAACTTGTACCATCTTTGTCTTCTTCTTGGAGCATCTCTTGGAGTTTAGATCTGATGTATTTCTTCTATCTTCTTTTTCATATTGGTTGGATTTTATCTGCATTTGAGAGGGATATTATTATACTCTGATATTAGCGCGATCGAGAGATATGTACTTTGTATTTGGTGATTTGAGACATACGACGATTTGATAGTGTTTTTTAAAATCAAATAATTTATGTTTTGAATTTCCAATATCTTTCTACTATGTAATTTTAATATATCCTGCATGCATGGTCTCTGTGATTAATAATCAGTTTTACTAGCAACGCTCTTCAAACATTAGTCTTTCCTAGTTTGGAACTGCTAAAGGGTACGGGGTGTTACATTTGGTATCAGAGCCCAGGATAACAGGGTTTTAAAACTAGTTTTCAAAAAATTAAAACTATTTTTTGAAATTAAAATATTTTCAAATAAAATATTTTATTTTGAAAAACATATTTTAAAAAATTGAGAGGATATCCTCTCATGTCAGTAAAGCTTTCCTTTTGACTCCTACAAATCTTAATCTTTACCTCTTTTCTCTTGCATAACATGGATGACTCCCCTAAAATCCCCGAGGGCATTCCTATACCTGCTTGGTTCTGTAGATACTTACAGGCTATGACACCGGTAGAGAAACCGATAAAGCAAGAACAAGTTCTAGCACCAGTTGGCAGAGCCTATGCTCATCCATAAATGGTAGCTAATTTCCCCCGTTTGTGTAAGGACTTCGCAAGCCTAGGAAATAAGCCTTTCTTAGGCACATAGACAATCACGGAGGCTAGAGCATGGTTACGTAGCATCAAAAGGATCTTCAAGCTTATGAGATTGGCAGATAGGGGAAGGGTTCAACTTGTTGTATGACATTTGAAATGAGATGCTTCCTTCTGGTGGGAGGTTATAGAGGCAGAGATTGGAGTCATGTGTTTGGGTCGCTTTAAGGGAAGATCTGAGAGATAGTTTTGTCCCAAGCTGAGGAAGGGGAGCAAATGGATAAATTAGTACAGCTGAAGTAGGGAGTTTTGTCTATTAGAGAGTTCATAAATCAGTTCAATGAGCTATCTCGGTATGGTTTGGATTTTATAAAAACAACTCATAAGAAAGCATTCAAATTCGAAAAGGAATTGAACTAAACACTCCAAAGGTTGCCTTTGACTCATGTTCCCATGGGGGCCACTTATGAGTCATTAATTGAGATGGCACTGATGTCGACCAGTGGTAAAGGGGCAACCAAGGAGGTGAAAGAAGTTCCCAAGGCAGTGGAGAATAAGAACCAGTGGTGGAAAAGCAAGAGGAACCATAAGAAGAAGTTTGGCAGGCTACAGAAAGGCCATATTCAGAAAGAAGTGAAGTGCAACATTTTTTGGCGGACAAGACATTATGCCAATAATTACAAGTGCGACTGTATGAGAGGAAAATGCCACAATTATGGACAAGCTGGATACCTTAGTAGAGTTTACTCTTAGAAAGGAAATGGAGCTCAGAGACATACAACACAAGTAGCACAAATTTAGGCAGTTGAGGCAGCACCTACGGCAGTGGTCAGGAATGATGTAGGAAACTCTCAGTCGAAGGTTTGATAATTCTTTCTAATTTTCCTATTGGAAAGTTTTTCTAATATCTTTTATTTTCGACCCGATAGTTGTCTCAAACCCCATAGGTGGTTCGCTCCATTCATCTATGGTTGTAAGGGTTTAAGAATTTATATTTTAGGCATAGGGCTTGAGTGTGATGCATTTGTTCTTAGATTTTCTGGGTATAGTATGATTCTCATGTTGGATATGTAGATTAAGGATCTTAAGGCAAATTAGACATTATAGGGGAGGTGAATAGTGTTTTATGGAATTGATTAATTTCTTGAAATCTTTTTGGATTAAAAAAACAATATACATATCACTTATATTAACTAACATAGAATCAATCATAGAATGTAGAAAACAAAAGTAAAACAGTAAAAGGAAAGTACAAATCGTGATTTTATACTAGTTTGGTACTACCCTACATCCACTCCACACAACACTGGGTTGATGTAGATTTTTATTCAACAATTTCAAATTACAATCCTTGATTTTAGGGCTATGAGGGTACACCCCAATTAATTCCAAGTACATGGAGACTTAGTTGATATATGGGCCATAACTTTACACCTAATCGATTTCCGGGACAAAATCACACCCACTCACTTTATATGGAACAGAACCACACCCTTCTCTTATCAATTTTTGTAATTTTGACTCAATAGGACATGATCATGAGATCTTTAATTACAAACAGTGTGGCACCCTACAACTCTTAATGTCACCCATATGAGGATGCATTAGGTCTTGTGAAGCGCAATAGGTATAAAGTAATAGTACAGAGACTAAAGATCATAAGATAGAATGTAAAACACAACAAAAACTTTTAAAAGCATTTATTATTAAATCAGTCACCACATTGATTACAATTCAAAATACAACGGAGTCATTATCATAAAAGAAACTGTCTCGTTGAAATAAAAACACCAGAGTACAAGAATAATACCACAAAAGTCAATACAATAGTCATAAAGCAAGTACTGAAGTAATACATAAAGCAAAAAATAGTCCAGATCCAAGTCGATTCTAAAGATCAAAAGTCACTGCTGTGTTCCTCAACCCTAAGAACTTGGAGGGAAAGGAAGATAGAGGGAGAAAACAAACTAGGTTAGACATAAGCCTTGTGATTTCCAGTAATTTCTAGCGTGGGCATAAGATAAAGAAGTATTAGACAGATGACTAGTAATGGACATGAAGATATAGTAAAGTAGAAAACACGAAACAAGATAGGCTTCTCATACATATCCCAAATATTTCTACACTAACTATCAGAATATCACAATTAGGCTTTACCTAATTTCTACATATTGATCGGCTTCTTTTACAAAATGTGAATAACCTATGCCAACTATGGAATTCGGGGTAATCAGTCCTGAATCCATCAACTAAAAAGACACGTCCTTAATCACATGCGTTACAAAGTCTTATCTTCCTTTTTCAGAATAATGCACACTTATGGTTCCGCTGGAACGCACCCGTACCCACCTCTTTTTTGAACCTCTTACTATCTAGATCAGTAAAGCGTGCCCTAGCCTCTACCTAGTGCGAGAGTTCGATGATTATAATATACTGATTGATACGAGTTCCACACAAAATGCATTTGACACAAGTCACCCGTAGACTTTGTCCTCAAGCTATAACTAGGATTTCTGCGAGCCCCATCTCACTGGAATAAACCTCTTAGTTTATTAATCACACAAGTTTAACTTAATACATTTAAGTTCATTAATAAGCCCAATATAAACTCGTGTTATATTCCTATGTTGTAATTAACATTTCTAGTTAAATGTAATCTTTTTATATAACCGTTCTCCATGTCACTTATTGTCCAATAAGGTCCAGTATATCACTGTTCAGATGTTTTAAAATTACAAGTTACTTAATGTACAATAAAGTGTGCTTTATTCCAATTTTCATGTTTTCTAATAACATGTTACTTAATGTATAATTAAGTATAACTTATTCCAATTCATAAGTCTGAATATTCTTTCATTAGATTATAACTTAATTTACAATCCATAATTTGAGTTTAATATTCATCAATTCCCGGTATGTCCAAAATTCCCCTTTTGACATTCTTTCATATTATTCCAACTTTTTACGCAAATTAGATGGCAAAGGCCTAGGCTCTAGTTAGCCTAGGCTTAGCCCAAAAAACAAATAAAGAGTAGAAATTGGTCTAGGCTAGTTGTAAGGCCTAGACTTAGAAATGAACAAAATAACTAGATATGGCATTGTAAGACTATAAATAAAATAATAATAGAGAAGGGATAAAGAAGATGAATTTTCTTATAAATAAATAACAACTGAAAAGGAATAAACAATTGACAGTAAATAATTTGAATAATAACTTGTGAAAGCAAACTTATAAACACTGTAAATGTCAAACTTTCAGATCCAATTTATTTTTCTGTCATAATCCTTTTTATTTAGATTGCTAATCTAAAAATAACATAGAACTCACAGAGAAATGTTGTAGATCTAGAAAAATGCCTTTGAAAGAGAAGAAGAATATCCTTTCAGATCTACACTTTGATAGCACTCTAACTTGTTCCCCAATTTTATTTTATAAACACCCATCTACTCAACTCAACCATTAACCACTTGCATACATTGTCCTTAAAATTTCTAATGCTTTGTATGAACATATACAAATGAGTTGTGTATATGTCTTAAACTAATGCGAAAATAAGATAGTCTACTAATTCAGTTGATCTCCTTAATTTACTTCATGTTTGTGCCATGCTTCCAATATGTATGCAAAAGAACCCTAATGATGCATATAAATTCTATATGTGTGCAACAACCATTCGCCAAAATGCAACATCTGAGTGATGATTCAACCTCTTTTCATCCATATTCAAAATAAACTAAAATGCGCACACACATCCATATGAGATACGTAAATGTCCTAGTTTAACCGATCCCTAATTTAGTTCTTAGTTTGTGTATATGCATCCAATGCATCTACTAGCAAACACTTGCATCCACGTGAATCCATTCAATCATAACATGTTATATTAACATGTTTTAAACCATTCCTATCATCCATAGGTTTCTACCTAAGAATCAAGATTCAAACGATAGGAAAATTGATCCAAATTCAAAAACTTAGAAAAGAATTAAGAACGTACTCTCAAAGAGAAACAAAAAAGAAGCGTGAATCCTATCTTTAGGTTCCCAAGTCGCATCATCACATATCCTAACTTCCGATCCTAGTATCTGAGTAGGAACTTTTCTGATTAATGCCTCCTTCTCTACCTCAATATCTCAAGTGCACTTGGCTCTACTACCTCTGCAAAATCATGTAGACACTTCCTCAAGTGTGAAACATGGAAAACATCATGAACTCTAACCAATATATCCAGTAGTCTAACTCTGTAGGCCATCTAACCTACCCTCCCTACTATAGGGAATGGACCTACCAACCTCGGCACTAACTTCCCTATCGAGCCATATCGAACAACACTCCTCAAAGGTAACACCTTAATAAAGTCCATATCTCCTACTTTGAACTTTAGGTCCATCATTCTCCAATCTGCATATGACTTCTTCCTGTCCTGAGCTTCTTTCATCCATCTCCGACTCAAGTCTATCTTCTCTGAGGTCTCTCTAACCATCTCAGGCCTAAGTAGAAGTCTCTCCGTAGACCTCCACTAACATGTAGGTGATCTACTGGGTCGTCCATAAAGGTCCTCGAAGGGAGCCATACTAATACTTGTCTAATAGCCATTATTGTATGTGAATTCTTCCAACGTGAGATTCTTTTCTCAAGTCCCTCCGAAGTCTATTATACACAGCCTCAATAAATCCTCGAGAACCCTATTTACCCTCTCTGCCTATCCATTCGTTTGAGGGTGATAGGAAGCATGAAGTCGTAGCTGCGCCCTTAATGCCTCGTGTAGGCTCCTTCAAAACTCACTCGTAAATATGGGGTCATGGTCACTAACAATACTAGAGGGTACCCCATGAAGTCGGACGATCTCTCTAAGGTATACCGATTACAACCATGTTTTCATCCTCTTACTCTTGATTGGGATAAAGTGAGCACTCTTGGTCAGTCTATAACTATAACCCAAATATTGGTGTTGCCTCTCCTCGATCTAGGCAACCCATCCATAAAATCTATAAAGACGCTCTCCCACTTCCACTGTGGTATGTCTAGAGGCTGAAGCAATCCGCCAGGCTGAAGCACTCCACCAGGCTTTCTTTGTTCATCCTTCACTTGCTAACAAGTCATACATCGGGCTCATACTCTGCAACGTCCTTCTTCATTCCGATCCAATGAAAAATCTCATTATATCTCTATACATCTTGTCACCACCCAGATGGATAGTCACCCGAGAGTGATGAGCCACCTCTAAAACTGATCTCAACAAGTAACCAACCCTAGGTACATACATTCTTCCATCTCGACGTAGCCACTCTCTATCTCATCCACAGAATACCTAGCAAGGTGACTAAAGGTCTCTCCTCCACGGAGTCGATCCATGATGTCTGCTAATTGTTGATCTTCTCACTGAATGGATCCAATGTGCTCTAAAAGAGTAGGTTGCACCTCCAATATTGCCAACAATTCGGGTTCAAAATCCGTAGATGGTCTAAAATCAAATGATGATATAAACTCCAAGCTCTGCCACTCTATGAATGATGGGCTCAAAGTCATTCTCTGCCTACTCAACGCATCTTCTACAACATTCTCGTTCCCCGAGGTATACGCTATCTCAAAGTCATAGGACACAAGGAACACCATCCAACGTTGTTGTCGCAAATTGAGATCTTTTTGCGAGAACAAGTACTTGAGTGACTTATGATCTGTATACAGATCAAACCTCTCACCTAGTAAATAATGTCTCCAAGACTTAAGTGCAAACACTCTCTATGCCAACTCTAAATCGTGAGTATGGTAGTTCTTCTTATGTACCCTCAACTGCCTACCCCTGTAGCAGACAACCCTACCTTCCTGCATCAACACTGCATCCAAACCGTACCATCAGGAAGAGTCAAAACTGGAGCTGATGAAAGAGCCTTCTTCAGTCTCAAGAATGCATACTCAGAATCTACATTCCAATCAAAAACTAGGTTCTTCTTCGTTAGATGGGTAAGCGAAGCTGAGATCCATGCAAAATCCTTAATGAAATTTCTGTAGTAACCCACAATCCCAAGGAACTACTAACCTTTGTCGCATTCTTAGGGACTTTCCGATCCTGAACTAAGACAACCTTAGCGGGGTCTACTGCTTTACCATCTCTAGAGACAACATTCCCTAGGAACCTTACTTCTTTCTTCCAGAAATGGCACTTAGAAAACTTAGCCTTTAGCTGATGTGCTTGGAGAGTACGGAGAACCTCTCCTAAGTCATGGCATGCTCTTCCTCATTCTTTGAGAAAACCAAGATATCATGAACAAAAACCGCTACAAACTTATAAGGTACTCCCTAAATACATGGATCATTAGGTCCACAAAATACGCTGGTGCATTGGTCAGTCCAAAAGGCATAACTAGTCACATAAAGATCCATCCAGAGTCCTAAAAGAAATCTTGTCTATGCTATCATCCGCTACCCTAAGCTGAAGAAAACTCATATCTAGATCCAATTGTGAGAAAGCAGAGGCGCCCACTAACTGGTCAAACAAGTCATCTATCCGTGGGAGTGGGTGCTTATTCTTCTTGATGAGCTTATTCAACTCCCTATAATCCACATATAAATTGAGAGAGCCGTCTTCCTTAGTCGCAAAGACAATTGGTGCTCCCTACTCAGAAATGCTCCATCTAATAAGTCCCGTCTCAAATAACTCACCCACTTTCTTAGTAAGCTCCATCCTCTCTCTTTCTCTCTCTTGGAGCCATGTGGCGCACTGGTAAAGCAATAGGCTTAGGATTCTCCACCAGGTTTATCCACAAATCTATCTCACACCCGAGAGGTAACCTTTTCACCTTCTCGAATACGTCCGGAAAGTCTCTAACGATGGGTAACAAATTGCAATCGTCAACAGAAGCATCTAGGGAATCTAAGAAACTAAGCATAATTGACCCTCGCGGGTCATAAGAAATCTTGAGAGTCCTACCATGGCATGTCAAAAGCCTAGCAACTCTCCTCTCACAATCAAGGATGGCACTATACATGGCTAGCCAATCCATCCCTAGAATAAGCCTGTAACCCATAAAACCCTACATATGCATCACATTCAAACTCGACCCCAAGAACAGAAATCCTCAAACCCTTACACATCATAGATTGGTGAGTCATACTTCCTATAGGGTTTGGAACAACTATTAGGTCAAAAATTGTAGAAGTATCTAGATGCAGACTATCAACAACAGAACTGCATATGAAAGAATGAGAAGCATCAAAATCGAACAAAGTCATAATAGGAGAGTCAAAAAGAGAAATCAAGCCTTCTAAGGTGACTTTCCTACCTCGATCCTGACTGCCACTACCAGTCTGAGTCGCCTAAAGCGCATGAACCTATGCTCTGTATGATCCTGGCCATTGACCCTACTTCTTTGGGCATTGCCGGTGTAATGTCCAATCTATCCACAATGGAAACAAGCATTCTTAGTGTTCCTATAGTCTTTGATAAAGTGTCCCATATTTTCACGGACACAACACTTAACATCCTTCTTGATTTACACCTCCTCGGGTTTCTCTCCCTTCTTTACTGCACCCTTCTTGGGCCACCACTTTTTCTTTTCAATATTGGGCTTGGCCTCTTCAGCTTTATCCACTTGCTTGCCCACTTTTCCATCCTCATGCATCAGGGCCATATCTACTAGCCTCTCAAATGTAGCTCCCATAAAAATACGAGTCATCACCAATCCTTAAAGGGGTTGGTTCAGCCCTCTCGCACATTTCAAAGACTTCTTATGTGTAATGTTAGCTAGATCCAAGCAAAATCTTTCCAATTCATTAAAGCTATACTCCTTCACCATCATACTTCTTTGCTTCAGACTTAAGAACTTTTCTAATTGCATTCCTTCCTCAGCTTATTATAAGAACTTCACCTCGAATCTATCCTTGAACTCATCACATGTCTCCATAATTCATGCTGCCTGAGCTAACTCTCACCAATATGATGCTTCCCCTTTCACTTGCCAAGAGACCAACTGAATCCTCCTTCTATCATCTAGCTACAACAATCCAGACACATGATCCATCTCCCTAAGTCAATTGCGATCCCCCACGTAATTATCCGTTCCAAGAAATAGCTTGCCTCTCATTGCACATAAATTCTTACAGAGTTTAGAGAAGTTAACTACTGAATTAAGTGGAACTACCACGGCTGCAGCTGGGGGTGGGGCACTTCCTTGCGCTTTGATAAGTGTCATAACTTCTACATGTCTATGAAACCATGTCGGAATGGGAATGCCCTCTGGGAAATTGGGATCCCAAGACACGCTGAAAAGAGATGAGAGAAGTATTCAATAGAGATCAAAGGAATATTGTATTTAACTTTAGGGGATATATTCTTCAAAAGTAGGTTTTACTTGAAAATTCTTTACTTTGAAAATACTTTTCTCTGATCTTGTAACCTTAGGCTCTAATACCAAATGTGACACCGCAAATCCCTTAATGTAACCCATATGAGAATGCATTAATTTTTGTAAATAATACAGAGACAAAATTCATAAGATAGAATGTAAAACACAGTGGAAATGTTTAAAAACATTTATTATTAAATCAGTCACCATATTCATTACAATTCAAAATAACATGCAGTCATTATCATAAAACAAACAGTCTCATGGAAATAAAAACATTAGAGTATAAGAATAAAACTAAAAAAGTCATCTCCCTCAAAAGTCATTACAATAGTCATAAAGCAAGAACTGAAGTAATACATGAAGCAAGAAATAGTTTGGATCTAAGCCGAGTCAAAAAATCAAAAGTCACTACTACGTTCCTCTACCTGAGAACCTAAGGGGAAAGGAAGAGAGAGGGAGAAAACGAACTAGGTCAGACATAAGTATGATGAGTACTAGTAATTTCTAATGTGAGCATAAGATAAAGAAGTATCGGACGGATGAATAGTAATGGACATGAAAATATAGTAAAGTAGAAAACATGAAACAAGATAGGCTTCTCATATACAACCTAAAAACTTCTGCACCAATTATCAGAATATCATAATAAGACTTCACCTAATTCCCACCCATTGATCGGCTTCTTTTACAAGATGTGAATAACTTGTGCCAGCTATGGAATTCAGGATTATTAGTTCCGAACCCATCAACTATAAAGACACAACCTTAATCACAGGCGTTGTAGCGTCTTATCTTCCCTGTTCGGAACAATGCACGCTCATGGTTCCGTCAGAATGCACCCGTACCCACCTCATTTTTGAACCTCTTACTACCCAGATCAGTAAAGTGTGCCTTAGCCTCTACCTAGTGCGAGACCTCGATGATAATAAAAGGGATATTGATAGGTACGGGTTCCACACAAAATGCATTTGACACAAGTCACCCCTAGACTTAGTCCCCAACTTATAACTAGTATTTCTACGAGCCTCTTATATCTCACTGGAATGGACCCCTTAGCTTATTAATTACATAATTTTAACTTAACATAATTAAATTCAATAATAAACCTAATATAACCTCGTGATATATTGATAGGTTGCAATTAACATTTATAATTAAATGTAATCTTTTTATATGACCATTCCCCATGTTACTTATTATCCAATCAAGTCCAATACATCACTGTTCATATGTTTTAAAATTACAAGTTACTTAATTTACAATTAAGTTTGCTTTATTCCAATACACATATTTTCTAATAACATGTTACTTAATGTATAATAAAGTATAACTTATTCCAATTCATAAGTTTGAATATTCTTTCATTAGAATTTACCCCAATTTACAGTCTATAAATTGAGTGTAATACTCACCAATTCTCAATATGCCTGAAATCCCCTTTTTGTCAATCTTTCATATTATTCTAATTTTTTATGCAAATGAGACAATAAAGGTCTAGGCTCTCGTTGGCCTAGGCTCAGCGAAAAAACAGATAAAAAGGAAAAGGTTGTCTAGGCTACTCGTAAGGCCTAGACTCAGAAATGAACTAAATAACTAAACAGGGCATTGTAAGACTATAAATAAAATTATAAGGGAGAAGGAATAACAAAGAAGAAGAATCTGTTTATATATAAATAACAATTGAAAAATAATAAATAGTAGAAAGCAAATAATTTGAATAATAACATCTAAAAGACAAACTTATAAACTCTTTTTAAATGTCAAACTTTCAGATCCAATTTATTTTACTGTCTTAATCCTTTATACTTAGATTGTTGATCTTAAAATAATGTAGAACTCATAGAGAAATGTTGTAGATCCAGAAAATGGCCTTTGAAAGAGAAAAAGAAGAAAATTCTTTCATATCTACAATTTGATGCACTCTAACGTGTTCCATAATTTTATTTTATTTTAAAGCATAATGGAGTGAAGGCTAAGAAGATGAAGAAGAATAAGTGTGGAGGAATAATAAAGAGTAACAGTCTACTTATAGGTGCAGAAGGATAATTTAGGCCTTAGAAAATTAGGTTTTTAATCTCAGGCTTAGAAGATACCTCAGCAATACATCATGAAAGATTTATCCAGAAGCAGGCTCGACATCGACCAGGCACAGGTTCATACCTGGCTCGCACTAGGTCAACCCACCTTGTATGTAGGTCAAAACATGTGTCAACCTATGGGTCGACCCATATACGGATTGGGTCGCCCATTTTTCGCTACTTTTATTTTGGATTGTTATTTAATTTTTCTAATTTAATTTTAAACTTTGATTGATCATAAGTTATTCATTTTTAGTCTAATTTATGCAAGCTTAAAGTCGATCTCAATTAGATTTTCATAATGGATGCAATGGTGAAATCCATTTTACCCAATTATGAATATTATTTTAATTATTATTTGATTTATTAATCTTCTTCGTTTAATTATTGTTTATTAATATTTGGGTTGTTACAAATAGCCTATAACTCTTGAGTAACTCAGAGATATTTTGATTTGGAATTGAAAGAGAAGAAGAATGATACGATTTCTATTGAAATTAACAGAGTGTAAGTGAAGAAAGTTAGGAAGTTAAATATATTAATGATGGATTGTTTAGAGAGGAAGAAGGAGATGAAAAGTAATTAAAAATTTCGAATTCTGGAAGGTCACAACCTTTTAGAAAAGGTTTCGATTCAAAAGACACTTCTCTTCAAAATTTAAAAAATAACCTAACGTCTAATATGTCGATATACATAAATGGGGATGTCGATATATGCTAGTGTAAAATAAAAAAAATGAATTTTAAAACAAAGAAATAAAGTATAAATAAATTATGGTGAATCCAAAGTCAAAAAAACTATATTCTTTTATATTAAAGCATTCTAATCAAAGTAAAATATATTTTATAAACTTATATAAACATGAAATAAAAATAATTAAGAAACTAAATATAAAATGATATAAGAGTATAAGTATAAAACTATGAATAAATAAAAAATTAATGTAAACAAGTAAATTAAAACCATAGGTAATTGTAAAACTAGTAATAAATTTGTAAGTAAAACTCAAGTTAAAATCTATTATTTTGAAAACAAGAGTTAAAATAAATTTTAGAAGTTTGAAATATTTTCAAAATAAAGAAGTATATATTTATAAATAGGAAGTAATTTAGAAATCTCTTGAAAACCAAGTAAATAATTTTGAAATCATTTTGAAAACTAGATTTAGAAACAAGTAATTAACTTTGAAAGGAAGTTTGAAATCGGAATTAAAATTAAAATCAGGATTAAATTTGAAATCAAAATCAAGTGGTAACTAGAGTTTTAACAGAATATCCAGACACATTTACTTTATAATTCTTGAACTCTCGATTCTTGATACTCGTGAGTCTTGAAACTTGAACTCTTGTACTTTGAAATCTTGATTCTTTGAACTGTACAGTCTTCAATAATCATTTCCTGCATAGATTTCTTGTATAAACATATATATATATATATATATATATATATTCTAGATAACAATCTTAGTATATATATTTTATAATAATAATTGAAACAAGGTTGTTGTCATCAAAACCATCATCATTAACATCTCAGTCCTTAACAGTCTCCCCCTTTTTGATGATGACAACCGTAGTTACAAAATATTCATACTTGATGTCTTGATTCTGTAGTTACTCCCCCATACTCCATTAACTTTTATAGAAACAACTAACTCCCCCTTAATCTAAGCCTAATTTTGTAATTTTCCCACTTTGTCATCAACAAAAACAATATAATCCTAGCTAGATTCTAGTACTCCCCCCCTAAAACTAAGGCATATATGATTCTGACTATCAAAACTAAGACTAGTATGAATATAACTACTAATCCTAAGTAATAACTTGAATGAATGTAAACGATGAACTATAATATAAACTATAATTCAAGGCATACAATTCAAACCAAAACAAATAATATATGTTAGTACACATAATCAATCTAGTTCAAATTATATAAATTAAACCAATACATATTAATCCAATACAATCCTAAAGTTATTTATTTACAGGTTCAAATTTTAAAACAAACCAATCAAATTATACAAATTTTTGAAAAAAAAATCATACATTTCGAGTAATTTCAACCTAACCGTCTCCACTGAAAATTTGATCAACCTTTATAGCATCCTAGTCTTCGTTGTCTTTGGTAAGAGGTGTTGCAGTAATGTTGTCTTCATCTTTTGAAAGAGAAGCGATCTTCCTTCGAATTACATCAAAAGGTTTATGTTGTTGTTTGATCATCTATATTTGACTTAATTCTAAGTGACGCTGATTACGGATAATGATTGAGAGAACATTCTTGAAAGAATTAAGAATTTCTTCAAGATTCTCACTTAGATTATGAATATCAGTAGCCATAGTTTTGAGTTTATTAAGAAATACTGAAAGTAAATATATGAGGAATAAATGGATAAGTTTTTCTGGAAGAGAAGTGTATAAATAGGCTTTTAAATTCATTTGAATTGTATAAACATGAGTTGGTTAGAGAAGTTTTCAAATTCAAACAATTCTGGAAATTATACATTTATATGTCGACATATGTATGTATATTTTCAACTTTTGAACAATTTGATCTTTTGTAATGTGTTTCAACTTATATAAACTTGTTTTTATTAATTTAATAACTATTTCAGAGATGTTTAAATAATAGCTAATAGAAACAAAGAGCTTCATTCAAACTAATGATAACGATACATGAAACAAGTACATAACATAAGATAGAATTGCGGAAATTGAAATATAAGCCAATATAATACGATATTAAACTTAGAATTCAGCGTTGGAGAAGGATGAAAAGGACACTAAACTAAGTTTTCTTCCAACTTCGCCAAAGAACTTACTCATTTTAGTAGAAATATTTTCGAATTTCTTACTAAACGATCTCTTAACTGTGTTGGTTCTTGGCTAGAATCATTTGATTTTTGAAAATGGTTTTCTTGGAAGGGCTAGTGGGAAATTCAATGCTTTTTAAAGAGGTATTTTCTTCCTCTTCTTTGATATCCATTTGATCGGTTTCTTCTTCTTGTTCCAATTTGCTTGCTTTTCTGCATATGTTTCATATAGATGAAACACAAGTGGAAACTTCATAAGAGAAATATTTTTGGAATTGAAAACCTTTCTAGAAATGAATTCTTCTGCTTTGAAATCAACTCCAAAATATTTGAATATGCATGTAAGGCAAACTCCACGCTATAACGTATTTTCTTTTGCCAATATTTCTATTGGTTAAAACTCACTTAAAATATATTTAGCCTAATTGATTTCATAATTTCCAAAAATAATAAAAAGGTCTTTGTTAACTTTCATAGTTGGGTTGTTGAAATTTCCGGACCGAGGGGTGACAGTATGTTGAAGAATTAGACTGACAATCCTTGCTTTTGGACATAAAAACGATTTTTGAATTCCATATTTTCATTATTTTCGAAAATATGATGTAAAGTTTCTAAATCACTTACATCAATATTAAATTCGAAAGATCCATCCCCCGTATTCTTTCAACCCAAAATGGTACTTAAAACATCACAATCTAAAACAATTTGTGTTCCTTTAACATTACACCATAATTCATCTTCACTTCCTTGATAAAAATTATGATTTAAGTTTGCATAAAATATTTTCACAAGATTGGGATAGCAATCATCATCATTATCTTGAGAATTAGCAAGACTTAAAATTCATTTTTTATAAGGAGAGATTAAAATTCATAAGTAGAAAAATCAATAAAGGTAGAAAATTTTCCCGTGTCGGCTTTACCAAAGTTTACATAGCCAATGTAATCTTTGATATCATCCAAGTTGTTGAAGAGGAAGCCTTCAATAGTCTTGGTTAATCTCATTGTTTTTGGAGTACTTGAGGAAGCCATTAGAGAATAGTTCTGGAGAGAAGATAATATGAAGATAAGTTTTGAATTTTTGAAATAAAGGTAGAAAGAGAAGATATGGATAGGTAGTAAATATAAATAATCAAAGGACAATTCACTGGTTTAGTGGTCACCTTTTCAGTCACACCGGGTTTGTTGAAAAGGGGGAGGAAATTTCAGAAGTTTTAAATTCAAAAATTGAATTTCAAAATCCAACTTTCAAGTATATGTCGACATGTATAAATAGGTATGTCGACGTATACCTTTGTATTTTCAAAATGACATTTGAATTTTGAAATTTGAATTTAAAATTCAACTTTTAAACAAGGCAAACAATCAAATAGTTAACCAAGCAATCAAATAACCATTTAATAATTATTAAGGCACACTTATTTTAGATCCGTTCTTCAGTTTCTTCTGATTCGCGAATTGATGTGAAACACATATTTGAATTATTCATTTGTTGTTCTTCATCACTTGACAATGAATTTGAATCTGAATCTGAATCATCTAGAGTTACTGCATACGCCCTTTTCCTTTTCTTTGATTAACTGTCATTAGTTGGTCGATTTTGTTTCTCCAAATACGGGCAGAATCTTTTCAGATGGCCTAATTCGTCGCAATTATAACATCTGACATTATTCATAATCTCATTATTTTTCATAGGGTTTCTTTGCTCATTCCTCTTGAAATTATTTCTTTCTCTATATCTTAGGAATTTTCTAAAGTTCCTTGTCACCAGTGCCATCTCTTCAACATCATCACTATTTGAGTCTGAATCTTCAGTTGATGCTTTAAATGTTATCGATTTCTTTTCTGATGATTTCTTTTCTTTACTTCCTTACATTTGAACTTTAAACAACATTAAATTACCGATTAATTCCTCAATTTTCATTGTATCGATATCATTGTCTTCTTCGGTTGCAAGTGTCTTTTGATCCCAATCTAAAGTTAACGAATTCAAAAAATTTATGACTTGATCTTCCTCAGAATATGATTTTCCCAAACCCATTAGTGAATGCACGATTTCCTGGAACCAGCAGTACACCATCGGAGATTAACTCATTCTAATTCATTTTAAATAACTCAAACTGATTGGTTAACATGGATATTTGGTCTATTTAACTTTGCTTGTTCCTTCATGAGTCACTTGCAAAAATTTCTAGATTTCATATGTAGATTAACAAACAAATACCCTATTAAATTCATTCATATCTAATAAATAATAAAATATTCATAGCCTTAGAATTATTTTGTGCATTGGCTTTCTAATCATTAGTCCATAATGAAAAATTAAGCGGGTTCAACATATTCGGTTTGTGTAATATTCCAAGTGTCTAATTCTATGGATTGTAGATAATTTTTATTATACATGCCTAATATGCATAATTACTACCATTAAATACTGGTGGTCTAATAGTGGACTAACTCTATACAAATGAACTAACATTATTGACGATTCTAGTGTTGGTTGCCATTTAAACTTTTCAAAACTTAGATTATGAAATCTTTGAAAACCAATGCTCTGATACCAATTGTTGGAGATGCAGATTAAGGATCTTAAGGCAAACAAAACACTAGAGAGGTGAATAATGTTTTATGGAAATAGTTAATTTCTTGAAATCTTTTTAGATTAAACAAAATAGCATACAGATCACAGATATTAACTAACACAAAATCAATCACTGAATGCAGAAAATAAAAGCAAAAACAGTATAAAAAAAATACACACTGGGATTTTATACTAGTTATGGACTCCCCTACATCTAGTCCCACACAACACTGGGTTGTTGTAGATTTTTATTCGACAATATCCAATTGCAATCCTTGATTTCAGGGCCACAAGGCACATCCCAACTAATTCCAAGTACAGTGAGACTTAGTTGATTTACGGGCCACAACTTTACACCCAATTGATTTTCAGGACACAATCGCACCCATTCACTTTATATGGGACATGCCCACACCCTTGTCTTATCATTTTTTGTAGTTTTAACTGGATATCACTTGATCGTGTGATCATTGACTACAAACAGCGCATAACACTTGAATAACACTTGAATTTAGAGAGATTTTGTATAGAATTGAAAAAAAAAAGAACGATATGATTTATATTGAAATCGACAGAGTATAAGTGTAGAAAGTGAAGAAATTAAGTGTATTAATAGTGTAATGTTAGGAGAGGAAGAAGGAGATGAAAATTAATTAGAAAATTCGAATCTTGGAAGGTATTTATAGTTTTCCAATAACTACAACCTTTCATAAAAGATTTGAATTCCAAAGATACTTCTTTTCAAAAATTAAAAAATAACATAACGGCTAGTATGTCGACAGACATAAATGAGGATGTTGACATATTCTAGAGTAAAATTAAAAAATGAATTTTAAAACAAAGTAAATAAGTTTAAATAATTTATGGTGAATCCATAGTTAAAAATAACTATATTCCTTTATGTTAAAACATTCTACTCAAAGTACAATTTATTTTAAAAATTATATAAAGATGAAATAAAAATAATTAAGAAACTAAATATAAAATGATATAAAAGTATAAATATAAAACTATGAATAAATTAAAACTTAATATAAATAAGGAAATTAAAACCATAGGTAATTATAAAACTAGTAATAAGTTTGTAAGTAAAACTCAAGTTAAAACCTATTATTTTGAAAATAAGGGTTGAAATAATATTTAGAAGTTTAAAATATTTAACAAAATAAAGATATATATATATATATATATAGAAACTAATTTTGAAATCATTTGAAAACTAAATAATTAATTTTGAAATCATTTTGAAAACTAGATTTAAAAACAAGTAAGTACTTTTGAAATCATTTTGAAATCAGAATTAAATTTGAAATCCAAATCAAGTGCTAACTAGAGTTTTAATAGAATATCTAGACACATATACTTTATAATTCTTGGACTCTTGATTTCTTGATATTCATGAGACTTGAAACTTGAACTCTTCTAATTTGGAATCTTGATTCTCAGAACTGTACAGTTTTCAATAATCGTTTCCTGCATAGATTTCCTATATACACACAAATATACACACACACATAAACATATATATATATATATATTCTACATAACAATGTTAGTATATATTTTATAATAATAATAATTGAGATAAAGTTGAAATAAGGTTGTTGTCATCAAAACCATCATCATTAGCATCGCAGTCCTTAACATCTCACGATGGATTGGCTAGCTTTATATGTAACGATACTTGACTGCGATAGGAGAGTAGTCTGATTAAAGAGTAGCAATGGACAGACTCTCAAGATTTCTTATGACTCAGTGGGGTCAATCATGCATATATTTTTATATTTCCTTGATTCATCCTTAGATATAGATTTAGTTTCAGTAGATAGTATATTCCCAAAAAATTTCGGGGAAGTTAGGGGTACACCCCTGAGAGAGAAATTGATTTCAGGATCTATCTTAGTAATAATGCTAAACCCGTAGCTTTGGTAGTTCGTTATATGGTGACCTAGGGAAGGAAAGAATTAAGCAAAAAGGTTAGTGAGCTATTAGTGAAAGGCTTCATACGATGCGATATCACATAGTGGGGGAGGGAGGGGGGGGAGGGGGGGAGGGGGTACTAGTCGTCATCACTATGAAGGAAGATGATTCACTCATACTTTGCGTTGACCACAGAAAATTGAACAAGCTCACTAAGAAGAATGAATATCCACTCCCTAGGATTGACGACCTTTTTGATTAGTTAGTCGGCGCCTCTATCATTTTGCAGTTAGATCATACCATGTGGTTTCATCATCTTCGGTTCGCTGATTACAGTATTGATAAGATCGTGTTTAGAACCCCAGATGATTTTTTCAAGTGGTTGGTCATGCCTTTTATGTTGACCAGTGCCCCAGCATATTTTATTGATATGACGAGTTGAATATTCCGGGATGCATTGAACAAGTTCGTGGCAGTGTTTGTCAATGAAATTTTAGTATTCTTGAAGAACAAAGAAGATCATAAAATTCATTTGGGAGAAATTCTCGGCACCCTAAGGAAGCATAAGTTAAAGGATAATATCTCCAAGTGCTGCTTTTGGAGAGAGGAGTTACGCTTCTTGGGCACATAATTTCGAAGGAAGGACTAGTGGTGGATCCCGCTAATGTTGTAGCCGTAAAAGATTGGAAATCCCCTAGGAATGCCACCGAAGTAAGGAGCTTTTTAAGGCTAGTCAAGTATTATAGAATGTTTATAATGGACTTTTCCAAGATTTCAACGCCGCTCACTCATTTAACTAAGAAGAACCTAGCCTTTTGTGACATAGTTTGTGAGGATTCACTACAAGGAACATTGCTATTTTCGACAGAGGCTTGCAACGGCTTCCGACGGTGATTTATCGATGGTTTCAGGCGGCCCGTTTGCAGCCGTCGGAAACCGTCTATTATAAACGTAATTCCTAATGCCCGAGAGCTTTCTCCCTCATTTCAACTTCATCTTTAAGCTCCGCCTACAAAACCCTAGAACCCCCAAAATCCGTTATTTCTTACCCCCAAACACTGATTTCTTCACGCCAATTCATTCCCAGCTTCAATTCAAACCTCCACCAAGATCAACTTCAGGTATAAACTCCTTTTTTGCTTATAAATTCAATTTTTTCCTAAAGCTATGTTTGTTCAAATTACAAATTTAGGGTAATTTGTTGAGTGCAACTGACTCCAATGGTGTTTTTGTATGTTATAGCATCATTTATATGTGTATTTCATGTGATTCGTTGACATTGAAATTTTTGTGTCCAATATTTGGTTGTAAACCAGCGATAATTGTTGTAGGAGGTTTCTGGTCTCGTACTAGTGTTATGAAATCAAGAGAATTGATTTCATGTGTGTGTGTGTGTGTTTTTCTTCGAATGTGGATAAAAATATAACATAAAAATGTCATGCATTTTATTGTGTTGTATAACATAAAAATGTCACACATTTTCAGTTCCAAATAAGTTAATTTTTAATTTGTATGTAGCAAAATATAACATAAAAATGATTTGTATGCATTAGTTTAATTTTTGGATATTAAAATGTTAAACAAATTCAATTTTTATAGTCAATTTAAACTATATTTAAATTAAGTAAAAGGTAGAGAAGAATATAGTACTCTAGTAATCATATGAGTAAAAATTTTGAAATTGAATACTTATTATAATTTGTATTGAAAAATGTTGAATGGAATATGTGAATACACTAAAAATTTTAAATAGAATTTGATACCTAAATGGAATTTAAGTTTAATCCAACTAACCATGTATAGAAAGCATGTAAATGGACTATGCAATTTTGTCTAATATTTTATTTAAAAAAATTGGTGTAGATAAAATAATTATCTGTGAATGACTAGAATTTGTCATTGTGTAGTAAAATATTATTCGCATCTACATCATTTACAATAGAAATTTTTGTGTCATTAGTTTTTTTTTGCAACATAAACTTATTTTATTATTTTCTTTTAAAATAGTTTGTCATGTGACAGGTATGTCATCTAGAGGAAATTCGTCAGGCGATGGTTCTGCTCCATCACAATCCTCGAAGCGTCCTGTTATCACCATGGTCCCTACTAGTACAAGGTAAAAAAAAGTTTACTTAGCATTTACATTTTTTTAACCATAATACACTTATGCATATCATATTGAACACAGGGTATTTGATTTTCTGCCTTCAATATTCTTTTAAGCGCATCGACAACAGCATATAGGGCGCGGATGTCGGCATGTTGGCCGAAGTGGGATTTGATTCCACCTCACATATGGGAGGTTGTTTGGTAGGATGTCCTTATAAGTATTTTTTTATATTTTTTCCAAATTAATTTTTTTTGTTCGCTGATAAAAGGGACATATTTTACTGATATTGTTTATCTAACGTGAAATACAGGCTGAGATTGATATAGAGACACATGACTTATCGCTGACATGGACATACTGGATGATGAAGATGAGAAATAATTATAAGGATTTCATTTCAACAATGACGAAAACGAGGAAGAAACCTAGCTGGTTGGGGCAAAGTGTGTGGGATGGATTTCTTAGGCATTGGGAAAGTGATGCAGCTAAGGTAAGTGTACTTTTTTATATAAATTTAAAAAAAATATTTGTTTGATAAGCAATGTATCACTTTTTGATCAAAAATGTACAAGAAGAGGCATCAAGAAATTTTGCAAATAGGAATAAAAATCCAGTCACGCATCGAGGAGGATCTAAGTCGTTTCAGCAGTATCGGCAGGAGTTGGTATGTTTTATAAATACGACTTACAAAAAGTTAATATGTTATATACGTTTGAATGTTTAATAATTGTATGAATAATAATCAAATTCAGGAGGCTGAGGGGTTGGGACCGGTCTCATACATGGATGTATTCACTCGCACGCACGCCATCGAGCATACTGATACAGATGGGAACATCACATATTCATGGCATGATGACAGATCTAGAAAAAGCCATGTAATATTTCATTTTATGTACACGTATTTGTAGTAAATGTTAATTATAATAAATAAATTATAATAAAAATTAATTACATATTCATGGTGATGTAGGAGAAGTTTATGGAGCAGCGGCAAAAGCGTCTAGCTAAGACAGGACATGAGCAGCTGACGATTGACGTGGAGGACATTATCTTCCAGTCAGTGATGATCCAATGACGCGAAACAGGCGTTACGGCTTTGGAAATCAAGTGGTAAACAATTTTTCATTTATTACTTTGATTATACAAAACTATTAACTTTCTATTTAAGTATTCAAGTTAACCGAAAATTTTATATCCGTCGATTTCATTTAGAAATGAGTTCAAGACAACAAAATTTGTTCGAGAATTCATTTGTTTAAGATTATCACGAATTTGTATTCCTTAGCGGTATTTTACCCTCATGTCATGTGGTATGCATTATAATACACGAATTTGCATATAAGCGCACTGTTTTCAAAAAATTAAAAAATAAATAGCATAATACAAGTTAATAAAGAAACTTAAAAGTTTCCATCTATCCAAAGTCTAACAATAATTTCTTAAGTAAAATATTTGGCTAAATATCCTTCTTATTTCCTTGAAAACATTAATAATTAAATTTAATTTTAACCTTTGAAATCATACTTAATTAATGAAACTATATTCCTTTACTTTATCTAACACATTTATGCTAAGATATATGCCTTAAAAATAGTATTAATGGAACTATATAGGGTATTGCCCCTTTTAAAATCAAAATCCCATTAAAAATATGTCACTACCTGAAATTGTCAATAAAATAGGATAACAACAAAGGGGTATCGAGAAAACGTAAGCATGCAAAGATCCTTCAGAGAACAAGGTCAAGCGCTAAGAGATATCGAAGGTAGGGAAAATATTCCAGACGGGGCATCAACCGAGACTTATCCCACTACCTGCTAACAAAAAAGGGGCAAGGATCCCGCTAACAAAAGCCTAGAAGGACGAGAGGGAGCATCGGCATAAACCTGTTTGACGCAAATACGACAAGACGAGAATACGTCAAGGACATCAGGCCAAAAGTACATAAAGAGTCTATTTCCACACTACGAACCGCATAAATTACCAAAGCATACATTACCGAGAGCTATCATTCAAAAAACAAAACCACCGCAAAAAGCTTTACCAACCAGAACCCTGATGGGGATGCAGGCTACTTGCATACAGCAAGAGGACAGGCTTCTTTATCCACAAAAAAGCAAAAAGCCGGAAGCATGTATCCGATAATCCGCGCTCGAGAGCCACTACTTAAAGTCCAAATGCCATCCGAAAGACGTGGCATCATCAAATTCACCTCGCTCTCGAAGGAGTCCCAATTGACCGAAACCTTCGCTCCGAAGGACATAACCGCATCGCAAAAGTAGTCGAAAGCCAAACATCCAAAACCAAAGGGAAGACGGACGACAGAGGTTCTTGCAGGCCCAATAGCTCAACAACAACAGAGGCCCCGAATCCGCTATAAATAGGATCCCAGGGGTCACACAGACCAGGACCTTTTTCCCCATCTTTTTCTTTTCTTCTGCCAAGATTGGGAAGTTTCCTTCCTCGGAGATCGTAAAGGAAAATCCTAATCTGTAAATCAATTTGGGGAAATGATTTATGTAATCTCCTCAACTGAATAAAATGATGAAAACCCTTCAAGTGGATGTAGGTTCCCGCCGAACCGAACCACTATAAAATTGTGTGTTCTTGTTCTTTTTGTGTATTGATCTACTCTTTCGAATTATTACTGCAAGTATTTTGTTATGCTGTCAGGTTTTAAAAGAAACTTGGCACAAATCGTCAGGTTCTTGATTACCTGGAGATTTTCTGACGAAGAAATCCTATTAGCACAGTAACATCGATTTAACTCAAGCTGAAGGGAGTCGATTAGTCTGATTTTCCTCTCTCCTTAGCTTTCCCTACAGAATCCATCTCGGGTGTTGACAAAAAATATCGTTAACATTTTGGCGCTAGCAGGAGGGCCCTGAACCTCCGACCCTATGGTCAACAGTCATATTTCTAACTGTGTTGTTTCGTCCCGGGCTGGACTAAGCTTTGGAAAAGAAAGATCATAGAGAAGATCTCAACAATGGGTTTCCAGACACCGATTTATTGTTCAGCGTATCACTGATCAAAGGGTTGTTCAGCCGTAAATTGCTAGCCTTTCCTCTCACACCCTCCTCCCGATTTCTCATATTATCCTCACCTTATAACCCATCGTAACGAGGTACTTCCCAGATCCGTTAAAATGGTTAAGCTACAAGAAAATTGGGAGCAGGGTTTGGACGCTTCCTCCGGTATAGGAATCAACATCCCATCAAGTGACAATTCTTTGAATCTAAGAGCTGAAGAGCTTTTGGTTTCAGCAAAGGAGAAAATGAAGAGTTGAAAGCGTTAAGCTTAACTTTAAAAGTTGATGATACTAGGAGGTCTGTTGAAGAGAACTCCACCTAAAGAGCTTTTGAGATGGAATCCCATCAGACAGAAATAAAAATAAAAGCGTTTCTTAAGTTTAGTGGAAATGCTATATCCATGTCGCAAACTAGTTTCGTCTCGCAAAAAGACGGTCAAACATCAAAAGTGAGCAATGAAGCAAAAATATTACTCTTGGCAGCACGAATTGAAAATACTAAAAGATTTATTGAAACAGATCTAGCCATAAGGTCCTTAGGGATAGCTCGTTATGAAGCAGAGTCAAGAGTAATTACACCTCAAATGCCCGATAGCCAGTTTAAACCCTTATCGATTCCACAAAGTAGTTCATCTTTACAAAGGGACAACAAAATGTTAGGAGAAGGTACTAGTTTAGAGGAGAATAGAAACTCAATGCCACCAAAAGATAGATAGGAAGGAGTGACCGAAATTCTGCCTAGTATAAAGGTGCCACGCCTCATATATGATGGAAGGACAGACCCCGAAGAACATCTTACTGCCTTTGAAATTTATATGGATTTCCATGATGCTTCTGAAGCTATGTGATGCCGAATGTTTCCTTTGACCTTACAGGAAGCAGCTGCTAAATGGTATCGCCGATATCAAGGGAAAAACAACCACTTTTTGGAGTAATTCTTTTATGATTTTTCTGCACAATTTTGTAGCCATTATCTTACCCTAATAAACATAAAGCAGTGGCAAGACGAATCTCTAGCTGACTACGTAAGGCAAATCGATGCTGAAGCTTCGAGAGTCGAGGGTATGAGCAACCGCGATAAGCTCTTTGCTATCCATTCAGGGCCGATTGAGAGAACAACTTTTTGGTAAGAGTTGTACGTACGTGGATGCAAAGACTTGCCAGAATTCTACCAACGGGCGAATACATTCATTCGCATGGAAGAGTTGTACCATTCGAAAAGGGGGCTCAGATGCTTCAAGGAAGAGGGGGAACCTTATGTTCATCAGAATCTTCGGGATGGGAAGCCTAAATTTCATGAAAACCGAAAGAACCTAAAGGAAGAGGGACCAAATGCTAATGCCATAACCCTAAGCATACTTATTTCACACATCTATGCACCGATGAAGGAGAAAGTCAACTTCTCAATGCCATTCAAATCTAAGAATCATTCAGACAATCTGAGGGAGGGGATTATTGCAGATATCACAAGAGAAATGGACATCAAACCGACAAATGCAAGGTGTTGGAAGGTGTAATACAAAGGCTCATCCAAGAAGGACACCTAGAAGAATTCGTCAATGATGAACCAAAGTCAACTCAACAACCACTTGACTCCAAGCCGAATGATCTAGCAGCCGGGACAACTTCTGTTCCTATTCCTCCCAAATCAAGCTTTGCTAACTCTTATGGTAGAGGTCTTGAGGTCGGAGGTATAGAAAAACCGTCCGGGCTTAAAACTTTCAATCCTACTCATGGGAATGGTTACAATTACGGATCCAAAGACCGTTACTCTAGTAAATGTCCAGGAGCCCATGCTTGTCGTATTTGCCAAACTTCGTAACATGCAACACTCTTATGTCCCACATTTCGGAAAGATAGCTATGTGCTGAGTAAGCCCCTAACGACACTTCTGAACCGAGTAGTTGCCACACTAACAACTGCTTTGTTTTGTATGCAACTTGTACTTGCTTGTGAGTGTTTTGTATGGTTTGTATCTAGGTAGTTGTATTAGGAGTTATGTGCCTACTCAAGGCTTCTACAGTGTTAAGACTAGTATAAGGTTTTGACCTATATAGCCTTTGGGCCCAGTCCTCTCTTTTAGCAAAAGGAACTAAGAATGGTATTTGGAATAGCTAGCTCTATGAGTTTAGGTTGGGCAAGAGGTTTTCCGCCAAGTCTCATAAACAATTTTGTGAATGGTTGCTTTTCTTTTAAAATCATACTACAAACTTCGACTTAAGACAAGAATACTATGGTGCCAAGGGGTTTTTCTAAAATACCTCGACATTGTAAACTCTGACACAACAACTTCGTGTTGTGTCTGATGGCAAGTTTTGCATTTCATTTGCGAGTTTTTAAGATAAGCAGTTATGCGACATTTGGTCAGTTTCGCTTGTCTATAAAGCTTTGTATGGATACACTTTCCATACCATCTGCGATGGTCATCAATGGGTTGGACATTTGTGGAACTATGACTCCACCCCAAGTTTTTTTAATGCTATGCGGGCTATAGGCTCATTAGGACGCGAGTTGTATGCTCTTTGTTGCACGAGCTATGCGCTCACTTGGCCAATGCTCTATATGAGTACGTCTGACCAATGCTCCATATGAGTACGTCTAACCAATGCTCTTCTTGAGTACGTTCTGACCAATGCCCTACATGGGTACGTACAACCAATGCTCCAAAAAGGAGTATGTTTTTTAACATCCCATCTCGCAAAAGGGAACGAAAGCTCGAAGGGAGTGCTTGGAGCATGTACATCCTCTGCTCAAATCACATCCCGTAGAAGGGAGAAAAAGCTCGGAGGGAGCACTCGAAGCACGTACATCCTCTGCTCAAATCACATCCTGCGGAAGGGAGCAAAGCTCAAGAGGAGCACCCGAAAGCACGTACAGCCTCTGCTTAAAAGAACAAAGCCGGAATGGCCGACTAAAGCTCTAAAGAGGCAACTTGCAAATCAAAGCAAAAGCCCAGGGAGTGGCTCAAAATACTGAAACGGTAACTCAAAGCAAAGATTAAATACCCAAATATGGGTTTTGTTCGGGACTTCTATTACATTAATACCGGAAGGGATTCCCGGTTCTCCATAATTTAAATACCTGAATCTGGGTTTGGTTTGGGACTTCTATTACATTAATACCGGAAGGGGTTCCCGGTTCTCCATAATTTAAATACCCGAATTTGGGTTTGGTTCGGGATTTCTATTACATTAATACCGGAATGGGTTCCCGGTTCTACATAATTTAAATACCCGAATCTGGGTTCGGTTCGGGACTTCTATTACGTCAATACCGGAAGGGGGTTCCCGATCTTCAATCACCAATTAACCAATTAAGGGGTGGCTCAAATCCTATCGCTCGCTCAGGGAAGTACTTTTAATTTATACACACGTCGGTCGAGTATACCGAAACCCTGCACTAACACAAACAAAACACTGTGGGCCTTTCATATCTAATGTACCTTAATATTATTAACATTGCTGAGAACACAGGATTCTTCACAGGAAAAATGTTAATCGAAAAGGGTGTCTACCTCATCTTCGTCTTATGTGTTCTTGAAAGAAATCAGAGGATTTAACTGATCCAGAACTCCCATGTGCAAATAAAACCACATATAACCCACGTGCACCTCCGTTAAAAGAAACGTTATTAAAGAGTCATGTACTTAATATCGAGGTAAAGAAATCATCATTGCCAGTTCTTATGGCCTCTTCGTAATCTGAAGCTCTGAACAAGATCAAATCACGCAAAATGACACTTCCGACATGAGAATTCTAACCATTGGATCAAGGACTATAGGAACCTAATCATTTGTTTCAAGTATAAAAAGATAGAGCATGGAAAATTACAATGCACCAACTCTCCCTCTTCAAATAACAGAAACATGGAAACTGGAAATGAGGTCAATATATCACCATTCATTTCTGATGAAGATTTACAGTGCTTCAACTCTTGGGTGATCGTCTCCATATTCTCGGGTCAGTTGTCAATTAATGGCGTCGAGCGAGCTTTGAAGAAGGAATTCAGTCATCTATATTCTTGGAATGGAATGCCAAGAAGTTCGAAAATGTCTTCGCTGTCAAGTTTCCAAAACACTTCTTTACTAGAGATTTTTACTCTATCTTAAACGATAGGGGCACCCTGCATATCTGGCCATGGAAACTCAACCTTGGTTCTTCGAGACCAAAGCATGTAGATTCTATTTGGATCACCCTAAAAAGTCTCCCCATAATGTTCCGAAATTTCAAAATGGTGAAAATTATATTGTCGAAAGTGGGAAGGGTTCTAAGGATGCAAGAAGACGCATGGGACGTAGCCGATTGTTCGTACCTTAACGTAGAAATAGAAGTTTTATCTCCAGTACATATTCCATCTCTAATAAGACTTTTCACCAGGACTTCTTACCATGAAATTGAAATCAACAAGTTTTCAGGAAATCCAAATGACCCCTCTGAACCAGCAGATTTCAGGAATTGGGTGTTTAAGAAGGATAGGGACGAATTTCTGAAGGTTTGGGAGCCAAAGAGAAAGATGAAGGTTACCAGTGATTTTAGTGTTAGAAGGGCATTTTCTTCAAACCCATTTGCAGCTCTCTCAGACCTTAATGAGGAAGAACTATTGGACGAAGACAAAGAGGAAATGTATAGTTCAGAAGATGGAGAGGAGAAGATTGACGCTCTTAACGTGACGCTTGAAAATGTAGGTGGTAGTGATGGTGTGAGGAAAGATGCATCGAGTACTTGGAGTACTCATGAGGAAACGAGAAGGCTTACTTCGGTGTTTGGACATCGAGGAATGATTGGCTTTGCTGGGACATCTAGGAAGTCCAGCAAGGGCAAGGAAATGGCTGGTTTTTCTGGTATGACACCTTCATGACGCAGTACAACAAGGAGCTTTGATCTTGATCACACTCTAGAAAGTGTTGATCGTTTACCAGCTTGTTGAATGATAACTTTGTCGGCAGAACGAACAGTAAATGGATGACATGGTTCGACTCACTTTAATTTGCATGAAATTTATTTGGCTCATGTGTGAGCAGCGTTTGTGTGTGGTGATGTTTTATTTCGAATTATGTCAAATATAATGTTTTGACAGTTGCATATATTTAAAGTATGGCATGAAGTTTTGTACTATCCTATATATATATATATATATATATATATATATATGTGTGTGTGTGTGTGTGTGTGTGTGTGTGTGTGTGTATCAAATATTACATCCAAAGCTCAAGATTAATCGGAGCCGTACGGCGAGGCCAATCAACGCCTTGATTGAGGGAAATCATAAGATGTAGAGATAACACTTCGAAAAGGAACAAGGATTTTGAATTGAAAAGTCGAAAATACCCCTTCGCTAGGGGGGCAAATGTTACTACCTAAAATTGACAATAAAATAGGATAACAACAAAGGGATATCAAGCAACCGTAAGCATGCAAAGATCCTTTAGAGAACAAGGTCAGGCGCTAAGAGATATCAAAGGTAAGGAAAATAATCCGAAGGGGGCATCAACCGAGACTTATCCCGGCTACCAGCTAACAAAAAAGGGGAAAGGATCCTGCTGACAAAAGACTAGGAGGACGAGAGGGAGCATCGGAATAAACTTGTTTGACGCAAATACGACAAGATAGGAAAACATTAAGAACATCATGCCAAAAGTACATAAAGAGTCTATTTCCGCAATACCAACTGCATAAATTACCAAAGCATACATTACCGAGAGCTATCTTTCGAAAAAATCAAACCACCCCAAAAGGCTTTACCAACCGGAACCCGGACGGGGATGCAGGCTACTTGCATACAGCAAAAGGAGATGCTTCTTTATCCACAAAAAAGCAGGAAGCAGGTATCCGAAAACCCGCGCCCAAGAGCGACTACTTAAAGTCCAAATGCCATCCGAAAGATGTGGCATCATCAAATTCACCTCGCTATCGAAGGAGCTCCACTTGACCGAAACCTTCGCTCCCACGGCCATAACCAGCATCGCAAAAGTAGTCGAAAGCCAAACATCCAAAAACAAAGGGAAGATGGATAAAGGTTCTTGCAGGCCCAATAGCTCAACAACAGCAGAGGCCCCGAATCCTCTATAAATAAGATCTTGGGGGTCACATAGAGCAGGACCTTTTTCCTTTTTCCCTAACTTTTTATTTTCTTCCGCCAAGATTGAGAAGAGGCTTTCATTCTCCTTCCTCGGAGATCTTAAAGGAATATCCTAATCTCTAAATCGATTTGGGGAAATGATTTATGTAATGTCCTCTACTGAATAAAATGATGAAAACCCTTCAAGTGGATGTAGGTTCCCGCTGAACCCAACCATTATAAAATCGTGTGTTCTTTTTCTTTTTGTGTACTGGTCTGCTCCTTCGAATTATTCCTGCAAGTATTATGTTATGCTGTCAGGTTCTAAAAGGAACGACATAAATCGCTAGGTTCTTGATTACTTGGCGATTTTCTGACGAAGAAATCCCACTATCAAAGTAACGGCGATTTAACTCAACCTGAAGGGAGTCGATTAATCTGATTTTCTTCACTCCTTGGATCGCCCCCACAGAATCCATTTTGGGTGTTGACGAAAATATCGTTAACAAAATATATGACTCTAGAACATTGGTTTGCATTAAATGATGTTCATTGTCGATATGAAAATTGGTGATTGATTTGGCGTATTAAACTAGTTGCATGTTATGCCTCATAAATGAAAGTAGAAATAGGATAAGTGGCATCACAAAGGAATTAAAGTCCAAATAACCGTTGCGAAATAAGAAATAAACAAACTATTTAAGATCACTCACTGGAATTGTATTGCGTAGTGTTGTCTTTGTGCACGTTTATTCTTCATATTTTATTATAGCTTATAAAGCGAAGCATTTTTGTTTGTTGCAAGTTATATTTTGGTTAACGCATCTCATAAGAAAACCGAGTTGAAATGTTTATTTAGTTGCATAATTATGTATAGGGTACCAGTCAGCAAGCACGTGGCAGACAAGTTAGATCTGATTTAGACGCTGCAGAGCTTGAGCGGTTGTCAGCTAGAGCGGCGGAGCTTGAGGACCAAAATCGACATCAAACCATTGAGATGACTTAGCTCCTAGAGAAGCGTTTGGTGAAGTTTGAGCAGCAACATGGACGCGTTACCTCTTCAGCCGATTCCGCAGATGCTGCTCAGTGATTTGCTGTTTGGTATGTTTTTTTTGTTAGGCTGGTATGACTTTAGTTTGAATTTTTTGATATGTATTATGATGGAATGACATATGGTTGACTTGACAGTATTTTTTTTGTGCTAGACATGTTGTTGGAGTTGATGTATTTCTTATATTGTGATGTTAGACAGCGATATGTATATATTTATGCTGTGTATTATTAGTTGTTTGGGTTTGTAGTTTAATTTATGTTGTTTTCTTTGATTTTTCGATTTAGAACTGGTTTATATTGGTAAGTATATGATACGCTGGGAGCCCAGACTGTGGCTGAGATGATATTATGAGCTGTAAATGTAGTTTGAGGGCTGAATAGCAGTTGAAATATAAAAAAATATATGCAGATTTTCCAATGGCTTTCGACGGTTTCTGACGGCTTAGTGACATTCAAGTATGCAACGATTTTCAATGGTTTGGGATGGTTTACTTGTTTGTATATGCAACGGTTTCCGATGGCTTCCGTCAGTCGTTGGAAACCATCGGAAACCGTTGCATGCTATCACTAGCCGTGGGAAACCACAACGACGGGCTCTTTAGAAAGCCATCGGAATGACTGTTTATCGGTGCCTTGATTTGCTACGGTTTTTAGCGACAGTATCCGACGGTTTCCGACGGCCACCGATGGTTTTCAGCCATCGGAAATAGCGCGTTTTCTTGTAGTGATTCCTTCATGAGGCTTAAGAGGGGTTTGGCTAGTGCATCGGTGTTAGTGTTGCTTGAAGGATCTAAGTCTTTCATGGTGTATACTGATGCATGCTATACTGGCCTAGGAGCAGTACTAAAACAAGAAGGGATGGTAATGTGATACGGTAGTAGAAAACTAAAGACCCATGAAAAGATCTACCCTACCCATGATCTTGAGTTAGCTGCCATAGTTTTCGCATTAAAGTCTTGAAGGCACAAATTGTTGGGAGAGAGGTTAGACCTCTACACTTACCGCAAGTCATTGAAGTATTTCTTTTTTTAGAAGGATTTAAATCTTAGGTAGTAGAGCTGGATGGAGTTCCTTGCGTAATACGATTTTGAAATTGCTTATACTCTTGGAAAGGGTAATATTGTAACCGACGCCTTAAGTATGAAGAGGGATGACCTAATCTCATTATTTATGTAATGGAGAAACTTAGAATTCATCTCAAATTTTGATTTTAGACCTTCCGTAGATTTCACACCAGGATTGTTAGCATATCTTGAAGTTCAACCTACTATTTTAGACTACATAGGCTCGAGGCAGCATGAGGATAAGGAGTGAGCAGACATCCTTGAGAGGATCGACCATGGAGAGACCTTCGGGCATCTCTAACGCTATTATGTAGATGATAATAGATGACCTAGAAAGGGTGGTAGGCTTTATTTCCTCCACATTAGATACTTGGTGAGTGCTGTATTGTCTGAGTCACACCATTCTCGGATCACTATCCATTCGGGTTATGACAAGATGTATAAGTATGCCAATCGAGTATTCTATTGGACTGACATGAACAAGGATTAAGGTAGAGAAACAGAAACCTAACGGATTTCTCCAGTCGCTTAATGTGCTACAACAGAAATGACAGAGTATATCCATGGAATTATTGATGGTTTCCCCTGATCTTGAAAGGGAAAAACTAACATTTGGGTTATATTAGGCCGATTGATGAAGAGAGCTCATTTCCAACCGATTAAGTGTAAGAGGATGGTGGCTTGGCTAGCATCGTTATACATTAAATAAGTTTTTCAACTCCACAACATACCTACTAGCATAGTAAACGACCAAGATTCTCTTTTTACCAGTGAGTTTTTGAAGAGCTTGCAAGAGGCTCTTGGAATACAGCTTAGGTTTAGTACAACCTATCACCCTTAGATAGACGAACAGACTGAAAGGGTGCATAGGATTCTTGAAGATATATTGAGGCTGTGTATTTTGGACTTTGGAGGGAAAAATGAAGAGCATTTGCCTTTGTTAGAGTTCGCGTATACCAATAATTTTCAGACTAACATTGGAATAACTCCTTTCAAGGCATTATATGGACGATCATGTAGATCTCCCGCTTGTTTGCGGGAGACGACAGATATACTACTTTTGGACCGAATATGGTAGAGACACTATCGAGAAGATTGACCCGATTAGGAAGAGGATGAAGGTGGCCCCCGATCGGCAAAAGTCTTATGCCGATAGAAGGAGGATATATTTGAAATTTGGAGTTATAGGCCTAGTTTTGTGGAAGTATCACCTCTTAGATACGTGGTTTGGTTTGGCTAGGTGGAGAAGCTATCCCTAAGGTTCATTGCCCGTTATCAGTTATAGAGATAATTGGAAAGATGGTGTATAGGGTAAAGCTGCCAGAGAAGCTTTCTAGTGTCCATGATGTTGTTTCACACTTGCGAAAGTGCTTACATGACTCAACAATGATAGAAGATCCTGAAGAGCTCAAGGAAGTTGAAAAAGAGCGAGAGATGTTGGTTTGTCGTATTCCTACGAAGATTACTGGACTTGAAGTTAAGAGATTAAGAAATAAAGAAGTTAGCCTAGTGAAGGTTTAATTGGGTAATGATGCAGATAAGGCGACATGGGAAGTGGAAGAGCAAATGTGTATTATTTATCCTTTTCTTTTCTTTTTGACGGTACACTTCAAAACATTCTATCTTTATCAATTTCCTTGAGTAGGAATCTTCCCTGTCCTTAATTAATCTTAGGACAAGGCTACGGATGTTGGAAATGACTGCGAACATGTTATTGATGATGTATGGTAGTGGTTGATAGTAAATGTAATGGACGCAATATCCATTGAATCGCTAGTCTTCTGACCGTGAAACTTCTCTCTCATTCGTCATTTTGCATCGCAACTTCTTCTCCATTGCTAAACGATCGCCACTGATTTGAACGTTGGCGCATCACTGGATCATCGCGGTTTTTGGAATGTTGCCGATTCGTACTGGGTTTGCTTCGTGCTTTTGTTCTAGTTTATGTTGATTTTATTGGGTTATATTTAGGTCTGTGACTCTGTGCTTTCAATTCTCTAGTGCGTTCAACTCCCTGTTAATCTTTTTCTAATCGCTTGTTTTTAGTTTACACATTGTAAACAGGCATGAACGTGCTTTAGTGGAATGGTTTCCTAATGGAACAATACATATATTTTCTAATATGGTTGTTTGTGGTCTTTCCCCGTAGCTTTAGTTTTTTATTCTCTGGAATTTTCATACATTGCCAGCTATGTTTTTAAAGTTATGTGGCATTTTTTACTCTTAATGACAGAGAAGCAAATTTCTTTTCATGTCTGTTTTGACGCTTGAAATTGGCACAAACTATACATATGTTCATATGTTGGGTTTTGTGCCTAAAACTAATACTAAAACTGCCTAAATCTGCATTTTTTTAATTCTTAATGATGAAGCACGTTTGTTTTCAGTTGATACTAGCTGCACATTTACATTATCTTGCATCATGTTGGATTTTGATAGCAAACCATGACTGTTGTTGTTTACATGCTTGTATGCTAATATTTATTTTAGACAGGCTAATGAATTATGCTGACACTTGATACTTATTGGAAGTTTTTGTGAATAATGATATTGAAAGTTTTTGTAAACCGTCAAGTGTCAACAATAACAGGTTCATGTAGGAACTTGACATTTTACGAAAAAAGTCGGTAATAGTTATAGTTTGATATGGTTTAGATGGTTGTTTTGTTTACACTTTACCGCTATTGTTTAATATTGTTTTCAATGATATTCCAGCCCTGTGCATGTAAACAATAACAGGTTCTTGCATGACAAGTATTGATATTATGACTACTATTTTTTTTACCATTTATATAAGTCTTCGAATTGTTCGAACAATCCAACCTGTGTAACGTTCACTATATTAATGCTAAACTCATGGGAATGGAGGGAGTGTCCAGATCCAACAAAATATATATTTTTTGGTGCAAGTTATGTAACAAAAAATTTGGAGGAGGAATTTCTCATTTAAACGCTCATCTTCTTGGCATTAAAGGAAATTGCACTACATGTCCATCAGTAACACTTAAAATACAAAAGAAAATTAAAGTCTCGCTATATGAAACTAAAAAGAAAAAAAAATCTAAAATGTTAGAATTCGTAGTATTCTTGAAGAACAAGACGAATATGTCAATATTGTTGAACATCAAGAAACTATTGATTTTAATGCAAACGTTGGTCCAAATGAAAAAAGAAACTTACGAATGTTAGAGGTCCTCTTAATCTTATCATGGAGAAGACAAAGCAATCATCTTTAGATGATACCAAGCCCCACAAGCAAACTTTAAAGAAAAATGCATGGAAAACGTTTTGTAAATAGGGATGTGAGGTAGGATTACCTTTCGAAGTCATGCGTACATCAAGCTTTGAAGATTTGATTCATGCAATCTAGGATTATAGGAGAGGTAATATTTATTTAGACACGTTATTTATTTTATTTTTTAGCACATATATCATCATTAATGATCATAAAATTTTATAGAAATGCCACCACCAAGTTATCATCATTACCGCGTGGCATTGTTAAATGAAGTATTCGATGAAACAAAGGAGTTTGTTGTTTCTTTTGGAAAACATTGGGAATTTATGGATGCTCTATTATGTCTTATTTTTGGACTGATACAATCGATGTTTGATCAACTTTTTGGTTAATTGTCCAAAGGGAACGGTCTTCTTAAAATCAGTGGATGCGAGCAATTATGTCAAAGATGCAAATTTAGTAGTATAAATGATTAATGACGTGATTTTTTTTTCCAGAGAGGAGAATACTGTTTCGGTGAGTTTTCTTTTGACTTTAACATGTTATCATTTAGTGAGTAATAATTAACATAATTTTGTAGAATACTAGAGAACTAAACAAGTGTTCCTAAAACCAATTGGTAATAGAAGCAATGATCTCATAGTATATATACAAGAAATAAGACACAAATTGCTCAATGTGGGAAAAGACTAACATCATCCTCCATGTGTGACACCAATGGCCAAGAAGTGCACAAGCCACACGAGCCGAAACCAAGTTCTGATACCATGTAGAATACTAGAGAACCAAACAAGTGTTCCTGAAACTAGTTGATAATAGGAACAACAGTCTCATGGTATATATATATATATATATATATATATATATATATATATATATATATATATATATATATATAAAAGCATTACACAAATTTCTCAGTGTGGGACAAGACTAACACTAGGGCTGTCAATTTCCTACACAACCCGTGACCCGACCCGAAACCCGCACGGAAATTAGCAGGTCAACCCGACCCGTTTAATTAGCGGGTCATTTTCGGGTCAACCCGAATTTGATCCGTTTATAAACGGGTGGGTTTAGGGTTGGCCCGCTAACCCGATTTTGACCCTCCAAACCCGATTATATGTTGTATCTCTTCCATACTGTTAGTCTTTTATGTATATTGTTAGTTTTAACCTTTTATGTATGTAGTAATCACTATGCTCGTATATGTAAGCTGTTATATTTTACTAATTTATTCTTGTATG
Source organism: Allium sativum (assembly GCA_030737875.1). Taxonomy (NCBI): domain Eukaryota; kingdom Viridiplantae; phylum Streptophyta; class Magnoliopsida; order Asparagales; family Amaryllidaceae; genus Allium; species Allium sativum. The sequence continues at coordinate 326,331,713 of CM060918.1, forward strand.
TTGTTAGTTATATTTTACTTATAACAACTGTATCTCTTCCATACTGGTAGTCTTTAATTTATGCAGTATGGGAATATATACTTATGTATAGAAAATGGTTTTTGGATACAGTGATTTCATGCTTTATATATGTGTTGTCTGTTGGTGACTTTGCAACTTCTTGCATGTTTGTGATTATATAACAGTGTGCACGTTGGTGATTTGACTCTTTTGTTACTTATATTAGTAGGCAATATCTATCAATGGGTCAAACCGGTAAACCCGATCCAACACGACTCGGCACGACCCATTTAGTTAAACGGGTTATGCGGGTCGGGTCAACCCGTTTATAAACGAGTCGGGTTAGGGTTGGGAAAATATGACCAGTTTAACAAAAGGGTTGACCCGACCCGTTTATAAATCAACCTGAACCCGACTTGACCCGACCCGAACTGTAACAACCCGGAAAATCAGAACCAATTTAATTTTTTTTATTTTTCCTATTTTAATCAATTTAGAATATTTAAAATGATTAATTTTAAATAATAACAACTAAAATTTATTTAAATCGAAGTTAGAACGAGTAAATTTATTTTAATTATATAACAAGCCTGAAATGGTGCGGTAGTTTAAAATTTTGACTTTGAACTTTGAATGAATGTACAGGGTTCAAATAAATTGGATTTCATTAGAACCAAAAATATTTAAACCTGTTTAAAAATATCTTTCTAACGAATCTAAAAAATCGAAATTTCACAGCGGGAATCAAAAGTTATGGCTAGTTGAATATTCAGAATAGTCGCTATGGAATAAATATAGCCCTTAAAAATAGACATTTTGCAAACGACCTCTGTTTTCGGCGAAACCACTTTGGTCGGATCCGGAATGTCAAATTGCTGCTAGGTTTCAAATTCCATAATTTTTGGAACTAATATGTGAGCGTGGCAAAGGAAAACGCATTTGGTAATTTCAGTTTGAATTGGATCGACCAGAAAAAGTCCAATTTTCAAACGGTCTCCAAATTCGACGAAATTAATTTTGTTTGGACCGTATCGTCCCAACATAGCTAGATTTATTTTTTGGGAATTTTTGGAATCAGTATGTAGCCCCAGCAAATTAAAATGTACGTTCAAATCCATATTTGAATGTTTTATATTTTAATTTGAAGAAAAACTGACTGTAACAGTCGAATGGGATATGAAATATATTCCATTGTGTCCAGTATGGGGGTATTTAGCTGGGGGCGTCAGTCGTTGGGTTTGATTTGGAGTTCATATGGATTAGTGGGTATTTTTGGAATTAAATAAATAAAATAATTTAAGTATAAAACCCTGGCCAATCGTTTTCTCCCAAGCCCTCGTTCATTAAATAAATCGTGTCGCCTCTCTCTGTTACAAATGACGGAAACTGTTCATTCTTTCTCCCTTCGATTCCCCTCGAAATACTCAATGAAATTGGTTGATTCTTTAGATAATTTTGTAAATAATTTCGTTAGCTCCAAATCCATACAAGTTTCAGAATTTATCACGTATTTCGTGAGAATCGCGCCTCCAAAGTTTGGACCTTCAAACCACCGCCGCCGCCACACACGGCCACCGAGTTCATCGCGGCTACCACCCTCAGGCGCGGCCTTCGGCCCTCTTCAACGTGGCACAGGCCGATCACATCCAAGCGCTTCAGATTTCGAGAAAATTGGAAACCTAGTTTGGAACCTATATTGAAAGGTGCGGTTTTTATTTTTAAAACCATTTATAACGCATAAAAGCGTTGCAATGCATGATTTTAGAATAAAAATCATATCTTTTTGCTATGTTGTCAAAATTCAGTAAAACAAGAGACATTGGACTCATGACGATGTCTTCTACATTCTAGAGGAGACCGGAGAATTTTTGGAGCTTTCTACAATCTAAGGAGGAGTGGAATCCAATGTGAGCAATCTAAATACAAATTGGAGTGTATACGCGTTGTATAAATTATATATGTGATGTATAAATTATATACGCGTTGTATATCTCATATATAGGCGTTGTATAAATTATATAAACGATGTATAAATTACACATTCGTTGTATAAATCATATATGCGTTGAATGGAATTGAATTGAAATTGAAATGGATATATATATATATATATATATATATATATATATATGTATATATATATATATATATATATATATATGTATATATATATATATATATATATATATATATATATGTATATATATATATATACTCCCCTTGTCCACAAACAATGGACGATGTAAATTAATTGTGTTATGAATGATTGATTGTGGTTGAGAATGATTGATTGTGGTTGCAACAAATTTGGTTGTGTTTGTGGTATATTCATTGTATTGTGAAAATAAACGATATGGTGGAAATCATTGAAATGAAAGTATTGTAAGTCTGCAAGGCCTAGGATAGTAGAGGAGCCGTGACGGACACGACGTCGGTGCTAAATACCCTGCCATTGTAATCTTGAAATTTTCTGAAATATTCGTGTGTTATAAAATATTCATGTTTGAAATAAATTGTTTGAACAATAAAAATAACATTTTTATTATATGTATGAAGTATATAAAATATTCATGTTTGAAATAAACTGTTTGAATGATAAAAATAACCAAAGGTTGAAATAAATATTTGTTGATTGAAAATAATATTTTTATCACATATATGAAGTTTTAAAAATAACCAAAGGTTGAAATAAATATTTGTTGATTTAAAATAATATTTTTATCATATATATGAAGTGTTAAAAATAACCATAAGTTGAAATAAATATTTGTTGATCGAAAATAATATTTTTATCACGTATATGAACTGTTAAAAATAACCAAAGGTTGAAATAAATATTTGTTGATTGAAAATAATATTTTTATCACATATATGAACTGTTAAAAATAACCATAGGTTGAAATAAATATTTGTTGATTGAAAATAATATTTTTATCACATATATGAAGTGTTAAAAATATCCACGGGTTGAAACAAATATTTTTGATTGAAAATTATATTTTTAACATGTATATGAAGTGTTAAAAATCATCATGTATAGAAATAAATATTGATTAGCTAAAAATATTATTTTTAGCTTAGATATGCACATATATACATGTACTGAATAGGTAAATGGATTTGCTATTTAGTAAAGAATTTATTTGTATGCCCGACAAATAGATAAACCTTAATGAGTTGGCTGCGCAATTTTATTTATATATCAACTCCTGTGAATGCCATTGGATGCGGGTGCTGGTTGTTTTGTGTGAGATTATAAACAACACCATAGAATAGTAACAATTAATTTTGACCTACACTGCATGGCATACTTCGTGAAGATAGCATACTCTATCATATACCACATAAGCATTTGGAGCTTATGTGATGAGGTTGGAATTACCATACAAGCAGGACGCTTGTATGGAGATGACTGTATTTCAGGTTGAACCGAAGACGAACTATTGATTTCATAGCATATCATATTCCATATAAGCATTTGGAGCTTGTGTGATGAGGTTCAGATTACCATACGAGCGAGATGTTCGTATGGCATTGATTGAATTACAGGTTGAACTGAGGACTAATATGGACAAAATAAATATAACGGTAAATTGCCATATTAAATAAAAACCCCACACGGGTGTAGAGTTGATAATAATCACGTCTCTCTAATTATTAGATACGACACATGGATTATTTATTTTTCAACACTGGACGAGGTGACGAGATTTACCTCTGGACTAATTTTACACACTCTTTCGGGTATAGATAGGATACTAAAAATTGTGTGTGCTTATACTGGATTTATTGGGTACCTAATACGACCCAATAAATTTCCAAACCACTCCCCGTACAAAGGAGGTTATGGCGAAATTTTTCGAAATTTAAAGGTCTTAGCTAAATTTTTGAAGTATAAAAGGTTTAGTAATCATCAATTAAATTATATATATATATATATAATTAAAGTAAAATGAATAATGACGCTGTAGTTCACGTTTTGAAATCGTAATTTTAAACGATTATTGCAGGAGATCCGACCGTTGGATCTTCCCGAAACCGGAACCGTTGGGTTCGCTTTGGAAAGATCTTTCCAAGATATAAAATTTGTAAAGATCCAATGGTTAGATTTTGCGAAATGTTTAAATCAAATTTGGACAAAAGCAGCGCCAAGGCCATCGAATGACCTGAAACATCGTTCGATGGAAATTGACTATTTTTAAATAAATAAAAATGGTGAAAAATCGTTTTAAAATATTATAAACGATGTGGAATGGAGATAAACCGATTTTACTTGGTTTATCAGATATTATGATGGTTGGATGTATTTGGCATGAAAATTATACTAATGAACTAAAATGTGGATGTCGAATAGTTTAACTAAAGAAAGAATTGATTTGAATTATATACATGCGTGAATTGTTTGAAAAGGCCGAGTTAATTCTCATTTTAAATCATTTATCGACGATGAATGTAACGTTCCGCAAATCCGTACTCTTTGAGTCGACTAATAATACCACATGTCCAACCCAAATTGCACAGAAATACGAATCATTATTAGAAAGAAGTTAGAGGATGAGAGATAGAAAGAAAGAAATATTAGAATAGAAGGAAGCGAAGATCACACACTCACAGCGGAACGAATAAAATATATTAGATAACATAAACTTTGAAATACAAATCAGTTACTGTATATACATACCATTATCAGAGCACAACGGTTATCCCTGGAACATTTATAAACACTGTTTCCAGATACAACATAGTACACAGCAGAAAATATGATAGTCTATAGCTAACTGGTGAAGCCTCCTGCTTCGAGCTCCTCCAAGTGAATCTGAAAAATCCCGACTACTTGACTGCCCGTACAAATTTAGGCACCCAAGAGTTTAGGGAAAACAAACAAAATAAACTCTGGGTCAGTCATGGGACTGGTGTGAGTAAACTCCAACCATTTGTTTAACTTTCGAAATCCTTTTGAAAGAAATGATAATCATAAGACCGATCCACACATAAACATGGATGGTTTTTACCTACGATAACTAAAAATATTTTTGATATCAAATCCAGTGATATTATAATAATGTCTACATCAAATAAATAGAATCTAGCAGAACGCTTGCATCTCACGCTCCATATGTAATATAAAATCAAAAACCGCAAGGCGCTTATTGGAGATTGGATTTCCAACATGACAAGGTATGGGACCACCTTCCGATAGTGTATCTCTAGAGGCGAATACACTGGGTTCAATATAAGAACATCTTGCTACCCGGCCCTCACATGACCGATCACTCTTTTCGCTTGAGTGTATCGAATGTATATCACCAACGGTTGGGACCCGCATCCGTTTTCCCGAAAGAGACAGCATCGATAGATTAAAGAAGTAAGTGGAATCTCTCAAGATAGGTGATTATACATCCTAATGGGGGCGACCCACATAGCCAGGCTGCCTGCCCGATTTTTGTCAATTCCGGGTTGTGAGGCTTGAGGTTTGAATTAACAGAACAACCCTTGCATTTTTCTTCGTCTTCATAATCTCCTCGACATAAGTTGATTCGTAACGCTTATGCCAATATGGAGTGGTTTTCAGATATTAAATCTGATCCCGGTCTCTCCATATTGACAACGGAGGTATAAAATAAATCAAAACTTTGATAGTCAGTGATTTAACTATCAAAGAAACATCCATACAATCAACGGTCCTATTTCCAATTGGAAATTCTACCGATCAAGCATCAAACAACACTGAGCCCCTTTAAATCAATTCCTGATTATATTATTATTTCAAATTCCTGTTTCCCTATGTTTCGTATCATGTTGAAGCTCGATTTCCCTTTCGATTCTTTGAAAAACATTTCCAATAAGTAATTTCTTTATTCGAGAAAATATCTCTTTTCCCCATTTAAAAAACATTTCTATATATATATATATATTCGTGAACCCTTATTTTCTCTATTGAGAAAATATGCAGCATTAATATTGGGAAATATTTCCAAATTCTCTTTCTTAATTCCTCATTGACTAATTCATTTCATTTTCTATACATAGAAAATATCACTCATTTTATTGGAAAAAAAAACCATTTCAAATTCTTTTAAATTAACGCGATGTTATAAACATCGTTATTATAACTTAAAACATTAACCAATTATTAACTAACCAGAATGTTAACCAATCTTCACTACCGAACCATACCTATTTCTCCACCAATCATGAAGTCAATGAAGTTGGGGTATAACTACCTCTCAGACCTTAATTGAACAACATTCTCAACTTTGAAATAGTCAAAGCTCACCATTTCAAACAAACCATCGCTTATGCGACTCTCGGATTCAATCTAAGAACACACTTCTTTTACAGAAAAATATTGATTATAACGGTAGCGTTAAAATCGTTGTTTTCCAAATATTTGATTTATAAAACATTGCTTTTAACAACAGCGTTGCAATCGCAGTTTAGAATTATAGAACTCTTGTTATAACAATAGCGTTATGATCGCTGTTAAAACAACTATTATAACGGCTGCGTTAAAATTTCTATTTAGATTTACCAAAACATTTATTATGATGGCAGCGTTAAAATCGTTGTTTGGATATATAAAACATTTACTATGATAGTAGCATTACAATTGCTGTTTAGATTTTACAAACATTTCAATAAAGTTCGACATTGTCGAATTCTAAGTATACGCCCTTGAATTTAGCTTAATTTATCTAGATTCCAATCTTTGGGATAAAACCCATCGTTTCCCTTTTGAAACAATCTACCACTTCCTTTCTCATTCAATTTCCTTTTTGAATTCATATTTCAAATTCTCCAATTTTTCCATATAAATATACTCATTTACGAAAAACTTGCTTTATATCCTTATTCACTTCAAACGTGAATATCATTTTATAAAATCAAATCAGTGGATGATGTTACGATCAAATTTCCTTTCATACTTTATTTTTTTTAACCTTTCATACACAATCTCTTTTTATTTCCAAATATTTAAAATCTCATTTTTTTATTCCAATCATTTAAAAACCTCCTTCAAAATTTCCTTTATAATTTTCTAAGTTCAAATCTTCTTTCAAATGTTGGTTTCAAATCCCATTTCCACTTTCCCATATAAATTCATATTTGGATTTATATTTCAAATTATCCAACGATAACTAATTTACTTAATTTATATACTCGTTTAAAATCAACTTCTTGTTTTAAAAAAACAAGTTTCTACCTTTTTACTATATTCGAAATAACACTTCAATTTTTGGAAAAATATATTTTCCTTATAAATCTCAAATTTCATTTTCTATTTGAGAATATTTTACGGTATTTAAATACTAAAATTCTAGGGCCAGGTTATATCAAACACAACAAAGTCAATCACTGACTATATATGTCACACCACACATCAAAATCAAGGAAAAACAGTAATATAAATATTGAGGAACCCAGTTGGGTCCCCACAACCTGTTTCCCTGCATCCACAGATGTTAATCCTCATCAATAATATTATTTCACATCAATATGAAATATTAGAACAAATAATCGATCAACGATGTAATCATATCAACCAATTTTATCAACTATTCAACCAAGCAACCATCACGCAGTATAAAACAATTAAAAAAAACTCGTTTATATAAAAATATAAACGAAGCAGAGTTAGTGAGTTTACTCACCTCGGTTTGTTAATCGTTAAATAACGATCAATGGTTGATTGATCCGACCAGACATTTAATTTTGTTAAAATTTCCAACGAGCCCCAAATGATCCCAAACCAACTTCATAGCATAGCTCGCATCCGAATGATTCCAACGTGACTTGCCATTTGAAAATACAATGACGTATGTACAAGTTATTATAAATTGTATACAGTATTTAAGTTAAATTTAAAACTAAATTTTATTACTAAAATTATTGGGCCTTACCATATAAAGGCAGACCATCTTCCCATTCTGGACACTTACGCATTCTTTGCTTTCTATGCTTTCAGCTTTGTACCAAACGTTGGCCACATTCTCTTTTTTTTTTCTATTTAAAACTGCGCCTTCCGATTTCATATCAGCCCACGAAACCCCCAAGACCCGCTTCCACTACCCAATTTAAACACGCAATTTCAATCCCTCATACATAACTTTCCCAATTCTTCTTCTCGGAAAAAATATGAATGGTGCTTGGCTTCTGTAAATATGCTGCCGCCGTCCAACCGGGGCATCGGAGTCCACGCTATCGGTCCTCTCAGGACCGCCGCTCCCTCTGCTTCATACGCCAGTGAGCCTGGCCGTTATTAACCCGCCATCCCACCTGAGTTTTGCTTCAATCGGAAAACCTACCTTTGTCAAAATGAATACCTCAGACCAAGTTAAGTCCTCTGACAACTGCTGCTTGGTCCGTTGTTCCTCACCTCTGCCAAAGCCGGCGGTGGCGGTCCCCAGCTCCTTCCTACTGGTTGCGATGGTCATCCCAAATGCTGCTGTCAATATTTGGAATAGCTCAGATCTGCATCGCATCCATCTGCGAGTACTCCATCGTGAAATACGATCTCCAGTAAGTCCGTATTCAGTTTGTTCGAAACTTTAAATGGGAGGTTTTAATTTGTTTTGAATTCCCTTTGGAAGCATTGTTTTAGTTCAGCCATTATTTTACTGCTCGTAGTTTTGAGGATAAAAGATTTGATAAAAGGACTCAATGGATATTGTTTTCAGAAATACTTAGTGGAGTATGGTTTTGTTTGAGAATTTAACTCCTGCGTGTCCATTTATAGTCGAATTGATCTTTGCCAGTCAAGTCTCGTACACTATAGATTGTTTAGCTTAGGGTAGACACAGTATTGAGTTTTCACTTCATTGTCTTAGTTGATTTTGAAAGTGTAGCATTTGAAAGCGTAGCCTATGTAGAGGGAGACTTATTTTAGGGTAGCTGTTTGAATCTTCATATAACTAGTAGCTGTATTGATTTTGAAAGCCTGGACAATGATAGATTGGCCTGTGTTCGAAAAGAGAAGCGTACGAAACTTCACTACCAAGGTAACATATTATTATTTTATATAAATGAACACTGGAGTTGCAACACATATATATTTGATGATTCCTTCAGTATGAAGCTTTTAAGTTGGGTACATGGATTAGGTCGGCTCTACAGTATATGTTAGGGTGATTTAGGTTGACAACATTTCTTTTTAAGTCATTAGTTACTTAATTCAGTTAAAATAGTCTATTTGATTTTAATACTAAGTATTAGATTACAAGTTGGTTCTTGTTAAAAGTCAATGATCAGATTTTGAACAATTGTAATGCAACTCAGCCGAAATTCAGGGGTGAACATACCATGTTAATAAAGATTATTATCGCTGAAATCTTATGATTATAAACCAAACAAGAAATAAAAACATGCACACAATAGATTAGTCATCGAAATGTTAACTGTGTGTTCTTTCTTCTAATACTTCACTGATAAAAATCTCAGTTTGACATCATGTTTCCAAATTCCACAGGATGACAGAAGGTCAAGCCGAAAAGTTTGAAGGCAACATGTTCCAATACTTATGCTGGATTGCTTTGTTTTGACATATGAGCTTGTACGGCCATGTGAAAGGATATATATGAATGGATATAATTTTTCCCTTCTGATTTAGCCAAAACATTTAGCTAAAATGATATGCCAGATTTTGTTGAACATAGACCAAATATGTAATGAGATTTCTGACTTCAAATACCTGCTGTATTGTGGAGATTTCGAAATAACACAGCATATCCAGCAATGAAGATTTTGACATACTGTAAAAATAAATCTTATACAATATTTTGCTAGCGAAGTGATTTTGACAGAAAATAAACATGTCCTACTGTTTGGATATGCAATGAACTTAACAAGATTTTCAAAGATTTTCGAAGAGCTTTGAAACCACATTTTCAAAGAAGATATTTAGATAAGATATGCATACTGATTTTTATTTATTTAGTTGAACGTGGCTTCTCTTAAAATATACAATATATGTTTATTTGAATTTTATAAAAGTAAAGTTTAATATAAGCTGTTACGAAAACTTCATTCATGTACGAACTGCTACAGACAGAAATAAGAGTACGGTCGTGTCCAGCGAGGAACCACGATCCTAAAAGTATAATAATATCGGTAGTTTAACTTATATTATGAAACCCCACAATATTGATATAGGGTGCAAAATACTCCAGATAAAATGTTGTGTATTTAGTTAATTAAAAATTACAGTAAAATTCTAAAAATTAAATTATAACTTCGCCCCAAAAAGGATCTTGTCCAAATTCAAGACCGATATTTAAATATATTTAAATAACCGTTATGGCCTATATACGATTCCACAGCGACTTTCTGAAAATTTGACTTGGACATAAAACAAAATCTACAATACGAAATCTCAGTTTTTTTTCTTCATTAGAAAAATATAATCAAATAGATCTGAACGTTTCTTGTTTTAAAGAAATCCGACTTATAACGAATCCTGTATACTCAGTTGAAGTTTAAATCGTAAATTACGAACTACCGCGACCTTTTCGAGCTCGTTTTAAATTATATTATAAATTATACCTTTAAATATCGTTTAATTAAATAAATTCCTATATATAATTTAAATAAAATATTTAAAACAAGTTTAAATATTCAGAATTCAACGGCTGAAAATCCGGGTCGTTACATTCCTTCCCCCTTAAAAAAATTTCGTCCTCGAAATTGCTAAGGTAGGAAAAGATGCTACATACCCTATTAACTAGGTCCAAAAATCCCTTATTTTCTTCTTGACTTCAGTTTAACTGGACCAATTTATTTCAATTAAAATATTTATTTATTCTTACTAAAGAAAATTTTCAAAAATTCTGAAAATTTTCTAGCACTTTAAATTCTGAAAAATTTCGACAGCATCTCCACTGCACGGCTCAATCGGTACAACCACAACTCGCCTTTCTAGGCCTTCTCCAATCCAAAAGAAAATCAAAAGGCCAAGCGGCTTTCCCCATAGGCTCATAAAATCATCAAACCCAAGAAATATTGTAAACGTGTACCTTTTTGTCGGGCAGAAATTCTATCTCTTGCCTTTGTTTCCATTCAATATCTGCTCAGCATTCATATATCCATTTCCATCGATTCCAAATCAATTCAGCTCTTAGTTTCCCATTCGCTAATTAATTTCCTGATTAGTTCACTCTTATTCTATAACACAAACTTGATTTCTATTTCAAAACCAATTTACTTATCCTGCTTGGGTTCGAATTCATCACCCTTGATTCCAATTTACCACATCCAACATATATATTCAACTTGCTTATTCATATGTCGAATTCATCTTAATAATTCATATCCTTCTTTTCTCTATATTTCACCCACGATTATATCTAATCAAATCAAGTTTCTTTTAACTTAACTCAAGGTGAATTTTACTTTATTTTGTTCACTTCCACCTTTTAAATCTATTTATCTTCATTAGTTAGATCTAAATTCAGAATTTAAATTCCCTGGTTTTATTTCAAAATCAGTTTGACATCAATCATATAAATATCAAATCTCATTTGGAAATTTAATCAAATCATGGTTTCTTTTCTCAAAACAATTCATAACCAACTTTACGGTAGCAATCCGTCACTCACAAACTTGAAAATGAATACCGATAATGTCGCGATCCATTATCAGATTTATTTTCTCGCCGCTGGAGTGATTTCAGTGCTTAATCCCTTTCGAAATCCATTTAAACCATTCTTATTCAAAAATACTTTAAATTAATGTTATATTACTTTATAAAAATACTTCAGAAAATATTTATAATCCTCCGGGATTTAAGTTCCAAATTCCGGTTTGAATCCAATTGTAATTCAGCTTATTTGTATATCCGATTCTTATACAAATTCAATTTGGTTTATATAACCATTCCGGTATTATAATCTCATTTGATTATAATAACAACCAACCAGATTAATAATTTCAGAAAATTATTCCTTTTATATCAAAAATAGTTTTGGGCAAAATTAATTCATTTACCCCTTTTAAAACGATACTGTGTCGAATTGTTTTGTTTGAGAGTTTAGAAACACCTATCAATACAGTTGTACATCCTGTATCGACCAGAATTCATGAACCACACAACAAACCAGTCAACACAATATAAAACAAATTTTCTATCAAATCTACAAATACGCGCCCATATATATATACTCAAACTCAATCCAGGGTATTACTAACCCATCTCTATTGAGTCACGCCACAGAGCCAAGGTTATCACTCAACCTTCGGCTCTAATACCAAATGTAACGTCCCGCAAATCCGTACTCTTTGAGTCGACTAATAATACTACATGTCCAACCCAAATTGCACAGAAATACGAATCATTATTAGAAAGAAGTTAGAGGATGAAAAATAGAAAGAAAGAAATATTAGAATAGAAGGAAGCGAAGATCACACACTCACAGCGGAACGAATAAAATATATTAGATAACATAAACTTTGAAATACAAATCCGTAACTGTATATACATACCATTATCTGAGCATAACGGTTATCCCTGGAACAGTTATAAACACATGTTTCCAGATACAACATAGTACACAGTGGAAAATATGATAGTCTATAGCTAACTGGTGAAGCCTCCTGCTTCGAGCTCCTCCAAGTGAATCTGAAAAATCCCGACTATTTGACTGCCCGTACAAATTTAGGCACCCAAGAGTTTAGGGAAAACAAACAAAATAAACTCTGGGTCAGTCATGGGACTGGTGTGAGTAAACTCCAACCATTTGTTTAACTTTCGAAATCCTTTTGAAAGAAATGATAATCGTAAGACCGATCCACACATAAACATGGATGGTTTTTACCTTACGATAACTAGAAATATTTTTGATATCAAATCCAGTGATATTATAATAATGTCTACATCAAATAAATAGAATCTAGCGGAACGCTTGCATCTCACGCTCCATATATAATATAAAATCAAAAACCGCAGGGCGCTTATTGGAGATTGGATTTCCAACATGACAAGGTATGGGACCACCTTCCGATAGTGTATCTCTAGAGGCGAATACACTGGGTTCAACAAGAACATCTTGCAACTCGGCCCTCACATGACCGATCACTCATTTCGCTTGAGTGTATCGAATGTATATCACCAACGGTTGGGATCACCAACCGTTTTCTCGAAAGGCACAACATCTATAGATTAAAGAAGTAAGTGGAATCTCTCTAGTTAGGTGATTATACATCCTAATGGGGGCGACCCACATAGCCATGCTGCCTCCCCGATTTTTGTCAATTCCGAGTTGTGAGGCTTGAGGTTTCAATTAATAGAACAACCCTTGCATTTTTCTCCGTCTTCATAATCTCTTCAACATAAGTTGATTCGTAACGCTTATGCCAATACGGAGTGGTTTTCAGATATTAAATCTGATCCCGGTCTCTCCATATTGACAACGGAGGTATAAAATAAATCAAAACTTTGATAGTCGGTGATTTAACTATCAAAGAAACATCCATACAATCAACGGTCCTATTTCCAATTGGAAATTCTACCGATATATGTTTATTTGAATTTTATAAAAGTAAAGTTTAATATAAGCTGTTACAAAAACTTCATTCATGTATGAACTGCTACAGACAGAAATATGAGTATGGTCGTGTCCAACGAGGAACCACGATCCTAAAAATATAATAATATCGGTAGTTTAACTTATATTATGAAACCCCACAATATTGATATAGGGTGCAAAATACTCCAAATAAAATGTTGCGTATTTAATTAATTAAAATTTATAGTAAAATTCTAAAAATTAAATTATAACTACGCCTCAAAAGGATCTTGTCCAAATTCAAGACAGATATTTAAATATATTTAAATAACCATTATGGCCTATATACGATTCCACAACGACTTTCTAAAAATTTGACTTGGACATAAAACAAAATCTACAATACGAAATCTCAGTTTTTCTTCTTTATTAGAAAAATATAATCAAATAGATCTGAACGTTTCATGTTTTAAAGAAATCCGACTTATAACGAATCCTATATACTCAGTTGAAGTTTAAATCATAAATTATGAATTACCGCGACCTTTTCGAGCTCGTTTTAAATTATATTATAAATTATACGTTTAAATATCATTTAATTAAATAAATTCCTATATATAATTCAAATAAAATATTTAAAACAAGTTTAAATATTCAGAATTCAACGGTGGAAAATCTGGGTCATTACATTCCTTCACCCTTAAAATAATTTCGTCCTCGAAATTGCTAAGGTAGGAAAAGATACTATATACCGTATTAACTAGGTCCAAAAATCCCTTTTTTTGTTTCTTCTTGACTTCAGTTTAACTGGACCAATTTATTTCAATTAAAATATTTATTTATTCTTGCTACCGAAAATTTTCAAAAATTCTGAAAATTTTCTAACACTTTAAATTCTGAAAAATTTCGACAGCATCTCCACTGCACGGCTCAATCGATACAACCACAAATCGCCTTTCTAGGCCTTCTCCAATCCAAAAGAAAATCAAAAAGTCAAGCGGCTTGCCCCATAGGCTCATAAAATCATCAAACCCGAGAAATATTGTAAACATGTACCTTTTTGTTGGGCAGAAATTCTATCTCTTGCCTTTGCTTCCATTCAATATCTACTCAGCATTCATATATCCATTTCCATCGATTCCAAATCAATTTAACTCTTAGTTTCCCATTCCTAATTAATTTCCTGATTAGTTCACTCTTATTCTATAACTCAAACTTGATTTCTATTTCAAAACCAATTTACTTATCTTGCTTGGGTTCAAATTCATCACCCTTGATTCCAATTTACCACATCCAACATATATATTCAACTTGCTTATTCATATGTCGAATTCATCTTAATAATTCATATCCTTCTTTTCTCTATATTTCACCCATGATTATATCTAATCAAATCGAGTTTCCTTTAACTTAATCCAAGGTGAATTTTACTTTATTTTGTTCACTTCCACCTTTTAAATCTGTTTATCTTCATTAGTTAGATCTAAATTCAGAATTTAAATTCCCTGGTTTTATTTCAAAATCAATTTGAAATCAATTATATAAATATCAAATCTCATTCGGAAATTTAAATCAAATCATGGTTTCTTTTATCAAAACAATTCATAACCAACTTTACGGTAGCAATCCGTCACTCAAAAACTTGAAAATGAATACCGATAATGTCGCGATCCATTATCAGATTTATTTTCTCGCACTGGAGTGATTTCAGTGCTTAATTCCTTTCGAAATCCATTTAAACCATTCTTATTCAAAAATAATTTAAATTAATGTTATATTACTTTATAAAAATACTTCAGAAAATATTTCTAATCCTCCGGGATTTAAATTCCAAATTCTGGTTTGAATCCAATTGTAATTCAGCTTATTTGTATATCCGATTCTTATACAAATTCAAATTGGTTTATATAACCATTCCGGTATTATAATCTCATTTGATTATAATAACAACCAACCAGATTAATAATTTTAGAAAATTATTCCTTTTATATCAAAAATAGTTTTGGGAAAAATTAATTCATTTACCCCTTTTAAAACGACACTGTGTCGAATTGTTTTGTTCGAGAATTTAGAAACACCTATCAATACAGTTGTACATCCTGTATTGACCAGAATTCATGAACCACCCAACAAACTAGTCAACACAATATAAAACAAATTTTATATCAAATCTACAAATACGCGCCCATATATATATATACTCAAACTCAATCTAGGGTATTACTAACCCCATCTCTATTGAGTCATGCCACAGAGCCAAGGTTATCACTCAACCTTCGGCTCTGATACCAAATGTAACGTCCCACAAATCCGTACTCTTTGAGTCGACTAATAATACCACATGTCCAACCCAAATTGCACAGAAATACGAATCATTATTAGAAAGAAGTTAGAGGATGAGAAATAGAAAGAAAGAAATATTAGAACAGAAGGAAGCGAAGATCACACACTCACAACGGAACGAATAAAATATATTAGATAACATAAACTTTGAAATACAAATCAGTAACTGTACATACATACCATTATCAGAGCACAACGGTTATCCCTGGAACAGATATAAACACCAGTTTCCAGATACAACATAGTACACAGCGGAAAATATGATAGTCTGTAGATAACCTGTGAAGCCTCCTGCTTCGAGCTTCTCCAAGTGAATCTGAAAAAAATCCCGACTACTTGACTGCCCGTACAAATTTAGGCACCCAAGAGTTTAAGGAAAACAAACAAAATAAACTCTGGGTCAGTCATGGGACTGGTATGAGTTAACTCCAACCATTTGTTTAACTTTCGAAATCCTTTTGAAAGAAATGATAATCGTAAGACCGATCCACACATAAACATGGATGGTTTTTTACCTTACGATAACTAGAAATATTTTTGATATCAAATCCAGTGATATTATAATAATGTCTACATCAAATAAATAGAATCTAGCGGAACACTTGCATCTCACGCTCCATATATAATATAAAATCAAAAACCGCAGGGCGCTTATTGGAGATTGGATTTCCAACATGACAAGGTATGGGACCACCTTCCGATAGTATATCTCTAGAGTAGAATACATTGGGTTCAACAAGAACATCTTGCAACCCGGCCCTCACATGACCGATCACTCATTTCGCTTGAGTGTATCGAATGTATATCACCAACGGTTGGGATCGGCAACCGTTTGCCCAAAAGGGACAGCATCGATAGATTAAATAAGTAAGTGGAATCTCTCAAGATAGGTGATTATACATCCTAATGGGGGCGACCCACATAGCCATGCTGCCTGCCCGATTTTTGTCAATTCCGGGTTGTGAGGCTTGAGGTTTGAATTAACAGAACAACCCTAGCATTTTTCTCCGTCTTCATAATCTCTTCAACATAAGTTGATTCGTAACGCTTATGCCAATATGGAGTGGTTTTCAGAGATTAAATCTGATCTCGGTCTCTCCATATTGACAACGGAGGTATAAAATAAATCAAAACTTTGATAGTCGGTGATTTAACTATCAAAGAAACATCCATACAATCAACGGTCCTATTTCCAATTGGAAATTCTACCGATCAAGCATCAAACAACACTGGGCCCCTTTAATCAATTCCTGATTATATTATTATTTCAAATTCCTATTTCCCTATCTTTCGTATCTTTTTGAAACTCGATTTCCCTTTTGGTTCTTTGACAAACATTTCCAATAAGTAATTTCTTTATTCGAGAAAATATCTCTTTTCCCCATTTAGAAAACATTTCTATATATATATTAGCGAACCCTTATTTTCTCTATTCGGAAAATATGCAGCATTAATATTGGAAAATATTTCCAAATTCTCTTTCTTAATTCCTCATTGACCAATTCATTTCATTTTCTATACATAGAAAATATCACTCATTTTATTGGAAAAAAAACCATTTCAAATTCTTTTAAATTAACGCAATGTTATAAACATCGTTATTATAACTTAAAACATTAACCAATTATTAACTAACCAGAATGTTAACCAATCTTCACTATCGAATCTTAACCATTTCTCCATCAATCATGAAGTCAATGAAGTTGGGGTATAATTACCTCTCAGACCTTAATTGAACAACATTCTCAACTTTGAAATAGTCAAAGCTCACCATTTCAAACAAACCATCGCTTACGCGACTCTCGGATTCAATATAAGAACACACTTCTTTTATAGAAAAATATTGATTATAATGGTAGCGTTATAATCGTTGTTTTCCAAATATTTGATTTATAAAACATTTCTTTTAACAACAGCGTTACAATCGTTGTTTAGAATTATAGAACACTTATTATAACAATAGCGTTAAGATCGCTGTTAAAACAGCTATTATAATGGCTGCGTTAAAATTTCTATTTAGATTTACCAAAACATTTATTATAATGGCAGCGTTAAAATCACTGTTTGGATATATAAAACAAATATTATGATAGTAGCATTATAATCGCTGTTTAGATTTTACAAACATTTTAATAAAGTTCGACATTGTTGAATTCTAAGTATACGCCCTTGAATTTAGCTTAATTTATCTAGATTCTAATCTTTGGGATAAAACCCATCGTTTCCCTTTTGAAACAATCTCCCACTTCCTTTCTCATTCAATTTCCTTTTTGAATTCATATTTCAAATTCTCCAATTTTTCCATATAAATATACTCATTTACGAAAAAATTGCTTTATATCCTTATTCACTTCAAACGTGAATATCATTTTATAAAATCAAATCAGTGGATGATGTTACGATCAAATTTCCTTTCATACTTTATATTTTTAACCTTTCATACACAATCTCTTTTTATTTCCAAATATTTAAAATCTCATTTTTTTTATTCCAATCATTTAAAAACCTCCTTCAATACTTCCTTTATAATTTTCTATGTTCAATTCTTCTTTCAAATGTTGGTTTCAAATCCCATTTCCACTTTCCCATGTAAATTCATATTTGGATTTATATTTCAAATTATCCAACAATAACTAATTTACTTAATTTATATACTCGTCTAAAATCAACTTCTTGTTTTAATGAAACAAGTTTCTACCTTTTTACTATATTCGAAATAACACTTCAATTTTTGGAAAAATATATTTTCTTTTTAAATCTCAAATTTAATTTTCTATTCGAGAATATTTTATGGTATTTAAATACTAAAATTCTAGGGCCAGGGTAAATCAAACATAACAAAGTCAATCACTGGCTATATATGTCACACCACACATCAAAATCAAGGAAAAACAGTAATATAAATATTGAGGAACCCAGTTGTGTCCCCCCAACCTGTATCCCTGCATCCATAGATGTTAATCCTCATCAATAATATTATTTCACATCAATATGAAATATTAGAACAAATAATCGATCAACGATGTAATCATATCAACCAATTTTATCAACTATTCAACCAAGCAACCATCACGCAGTATAAAATAATTAAAAAAAACTCATTTATATAAAAATATAAATGAAGCAGAGTTAGTGAGTTTACTCACCTCGGTTCGTTAATCGTTAAATAACGATCAATGGTTGATTGATCCGACCAGACATTTAATTTTGTTAAAATTTCCAACGAGCCCCAAATCATCCCAAACCAACTTCATAGCATAGCTCGCATCCGAATGATTCCAACGTGACTGGCCATTTGAAAATACAACGACGTATGTACAAGTTATTATAAATTGTATACAGTATTTAAGTTAAATTTAAAACTAAATTTTATTATTAAAATTATTGGGCCTTACCGTATAAAGGCAAGACCATCTTCCCATTCTGGACCCTTACGCATTCTTTGCTTTCTATGCTTTCAGCTTTGTACCAAACGTTGTCCACATTCTCTTTTTTTTCTATTTAAAACTGCGCCTTCCTATTTCATATCAGCCCACGAAACCCCCAAGACCTGCTTCCACTACCCAATTTAAACACGCAATTTCAATCCCTCAGACATAACTTTCCCAATTCTTCTTCTCGAAAAAAATACGAATGGTGCTTGGCTTCTGTAAATTTGCTGCCGTCGTCCAATCGGGGCATCGTAGTCCACGCTGTCGATCCTCTCAGGACCGCCACACCCTCTGCTTCGTACGCCAGTGAGCCTGGCCGCCATTAACCCGCCATCCCACTAGAGTTTTGCTTCAATCGGAAAACCTACCCTTGTCAAAACGAATACCTCAGAACAAGTTAAGTCCTCCGACAACTGCTGCTTGGTCCGTTGTTCCTCACCTCTGCCAACGCCGGCGGTCCCCAGCTCCTTCCTACTGGTTGCGATGGTCATCCCAAATGCTGCTGTGAATATTTGGAATAGCTCATATCTGCATTGCACCCATCTGCGAGTACTCCATCGTGAAATACGATTTCCAGTAAGTCCGTATTCAACATGTTCGAAACTTTAAATGGGAGGTTTTAATTTGTTTTGAATTTCCTTTGGAAGCATTGTTTTAGTTCAGCCATTATTTTACTGCTCTTAGTTTTGAGCATAAAAGATTTGATAAAAGGACTCAATGGATATTGTTTTCAGAAATACTTAGTGGAGTATGGTTTTGTTTGAGAATTTAACTCCTGCGTTGCCATTTATAGTCGAATTGATCCTTGCCAGTCAAGTCTCGTACACTATAGATTGTTTAGCTTAGGGTAGACATAGTATTGAGTTTTCACTTCATCGTCTTAGTTGATTTTGAAAGCATAGCATTTTAAAGCGTAGTCTGTGTAGAGGGAGACTTATTTTAGGGTAGCTGTGTGAATCTTCATTTCACTAGTAGCTGTATTGATTTTGAAAGCCTGAACAATGATAGATTGGACTGTGTTCGAAAAGAGAAGCGTACGAAACTTCACTACCAAGGTAACATATTATTATTTTTTATAAATGAACAGTGGAGTTGCAACACATATATATTTGATGATTCCTTCAGTATGAAGCTTTTAAGTTGGGTACATGGATTAGGTCGGCTCTACAGTATATGTTAGGGTGATTTAGGTTGACAACATTTCTTTTTAAGTCATTAGTTACTTAATTCGGTTAAAATAGTCTATTTGATTTTAATACTAAGTATTAGATTACAAGTTGGTTCTTGTTAAAAGTCAATGATCAAATTTTGAACAATTGTAATGCAACTCAGCCGAAATTCAGGGGTGAACTTACCATGTTAATAGAGATTATTATCGCTGAAATCTTATGATTATAAACCAAACAAGAAATAAAAACATGCACACAATAGATTAGTCATTGAAATGTTAACTGTGTGTTCTTTCTTCTAATTCTTCACTGATAAAAATCTCAGTTTGACATCACGTTTCCAAATTCCACAGGATGACAGAAGGTCAAGCTGAAAAGTTTGAAGGCAACGTGTTCCAATACTTATGCTAGATTGCTTTGTTTTGACATATGAGGTTGTACACCCATGTGAAAGGATATATATGAATGGATATAATTTTTACCTTCTGATTTAGCCAAAACATTTAGCTAAAATGATATGCCAGATTTTATTGAACATAGACCATATCTGTAATGAGATTTCTGACTTCAAATACCTGCTATATTGTGGAGATTTTGAAATGACACAGCATATCCAGCAATGAAGATTTTGACAGACCGTAAAAATAAATCTTATACAATATTTTGCTAGCGATGTGATTTTGACAGAAAATAAACATGTCCTACTGTTTGGATATGCAATGAACTTAACAAGATTTTCAAAGATTTTCGAAGAGCTTTGAAACCACATTTTCAAAGAAGAGATTCAAAGAAGATATGCATACTGATTTTTTTTATTTAGTTGAACGTGACTTCTCTTAAAATATACAATACATGTTTATTTGAATTTTATAAAAGTAAAGTTTAATATAAGCTGTTACGAAAACTTCATTCATGTACGAACTGCTACAGACAGAAATAAGAGTACGGTCGTGTCTAGCGAGGAACCACGATCCTAAAAATATAATAATATCGGTAGTTTAACTTATATTATGAAACCCCACAATATTGATATACGATGCAAAATACTCCAAATAAAAATGTTGCGTATTTAATTAATTAAAAATTACACTAAAATTCTAAAAATTAAATTATAACTACGCCTCAAAAGGATCTTGTCCAAATTCAAGACCGATATTTAAATATATTTAAATAACCGTTATGACCTATATACGATTCCACAGCGACTTTCTGAAAATTTGACTTGGACATAAAACAAAATCTACAATACTAAATCTCAGTTTTTCTTCTTCATTAGAAAAATATAATCAAATAGATCTGAATGTTTCTTATTTTTAAAGAAATCTGAGTTATAACGAATCCTGTGTACTCAGATGAAGTTTAAACCGTAAATTACGAACTACCGCGGCCTTTTCGAGCTCATTTTAAATTATATTATAAATTATATGTTTAAATATCATTTAATTAAATAAATTCCTATATATAATTCAAATAAAATATTTAAAACAAGTTTAAATATTCAGAATTCAACGGCTGAAAATCCGGGTCGTTTCAATGAAAAAGTCGAAGATATGAAGACGATGGTTGAAGACCATAGATCTTCACATCGTTTGGATGATTACTGATGCTTGATTGGGAGGCATCCCAAGACAAGGTAATAAGCGGTGATCGTCCAGACGTACTTGGAGATCAACCGGATATGCGAGGACCTCCCTCCTATATTGGACATATGGGACGTGGAATAAGGTGCCTCCGGTTTCGTTCAGACCCAAAACGAACTTGTAAATGGATGTTTGTCTGACATTGTATTTTATTCTGTGGTTATTGATCTCTATTAAATATATATCTATTTGGTGGCGGATAATTTATTCTCTGGCTTAACACCCTTCTCTGAGACGTACGAGCTTAGAGGTTATATATCGATAGACTCAGTCGCATGGCGTGAATTGCCTGTGTGACATGCTGAGATGCAGTGACCAAGGCTTTTGTTGAAAAAGCAGGGCCTTGTGGTTGATGATCAAAGAACGGATTTAATTTAGCATAGCTCTGTGTATGGCGTTAATTCGCGAGCCTCACACCCCGGGTATGAACCAGAAACTGGAGAGGACCTCAGGGAGGACATGCATTTCTTTCTAGCTAGGAGTGGTGTCATGGTATGGAGCCTAGGCATTTTTACTTATGTGAATGATGGAAAGCGAGGCGCCTCGATTATATTGGTCACTACGGTGCCGATGGATGGTTTGGTCGATATATGACCAGTTTACACCCCATAGGGCGGGGAAATGTATTGTTCAGGCATTATAATCCACTTCGTGTGGACCAACCCTGATGATCCAGGGGCAGTTGCGGTTGTATCCTGAGGCTCGGGCTAGAGAGTCTCGAATGCGGTAAGAACGATCCCTTACATTGGTTCGTGGTGGAAATCCAACTTCCAATACGACATGTGCGGTTTTGATTGTAAAACTAGTATGTCGACATAATAGCATGAGGTACTATGCCGTCTATGATTGGTATTATGATTGAAATTGTTTTCGAAACATATATGCACTAGTAATAATATCAAATGATTTTGTTTTATACGTATCAAGCATATTTTGGCCATTATAAGGTAAAACTCTATCCTCTGGTTTATGTTGCATTGTGTGATGGGACTTGAGTCTTATAATGGCTTCATTTTCTATGAAAAACATTACGGTTTTTAAATGATTTACTTTACTTATGCACTAGCAAT
Organism: Allium sativum; assembly: GCA_030737875.1. NCBI lineage: Eukaryota > Viridiplantae > Streptophyta > Magnoliopsida > Asparagales > Amaryllidaceae > Allium > Allium sativum. The sequence goes on from CM060918.1 coordinate 326,354,862, forward strand.
CCAATGGAGTAAACCCAATCCGCTTTAGCCGCATGGTCCTGTGATTAACCTTGTTGTTAAATAGGTTAAGTAAGATTTCTCACACCAGTCTTACGACTGACTCGTAGTTCGTTTCACTTGCAAACTCGGGTGCCCCTATTTTCTACATGTGCAGCCTTGTATTCAGGTTTTAGCAGGCTCATTCTGGATAGCTACGGAGTTGAAGATGGATTCTATCATTTCTATTATGCTGTTCAGACTTTGTTATGTATATTATGTTTGATTCTGCTGCAGACATTTTATATAAAGCTGAAACTGTATTTTGTACTAAGTATGATCCTGTTATACTGTGTAACTCTGATAATTATATTTGTTCCAGTGTAATTTATTATACATTATCTGGTGTAATGATATATTTCTATTCTGATGTTATTGTTTATGTGTTATATTCCAAAGATTATCCTTGCTTTCGTGGCATGGGAGTTTAGGGTCATCACATCTGGTATCAGAGTTATGGTTAATCTTAGTTCAAGAATATAACATATTAACGAATTCGTCCGAAATAGAATCAATAGTATTCTAGGGCGAGTAACTCATTACAGGTAGGATCAGTAAGATCCTAGGATGAGCATTGCAAAATAAAATATACCCCAATAGATGCATATACATTTAAATATATGTCTCTATGCTTTACAATATCTTTTTTGTTGGCCTGACTCTTTGTCTGCTATTTGCATACATAGTAGAAAATGAGTGGTAGAAGCAGAAGAAGTAATTCTATGGTTCAACAATCTAATGAGCCAATCGTGCTCCTAAGCAAGAATCAGATATAGAAGTTTTAGTAAAGAAGTATCGAAATCTGGGTAGATTACCATTCTTTGGCAAAGAATCCATTATCGAGACACAAGCATGGATGCGTTCTGCTGAGAGAATTTTAGAAGGTTTAAATCTGAGGGATGACCAGAAAAGATTACTGGCATCTTGGGCACTCAAAAACGAAGTTTTAATCTGGTGGGAAGTGGTTACTAAGAATAATCCAGAAGGTAATATTACCTGGGATAGATTTAAAGAATTTTTCAATGAAAGATTTATTCCTCCAGAAGCAACAGAGCGGCTATACAATGAGTTCCACTATCTGAAACACGGAGATATGACCATTCAGGAGTATCAGGATAAATTCAGCAGACTTTCTCATTTTGCCCCGAAGCTAATTGAAGATCCTTTGAGGAAAAATCTGAGTTTTATTAACGGGCTTCAAAGAATGTACAAAAATTGTGTAATTGCACACGTGAATCTTCCTTTTTCTGAAATGATATATATGGCTTATCGCTATGAGGATCTCGATAAGCAAGGTCTTTTGGAGGGCGAAGAGGAAGTCAGTTCTAGCAACAAAAGGAAGTCTGAAGCTGATAGCCCAGAGGCAAGTACACAGCCGGAGGTAAGTACACAGCCGGAGGCAAGTACGACGTTTGAGGTCAGTAAGAAACCTCAAGCCAATAGGAAAATGGTTAAATCTGAGAAAGAACCAGTGACGATGACCACATGCTCTAACTACAATAAGCAAGGACATTTGTCGATAAGTTGCAGATCTCTAAATAAACGAAGAAAGGATGGATCTAAATCCAATGAGAAGTTTCAAGAGAGCAGAAAATGCAATCTTTGCCATCAGTCTGGCCATGTAAAGCAAGATTGCTGGCTGTTAAAAGCGACCAAAGTGGCTCAGGTCAATAAAGTGGTAGAAAATCCAGCACCCTCAGCTAGTCAGGGAAGGCCAGATGTTTTGGAAGGCACGCTTACTGTCAGGGATATTCCAGTTAAAGTGTTGTTTGATACAGGTGCGTTACGAAGCTTTATTGCAAGTAATGCGGTTAAGAAATTGGATTTGAAACTGAAAAAGCTCAAAGAACCCATCCGTTTCCATAACCCGATTGGGGGTTCCCTTAATCTTAGTTGGATTTGTGGGGTGCCTATCTCTTTTTCCCGTTATCGGTTCCCTACCATCTCGATCGTCATGAATTTTACTGAATTTAATCTTATTTTAGGATTGGATTGGTTAACCAAATATGAAGCTGAAGTTAAATGTGCCAAGAGAGTTGTTAAGGCAAAGATTAAATCAGGGTACTACATAACCATACCATGTGAAGGTCCAAATTCGGATAGAAAAGACTTTTGGGCAGCTTTTGATGTTTCTTCTGGTTCAATAGAAAATATTCCTATCGTCACAGAAAATATTCCTGTCGTCAAAAATTGTAACAACCTGGATTTTTTTTACCACGTGCTAAGACAAGAATAAAGGCAGAATTTAATTATAAAATCTGAATCAGGGGAAACGGGCTATGCCATTGCGTTCGTCTCGGAAAAATACGCGAAATAGAGTCCGAGTTTTCGAGAATCGGAGTCCGTATGGCCCAGTTATGGTCCGTCAAAGTTTTCAGAAAAATTCAAGTTCAAAAACAGTTCGAAATTCAAATCTGGAGCCAAACAGATTGGGCAGGAAAAATTCCCGCCCAAGCCCCAGGTCGACTGGGGAGTCGACACGCCTAGGGGACAGGTCGACTGCCCAGTCGACACGGGTGTCGACCTGGGTGGTCCGACCACTTTGGCATGGGTGCACCTGCTTGGCCTTGTGCTATGTTCTGATGGCCTGTGACGGATTTTGAGGGTTCAGATCTATCCTAGGGTTTATCCTACGGCCTAAACTACTCCTAATCTCTATAAAAAAAACCCTAGACCTAGCCTAAACCCTCACAAATCACTCATGCCACGAAGTGCCGCCAAAATCTATCTTGATCATGGCCTCCATCTCCAACTCCAAGAGCTCATGCATTCAAATCGGATCTGAATCAAAGGTGCTAGCTTGCTACATCAAATCAAGGGAGTGAATCAACGTTGCTATGCAAGTTTCATGACGATTCTTCAACAAAGGAGCCACCTTTCTTGGTCAAGACGATTCATGATCTTTCACTAAGCCTCGCTATGTAAGTTCTAGCTACTTCTAGATCTAAACGGTAGTTTTAATGATGGCATGGAATAAAACGAGATTAAACTAAGTATGCTAGCCTATATGAACCTTGTCATGCCTCTTTTGCTTGAACCTATGACTTTTGGCTATGCTTAGTGACTAAATCAGGCTATTCATGTTATGATTAACCTAGTTTATCTTGCAAGTTTGAATCTTTATCTATGGAATGTTAGCATGAACCTTTGGGAACCATTTGACTTGTGAAACATTGGCAAAGACTTGACTTTGGGGCTTATGCATGTAAATGAACCCAAACCCCTTATGTTATCATGCATGTTTGTGGCCAAATTCCCTTATGATACTATGCATGTTTGTGGCCAAATTCCTTTATGATACTATGCATGTTTGTGGCCAAATTCCCTTATGATAATATGCATGTTTGTGGCCAAATTCCCTTATGATAATATGCATGTTTGTGGCCAAATTCCCTTATGATGCTATGCATATTTTGAGGCCAAACCCCTTATGATACCATGCATGTTGGTGGCCAATCCCTTTTTGACATCGTGCATGTTTTGAGGCCAATATGTAGCATAGTATCCTTACTATGTTGACTCGCTTTTACTTGGGTTGGAAACACGATTTGGGGTAGGTTAGACGAGCGTGATTATGACATGATAATTTGACATGGGATTTCATGAAAATATGACACTCATGATACACCTAAATGGGGACATGACATGTGGGGTAAACATGGGACTTGAAACTAGACACGTATGAGTTGTAAGTGTAATATGGTACTAGACCAAACATGAAAGTGGCCAACTCGAGGTTGGGTTGAGTTTGTAGCATAAATCTACCCGGACCCGCCCGGCTTAACTAGTGGCTACAACCAATAGGACCCAATGTGAGTAGTTGGTCATATAGCACTTAAAACCCGAGGTTAGACTAGGTTGTGGTGTAAATCTACCCGGACCCGCCCGACTTAACTAGTAACCACAACAAAGTCTAATGTGAGAGGTTGGGGTGCATTAATCTAATTAATGCCACATGAAAAGGTTAAGTAATTTTGACTAATGACACTTAACCGATATGACATGAATGGGTAGGTTAAGTGGAACCGGACTTGATTTCTTAATGACACTTAACCATATAAGACAATTAGGGGATGGGGTTAAGTAATTTACACTTAACTAATCCGACTTGGTAATTAGATGGGGTTAAGTAACTTAGACTTAACTAATCTAAACACGGTAATTAGATGGGGCTAAGTAACCTTCACTTAACTAATCTAAGCACGGTAATTCGATGGGGTTAAGTTAAACACTTAACCAATCTAAACTTGGTAATTTAATGAGGTTAAGTAACCAATACTTAACCAACTTAACATGATAATTTAATGGGGTTAAGTAACTTATACTTAACCAATTATACATGATGATTTGATGAGGTTAAGTAACCTATACTTAACCAATCTAATATGCGGACCTGATAGGGTTAAGTCACATGACCTTTTAACTTAGGCTTAACCATTGTAATACGATTAGTGGATGGGGTTAAGCTAACCCATACTTAACCAATCCGACTCGATAATCTGATGGGATTAAGATAATCTATGCTTAATCAATCTAACATGATAATCTGATAGGGTTAAGACAAATAAATACTTAACCAATTTGACTTGATAGGGATAAGTCATGAGCTTCTTGGTACTCTTACCCAACTTGTAGGGCTAAGCCTTGAACTTGAGTACTTAGCCAATCTTGACATGATTCGTGGGCGGGTTAGGTCATAAACTTGAATGACAACACTTAACCCATTAGACAAAACCTAGCTCAGGGGACTAGGTTGAAAATCGTAGTTAACAAGGATAGTGGGAAGAGAAGCTAAGTGGTAAACCTTAGTTAAGGATAACTAAGTAATAATTCTTAGCCAAGGACATGGGACTAGTTCATAAATAGATACGGTAAGTCATCGCTTAGTATACGAGGAGGAGCAACTTATCTGACTTGGATAAAAAGCTCCAGCGAACTGGGTGACGAAGCGGTAGCTTCGGGGGACGTGAGGGTACTCTTGGTATCCCTCTGTGAGGTGGAAGGTGGTCCATGAAACCCGGCCTCACAGAGGTTAAGGTCTGCGGTAGAAGAGCCAAGAGTATGCCTTGGTTGCTATGCGAGCGACCTAAAGACTGGGATGGATTAGCGTGGAGTCGACGATACTTGTTTTTGCCCTGGATAGCACGTCGCTGACTACCTACCATCTTTAGTCAATCGTGTACGAACGGAAAGGCAGAGAACTCCCAACAGACCATGTTCTTGCTATCGAGTCATGGGTGAGGTTGGCCCATAGGAAAGTGGGGCTATAGTGGGGCCGGGATGTGGTTCTCATACATGATTATTCTTGGATTGCCTTTCAGTAGTTGAGGGAGGGGTCACGTAGGACCATAGCCATGGGTACAAAAACAGACCTTGATATCTGCACCAGCAGACGACTTAAAGCTCCCGACCGAGTTCCGTATTTCTTGATTTGCCTTGGCACGGAACTCGGATGGCACACTGAGATACATGTGCATCTAGACATGGAAAACGATTCACGATACATACGTGGGATAAAGGGCGTGGTTGACGGGTGGCATAATCCCTAGTGGCCCTAGGTGGCTAAAACCCAAACCAAGTTACGGAAACACTCATTAGGAAGCATAATCCCTAATGGTCCTAGGTGGCATAAATCCTAAGTGAACACTCGATGGTTCATGGTAAGAAAACATAACTAGATCAAGGGTAACAGTCCAAAACAACTTCAAGGATAAAATGGTACTACGTTGAGGTGGTATAGATTTACATGGGAAAGCCCGTACGGCCTACGGCAAAGGACTGAACTTATACATGGAAAGAAACATACGAGTTGGGAAAACCTACATATGCTATATATTAGGTTGACATGGACCATTACATGACATTGGGCAAGGGACATTCATAGTTAACACATGACGCGGGTTGGGATAATAGTACGAGTGGTGCAGAGCAAATATACATGATAAATACCTTGGGATGTTATACATGATAGATACCTTGGGATTGTATACTTGATAGAAACCTGACGATGTGATACCTTGATTTATCTTGACACCGTAGTTTATCATGATACCATAGTTTATCTTGCTACAGTAGTTCATCCAGTTATTTCGGTTTAGCTTATCTATCTTGTCATCATCCTTATGTTTACTTTCAGTTTATGCATGTCATGTTACCTTTACCTGTTTTTATACTGGAAGTAGATAGGGCTTACCAGTCTTTATGACTGACCCCGTTTTGTTTCGCCTCTTTGTCTTCCGTTCTCCCCCAGGTTTTCAGGGAGGAAATGATGTTGTTTAGTCCGGACCTCTTATGCTTGAAGGTCATCATGTATAGCTTGGTCTCCTCTTGGCTATGGCTGCTTCACTGCTTTATTTTGGGGAATAATTTATGAAAAGGTTTTATGCTTCTTTACTATTGCAAGACAGGTTTTGATGTATTCTGATGTAAAAGGCTTTAGACCTTATTTTATAAGGTAATGAAATTTGTTTTACTTTCGCTGTTTTATATATGTTCTGTCTTGTAATATTTCTGTGCATGTTTACCTCGATAACGCTTCACCAAACCTAGTGCATTCCCTTGGTGAGTGACCCTAGCGGAGGTGGGGTGTTACAAAAATTACGCGGATGTGTTTGAAGAAGTGGATAGCTTACCTCCGCGTAGAGAAATTGATTTCAGAATCGATCTAATTCTGAATGCAAGTGATGTAGTGAACCCTATTCGGAGAATGACTTTAAAGGAGAAAGAAGAATTAGGGGACCAGACTCAACAATTATTATCGAAAGGTCTGATCAGGCCTAGTTTCTCTAACTAGGGAGCAGTAGTGGTGTTTGTCCCAAAGTCAGATGGTTCTCTCAGACTATGTGTGGATTATCGTGACTTGAATAAGCAGACATTAAAGAATAAATATCCATTGCCGCGAATTGATGATTTGTTGGATCGTTTGAATGGGGCGCAAGTATTTTCAAGGATGGACCTAGCTACAAGTTTCCATTAGCTGCGAATTGCCGAAGAATGTGTTCCTTTGACAGCATTCAGAGGTCCAGACTTATTCTATGAGTTGTTAGTAATGTCGTTCGCCTTATGTAACGCTCCAGCCTATTTTGTTGATCTAATGAATCGAGTATTCAGAGAAGTCTTGAATAAATTCGTACTGGTCTTCATTAATGATATTCTAATCTTCTCTAAGTCAGAGAGCGAGCACGCGGAACAAGTGTTGGAAATTCTCAGAAAGAACATTTTAAAAGTTAAATTTTCTAAACATATATTCTGGAAAGAAGAAGCGAAGTTCCTTGGTTATGTTGTATCGAAGGAAGGAATTTCAGTTGATCCAAGTAAAATTTCGGCTATTCAAGATTGGAAACAACCTAGTTCACCCACAGAAGTCCGAAGTTTTCTAGGATTGGCTAGTTATTATCGAAAATTCATTAAAGATTTTTTGAAGCTATCTAGTCCATTAACGCAGCTTACTATGAAGCACACAAGATTTAATTGGACTCCAGAATGTGAAGCGTCTTTCCAAGAGCTAAAATTGAGATTGACAACTGCTCCAGTGATAACTATTATTGATGGCAATCAAGATTTGCCGTCTATACAGATGCTTCTATTGAAAATGCTAGCGCGGTATTAATGCAAAGAGGCCAAGTAGTTGCTTATGCTAGCCATCGGTTGAAACCGCATGAGAAGAGATATGCTACTCATGATCTTGAGTTGTTAGCCATCGTGTTTGCTTTGAAAATCTGGAGGCATTATCTATTGGGTGAGAAGTTTGAATTGTATAAAGGTCATAAGTCATTACAGTATTTGTTCACCTAGAAGTATTTGAATCTGAGACAACAGCGTTGGCTAGAATTTCTTGCAGCGTACGATCTAGATATATTGTATACTCCGAGGAAAGCCAATGTTGTAGCTGATGCACTTAGCAGAAAGAACTTAATCATCGCCAGTCTTATTATTACGCCTTCATTGATTGACAAGATCTCTGTTCTTCAAAAAGACGATAACTTTATTAAGGAGATGATCAAAAGAATTCAAAAGGGCGAAGTCTCCAGTTTCCAAGTGGATTGCTAAGGGGTTCTGAGATTGATAGGACGAATCTATGTTCCAGATTTTCCAGAACTCCGGAGAGAAGTACTAGATGAATGTCACAAGTCCAAGCTTAGTATTCATCCTGGAGTAAGTAAGATGTACAATGATCTCAAACGCACATTCTAGTAGAAGACGATGAATAGAGACATTTCAATATATGATGGCCGGTGTTCTACCTGTCAACAAGTCAAAATCGATCAACAGAAACTCGTCGGATTGTTACAACCATTGGAGATTCCAAATTGGAAGCGGGAGAAAATTTCCATGGATTTCATAGATGGTTTGCCCCGAACTAAGAAAGGAAAAGACAGTATATGGGTGATCATAGATCATTTCACAAAGACCGCCCATTTTATACTAGTCAGATCAAATAGAACGGCTCAGAACCTGGTGCAGATTTATTTCAAAGAGATCGTTAGATTGCATGGAGTTCCCAGTAGTATTGTTAGTGATCGTGATCCGATATTCGCTAGTAAATTCTGGGAAGCATTCCAGGCAGAGCTGGGAACAAAGTTAAACCTTAACACCGCATATCATCCTCAAACATATGGCCAAACTGAGTGGGTGAATCATATACTAGAAGATTTATTGTGGGCTTGTATTATTGATTTTGGTGGGCCGTGGGAAGATCACTTGCATTTGGCTGAGTTCTCATATAATAACAGCTACCAAGCGAGCTTGGGTATGGCACCATTCGAAGCATTGTATGGTCGACCATGTAGATCTCCCGCATGTTGGGTAGAATTAGGCAATCGATTAGTATTGGGTCCCGACATGATTCGTGAAGCTTCGGATAAAGTCGATTTCATTAAGAAGTGATTGCAAACATCTCAACGCTGACAGAAGAGTTATGTAGACTCTAGAAGAAGAGATTTAGCATTTGCTGTGGTGATTATGTTTATTTGAGAGTTTATCCGATGAGAGGAGTAGTCCGATTCGGGAAGACAGGGTAGTTGGCGCCGACATTTATTGGTCAATTTCCTATACTTGAAAGAATTGGAACTCTCGCTTATAGGGTTCAATTACCTGATTGGTTGCCAGGAGTGCATGATGTATTTCACGTATATCAACTTTGAAAGCATGTGCATGATCCAGATCTAGTTGTAGAAGAAGCGGCACAATAGGATTTGGATATTACCTCAGAATTAGCAGTGAGAAGAGAGCCACTAAAGAATATTGGCAAAGAAACCAAAGAGCTAAGGAACAAGAAGGTTCATTTAGTCAAAGTGCAGTGGAGCGGGGATCCTAGAGACTGTACATGGGAGGCAGAAGATAGCAACAAACAGGCTTATCCCAAGTGCAGAGTGGACATTTCTAATTAGCTCTAGTGCAAGGTACATTTTCAGTATATTCTATTTTCTGTTTTGTTTCCTACTTCACTGTTGTTTCCTTTTCGGGGACGAAAAGTTTTAAGTGGGGGAGATTGAAACAACCCGAAAAATTAGAACCAATTTAATTTTTTTTATTTTGGCTATTTTAATGAAATAGAATATTTAAAATGATTTATTTTAAATAATAATGACTAAAAATTTATTTAAATCGAAGGTAGAACGAATAAATTTATTTTAATTATATAACGACCCTGAAATGGCGTGGTAGTTTGAAAATTTGACTTTGAACTTTGTCTGAATGTACAGGGTTCAAAATAAATCGGATTTCAGTGAAACCAAAAATATTTAAATCTATTTAAAAATATCTTTCTAACGAATATAAAAAATCAAAATTTTATAGCGGGAATCAAAAGTTATGGCCAGTTGAATATTCGGAATAGTCGCTATGGAATAAATATAGCCTTTAAAAATAGACATTTTGCAATCGACCTCCATTTTCGATGAAACCGCTTTGGTTGGATCCGAAATGTCAAATTATTGCTAGGTTTCAAATTCCATAATTTTTGGAAATAATATGTGAGCGTGGCAAAGGAAAACGCGTTTGGTAATTTAAGTTTGAATTGGATCGATCAGAAAAGTCCATTTTTCAAACGGTCTCCAAATTCGATGACATTAATTTTTTTGGGGCCGTATCATCCCAACATAGCTAGATTTATTTTTCGGGAATTTTTGGAATCAGTATGTGGCCTCGACAAATTAAAATGTACGTTCAAATCCATATTTGAATGTTTTATATTTTAATTTAAAGAAAAACTGACTGTAATAGTCGAATGGGCCAACGAAACATATTCCATTGTGTCCGGGATGGGGATATTTAGCTAGGGGCGTCAGTCGTTGGGTTTGATTTGGAGTTCGTACAGATTTGTGGGTATTTTTGGAATTAAATAAATTTAATAATTTAAATATAAAACCCTAGCCAATCATTTTCTCCCAAACCCTCGTTCATTAAACAAATCGCGCCGCCTCTCTCTATTACGAACGACGGAAACTGTTCGTTCTTTCTCCCTTCGATTCCCCTCAAAATACTCAATGAAATTAGTTGGTTCTTTAGACAATTTTGTAGAGAATTTAATTAGCTCTAAATCCATACCAGTTTCAGAATTTATCGCGGTGTATTTCATGAGAATCGACCTCCAATGTTTGGACCTTCAAAACGTCGCCGCTGCCACATACGGCTACCGAGTTCATCGCGGCTACCACCCTCAGGCGGGGCCTTCGGCCCTCTTCAACGTGGCGTAGGCCGATTGCATCCAAGCGCTTCAGATTTCGAGAAAATTAGAAACCTAGTTTGAAACCTATACTGAAAGGTGTGGATTTTATTTTTAAAACCATTTATAACACATAAAAGCGTTGCAAAGTATGATTTTAGAATAAAAATCATATCTTTTTGCTATGTTGTCGAAATCCAGTGAAATAAGAGACATTGGACTTGTGACGACGTATTCTACGTTCTAGAAGAGACCGGAGAATTTTTGGAGCTTCCTACAATTTAAGGAGGAGTGGAACCCAGTGTGAGCAATCGAAATTCAAATTGAATGTATACGCGTTGTATAAATTATATAAGTGATGTATAAATTATATACGCATTGTATATCTCATATACGGGCATTGTATAAATTATATAAGCGATGTATAAATTATACATGCGTTGTATAAACCATATATGCATTGAATGGAATTGAATTTAAATTGAAATGGAAATAAATATATTTATATACGTACATACATACATACATACATTCATATATATATATATATATATATATATATATATATATATACCCACGTCCACAGACCATGGACGATATAAATTGATTGTGTTGTGAATGATTGATTATGGTTGAGAATGATTGATTGTGGTTGCAACAAATTTGGTTGTATTTGTGGTATATTCATTGTATTGTGAAAATGAATGATATGGCGGAAATCATTGAAATGAAAGTATTGTAATGTTGCAAGGCCTAGGATAGCAGAGGAGCCGTGCTGGACATGGTGGCGGTGCTAAATACCCTGCTATTGTAATGCTAAAATTTTCTTAAATATTCATGTGTTATAAAATATTCATGTTTGAAATAAATTGTTTGAACGATAAAAATAACATTTTTATTACATGTATGAAGTATATAAAATATTCATGTTTGAAATAAATTGTTTAAATGATAAAAATAAACAAAGGTTGAAATAAATGTTTGTTGATTGAAAATAATATTTTTATCACATATATGAAGTGGTAAAAATAACCAAAGGTTGAAATAAATATTTGTTGATTGAAAATAATATTTTTATCATGTATATGAAGTGTTAAAAATAACCACAGATTGAAATAAATATTTGTTGATTGAAAATAATATTTTTATCACGTATATGAACTGTTAAAAATAACCAAAGGTTGAAATAAATATTTGTTGATTGAAAATAATATTTTTATCACATATATGAACTGTTAAAAATAACCATAGGTTGAAATAAATATTTGTTGATTGAAAATAATATTTTTATCACACATATGAAGTGTAAAAAATAACCATGGGTTGAAATAAATATTTTTGATTGAAAATAATAATTTTAACATGTACATGAAGTGTTAAAAATCATCATGTATAGAAATAAATATTGGTTAGCTAAGATATGTACATAGATACATGTACTGAACAGGTAAACGCATTTGCTGTTGAGTAAAGAATTTATTTGCATGCCCGACAAATAGGTAAACCTTAATGAGTTGGCTGCGCAATTTTATTTATATATAAACTCCTGTGAATGCCATTGGATGCGGGGTGCTGGTTGTTCTGTGTGAGATTGTAAACAACACCATAGAATAGTAACAATTAATTTTGAACTACACTACATGACATACTTCATGAAGATAACATACTCTATCATATACCACATAAGCATTTGGAGCTTATGTGACGAGGTTGGAATTACTATACAAGCGAGACACTTGTATGGAGATGACTTTATTAAATAGATATCTGTTTGGTGGCGGAGAATTTATTCTCTTGCTTAACACCCTTCTCTGAGAAGTACGAGCTCAGAGGTTCTATATCGATAGACATCAGTCGCATGATGTGAATTGCCTGTGTGACATGCTGAGATGTAGTGATCAAGGCTTTTGTTGAAAAGCAGGGCTTTGTGGTTGATGATCAAAGCACAACTTTAATATAGCATAGCTTTGTGTATAGCGTTAATTCGCGAGCCTCACACCCCAGGTATGAACCAGAAATGGGAGAGGAACTCAGGGAGGACATGCGTTTCTTTCTAGCTCGGAGTGGTGCCATGGTATGGAGCCCAGAAATTTTTACTTATGTGGAAGATGGAAAGCGAGGCGCCTCGGTAATATTGGTCACTACGGTGTCGATGGATGGTTTGGTCGATATATGACCAGTTTACGCCCCATAGGGCGGGGAAACGTATTGTTCAGGCATTTTAATCCATTTCATGTGGACCGGCCCTGACGATCCAGGTGCAGTTGCGGCTGTATCCCGAGGCTCGGGCTAGAGAGTCTCGAATGCGGTAAGAACGATCCCTTGCCTTGGTTCGTGGTGGAAATCCAACTTCCAATACGACATGTGCGGTTTTGATTGTAAAACTAGTATGGCGACATAGTAGTATGAGGTACAATGCCGTCTATGATTGGTATTATGATTGAAATTGTTTCGAAACATATATGCACTAGTAATATTATCAAATGATTTTGTTTTATACGTGTCAAGCATATTTTGGCCATTATAAGGTAAAACTCTATCCTCTTGTTTGTGTTGCATTGTGTGATGGGACTTGAGTCTTATAATGGCTTCATTTTCTATAAAAAAACATTGCATTGTTTAAATGATTTGCTTTATTTATGCACTGGCAATCCAATGGAGTAAACCCTTTCCGCGTTAACGGCGTGGTCCTGTGATTGACCTTGTTGTTAAATAGGTTAAGTAAAATTCTCATACCAGTACCATGACTGGCTCATTGTTTGTTTCACTTGCAAACTCGGGTGCCCCTATTTTCTACACGGGCAGCCTTATATTCAGGTTTTAGCAGGCTCATTCTGGATAGCTATGGAGCTGAAGATGGATCTATCATTTCTATTATGTTGTTCAGACTTTGTTATGTATATTATGTTTGATTCCGCTGTAGACATTTTATATAAAGCTGAAACTGTATTTTATACTAAGTATGATCCTGTTATATTGTGTAACTCTAATGATTATATTTGTTCCAGTGTAATTGATTAACATAGAAATGTGTTTATTTTATGCTCTTATATCTTATCTTTTGTATATAAATAAATATTACTTGGGTAATGTTTTGTTACTTTTACAGATATTCCAACCCAGCCCGCATGCAACCAGAAAAGTAGAGAAATGGAGATTAGATTGCTATATATTTACATTTTGAAGAATTGTAGATGAAGATCCCACATCTAGTTGCTGTTGGACAAGATTGATAAAAAGGCCATGCACATCTCAATCAAGGAGGCTTGTCAAAGAACCAAGAGGAAAAGAAGAAAGGCCAAAAATTTAATATATTTAACTAAGGCCCATTTGAGATTCTCATTGTAAACTAATTAGTGATGTAATGGCTAGGCCCATTTATAATTAGAGTTAGGGTTTGGTTATCTCCTATAAATACCCTTGTAATATCATTGTAGCCACCATCCTATTCTGAACCATATTTTCTCTTCTTCTTCATTAATAAAGTTTTTAGTTCTCTTTTATTTTTCTGCATTTTTCTTTTTCTTAGCAATCGATGTCGTCTTCACAATTAGTTTTGGAAGAACACCAATTGTATTTTACATTTTTTTTGTTAGTGATTAGTCATTTGATTAGTTTCAACGACAATCCAAATTTACTTTTTGTTGTTCTTCTTTTCCTGCAATTTTAATTTCTGCATTTTATTTCTATTTTGCATTTTAATTTCCAATTGATAATTGTGATTTGATCATCGGTACAATTAGATTTGTTCTGAATTGGATCGCAGTTTCAATTTTTATTGTTTTCAAAACCAACCTCGAAAATCGTCTAACTCGCCCAAGAGATTAAATAAATAATTTGATTTTAATTTTTCCTCCCTGTGTTCGACCTGTATGCTACACACCTGTGCGCTTGCAGAATTTATTACAAATATCACGCTTTTCTAATTCATAGGAAAGCGACGATCAAGTTTTTGGCGCCGTTGCCGGGGAGGTAACGATTAAATTTTATTATTTGTTTAATTTCCAATTCGTGTTAGTTTTTATTTTTATTGTTTTTGTTTTCGTGTATATATACATAAAAAAAACTTGTTTAGTGGATTGAATATTAAATAAACAAGAGGAAAAAAATTGCCATTTTTTTTCAATTTCTTGCTAATTCTCTAATTCTTTCCTTTCATTTTCTTTTCTGATTTCTGTACATTATTTTATTCCACTTGCAATTTTTCCTCGATCTCTTTCCCTCTTTAAGAAAAAAAAGTAAAAAAAAAAAAACTCTCTGAAAAATTTGACCTGTTCTTTCATTTCATTTCCTTTTTTTCCTTTGTTTCTTTCCTTTCTCTATTCCTTTCCATTCTTTTTTTTTACATTTGATTCCTTTCCTCTTTTACAAAACAAAAAAAAATCTTTCTAAATTTTGTCTTCCTTGCTGAATAATTCCATTGTCCAAATTTCTTCCTATTAAACCTCTTTTAATCTCCTTATCATCAGCACGCTGAATCACTTCCATCAGCCAACCCTCCATCGCTCAATCCATCAAACCCACTTTGCCACAATCCGGTGCAAACTCCTCACTTCCTTCATCACGCAGACAATCACCCCAGTCTTTTGCAAACGCCATAGTCCTCATCGCCAACCTCCCCCTTTCAAAAACCCTCTCCATCACTGTTGTTGTTCCGGAACCACTAACGGCATCTGAACCTACATCGTCAAATCGCAATCCACACCTGAATTTTCGAAATTCCCAAATCTATAAACCTCCAAGATCGAGGCCATCCACTTTGAACAATTGAACCAATAACCTTCTGCCTCATCAATTCGTACCCACTGACCACAGACCATCTACCAGTTCCTGTAATCCAACCCACGTCCATACCCTTCCCGATCAGCATTCATCATCCTCATACCTGAAACCATCTCAACAAATTCAAATTCACAACACCAGGTTCATCAACACATCATCCTCAGTCCATAAAAAACCAAGACTGCTATAGCACATCGCCATATTCTGAAATCCGCTGCTCATCATAGTAATCACACCATCTCTCCTCAACAAAACCACTACAGAGTTCGTGACCCCCCACCACGAAAAATCTGAACAACTTTCTGATTCCGACTCAAACCCCTCCACAAACAGCAAATTCCCCAACTCTTCCTCCATCAGCAACAAACCCAGAAAATCTGCACCTGAATCATCAACACAGCTTCGAACTTCCTCATCTTCATCGACCCAACCCATCTGCTTCACAATTACCCCCCCCCCTCCCAAACAAGCCGAACACCACAGCCCTCCATTACAACGTCCATCGGCCACCATCTACCACAGCACAGTACCGCAAATTTAGTCAATACCTGCCTCCATACATTCCTGACATCAACGTTCTACTACCCAGAATACTTCACCAGCGCCACTTCTCTGCCATAATTCCATCACTAGTTCTGCCTTGCCAATCCTCGCAAATCACCCGTACATCCCAATTTTATCCTCTTCAACGCCAACCCAAAACTCATATTCACGTCCACATACCCATCTCCATCACTCACGATCAATCGCAAGCCCCCTCGCCAAACAGCTACATCACACCGCCATCTACAAACCCTGCCAATCCAACAAACGCCAGTCACAAACATCCAAACCGTACCCAAATCCTCTACCGAAGTTTCCACGGCATTCACTAGCCACAAACACGATCCAATCTTGTCCGCCCCCTCCGCCAGTTCTGACATCATCGTACCCACCAACCAAATCGATTCGAATCGTGAAACCCAAAGAATTTTTTTTATATAAAAATCGAAACTTGTTCGAATTTTTCCAGAGAAAAAAATAGAGGACGGTGTGTTCTTTAGGTGGCGATTTGGGTTTCCTGAAATAAAGGGGCGTGAGTTTTTTTTTTTGCATGTGGTTGAGAATAAAAGAGGGTAATTGTTTTAATTTCTCTGGTTGTTTGATTTGTGAGGTCATTGTTTGACTTGGGCTTTGATTTTACAAAGGGGCGAGTCTCTCTGTGTTTAAAAGGGTGCAATGTGATTTTATTTTCCTTTCTTGTTTGGTCTTGACTTTTGTGCTATAAGGTTTAGTTCAGTTCTTTTTGGCCCTCTTTGTTTTTGTTTTTAGGCTTTTAATCCCAAGTCAATTTCTGTAAAAAAAAAACAAGGATCAAAATAGTTTAACCAATCGAACAAGGATTCAGAGCTCAGTCGATTTGCAAGCAGTGAAGTTCGAATTGTCAACACCACTCAATTTTTTTTGGACGGACTGCCATACCCCACTGTAATATTTTCTGAACTCTACAAGTGCCCTGCTGCAAAGAAAAAAATATAGACATTGCTTGTAAAAAAATTCTGCAGGGGCAGCGGCTTGCTTGTACAATATTTTAATTTTCTGCAATTTATTATTCTGTGAATGTTCTGTGATTGGATTTTTGAATCTGTTTAGTGAGGCACGAATTTAAATACCTGAAGTCATCACTCTCGTTGATTTTCAATTTTAACACTTGATTTGATTTGCAAAATAATATAATTGAAAAGTGGTGCTTCGTGAAGTTGACTGTCTCGTATAATTGGATCGTGGATATATAGTAGTTCAAATTATTGAACTATTAGCAAAATAGGTTGCATACTACCCGTAAAACATAGGTCGTATCCCTTAGTATTTATACTATACATGAACGACCATAAGACCCTCTTCCCCTTTCTAATTGAGTCAGTTAATTAATAGAGCACAACTCATTCTTTTATACTATTTTGAAGAATAATTTTTGTCCTGCCTTGATTTCATTCAAATGTCTAATTCAAAAAAATCTCTGAGAGAAATGTGGGATAATAATCGGAGTAGACGTCCTCTTGAAGAGTATGATTTTGAATTACAACTCATGAAGCAAGATTTTCCAAAATTTCGCGACCCAAAGGTCAACATTTTTCAAAATTTTCAAAATAACCAACATTTTCAAAGTTATGATCGAAATGGCGACTTCAATTCAAATTTCAATAATTTCGATTATGGACCACATTCATATCAAAATAGCTTTGAATCCCAATATACCTTTGATCAACATCAATACGGGGTTGGAAACCAATTCGAAAATAATTTTGGATATGAAAATGATTTTCAAATCGATCAAAATCTTCAAAATAACAACTCATATCCACATCTTGAATATGACCAAAATTGCAGTTTTCCCTCGAATTTCGACAGTTTTGGTTATGAACCTAATTTTCAAAATCAAATTGATTTCCAATATCATTTTTCAGAAAATTCAAACAACCACCACATTGGAAATAACATTGATTGTGAAATTGATGTGGACTATAATTTTGAGAATCAAGAAATCCAAAATGAGAGCTCTCAAATCAATGATTCTGAAGAATATCACCTTAACATTCTTAGAGAGAGGGTAGAAAAGCAAGATAGACAGCTTGGTGAAAAAGATAGACAGCTTGATGAACTTCTTTGTTTAATGACGTGTTTTAAAGAACAACTCGAGCAACAAAATCAAATTCAATGCGATGAATCAGGAAATAATCCATTCTTTAATGATATTGAAAATTTTCAGATTACAACTTTGGAAATTGAGAATAACGATCTAAATGAAGTTGTTCAAAATTCAACAAATGATTTGGATTTCGATTCTTTTCAGGAAAAAGATTTAAGCTCAGATTTTGATCTTCCTCTTTCGGGCTGTGAGAAACTTGAAATTTTTGAAATTGAATAGAATAAAAATGTTGAATTTTTCAATTCAAATTTGGAGATGGATTTTACTGAACATGAATTTTTTGGATTATACGAGGATGAGTTGCCAAATGAGGAAGAAGTAGATTCAAGTCACGAGTTCGAAAATTTTAACTTTGAGAAAATTTCAAACGAGCATGAAATGGTCAGTGTTAGAAAAACGTTGTCAACTGAGAAATGTGATCGCATAGTCTTGAACAACACTCAGATTTTAAATTTCACTGAATTTATATACGATCACAAATTTTTGAAAAATTACACCGACAAATTTGTTGAACACATGAACTATTTTTGGAATGTTAGCTTTGTTGAAAAACTTCATGTTAGGACGACCCTGAACATTCATTTACTGGTCTATAAATCGAGATAAAAAGATGAGATGGTTTTCAAAAACTCTTGCTTGTTAGTAAACATGCCTAGACACAGTGGGAATGGGACTCATAGGGCCAGAACCAAGTGTGGGGGAAAAAGATGGTGACATTCTTTGCATCGCATGCATCGCAAACACATTTATCATTGTACATATGATCCATTCTTACATATAGTTAGATTGCATTTTATTCTACAAATCATTTTGCATCTAATACACCTGTGGGTTCGATCTTTCACATTCAGGAAACGTTCACAGTGTGGACACTATTTAGTTCTAGTGTGTGTGTGTGTGGGGGGGGGGGGGGGGTGAGTCTGCATTTCACTCATTTTCATTTTTTCTTTCTTTTCATTTTCAGCCATTTAAATAGGACCATCATGCATTTTAGATCGTAGTAACATACCTTTTTTTTGGCACATGACTCATTTTAGAGTGATACAACATAATAAGTTTACAACTTTTAGTCAGTTGATAGTATTTTTTTCTCTCAACTTAGATCGAATTTGTAATATACTGAAAAGTTTAATTTTGAGGGATAATAGTGTAACCGGTACATAGGGAGATTCTTAGGTGATGGCCATGAAATCTATTCTATATTGTAGACTTTGTTTAAATAAGTGGAGGGCTTAAAAAACTTATATTGTCTTTTCGAATCTTTAAAACTAAGTTGTGTTAAGTTGAATTCGCGTAACTCTCTTTTGTGCTTATATTTTCAATAATAATAATAGTAATCCAAGGGTATCCAACATTGCTTGTATATCAAGCGTTGGTGTGCAAACCCGCCAAGCTCTACCCGACATGTTGTTGACAAAGTCAGCGTTGGAATATCTTGGTCTCATTTTATGAGATTGGACACCTAAGGATTACCGACACGTTGTTGACAAAGTCAAAGTCGGCCTGCACAATCCACCAAGCTCTTTACCCACTCTCCGTTAGTCCGCGAGGCAGTGCATGGGTGGAAAACCTTGGTCTTCTAAGTTAGGTGTATGTACTTAATCATAAATTTTAAAATTTTATAGAATAAAGAACAAGCGATGATGCCCAAACACTTCTTGACCTTATTGATTTGACTAGCCACACATGAGAAAATAATAATACCACTTTGCAAACTGTGCTAAGCAAACTAAGAATCTATTTCATGGCTGCACTATGTTATCGACCGAACCAATGGCTAAACTAGAATTTAACATTTGAAAACTTGATTTATATTGAAAATTTGTGACAAGTTGAGATATCTAAAATAAAATCAACTGATTAGAAATTGTTAATTTAATTTGTTGTACCACTTCAGAAACAAGTCTTGTTTTCATTTTTGTTTTTATTTTGCATATGTCCATTGCATTCATGTAGTTACATTAGAATCTGTGACGGCAAGGAATTTCGCTCGGTCCGAACCAGTCGCTAAACCGACCCAGACCGTTCGAAACGCCCTATCGTTTGAGAACACGACAAAACAGAACGCATACAGAAGAACATTTCATTGTATATTACAACAATGCATCAGATTACAAGAATATACAGAGTATAAACGAATATTACACAGAAATATCAGAGATTTAAATTACATTTAAATACATAGCAGCGGAAAATAATACAATACACAACTAGAAGAGATATACGGATACAAAGCTTTCCGGATATCATTCCAGCTGTAAACCAGGATCCTGTGAATATAAATCTGCAAAAACCGAAACTACTAGCTGCCCGTGTCAAAATAAGGGCACCCAGAGTTTAGGTTAAAACAATAAACTCCAGGTCAGTCATGTGACTGGTGTGAGAACTAAAACAGTTAATCTTTATTTTTAAAGCTAGGTAAATCAAGGGACCACGCCGTATAACACGGAACGGGTTTCCTCCCAAGAATACCAGTGCATAAAACAAACAGCGCAATGCTAAATAAAGAAAAATGAAGCTGTTATAAGACCCAGGTCCTATCACACAATGCAACGCAAGCCGGAGGATAGGGTTTTTACCTTATAACAGCCAAAGCATGCTTGATACGTTTAAAACACATTATTTGATACTATTATAAGTGCATAGTGTATAAAACAACTTCAAATCATAAGTATCAATCATAGGCGGCATGAGCGCCCCATCCCACTATGTCGCCATATATAGGATTACAATTAAAACCGCAAATGTCACGTATTTGGAAATTGGATTTCCGTCTATGAACCGAGGCAAAAGATAGTCCTCAACCGATTCGAGACAATCTAGCCTACCATGTCTCAGGATCAGAGCTCGAGTGACCCTAGGAGCGACAGGGCCGGTCCACCGACGTGGATTAAAATGCCTGAACACTACGTTTCCCCGCCCTTTGGGGCGCAAGTCTGGTCCGTCAGCCGACCAGAAGCATCGGCCGAAACCGATATAACCGAGGCGCCTCGCAACAGCAACAACCACATAAGTCAAACTCGTCAGGGCGTGTAAAACCACTGACGCCACTTCTAGCTAGAAAGAAACGCATGCCCTCCCTGAGGTCCGTCTCCCGTTTTTGGTTCATACCGGGTGTGAAACACGCGAGGTAAACGTTACACAAAGCTACGCCACAAAGGCCGTGCTTTGATCATCACCACAAGACTTTGCTTTTCAACAGAAGCCTCGATCATTTGCATCTTAGCATGCCACACAGGCAAACCATCCTATGCAACCGATATCAATCACACAGAATGAAATCCGATGTCAGACACACAGTCCATTTACAAGTCCGTTCTGGGGCTGAACGAAACCGGAGGCACCTAGTACCCCGCATATCCATCGATCTCCAAGTACGTCTGGACGATCACTAACTGTTTCCATCTTCTTGGGTGTACAGCCCAATCAAGATCATCAGTTATCACCCAAACGACGTGAAGACCTCCGGTCTTCGACCGTCGTCTTCATCTTCGACTTATCGTCGTATCAGTTATCCAGAATGGGATAAACCCGGTCTTTCCGAATAACTCGCGTATATTTAAATAAGTGTTACACAAACACAACATACGCCTCATTCCAATTCATTAGTCACTAACCGTAAATTAATCAAGAGAATAATTCCCCAAATATTAACCCCGAAGGCCGAAACCAACATCAGATCAATATCCAGAAAACCATTCTGCTTGGCTAACCGACAGTTAGTTTCTAAATTTCACGTTCAAATCTAATTAAAGATTTAACTATCGCCTGGAGCAAAACTGGTGGTACTCCATTCTCGATCTTTTCAATCTAATTAAAGATTCATTAAAACTTCACTTAGTTTTAATCTGTGACTGGGTTAAAGAATCAGTGTCATCTAAAAACACGGTTCGCGATAAACCCAAAGTCACATTCATTAATTATCGGGTTAAAGAACGAGTGTTATTTAAAAACACTGTTCACGATAAACCCAAAAATCAATATCAATTCAATTCCAATTAAATATCATTTAATTGGTACACTTCATTAAATCTAAATAAAAAGATTTAATCTTTTCTCAACTGGGTTCAAGAACAGTGTTAGTGAAGACACCATTCACGACAAACCCAAATCACATTCGATATTCAATACAAGGCTCTGAATAGAAAATATATCGGCTTATATTCAATATCGAATTCTACGACTAACAAATGTCGTATTCGAAATAACGATATAAATATATATCTTTCAAATTTCCATAACCACATCTGTATAATCACGAATTCCAACATCGAAATATTCCGAAGACAATTTCGATTCAAATCCACTCCAATGCAATCATTGGAAATTTTGGTTATTTTCAAAACCCTTTTCAAATTCAATTTATTTATTTAAAAATAAATAGAATTATATTTCTAGTTCAAAACTAGTTCATTTCGATAAAAATCCATTTTTATCTTTTCAAATATGGAGTTTTTCATCCCAATTCTTTCTAAATCATTTCTTATGATTTTACACAAATTATTGCTATTTTTAATAATTTTATCAAGGCCCGTACAGTCGATTTCCATCAATGGCCATCGAACTGCACTTACAGCGACCTTTTTCGAATTTGATTTGGACGTATCTCCAAATCCAACCGTTAGATTTCAAATTTCTAACATTCATTAGAAAGCTCTTTTCGATACGAACCCAACGGTTCCGGTTTTAGGAGAATCCGACGGTCGGATCTCCCGTAATGTCCGTTTGAAATAAATGGTCGAAATTCACGAACTGCCGCGGCGCGGCGCGTTCTATTCAGGCCATTATATTATATATATTATATATATAATATATATTTCGTCGATTTCTATTTAAAACGAATTATATAAATAGTTTTAAACTCGTTTCAAAAGTAATTTCAACTTCCATTTCAATTCAAATCGAAATTGAATTCTTCTTTATAAATTCGTTTCAAAATTCACTTCTGTTCAATTCAAATTTCAATTCAATTTGAATTCATTTCAATTCGCTTTCAATTCAATTAGAATTCGTTTTCAATTCAATTCATTTCGAAATCGTTTTCAATTCAATTCATTTCGAAATCGTTTTCAATTCAATTCATTTCGAAATCGTTTTCAATTCAATTCATTTCGAAATCGTTTTCAATTCAATTTGAATTCGTTTTCAATTCAATTCATTTCGAAATCGTTTTCAATTCAATTCATTTCGAAATCGTTTTCAATTCAATTCATTTCGAAATCGTTTTCAATTCAATTTGAATTCGTTTTCAATTCAATTCATTTCGAAATCGTTTTCAATTCAATTTGAATTCGTTTTCAATTCAATTCATTTCGAAATCGTTTTCAATTCAATTCATTTCGAAATCGTTTTCAATTCAATTCATTTCGAAATCGTTTTCAATTCAATTTGAATTCGTTTTCAATTCAATTCATTTCGAAATCGTTTTCAATTCAATTCATTTCGAAATCGTTTTCAATTCAATTCATTTCGAAATCGTTTTCAATTCAATTTGAATTCGTTTTCAATTCAATTCATTTCGAAATCGTTTTCAATTCAATTTGAATTCGTTTTCAATTCAATTCATTTCGAAATCGTTTTCAATTCAATTTGAATTCGTTTTCAATTCAATTTATTTCGAAATCGTTTAAAATTGATATAAATATCGTTCACGTCAAAATGGCGTCAATCTAATCAACACGGCTTCATAAATTTCTATTTTCAAAATAGTTGTTATTATCAAAATATTTCGTTCAACACATGACCAATCTCAATGAATGAGTACTGTCAACACATGAACCTTTATTTTATATTATTCTTTGTTTTTCAAATTGGAATGAGGCCCAATCAATTTCCATATAGAATTAATTATATGGATTCTCATACATCACATGTATATAATAGCATTGAAAAATAATCAACCATCAACCAAAGTGCACTACACTGTATAAGCATCAAATATAGATATCTAACGCTTATAACAGCCTGTCAATCCATCGATCGACATATTTAATCAATCAGGATGAGTGAACTGCATATTTCATCCTAACACCCGTGTGGGGTTTTCAAACAATCAAACACGGATTTTATTTGTGCAGTTGGGCGATGTGTAAAATTTATCGTCCCAATCAATGTCTTTTAAATAAGTGTACATAAACAAACCGTCTGGTTTGTAAATGAATATTTATTTATTCACATTCACGCTAAAAATTATATTTTTAACGACAAAACATTTTATTCCAACATATGAATTTCTATTCAATTCAATCTTTAAATAAAATGATATTTTTATTTTTCTAACATATTTTAGAAAATTTCGGCGGCATAACGGCACGATACTAGAAACGGGACAAGGCCTAGCCTTATCCCCGGTCTAGTGAAGGCCCACGCCATTCACATATCAATTTTAATCAATTTCCAATTCAACCAATCAATCAAATCCAAATCAAATAATCTAACCAACTACACAACCAAACAAACAAGTCCATGGTATGTGGACGGGTGTCGGGTGCTTCTAATAAGCACCGTCTGCATCCTAGTATATATATATAACTAGAAAATAAATTTGAAAGGTGAGAAATTCTCACAGATAGCTATTCAAGCTCCACGGCTCTTCATTTGCAGAAGTCTTCATTGTTTTCGCATCTTCGTCGTCCGTAGCTACTACATATATAAAAATCGAATTTTTATTTCAAAGTTCAATATATAAAAATCGAATTTTTATTTCTAAGTTCAATATATAAAAATCGAATTTCTATTTCAAAGTTCAATATATAAAAATCGAATTTCTATTTCAAAGTTCAATATATAAAAATCGAAATTTTATTTCTAAGTTCAATATATAAAAATCGAATTTTTATTTCTAAGTTCAATATATAAAAATCGAATTTTTATTTCTAAGTTCAATATATAAAAATCGAATTTTTATTTCAAAGTTCAATATATAAAAATCGAATTTTTATTTCTTCTACCCAATAAAAATTTCGCCTTTTCTATTTTAAAAATATGATCTTTCCTATTCTAAAAACCCGATCTTTTCAATTTTAAAGTTCAAACCTTTTTCTAAAAATCAGTTTTTATATTATTTAAAAATCCA
The DNA here is from genome assembly GCA_030737875.1 of Allium sativum. Classification (NCBI taxonomy): domain Eukaryota; kingdom Viridiplantae; phylum Streptophyta; class Magnoliopsida; order Asparagales; family Amaryllidaceae; genus Allium; species Allium sativum. The sequence goes on from CM060918.1 coordinate 326,380,110, forward strand.
GTTTTTACATTATTTAAAAATCCAGTTTTTACATTATTTAAAAATCCAGTTTTTACATTATTTAAAAATCAGTTTTTACATTATTTAAAAATCAGTTTTTACATTATTTAAAAATCCAGTTTTTACATTATTTAAAAATCAGTTTTTACATTATTTAAAAATCAGTTTTTACATTATTTAAAAATCAGTTTTTACATTATTTAAAAATCAGTTTTTACATTATTAATAAAATCAGTTTTTCCATTATTTAAAAATCAGTTTTTACATTATTAATAAAATCAGTTTTTACATTATTAATAAAATCAGTTTTTCATACTTGTAAAAATCAGTATTTCAAACAAAAAAAAAAGTAAATCAGTATTTAATCCTAGAAAAACAGTATTTTACAGAATTAAAAATAAATAAATAAAAAAAAAAAACAGAAACGCTTACCTTTGTCTGCGAAGGAGAGGGGGGGGGGGGAGAAGAGGTCGTCGGCGGCTCTGGTGGTGACGAGGTTGGCCAGGGCGTCGGGTGGATGTGGGTGCGGCGGCAGCTTAATTGGAAGAGGAGGGAGAATCGCGAGGGGGGGGGGGTGGTTCGGGTCTCAACAGAAGAGGAGCGAGAAGGGAGCGAGAGGAAGGAGGTGCGGCTATCACCTCACAGCGGCGGCGGCGGTGGCGCATGCCCCTGGGCGGCGGCTCCGCCTTTTTCTTCTTTTTTTTTTTTTTTTTTTTATTTTATGCTGAATCGGGGGGGCCTGAGTGTTTTAAGGAGGGGAGAGTTTATTTATTTATTTATTTTTTTATTATTATTTTATTTGCAAATAGTTGACCTTTACATACGCCCTCGAAACGAGGTCCACCGCCTGCCGCCCCTAGCGTTCTACCCCCATTCCGAGCACAATGGGATATGTATCGTAGGCTGATTCGACTGTGTGAATCAGTTTTCTGTTAAATTTACATTTAAATCACTATATTGAATTTTAAACGTACATTTCAAATTACCGGGGCCTCATACGAATTCTAAAAATGGCAGAAAAATATTTTCTAGCTTCGTATTGACGATACGGTCCTAACAAAACTAGTTTCATCGAATTCTGAGACCATCTGAAAAATGGCCATTTTCCAGTCGATTTAAAATCAACTGAAACTGGTCAAACGCGTTTTCCTTTGCCACGCTCACATATTGATTCGAAAAATTATGAAATTTGGAATCTAGCAATAACTTGACATCACGGACCCAACAAAACTGGTTTCGTCGAAATCCGAGGTCGTTTGCAAAATGTCCATTTTTAAGGGCTATATATTATATAAAATATATATAAATTCCATAGCGACTATTCTGAATTTTCAACTGGACGTATCTTATCATTTCTAAAGTGAAATCCTAGTTTGTTAACTTCGTTAGAAAGATCTTGTTCATCAAATTCAAATATTTCTTGTTTCGTCCAATTCTGATTTATAACGAATTCTGTATATTCAATTGAAATTAGAAATCGAATTTTCGAACTACCGCGCCATTTTCAATTCCTTTTATAATTATATATAATTAATATATATTCTAACGACGACGTATATAATATATACGTTCGAATTCTATTCAAAATAAATTCCTCGTCGATATTATTTAAAATAATCTATTTTAAATATTCAAAATTCGCTAAAATTGCCAAAATAAAAATTTTAAACTGGCCCAGATTTTCCGGGTTGTTACAATCTCCCCCACTTAAAACTTTTCGTCCCCGAAAAGGAACAAAGTCGAAAGTGGTTTGATTAATCAACTCTACGTTCGATCTGGCTTTCATTCTCCAACTTTTCAGTTTCTGAGAATTTTCAAAATTTCAAAAATTTGGCTAACACCCTAAATTTTCGAAAAATTTCGCCATAACCTCCCCTGCACCGGGAGCATCGGGGAATTTCAAATAGCTTCCCCGGTCCTTCAAATCTCAAAAAGAAAAAGAAAAAGCCAAGCGGCTAGCCAATAGGCTCACAAAATCATCATCACCCAAACAAAACAGGAAATTATGTAGTAAACATGTACCTATTTGTCGGGCAAACAAATTTTATTCTTCGGCTCTAGCCTCCTTGCTATGACCTGTTCAATATAAGTATATGTATATGCAAGCAAATGCGACCAATTTTCAATACAATTCAATATGCGGTTCAATTAGGCTAAATGGCTAAAAATTAGCAAACAATTTAAACAAGCAACACAATCATCAATCAATTAGTGAATTAGAGTTTCAAATTGATAATTTTGATACATATACAAAAATCATGTTTTTGATGCCAATTCACTACAATGTATCCTAACTATATTAGTTTTGGTTCTCACACCAGTCAATAGGAAATATATAGAAATCACACCTTCGGAGCACGAACATAAATATCGATGATGCCATGGTCATTATCAACATCATCTCCGGGCACTAGAGTGTGATTCTATATCTATTCAATATATTAAAACTTTGAATATACGTTTGCAAGGCGTATATGCAAATTCTTTATATACTGAATTGTCCAAATCAATATAAATAAGTAATCAGATACGAATAATTGAATTAAATTTTCAAACCAAAATTTTGTTTTCATTTTAAAAATATACTCCTCACACTCGTTCTAGGATACTACTGATCCCATCTCTAACGAGTCATTCCCGTTGGATATTACTAATCCAATATCTGATGAATTCTTTCGTACGGTTCTAATGTGCCTGGTTCTCTGCTTTGTAAACCAAAGCTCTGATACCAACTGTGACGGCAAGGAATTTCGCTCGGTCCGAACCAGTCGCTAAACCGACCCAGACCGTTCGAAACGCCCTATCGTTTGAGAACACGACAAAACAGAACGCATACAGAAGAACATTTCATTGTATATTACAACAATGCATCAGATTACAAGAATATACAGAGTATAAACGAATATTACACAGAAATATCAGAGATTTAAATTACATTTAAATACATAGCAGCGGAAAATAATACAATACACAACTAGAAGAGATATACGGATACAAAGCTTTCCGGATATCATTCCAGCTGTAAACCAGGATCCTGTGAATATAAATCTGCAAAAACCGAAACTACTAGCTGCCCGTGTCAAAATAAGGGCACCCAGAGTTTAGGTTAAAACAATAAACTCCAGGTCAGTCATGTGACTGGTGTGAGAACTAAAACAGTTAATCTTTATTTTTAAAGCTAGGTAAATCAAGGGACCACGCCGTATAACACGGAACGGGTTTCCTCCCAAGAATACCAGTGCATAAAACAAACAGCGCAATGCTAAATAAAGAAAAATGAAGCTGTTATAAGACCCAGGTCCTATCACACAATGCAACGCAAGCCGGAGGATAGGGTTTTTACCTTATAACAGCCAAAGCATGCTTGATACGTTTAAAACACATTATTTGATACTATTATAAGTGCATAGTGTATAAAACAACTTCAAATCATAAGTATCAATCATAGGCGGCTTGAGCGCCCCATCCCACTATGTCGCCATATATAGGATTACAATTAAAACCGCAAATGTCACGTATTTGGAAATTGGATTTCCGTCTATGAACCGAGGCAAAAGATAGTCCTCAACCGATTCGAGACAATCTAGCCTACCATGTCTCAGGATCAGAGCTCGAGTGACCCTAGGAGCGACAGGGCCGGTCCACCGACGTGGATTAAAATGCCTGAACACTACGTTTCCCCGCCCTTTGGGGCGCAAGTCTGGTCCGTCAGCCGACCAGAAGCATCGGCCGAAACCGATATAACCGAGGCGCCTCGCAACAGCAACAACCACATAAGTCAAACTCGTCAGGGCGTGTAAAACCACTGACGCCACTTCTAGCTAGAAAGAAACGCATGCCCTCCCTGAGGTCCGTCTCCCGTTTTTGGTTCATACCGGGTGTGAAACACGCGAGGTAAACGTTACACAAAGCTACGCCACAAAGGCCGTGCTTTGATCATCACCACAAGACTTTGCTTTTCAACAGAAGCCTCGATCATTTGCATCTTAGCATGCCACACAGGCAAACCATCCTATGCAACCGATATCAGTCACACAGAATGAAATCCGATGTCAGACACACAGTCCATTTACAAGTCCGTTCTGGGGCTGAACGAAACCGGAGGCACCTAGTACCCCGCATATCCATCGATCTCCAAGTACGTCTGGACGATCACTAACTGTTTCCATCTTCTTGGGTGTACAGCCCAATCAAGATCATCAGTTATCACCCAAACGACGTGAAGACCTCCGGTCTTCGACCGTCGTCTTCATCTTCGACTTATCGTCGTATCAGTTATCCAGAATGGGATAAACCCGGTCTTTCCGAATAACTCGCGTATATTTAAATAAGTGTTACACAAACACAACATACGCCTCATTCCAATTCATTAGTCACTAACCGTAAATTAATCAAGAGAATAATTCCCCAAATATTAACCCCGAAGGCCGAAACCAACATCAGATCAATATCCAGAAAACCATTCTGCTTGGCTAACCGACAGTTAGTTTCTAAATTTCACGTTCAAATCTAATTAAAGATTTAACTATCGCCTGGAGCAAAACTGGTGGTACTCCATTCTCGATCTTTTCAATCTAATTAAAGATTCATTAAAACTCCACTTAGTTTTAATCTGTGACTGGGTTAAAGAATCAGTGTCATCTAAAAACACGGTTCGCGATAAACCCAAAGTCACATTCATTAATTATCGGGTTAAAGAACGAGTGTTATTTAAAAACACTGTTCACGATAAACCCAAAAATCAATATCAATTCAATTCCAATTAAATATCATTTAATTGGTACACTTCATTAAATCTAAATAAAAAGATTTAATCTTTTCTCAACTGGGTTCAAGAACAGTGTTAGTGAAGACACCATTCACGACAAACCCAAATCACATTCGATATTCAATACAAGGCTCTGAATAGAAAATATATCGGCTTATATTCAATATCGAATTCTACGACTAACAAATGTCGTATTGGAAATAACGATATAAATATATATCTTTCAAATTTCCATAACCACATCTGTATAATCACGAATTCCAACATCGAAATATTCCGAAGACAATTTCGATTCAAATCCACTCCAATGCAATCATTGGAAATTTTGGTTATTTTCAAAACCCTTTTCAAATTCAATTTATTTATTTAAAAATAAATAGAATTATATTTCTAGTTCAAAACTAGTTCATTTCGATAAAAATCCATTTTTATCTTTTCAAATATGGAGTTTTTCATCCCAATTCTTTCTAAATCATTTCTTATGATTTTACACAAATTATTGCTATTTTTAATAATTTTATCAAGGCCCGTACAGTCGATTTCCATCAATGGCCATCGAACTGCACTTACAGCGACCTTTTTCGAATTTGATTTGGACGTATCTCCAAATCCAACCGTTAGATTTCAAATTTCTAACATTCATTAGAAAGCTCTTTTCGATACGAACCCAACGGTTCCGGTTTTAGGAGAATCCGACGGTCGGATCTCCCGTAATGTCCGTTTGAAATAAATGGTCGAAATTCACGAACTGCCGCGGCGCGGCGCGTTCTATTCAGGCCATTATATTATATATATTATATATATAATATATATTTCGTCGATTTCTATTTAAAACGAATTATATAAATAGTTTTAAACTCGTTTCAAAAGTAATTTCAACTTCCATTTCAATTCAAATCGAAATTGAATTCTTCTTTATAAATTCGTTTCAAAATTCACTTCTGTTCAATTCAAATTTCAATTCAATTTGAATTCATTTCAATTCGCTTTCAATTCAATTAGAATTCGTTTTCAATTCAATTCATTTCGAAATCGTTTTCAATTCAATTCATTTCGAAATCGTTTTCAATTCAATTCATTTCGAAATCGTTTTCAATTCAATTCATTTCGAAATCGTTTTCAATTCAATTTGAATTCGTTTTCAATTCAATTCATTTCGAAATCGTTTTCAATTCAATTCATTTCGAAATCGTTTTCAATTCAATTCATTTCGAAATCGTTTTCAATTCAATTTGAATTCGTTTTCAATTCAATTCATTTCGAAATCGTTTTCAATTCAATTTGAATTCGTTTTCAATTCAATTCATTTCGAAATCGTTTTCAATTCAATTCATTTCGAAATCGTTTTCAATTCAATTCATTTCGAAATCGTTTTCAATTCAATTTGAATTCGTTTTCAATTCAATTCATTTCGAAATCGTTTTCAATTCAATTCATTTCGAAATCGTTTTCAATTCAATTCATTTCGAAATCGTTTTCAATTCAATTTGAATTCGTTTTCAATTCAATTCATTTCGAAATCGTTTTCAATTCAATTTGAATTCGTTTTCAATTCAATTCATTTCGAAATCGTTTTCAATTCAATTTGAATTCGTTTTCAATTCAATTTATTTCGAAATCGTTTAAAATTGATATAAATATCGTTCACGTCAAAATGGCGTCAATCTAATCAACACGGCTTCATAAATTTCTATTTTCAAAATAGTTGTTATTATCAAAATATTTCGTTCAACACATGACCAATCTCAATGAATGAGTACTGTCAACACATGAACCTTTATTTTATATTATTCTTTGTTTTTCAAATTGGAATGAGGCCCAATCAATTTCCATATAGAATTAATTATATGGATTCTCATACATCACATGTATATAATAGCATTGAAAAATAATCAACCATCAACCAAAGTGCACTACACTGTATAAGCATCAAATATAGATATCTAACGCTTATAACAGCCTGTCAATCCATCGATCGACATATTTAATCAATCAGGATGAGTGAACTGCATATTTCATCCTAACACCCGTGTGGGGTTTTCAAACAATCAAACACGGATTTTATTTGTGCAGTTGGGCGATGTGTAAAATTTATCGTCCCAATCAATGTCTTTTAAATAAGTGTACATAAACAAACCGTCTGGTTTGTAAATGAATATTTATTTATTCACATTCACGCTAAAAATTATATTTTTAACGACAAAACATTTTATTCCAACATATGAATTTCTATTCAATTCAATCTTTAAATAAAATGATATTTTTATTTTTCTAACATATTTTAGAAAATTTCGGCGGCATAACGGCACGATACTAGAAACGGGACAAGGCCTAGCCTTATCCCCGGTCTAGTGAAGGCCCACGCCATTCACATATCAATTTTAATCAATTTCCAATTCAACCAATCAATCAAATCCAAATCAAATAATCTAACCAACTACACAACCAAACAAACAAGTCCATGGTATGTGGACGGGTGTCGGGTGCTTCTAATAAGCACCGTCTGCATCCTAGTATATATATATAACTAGAAAATAAATTTGAAAGGTGAGAAATTCTCACAGATAGCTATTCAAGCTCCACGGCTCTTCATTTGCAGAAGTCTTCATTGTTTTCGCATCTTCGTCGTCCGTAGCTACTACATATATAAAAATCGAATTTTTATTTCAAAGTTCAATATATAAAAATCGAATTTTTATTTCTAAGTTCAATATATAAAAATCGAATTTCTATTTCAAAGTTCAATATATAAAAATCGAATTTCTATTTCAAAGTTCAATATATAAAAATCGAAATTTTATTTCTAAGTTCAATATATAAAAATCGAATTTTTATTTCTAAGTTCAATATATAAAAATCGAATTTTTATTTCTAAGTTCAATATATAAAAATCGAATTTTTATTTCAAAGTTCAATATATAAAAATCGAATTTTTATTTCTTCTACCCAATAAAAATTTCGCCTTTTCTATTTTAAAAATATGATCTTTCCTATTCTAAAAACCCGATCTTTTCAATTTTAAAGTTCAAACCTTTTTCTAAAAATCAGTTTTTATATTATTTAAAAATCCAGTTTTTACATTATTTAAAAATCCAGTTTTTACATTATTTAAAAATCCAGTTTTTACATTATTTAAAAATCAGTTTTTACATTATTTAAAAATCAGTTTTTACATTATTTAAAAATCCAGTTTTTACATTATTTAAAAATCAGTTTTTACATTATTTAAAAATCAGTTTTTACATTATTTAAAAATCAGTTTTTACATTATTTAAAAATCAGTTTTTACATTATTAATAAAATCAGTTTTTCCATTATTTAAAAATCATTTTTTACATTATTAATAAAATCAGTTTTTACATTATTAATAAAATCAGTTTTTCATACTTGTAAAAATCAGTATTTCAAACAAAAAAAAAAAGTAAATCAGTATTTAATCCTAGAAAAACAGTATTTTACAGAATTAAAAATAAAAAAAAATAAAAAAAAAACAGAAACGCTTACCTTTGTCTGCGAAGGAGAGGGGGGGGGAGAAGAGGTCGTCGGCGGCTCTGGTGGTGACGAGGTTGGCCAGGGCGTCGGGTGGATGTGGGTGCGGCGGCAGCTTAATTGGAAGAGGAGGGAGAATCGCGAGGGGGGGGGGTGGTTCGGGTCTCAACAGAAGAGGAGCGAGAAGGGAGCGAGAGGAAGGAGGTGCGGCTATCACCTCACAGCGGCGGCGGCGGTGGCGCATGCCCCTGGGCGGCGGCTCTGCCTTTTTCTTCTTTTTTTTTATTTTTTTTTATTTTATGCTGAATCGGGGGGGCCTGAGTGTTTTAAGGAGGGGAGAGTTTATTTATTTATTTATTTATTTTTTTATTATTATTTTATTTGCAAATAGTTGACCTTTACATACGCCCTCGAAACGAGGTCCACCGCCTGCCGCCCCTAGCGTTCTACCCCCATTCCGAGCACAATGGGATATGTATCGTAGGCTGATTCGACTGTGTGAATCAGTTTTCTGTTAAATTTACATTTAAATCACTATATTGAATTTTAAACGTACATTTCAAATTACCGGGGCCTCATACGAATTCTAAAAATGGCAGAAAAATATTTTCTAGCTTCGTATTGACGATACGGTCCTAACAAAACTAGTTTCATCGAATTCTGAGACCGTCTGAAAAATGGCCATTTTCCAGTCGATTTAAAATCAACTGAAACTGGTCAAACGCGTTTTCCTTTGCCACGCTCACATATTGATTCGAAAAATTATGAAATTTGGAATCTAGTAATAACTTGACATCACGGACCCAACAAAACTGGTTTCGTCGAAATCCGAGGTCGTTTGCAAAATGTCCATTTTTAAGGGCTATATATTATATAAAATATATATAAATTCCATAGCGACTATTCTGAATTTTCAACTGGACGTATCTTATCATTTCTAAAGTGAAATCCTAGTTTGTTAACTTCGTTAGAAAGATCTTGTTCATCAAATTCAAATATTTCTTGTTTCGTCCAATTCTGATTTATAACGAATTCTGTATATTCAATTGAAATTAGAAATCGAATTTTCGAACTACCGCGCCATTTTCAATTCCTTTTATAATTATATATAATTAATATATATTCTAACGACGACGTATATAATATATACGTTCGAATTCTATTCAAAATAAATTCCTCGTCGATATTATTTAAAATAATCTATTTTAAATATTCAAAATTCGCTAAAATTGCCAAAATAAAAATTTTAAACTGGCCCAGATTTTCCGGGTTGTTACAGAATCATAGCATACTGCATTTGGATTTTGTGGGTAGTATCCGCTGAAAACCCTTACGAGACACCACTCGTCCTATTAGGGACACCTAGAGGTTTAACGGCTTGTTGCATACGCTCAATGAAATCGTGTTTCCTACGAAAGTGTGACCTATCTTGTTTAATTTTTCATTTCTTGTTTTACTCGAGGACGAGTAAAAGATAAGTGTGGAGGTATTTAATTAACATAGAAATGTGTTTATTTTATGCTCTTATATCTTATCTTTTGTATATAAATAAATATTACTTGGGTATTGTTTTGTTACTTTTACAGATATTCCAACCCAGCCCGCATGCAACCAGAAAAGTAGAGAAATGGAGATCAGATTGCTATATATTTACATTTTGAAGAATTGTAGATGAAGATCCCACATCTAGTTGCTGTTGGACAAGATTGATAAAAAGGCCATGCACATCTCAATCAAGGAGGCTTGTCAAAGAACCAAGAGGAAAAGAAGAAAGACCAAAAATTTAATATATTTAACTAAGGCCCATTTGAGATTCTCATTGTAAACTAATTAGTGATGTAATGGCTAGGCCCATTTATAATTAGGGTTAGGGTTTGGTTATCTCCTATAAATACCCTTGTAATATCATTGTAGCCACCATCCTATTCTGAACCATATTTTCTCTTCTTCTTCATTAATAAAGTTTTTGGTTCTCTTTTATTTTTCTGCATTTTTCTTTTTCTTAGCAATCGGTGTTGTCTTCACAATTAGTTTTGGAAGAACATCAATTGTATTTTACATTTTTTTTTGTTAGTGATTAGTCGTTTGATTAGTTTCAACGACAATCCTAATTTACTTTTTGTTGTTCTTCTTTTCCTGCAATTTTAATTTCTGCATCTTATTTCTGTTTTGCATTTTAATTTCTAATTGATAATTGTGATTTGATCGTCGGTACAATTAGATTTGTTCTGAATCGGATCGCAGTTTCAATTTTTATTGTTTTCAAAACCAACCTCGAAAATCGTCTAACTCGCCCAAGAGATTAAATAAATAATTTGATTTTAATTTTTCCTCCTTGTGTTCGACCTGTATGCTACACACCTGTGCGCTTGCAGAATTTATTACAAATATCACGCTTTTCTAATTCGTAGGAAAGCGACGATAGGTAATTTATTGTACATTATCTGGTGTAATGATATATTTCTGCTCTGTAGTTATTGTTTATGTGTTATATTCCAAATATTATCCTTGCTTCCATGGCACGGGAGTTTAGGGTCATAACACGAACCCAACTCGACACGACCCATTGACAGCCCTAACTAACACCATACCTGCACGTTAACACCACTGGCCAAGACGTGCCCAAGTCATACGAGTCAAAACCGAGCTCAGATTCCATGTAGAATACTAGAGAACCAAACAAGTGTTCCTAAAACCAATTTCTAATAGGAATAACGGTCTCATAGTGTATATATACAGGAAACTTGACACAAATTGCTCAACGTGGAACAAGACTAACTAACAATTTTGTTTTCTACAACTGAATTTCATTGATGAAACGATTCATTACCTGACTTTCTTAGATCTGCAGGTTCTTTCTCCTTCCGGTGCTTACTGACTTCAAACCATCATATTTTTTTTACTATGAATATCTGGAGATCTACTGCTCATTTTATTTTTTTCATGGCTTAACTTGTTAATTCTTTTGCATAAGTGTTCAGTTTTCTACTTTAGAAATATCATCACTTTGGTTGGTTAGATCTAATTCATTCTCCATCAATTCATATGTGTTACAGATCACAATGAGAAAAAAGACGAATAAATTTAATTATTTTAAAATGAAGTTTTATTTTGAACATACGATATGCACTACTGTTAACTGCAATGATATGAAATATTCAATAGGTTAGTAGCTAAGTTTAGTAAATCTATTCTATACTACTTGCCATAAATTAGTTGCAATATTCATACTTAATTAAATTAATAGTAAGAGATGTATGACTAGATTTCCTCAGAAATGCAAACAAAATCATTCTATGCAAGTTAATTATTGTGGATGGCATTGGAATGTCTGAAACATAAGTTAAAAAAGAACAACACATAATTTGCAAACTAAAGTTAAAAAGAGCTAGTAATTGCAAAAATAACCACATTATACTCCATTACTTAATATTTGCTAGAGCTTTGTGCAGTGCAACCGGAAAATATATTGTCAATGTCCGAAACAAAGGGCGCTAAGTATGCCAATCATTGTATTGAAGAATAGAAGCATAATGCCATAATAGCACTCAAAGTAATGAATACTATTTACATGTTAACTTTGCATAGATTGAACTTGATATATAGTGGTTTGGCCAGGCATACTTTTATCGTACAGGCTTTGTTGAAGAAGTTCAGAGTTTGAAAAGTTTGCAGCTAGCCATTATTGCAAATTGTTGTTGAAAATACAATTGTAAAATGATTGAAAACGAAGTTATATAACTATACAGTTATTGTATGTTGGATAGACATAATGAAATTAATATTGTGCCTAATATTGGACAGAATCTATATGCTAGACAAGTAGAGATGATGCACATATAGGGAGGCCTATGCATAAGTATATGTTAACTAAAAGGCTTTTGTAAATTAAGAACTATATATACTTGTTAGTTACTTGATCGGTGCTTGTTTTAATATAGTTTCTTACAATTTTTTTAGGTCTTTAAACCCACTTATAATTTCAAAAAGTAACAACACGTATAGATAACTCATTTCGACTAAAAACAACTAAATCAGAACATGCTTGGCATATTTTTTTCGAAAAAAAAAATCAGAACATGCTCGATGTTTTTTTTTTTTTTCACAATTCTATGTTCAGAATAGAGTAGCATCAGTTTGTTTGTTTTCATCTTAACTGTTTATTTCCTTACTTTCACTTCAGTTGTCATGTTGATTATTGGATTTTTCCGGTTAAGACATTTTTAGTAACAGTCATAAACCCATAAGTAAAACTATGGATGAAGCGAAGTACTATTATACCTGATATGTTTCCCAAGAAGTATGAATATTAGATTACTTTTTACATAGAAAGACAATGAAATGATATTATCTACTAGACTGACAGTAGACTATATTCAAATAAAGTGATATAAACTGCTAAGCATTATTATATTTTATACATAACAATAACGACACATCTTTTTATGGTTTAGAACTTTCCAACATGGTAGTTGGCATCCCACTGGATTACTGAAGAGGAAGAGGGGTTGAATTTGGCTGTTGACAATAGAAACCACTTAGCACCACAGAATCACAACCATTAGCCCTAATTCTAGCACCAACTACATATTTTTCTAAATTGTGCATTAGAAGTCGACTGTATTAAAGATGACTTTTGTGAAATGGGTGGCCTACGAAAATGGAAGGGGTCGTATATGCCTTCCTACTAAAATATTCATCTAATAACATTAGGGAAAATATATGACAACCACACTTAATCAATGAACGTTGTACTGAATTGCCGTTAATGAGCTGTTTTCCTGTAGTGTGTGTATATATATATGTGTGTGTGTGTGGACACAACCCTCAGGGTTGTCGACACGTGTGGACACACCTGATGGATGTATCAACACACAATAGATCTGGACAATAATTCATCCAGGTATTTTTCAGTGACGTTGGTTTCATAATAATAGCTAACGTGGCAGCTCCGCATTGGTCCGAATTTGAAATGCTGAGCTCTGATCGGTCAGCGTACGTGGTTGGCATAGATTGAATATGAAAATCTAACGATCCTAAATTCCTAATCTAAAACTATAAATAAACCCTGAATCTGTAATGATATGAAACAATTTCTATTCAACGATAGGTTGTGAATCTGGAAGTTAATCATTGATCATATTTTTAGTTCTTTATCAAATTATTTGTTTAATTAAAAAACATGGAAATAAATTCCTTATCTTATTTAAACAATTAAAACAAGTATATTTAAGTTGAAAAACAATTATTTGAATATTTAAATACCCAAAATACATAAACTTTCCGTAAATGCTCTTTTTTTTAAATGATGACATCATAAATATAGTTAGCCATAAATTTGAAAAATATATTTATTTTCAATTTACTTTCCTAATGATTAATTAGACATCCACTAAAATTTTCAACAACTTTTATTGAGAAAAATAGACATTTATCAATAATACGATTTCAGTCATTTTATCAATATTTTTCCAAAAAAATATATTTTTGAAAACATTTTTCCAAAACAAGTTTACTATCATTAATTACTTGTTAAATGGTATTTAACAAGTTATAAAATCACATTTATAGAATTTAATAATATTTCAAATAGTTACTATATTCAAAGACTAAGTGTTCGATTTTTCCAGTTCTTTACAATCTCCCCCACTTAAAATATTTTGTCCTCGAAATTGCAAGAACAAGAAAATGTGACTAGAAGCAAACAATCAAGTTAAGTTAAGCACACCAAAAATAACTCAACTCATATCCCCAGTTGGAGGTACAGTGCCTTATTCTATCAATTTTTTTTACAAAACTTAGGACGTTTCATTTTAAAATTGCTAGGTTAACACAATAACCTAGAAGAATTTTCCTTGGGCACTTAACCTAAGCTCTGACACTAAATGTAACAATATGAAACAATTTCTATTCAACAATCAATTGTAAATTGGAAGTTAAACCTTGCTCATATTTTTAGTTCTTTGTCAAATTATTTATTTATGTAAATAAAACTTGGAAATAAATTCCTTACCTTATTTAAATAATTAAAATAAGCACATTTAAATTATAAAACAATTATTTAAATATTTAATTACCCAAAGTACAAAAACTTTCCTTAAATGCTCATTTGTTTTAAATGGTGACATCATCAATATAGTTGGCCATAAATATGAAAAATATTTTTATTTTCTAATTACTTTCCTAATGATTAGTTACACATCTACTAAAATTTTCATGAACTTTTATTGTGAAAATAGCCATTTATCGATAAAACGGGTTTCATTCATTTTATGAATATTTTTCTAAAAAATATATTTTTGTAAATATTTTTCCAAAACAAGTTTACTATCATTAATTACTTTTTAAATGATATTTAACAAGGTAATAAAATTGTATTTATAAAATTTAATAATATTTCAAATAGTTACGTTATTCGAAGATTAAATGCTCGATTTTTCCTGGTTTTTACAAGATCGTAGCTATTAGATCACGCCTAACTCTTCACCCTAGGGTTTACTCTTAATTGAGAAGGACCTTAAAATAATTTTTTCTGGAGTAGAGGAATTATATATAAATATCCACGAGGATTCTACTGTAGCCACGGATTTTCAAGTTTATGATCAAGGTGAGTGTTTTAGTTACTTAGAAATTAGTAGATTTAAAGTAATTAGAGTTTTGTAATAGATTTTATTTGTAGTTTTCTACAATTTTTCTTTTTAGTTCTACTTTTATTTCAGTATTAGCAGTAGTTTTATTATTTTATTTCTACAATTAAATTTTATTCACTTTTTCTTATAGTCTTTTTTTTGCAAGTTAGTTGTATTTATCTTTTTCCTTCCTTATCAATATTTATGTTCATTGTTTTCGTGTTTATTTCCTTTCCTAATTATTGTAGTTTCCAAATTAAACATAGGTCTTCCTTCTCTCTTTTTTGTGCTTAGATTAGAATTGCTCAAAACTACAAATACGTAATTGATAAACTTAATATTAAAATTACAATATAAATGATAGAATTATAGAAAAAGGGAAATAGAGTAAGATAGAAAAAAATTACATTAAAATGAGAAATAACTAAAATTAGCTGTAACGTCCCATATTTTACGGTATAATAATTAATTAATTTAATTATATAAATAGTGAGTTAGAGATTTAAATGGTTGTTTAATTAAATAATATTGAATATTTAATTAATATAAATAATAGAATAATATATTTAAATTCTGAAATAGTCGGAAATAGCCGAATTCACGATAATGTGTGAATTGAAAGTATATGGGATTTAATTCAGTTTAGAATTGAATTATGATAACGAATTTATTGTTTGAACGTATAATTTATATTATAATTATAATCGAGCTCGAAATGGCGTGGCAGTTCGTAATTTGGCGATTCGAACTTTAAACGAATATACAGAATCCTTTTTAAGCCGGATTTCTATGAAACAAGAAACATTCGGAGCTGGTGAAGTATATTTTTCTAATGGAAGAGAAAAATCGGGATTTCGTTGTGTAGATGGAGACTTGTGTCCAAATCAAGTTTCCGAAAAGTCACTATGGAATTCCTTTATAATTTATAACGATTTATTTATATTATAAATGAATTTTTCAATATAAATTGAATATCGATTCAAACGGGATTTGAATACCGAGTTATAAATCCAATTGAAGTTGTATGATATTCTATTGTGAATATATACGATAATATTTATTTATAAATATTAAATTTAATTATTTTTAAATATATTAATATTTAAATGGGTTTATTTAGGGCTTTAAAAATAACCAGTTTTGCAAACGACCTCCATTTTCGATGAAACTAATTTTGTTGGATCCGCAATATTAAATTATTGCTAGATTTCAATTTTCGTGATTTTTGAAGTCAATATGTGGCCGTACGGTATTTTAATTTGAAAAACAGTCAATTATTCGACTTTCAAAATACGATGTGTGAGCAAACGGATTCGGAATTCGACGAAATAAGTTTCGTTGGGTCCGTAATGTCGAACTGTAGCTGCATGCCCATGTTTATCGAATTTGGATATTGTGTGTGATCATAGGAATTTTTAAGGACAAATATAGATAGCGGTTGAATAAAATTGAATTAAATAATGAATATCTAATTATTTAAAAATTCCTATAAATACCCAAAACCTAAAAATATTTCCTTTGGTCAATGAGCATTCCAGCGCCGCTGTTTTTTTTAGGAAAATAATTTCGTGAGATTGAAGAAAAAGGAAATCAATCCAAATAAAATTCAATCTGAATATACGGGTTCCTTGAGTGATTCTCTTCCATTCGATACCAGTTTTTAGTCCCGCGATTCATGTTGGAGGGGCTTAGAAATGTACAGCGGCGGTGTTTTAGAACTAGGGTTACTAATCGAGCCTCGTACAAGCGTTTATACGGGTTTTTGGTATTTGTTTCGAACTTCTGGATGTATGTAGCATGTAACAACCCGCAAAAATCAGGACCAATTTAAAATTTTTTATTTTAGAAAATTTTAATGAATTTTGACAATATAAAATAATTTATTTAAATAATAATGATCTCAAATTTGATTTAAATCGAAGTTAGAATGAATGATTTAATTTTTATTATAAAAAGAGTTAGAAATAACGCGGTAGTTTGAAAAGTCAAACTTGAACTTTGACTGACCATACAGGATACAAAATTTAACGGATTTTAGTGAAACCAAAAATCTTAGAATCTATTTAAAAATATCTTTCCAACGAATCCGAAAAATCGAAATTTCATAACGGGAATCAAAAGTTATGGCCAATTCAATATTTAGGATGGTCGCTATGAAATTTATAAGGCCAAAACGCTACTTTTTGCATACGAAGGAATTTGAACTCGAAACCACTTCCATTGAGTTCAGAATGATGTTTCTACATTGAAAAACAGTAAACACTTATATATTTTGAGTTTCGGGATTTATTTGTTTAAAAATGTATTTTTAATATTAAATATATTGACCTTAAAAATAGTCATTTTTCAAACGACCTCAGTTTTCGACGAAACCACTTTTGTTGGAACCGGAATGTCAAGTTATTGCTAGGTTTCAATTTTCAGAATTTTTCGAATTAATATGTGAGCGTGGCGACATAAAATGTGTTTTGACTATTTCAGTTAAATTTGAACGCCTTAAAAATAGCCATTTTTCAAAATGTCTCAGAATTCAACAAAATAAATTTTGTTAGAACCGTATTGACATAAGAAAGCCAAAAATATTTTTTCTGGATTTTTCTGAGTTAATTTGTGTCCCCGGTAAAATTATTTGTACGGAAAAATTAGAAATAAAGGACTTAAATTTTAAAACTGCGAAACGGAGGCCTAGATGACAGTTTGGGCTGACGAGACATGTCTAGATGAGTTCGAAATGGGGGCTAAATGGTAGGAACGACAGTCGTTGGGCCTAAATCGGAGTTCGGACCAAAACGGGCTTAAACGGGCTAATAAAATAATAATTAGATTAACCTAATATAATAATATAAAATAAAAGTCGGGCTTCTTCTTCCTCAACGTGATGTAGCCGCACCCTTGAACCCATAATGGCCGAAACTTCTCTCCTCCCTATCTCCCAAACCACTAAGAATTAGACCATGCCGTAGTGAAACTTTTTGAAGCTCTTCTCCTCCTCTTTCTTCTCCAACAAACCTCACATCAAACCGTTGCCCGTAGCTCTCGATTCACCTCCCCGAAACCGCCGCCTTTATGCTGCCGCCGCCCTTTGTACATGTAGCCGCAACCCTCCATCTTCCCGGTGAAGATAGCCCTCTCGTAGCTCTTCAATCTCTCGCAAACCGTTCGTAAAACCGTCGACTATAGCTCCCGAAATCCGCATTCAAAGTTTTGAACATTTCTGAAAATTTGAGGTAAATAGCTTCAGATTTTGTCACGCTTTTAAGCGTCACTGTGTCAGTTGTTAAAGGCCAGAATTCTAATTTTTACATAAATTTCAATTTGAAACCTTTCAGATCTGTAACCGATGTGACGCCCAACACGAGATCTGATTAAAATCGCTTCATTTCAGAAACAAGCAAGGTGAGATTCTATATTTTTTTTATATATATATATAATTAATTTAATTTAATTATGTTATCATTATGCAAAATGAATGTTGTATGGATTGAATGGTTGAATGGTGGAAATTGATGTTTGTGGCTTGTATTGTTATTGACGTATTATATGATTGGTGTTGGAATTGATTGTGGGAATTGTTATTCGATGTCTAGTAGAAAGATCATAATAAAATTTTTTTAATCTTTTGTTTTGATTTATAGGTAAAATTTTAATCTTTTATCATGATTTACAAATCAAAGTTTTGATTTTTATTTTGAAATGAATAACATTAATAAAGATTCGATCTTTAAAATGAATCTTTGTTTTTTTTGTTTATATAAAATGAATCTTTGTTTTATTTATAAAACATGAAATCTTTTATTTTTATTTATAAAGATTAAAACTTTATAAAATTTAAACTTTGCTTTTGTTAACAAAGATTACAACTTTGATTTTGTTTGCAAAGATTGCAACTTTGATTTTGATTACAAAAATTACAACTTTGTTTTTTTGATTGTAATAAAAAAGGCTAAATCTTTTTATGTTGAAAATAAGGAGACAATATTTTTATGTTTAAAATAAAAAGACAATCTTTTTATATTGAAAACAAAAAAATGAAATTTTGACGATGAAAATAAAAAGACAATCTTTTTATATTTAAAATAGAAAAAGTCATATTTTCATTGTAAAATAGAAAAAGTCATATTTTCATTGTAAAATAGAAAAAAATCATATTTTCATTGTAAAATAGAAAAAGTCATATTTTTTCATTGTAAAATAGAAAAAGTCATATTTTTACATTGCAAATAGGAAAATGAATATTTTTACATTGTAAAATAGAAAAGATCATATTTTTACATTGTAAAATAGAAAAGATCATATTTCTACATTGTAAAATAGTAAAGTTGATATTTTTACATTGTAAAATAGTAAAGTTGATATTTTTACTTTGTAAAATATAAAAGATCATATTTTTACATCGTAAAATAGTAAAGTTAATATATTATAAATATAAAAGGATGATATTTTTTTCATTGTACATAAAAAGAAGATGTTTTTTACATTGTGTGAAATAAAACATATTTTATTATGGAATTTATGAATAAATTTCCACAGCATGAAATAAATAACATTTTTATATGTTATTTATGAATGATTTTTCATCGTATGAAATAAATAACATTTTATTATGTTATTTATGAATGATTTTTCACCGTATGAAATAAGTTACATTTTCTGTATGTTATTTATGAATGAATTTCCACCGTATGAATAAAATTACATTTTTTAGACGTAATTAAAAAGGTGAATTTACTTTGCATAACAAAAGTTACAGTTTTATATGTAATTTATATATGAATTTGCACTGTATGACAAATTGCATTTTTCTATGGTATAAAAATGTAAATTTACATTGCATGATTTAAATTACATTTTTCTATGTAATTTAGAGATGAATAATAACGGTAGAATGAAAATTACATTTTTTCATGTAATTAAAAATGTGAATTTGCATTGTAGGATAAAAATTACATTTTTCTATGTAATTTAAATATGAATTTATGTCGTATGATAGGAATTACATTTTTCTATGTAATTAAAATATGAATTCCCATCGCATAATAAAGATTACATTTTTCTATGTAATTTAGAGGTGAATTAGAACGATAAAATAAAAATGACATTTTTTTTCTATGTAATTTATATATGAGTTATAACGGTATGATAAAAATTTAGAAATATATTTATTTACATTTTCTTATGTAAGTAAAAGAATAGAAATTGAAAATGCAATTATTTACATTCTCTTATGTAAATAAAAAGAATAGAATCTAGAAATATATTTATTTACATTTTCTATAGTAGGAAAACTAGAATTGTTAATGTTGAATATTTTATCGTCATTTTGAATGCGGTAAAAATAGAATTGTTAATGTTGAATATTTTATCGTCATTTTGAACGCGGTGAAAATAGAAGGGTTAATGTTGTCATTTTTATCGACATTTTTAGTGCGATAAAAGTAGACAATGTTAGTGATTCATTTTTAGTGCGATAAAAGTAGACAATGTTAGTGATTCATTTTTATTGACATTTTTAGTGCGATAGAAATAGACAATGTTAGTGATTCATTTTATTCGACATTTTTTATGCGATATAAATAGCGATGTTAATGGTACATTTCTATCGTCTTTTAGCTGTAAAAAAAAAAAGACAAAATAATGAGAATCTTTTTATTTACATTTTCTATGGTAATGAAAAAGAACAAAATAATGTAAATCCTTTTATTTACATTTTCTATTGTAAAGAAAAATAACAAAATTGTGTGAACCACTTTATTTACATTTTCTATTGTAAAGAAAAGTAAAAAGAGAGTTATATTTCTCATCTGCATTTTTAGATGCAAATAAAGCATAGAAAGAAAATTATACTTTTATTTGTCATTGTTTTGTTAAATAAAAGTAAAAGAGTTAAAAAGACATTTTATTTACCATTGTTTTGTTAAATAAAAGTACAAGATATAAAAGAACATTTTTATTAACATTGTTTGTCAAATAAAAAGACAAATACATGAGATACACTTTTATTTGTGTTTTATGTACAAATAAAAGTACAAGATTAGAAACACACTTTTATTTACATTGTATTTGTTGAAATAGAATCGTTAACAAAATAAGTGTATCACTTTACTCATCTTTGTTGAAAACAGAAATTATGTGAAAATATGAGAATCACTTTTATTTGCATAATATACAGTAGAATTTATACGCAAATATAAAATCCAATTTTTTATTTGCAAACTTGCACTAGAATTTATATTCTAATATACAATTGTATTGTTGGTCAAAATAAACAATGAAAAGTATTGGTAAGAAACTTCATACAAATATAATGGAATATATATTCCATTTGTCATCCGCAATAAAGCTGTATAAATAAATTACTGTTTATGTAACTTTAGAAGTATATAGGGAAGTCATAAGAGTAAAATACATTTTTACTTGATATAAGTGACATGTTAAGTGAAATTGGAATTGGTTAAACCTATTAACCAATTCTATATTTATTTATTTATATGAACTGTTGTTGGCTGAAAACCCCACACGGGTATTGGGACGATACTTGACTAACACAAATCCCAATGTTTAATTATATGTCTATCGATTGATCGACAGGCTGCGATGAGCGTTATTGTTTTATTTTAATGCTCACACAGTTGACATTGTCACTCTGGTTGTTAATGGATGGATTGAGAATTATTTTCTTGTTATTACCCTATACATGAAATGTATGAAACCCATATGACCCAAATTATATGGTACATGGTTGAGTCGCATTCCAGTGCAGAATTTCTTTTTAAATAAAGAACTTCTATAAAATAAAAGAATTTTTGTAAAATAAAAGGTTTTGTATTATAAAGTATATTTTACATTCAGAATCTTTTATATATAGAATATTTTATTGATTATTTTAAAATGTGTTTTTTTTATATAGTAATGAATCAATATCTTTAAGATAAATCTTTTATTTAAAATCATTAGATCTTAACAATTATGTTTGGTGATTGATATGTAGATTGGATTTGCAGTGGATGATGTTTTAAATAACATTTATCCTTTAATCCAATTTACATTGAAATTACTATTTGAAATTTATAAATCTATTTTATAAATTAAATCAAAATTGAAATATTAATAAATCTTTTTAGAAAGATTAAAAATTTAATTTATTTTATCTTTGATAAAATTAATGAGGACCTTTTAACATAAATAATAATTTTTATTTAAAAGGATATTCAAAGTTGGAATGTGGCGTATGGTTGATTTTAATTACAAATACGCGAGTTATTCAGAAAGACCGGGTCTAACCCATTCTGAATAATCATCACGACGATCAAGAGTCGAAGATGAAGACGGTGACTGAAGACCGGAGAGCTTCACATCGTTTGGTTGATGGTGACTAATATCTTGAATTGGGACTGATCCCCCAAGGCAAGGTAAAAGTGATGATCTTCCAGACGTACTGGAGATCGACGGATACATTGTTTCGTTCAGACCCAGAACGGACTTGTAAATGGATAGCATGCCTGACATTGAAATTTATTTCATGTAATTAAATCGGTTTTTATTTAATATATAAATGCATGGTGGCGGAGGATTTATTCTCTTGCTTAACACCCTTTTGTATGTTAAATATTTACCGATCGCATGATATGAGTTGTTGATGTGGTATGCCAAGTTGCACTTGATCAAGGCTTATTGTTGCAAAGCAGAGCCTTGTGGTTGATGATCAAAGCATAGCCTGTTTAGGCATAGCTTTGTGTATGACGTGACTTCACGAGCCTCACAGCCCGGTAGAGTCTAAAACGGGAGAAGGGAACGCAGGGAGTGCGCACGTTTCTTTCTAGCTAGAGTGGTGCCAGGGACCTACCAGCGCTGGCATTTATTCATTGTGGTTGTTGGATTGTTCGAGGCCTCGGTTTATGCGGTCGCCACTGGCCGTAGTATAGGTCCAAAAGGACCGGGAAGCGTGTGTTCAGGAATTGCCAATCCACAAAAGTAAGTGTGGACCGGCCCTGCAGGATCCAAGGGTTGGACAGAGTACCAATCCTGGGGCATTGCTAGAGTGTCTCGAATCGGTAAGGATCTCCTCCCTAGCCTTGACTCAGATGGAAACCCAAATTTCCAATACGACATCACGCGGTTTTGATTGTATACCTATATATGGCGACATAGTGGGATGGGGCACTCATGCCGTCTAGGATTAATACATTTACTTTGATGTACTTCAAATTGGTTGCACACTAGTATTATATAATACCGTGTTTATCGTATCAAGCATTTTTTGATCATTATAAGGTAAAACCCTATCCTCCGGTTTGCGTTGCATTGTGTGATGGGACTTGGGTCTTATAATGGTTTCATTTTTCAAAAAAAAACATTGCGCTATTTTGACGATTTACTTTAGTCATGCACTGGCAATCCATAGGAGAAAACCCGTTCCGCGAAAGTGGCGTGGTCCTGTGATTAGCCTTATTATATTATATAGGTTAAGTAGAATTCTCACACCAGTCCCATGACTGACCTGTAGTTTTGTCCACTGGCAAACTCGGGTGCCCATATTTTCCACACGGGCAGTCGAGTAGCTATTTTTGCAGATATATTAAACAGGATTCTGGGTTGAAGCTTAAAGCTGTGTCCAGAGATAGAAAGTCTTCCGCTGTGTTCTTCCGTTGCAGTATATTACATTTTTGTATTTATCTTCCGCTGTAATTATATTCCAATGTACTCTGATATGTATATTCTGTACTCTGATGTAACATTATATGATGATATGTTATAAAAGTCTTCTGTTGTTGTTTTAATATGTTGTATGCCCAAAGTTAAAGTATTCGTAGATTTTCACTTTTTGGGTCAGACCTGTGTGGTTTATGGTCGATTCAAAGGGTGGGAATTTGCGGGTCTTTACAGTTGGTATCAGAGCTTTGGTTAGCTCAAATCTTTGGGGTACAACTTGTTAGAACTGAACAGAAGACTCATCAGAGATTGGATTAGTAATATCCAATAAGAATACTCATTAGAGATAGGATCAGTAGTATCCTAGAATGAGTAAGCTCGTTAGAGATGGGGTTAGTAATGCCCTAGAACGAGTTAAGAGTTACGAACTTATGATTAACGTATTTTTGATATTTATAATCTATTCTTTGAAATATGATTTTTGTATATATAAAGTTGTATATATTTTGAAAAGCTAATCAACCATTAAAATTTAAAATTAAGATAGTTAATTTTACAATTTTTAGCTACGTTCCTTTTCGAGGACGAAAAGTTTTTAAGTGGGGGCGATTGTAACAACCCGCAAAAATCAGGACCAATTTAAAATTTTTTATTTTAGAAAATTTTAATGAATTTTGACAATATAAAATAATTTATTTAAATAATAATGATCTCAAATTTGATTTAAATCGAAGTTAGAATGAATGATTTAATTTTTATTATAAAAAGAGTTAGAAATAACGCGGTAGTTTGAAAAGTCAAACTTGAACTTTGACTGACCGTACAGGATGCAAAATTTAACAGATTTTAGTGAAACCAAAAATCTTAGAATTTATTTAAAAATATCTTTCCAACGAATCCGAAAAATCGAAATTTCATAACGGGAATCAAAAGTTATGGCCAATTCAATATTTAGGATGGTCGCTATGAAATTTATAAGGCCAAAATGCTACTTTTTGCATACGAAGGAATTTGAACTCGAAACCACTTCCATTGAGTTCAGAATGATGTTTCTACATTGAAAAACAGTAAACACTTATATATTTTGAGTTTCGGGATTTAAAAATGTATTTTTAATATTAAATATATTGACCTTAAAAATAGTCATTTTTCAAACGACCTCGGTTTTCGACGAAAGCACTTTTGTTGGAACCGGAATGTCAAGTTATTGCTAGGTTTCAATTTTCAGAATTTTTCGAATTAATATGTGAGCGTGGCGACATAAAATGTGTTTTGACTATTTCAGTTAAATTTGAACGCCTTAAAAATAGTCATTTTTCAAAATGTCTCAGAATTAGACGAAATAAATTTTGTTAGAACCGTATTGACATAAGAAAGCCAAAAATAATTTTTTTGGATTTTTCTGAGTTAATTTGTGTCCCCGGTAAAATTATTTGTACGGAAAAATTAGAAATAAAGGACTTAAATTTTAAAACTGCGAAACGGAGGCCTAGATGATAGTTTGGGCTGACGAGACATGTCTAGATGAGTTCGAAATGGGGGCTAAATGGTAGGAACGACAGTCGTTGGGCCTAAATCGGAGTTCGGACCAAAACGGGTTTAAACGGGCTAATAAAATAATAATTAGATTAACCTAATATAATAATATAAAATAAAAGTCGGGCTTCTTCTTCCTCAACGTGATGTAGCCGCACCCTTGAACCCATAATGGCCGAAACTTCTCTCCTCCCTATCTCCCAAACCACTAAGAATTAGACCATGCCGTAGTGAAACTTTTTGAAGCTCTTCTCCTAATCTTTTTCTCCAACAAACCTCACATCAAACCGTTGCCCGTAGCTCTCGATTCACCTCCCCGAAACCGCCGCCTTTATGCTGCCGCCGCCCTTTGTACATGCAGCCGTACCTCTCCATCTTCCCGGTGAAGATAGCCCTCTCGTAGCTCTTCAATCTCCCGCAAACCGTTCGTAAAACCGTCGACTATAGCTCCCGAAATCCGCATTCAAAGTTTTGAACATTTCTGAAAATTTGAGGTAAATAGCTTCAGATTTTGTCACGCTTTTAAGCGTCACTGTGTCAGTTGTTAAAGGCCAGAATTCTAATTTTTACATAAATTTCAATTTGAAACCTTTCAGATCTGTAACCGATGTGACGCCCAACACGAGATCTGATTAAAATCGCTTCATTTCAGAAACAAGCAAGGTGAGATTCTATATTTTTTTTATATATATATATAATTAATTTAATTTAATTATGTTATCATTATGCAAAATGAATGTTGTATGGATTGAATGGTTGAATGGTGGAAATTGATGTTTGTGGCTTGTATTGTTATTGACGTATTATATGATTGGTGTTGGAATTGATTGTGGGAATTGTTATTCGATGTCTAGTAGAAAGATCATAATAAATTTTTTTTAATCTTTTGTTTTGATTTATAGGTAAAATTTTAATCTTTTATCATGATTTACAAATCAAAGTTTTGATTTTTATTTTGAAATGAATAACATTAATAAAGATTCGATCTTTAAAATGAATCTTTGTTTTTTTTGTTTATATAAAATGAATCTTTGTTTTATTTATAAAACATGAAATCTTTTATTTTTATTTATAAAGATTAAAACTTTATAAAATTTAAACTTTGCTTTTGTTAACAAAGATTACAACTTTGATTTTGTTTGCAAAGATTGCAACTTTGATTTTGATTACAAAAATTACAACTTTGTTTTTTTGATTGTAATAAAAAAGGCTAAATCTTTTTATGTTGAAAATAAGGAGACAATATTTTTATGTTTAAAATAAAAAGACAATCTTTTTATATTGAAAACAAAAAGATGAAATTTTGACGATGAAAATAAAAAGACAATCTTTTTATATTTAAAATAGAAAAAGTCATATTTTCATTGTAAAATAGAAAAAGTCATATTTTCATTGTAAAATAGAAAAAAATCATATTTTCATTGTAAAATAGAAAAAGTCATATTTTTTCATTGTAAAATAGAAAAAGTCATATTTTTACATTGCAAATAGGAAAATGAATATTTTTACATTGTAAAATAGAAAAGATCATATTTTTACATTGTAAAATAGAAAAGATCATATTTCTATATTGTAAAATAGTAAAGTTGATATTTTTACATTGTAAAATAGTAAAGTTGATATTTTTACTTTGTAAAATATAAAAGATCATATTTTTACATCGTAAAATAGTAAAGTTAATATATTATAAATATAAAAGGATGATATTTTTTTCATTGTACATAAAAAGAAGATGTTTTTTAC
Organism: Allium sativum; assembly: GCA_030737875.1. Taxonomy (NCBI): domain Eukaryota; kingdom Viridiplantae; phylum Streptophyta; class Magnoliopsida; order Asparagales; family Amaryllidaceae; genus Allium; species Allium sativum. The sequence goes on from CM060918.1 coordinate 326,406,924, forward strand.
ATTGTGTGAAATAAAACATATTTTATTATGGAATTTATGAATAAATTTCCACAGCATGAAATAAATAACATTTTTATATGTTATTTATGAATGATTTTTCATCGTATGAAACAAATAACATTTTATTATGTTATTTATGAATGATTTTTCACCGTATGAAATAAGTTACATTTTCTGTATGTTATTTATGAATGAATTTCCACCCTATGAATAAAATTACATTTTTTAGACGTAATTAAAAAGGTGAATTTACTTTGCATAACAAAAGTTACAGTTTTATATGTAATTTATATATGAATTTGCACTGTATGACAAATTGCATTTTTCTATGGTATAAAAATGTAAATTTACATTGCATGATTTAAATTACATTTTTCTATGTAATTTAGAGATGAATAATAACGGTAGAATGAAAATTACATTTTTTCATGTAATTAAAAATGTGAATTTGCATTATAGGATAAAAATTACATTTTTCTATGTAATTTAAATATGAATTTATGTCGTATGATAGGAATTACATTTTTCTATGTAATTAAAATATGAATTCCCATCGCATAATAAAGATTACATTTTTCTATGTAATTTAGAGGTGAATTAGAACGATAAAATAAAAATGACATTTTTTCTATGTAATTTATATATGAGTTATAACGGTATGATAAAAATTTAGAAATATATTTATTTACATTTTCTTATGTAAGTAAAAGAATAGAAATTGAAAATGCAATTATTTACATTCTCTTATGTAAATAAAAAGAATAGAATCTAGAAATATATTTATTTACATTTTCTATAGTAGGAAAACTAGAATTGTTAATGTTGAATATTTTATCGTCATTTTGAATGCGGTAAAAATAGAATTGTTAATGTTGAATATTTTATCGTCATTTTGAACGCGGTGAAAATAGAAGGGTTAATGTTGTCATTTTTATCGACATTTTTAGTGCGATAAAAGTAGACAATGTTAGTGATTCATTTTTATCGACATTTTTAGTGCGATAAAAGTAGACAATGTTAGTGATTCATTTTTATTGACATTTTTAGTGTGATAGAAATAGACAATGTTAGTGATTCATTTTATTCGACATTTTTTATGCGATATAAATAGCGATGTTAATGGTACATTTCTATCGTCTTTTAGTTGTAAAAAAAAAAAGACAAAATAATGAGAATCTTTTTATTTACATTTTCTATGGTAATGAAAAAGAACAAAATAATGTGAATCCTTTTATTTACATTTTCTATTGTAAAGAAAAATAACAAAATTGTGTGAACCACTTTATTTACATTTTCTATTGTAAAGAAAAGTAAAAAGAGAGTTATATTTCTCATTTGCATTTTTAGATGCAAATAAAGCATAGAAAGAAAATTATACTTTTATTTGTCATTGTTTTGTTAAATAAAAGTAAAAGAGTTAAAAAGACATTTTATTTACCATTGTTTTGTTAAATAAAAGTACAAGATATAAAAGAACATTTTTATTAACATTGTTTGTCAAATAAAAAGACAAATACATGAGATACACTTTTATTTGTGTTTTATGTACAAATAAAAGTACAAGATTAGAAACACACTTTTATTTACATTGTATTTGTTGAAATAGAATCGTTAACAAAATAAGTGTATCACTTTACTCATCTTTGTTGAAAACAGAAATTATGTGAAAATATGAGAATCACTTTTATTTGCATAATATACAGTAGAATTTATACGCAAATATAAAATCCAATTTTTTATTTGCAAACTTGCACTAGAATTTATATTCTAATATACAATTGTATTGTTGGTCAAAATAAACAATGAAAAGTATTGGTAAGAAACTTCATACAAATATAATGGAATATATATTCCATTTGTCATCCGCAATAAAGCTGTATAAATAAATTACTGTTTATGTAACTTTAGAAGTATATAGGGAAGTCATAAGAGTAAAATACATTTTTACTTGATATAAGTGACATGTTAAGTGAAATTGGAATTGGTTAAACCTATTAACCAATTCTATATTTATTTATTTATATGAACTATTGTTGGCTGAAAACCCCACACGGGTATTGGGACGATACTTGACTAACACAAATCCCAATGTTTAATTATATGTCTATCGATTGATCGACAGGCTGCGATGAGCGTTATTGTTTTATTTTAATGCTCACACAGTTGACATTGTCACTCTGGTTGTTAATGGATGGATTGAGAATTATTTTCTTGTTATTACCCTATACATGAAATGTTTGAAACCCATATGACCCAAATTATATGGTACATGGTTGAGTCGCATTCCAGTGCAGAATTTCTTTTTAAATAAAGAACTTTTATAAAATAAAAGAATTTTTGTAAAATAAAAGGTTTTGTATTATAAAGTATATTTTACATTCAGAATCTTTTATATATAGAATATTTTATTGATTATTTTAAAATGTGTTTTTTTTATATAGTAATGAATCAATATCTTTAAGATAAATCTTTTATTTAAAATCATTAGATCTTAACAATTATGTTTGGTGATTGATATGTAGATTGGATTTGCAGTGGATGATGTTTTAAATAACATTTATCCTTTAATCCAATTTACATTGAAATTACTATTTGAAATTTATAAATCTATTTTATAAATTAAATCAAAATTGAAATATTAATAAATCTTTTTAGAAAGATTAAAAATTTAATTTATTTTATCTTTGATAAAATTAATGAGGACCTTTTAACATAAATAATAATTTTTATTTAAAAGGATATTCAAAGTTGGAATGTGGCGTATGGTTGATTTTAATTACAAATACGCGAGTTATTCAGAAAGACCGGGTCTAACCCATTCTGAATAATCATCACGACGATCAAGAGTCGAAGATGAAGACGGTGACTGAAGACCGGAGAGCTTCACATCGTTTGGTTGATGGTGACTAATATCTTGAATTGGGACTGATCCCCCAAGGCAAGGTAAAAGTGATGATCTTCCAGACGTACTGGAGATCGACGGATACGTTGTTTCGTTCAGACCCAGAACGGACTTGTAAATGGATAGCATGCCTGACATTGAAATTTATTTCATGTAATTAAATCGGTTTTTATTTAATATATAAATGCATGGTGGCGGAGGATTTATTCTCTTGCTTAACACCCTTTTGTATGTTAAATATTTACCGATCGCATGATATGAGTTGTTGATGTGGTATGCCAAGTTGCACTTGATCAAGGCTTATTGTTGCAAAGCAGAGCCTTGTGGTTGATGATCAAAGCATAGCCTGTTTAGGCATAGCTTTGTGTATGACGTGACTTCACGAGCCTCACAGCCCGGTAGAGTCTAAAACGGGAGAAGGGAACGCAGGGAGTGCGCACGTTTCTTTCTAGCTAGAGTGGTGCCAGGGACCTACCAGCGCTGGCATTTATTCATTGTGGTTGTTGGATTGTTCGAGGCCTCGGTTTATGCGGTCGCCACTGGCCGTAGTATAGGTCCAAAAGGACCGGGAAGCGTGTGTTCAGGAATTGCCAATCCACAAAAGTAAGTGTGGACCGGCCCTGCAGGATCCAAGGGTTGGACAGAGTACCAATCCTGGGGCATTGCTAGAGTGTCTCGAATCGGTAAGGATCTCCTCCCTAGCCTTGACTCAGATGGAAACCCAAATTTCCAATACGACATCACGCGGTTTTGATTGTATACCTATATATGGCGACATAGTGGGATGGGGCACTCATGCCGTCTAGGATTAATACATTTACTTTGATGTACTTCAAATTGGTTGCACACTAGTATTATATAATACCGTGTTTATCGTATCAAGCATTTTTTGATCATTATAAGGTAAAACCCTATCCTCCGGTTTGCGTTGCATTGTGTGATGGGACTTGGGTCTTATAATGGTTTCATTTTTCAAAAAAAAACATTGCGCTATTTTGACGATTTACTTTAGTCATGCACTGGCAATCCATAGGAGAAAACCCGTTCCGCGAAAGTGGCGTGGTCCTGTGATTAGCCTTATTATATTATATAGGTTAAGTAGAATTCTCACACCAGTCCCATGACTGACCTGTAGTTTTGTCCACTGGCAAACTCGGGTGCCCATATTTTCCACACGGGCAGTCGAGTAGCTATTTTTGCAGATATATTAAACAGGATTCTGGGTTGAAGCTTAAAGCTGTGTCCAGAGATAGAAAGTCTTCCGCTGTGTTCTTCCGTTGCAGTATATTACATTTTTGTATTTATCTTCCGCTGTAATTATATTCCAATGTACTCTGATATGTATATTCTGTACTCTGATGTAACATTATATGATGATATGTTATAAAAGTCTTCTGTTGTTGTTTTAATATGTTGTATGCCCAAAGTTAAAGTATTCGTAGATTTTCACTTTTTGGGTCAGACCTGTGTGGTTTATGGTCGATTCAAAGGGTGGGAATTTGCGGGTCTTTACATAGCACCAGTGCGCAGAGTCTGGGTGGATTCGAGAACTGAAAGTGATACAACCTTTTTCTATTGCATGCGTGAGAGCTCGAGTCCGTGTTCCAGAGTTGAGTGTGAGTTTAATGAAAGTTATATGGGTGGAAAGCGATCGACAAAAGAAGCTTGATGGTATTGTCGGTTTGATTTGTAGTGGAGTGTAAAGGGAAATATGATGGGAGCTGTTTGCGTTAATGGCAGGAGGAGTACGGTCTGTTGTTGAAGAGGAACAATATTTTGGAGCGGATGAGGTATTGGGCCAGTTTATACTGGTAAAGCCCAGTATTTAAATTAAATAGAAATTAATGTTAAATCAAATATGTACGCAACTTCTAATTGTAATAACTTGTCCATACATTATCGGAATTCAGCAAAACAAGATCCTTTGGGATTATATGGATGGGAGCAACACAATGGAAATGACTGGGAGTGAATTAGAGCTCGTTACAATTTATAGCGAAATAAATTGTATGTCTGAATCAATCGACAGTTATCGTTATTTAACGATGATCGTCCAATGTGAGTAAATCTTACTAACTCTATGTAGTTATATTTTTATAATGTATTTTTAGAACTTATAAATGTTGGTTGATTGTTGTGTGTTGATTGTTTTGTTGAACCACTAAGTGATTGGTTGAAATTATAGATCTAGTGATATATATATATATATATATATATATATATATATATATATGTGCAAATATATACATCGTTAATCAAATATTGATTCTGTTGATTAGAATATTTCATATTGAAATGAAATCGATGTTATTTATGTGTTTAATATCTGTGGATGCAGGGAAACAGGTTGGAGGGATCCAATAGGATTCCTCAATATTTATAATACTGTTTGTTTTCATATATTGTGATGTATGATGTGATATAAAATCAGTGATTGATTATGATGACACTGGTCATGTTATTGGGTATTTTAAATACTATATGAAATACTGGAATGTATAAAGGAAATTTTCAAAGTGTATTTTGAAAATAAAATATTTATAAAATCAATGGATTTTATATAAAAGGAAATATTTATAAAATCAATCGATTTTATATAATAGGAAATATTTGATAGATAAATAGAATTATCAAAAAGGGAATTATTTGATAAATAAATAGAATTATCAAAAGGGATTTATTTGGTAAATAAATAGATTATAAAAGGAATTACTTGAGAAATGAATAGAATTTGTATAAAAAGGGAATTTTACACTAGGAAGGTTTAGACCCGTGCTTCGCATACGGGTATAACATGATATGAATTTAAAGTGAATATTTTATAGAAATTTGTTTTAACAGATAAAGTAAGAAGATTAATTTATAAATAACGTTTTATAAATTAAGTAAAATATTTATCATTGGATGAATTGGATATATAAAATCTAAATTTATATAGAGAAGTAAAATCGGTTTCAACACTGATATTTAAAACTGAGTCAAAGGAATTAGAAACTTACCGGAGATTAGTTAAGTTGAACAGTTGTCTGGGTATTGATCTGATGTTGGTTTCGGCCTTCGGGGTTAATACGTAGGGGGTTGTTCTCTTACTAGTTTACAGTTAGAGACTAATATTGTGAGAAGATAGCGATGCGTGAATTAGAAATGGAAACGTTTTCCAAAGTTAATAACGTATATTTCTAAAATTAGAAAATAAGGACTTGATGAATATATGAAAATCAGAAATGGGGAAATAGATAAATGTTGATTTATGATTGATCGATAGAATCTCCATTTGGAAATAATATCGTTGGTTGCACATATGTTTTCCTTTAATAGTTAAATCACCGACTATCAAAGATTTTGTCCATTCCCGTTGTCAATACGGAGAGACCGAGATCAGATATATTATATGAAAACCACTCCATATGGCATTAGCGTGGCGAATCAAATATGATGAAGAAAATTGAAGACGGAATTATGCAAGGGCTGTTCAGTAAATCCCAGGTAGAAATTGCCGAAGATGGATTTACTGAATAGTGCCTTCGGTTTGTCCAGTCCCAGGACAACTTGAATGGATGAATGTCTAACAGAATATGTCTAACAGATCGCGTAAGTTGATCGTTTCAAATGTACTTACGTTGGTGGCTTAGGAATTCGTTTCTCTTAGCTTATACCTGTGGTATTTTTGGGGAAATCAATTTGTGATTTGATGGGTATGACGATGTGGCATTTAAAGTGAATGAAGGAGTGATCTGTTAAAAGATACGTTATGACCTCGAGCCTCATCAACTGGGAAATGATAGAAATCGGGCAGGCAGCATGGCTAAGTAAGCCGCACCCAATTAGGGTATATTGTCACCATCTAGAAAATATTCATATTTATTACTTCTTCTGATTCTGTATCTCCCGGGCACGGTTATGTTGGTATACCAACCATAAGGTGATAATATATTCGGAACATTCAGGCGAAATGAATTGCCGGTCATGTGTGGACGAGTTACAAGATATTCTTGTTGAACTCTAGTGTATTGCTTCTAGAGTACATTGATCGGAAGGTAGTTCCATACCTTGTCATAGTTGGAAATCAATTACCCAATAAGAGCCCGCGGTTTTGATTGTATATTATATATGCAGAACGTGAGATGAAAGCATTTCAGCTAGATTTTTATTTACTTGATCTAGACATTATTATAATATCAGACAAGTATCGTTTTAGAAAAATATTTTAGGTTATCATAAGGTAAAAACCATCTGTGTTTACGTGTGGATCGGTCTTACGATTATCCTATGGTTCAAAAAGATTTTTGAAAGTTAAATAAATGATTTGAGTTTACTCACACCAGTCACATGACTGACCCAGAGTTTATTTTTTTGTTTTCCCTAAACTCTTAGGTGCCTAATTTTGTACGGGTAGTCAAGTAATCAAGATTTACAGATATACTGAGAGCTCGGAGCAGGAGACTTCAGGATTATATAGCTATTGTTATTTCCACTGTGTTGTAAGTGTTGTACTCTGATAATGTTACTGTATACATATACTGTTTTATATCAAAGTTATGTTATGAAATATATTTATTCGTCTTGCTGTGAGATTCTTGTTTACTCTGGTGTTGTGATGTTCTTCTCCTTCTTCTATTCTAATTTTCTATCTTATCTATTCCCACCCTCTATTTTCTTTCATTAACTATCCGGTATTTCCGATGCTTGGATAGTCTACATTGAGTTTATGTCGGTTACTCAGGATCGCGAAAACCCGGGTCGTTACAGTGGTATCAGAGCTGAAGGTTAAGTTATTACCTTGGCTTTGTGGCGTGACTCAGTAGAGATGGGGCTAGTAATACCCTAGATTGAGTTGAGTGTATATATACGAGTGAACGTATTTGTAGATTTTATAAAAATTGTTTTATATTGTGGAGATTTATTGGTTGAGTTGTTTATGGATTTTGATCGATCAGTTTGATCCACTGTATCCGTAGGGATTTATAAATGCTTGAATACGATTAACCGACATGGTATGTTTTGAAAAGAGGGTAAATGAAATAATTTTACCCGAAATATATTTTGTTATAAAAGGAGTCTATATGTTGGAAATATTATAATATTGGATGTGTTGGTTGGGATTATAATTAGATATGATTATAATTGGAATGTTTATGTAAATAACCAATCAAAATTCGTATAAGTGTTACGAAATGAATTAAATCTGAATTAAAAGCAGAATTAAAATTAAAAACCCTGGAAATTTGGAAAGGTGTTTGTAAATGGATTTGGAATTAATATATGAGAATTTTAAAATCCTGGGAGATTTGAAATTGTTTTTCAAACATTGTGAATGGTATTTTGAAATGTATTTCAAAATGGAAGTGTTTAGAAATGGCTTTGAAAGTGATATAGTATTAAACTCACTTCGATCGCTGGAAAATAAATTTCGATGATGAAGTCGACCATTATCGGTGTTCATTTTCGAGTTGTAAGTGATGGATTACTGCCAAAGATTTTGTTTTTGAATTGTTTTGTGGAAAACAAGTTATTTTGAATCCTGAAAAGGAATATCTGGTTTTAGAAAAGCTAAACTGTTTGAAATTCCCTGGGGAAGATTGTTTGAATTAAAAACAAATTAAATTAGAGTTTGTAAACGCAAATAGAAATTGAATTGAAACCAGTTAAGTGGAAAATGAATTGAGATAGAAAATATCGAATTAGATTGGATTAGAAATAATCCAAAATGGAACTGGACTGGTAAGTTAAGAGTTGAATTTAAAAATGGAATCTGAGTTAAGAACAGAATTTGGCTTGGATAAGCGAATGGTTGTGTTGGAGATAAAAGTGATTTGAGTTTGGTTGGGATAACATTTATATATGTTGAATTCGTAGCAGATGGAAGGGATATAATGATATGCCCGAAAAAAAGGTACAAGTTTATATTTTGTATAAGCATGAGATTTTTGAGCCTGTTTGGCAAGCCGCTTGGCTGTTTGATTTTCTTTTGGGTTGGAGAAGGCCTAGAGAGCCGAGTTGTAGTTGTACCGATGGAGCCGTACAAAAGAGGTGTTGGCGAAATTTTCCGAAAAGTTAAGGTGTTAGGAAACTTTCAGGATTTTTGAAAATTTTCGTTAGTAGGAATTAATTAATACTTTAATTGAAATTAAATTGGTTCAGTTGAAACTGGAAAAGAAGCAAACAAGAAACTGGTGAAGTATATTTTTCTAACGGAAGAGAAAAATCGGGATTTCGTCGTGTAGATGGAGAGTTGTGTCCAAATCAAATTTCTAAAAACTCGCTATGGAATTCCTTTATAATTTATAACGATTTATTTATATTATAAATAAATTTTTCAATATAAATTGAATATCGATTCAACCAGGATTTGAATATCGAGTTATAAATCCAATTGGAGCTGTATGATATTCTATTGTGAATATATACGATAATATTCATTTATAAATATTAAATCTAATTATTTTTAAATGTATTAATATTTAAATGGGTTTATTTAGGGCTTTAAAAATAGCCAATTTTGCATTCGACCTCCGTTTTCGATGAAACTTGTTTTGTTGGATCCGCTGTATTAAATTATTGCTAGATTTCAAATTTCGCGATTTTTGAAGTCAGTATGTGGCCATACGGGATTTTAATGTGAAAAACAGTCAATTATTCGACTTTAAAAATATGCTATGTGAGAAAACGTATTCGGAATTCGATGAAACAAGTTTCGTTGGGTCCGTAATGTCGAACTATAGCTGCATGTCCATTTTTATCGAATTTGGATATTGTGTGTGATCATAGGAACTTTTAAGGACAAATATAAACAACGGTTGAATAAAAATGAATAAAATAATGAATATCTAATTATTTAAAAATTCCTATAAATACCCAAAACCATCCTCTAAACATAAAAATATTTCCTCTGGTCAATGAGCATTCCAGCGCCGCTGTTTTTTTAGGAAAACAATTTCGTGAGATTGAAGAAAAAAGAAATCAATCCAAATAAAATTCAATAAATCATCTTATCTAAATATGCGGGTTCCTTGAGTGATTCTCATCCATTCGATACCAGATTTGAGTCATGCGATTCATGTTGGAGGGGCTTGGAAATGTACAGCGGCGATCTTTTAGACCTAGGGTTACTAATCGAGCCTCGTACAAGCATTTATACGGGTTTTTGGTATTTGTTTCGAACTTCTGGATGGATATAGCACCAGTTGCGGAGTCTGGGTGGATTCGAGAACTGAAAGTGACGCAACCTTCTTCTACATCGTGCGTGAGAGCTCGCGTCCGTGTTCCAGAGTTGAGTGCGAGTTTAATGAAAGTTATATGGGTGGAAAGGGATCGACAAAAGAAGCTTGATGGTATTGTCGGTTTGATTTGTAGTGGAGTGTAAAGGGAAATATGATGGGAGCTGTTTGCGTTAATGGTAGGAGGACTACTGTCTGTTGTCGAGGAGGAAGAGGAACGGTATTTTGGTGCGGATGGGGTATCGGGCCGGTTTTGCTGGTAAAGCCCGGTATTTAATTTAAATAGAAATTAATGTTAAATCAAATATGTATGCAACTTGTAATCATAATAACTTGTCCATACATTATTGAAATTCAGCGAAACAAGATCCGCTGGGATTGTATGGATGGGAGCAACACAATGGAACTAACTGGGAGTGAATTAGAGCTCATTACAATTTATAGCGAAATAAATTGTATGTCTGAATCAATCGACAGTTATCGTTACTTAACGATGATCGTCCAATATGAGTAAATCTCACTAACTTTGCGTAGTTATATTTTTATAATGTATTTTTAGAACTTATAAATGTTGGTTGATTGCTGTGTGTTGACTGTTTGGTTGAACCGCTAAGTGATTGGTTGAAATTATAGATCTAGTGATATATATATATATATATGCAAATATATATATATATATATATCATTAATCAAATATTGATTTTGTTGATTAGAATATTTCATATTGAAATGAAATCGATGTTATTTATGTGTTTAACATCTGTGGATGCAGGGAAACAGGTTGGAGGGATCCAACAGGATTCCCCAATATTTATAATACTGTTTGTTTTCATATATTGTTATGTATGATTCGATATAAAATCTATGATTGATTATGATGACACTGGTCATGTTATTGGGTATTTTAAATACTATGTGAAATACTGGAATGTATAAAGGAAATTTTCAAAGTGTATTTTGAAAATAAAATATATATAAAATCAATGGATTTTATATAAAAGGGAATATTTATAAAATCAATCGATTTTATATAATTGGAAATATTTGATAGATAAATAAAATTATCAAAAAGGGAATTATTTGATAAATAAATAGAATTATCAAAAGGGATTTATTTGGTAAATAAATAGATTATAAAAGGAATTACTTGAGAAATGAATAGAATTTGTATAAAAAGAGAATTTTACACTAGGAAAGTTTAGACCCGTGCTTAGCACACGGGTATAACATGTATGAATTTAAAGTGAATATTTTATAGAAATTTGTTTTAACAGATAAAGTAAGAAGATTAATTTATAAATAATGTTTTATAAATTAAGTAAAATATTTATCATTGGATAAATTGGATATATAAAATGGAGTTAAAGGAATTAGAAACTGACTGGAGATCAGTTAAGTTGAACAGCTGTCTGGGTATTGATCTGATGTTGGTTTCGGCCTTCGGGGTTAATACGTAGGGTGTTGTTCTCTTACTAGTTTATAGTTAGAGACTGATATACATGAAAAGATAGTGATGCGTGAATCTGAAATGGAAACGTTTTCCAAAGTTAATAACGTATATTTCTAAAATTAGAAAATAAGGATTTGATGAATAAATGGAAACGAGAAAAGGGGAAATGAATAAATGTTGATTGATGATTGATCGATAGAATTTCCATCTGGAAATAATATCGTTGGTTGCACACATGTTTTCCTTTGATAGTTAAATCACCGATCATCAAAGAGTTTGACCATTTTCGTTGTTAATACGGTGAGACCGGGATCAGATATATTATCTGAAAACCACTCCGTATGGCATTAGCGTGGCGAATCAAATATGATGAAGAAAATTGAAGACGGAGTTATGCAAGGGCTGCTAAGTAAATCCTGGGTAGAAATTGCCTAAGATGGATTTACAGAATAGTGCCTTCGGTTTGTCCACTCCCAGGACAACTTGAATGGACGAATGTCTAACAGAGTATGTCTAGCAGATCGCGTAAGTTGATCGTTTCAAATGTATTTACGTTGGTGGCTTAGGAATTCGTTTCCCTTAGCTTATACCTATGTTGTTTTTGGGGAAATCAATTTGTGATTTGACGGGTATGACGATGTGGCATTTAAAGTGAATGAAGGAGTATTCTGTTAAAAGATACATTATGACCTCAAGCCTCATCAACTGAGAAATGACAGAAATCGGGCAGGCAACATGGCTAAGTGGGCCGCACCCAATTAGGGTATATTGTCACCATCTAGAGAATATTCATATTTGTTACTTCTTTCGATTCTGTATCTCCCAGGAACGGTTACGTTAGTATACCAACCATAAGGTGACAATATATTCAGAACATTCAAGCGAAATGAATGGCCGATCATGTGTGGACGAGTTACAAGATGTTCTTGTTGAACTCCAGTGTATCGCTTCTAGAGTACACTGATCGGAAGGTGGTTCCATACCGTGTCATAGTTGGAAATCAATTACCCAATAAGAGCCCGCAGTTTTGATTGTATATTATATACGTAGAACGTGAGATGAAAGCGTTTCTGCTAGAGTTTTGTTTACTTAATCTAGACATTATTATAAAATCAGACAAGTATCATTTTAGAAAATCTTTTGGGTTATCGTAAGGTAAAAACCATCTGTGTTTATGTGTGAATCGGTCTTACGATTATCCTATGGTTCAAAAAGATTTTTGAAAGTTAAATCAAATGATTTGAGTTTACTTACACCAGTCACATGACTGACCCAGAGTTTATTTTGTTTTGTTTCCCCTAAAATCTTGGGTGCCCAATTTTGTACGGGTAGTCAAGTAGTCGGGATTTACAGATATACTGAGAGCTTGGAGCTGGAGGCTTCAGGATTATATAGCTATTGTTATTTCCGCTGTGTTGTAAGTGTTGTACTCTGATAATGTTACTGTATGTACACATATACTGTTTTATTTCAAAGTTAGGTTATGTAATATATTTATTCGTTCCCCTGTGAGATTCGTGTTTACTCTGATGTTGTGATGTTCTTCTCCTTCTTCTATTCTAATTTTCTATCTTATCTATTCTCACCCTCTATTTTCTTTCATTAACTATCCGGTATTTCCGATGCTTGGATAGTCGACATTGAGTTTATGTCGGTTACTCAAGATCGCGAAAACCCGGGTCGTTACATTAGCAGATCAACAACAGTTTATGAAATGTTTTCATAAACTATTGGAAACAAAAAATTATAATAATTAAAAAAACAAAGAATCACAATAATAAGAAAATATAGTGGAACCTATTATGATACTAAAAACATCATATTCAGTCCGGAATTGGGCACATAGGTTAGGGCCTAGCTTTTCAAATTGGGCTAAAAAGAAAATATAGACATTTAAGACCCAATCCGACCACCTTTAATTCTGGTCATTTTTTTATGATCATTCGTTGATTATGGGCACGCTCAGGTGGAACAACAGTATAAGTGGTCACAATTGTAACAACCCGTATTTTCAATAACCTGTAATAACATAAATCGAGGCAGAATTTAATTCTAAAATGGGAATCAAGGGAAACGGGCTATGCCATTGTGTTCGTCTCGGAAAAATACGCGAAATAGAGTCCGAGTTTTCGAAAATCGGAGTCCGTATGACCAAGATATGGCCTCGCGAAGTTTCACGAAAATTCCCAAATTAAAGTATACTTAATTAAGTGAAATGGGTTGTGTAGATATATATATATATATATATTGATATATATATATATATATAATTGAAAATTTAATAAATAAATATGCAAAAATGCTCAAAACAGCGAATTGGGAGAGGGGAATAACCGAACCGGCCGATTTTTGAAGTCGACCCGAGCCCGCTGGGTCGACTAGGGGTTAATCCAGGGTGTTTGGCTGTCAACCCGTGGGCCGATTCGCTCAAGTGCAGATTTTGCATTTGAATGGTTCTCATGGTCCATCTTTAATCTAAAGGCCCTAGATGGTTCCTACACTTGACTTCTTCCCCAAGACATGCTTTGATGGCTTGGATTGAATCTAGGGTTAATCCTATGGCCTAAAACACTTGCCTAATCTATAAATAAGACCCTAACCTACCCTAATTCATTCATAATTAAACCTAGTGACTAAACTATGGCAAAATGCTAGCTCTCATGGCCTCCACTAATTTTATGAAGAGGGTTGCATACTAATCACTCTCTAATCAACTTCTAATCCCTTCTTAGCATCTTAATCTTCTTCATTTGGTGTTCAAAGTTGCTAGTAGTGAGTTTCTATCACTTTGATGATCTTTTGGTAAACTAATTAGATGAGATGTGATGAGATTTATGGTTTTGTATGTGGGTTAATGAGCTTTGAATCATATGATATGATGTTAGCATTAATCTTATGTTTATGCATGTTGAGTATGTAAGCTTATGCAAGTTTAATATGATGTATGTTATGTTTGCATGATGCTAAATATGCAAGTTGTGGGCTATGTAATCATATGCATGTTATGCAAGTTCATGGTAATATGCTATGCAAGTTACATGTTTGTTAATATGCAAGTTACATGTAAGAAAATATGCAAGTTACATGTTTGTTAATATGCAAGTTACATGTTTGTTAATATGCAAGTTACATGTAAGAAAATATGCAAGTTACATGTTTATTAATATGCAAGATTCATGTTTGTTAACATGCAAGTTACATGTTTGTTAATATGCAAGTTACATGTATGTAAATATGCAAGTTATATGTTTGTTAATATGCAAGTTCATGATGACACATTATGCAAGTCTATGAGTTAATATGCAAGATTGTTATGCAAGTGAATATGTAAGTTATGTGACATATTATATGCAAGTTATGTGACATGTTATGCAAGTTCATATGCAAGTTATGTGTTTGTTAATATGCAAGATGGCACCTTTGAAACATGTTCATTCATATGCAAGTTGACACCTTTTATATGTGTTATATCATGAACGAAATTACGTGGGAACGATGGGGTAATTAAATGCATAAGTTAATAAGATTGTGTGAAATTAATATAATTATGCATAACACAAAATAAATAAACATAGTATGGGAATTTGCCTATTTGGTTAGGTGTACCCATACTATGTGTTGGGAATTTACCTATTGAGTTAGGTCTACCCCATGGGAATTTACCTATTAAGTTAGGTCTACCCATGTTAAGAAAACTTGATTAATTAGGGATAATTAATATAAAATTATGAGGGTGATTAATTAGGTGTAATTAATTGACTAAGACACGAGGTTGGACTCAGTTGTAGCGTAAAACTGCCCGGACCCAACCGGCTTAACCAGTTGCTACAAATGTTAGCCCAATGTGAGAGGTCTTAGGCACAAACTAAATACGTAATTAATGTAAAGACACGAGGTTAGACTCTGTTATGACATAAGGCTGCCCGGACCCAACCGGCTTAACCAGCGGTCATAAAAGACAGTCTAATGTGAGAGGTCTTTACAAAGGTTACGTTCTTAATTAATTAATTAAGAAACACTTAACCACATTAGCATGTAGAGGGACATGAGGGGTTAAGTGGGTGCCTCGGGTGGCATGAGAAAATCTAGTGGTTGCCTTGGGTGGCAATAGAAAATACGATTAGAATACTTAACCAAAATAGAACATGTAATTAAAACATGATTAAAGGGTTAAGTGGGATATACTAGAAAAAGGGACAAGCTTAGGTGGGTAGCTTGTGGAGGCCCATTTCAACCAGTAACCCATACGTATCTTTGTGGGCTCGACCCATGTCGAGGACGGGACACGCATACTGGGCTTGACTGTAAGAGGCAAACGGGTTAGCGGTGGCAACGCAAGTCCAACGGGCTTCATATGCGTGAGTGGGCCCGGGCTGGTAGGTAAGCCGTTGTTGCATCGAGTAGATATAAGCCGTGCACCTTTAGTTTCATCAGGTTGCCACATTGGGGAATGATACATCCCACGGTGGGGCCAGCACGGGTATCTACGTTAGAGAGCCGATCGAATGGGAAGTAGTGTGTACACCTAGTGGATTGTAGGGCCCCGTGGCGCCTACTTGGTCACCTAGGGGTACGCAGGTACTAATTAGTAAATTTTATAAGTCCTTGGGTGGGATCAACCTTTAAGTTAGGAACGACTGGTGTGGTGCAGTTTAGTAATTTACCTTAGGAAGGGTAGATGCGTCTTTATCCTTTATCTTAGTTTAGTTAACTGCTTAGTATAGCCGTTCATCCCTATATGTTACCGTATATCAAGTTATGTCTTCTCTGGTTACTTTAACGATTGTATTGTTAAAGTTATAGGACTCACTCAGACTTATGTCTGACCCCGTTGTCTTTATCTTTTTCCCAACCCTCAGGTCCTGTGGTGGATCCTAGCAGTAGTGGAGCTTGATCGGATTGCTGTTCCAGTCTTTAGGAGCTTGGGTAGATGTAAAGCTCCAGTTATCCAGTTATCTTTCCTTTTGTTTTGGCTATTGTATGAGAGTGGGATTATGTACTTCTTTATCTTGATGGATATTGTACTTGACTTTTATTGTGAGTTTATGATGTAACCAGACATGTTTTACTTCCGCTGTTATGAAATGATGTTTTAAAATTTCAAGTACTATTTATATCTGTCTAGTTGTAATTTTTCTGTTCTATATTCACTAAAATACTCCACCGATGTTATGGCATTCCCATTGTGAGTGATCATAGCGGGAGTGGGGTGTTACACGTGGTATCAGAGCTTAAGGTTACCAGAACAGATAAAATTTTTGAGAAAAACTACTTTCTAAGAGTATTTTCGAAGAAAGTATTTTTAAAAGCATGTCTTCTAAGAGAAAAAGTTTTTGAAAAAGAAAAGCATAATCCCCAATAGCCATATCTTTATCTTTCGGAATCTCCTTTTTGAATCTTTCCTCTTTCGTTTCAGCATGGCTGAAGATCTTAACATCCCGGAGGGTTTAGTTATACCACTATGGTATAGGAGGTTGCAAGAGGCTAGGGCCGCGGCTGCGGGTCCGGCCAATGCTACTACACCAGAGACAACCGCTCTTCCTCCTCAGCCTAGAGTGGATAATTTTGCTAAGGTTTGCAAGGAGTTCAAGGCTATAGGAGGAAAACCTTTTCTTGGTTCAGAGACTTTCGTAGAGGCTAGAGATTGGCTTAAGGAAGTGGAAGAGTTGCTAGATATCTTTGAAGTGGAAGAGGGAAAGAAAGTCAAGTTGGCGGCTTGGTTAATGAAGGGAGAGGCCTCATTCTGGTGGGAGGTCACTAATGGAGAACGCCCTGTTGACTCTTGGGCAGATTTTAAGCAAAGGTTTGGGGCTAAGTTTCTCTCAAGGGCGGAAGAGAATCTGTTTATGGAGAAGTTCTTGAATTTGAAGCAAGGGAATCTCACGGTGAAAGAATATGTCAACAAATTCAATCAATTAGCAAGGTTTGGCATAGAGTTGGTGAATACACCGGAGAAGAAGGCTTTGAGGTTCGTTAGAGGCTTGAACGAACCATTGCAAGGAATAGCTATGACTCACATTCCTATGGGGGCCACTTTTGAGAAGCTTGTCTACATGGCACTTATGCATGAGGATGATAAGAATTCTAAGGCACCAGAGAAAAAGGGGGATCAGAAGAAACCGCAACAACAACAACAAGGCAAGGGTGGAAAAGGCAATGGTGACAAGAAGAAGACAAAGAAGAAGTGCTTTAATTGTGGGACACCAGGGCACCTCAGTAAGGATTGTCGCAAAAAGAAGAAGATCGGTTGCTTTCATTGTGGTGAAGCGGGGCATCTTGTGAAAAACTGCCCAAAGAAGGGGCAGAAGACGGGGTCTACCTCAGGAGGTCAGGTGCAAGCTCTTATAGCGCCACCTCAGTCAGGGGGGCAAGTTCAGGCTCTCTCAGTTCCACCGATTCAGCAGAGAGGTAGAACTATTTCCGTTGAAAGTCTGGTTTTTCTGTTTGATCATCCAGTTCGTACTTTGTTTGACTCTGGCGCATCGCATTCTTTTATCTCATCATCGTTAGTTGAGTCACTGCACTTAGACACCAGTCTAGTTGATGATCCCTTGGTTGTTTCAAACCCAATTGGGGGCTCCATATATCTGTCTATGATATGTTTGGGTTTGAAGATTTCTATACTTAGCGTTGAGTTTAGATGTGATGCTTTTGTATTGGGCTTCACGGGCTATGGGTTGATTTTGGGCATGGACTGGTTATCCAGTAATGGTGCCGTTCTTGATTGCGAAAGGAGAGTTGTCAGGCTCATGACCCGCTTGGGTAACACTCTCGAGATCTCTTGCAATCCCATGGAATCTGTTTTGCTAAGTTATCTTGAATCGCTCGATGCTTCGGTCGAAAGTTTGTGTTCTGTCAGAGTAGTCCGGGAATATCCGGATGTGTTTGAAGAAGTAAAGGGTTTGCCTCCGAAGCGGGAGATAGATTTCCGAATTTATTTGGTGGATAATGCCAAACCAGTGTCTTTGCCAGTACGCCACATGGCTCCTCGTGAGAGAAGAGAACTTCATAAGCAAGTAGGGGAGTTGCTTGAGAAGGGGTTCATAAGGCGAAGTATATCGGAGTGGGGAGCTCCAGTAGTGTTTGCCACGAAGGCGGATGGGTCCCTCAGACTTTGTGTGGATTATAGAGAACTTAATAAGCTCACAAAGAAGAATAGACACCCATTACCGAGAATAGATGATCTCTTTGATCAGTTGGTTGGCGCCTCAGTGTTTTCGCAAATGGACTTAGCTACAGGGTTTCATCAGTTAAGAGTGGCGGAGGACAGTATAGAGAAGACTGCTTTCCGGACTCCGGATGGTTTTTATGAGTGGCTAGTGATGCCATTTGGGTTGACAAACGCCCCCGCATACTTTGTTGATCTCATGAGTAGAGTGTTCAGAGAGTATCTGAATAAGTTTGTAGTAGTTTTTGTGGATGACATCTTGGTCTTTTCCAAGAATGAAGAAGAGCATGCCTTACATCTCAAGGAAGTGTTGGAGACTCTTCGAGCGCATAGTCTTAAAGCTAAATTCTCTAAATGCCATTTTTGGAGAAGAGAAGTGCGATTCTTAGGGCATGTGGTCTCTAAGGAAGGGATAGCTGTGGATCCCGCAAAGATAGTATCTATCCAGGATTGGAAAGTTCCTAGAAATGCTACCGAGGTAAGAAGTTTCTTGGGGTTGGCAGGATATTATAGGAAGTTCATCAAAGACTTCGCGAAGATATCAGCCCCATTAACCCGCTTGACGAAGAAGAATCTGGTTTTCTCATGGGATGTAGATTGTGATGATGCTTTCCGACGGTTAAAGAGAGCTTTGACCACCGCTCCAGTTTTAGTGCTTCCAGATGGGAGTAAGCCGTTTGTTGTTTATACCGATGCTTGTGGAACAGGATTAGGCGCAGTCTTGATGCAGGAGGGAAGGGTAATAGCCTATGGAGGGAGACAATTGAGAGTGCATGAGAAGAATTACCCTACCCATGATCTAGAGTTGGCCGCGATTGTTTTCGCACTTAAGTCTTGGCGCCATTATCTTCTTGGTGAGAGATTCGAGTTGTTCACCGACCATAAATCATTGAAGTACTTATTCTCTCAGAAGGATTTAAACTTAAGACAGCAAAGGTGGATGGAGTTCTTAGCATCCTATGATTTCGAGATAGCGTATACCCCTGGTAAGGGTAACGTGGTGGCAGACGCCTTAAGTAGAAAAAGGCTATCTTTGAGTCCATTGTTCGTGGAACGACGAAGCTTGGAGTTTCTTTCTTTGTTTGACTTCAGACCTTCTGTTGATTTTGTACCTGGTTTGTTGGCATCCTTGGAGGTTAGACCTACTCTTTTGAGACGGATTGGCGAGGCTCAGCGAGACGACCCACAGTTGGTTGTGTTGGTAGAGAAGCTTATAAGAGGGGAGTCGTCCAGCCATTTGGGTAGATACACCATAGATGATAAGGGATGGTTGCATAGAGACGGTAGACTTTGTGTACCGCAAGATGAGGGTTTGAAGAAGGCTATTTTGGATGATGCACATCGTTCAAGAATGACTATTCATCCCGGTGGAGACAAAATGTACCAAGACATGAAGAGAGTTTTCTTCTGGGCCGGTATGAAGAAAGATGTGGCCGAGTATGTGGCTAGATGCTTAGTGTGCCAACAAGTTAAAGCGGAGCAAAGGAAACCCGGTGGGTTGCTACACCCATTGGAAGTTCCACAGTGGAAGTGGGATAGTGTCTCGATGGATTTCATCGACGGGTTACCGAGATCGAGGAAGGGCAATACGGGAATTTGGGTTGTGGTAGACAGACTTACCAAGAGTGCCCATTTTATACCCGTAAAGAGTAAGAGGACCGCTCCATGGCTTGCTTCAGTCTATGTTAGAGAGATTGTTAGATTGCATGGCGTACCATCCAGCATTGTGAGTGATCGAGATCCTATTTTCACTAGTGAGTTTTGGAGAAGTTTGCAAGAGGCGGTAGGGACTCAGTTGTGTTTGAGCACCGCATATCATCCTCAGACGGACGGTCAGACCGAGAGGGTGAACCGTATCTTAGAAGATCTTTTGAGGCTTTGTATCTTGGATTTTGGAGGTACATGGGAAGAACATCTTCCTTTGGTGGAGTTCGCATATAATAACAGCTTTCAGTCCAGTATTGGTATGGCTCCTTTCGAAGCTCTTTATGGAAGGCCTTGTCGATCTCCTACATGTTGGTGGGAATCTACGGATAAGATCTTGCTTGGGCCGGATATGGTTAGAGAGACTTCAGAGAAGATTGATTTAATTCGAAAAAGGATGAAAGCAGCGCAAGATAGACAGAAATCTTATGCGGATCGGAGAAGGACGGATCTTGAGTTTGAGGTTGGGGACATGGTTTTTGTCAAAGTATCTCCATTGAGAAATGTTGTTCGCTTTGGGTCCGTAGGGAAGTTAGCACCGAGATTTGTTGGGCCGTTTCCTATTAAGGAAAGGATTGGACGGATGGCATATAGGGTGGAGTTGCCCGACAGACTTAGTGGTGTTCATGATGTATTCCATGTATCACATTTGAGGAAGTGCTTACATGAGACCGCGGAGGTGGTAGAGCCGAGCTTGCTTAGAGATGTAGAGGTAGAGCGTGATGCGACGATTCGACGAGCTCCTACTCGCATCCTTGGGTCAGAAACTAGGAAGTTGAGGAACAGAGAAGTTCAGCTAGTTAAAGTGCAATGGGGAGATGACGAAAGCAATGCTACTTGGGAGACGGAAGCAAAGATGCGTTCTTTGTATCCATTTCTTTTTGAGAGTATGTCTTTTAACTTCTCCTTTATTGCTTGTCTAGTACTTATCTTATCTTTAGTATATCCTCTCGCTAATACCTATGACCTTTAGATAGGGTAAAACCTATGGTTGAAACATGTGTTTGAAACATGTTATGGTTGATGGATGCATATGGATGCAATTGTTTGCTAGTGGTTGCTCGTGGATGCATATACACACACATTAGGCACTAGATCGGCTCAGTCACTTCATGTTGCATATTGCATAAATGGATGTGGTAGTTAGATTGATGGATGTATCATGGCTGTGTTATCATATGGATGATGCATTTTTGTGTATGGTTGTGCACGCATGTAGAAATTTGTATGTGTCAATAGGGTTTCGCATACATATTGGATGCATGGCACTATCATGGTTTGCATTAAGGAGGTTTACTGTATCAGTAACCGCCTGATTTTCGCATTAGGTAAGTACATATACACACACTTTTGCATATATCCATCCAGCATTTAGAATCTTGTAAGGACAATGATTGCTCGTGGATGATGCTTTGAGTAGATGGATGATTGGATGGTAGGATACGTTCTTCCTAACTTGAAGATTTCGGGGACGAAATCCTTTAAGGAGGGGAGAATGTAACAACCCGTATTTTCAATAACCTGTAATAACATAAATCGAGGCAGAATTTAATTCTAAAATGGGAATCAAGGGAAACGGGCTATGCCATTGTGTTCGTCTCGGAAAAATACGCGAAATAGAGTCCGAGTTTTCGAAAATCGGAGTCCGTATGACCAAGATATGGCCTCGCGAAGTTTCACGAAAATTCCCAAATTAAAGTATACTTAATTAAGTGAAATGGGTTGTGTAGATATATATATATATATATATATTGATATATATATATATATATAATTGAAAATTTAATAAATAAATATGCAAAAATGCTCAAAACAGCGAATTGGGAGAGGGGAATAACCGAACCGGCCGATTTTTGAAGTCGACCCGAGCCCGCTGGGTCGACTAGGGGTTAATCCAGGGTGTTTGGCTGTCAACCCGTGGGCCGATTCGCTCAAGTGCAGATTTTGCATTTGAATGGTTCTCATGGTCCATCTTTAATCTAAAGGCCCTAGATGGTTCCTACACTTGACTTCTTCCCCAAGACATGCTTTGATGGCTTGGATTGAATCTAGGGTTAATCCTATGGCCTAAAACACTTGCCTAATCTATAAATAAGACCCTAACCTACCCTAATTCATTCATAATTAAACCTAGTGACTAAACTATGGCAAAATGCTAGCTCTCATGGCCTCCACTAATTTTATGAAGAGGGTTGCATACTAATCACTCTCTAATCAACTTCTAATCCCTTCTTAGCATCTTAATCTTCTTCATTTGGTGTTCAAAGTTGCTAGTAGTGAGTTTCTATCACTTTGATGATCTTTTGGTAAACTAATTAGATGAGATGTGATGAGATTTATGGTTTTGTATGTGGGTTAATGAGCTTTGAATCATATGATATGATGTTAGCATTAATCTTATGTTTATGCATGTTGAGTATGTAAGCTTATGCAAGTTTAATATGATGTATGTTATGTTTGCATGATGCTAAATATGCAAGTTGTGGGCTATGTAATCATATGCATGTTATGCAAGTTCATGGTAATATGCTATGCAAGTTACATGTTTGTTAATATGCAAGTTACATGTAAGAAAATATGCAAGTTACATGTTTGTTAATATGCAAGTTACATGTTTGTTAATATGCAAGTTACATGTAAGAAAATATGCAAGTTACATGTTTATTAATATGCAAGATTCATGTTTGTTAACATGCAAGTTACATGTTTGTTAATATGCAAGTTACATGTATGTAAATATGCAAGTTATATGTTTGTTAATATGCAAGTTCATGATGACACATTATGCAAGTCTATGAGTTAATATGCAAGATTGTTATGCAAGTGAATATGTAAGTTATGTGACATATTATATGCAAGTTATGTGACATGTTATGCAAGTTCATATGCAAGTTATGTGTTTGTTAATATGCAAGATGGCACCTTTGAAACATGTTCATTCATATGCAAGTTGACACCTTTTATATGTGTTATATCATGAACGAAATTACGTGGGAACGATGGGGTAATTAAATGCATAAGTTAATAAGATTGTGTGAAATTAATATAATTATGCATAACACAAAATAAATAAACATAGTATGGGAATTTGCCTATTTGGTTAGGTGTACCCATACTATGTGTTGGGAATTTACCTATTGAGTTAGGTCTACCCCATGGGAATTTACCTATTAAGTTAGGTCTACCCATGTTAAGAAAACTTGATTAATTAGGGATAATTAATATAAAATTATGAGGGTGATTAATTAGGTGTAATTAATTGACTAAGACACGAGGTTGGACTCAGTTGTAGCGTAAAACTGCCCGGACCCAACCGGCTTAACCAGTTGCTACAAATGTTAGCCCAATGTGAGAGGTCTTAGGCACAAACTAAATACGTAATTAATGTAAAGACACGAGGTTAGACTCTGTTATGACATAAGGCTGCCCGGACCCAACCGGCTTAACCAGCGGTCATAAAAGACAGTCTAATGTGAGAGGTCTTTACAAAGGTTACGTTCTTAATTAATTAATTAAGAAACACTTAACCACATTAGCATGTAGAGGGACATGAGGGGTTAAGTGGGTGCCTCGGGTGGCATGAGAAAATCTAGTGGTTGCCTTGGGTGGCAATAGAAAATACGATTAGAATACTTAACCAAAATAGAACATGTAATTAAAACATGATTAAAGGGTTAAGTGGGATATACTAGAAAAAGGGACAAGCTTAGGTGGGTAGCTTGTGGAGGCCCATTTCAACCAGTAACCCATACGTATCTTTGTGGGCTCGACCCATGTCGAGGACGGGACACGCATACTGGGCTTGACTGTAAGAGGCAAACGGGTTAGCGGTGGCAACGCAAGTCCAACGGGCTTCATATGCGTGAGTGGGCCCGGGCTGGTAGGTAAGCCGTTGTTGCATCGAGTAGATATAAGCCGTGCACCTTTAGTTTCATCAGGTTGCCACATTGGGGAATGATACATCCCACGGTGGGGCCAGCACGGGTATCTACGTTAGAGAGCCGATCGAATGGGAAGTAGTGTGTACACCTAGTGGATTGTAGGGCCCCGTGGCGCCTACTTGGTCACCTAGGGGTACGCAGGTACTAATTAGTAAATTTTATAAGTCCTTGGGTGGGATCAACCTTTAAGTTAGGAACGACTGGTGTGGTGCAGTTTAGTAATTTACCTTAGGAAGGGTAGATGCGTCTTTATCCTTTATCTTAGTTTAGTTAACTGCTTAGTATAGCCGTTCATCCCTATATGTTACCGTATATCAAGTTATGTCTTCTCTGGTTACTTTAACGATTGTATTGTTAAAGTTATAGGACTCACTCAGACTTATGTCTGACCCCGTTGTCTTTATCTTTTTCCCAACCCTCAGGTCCTGTGGTGGATCCTAGCAGTAGTGGAGCTTGATCGGATTGCTGTTCCAGTCTTTAGGA
Organism: Allium sativum; assembly: GCA_030737875.1. Lineage (NCBI taxonomy): Eukaryota > Viridiplantae > Streptophyta > Magnoliopsida > Asparagales > Amaryllidaceae > Allium > Allium sativum. The sequence goes on from CM060918.1 coordinate 326,431,789, forward strand.
GCTTGGGTAGATGTAAAGCTCCAGTTATCCAGTTATCTTTCCTTTTGTTTTGGCTATTGTATGAGAGTGGGATTATGTACTTCTTTATCTTGATGGATATTGTACTTGACTTTTATTGTGAGTTTATGATGTAACCAGACATGTTTTACTTCCGCTGTTATGAAATGATGTTTTAAAATTTCAAGTACTATTTATATCTGTCTAGTTGTAATTTTTCTGTTCTATATTCACTAAAATACTCCACCGATGTTATGGCATTCCCATTGTGAGTGATCATAGCGGGAGTGGGGTGTTACAACAATATAAGATTTGGAGCGTAGATTACCTTTTGTTTGTAGGACCCGACTGACCACCTCCCTTTTAGACCAGTTATCTGATGATCATTGGTCCAATACGGGCACGCTTAAGTGGACTAGCAGTGTAAGAGTTCACATTTAGTTGAATAGTAAGTGGCAATTGATGTTTTGAAAGCGTGCAGATTATAGTCAGGGATTACTATGACATGAGCTTTAGAACGTTTCTTTCCTTGCTGCTTTGCAGGACCTTCTAATGGAACGTAGACCCCTTGGTTTAGGTTTGTCCCCTTGCTTTGGGCCATCATTTGGGTTAAGAGCCGATCACAGGGTAGACTTAGGAAATTAGTCCTAAGAATAGACATTCAGAATAAAAGAATAACTTTGGAGAAATAGTTACACTACAGATAAATTTACCTTTACCCTAATTACATTTGTGCATGCACACAAAACTATTATCAAATATAATTCCTTTATTCTATCTAATATGCTAGTAATTATCTCACTCACTAGACTTAAAAGTCTGGACCATCTTTGTCTTCTTCTTGGAGCACTTCTTGGGGTTCAAGTCTGATGTATTTCTTTTATCCTCTTTTTCATATTGGTTGGATTTTATATGCATTTGAGAGGGATATTATTATACTTTGATATTGGTGGGATCAAAAGATATGTACTTTGTATTTGGTGATCTGATAGTGTTTTCTGAAATGAATAATTTATATTTTGATTTTCAATTTTTTTCCACTGTATAATGTTTTATATTTTTAAATATATTATATGCTTGGTCTCTATGAATTATATTCGGTACTAGCAATGCCCTTCAAACTTTGGTATTTCCTAGTTTGGGAATGCTAAGGGATGCAGGGTGTTACAAAAGCCATTGCAGATTTCCAATCTTTTTATAAATAGAAGATGTAAAAGAAATTATATAAATAAAATAATAATATTTACCAACAAATTCCCATATTTTTATATGTTTTTCATGACATGTTCCACCAGCTCTAATACCATTTTTTGTAACGCCCCACCCCGTTACCCACCCCATTAAATAGCATTAACGGGTAATGCTGTCTATTAGAGCAGAGAATAAGGCTTGTTAGGAGCAACCATTCGTAGATTTGCATTAACAAGTCTTAAATATATTGATGATGTGCTCTTTTTTATGTGGCTCGACATACTTAATACTGGTATAATACGACTCTAGGAAAGCAACAGGATCAACTCAGAACATAGTACATTACATACACAACCACAGCTTATGGAACAAATTACATAATATTACAACAATAGAGAACAATTAATATGTGTGCTACAAATAAATGGTTACCCATAAACCATTCCTCATACAACATGATACAAATGAATGAATACACTTAAAAGCTTAAGTATACAAAACTCGGAAATAACAACATAAGAGGATGTCATTAGTGACACAACTAAATCCTGAGCATAGTAACCAAAACTAGAACATCTCGGTCTGACCCGAGGAATACAGACAGGGTCAGTCTAGAATACAAATCAGTATAATAAAAGGGTGAAATAAAATATCAACCACATGCTAATTCCTTTTCACAAGATAACGAATTCCCAAGACACAAACTTATATGGGAATTCTGATATAGTGATTTCCTTTCCGTCAGAAAGAAATGTCATACATAGATCAACAAGGGACATACTTCTTATGTCTACAAGATTAGTATAAGGATACGAAGTGAGGAAAAAAAACGGATTTAAATACTGCCTTAGGTGAATTACCCGAACTCCATGGTTAGGGTAATCAACACTTGTAATCACATAACATGAATGGAATACTCTGAAATCATAGAAACCACTAGGAAATCACAAAACCACGTAATTCACCGATCTATAGAATCATAGAACCACTAAAACACAGAATCACTGAAACATAAAATCATGGAATCACTTAAACACCTTTTAGAGTTTAGAACCACTAATGAAATCACCACGAATAATAATAATGACTATGGTGAAATCAATGATAAATACAAAACACAGGAATTGATCTAACACAGACTAGCATGAAGTAGCTATAACTACACAAAAACAACAAATTTGGCACACGAGGATGTAGAAATTTGATACGGTTTAAGCCACATCAAATTTGCTACAACTCATAGGCTTATCAAATTTCTTTTGTGATTACACCGCCCCCAACAACTAAAATCTAACCCTACATCTTTAAAGCCTCAGACCAGTTCATTTGATACAGCTTTGAGCCGTATCAAATCCTCATCATATTTTTGCTACTTATTTATCACTATACCAATATTACACAGTTTTGAGAATAAAAATGTCGGCTTTCTCTTTTTTACTTCTATGATGACCGAAAAACAAAATTAGGGTTTTGCCCCCAAATCGTGACTCCAACGTTGCTATGGAATTTGTTCTCTGATGCTTCGATTTTTTGATGCTCTCTGGTCAACCGATTTGGCTTTTGCAATCGATCAAAAAATTGATGTGAGTATTTCTGATTTGTTTTTCTCTGATGCTTGAATGAATTGCTTGTGGTTTTTTGATGATATTGCATGATTACCCAAATGATTTTTGGAAACTCTGAATGATTTTTATGCCCAATATTTGTTCTTGCAATTACCTGGAATGTTTTGAAAATGTGAATTCATTCTTTCCCAAAGTAGAACCTTAAATCACGTTGATAAATACATGGAGGAGGATGACTCAATAACTTTTTTGTTGTTGCTATGACAGTATGTTCTCTTAATTTTCTTTCCTACTGTACTCCAAAAGAAAGAAAAAGACCACTATAATTAAGGCTTATGAGTTATTTAATGTAAGTATTTTTGAAGACTTGGACATTAATGGATAAATACTTAGCTTTTTAGTTTAATTTTTTATGTGTGTATCAATATTTAATTTTGAATTATATTAACAGGTTTGTTGAAAATTTGGAAGATGGATGTTTAACAATTTTGATTATCTAATATATGTTTATGTACAAGGTCTAATTCACTGTTCCATTACTATGTGATACCAATATCATAGGAGGGTTGCTATTGCTTTTGTTTTTGTATACATTAATGTTTTTTGAGGCTTTGCAGTTCTAATTTAAATTTTGTACACATGATTATGGTTGCAACTTTGATACGTTTACGAATCTCACATAAAAGAAAATGAAATAAAATCTTTCTACATATAGTTACATATATACAGTATAAGAGTAAAACTATTATATTGTAAACTGAATTTTATCCATATAAACAAAAAAAAAACATGAAAATTGACAAGGCCCGGTATCTACTCCGTTTATATCAGCGTAAGAGTGCATTTTGGATATGAATATTCTGAGCAATTTTGTAAATTTTATGCTACTCATTGTTCTAATGAAAATTAGGTTGCAAGTATAGATGAAGATGTTAGATGTCTACAATCAAGCATACTGAAGATGAGGTAATAAATTCTAGCTCATTTTTTATTTTTATTTTCCTTCGGACAGGAATAAGCCCTTGGGTCAGGTATTTATGCTTATTAGCTTTATTCAAATGGGCCTTAGAAAAATGTTCTATAGGAGATCTTATATACATACATCACCTATTAGTAGCATCTATGTTTGAAACATGCGTTGCAACATGCACATCAAGGGCGTAACACAGTCCTATGTATTTCTCAGTAGGCGATTCCCTTTCTCCTTTTGTGACTCTATTCCATTGACTTTATAGTCAAATTTTGCTGGGTTTGTCAACTGTTTGGATGACAATAATCATGCAACTATCTTTAATCGAGACTCATTCTTGACTAAACAAGTAAAAATGTTGTGGACTTGCAATATTCATCAATTAATGAAAATAATAATGTGGAAAAATCCTATCCCAAACTATGCGGTTTGTACCTTTTACAGGTCTTTGTAGTGTGCATGTTGTATGTTATCTAAGCTCTTATGCATTTAACTAAGTGCCAGGACTAGCAAAGGGGATAATATCAAGTGTTAAATGTTGCTTCACATAACCATAGGAAAATACTGCTTTCACTTGCAACCGCTTGCAGTTCGGCAATGTATTTTGAAGAAACTTTTACTTTCTTTTAAGTATACTATGTAGTGTAAGTACTATAAATTTGTGCTACTGTATATGGAGTGTTTTCATGGGGTTATCTATTTTTCTTTTGCGAGTTTATGTAGTTCTCCTTTGTTGACTGTTTTAATTGCCTTCTTAGTGATGTAAACAGTCAAAAAGGGAGAACTACATAAACTAGCAAATGAAAAACAGATAACCCCATGAAAACACTTCATATATACAGCAACACAAATTTGTATTACTTACACTACGCAGTCTGCTTCAAAAAAGTAAAAGTTACTTCAAAATACATTGTTGAACCGCTAGCAATTTCAAGTGAAAGCAGTTTTTTTCTAAGGTTAAATGAAGCAACATTTGACACTTGATATTATCCCTTTTGCTAGCAAATAAGGCAGAGCTTCTTTTGGTGGGGATATGGATGTGGAAGAAAGAGACATCTGCGGGATTTCTGAGTAGTGAAATTGGTAGATCAAGACGGTTGCATAATATTAAGATTAGATATCCTATGTTATTTGTTGGAGAACTTATTATGTTGTAAACTTATTTGTTGACTAGAGGATACAGTAGATTTGTACACTTAACAACTTGTTGTTTGTTTGTACACATTAGTCATACATTGACCATATTTACTGGGTGTGTTTTATAGTTCAAGTTGTCTTAGTAGATTATTTTGGGTTAATGCTTTGTATATTGAAGAAGCTTTTGACATCTCAAGCATCATTTAATGCATTCAGTATTTAGTGGTTGTATGTGTGTATTGGATCATCAAGTTATTTAGTGCTTGAATGAGTCATGTTGCTGCGTAAATGGATACGACTTATGGACGTATTGGATCACTAAGTATTCAGTATTTAACTCATTAATAGATACGTCTTATGGCCATATCTTTTTTGAGCAAAGATACGACTTATGGCCGTATTTTTTTGAGCATAGATACAGGTTATGGCTGTATCTTTTTCGGCAATTAGATACGGCTGATGGTCGTACTTAATTGTTAAACACGTAAGAAACTGATACGACTTAAAAAACTGCCCAATCTCATTAGACACGGCTTAAACCACTGCCAAATTTTCTGTTTTGGTATAGTGTATGCCTGCACGTACTATCACACAGGATGGGATAAAGCCACGACCAATACTCTATCACCCAGAAGGGTACCTGGATGACCCGAAGGTCCACAAATGTCACACAGGAGTGACCCAAAGGTTCACACAGGAATTTGTCACAGACCTTCAGATAGTAACCATTAAGTCAAAATAATAATGTTGATTACTTAAAATGAATCTAAAAGAATGCGTTTTCCTGACAAACTATACTAACTCATAAGAAAAGACTAAAATCATAAAGCTAAAGTGAACGATTGACCGATGCTAAAAACATGAATCAAAAGTCGTACAAATGATAAAAGCATAAGCTTGAAATCGTCAATTATATGACAGATAACCAAATAAAAACAAGTTCATGTCCATTTCTAGTATTCATAAGATAAGCAATTAAAATCACTACCAAAGACAAGCAATCAATCACTATCAAAGATTATCAATCTAGCATAGAATAAAAAAGACAAGCAATCCAATGGTGGCTTCCTCAGCTTATTTCGCTAGTATAATGATTCACTTGTTTATAACGACAATTAAATTTCAAAAAATAATTGAGAATAGTTGAATTTTCCATAGAATAATAAAGATATCGTAAGTGGATAAAATACCAAAATAGACAAAATCACCTAAAAATCTTCCCGGCAGCAAATACAGATACAACCAAAACATATATATTTTTCAAGTAGCTGATGAAAAAATGATATCATACGTAAAGAAGGAACCTGACAAACCTGCACTACTAGAATACACGGCTATTCCAACGGTTCACAGCCGTTGACGGCCATTTGAAATCGTTGGAATAGAGTCCACGATATCCAACGGCTTCCAACGGATCTGACTGACTATTTCCAACGGCTTCAAACGGTCTCCAGCCGTTGGGAACCATTTTGAAAACAATGACCAAATTGTTGTTGGAAACCATTGGTTGCTGTTAGAAAAACTCAGTTAACTTTTTTCATAACAGCAAGCAAATAACCTTCCAGCCACCCCATTTCCAATCCATTCCATTTCCAATCCAATTCCAATCATTTCCACATATATACAACGCACATATACCAATAACGTTATAAACAACCAAAATAAATCAAAGAAACATCAATATATACAAAACAAACCATCCAAACATCCAGAAACCAACACATACATGTTCATAAACCAAATATATCATAGTTACATGTCCACGAACTATCAAAACATATCAAAAGTATCATCCTCACCCACTCTATGCCAATATATACAATATTTAAGCAAAATGGCACCATCTTCAAGCCATAGAAAACACATACCTCAAGCATCACCTCCGGAACCACCAGACGACGAAGGAAACATATCATGATAGTGCATATAATTCGTAAACTTCTAATTTAGCTGCTCCATCTGCATAGTATGAGGACGACTGTAACAACCCAGAATTACTGAACCAATTTAAAATTTTATTTTAATTGATTTAATGGATTTTAAAGATTTAAAATGATTTATTTTAAATAATAACGATTTAAAATTATTCAAATCGAAGTTAGAACGTATAAATTTATTTTAATTATAAATAGAGTTTGAAATGGTGCGGTAGTTTTAAAATTCGATTTTTAACCTTGATTGAATATACATAATTCAAAATAAATCGGATTTCAGTAAATCAAAAATATTTGAATCTGTTTAATAATATCTTTCTAAGGATGTGAAAAATTTAGATTTTGCTTTATAAATTGAAAGTTATGTCCAGTTTAAAATTTAAAATATTCACTATGGAATTTATATATATTTAATATAATATATAACCCTTAAAAATAGCCATTTTGCAAACGATCTCCATTTTTGACAAAACAAATTTTGTTGGATCCAGAATACCAAATTATTGTTGGGTTTCAAATTTCATAATTTTTGGAATTAATATGTGAGCGTAGCAAATTTAAACGCATTTGATAATTTCAGTTTAAATTTAATCGACTAGAAAAAGACCATTTTTCAAATGGTCCCCAAAATTAGTTTTGTTAGGACCCTATCGTCATAACGTAGCTAGATTAATTTTTCTGTAATTTTTGGAGTCAGTATGTGGCCCCGGTAAATTAAAATGTATGTTCAAATTCAGTATTGACCATTATATTAATTTATATTTTAATTTTGATGAAAACCGATCGAAACTGTCAAATTGTCTTACGAAACATATTCCATTGTGTCCGGAATAGAGGTATTTAGTTAAGGGAGACAATCATTGGGATTTGTTTGGAGTTGGGATAGAAAAATTTCAATGTTAAGAAATTAAAGGAATAAAATAATATATAAATAATATATAAACCACCCATTTTACAGAACCCTAATTTCCAACTAAAGCAGCGCTGCCACAATTTCAAACCAATGGCTAGGGATTTCAAATCCATTCCTCCAAATTTCTCTCAATCCATAAATCGAATCGAAATATTTCCAATGGCTTTTTTGTAGAGAAGAACAAGATCTATATGTTCAATGGTGGAGATCGGTTTTAATGTGGTGAATGGTGGGATTTTGGGCCTTAAAAATCGGCAGTTTGTAGACGAATTCCATGGCACAGGGGGATCGAGTTTCAAGGCATGACTAGCGATGGAAGGCGACTTGGAGCTCTTCAACGTGGCGCAACCTGATCTGGGTACGGCGGCTTGTAGTAAGGCACATGGTGGAGGGTTTTTGTCCAGCGTGAGTGGTAATCGTTCCAGGAAGAACGATGAAGAAGTAGAAAGGCCCTGAGCCTTTGGATCTGATGATGGACGACCTGATTTCATGATTAAGGGTGATTATAGAGATTAATTAATTATATTTTAAATGTATAAATGTTTAAATGACTGTAACTTATGAAAACAGAAACTAAATTGCACGAAATCAGTTGCTTGGATTCACAACAACAAACACTATAGCATGGAACAGACCAGAATGGAAACGGAGCAAATTGGGTTTTAAAGCTAAATTAAACGGTCGTTTAATTTAGTTTAAAAAATAGAAATTCAGAACTTTAGAAATAAAGAATGGCGGAGTGGAAACCAAAGTGAGAACCCTCTCACTAAAATATTTGTATATTTATTTATTTATTTATTTATTTTATAACTAAAAATATATGAATTACCAGTGTCGATTTTTATCTATTGTATGTGACATTGCTTGAGTTCAACACATGAACTATTCACGACTCATCTGAGCAAGAAGCGTTGTTTGAATATACGACACTCGTATTTCAAACAGTGTGGATACACTTTGTGATTGTTGAAATGTGATGTAAATATCCATTTATTATTATTTAAAAAGAAAATTTTCATTACTTGTCTAAGTAAAATTGGTTAATTAGAAAAATAATTCAAACAGAATTAGACTTGGTTAAATTTATTAACCAATGATTTATTTAAATAGACTGTTGTTGTTTGAAAACCCCACACGGGTATTGGGATGATATTTGACATACACTAATCCAATATTTAGCTGTATGTCGATTAATTAATTGACAGACTGTCGTAAGCGTTATTTGTTTATTTTAATGCTTATACATTTGTAAAATGTACTCTAGATGATGTTTGATCGTTAAATGACTATTTATCATTATAGTTGCATACATGCGATGTATGAAAACCATATAATTGAAATTATATGGTAATTGATTGAGTCTGATTCCAATTCAGAAATAACGAATATTTTAAAATAATGAATATTTTAAAATAACAAATATTTTAAAATAAGGGATATTTTGAAATAATATTCAGTGAATAATCAAAATATGATTTTGATGTCCGATTTTGGATAGACAAGAAAATAATGAAATATACGAAGCCGAATTAAGTTGAAATGCCCCATTTTAACTCGAACGGATTTTATACTGATTTTATTCATTTTATAATGAATATCAAAAAGATTTGATTTCAAAATCTGGTATTTTGAAAATATTATCATTCTGAATATTATAATGACATGGAATATTAAATTTTGATTTAAAATTGAAAATGAAGTTGAAATCATTTTAAGATGAATTTATAAACAATTTATGAAATAGATTTTGAACAAAAATCGATGAAATATATTATATATATTAAAATGCTTTGAATAGAACGCGTCGCGCAACGACCTTTCGCGAATTTCGACCATTGACTTCAAATTGACGTAACGGGAGATCTGACCGTCTGATTCTCCTAAATCCGGAACTTTGGGTACGTATCAGAAAAATCTTTCCAATGAATATAAGAGATTTAAATTTGAACCATTTGATTTTAAATTATGTCCAAATCAATTTCAGAAAAGGTTGCTATGGATGCAGTATGGTGGCCATTATTTGAAACTGACTGTACGGGCCTTAATAAAATTATTAAAAATATGGAAAAATTATGTAAAATCTTAATTACTGATTTGGAAAGATTTTGGATGAAAATTCCAGGTTTGATAAGGTAAAAATATATTTTTATCAAAATGAACTAGTTAATAACTAGAATAAAATCCAATGATTTTTAGAAATAATAGATTGGATTATAATGGTTTTAATATAACCAGTAGGGCTGGCAATTAGAACCAAGAACCAAAAACCCAAACCGAACCTACCCAAAAAGACCCGAACCTGATGGGTCTCGGGTCAGGTCTAGGTGATGAAAAATAACATCAAGACACGATCAAACCCGACCCGCATAGACCGGACCCGAAAGACCCAACCAAAAAGTTATTAAAATGTATGCATTTTATGTGTTATTATTCAACCATACCCGAACCGAAGCTCGGGTCGGGTCCAGATTTTTAAAATGTGTAGTTTAAACCCGACAAAACCCGACCCGTTTAGAACTAAGACCCGCCGGGTCGGGTCTATTTGCCACTCCTAATAAACAGAATTTTTCCAACATATGAATTGGAAAGGATTTAAATGGAAATAATCTTCAAAATATTTTGATATTGGATTCTGTGATTATACAGATATTGTTGAGGAATTTGGAAGTTACAGATATCGTTATTTCCAATATGATATCTGCTAGTTTCAAAATTTGATATTGAATATAAGTCGATATATTTTCTATTCAGAACCTTGTATTTAATATCAGATTGGATTTTGGGTTTATCATGAACAATGTTTTAAAATAACATTTGTTCTTTAACCCGATTAACAGTGTAGATATGAATTGGAATTTATAAATCTTTTTATTAAGATTTAATTGAAATTTTCCAAAGTAATTTTTTTTCAATTTAATATATTAAACTGGAATTGAATGGAGTTCGATTTGGTAATAATCGTAGTGGGCTTCTGTAAAGGAAGACCATTACTATATATGGAATTTAAAAGGCCTTGCCGTTATTCCATTTATGTTAGTAGTTTGATACACAAATTTATATCGATTATATATTGATCTGTTTTTCCGTGAAGATTTCGTAAATGATGGAAGCTGATTTGGGGCTTATTGTGAACTGTGTTTTAAATGACATTGGGTTTTTAACCCAGTTAAAAACATGATTAGTTTTCCTAAAGGTTGAATAATTAAAAAGTAATGATTTTTTCTATTAAAACCAAGTTGGAGTTTTAATGAATCTTTAATTAGATTGGAATGTGAATGAGATAATTAAATTTGTCGAATTCATGAAATGATCGAGAATGGAGTACCGTCGGTTTTACTCCAGGAAATAGTTAAATCTTTAATTAGATTTGAACATGAAATGGTAATTAAATTTACCGATAGCACCATGGGTGTTAGTTATGGAGTACTACCAGTTTTTCTCTATGGGTTGAATAGGTTGCGATTGGATGAATAAAATAAATGGTTACTTCGGTAAGGCTTGATAATCCCGACTAGTTAATAAAATCTTTGAAATTGATATCCAAAGGAAGATTAAAGAATAAATTGAGAAGAATTTATCTTTGATAAAATTAATGGGAACCTTTCCCTAAAGATGTGCATATTTTAATAAAAGAATACTCTGAATTGGAACAAGGAGTATGATGTATTTGTATAGAACTTGATTATAAGATGCGTGAGTTATTAAAAGACCAGGTTTAACCCATTCTGAATAACTGATACGGCGACTAAATGTCAATGATAAGAATACGGTGGTTGAAGACCAAAGATCTTCGCGTTGTTTGGATGGTTATTGATGTCTTGATTGGGATATACACCCAAGACAAGGTAATAAGTGGTGATCGTCCGAACGTATTTGGAGATCGACCGGATATGTGAGGGCCTCTCCCCTATATTGGACATATGGGACGAGGAATAAGGTGCCTCTAGTTTCGTTTAGACCCGGAATGGACTTGCAAATGGATGGTATGTCTGACATTGTATTCCTTTATACTGTATTTGTTGATCTCTGCTAAATATATATCTGTTTGGTGGGAGAGAATTTATTCTCTTGCTTAACACCCTTCTCTGAGACGTACAAGCTTAGAGGTTATATATTGGTGGAAATTAGTGGTATGGTATGGATTGACAGTGTGGCATGCTGAGATGCAAGTGTTCAAGGCTTATTGCTGAAAAGCAGAGTGTTATGGTTGATGATCAAAGCATGGCTTTAAATAGCATAGCTTTGTGTAGCGGTAATTCGCGAGTTTCACACCCTGGTATGAACCAAAAACGGGATGAGGAACGTATGGAAATGGACATATGTTAGTTTCTAGCTACGAGTAACGTCATGGTATGGAGCCCAGACTATTTACTTCTGTGGATGCTGGAAAACTTTATTGATGGAAAGCGAGGTACCTCGGATATGATTTGAGTCCCTAGTGGGTCTTTATAGGGATATATGCTCACAGGTTCGACGTACTGACTTGTTTTGGAGGCTCGATAGAACCAGCTAGCATATTGTTTATGGTATAACTAATCATCGACGGATGACCAGCCAAGCAGCTAACCTAGGGTTCACTGCGGGGAATCCTGAGGCTTTGCTAGTGTGTCTCGGATCGGTAAGGATGATCGCTTGTCTTGGTTCATAGATGGAAACCCAATTTCCAATACGTGATTTTACGGTTTTAGTTGTAAACTTATATGGCGACGTAATATAAATGGTACCTACGCCGCCTATGATCGATAATATTTATATTTGAGGTTGATTTCTTCACTTATAGTAATAATAAAAGATGACATTTCATGTAACAAGCATGTTTGGCTATTATAAGGTAAAACTCTATCCTTGACGGCGTTCATTGTGTGATGGGACCTGAGTCTTATAATAGCTTCATTTTCCTGTTTAACATTGCGCTGTTTATTTTAATGCACTGGTATTCATGGGAGGTAACCCGTTCCGTGTTATACGGCATGGTCCCATGATTTACCTAACTTTAAAATAAAGTTAATAACTGTTTTAGTTCTCACACCAGTCCCATGACTGAATCGGAATTTATTGTTTTTAACCTAAACTCCGGGTGCCCATATTTTCCACACGAGAAGTCAATAGTTTTGGTTTTCATAAATGTTTATTTTCACAGGATCCTGGATTATAGCTGGAGCTATATTCGGAAAGCTTTGCATCCGTATATCTCTTTCAGTTGTGTCAGTTGTTATTTTCCGCTACGCATTGTACTTATTTATTATTTTTCCGCTGCGTTGTAATTTGTTATTCTCTGATATTTTTTACTGTATATTATTTGAACTCTGTTATATTCTTGAACTCTGATGTAAATTGTTGTAATAGCAATGAAATGTTCTCGTGGTTTTTTTTCGATGCGTCGTGTTCTCAAAACAATCCGGGCTCCTCCGTCTCTTCGGGGATCGGGAAGTTCGGGTCGTTTCAACGACTCTGCTCATGCAGTTGCTCAATCATGTTTCTAAGCCCTTTAATTTCTTTTTCGTATTAGGCCTTCTTAGCTTGTAGAGTCTGCAAATAGAATGAATTGCAAAAATGTTATGCCAACATATAAAATATTATAACACTATATATTTAAACGTTAATTTATTGTATGTATGCAAAATGATTCATTACCGTTAGGTTACCAAAGCCACTACTCTCACCGCTATGTCGTCGAGAGCCAGACATACCTGCCACATTGATACGTATATAATTCATAATAATTACGATATGATGAACTGTTAAAAAAGTAACATGCCACACATTTTTCGTGTTATGTGTGTGATTATACACTTATTGTCCTTAAAATTTGATAACTTGGATAAATGTAATATTAAACATAGGTAAGTATGATGTGAATAATTGTGAAAATTACCAGATTTACTAAGTCTTCGTTGTTTTCTGATTCAAACTCGGTTTCGTGTTCTATGTCATTTTCCTTTACACTCTCAAATGCATCGACTAATACTTTTGCCTCATCATTTAAAGGTCCAAAATTAGTATGATTGCCTTCCATTGTTATTTCAACATTTTCCTCCAGATCTGCTTGATAGGCTTGTTCATCAGGAATATTCTGTCCATCCAACATAAATCTTGCATTGGTTTTAAAAATCACAAACAAATCTGCCTTATCCCTTTTCAGAGATGGATAAGGGGCATAAATAGCTTGTAGGGCTTGTTTGGCTAGTACCAAAGGGTCATACTTTTGATAACGTGAGGTATGTTTAATTTCTACAAGATTATACTTTGAATGTACGTTAATACCAGAACCTGAAACATTGCTGAACTAGTTGCATCTAAACAAATAAACATCCTCTATAAGCCTTGTAAAATATGTCAATTGAAAAATTGGAGTTAGCTCGCCATAAAAATCATTTATATGATTATTATGAACTTCATCGCCTTTAACAAACATACTAGTATTGTTTGTTAATTTTTCAGCATCGTATTCTTTGATGTTGAATTTATACCCATTAACAAAAAATATTGGATACGTTTTAACTTTTCTTTTCTATCCAAAGGCCAAATGTTTTAGTCCTTCGTTGAGCACATGATTTGTGGGATCATAAACATAGTTCCTAAACCAACTACTGAAATCTTTGCTTAAATCACGGCTTGGATTTTGTGATTCATAAATACTGCAAATGTAAACTGATACGTTACATTATTATTAACATGTGTAACTTAAATTTAACAAAACTTGAAAAAAAATTGATTCCCTGACAAAAGGAGCAACTTTAGGACAATTAAGAACAATATATGTGTGTGCTACATGTTAATCTTTATCATTTAGCCATATTTCCACACATTTTCCAAAATGTCGGCCATGATGTTCAAAAATAGATAATGTTTCTTCAGAAGAATAATCTTGTTAAGCCCTCTCATTATTACGTGGACCACTTCCAAATGATAAGTTCACATGATCGTTAAAATAATGAGAAAAAAAAGAAGCTTCTTCTTCGATATATGATTTGCAAATAGAACCTTCAACTCGAGATTTTTGTCTCACTTTTTTTTAAATGATTTAAGTACCTAATAAAAAAATAGTTCTATTCAATATTAAGTTCCTTTTGTAATTAAATTAACATTTGAATACTTAGCATAATAACATACCTTTTGAATGGATCCATCCATCCATATTGCACAGGTCCTCGAAGACGTGCTTACTTTGGATGATGAACATGTAAATGATCCATTGCATTAAAGAAACCCGAAGGAAATATTTTCTCCAGTTTGCAGAGCAGTACAGGGATTTTTTTCTTCAAGTTTAAGTAGACAGTCAACTTTTAATATAGTTGAACAAAGCTCCTTGTAAAATATGCTAAGTTCTATTATTGCATTCCAAGCTTTTCCAGGTAACAATTTTTTGAATGCGATGGGTAACAAATTTTCCATCAATTACATGATGATCATGGCTTTTCATTCCACTCAGCCTTCCGTTTTTATAATCGACACATCTACGAAGATTAGAGGAAATTATATCGGAAACTATAATTCTTCCACCCATTTTAACAATACTTTAACTTGTTTATTGTCTAGTTCACAACATGCTTTGGGTTTTTCTACTCGATTATCATTAGCTTTCATATGAAGCTAAGGATGGTTGGATATTTCCTCTATATCACGTCTTGATTTCAGATCGTCCTTAGTCTTGCCCTTCACATTTAGGACTTTATTAAACACATTATCAAATGTGTTTTCATCGTTATGCATCACGTCAATGTTATGACAGATTAAGAGATGTTTCCAGTAAGGAAATTCCTAGAATATACTCTATTTGCACCAATTATGAATCACCGATTTACCTTGAATTTCAGTTTGTTTTTTCGTTTCATGTGTATTTGGATAATCTTTTACAAGTTCATATATTGCCTCGCTTGACCAAACCGTTGGTGGTCGTAGAGCCTCATGCTGTTAGACATGATTTTTTTTGTCTTTTCTAAAAGTACGATTAATATGAAGAAAACATCAATAACAATCAAACCATGAAATTTTCTTTCCATACAGTAATGAAAATGCCCTTGTTTCTTCCATGCAATAAGGTCAAGCAAAACGATCGGCCGTACTCCAACCCGAAAGCATTGCATATGTAGGAAAATCACTAGTGGACCATAACAAAGAAGCGAACATCCGTAATTTTTTTCTTGTTGGATAAGTCGTATGTTTTTAACTCCTTCATACCATAATTTTTTTAATTTCTCAATTAGCGGTTGTAAGTAAACATTAATGCCCTGTGTCGGATCATCAGGGCTAGGGACGACAACTGTGAGAAATATGTATGGAGTTTTCATACACATCCACAGGGTTAGATTGTAAGGTATGATTATTATAGGACAAGATGAATATTTAGAGCCGAACCGAGAAAACGGTGCGAAACCATCTATACATAAACTGAGTCTAACATTGTGGTTCTCCGCTGCGAAATCGGGATATTTCTTGTCAAAATATTTCCATGCTTCTTCGTCCGATGGGTGTGTCAACGTGCCTTCTTGAGGTGTTCTCACACTGTGTCATCTCATATGTTGCGCTGTTAAAGATGATGCATATAACCATTGAAGTCTAGGGGTGATGGGTAAATAATGCATACACTTGTACGGACCTTCTTTTCCCTTCTTTTTCCTTGGTTTGTTTCTTTCTTGACTACAATACTTACATTTTCTAAGATTGTTGTCTTCTTTCCAATACAACATGCAACCCTTTAAATAGGTATCTATTTTTTGATAAGGAAAACTGAAAGATGACATAAGTTTTTTCACTTCATAATAATTTTCGCACATTAAGTTATCGAATGGCATATGGCGTTTAGCAGCTTGAACAATAACCGTAAACCCAGCTTCCATAAGATTGTATTTTGATTTCATTGCAACGTATTCTGTCGTTACTGATAATTGAGTGCCGCTTTTACATCCATTTCAATGGTTTTTTTAGCATTATTCAATAAATCATATATATTTTTTAGCTTCAACATTTGGCTCCTCTTCGACATTAACATCGTTGTTACCAATTTGAACGGTAGAGAACATTATTCGTGTAGCATCTTCAACCATATTTTCTATGAGATTCGTGCTAACTTCAAAACTATTGACCTTTGTCAACTGTTCTTGAGTATTACAGGCTACAATTTCTCCATGGCGATCCCATAGCAAATAATTGGGTAGGAAACCGTATTGGTGCAAATGAATCTTAACCATATTCAGTATTTAATAGTTTAGCAATTTGCACCTACTACATGGGTAACGAATTTCTGTACTGTTTCCAATATTACTTATCGCAAATTCAATGAACACGCTTACCCCATTTTCAAAATATTCACTTATTGCACCAATAATTTCCCTTCTTTGATACATCCAGCTCCGATCAATAAAGTAATTGACCATTTTTCCTATTTTAGAACCTATGATGAAGTAAAAAAGTTTAATCATTAATTTTGTATGTTGTTTAAATTTTATTTACTTATTTAGTAAACATGTACTAATTAATTTTATATTTTTTTAACAAACCTTTTTTTAAACAAACAACTATTGGTTCATTGACGCTCATGTGTCTTCTTTGATGGTCAGTCATCCTACTTCCCATTACAAGAACAATAGTAATTATATTTCATAAATTATATCATTTTAAACGATTTCACAATATTTCAACATCATTTCCTCCGTGTTCCTTGTATCGTACACGTGCGTGTACACAAGGAATGTAAAGAAAATGCCGTCGGTGAACCATTTAAAGTGATATGATCTACAAAATATAATTACTTTATAGTGTTTGTAACTTGTCCAATACAGGGAAAAATCTGACAAATGATGTATCAGTTGGATAGAAATGTCCGTTTTGTAGAAAAAACAAATATCCATATAACAATCATGTACAACACTTGTCAGACGGGACCAAATAATAACTAAGGGTTTAAATATCTGTCGATATTAAATTTGAATATACAATTTGTATATATTTTACCATTTAATTACATGTGTACTAAATTATATATTTTTGCAATTTACTAAATTCTAACTATGACGATTTCTATTAAAATCATTTAAACATCAAATCATTTTGCATTAGCATAAAACTCAAGTTCGCATAAATTATCCAAAACTACAATCACTCAACATAATATATACTTTGTATTTGCATAAATTATATTATTTGCGAACTATGTCACACACATACGTTCAATACTAACCAAAATTACATAAACAAACACTATATACTAAATTATAAAATTTTGAAATTGCTAATAACTTGATCATTATGGTGATACTAATAGCAATTAGGGGATAACATGATATAATATACATGCACTAACAAGTAGGAATCAATCATAGTTTAAATTAACCCCTAAATAAAAAAACTAAATTTTAGGTTTAGAGAAATTACCGGATTTGGAGAGGTAGGAGGGTGGAGACAGGCTGGAGATGCTCCTAGATGGCGTTGGAGGTGGTCGGCGACCGTTTGGGGGTGGTGTTAGTGGAGCTAGTGGTTGGGAAATAGTGGATTGGAGAGAAAAATATGTTGGGGAAGAGATAATGAGAGCAGGTCGTGGGTTCTGGAGATATGAAGGAAATTTTCCAACGGCTACCATCAGCCGCCAACAAATTTAACTCTATCGGTTTCCAATGGATTTTAACGGGTCTTTTATAGCCGTTGGCGGCCGTTGGAAAGCGTTGGAATAGCAACCTTTTCTAGAAACGCTGAAAATATTCAAAATAAATCTGTTAATATATCTATCTCAATAAAAGCTAGGTTTAATGAAAGACTTCATAACAACAACTGTTTCTTGGTGAAAGGTTTTAAAACAAGTTGAAGATAATGATTCATACAAACCAGCTAAGCTCATTAACATTGTTTGCTCTAATGGTAAAAACTTGGCTGCTATAAAAACACAATGTAAAGTGGCTATCTGGCTTAGTATTGTTATTGTAATACTGAATGTTGGATTCCATGATTATGCCGCTGTCTTCAGTTTTGGACTTCCCTTTCTTTTGATCATTAAATGCTACTTAGGGTGATAACACTCAACCAACATGTAGTGTCCTTGGCTATCTATCTGCAAGACATGTAACTTGAATATATTTTTAATTTATGCACTAACACTACACTTGAGTTGTTTATCTGTACAAATATTTTAGAGAATTGTACATGTCTGGTTAAGAGTGTGTGTGTGTGTGTGTGTATATATCAATATTAACCCGATAATCCTTCTTAATGTAAAACTTAAAACCTAACCTCTAATTAATGAGTACAATTTAATGTTGATTATGAAATGAAAATTTGAAATCAATAATTAATATAAGGACATGTCCGTGCAATGATAGTGATCGGAAAACTGTATTCTTTCTGCATTAAAACACCATTGATCATAATTTTAATCGGTCGATGAACACTGTATTTTATAGCCGATTAATGAAGTGTAAATCATCACTATTAAATGACAATACAAGGTCGTATTATATAAGGAAAAAGGGAAATCTGTGGTCGATAACGAAGTGTGTATTGTCAACGTTAAATACCGTGGATTGTCTTTTTTTGTTTAAAAACGGTTTTGTATGACCATTTGGTATGAGCGCAGTTCCCTTTTGATTAAAATGTAGATAATTACGAAGTTTAGGATTTACCGAAACACATGATAGGCAATAGTAGTTTA
This sequence comes from Allium sativum, assembly GCA_030737875.1. Classification (NCBI taxonomy): domain Eukaryota; kingdom Viridiplantae; phylum Streptophyta; class Magnoliopsida; order Asparagales; family Amaryllidaceae; genus Allium; species Allium sativum. Next base: position 326,451,137 of record CM060918.1, read on the forward strand.
GTCTTGTTGACCAACTTTTTGGTAAAAGTCGTCACTGTTCAATAGATCGAAGCCCAATGTGAAAAGACTCATAAAACAGCATTAACCGACCCCAGCGGTCGACTCCTACTTTAGAAAGCCCGAACAAGATTTGGCTCGAGCTGGTTCCCCTCAAGCAACGACATCTCATGCCCCGACATAATCGCTCTCCCAAACCGACCGAGTCAACCATTCCCTTAAAGATCGGATCGATCAGATATCTTTGGATCTACGTGGAAATATCCAAACGAGTTATTCATTGCTTAGCCCGATTCTCAAGGCATTAAAGCTTGTTAACCACTTCCGGCCAAAGCTCTACTTTTGATACACCTCGTCTCGAGTGCCACGCAAGCCACAATTCTCAAGGATACCATTAATCAGCAGTAGTCCGGGTCCCACCATTGCAACTATTCCAAATAATAGAGCTCCACGAGTCAGAGCTTCGCCAAATTGGCAGGCCACATTGCATCTCAATCGCCCCACCTCCTCATCTATAAATACCTCCATGCCAAGAATGGAAAAAGGACTTTGGGGCAGAATTTCCTCTCTCAAGCTCAGATTTTACAGCTACCTCCATAAATAACCAACTCTTTTCTAAAACACAATGATTTTGGGTTCATCTCCCACTTTCTTCAAATAGAAAATAGATTGTACTTGTAATCAAAAGCAGATCAATATATATAAAGTGGATGTAGGCATCATCTTTGACAAACCACTATAAAAATCTTGTTTGTCCCTTGTCTTTATTTACTTTTCAGCATTCTGTGATTATTGTTTGTGTGTTCCACGCACGATTGGGGGTTGACTGTCACTAGTGACCAACTTTTGATGTCAACACTTTGGTGCGCCAGGTAGGGGCACACACCGACATACCCCATGACCTTCAGCAATTTACGATCAATGGCGGTCAAGCGGAAGAAAGATGTAAGATATTCTCATCCTACAAACGCCACCGAGCAGAGGCAAGTCAGGAAGCCTCCTCTCATCAAAACATGTCCCGATATCTTCCCATGGACGACATGGATAAGATTATGGCCGGTTCAGAGGTCAGACGACATCTTAGGTTGAACTCCTCAAACAACATCAGGAAGCGATGAATCACCTTCTCGCTCGGATGGATAAGGGAGCAAACATTCCAGTATCATTTCCTACACCGAGCGGAGTTGGGGCAGTAACTGATCTTCGGTATGCACAAATACAAGCCGTAGATCAGATCATACCTTTTTTCCTCCTGGCTCGACACCGCCTCCCGACCGACCATTGCCAGGAGTATCACTTCCTGTAACCAACGCAGCCGCAGATTCTCAGGACGCCCGCGATCAAGACCTACGTTGTTCGACCATTTTTCCTCCACTCCGGGGAACCACTCGATTCCCGGGACTGACCGAACAACAACTGGGTCAATCAAGATCAGCATCATTTCCTTTACAACCCATCATCTTACAACAGACTCATCTTATGCCGCCTCTCCTTCAACGAAGAGCTGGTGGAGCATTCCCTTCGAACCAAGAAGACCACTCTACCATACCGGTTCCCAGCAAGGTGGCAGAAAATGCTACTATAAACCCTTCTAACGTAACCCCCATTACTCCCAATAGGGACAGATATGGTCCAGTCTAATAACGATCGAGCTATCCCAACAGCGGCTGAACCGAGCCCCGAAACTACGATGGACCCTCGCCTTCACCTTCACTTAACTCTCGGAGGTTGAGCCCAGCCAATAGTCACCCTCCCGAGCATGCCTTTGGCAGACCCTAGTACTGGGATTCTTACCAATGCAGAGATGGGTTCATGATAATGACTACTCGGAGATGGAAGCTAGCATGCAAGCATTATCAGACACTTCACCCAGGGAACTTCTCAATAGGATATAGATGATATCCACCACAGTCCCTTCACCGGGGAAACCAGAAACTCCCACAATCCTCCAGACTTTAAGTTTCCGGCCATCAAGCCCTAAAACGACCGGACAGACCCGACTATTCATCTCATGTAGTACATGCGCCACATGGAAGCACTCTTTGCATCGACCAACGTCATAGCCAAGTGCTTCCCTCTCTCCCTCACAGACATAGCCGGCATGTGGTTTCGGAAGCTGACAGTTGAGTCGATTAGCAGTTGGAACATGTTGATCACCCACTTCATCGAGCAGTTCAAAGTTCATATCTCTCGACCAAAGAGCGTCATGTTCCTGATCTCCACCAAGCAACGACCCGGTGAGACCCTCCGGTCTTTCCTCAAAAGATTCATCATAGTTGTAGCTTCAGTTGATCGACTCGAGCCATCGATAGTGCTTATGGCCGCAATTGCATGTGTTCAGAACCGATCGGAATTCAAGATCTCTTTAACCAGAGACCCTCCCAAAGATATCGAAGATTTTTACACCGAGGCCGAAGGGTTCCTCCAACACGAAGTCGCCATCATTGAGATGGAGAGCCTCGAGGTGCTTGCCACCAAAGATGGAGGTCCATCCAACACCAATGTCCAAAATAAAGGGAGAGAAAAGGTCCTGGAAAAGAATGATCTTAACGTACGAATTCGGAGAGAGAAAAAGTACAATCAATACACCGAGCTCAACTCCTTGCTCTACATCTACCTTGACGTATGAGGATCTCTTCCCTTCCCAAAACCTCCTCGAAGAGAGCCGACCCAGAAAGAGTTCGACTCTGGAAAGCACTGCATGTTTCACAACTTAGCTGGTCACAGCACCGGTGAATGTAGGCACTTGCGTGATCTCATCGAGGATAGGGTCAGGCAGGAGGAACTGCCCGAGTATGTCAAGAAAGCCACTCCGGCCATGCCATCACAATCTTTTTCCCAAACTTCTCAGGCCGGTCCTCGAGGTCTAGAAACGGAAAGGACCCTGAGCCTAACAATCGTAGCATCATCATCAATTAATAAGATTCAGATTTCTCCTTTTGAAAGTATTTTTGTTTCTTTAATATGGGTATGACGAAGTACACACATACAGGGTTACGATTTAGCTCTTAGGCGTGCTCTGGATTCAGTTATCACCCATTTAGAATTTATTTTTATTTCCTTGTAATAGATCTTTAGCAGCAACAAACTTCCTTTTATGTTTGAATGATTTAAGCTGAGCGTTACTGACACACGCCAACCCAAATATGGTCAGTACTGAGCCACCGTCTTTAAGACATGGTCAGTGTCTGCCACCTTGTCTAAGCCTACTCCCTAAGCCGAGTATGGTCAGATCTCTCTAAACCGAGTATAAAAGACGCTCACCCCTTCTCTAAGCCGAGAGCTCTTTCCACTCGCTAAAACTTCATAGGTTCTCGGCAGGAGTACGACAAACACTCAAATGTCACTTACCCATTATCACATTTGTCTGACTCCATTAGCCAAGTACAGATAAGCTTATGTGAGCCGAGCATGGTTAACACTTTCCAAAGCCGAGTGTGGATAATACTAACTACCTCCAATAAGCCGAGTATGGATAATACTCGCCACCTCCATAAGTCGAGTATGGATAATACTCGCCACCTCTGTAAGCCGAGTATAGATAATACTTGCCACCTCTCTAAGCCAAGATTCATTACCACTCGCCAATTCTTTAAAGCCGAGTATGGTTAATACTCGCCCAACCAAGCTCATAGCCATCTCTAAATCGAGAATGACCTACACCATCCTTATAGGTATTGGACATTGTGACGAAGACTACTTTTGTGATACTCTCGGCATTAATACAGCCTTCGGTGGTTGTAGGTTTTCTGTCCTTAATACGATCTACATCGATTTCGATTTCTGGCCTTAATACAACTACCGCGATCATCGGATTTCTAGCCCTAATATGGTTCGGTGCAACCATAGCTACCCCCACACTGACCTTCAACATAATATTCAGAACACATCTCCTTTACCAAGAAAGATTTATTCTAAGGGGCAGAGTGTTGACCAACTTTTTGGTAAAAGCCGTTATGTTTCAATTGATCGAAGCCCAATGTCAAAAGGCTCACAAAACAGCGTCGACCGACCCCAGCCGTCGGCTCCTATTTCAGAAAGCCCAAACAAAATTTGACCTGAGTCGGTTCCCCTCGAGCAACGACAACTCATGCCCTGACATGATCGCTCTCCCAAGCCGACCGAGTCAACCATTCCCTTAAAATCAGATCGATCAGATATCTTAGGATCTACATGGAAATATCCAAATGAGTTATTCATTGCTTACCCCGATTTTCAAGGCAATAAAGGCGGTCAACCACTTTCGGCCAAAGCTCCGCTTTTGATACACCTCATCTCGAGTACCACACAAGCTACAATCCTCAAGGATACCATTAATCAGCAGTAGACCTGGTCCCACCGCAGCACTATTCCAAATGATCGAGCTCTATGTGTCCGAGCTTCGCAAAAGAGGCAGACCACGTTGCATCTCAGTCAGCCCACATCTTTATCTGTAAATACCTCCGCGCCAAGAATAGAAAAAGGACTTTGGGGCAGAACTTCCTCTCTCATGCTCAGATTCTACGGCTTACTCCAAAAATATCGAACTCTTTTCTGAAATGCAACGATTTTCTGTTCGTCTCCTACTTTCTTCAAATAGAAAACAGATTGTACTTGTAATCAAAAGCAAATCAATATATATATAAAGTGGACGTAAGCATCATCTTTGCCGAATTACTATAAAAATCTTGCGTGTCCCTTGTCTTTATTTATTTTTCAGCATTCTATGATTATTATTTGTGTGTCCCACGCATGATTGGAGGTTTACAGTTATTAGTGACCAACTTTTGACGTCAACAAGTCTATTTTTCTTTTATTTTTTAAATTCAAACTCTCCTCAACAAATAAAAATTAAGGAGGGGTCTCCTTCAAATTATCCTCTCCTTAACCAATAGTTAAGGGTTTTAATTGAACAGACCAGACAGATGTGTGTTTGTGTCTTGTCTTATAAGACTTTCAGACGAATACGAATTAGACAAGGAGTTGGCTCGTACATTGTTTGAACGAGCCTGACAACGTACAGACAACATTTGGACAATAGAGAAATATCAAACATTTTCGGATGGACTTTTTTTCGTATATATTTTCTATTTTTCAATCATAATCTAAATGAAAACCATACGGACATGGACCGGGCACCTTACCTCTTCGGACTGAGCCATACAACGGATTGTCCTATCCTATTAGCACCCCTACTAAAATTGGAGTTCCTATAACAATCCATGTATTTTAATGCACGTACCGGTAGTCTAGTAGAGCTGTCTTTCAATATAGCACCAGTCGAAAACCCTATAGTCATCCACCTCAAATCCACCTATATCAAAAGCTCTCGTGAATCGTCCTACAATTCCATCATGTTCATACACAATTTTCTGTTTATGGTTTTTTATTTTAATGTTACTTTTTCAATGAAATTTTCAATTAACAAACATATAAGGCTTTTTAATGTTACATTACTGGTACTCCTTCGTATAAAGATGAATTTTCAATTTAGATCCCAATTTGATCTTATTCGTGATTAATCTCAGCAAATAGGAATCTAACAACAACCATAAAACAAATGATTAGATTAATCTAAATTTATAGGTTTCTGGATGGTGATCACTTAAGGTATTTCAACATGCTTACAATAACTTTATGTACACAATGCTAATGATTCTTATAAGTAGAGCGGAAATCTTGATTAAAATTGATTAGATTACCTTGCTCAATTGATGTAATACAATAGCTGAATCTCAAATATCTTAAAACTACATGTATGTAGATATTATTTCATTATTGAGGACTCTTTTTATGAGGAAGTGATTTTTTATTTACCATAAAGTCAGCTAACAATTCAATGTATTTTCAATGTCATGATTTTGGAATTTTATATGTAACTAGATGCATTTGGGAAAATAAGAACAATTTGTCATGCCTTATGTAATAAATAAAGCCTTCTTTGATTCAGTCTGTTACTTTTAATGCAGAATAGTATAAAGTTTTAATAAAATCTTTCTTTGATTTTTAATCACTTTTCATGCGAAATAGCACAAACTTTCAATCCTTGATATGATTCTATTAGACCGGTTATTGCATTTGATGCCGAATGACAAACTACTGCTAGATAGCATGTTATCACATATAGGAGATGTTGAATAATATAAAATTAATATTATTCCAAGAGGAGATTTTGTTCCATGCTTGATATAGTCCCATTAGCTGATACAGTAATGATGATAGTTGCGTCCTACGCACTTTTACATTGAGAAAAACCGAGCAAACAGAAACAAAACTTATTGGTCGGGCGATGTGTATATGCTAATATGTAGGCAACATTACATGGATGGCCATGTAGTTATAGAAGCAGCAAGGTCTGGCTTAGAATCCAAGAAAGAATCACTTGAAAACCACATTGAGGTTGTTACTCCTAGAATCAACAGAAACTACCTATAGGTAACACTGCCCAAGGTTGACAGTAGTTTATTGTTATAGAGTTAGTGTTTATTTCTTGAAATTTACAGAATCAATTACATAATATATTTAAGTTTGGGTGGGTAATCTAATAATTCATTGTGTATTATATAAATGAAGAAGACTGATTTATTTTTTAGTTTTAGTCAACTATCAGTTTTTGAAAACTTCTCTAAGCTTGAAAAATGTGACATTTCGTATACTAATATATGCATCCCAAAAATGGTTGGGGTGGAATGATGAAATTTGACAAAGTTATACCGCATTTAGCCATGGAATTCGATTGGGGTTGGTTGAGTTTCACTCTTAAATTAAGAAAAGAACCGCCAAAAATGAAAAATGGTGGGTGTATACCGAATTCGTTTTTGGCCATGTCCGCCCTTAATCATTTCTGGAGTGCATATAAAAATTCTCAATCTAATTGTGTTATAGCCTCTAATACTTCCTTAGATATAATGTTTACATTGACCTTTGCATTAAAGAATGAGCTAGTTATTGGTGTAGTGGTATTTTCAGTTCTTTTTTCTTTTTCTTTTAATACAGAAAGTTAATGTAATAATATTCGTTTCAAATTTAATCAACATAAAAATTATATTTTCTTGTTATCTTATATGGCTAAATCATTGAATTGTCATAATTAGTACGTTCACAAGAACATAGTGCAGAATATATAGTGCCTTCGAAGTTTTTGTTTAGCCAAGTATGATAACAATGCAAACCTATGTCCAAGGTTTTAAATCTCAGATATCGGTCGCGTTTCATCTCAGGGATTTTATAGTCTCAGTCTTGTATCGGGGGAGATCTCGGACGAGATGAGTCTAACTCGGGTGTTCGTCTCGGATTTTCATCTCGGGCCTGAAAGTTCATATCGGAACAATCTCGGCGTACATGATATGTTAAAAATGATATTTTAACAAAATGATTTTTATGATTGCTATCAAAAACATAGTAACTTAAACTTAAAATGCAAAATAACTTTATTATTCTTTATTTTGCGAAAGATCATTCATACTCTAAATCGTAATATGCTTATAACAGGAATATTGTTATAGATGAAACATTAAAAGGATCGAAAACATTAAAAAAAATTAACATAAATAGACCATAAAATACATAATTTCATAAGTAACATGTATGTAAAAGGATGAATATGAAAATCATAAGCATTGTAAAACATATACAAACATACAATATAGTCATTTAGCATGCAAAATGTAAAATAATAAAAGATTGATATAGCTAGATTTGAGTTTTTTAATTATAGTTCTAGTTTAGGCACAAACTTAAACTTTAACAAAAAAAAACTATGATCTCGGACGATATTTCAGTATTTCATCTCGATTGATATATCGTTCGATATTGCAATATCTTGAGCGATATATTCGAAAGGAGATTTAGAGTGATATTTGTTGTTTCGTTTCGGAAGGAGTCCAAAACGAGATCTCGGGCGATATTTGCGAGATTTGAAACAGTGCCTATGTCTAAAGATATCGGATAGATCTTTTTGGATGAGACGCATAATCACTAATTCTGACTTCACCATTGGTTGTTTCCTTTTCTAGTAGTCGTATAGTGCTCACAATCCTCATTTGTTGGAGGTGCATATTTCTCAAGTACGATGAAAAAGTCGAAACTCCGCATACAGATGTCATACGCAATGACCTCTAGATAAGTGTGTTATCTAACGACCGTCGGAACAAAGCCCCCATTCCTTCCAACATAGGGCGCACGCATATGAGTTGGCGCAAACATCCTTGTAAGAAAAGGAATTCCTGTTGTTATGTGCCTAAAATTGATGGAAAAAAATGTCGTAAACACCAAAGATTCCAATTACTAGGAATAGTTAATTGGATCGCATAGACAAGAGTGGAAAGCAGTAAATAACACGAGAGATTTATAGAGGCTCAGCCTCGGGAGGGGCCTACGTCCACTATGAAGCGTTGTTGGAATATTATTGATCACTCAAAATTACAAGTGTTAGACCATCACATGACATCTCGTTACATGTGCTTGTAGGATAGGTGATGTCATCATTATGATATATGATGTCATAATTGACTTATATGAAAGAATATAGGAAAAGAATGTTTTTGCCCTTCTTCTTCCTCAAAGTGGAGATGCCATTAATGGAGCTCTCATGAAGTCTCAATGTCACTAATTCCGACCCCTTTGAAGTGTGAGGCCATGGGGTATTTATAGGACAAGAATTAAGTATGAGTAAGTGGGAGTAGGTAGGAGTAGGTAGAAATGGACCCCCACATCCAGAAATTCGCACCCCCTCCGCGTGCATGCCAGAATTTCGCACCCCACCCCTGTGGTGCAAATTGCGCAACTCGTGGGGTGCAAAATTCGTGCCCTCTAGAGTGTGCGAGATTCTGGCCTATAAGGGTGAGAAATTCGCACCCTAGGGAACGAGTTTCGCACCCTGCTAGGTGCGAAATTCGCACCCGGCTGGGTGCGAAATTCGCACCCCCGAGTGGTGTGAAATTCGCACCTGGCTGGATGCGAATCTCGCACCCCTTAGGGGTGCGAAATTCGCACCCTGAGGGGTGCGAAGTTCGTCTTGGGAACCGGACCAAAAGGTCGGTTAACATTTGGCCCCAAAAGTACGTCTTGTCTTGACATGATGTGCTTTGCATTAGTTGAGATAGTAGTTGGGTTGTCAACTTGTCCTGTTCAAAAAGAATAGACATTAGTAGTGGGGTTTTCTCATTACGGGTTTGCGAGCAAGCTGGTGTTGGCGTGGCAATGTGCTCACAACACTGAGCATTCGCAATGCGCGGCCTACGCGTATTTGCGATGGTCGGTTCGTGCATGAAATACGTGTACGTGAGTGCATGATGCGACGCTTTGGAGTGCAGTATAAGAGCTTTTTCTCTCTTTTTTTTGTTTTTTTAAACCTTGAACCATGGAGGTTCGGAATTTCGAACCCAAGGGGTTCAAAATTTCGAGACCCGCGGGTTCGAAATTCGGGGGAAGTCGAAGGGACTTTTCCCTTTTTATTATAAATAGGCCCTCCCACTCTTCGTTTCCTTCCTTCCGTTATTTTCTTCCTTGGCCGCCATTGTTGTGAAAGCTTCAGAAGTCAACACTTTTAACCGCAACTAGGTAATGAACGGGTCGAAGGAAAGGGGAAGAAGAGAAGTTGGAAGGTAGAGATCCATCGGAGCCTCGAAGAAACGACCCCCTCAGAGACTCGAGCTATCGAACCCCCAGGGGGATTGAAATTTCGAACCTGGAGGTTTGAAATTTCGAAACCTGGGGGGGTGGTGAAACACCCCACTTCCATTAAGGTCACTCACAAAGGGAATGACTTAACTTCGGTGGAGCATTATAGGTAAAATATGCAGATAAATTATAAGACAGACAAATAAAGCAGTGGAAAATAAAGTCATTTTATTAACAACTTAATTCAGTCAAACTTTTACAACAATTGTCTCAATCATACTTAAAAGTAATACATAGAAATTCTGTCTTGATTCAAAAACTTCCAAGTATAAAAGAAGCATAAAAATAACAATGATATTCCCCAATGAAGCATGAACCAGCCATAGAAGTGGAAGAGAGAGTCCAAAGCAATACATTGACTATCTTCGAGCTTGAAAAGAAAAAAGAGCTAAGTGATAACATTTCCTCTCTGCGAACCTGGGGGGGAACAGAAGAAAAGAGGCGAAACCAAACTAAGTCAGACATAAGTCTGGTAAGTCCAGTGACTTTCAGCATATAAACAGGGAAAAGCATCATGACATGAATAAACTGAATATAAGATAATACCATAATAACAGGGATAACAAGGTAACATAGGATACATATAAGGTACGATAAGGCAAGATAAACCGGATGCACTCTACTCTTTCTCTGGTTCGCTACTACTTTGTTATTCTGATTTCTATATCTATCTCTGCACCACCTAACTAGTGTCCCAACTAGTAATCTGTATAAAATGATAACGTGATCCCAATCCCCGCAATTGTGGTAGCGTTCAGGTGTACATCTATTATGAGGATTCCACCTCAATCTGCCTAATTGCCATGAATGTGTTAGATGTACCCTTACTACCCTATCGATCGGCTCCCTTACTTGTATTCATGTTCCATGTGTCTGTGTCAATCGACCCTCTCTTGCGTGTAGATACCCTGTGCTGGTCCCACCATAAGGTGTATCAATCCTTATAATAGCGACCCGACACGATTCAAGATGCACATTGCATAACTAGTGGTACTCAGTGCCTTCTTTTCCCACTTCGTAGTACGTGCACGTATATAAACCGTCGGAACCTACACTGACATACCCCCTGCCACTGTTTTGACCGCTTATAATCAACCCAGTAATCGTGCCCCACCCTGCCTAGTTCGAGGTACCGTGATACAATTATGTAGGTTACTATTGAAATGGGTCCCCATTACTAGGGTTTCCTACTGGTTAAGTTTGTGGGCCTATATTTACTAATATTACCCACCAACCCGATATGCACTTAACCCTCCCGCGCATTATGTCATATTGGTTAAGTGTGGTCCATTCGTGTTAACTTAACCCACCCATTCATCGTGTTATGCTGGTTAAGTGTTTCTTATTAACTTAACCGTTCTTACTTAGATTGGTTAAGTGTTTCCTATAAACTTAACCCTGTTAGTTCATCAAGTTATATTGGTCAAGTGTTTCTTGTTACTTAACCCCATTTGTTCGTCTTGTTGTATTGGCTAAGTGTCATCAGTCAATTCAAGTTAACTTAACCCACCTACTCATCATGTCATGTTACTTTGGTTAAGTGTCGCCTTCTTGTGTTAACTTAACCCTACCACGAACCAAGTTATATTGGTTAAGTGTTAACTTAACCCTCTTCATTTATCATGCTATACCAGTTATGTGTTTCCTATTAACTTAACCCTAGTCATCCATCTTGTCATATTGGTTAAGTGTTTCTCATTACTTAACCCTAATCATCCATCTTGTCATATTGGTTAAGTGTTTCTCATTACTTAACCCAAGTCATTCATCTTGTTCATTAGCATTAATTGATTAATTAATGCACCAACCTCTCACATTGGATATGTGTTGTTGCGGTTACTGGATGTGCTGAGCGGTTCCGGGAAGTTTTGCACCACAACTCAATCTAACCTCGGGTTTTTCTTGGCATGATGCACTAACCTCTCACATTAGATAGGTGTTGTTGTGGTTACTGGATGTGCCGGGCGAATCCGGGCAGTTTTACACCACAACTCAATCTGACCTCGGGTTAGGCATGTTCATCTTTAACCTACACATTTACCCTATATACCCAAATTTTGATTTTACATGCTAATTATCAAATTCACCAAAACTAGTCATGTTACATTTTACACCCAATCTAGATTTAATGCTCAAGTTACCCCAAATTCACAACAATAACAATTTTGCCCAAAACATGATTTATATGCCAACTCCCTATTTTGTCGTTCATGCCAATTCTAGGTTCAATATGTCAAATTACATATTCCATAATTCATGACAAATTGCATCTTAACAGTTATGTCATATTACATGTTCCAATTATGCCAAATAATGTCAATTTCATGTTATACCCAATTTCCCCCGCATTCATAACGTACGTATTTCGAGATTCAACTCAAGATTCATAATATAAGGGGAGAAGCAAGATGGAACATCATAAGAATAGGCATAGTCATATGATGATAAGAACTACTGGTCCAATAAATTTGATGTACTAAAAAGACAAGTTTTGCAAGGAATACATCGCAGGCATATAGATATGATAAGAATTATATCATGAACTTAAAAAGGCTTACAATTCCGACATACAACAAGGATTGATATGATTGGACCAGTTTCATAGTCAAAAATGATTCCCAAAGATACATATACTCGAGCACAGATTTTAATGAAAGGATAACTTACATCAGGCATATTCTCATATACATTTTATTACATGTCACAATTAGATTTAGGTGTTGAAATCTAAAACGTAACTAACTTACAAAACAAAGGCAAATCTTGTTTTCATGCCTAAGCATACATCACTATACACACTAATCTTCTTCTTCCAAATCATAAACTGTCATTTATATATATACATAAATATATATTCCCCAATTTTAGATCTTAAACCACAACATGTACTATGCCTTATATTTACAGTTCAATTTACGCCCCAAATCCCAAGTCGTATGTCCAATATATTTTATGCCTCAAATCTCAAGTCATATGTCCAATACTTTATGCCTCAAATCCTAAGTCATATGTTCAATACACTTTATATTTTGAATACATCATGTGTTATGTCCTCAAATCAGTTACATCTCAATTATGCCCACTTATACACAATTTAATACTTTTCCCAATTTTTGGCGCTAGTCATGTCCAAATCATATATTATACACAATTTTATTTTCAACGTACGTTCATCTCTTATGAGATCTGGCTCAGGCTCGCAGTAGCCTGGTTATAAAACAAAAAGGGAAGAAGGAAAGAAGAGACAAAGAACGGACATAAGATTATCAATGAGATAGATCCAAAGGATATAGAAAGACAAGCATAATCTCAGATCCAGATTTATTACAATGTCAGAATCACAATTAACTTTTATTTTTGAAAGTAACGTGAACTTACGAACAAAATTTTAACTAAAAACATTTATAATGATAAAACAAATCAAGAAAGAATTGAAAAGACAGATCAAAAAATAATGAATTTTATTTCAAAAATAAAAAAGTCGTTTTATAATATTTTTTATAATACTAATTTTAGTATTAGCAACATAAATTATAATATTTATTGGGACTTACCTTCTTTGTCTCAAGGAAATATATTTTACAAATTCTCGCAAAATCAGTTACTTAACAAATATTCTTTGAAATCTGTACTTCAATATCATAACACCTATCCTTTTCTTACAGATATAATAAAGAATTATTGTACAACACAAGGAATATTTGGTTCCAAACCAAAGCATAAGAAAATACATAAGTATAGAATGAATAAATGGAAAATGTGGTTAAGGAATCATTATCAATATAATTTATCTCAGACTAAGTGGTCTTATTTAGTACCAAAAAAATGGCAAAATAGGGCTAACCAATGTCGTATAATTCAAAAAAAAAAAAGACTCAACGAAATCGAATTTATATAAAAAAGAATAAGATCAATTAAATCATTACATGAAAGAAAATTATTATGCAGTAAATTCATTGATAAGTCAAAAAGTCAAATTGAAAAAACATTTAGAATATGATATTTTATCATATAAATATATAAATTTTTAAGATAATAAAAACTCATATATTTATGAATCAACGTTACAATTACAAGAAGTGGAAAACAAAACAAAATTCATCTAATTTCAATACACTAAAAACCGAACCATTTTATGGATTGATAAGGATAGTTATTAATAATTATCTATAAAAAAGATTTCTCATTGATACAGAAAAAAAATGGATAGACTATTTTTAAATTATAAAATTCCCATTTCTGTATTAGAAATAATATTGATATTGAGACCTGGGCCAATATGCCTATCAATACTAAAAATCTAAATTATCAAAAATTAAAAAAAAAAAATCCTTTTTTGATTGGATGGGAATGAATCAAGAATTTTTTTATCATATCATATCAAATCTAGAACCTTGGTTTTTCCCAGAATTTTTACTACTTTTTAATGCGTATAAAATAAAACTGTGGATCATACCTACCAAATTACTTATTTTTAATTTTCATTTTTATGAAATATTAAAAGTAAAAAGATTAATGTAAAAAAAAATGAACAACAAGATCAGGGAAATCTTGTATTAGATTTACGAAAACAAAATGAAAAAGATGTTGAGACAGATTATACAGGAGAAAAAGATGCTGAGACAGATTAACGTACTCGATTTTTCTTTGACAAATAACCAATTTCTTATAACGTACTCGATTTTTCTTTGACAAATAATCCAACAGCCTTTGACGTTTTCCCAAAAATTTTCGTAGACCTCTTAGTGATAAAAAATCTTTTTTATGTAATTTTAAATGTAAAGTAAGTCTTTGTATCTTATCAATGAAACTAAATACTTGAAATTCAACAGATCCACAGTTTTTTTCTTTTTCTTGTCGAATAGCCGAGAATTTTTTACCATAAAAAAATTCCTTTTTTTTTCTTTTACACGAATTTTACCGATCAGAAAAAATAAAAATATTTATTATACGTGTTATTCGCAGTTATTTTAATTTAGTACAAATTTTTTTATCATTTCTTCATATAGAATTCTATCCAAATCAAATTGAAATTTTGATTTGGATAAAAAGAACGATACATTTTTTTCTTTCCTATTAAGGAAAGAAAATGTTTTTTTCAATAACGATAAAGAAAAAAAGATATAAGATATAGAGGAAATGTACTATGTTATAATTATATTTATTATATACTATTAATATAATTAAAGAATTCTGAATCATGGATACATATGTATTCTTAATATACTAAAATTACTGCCATTATTGGTATCAAACCAATAACGATTCATACAAGCTAAATCTTCTAATAGAAAATTGGGCCAAGGAAAAAATTTGAATTTAATGAATTTCTTTGTATATGTATTAAGATGTTTTTCCTTGTTCAAAAATTGTCCACAGTTTATGTTGTTTTGATTACAGAATATTGAAATTCTACCCGTAATATTACAATTCTGAGTATTAAAACAAATGAAAATTCTAATTCTCCATGATGTCTGGGGGATAGAATATTTTCGGGAACAAGGAAATCATAATAAATTTTGTTTTTAGTCATAAGTATATTGCTGTGTTGCACAACAGATTCATGAATTTTTTTATCAACATATTCTTTTTTTATCATGTATTTTCCATCAGTTTGGCATTTACTCTTATCAACCAATGAAATACCTATGGTCTGATATATAATATCTTTTCCATCCCTTTTCATAGATAGACGAATTGGTTGAACAATAAATATGCCTCTTTTTACCAATTCTGTAAGAGTTAGATCTTTCTGAATCAACATTACATCTAGACGCATCTCTCCTCTTTGAATTGAAGATATAGCTATTTCCTTCGGATCTATTAGTCTAAGTAGAAGACAATATACCTTTATATTATTGATCATTCTTTGATTCAAGGGATCATCCCATCTTAATTGAAAAAGAAAATATTTTTTCAAGAAGAAATTGCGTTCTGCTTCTTTCTTGCTCTTAGATTGTTTTTTTACCCTTTTTAATGTCTGCTCCTGTATAATCTGTCTAAGCATCTTTTTCTCCTGTATAATCTATCTCAACATCTTTTTCATTTTGTTTTCGCAAATCTAATACAAGTTTTCCCTGATCTTGTTGTTCTTTTTTTTTACATTAATCTTTTTTACTTTTAATATTTTCATAAAAATTAAAATTTAAAATAAGTAATTTGGTAGGTATGATCCACGGTTTTATTTTATACGCATCAAAAAGTAGTAAAATTTTTGGGAAAAACCAAGGTTCTAGATTTGATATGATACGATAAAAATTTTCTTGATTAATTCCCATCCAATCAAAAAAGGAATTACGGAAGGGTCTTGAATTCTGGGATCTGTATTCTGAAACTGAATAGCTCTCCCTTGAAGTAGACTATTTGTTCTTCTAATTTAGATTTGATTTGATTCTCAGAAATAGTTGTTGAAGTCGTTGAATTAGCCTTTGAATCTTTATTTGAATTCTAACTTGATTTCTACGAAGGACTTGAGCAGCATAACCCCGTCCTATATTTATTTTGATATGAATTAGGGTAGAGTATAGGCAAAATGAAGTTGTGAGGTGAGAAAGTGAGGTTTGGGGGTGTTTAAATAGCTTAGGAGCAACGAATCTAGTCAGAACGTGCGTCTAAATGCAGAAAAACGAATCTATCCATGGATCTGGAAAAGGGGGAGTCGACGCCCAGGTCGACCCCATGGCCGACCTGTTCTACCCAGGTCGACCCCTGGGTCGACCCGCTGGGTCCTGGGTAGGAAATTTCCCGCCCAGCTCAGGTGTGTGATTTGAATTTCAAAACTTTATATTTGAGTTTGGGCTGGTTTTCATTTAAACCGCTGAAACTTCTGAAGGTTATAACTTCTTCATACGGAGTTCGATTTATGCAAACTCGGGCTCTATCTCAAGCAGAATTCCGAGACAAACACAATGGCGTAACCCATTTCCCTTAATTCTTCTCTTAAAAATTATGTATACTTTAATTTGTTACTTTGACGTTTACCGAAAATACGGGGTGTTACATTCTCCCTTCCTTAAAGGATTTCGTCCCCGAAATCTACAAGTTAAGAAGAATGCATATCATAACATCCAACATCCATCTACTCAACCATTCAATCACAGGTGTCCGCTGTCCTTAAAAATATTTCTAATGCTTTCATGATCATATGCATAGTGTCTAAATCAGGCGGTCTACTGATTCAGTTGACCTCCTTAATGCGGATTATGTTAGTGTCATGAGTCCATCATGTATGCAATTATTCCTAATCGTACTTTATAACTTCTACATGAGTGCACAGTCATTCATATAAATGCAACATCCATATGATAACACATCAAGTTTCAATCCATATATATAAAAGTTCACTCATGCATATGCAATATGAAAGTGACTGAGCCGATCTAGTGCCTAATGTGTGTATATGCATCCACGAGCAACCACTAGCAAACACTTGCAACAACTTGCATCCACCAAACATAACATGTCTCAAACACATGTTTATATCCATTGGCTTCTACCTAAGGATCGAGGATAGGACCGAGAGGATATACTTAAAAGATAAAGACTAGCATGCAAATAAATTTTACAGAAAAAGAGGAATCAAGGATATACCGTCAAAAAGGGTATGATGCACGTATCTAGTCTTCAGTCTTCTAAGTCGCATCTTCTTGAGCTTCACTCCACCGTACCTTAACTAATTTAACTTCATGATTGCGAAGCTTCTTGACCTCCATTTCTAAAACCCACTAGTAAAGATAGGACCTCGTTCACTTACTATGCTTGAGAGCATCCAATGTAGTCGAACTGTCTTTCCAAGATAAACAGATGTTAACCATGATGCCAAGTGTATATACTAAGATGATTAGAGGTCTCTCTTCTACTTAGCTTATCCATCATGTCACAAAACTGAGGGTCTAAAGATAAAGGTTGATATGTACTTTTTACCTCTCTTAAGGTCAGTCTTACTTAGGGCGCCTGCCACAACCATTTATTTCTCACACAAACCATCCTAGTCGAACTCGACATCCCTGAAGTACAAGCCCCAAAGGCCTAAACCAATATCATACAAGCACCCAAGGAATACCTCCTCCGAATTTGGACAATTTATGTGAGATGATACTAGCAAAACAACAAAACAATTGAGAACTTAACCGACTCTGGCTATCCTCGCTAATCTTGTTCCAAAACTATCGTTGATCACATAACTGGCTTCGCATTGTCAACTAGATATACGCGGAAGTCTATCTCGAGTTTTAGGGGGAAAACCCCTAACCTAATGAAAACATCCTCGTACTCATGGACTATTCTAACGAATCGCAAATCGTCGATAGATGCATCAAGTGATTCTAGGTAGCTAAGGCTAACTGATCCCTTAAGATCGCACGAAATCTTGAGGGCATTCCGAAGGCAAGTAAAAGGTCTAACTACCCTCCTTTCGCAATTACTAGCTAACCATCCTATGCCTAGAATCAAACCATAGCCCATGCAACCAAAACATAAGCATTAATATAACTATTCTCAAATCCTCACATACCAAAGATAAATGAGCCGAACCAGCAATTGGATTTGAGACAATAATGGGATCCTCTACTATACAAGTTCTAAGGTGCAGAGACTCTACTATGGAAGCAGATATAAACGAATGTGAAGCGCTAAAATCAAAAAGAGTACTAACAGGATGATCAAAAAGAAAAAAGACTTTTTCAACTGAAGCTTTACTACCTTTCTCTCAAGTATGCTGGCGGTGTGAGCATGCACTTGCCTTCCGGAAAATCCTGTCCTTTGTTCTTGCCTTTGTCCTTAATAATGACACTTCCTCTTGTTTTAGGTTTTACTATTCTTTCCTTTTTACCTCCTTTGTGAATCAAGTCCATATCCATGAGTTGTTAATCCTTGGGTTGTGTTCCTTAGCAAAGCTCCCTCAGTGTCATCTTTACTATCCTTGTGTAACACGTTGACAAGTCTCTCGAAAGCTGCCTCCATCGCACGGAGAATCCTACAAAGATCGAAAGAAAATTAGCCGTAGTTGAAATTACCATGACTATGGATGGAGGTTGGGAACTTCTTCGCCCTTTGATAGGTGTCGTGGTCTCATCGAGCCTACGGAACCATGCCGCGATGTGGTTACCTCCCAGAATGTCAGGAGCCTCGGAGACTCAGGAAAGAAGGATTCAAACAGAGGATCAAAAAGATAGTGCATATGGCTTTGGGGAATATACCTTTAAAAAAAACCTTTCTTTTGAAAATGCGTCCTTTAAAATCGTTTTGAAAATAATTTTTCAAATCTTTTATCTGATCCGGTAACCTTTCATCTCTGATACCAAGTGAAACGCCCCACCTCCGTTAAGGTCACTCACAAAGGGAATGCCTTAATTTGGTGGAGCATTATAGGTAAAAGATGCAGATAAATTACAAGACAGACAAATAAAGCAGCGAAAAATAAAGTTATTTTATTAACAACTTAATCCAGTCAAGCTTTTACAACAGTTGTCTCAATCATACTTAAAAGTAATACATAGAAATTCTGCCCTGATTCAAAAACTTCCAAGTATAAAAGAAGCATAAAAATAACAATGATATTCCCCAATGAAGCATGAACTAGCCATAGCAGTGGAAGAGAGAGTCCAAAGCAATACACTGACTTTCTTCGAGCTTGGAAAGAAAACTGAGCTAAGTGATAACATTTCCTCCTTGCGAACCGGGGAGGGGGGAGGGGACGGAAGAAAAGAGGCGAAAGTAGGTCAGACATAAGTCTGGTAATTCCAGTGACTTTCATCATATAAAAAGGAAAAAGCATCATGACACGAATAAACTGAATATAAGACAATACCGTGATAACAAGGATAACAAGATAACATAGAATAAGCATAAGGTACGATAAGGCAAGATAAATTGGATGCGCTCTACTCTTTCTCTGGTTCGCTACTACTTTGTTATTCTGATTTCTATATCTATCTCTGTACTACCTAACTAGTGTCCCAACTTGTAATGTGTATAAAATGATAACGTGATCCCAATCCCTGCAACTGTGGTAGCCTTCAGGTGTACATCTATTATGAGGATTCCACCTCAGTCTGCCTAATTGCCATGAATGTGTTAGATGCACCCTTACTACCCTAGCGATTGGCTCCCTTACATGTATTCATGTTCCATGTGTCTGTGTCAATAGACCCTCTCTTGCATGTAGACACCCTGTGCTGGTCCCACCATAAGGTGTATCAATCCTTATGATAGCGACCCGACACGATTCAAAATGCAGAGTGTATAACTACTGGTACTCAGTGCCTGCTTTTTCCTACTTCGGAGTATGTTCACGCCCGTAAACCATCGGAACCTACACTAACATACCCACTGCCGCTATTTTGACCGCTTATAATCAGCCCAGTAATCGTGCCCCACCCTGCTTAGTTCGGGGTACCGTGATACATCTATGTGGGTTACTATTGAAATGGGTCCCCGTTACTAGGGTTTCCTACTGGTTAAGTTTGTAGGCCTATATTTACTAATATTACCCACCAACCCGATATGTACTTAAACCTCCCGCACATTATGTCATATTGGTTAAGTGTGGTCCATTCACGTTAACTTAACCCACCCATTCATCGTCATGTTGGTTAAGTGTTTCTTATTAACTTAACCCTTCTCACTTAGATTGGTTGAGTGTTTCCTATTAACTTAACCCCGTTCGTTCATCAAGTTATATTGGTCAAGTGTTTCTTGTTACTTAACCCCACGTGTTCGTCTTGTAGTATTGGTTAAGTGTCATCAGTCAATTTAAGTTAACTTAACCCACCTACTCATTATGTCATGCTACTTTTGTTATGTGTCGCCTTCTTGTGTTAACTTAACCCTACCACAAACCAAGTTATATTGGTTAAGTGTCAACTTAACCCTCTCCATTTATCATGCTATACCGGTTAAGTGTTTCCTATTAACTTAACCCTAGTCATCCATCTTATCATATTGGTTAAGTGTTTCTCATTACTTAACCCTAATCATCCATCTTGTCATATTGGTTAAGTGTTTCTCATTACTTAACCCAAGTCATTCATCTTGTTCATTAGCATTAATTGATTTATTAATGCACCAACTTCTCACATTAGATATGTGTTGTTGCGGTTACTGGATGTGTCGGGCGGTTCCGGGCAGTTTTACACCATAACTCAATCTAACCTCGGGTTTTTCTTGGCATGATGCACTAACCTCTCACATTAGATAGGTGTTATTGTGGTTAGTGGATGTGCCGGGCGAATCCGAGCAGTTTTACACCACAACTCAATCTAACCTCGGGTTAGGCATGTTCATCTTTAACCTACACATTTACCGTATATACCCAAATCTAGATTTTACATGCTAATTATCAAATTCACCAAAACTAGTCATGTTACATTTTACACCCAATCTAGATTTAATGCTCAAGTTACCCCAAATTCACAACAATAACAATTTTGCCCAAAACTTGATTTATATACCAACTCCTTACTTTTTCGTTCATGCCAATTCTAGGTTCAGTATGTCAAATTACATATTCCGTAATTCATGTCAAATTGCATCTTAATAGTTATGCTATATTACATGTTCCAAATTATGCCAAATAATGTCAATTTCATGTTATACCCAATTTCCCCCGCATTCATAACGTACGTATTTCGAGATTCAACTCAAGATTCATAATATAAGGGGAGAAGCAAGATGGAACATCGTAAGAATAGGCATAGTCATATGATGATAAGAACTACTGGTCCAATAAACTTGATGTACTAAAAAGACAAGTTTTGCAAGGAATACAACGCGGGCATATAGATATGATAAGAATTATATCATGAACTTAAAAAGGATTACAATTCCGACATATAACAAGGATAGATATGATTGGACCAGTTTCATAGTCAAAAATGGTTCCCAAAGATACATATACTCGAGCACAGATTTCAATGAAAGGATAGCTTACATCAGGCATATTCTCATATCCATTTTATTACATGTCACAATAAGATTTACGTGTTGAAATCTAAAAACTAACTGACTTACAAAACAAAGGCAAATCTTGTTTTCATGCCTAGGCATACATTACTATACACACTAATCTTCTTCTTCCAAATCATAAATTGTCATATATATATTCCCCAATTTGAGATCTTAAACCACAACATGTACTATGCCTTATATTTACAGTTCAATTTACGCCCCAAATTCCAAGTCATATGTCCAATATATTTTATGCCTCAAATCTCAAGTCATGTGTCCAATACTTTATGCCTCAAATCCCAAGTCATATGTTCGATACACTTTATGTTTTGAATACAACATGTGTTATGTCTCAAATCATTTACAACTCAATTATGCCCACTTATAAAAAATTTAATACTTTTCCCAATTTTTGGCGCTAGTCATGCCCAAATCATATATTATGCCCAATTTTATTTCCAACGTACGTTCATCTCTTATGAGATCTGGCTCAGGCTCGCAGTAGCCTGGCTATAAAACAAAAATGGAAGAAGGAAAGAATAGACAAAGAACGGACTTAAGATTATCAATGAGATAGATCTAAAGGATATAGAAAGACAGGTATAATCTCAGATCCAGATTTATTACAATGTCAGAATCACAATTAACTTTTATTTCTGAAAGTAACGTGAACTTACAAATTACAGAAGGGTCTTGAATTCTGGGATCTGTATTCTGAAACTGAATAGCTCTCCCTTGAAGTAGACTATTTGTTCTTCTAATTTAGATTTGATTTGCTTCTTAGGAATAGTTGTTGAAGTTGTTGAATTAGCCTTTGAATCTCTATTTGAATTCTAACCTGATTTCTACGAAGGACTTGAGCAGCATAACCCCGTCTTAGATTTATTTTAATATGAATTAGAGTAAAGTATAGGCAAAATGAAGTTGTGAGGAGAGAAAGTGAGGTTTTGGGGTGTTTAAATAGCTTAGGAGCAACGAATCTGGTCAGAACGGACATCTAAATGCAGAAAAACGAATCTGTCCACGGATCTGGAAAAGGGGGAGGGGAGGTCGACCTGAGTACCTAGGTCGACCCCTTGGGTCTTGGGCGGGAAATTTCCTGCCCAGCCCGGGTGTTTGATTTGAATTTTGAAACTTTAAATTTGAATTTGGGCTGGTTTTATTTAAACCCCTGAAACTTCTGAAGGTCATAACTTCTTCATACAGAGTCCGATTTATGCAAACTCGGACTCTATCTCAAGAAGAATTCCGAGAAGAACGCAATGGCCTAACCCGTTTCCCTTAATTCTTCTTTTAAAAATTAAGTATACTTTAATTTGTTATTTTGACGTTTACCGAAAATACAGGGTGTCACAGGAGGCTCGAATATCCGAACCTCCGGGTTCGACTTTCGAACTTTGGGGTTCGAATCTTCGAACACTGATGGGTTTCGATTATCCGAGACTCCGGAGTTCGATTTCGAACCCTAGGGTTAGACTTTTCGATCCCTGATTGGTTAGAATTTCCGAACCTTGATGGGGTTCGAATTTCCGAACCTAGAGAGATTCGAATTTTCGAACCCCGAGAGAGGCTCGGGTTCTTGAATCCTGGGGTGGCTTGGTTTCTTTGTTGGGTCCGGTTGGCGAGGTTGCTTCGTGCTGCCCTTTGGAGGGGTGTTGTTTTTTCTTTGCGAAACTTCGATCTCCTGACTCCCCGCTCTTAGTTTTGCATACCGCTTATTCACTCGTATGGTTGCGCCTAGTGCACAAGTAGTTAACTATGCGGGCAGGGAGTTGGACCTTGCACATACGATAGCGCATATACTTGAACTGTAACCGAACCGTTGGCCTATTTAAATATTTTCTGTACATCTTGACTTTGCATGACACTACACGCACTTGTTAGTTTTCACCGACACGAGAGGTACAGGTTATTCTCTTGCAATGTCTAATACCAGTGTATTAAAGTATAGCTAGCAATGCAAACAAGATTAAAGACTGGGAAGACGTTGGAGGCTGAGGCTTTCCCCCCCGTCGTCATACACATCTGACTCTACCAACAGTGGTAACTCGAGTGGCAGTGAGCTTGAGACTACTGAAGAATCCATTTCTTCTCGATCATCCAGTTCGCCCGAAGTATCTGATCGTGGGGAACAAATTGAGAAGCTATGTTCTCCGACCGTACTCGAAGAGATGGAGAATGTGGACATCATGGTTGGAGATGCACCGGCGGCTCCAGTTGCTCCAGGTATGTTGCCTGATGCTGTTATATTGGAAAATCCGATGGACTCGATACCGTCGCGCCTAGATGCTACAGTAGTTGCGAAAATGGCGCAGCGGTTCAATATTCCGGTGGGTGATGCCCACGCACAGGGTGAGGGTGAAAGAGCTCACGCAACGCCTGAGGGTTTGACTACTTGGAATAGACAAGCCTGTTTCGCGGGATGCGTGCCCCCATCCAACGACTTTATTTGGGAAATGGTTTCCTACATCCGCCTTGCACCTTCACAACTACATCTGAATGCTTACTCCTTGCTCCTAGGCATGTACGTCCTATACCGAGAGTATTTGAACATGGAACCCACCGGAGAGGATATTCGGTACTTTTTTAGCCTAAGGAGAACATCTAGCAGATCACCCTCTCAATGGTTCCTAGAGGCGTCGACCACCACCAAATTCTTTGTTGGGAAGTGGTCCAGGCCCTCAGTGATTAAGTACGATTGGTTTTTCCTTCGTTGCCCTCCCAGATTCGCAAGGAGATGGATAAAGGGAGTAAGTATTTTCAAACTCCGTTTCCTGCTACAAAATTATTGGATCTTGTATCTTATCATTTTTTGGTCGCGGCAGGGAATCCAGAGGCACCCACCGGTGGGGAGTACCGGCAACGTCTTAACGCTCTGCGAGTGATCCTGAAAGATTTTCGCAAAACTGATAATGTGACGAGCCCAAAGCGCCTTCGCCGTGTCGGGCTGCTCTCAGATGATCGGGTTGTAATTAGGCCCGCTGTGGCAAGCAGTGTGCCAAAGAAGGCTGCGGCGAAAGGCCCTGCGACCCTTGGTCAGAAAAGAAAGCTGTCCACGGTGGGGTCCTAGCCAAAAAAGGTTGTGACATTACACGGAGATGTTGGTGGAGACGGGGTTCATGGTGAGGAGGCTGCATCTGGGGACAAGGGCTCGATGAGTGTTCCCGTCCCGCCTCTGGCTGGGGGAGCGGGATTGTCAATTAGGCCATTGTCCCCGGTGACCATTTCTGGAGCCGCAACCCCACTCGAAGATGAACGCAGTTTGATGGCTTAAATAAACTTGACCTGGACGTATCTCTGTGGCCGACTTCGGCAGGCATGGATGACTTATCTCTTGCCGCGGGGGAGTTAACTTGTAACACCCCGCCTCCGCTAGGGTCACTCGCAAAGGAATGCACTAGCTTTAGAGGGGCGTTATTGGTAAACATGCACAGAAATATCACAAGACAGAACATATAATATAGCGGAAGTAAAATCAACTTTCATAAACATTAATAATTAAGGTCTTAAGCCTTTTACATCAGAGTACATCAAAACCTGTCTTGCAATAGTAAAGAAGCATAAAGACATTTTCATAAATTATTCCCCAAGTAAAAACAGTAAAGTAGCCATAGCCAAGGAAAGTCCAAGCCATCCATGATGACCTTCAAGCAGAAGAAGTCCGAACTAAACAGCAGTGTTTCCTCCCTGTAACCTGGGGGGGAAACGGAAGAAAAGAGGCGAAACAAAACGGGTCAGTCAAAAAGACTGAGTAAGCCCTATCTACTATTAGTATAAAAACTAGTAAAGTTAACTGACATGAGAAACTGAGATGAACATAAGCATGATAACAAGATAGGTAAGCTAAATCAAAATAACAGGATGAACTACTGAACTCAGATAAACTAAGATGTCATGATAAATTACGATGTCAAGACAAAACAAGGTATCACATCGTCAGGTTCCTATCAAGTATAATATTCCAAGATATCTATCACGTATAACGTCCCATGGTATCTATCCTGTATATCTACTCTGCACCTACCGTACTAGTATCCCAACTGTATTACGTGTTATCCGTGAATGACCCTTACTCAGAAGTCGTGTAATGGTCCCTGTCAACCTAATATGCCGCATATATAGGTTACTCAACTCATATGTTTCTTTCCATGTATAAGTTCAGTTCTTTGCCGTAGGCTGTACGGGCTTTCCCATGTAAACGGTTTATCCTTGAAGTTGTTTTGGACTGCAACCCTTGATCTAGTTGTGTTTCCTTACCATGAACTATCGCGCGTCCACTTAGGATTTATGCCACCTAGGACCGCTAGGGATTATCCTACCTAATGAACGTTTCCGTGTCTCGGTTTGGGTTTTGGCCACCTAGGACCACTAGGGATTACGCCACCCGTCAACCGCGCCCTTGATCCCACGTATGTATCGTGAATCGTTTTCCATGTCTAGATGCACATGTTCCCCAATGTTCCATCCGAGTTCCGTGCCAGGGCAAATCAAGAAATATGGAACTCGGTCGGGAGCTTTAAATCGTCTGCCGATGCAGATATCAAGGTCTGTTTTTGTACCCGTGGCTATGGTCCCACGTGACCCCTCCCTCAACTACTGAAAGGCAATCCAAGAAAAATCATGTATAAGAACCACTCCACGGCCCCACTATAGCCCACTTTCCTACGGGCCAACCTCACCCATGACTCGATAGCAAGCACATGGTCTGTTGGGGGTTCCCTGCCTTTCCGCACGTACACGATTGACTAAAGATGGTAGGTAGTCGGCGATGTGCTATCCAGGGCAAAAACAAGAATCGTCGACTCCACGCTAATCCATCCCAGTCTTTAGGTTGCTCGCATAGCAACCAAGGCATACTCTTGGTCCTTCTAACGCAGACCTTAACCTCTCATGGGCCTAGTATAATTACCTGGCAGCCCACAAAGGGATCCCAAGAATATCCTCACGTCCCCCGAAGCTTCCACTTCGGCACCCAGTGCGCTGGAGCTTTTATCCAAGTCAGATAACTTGCTCCCCCTCGTATACTAAGCGATGACCTACCGTATCAGGTTACTCATCGTTTTGAGAATTAGCCCTATGTCCTTAGCTAAGAATTATTACTTAGTTACCCTTAACTAAGGTTTACCACTTAGCTTCCTTTCCCGTTATCCTTGATTAACCACGGTTTTCTACCTAGTTCTTCTAGCTAGGGTTTGTCTATTGGGTTAAGTGTTATCATTCAAGTCCATGACTTAACCCGCCCATGAATCACGTCAAAGATTGGCTAAGTATTTAAGTTCAAGACTTAGTCCCACAAGTTGGTTAAGTGTACCCAGAGGCTCATGACTTAACCCTATCAAGTCAAATTGGTCAAGTACTAGCTTACCTTAATCCTATCGGATTATCTTGCTAGATCGATTAAGCATAGATTATCTTAATCCCATCAAATTATCGAGTCGGATTGGTTAAGTATAGGTTGGCTTAACCCCATCCTCTAATCGTACTACAATGGTTAAGTATATTCTAAAAATGTCTTGTGACTTAACCTTATCCGGTCCGCGTATTAGATTGGTTAAGTGTAAGTTACTTAACCCCATCAAATCATCATGTATAATTGGTTAAGTATAAGTTGCTTAACCCCATTAAATTATCACGTTAAGTTGGTTAAGTATTGGTTACTTAACCTCATTGAATTACCGAGTTTAAATTGGTTAAGTGTTTAACTTAACCCCATCGAATTACTGTGTTTAGATTAGTTAAGTGTGGATTACTTAGCCCCATCTAATTACCGTGTCGGATTAGTTAGGTGCAAATTACTTAACCCCATCCCCTAATCATCTTGTATGGTTAAGTGTCATTAAGAAAACTTACTTAACCTTGCCAAATTATCATGTTGGATTGATTAAGTGTTGATTAACTTAATCCCCGTCCACTAGTCGTATAAAAATGGTTAAGCGTCATTAGGCAAATCAAATCACTTAACCTACCCAACCTTGTCATGTTTTGTTAAGTATCATTAGCCTAACCAATTTACTTAACCCCTTTATCCATGTCATATTTGGTTAAGAGTTATTAATCAAATTAACTTAACCCTATCATGTGACATTAATTACTTAATGCACCCCAACCTCTCACATTAGACTTTGTTGTGGTTACTAGTTAAGCCGGTCGGTTCCGGGTAGCTTTACACCACAACTT
Source organism: Allium sativum (assembly GCA_030737875.1). Taxonomy (NCBI): domain Eukaryota; kingdom Viridiplantae; phylum Streptophyta; class Magnoliopsida; order Asparagales; family Amaryllidaceae; genus Allium; species Allium sativum. Next base: position 326,478,917 of record CM060918.1, read on the forward strand.
GGTCTAACCTCGGGTTCAAGCACAACATGACCAACTTCTCACATTGGGTCCTATTGTTTGCAACTACTAGTTAGGCCGGTCGGTTCCAGGTAGTTTTACGTTGCAAACTCAACCCAACCTCGAGTTGGCCACTTTCATGTTTAGTCTAGTGTCATGTTCATAGTCAAGTTTTCAAGCAATTGGGTAGACCTAACTTAATAGGTAAATTCCCAATGGGTAGACCTAACTTAATAGGTAAATTCCCAAGCTTATGTTTTTATGCATACTTACATGTCAACTTCCATGTTATACTTCAAGTCATGTTTTCAAGTTGTATTTTCATGTCATTAGAAATTACCCATAACATAACCCAACGCTTTTAAACTCGCATATACGTTCGCAACAACGTAATGGATTAAAAGAAGAGACTTGGCAAAGGAATGACAAAAATGGGTATTAAGCCACAAGTTAATCATGGTGGCAAATGAGGCACAAATGTGTTCATTAGCTTGCATGTTACATTCTTACACCTCAAAAACATGCATAAACCCAAACTTGGCACATAAACGAATCATGGTGACTAAAGACATAGAATGATGACTAGTAACTCACATATATCATCATATAAGGGTTATGATTTCATATGCAAGTTGACAAGAAGATTATGAAGGTTCTCATGTTGCATAATGCAACATTTCAACATAAAGGTTGTAGCTTTTTGCTCATAAGATCAAGATAATGACTTCATAAACTTGCATAACATGTTAGCATGCATCATTCTCAATGATCAAACCCAAACTTTCTACATGAACATTTAACTTCATAGTTAATACCTAAGAGTAGGGAAAGGGCTTACATTGCTATGAAGGCCTAAATCGATTAAACTAAAGCTTGTGATGAAGCCTATGCATGCCATCACCCAAAAACCCAAAAATGAACACTCCAAATCAATAAAAACCCCATCTTTATGAACAAAGATCAAAACTTTAGCCTTGAAATCAACTTGAGAAGTTCTCATACTAACATAGGGACTCTCTAATACTCTCATGATCATGAAACTTCTCATAGAAATGAAGTGGAGGCTAGGATAGTTGAGTGGAGGCCATGAGAGTAGCAATTTTGCCATAGTTTAGTTGCATGAATGAATAATGAGGATTTAGGATAGGTTAGGGTCTTATTTATAGATTAGGCAAGTGTTTTAGGCCATAGGATTAAACCTAGATTCAATCCAAGCCATCAAAGCATGTCTTGGGGAAGAAGTCAAGTGTAGGAACCATCTAGGGCCTTTAGATTAAAGATGAACCATGAGAACCATCCAAATGCAAAATCTGCATTTGAGCGAATCGGCCCACGGGTTGACAGCCAAACACCCTGGATTAACCCCTAGTCGACCCAGCGAGCTCGGGTCGACCTCAAAAATCGGCCGGTTCGGTTATTCCCCTCTCCCAATTCGCTGTTTTGAACATTTTTGCATATTTATTTATTTAATTTTCAATTATATATATATATCAAAATATATATATTTCTCTGCGCAACCCATTTCACTTAATTAAGTATACTTTAATTTGGGAATTTTTCGTGAAACTTCGCGAGGCCATATCTTGGTCATACGGAATCCGATTTTTGAAAACTCGGACTCTATTTCGCGTATTTTTCCGAGACGAACGCAATGGCATAGCCCGTTTCCCTTGTTTCAGATTTTACAGTTTAATTCTGCCTCCATTTATGTTATAACAGGTTATTGAAAATACGGGTTGTTACATTCTCCCCACCTTTTAGGATTTCGTCCCCGAAATCTCCAAGTTAGGAAGAACATATCCTACCATCCATCATCCATCTACTCAAAACATCATCCACAAGCAACCATTGTCCTTAGATGATTTCTAATGCTGTATGAATATATGCAAAACGTGTGTGTACATGTTCCTTAGCTAATGCTAATGATCAGGCCTGAATAATCTTTCTAATGCAAAATATGTATAGTGCCATGAATCCAACATGTATGCAAATAGTCCTAGTCATATAGATACTATATGCGTGCACAATCATTCATTCATATGCAACAACCGCATGATAATACATTCGATTTCATCCATAAACAAGTATAAATACTCGTGCATATGCAATATGAAATGTGACCGAGTCGAGCTAGTATCTAATGTGTATTCGCGCATCCACGAGCAACCACTTGCAACCACTTGCAACCATATCAATCATAACATGTTTCAAATACATGTTTACATCCATAGGGTTCTACCTAGAATTCCCTGAAACAGGGTCGAGAAGATAAACAGGACAAACTCCTTACAGGGTTTGTAACGGAGAATAGGACCGAGAGGATGTCCACAAAAGATAGCCTACAAGTAAGCTCTACAGAAAACAGGGATCAAGGATATACTCCCAAAAAGAGATATCATGCGCGTATCTAGTCTTTGACCATCAAAGTCGTCTTTTAACTTCGCGATTTTGTAGCTTCTTATTCCTGTTTCCATAACATGAGCTGGAACTCATTTCTTCGTCGCCTCTCGTTCCACTTGCACTTATCCTTTTCCTAGAATACTTGACGCAAACATGACTGCGTACTCATGATCTCATGCAAGCTTTCCAAAATTCACTAGTGAATCTTGGATCTCGTTTACATACTATAAGGCATTCCATGTAGAAGAACTTTCTCTTGAAAGTAAACAGATGTCAATCAGGTTATCATGCGCACTTACTAGGGTGATTTCTATAACCCACGCATAAGTGAAGTAAACCATCCGTCTTATCGGCGAACACCGCTCGATCGGGCTTCAAATTTCCAATAAAGGCATCAAGGGATTCTAAGTAACTAGTCATGACAGAACCTCAAAAAGGTTACACGATACTTCGAGGGTATTACCAAGGCTAGTCAAGAATCTAACTACCCTCCTATCAAAACCGAGAGTGGCACCCCTTACTGGATAACCACTTCATCCTTAGAATCCATCCATAGCTTATGAATATAAGCATTATTTCCAAGCTCAACACTTGACATAGACATTCTCAAATCCAAACAAGCCATGAATAAATGGACTGATTCTCCAATAGGACTTTGAGACAAAAATGGGATTCTCTATTACGCTAGTACTTAAGGTGCAGAGACTCAACTACCGAAGCGGACTTAAATGATGCGGGGATCAAAACAAAGTCTTGGCGGGATGATAGAAAAGAATAACTAGATCTTCAACAAGGATGTTGTCCCCCTACTCAGGTACTCTAGTGAGGGTATATAACGATGATCTTGTCCTTGTCCCACAATACTTAACTATCCGTCCCGTTTCACTATACCAAAGATACTTTCTCGTCATGGGTTTCATTGTTCATCTTTCTCCCTCCTTTGAGGACTAAGCCATACCAACAAGTTGCTCATCCTTAAGCTCGTATCCTTTATCCTCTTTCTCACTATCCTTTCTAATAACGCGGCCACTGGTCTCTTGAAAACCACCTCCATCGCATGGAAAGCACTTTCGTAGATAGAAAAGACTAGTCGCAGTTAAAACCACTGTGACTACATATGGAGGAAAAAAAGGAGAAGAGATTCAATTAAGGAAACAAGGATAGTGCTAATGGCCTTTGGGGAATAGCCTTTTTCTTTTAAAAGAAAATTTTCTTGAAAAAATGCTTCTTTGTAAACGATTTTCAAATAGTTTTCAGAAGGTCTTTAAAAACTTTTGCCCAGTCTGGTAACCTTCTGCTCTGATACCACGTGTAACACCCCGCCTCCGCTAGGGTCACTCGCAAAGGAATGCACTAGCTTTAGAGGGGCATTATTGGTAAACATGCACAGAAATATCACAAGACAGAACATATAACATAGCGGAAGTAAAATCAAACTTTCATAAACATTAATAATTAAGGTCTTAAGCCTTTTACATCAGAGTACATCAAAACCTGTCTTGCAATAGTAAAGAAGCATAAAGATATTTTCATAAATTATTCCCCAAGTAAAAACAGTAAAGTAGCCATAGCCAAGGAAAGTCCAAGCCATCCATGATGACCTTCAAGCAGAAGAAGTCTGAACTAAACAGCAGTGTTTCCTCCCTGTAACCTAGGGGGGAAACGGAAGAAAAGAGGCGAAACAAAACGGGTCAGTCAAAAAGACTGAGTAAGCCCTATCTACTATTAGTATAAAAACTAGTAAAGTTAACTGACATGAGAAACTGAGATGAACATAAGCATGATAACAAGATAGGTAAGCTAAATCAAAATAACAGGATGAACTACTGAACTCAGATAAACTAAGATGTCATGATAAATTACGATGTCAAGACAAAACAAGGTATCACATCGTCAGGTTCCTATCAAGTATAATATTCCAAGATATCTATCACGTATAACGTCCCATGGTATCTATCCTGTATATCTGCTCTGCACCTACCGTACTAGTATCCCAACTGTATTACGTGTTATCCGTGAATGACCCTTACTCAGAAGTCGTGTAATGGTCCCTGTCAACCTAATATGCCGCATATATAGGTTACTCAACTCATATGTTTCTTTCCATGTATAAGTTCAGTTCTTTGCCGCAGGCTGTACGGGCTTTCCCATGTAAACGGTTTATCCTTGAAGTTGTTTTGGACTGCAACCCTTGATCTAGTTGTGTTTCCTTACCATGAACTATCGCGCGTCCACTTAGGATTTATGCCACCTAGGACCGCTAGGGATTATGCTACCTAATGAACATTTCCGTGTCTCGGTTTGGGTTTTGGCCACCTAGGACCACTAGGGATTACGCCACCCGTCAACCGCGCCCTTGATCCCATGTATGTATCGTGAATCGTTTTCCATGTCTAGATGCACATGTTCCCCAATGTGCCATCCGAGTTCCGTGCCAGGGCAAATCAAAAAATATGGAACTCGGTCGGGAGCTTTAAATCGTCTGTCGATGCAGATATCAAGGTCTGTTTTTGTACCCGTGGCTATGGTCCCACGTGACCCCTCCCTCAACTACTGAAAGGCAATCCAAGAAAAATCATGTATAAGAACCACTCCACGGCCCCACTATAGCCCACTTTCCTACGGGCCAACCTCACCCATGACTCGATAGCAAGCACATGGTCTGTTGGGGGTTCCCTGCCTTTCCGCACGTACACGATTGACTAAAGATGGTAGGTAGTCGGCGATGCGCTATCTAGGGAAAAAACAAGAATCGTCGACTCCACGCTAATCCATCCCAGTCTTTAGGTTGCTCGCATAGCAACCAAGGCATACTCTTGGTCCTTCTAACGCAGACCTTAACCTCTCATGGGCCTAGTATAATTACCTGGCAGCCCACAAAGGGATCCCAAGAATATCCTCACGTCCCCCGAAGCTTCCACTTCGGCACCCAGTGCGCTGGAGCTTTTATCCAAGTCAGATAACTTGCTCCCCCTCGTATACTAAGCGATGACCTACCGTATCAGGTTGCTCATCGTTTTGAGAATTAGCCCTATGTCCTTAGCTAAGAATTATTACTTAGTTACCCTTAACTAAGTTTACCACTTAGCTTCCTTTCCCGTTATCCTTGATTAACCACGGTTTTCTACCTAGTTCTTCTAGCTAGGGTTTGTCTATTGGGTTAAGTGTTATCATTCAAGTCCATGACTTAACCCGCCCACGAATCACGTCAAAGATTGGCTAAGTATTTAAGTTCAAGACTTAGTCCCACAAGTTGGTTAAGCGTACCCAGAGGCTCATGACTTAACCCTATCAAGTCAAATTGGTCAAGTACTAGCTTACCTTAATCCTATCGGATTATCTTGCTAGATCGATTAAGCATAGATTATCTTAATCCCATCAAATTATCGAGTCGGATTGGTTAAGTATAGGTTGGCTTAACCCCATCCTCTAATCGTACTACAATGGTTAAGTATATTCAAAAAAGGTCTTGTGACTTAACCTTATCCGGTCCGCGTATTAGATTGGTTAAGTGTAAGTTACTTAACCCCATCAAATCATCATGTATAATTGGTTAAGTATAAGTTGCTTAACCCCATTAAATTATCACGTTAAGTTGGTTAAGTATTGGTTACTTAACCTCATTGAATTACCGAGTTTAAATTGGTTAAGTGTTTAACTTAACCCCATCGAATTACCGTGTTTAGATTAGTTAAGTGTGGATTACTTAACCCCATCTAATTACCGTGTCGGATTAGTTAGGTGCAAATTACTTAACCCCATCCCCTAATCATCTTGTATGGTTAAGTGTCATTAAGAAAACTTACTTAACCTTGCCAAATTATCATGTTGGATTGATTAAGTGTTGGTTAACTTAATCCCCGTCCACTAGTCGTATAAAAATGGTTAAGCGTCATTAGGCAAATCAAATCACTTAACCTACCCAACCTTGTCATGTTTTGTTAAGTATCATTAGCCTAACCAATTTACTTAACCCCTTTATCCATGTCATATTTGGTTAAGAGTTATTAATCAAATTAACTTAACCCTATCATGTGACATTAATTACTTAATGCACCCCAACCTCTCACATTAGACTTTGTTGTGGTTACTAGTTAAGCCGGTCGGTTCCGGGTAGCTTTACACCACAACTTGGTCTAACCTCGGGTTCAAGCACAACATGACCAACTTCTCACATTGGGTCCTATTGTTTGCAACTACTAGTTAGGCCGGTCGGTTCCGGGTAGTTTTACGTTGCAAACTCAACCCAACCTCGAGTTGGCTACTTTCATGTTTAGTCTAGTGTCATGTTCATAGTCAAGTTTTCAAGCAATTGGGTAGACCTAACTTAATAGGTAAATTCCCAATGGGTAGACCTAACTTAATAGGTAAATTCCCAAGCTTATGTTTTTATGCATACTTACATGTCAACTTCCATGTTATACTTCAAGTCATGTTTTCAAGTTGTATTTTCATGTCATTAGAAATTACCCATAACATAACCCAACGCTTTTAAACTCGCATATACGTTCGCAACAACGTAATGGATTAAAAGAAGAGACTTGGCAAAGGAATGACAAAAATGGGTATTAAGCCACAAGTTAATCATGGTGGCAAATGAGGCACAAATGTGTTCATTAGCTTGCATGTTACATTCTTACACCTCAAAAACATGCATAAACCCAAACTTGGCACATAAACGAATCATGGTGACTAAAGACATAGAATGATGACTAGTAACTCGCATATATCATCATATAAGGGTTATGATTTCATATGCAAGTTGACAAGAAGATTATGAAGGTTCTCATGTTGCATAATGCAACATTTCAACATAAAAGTTGTAGCTTTTTGCTCATAAGATCAAGATAATGACTTCATAAACTTGCATAACATGTTAGCATGCATCATTCTCAATGATCAAACCCAAACTTTCTACATGAACATTTAACTTCATAGTTAATACCTAAGAGTAGGGAAAGTGCTTACATTGCTATGAAGGCCTAAATCGATTAAACTAAAGCTTGTGATGAAGCCTATGCATGCCATCACCCAAAAACCCAAAAATGAACTCTCCAAATCAATAAAAACCCCATCTTTATGAACAAAGATCAAAACTTTAGCCTTGAAATCAACTTGAGAAGCTCTCATACTAACATAGGGACTCTCTAATACTCTCATGATCATGAAACTTCTCATAGAAATGAAGTGGAGGCTAGGATAGTTGAGTGGAGGCCATGAGAGTAGCAATTTTTCCATAGTTTAGTTGCATGAATGAATAATGAGGATTTAGGATAGGTTAGGGTCTTATTTATAGATTAGGCAAGTGTTTTAGGCCATAGGATTAAACCTAGATTCAATCCAAGCCATCAAAGCATGTCTTGGGGAAGAAGTCAAGTGTAGGAACCATCTAGGGCCTTTAGATTAAAGATGAACCATGAGAACCATCCAAATGTAAAATCTGCATTTGAGCGAATCGGCCCACGGGTTGACAGCCAAACACCCTGGATTAACCCCTAGTCGACCCAGCGGGCTTGGGTCGACCTCAAAAATCGGCCGGTTCGGTTATTCCCCTCCCCCAATTCGCTGTTTTGGACATTTTTGCATATTTATTTATTTAATTTTCAATTATATATATATATATATATCAATATATATATATTTCTCTGCGCAACCCATTTCACTTAATTAAGTATAATTTAATTTGGGAGTTTTTCGTGAAACTTCGCGAGGCCATATCTTGGTCATACGGACTCCGATTTTTGAAAACTCAGACTCTATTTCGCGTATTTTTCCGAGACAAACGCAATGGCATAGCCCGTTTACCTTGATTCAGATTTTACAGTTTAATTCTGCCTCCATTTATGTTATAACAGGTTATTGAAAATACAGGTTGTTACATAACTCCTTCGAGTGGAGCATAATCCGGTTTGTTGAGAGAACACTTAGGGGATACACTCATAACCACCGCATAACATAGCGATTTCTCTGAATGCGCCACTTTCCTGGTCTTACTTCTTTCTCTTATAAGGTGTTATGGCTAGTGTAACAACCCGGAAAATCAGAACCAATTTAAAATTTTTATTTTGGCTATTTCAATGAATTTTGAGTAGTTAAAATAATTTATTTTAAATAATAATGATGTAAAATTTATTTAAATCGAAGTTAGAATAAATATATTTATTTTAATTTTAAAAGGAATTAGAAATAGCACGGTAGTTTGAAATTTTGAATCTGAACTTTAACTGAATGTACAGGATTCAAAATAAAACAGATTTTAGTGAAACCAAAAATATCTAAATCTGTTTAAAAATATATTTCCAACGATAGTGGGAATAAAAAGTTATGGCCAGTTGAATATTCAGGATAGTCGCTATGGAATATAGTATAATTTATAGCCCGTATAAATGGCCATTATACAAACGACCTCCGTTTTTGACGAAACCACTTTTGTCGGATCCACAATGTCAAATTATTTCTAAGTTTAATTTTCCATAATTTTTGGAATTTATTTGTAAGCGTAGTAAATTAAACTCTGATTTGATAATTTTTGTTGAATTTAATCGACCGTTAAAAGGCCATTTTTCAAAGGCTCTCCAAATTTGACGAAATTAATTTTGTTAGGACCGTATCGCCAAAAAATAGCTAGATTTATTTTTCGAGAATTTTCGGAGTTCATATGTGGCCCCGGTGAATTTAAATATATGATTGAATTAATTAAATAAAGGATTTAAATTTTAAATTAAAGAAATCAGGCCAAAAACAATGTTTGGGCTGACGGGACCTAACCCATTGATTTTGGAACAGGGGAAATTAGGTAGAAACGACTTTTGTTGGGCTGAAATTGGAACCGGTAAGGATTAATGGGCAAAAATTCATTAATTAAGAAAATTAATATTAAAATATTATAAATAGTGTTCTTCAAACCCTAATATACTAAGTGTAGCCGCCGCCTACATCGAATTCGTGGCCAGAATTACTCCATACTTCTTCCACTAATTTCCATTGATCCAAACTATAAAATCCTCCACTCTTTTAGATAAATTTGAAGAGATTTCTCTCCTCTACAATTCCATACAGAATTGTTCAAGTTTCATGGCATATTGGGACCGAATTTCGCGCCTGAAGTGCCACCATTTCGAGCGTCGCCCCCCTTGTAGCCACGATCGAGTTCGCCACCAGTGGGACCCCCCCTGTGCGCCACTCTTCACTCTCCGGCGTGGTGATCCCTGATTGCGACGAAGTTCTTCTGTTTGGATCGAAAATCGAACCCTAGGTTCGAACGTTCATTGAAAGGGTCGCGGCCTTTGTCTGATAGGTGGAAGAAGGTGGATTTTAAAATATATTATTTAATTAATTCATTTTAAAATGTTATTAATACAAATTAAATCATATCTTATTCGTATGAGCTCAGAATTGAATGATTTTTGAAGCGTTACGGTCGCGAGTCCGAGATCCACACTGCAGGACTGACTAGAACCATTTCTGAGCAGGTCAAAATTTGGTCAAAATTTCAGATTGGAATCATTTAGATTTAAGCGATAGTGAGAAATCTATTTATTTCTTTTTTTAATAATTAGAAATAATTCTGATTTTATTATCACCAATCTATAGTAATTCCTGTTTTTTATGATTGGTGATTTGTTCTGTGATGGATGTAGTATGTAGATCTGGTTGTTTGGTGATATTGTGTAGTGATATAATTGTTAAAACATATTGATCTGTAGTGATAAAATTGTTAGAAACATATAGAATAATTTGTAGTAATAAATTGAGTAAAACAAAAATATATAATTTTTATTTAGATAAAATGATCAAATTAGAATCATTGGACAAGATTTATCATTTTATTAGTTAAAATAGTGAAACTAAGAATTATCCTTTTTGGGTTTTTTAGAATAGTTGATTAAAATAATTATCACCTTGTTATTTGGAATAACTGGACAAAACTTGTCATTTTTTGTCAAATTGGAACCACTGGACAAAAATTATCATTTTTGTTAAAATTAAAATAGTTGCATTGGAATTGTCATTTTTGTTTAAATTAAATTGGGCAAAACAAGAACGAACGTTTTGCTTAAACCAAATTTTGTCTGTTTGTTGAATTATAATTTTCAACAAATATGAAAACATCAAATTTTATTCATTTGTTGAATTAGAATTTTCAACAAATGTGAAACATTAAATTTTATCTATTTGTTGAATTAGAATTTTCAACAAATATGAAAACATCAAATTTTATCTATTTGTTGAATTAGAATTTTCAGCAAATGTGAAACACCAAATTTGTCTATTTGTTGAATTAGAATTTTCAACAAATACGAAAAAACAAATTTTCGGCTATTTGTTGAATTAGCATTTCAACAAATAGAAAACATTAATTCTTGTCATTTTGTTGAACTAGAGTTTTCAACAAAAATGAGATATCAAATTTATCATTTTGTTGAACAAGAAGTCTCACCAAAAATGAAGTATAAACTTTTGTACATTTTGTTGAATTAAAATAGGAATTAAGAACATTTTCATGTTTTAAAATGAAAACATGTTTTACATTAAAAATTCACTTTTTAATGTAATAATATAAACAGAGATAAAGATTCGTGTTTTAAAATGAAAACATGTTTTACATTAAAAATTCACTTTTTAGTGTAATAATAGAAATATAGACAAAGATTCTTGTTTTAAATAAAAACACGATTACATTAGAAATTCACATTTTTAATGTAATAATAGAAATGTTGAAAAAGATTCATGATTTAAAACGAAAACATGTTTTACATTAAAAAAAATCACTTTTTACTGTAATAATAGAAGTTGGACAAATATTCATGTTTTAAAATAAAAACATGTTTACATTAAAAACTTTGTTTTTAATGGAATGAATGAATCATTATAAAATGTTCATTTTTTAAAACAAAGGCATGGTGACATCAAAAATATCAATTTTTATAAAAGAATGATTCATATGAAATTGTTCATAATTGAATAAAAGTGTTGAAACATTATAATCATTCTTTTGTAAACATCGCTTTCATACATTTTGTTTGAAAATAGAATTGTTGTAACGACCCAGGTTTTCGCGATCCTGGTTATCGACATAAACTCAATGTCGACTACCCAAGCATCGGAAACACCGGATAGTCCATGAAAGAAGATAGAGGGTGAGAATAGATAAGATAGAAACTTAGAATAGAAGAAGAAGAAGAACATACAACATCAGAGTAAACACGAATCTCACAGCGGAACGAACAATTTATAATAGATACATATCTTTGAAATAAAATCAGTATATGTATACAGTAACATTATCAGAGTATAACACTTAAAACACAGCGGAAATAAACAATAGCTATATAATCCTGAAGCCTCCTGCTCCAAGCTCTCCAAGTATATCTGAAAAAATCTGACTACTTGGCTGCCTGTACAAAATTGGGCACCCAAGAGTTTAGGGAAAACAAAACAAACTTTGGGTCAGTCATGGGACTGGTGTGTGTAAAACAATTTAAAACAGTTTGAACAATTAAACGATATCTCATAAGACCACGCCGTATAATGGAACGGGTTTTTTCCCTTATGAGAATCCAAATCAATTTGATTTAACTTTCAAATCATTTTGAAAGAAAAGATAATCTTTATATCAAAACCCTTTTGATATTATAATAGTGTCTATCAATCACAATATACTATCAACTAGCAGAAATGCTTTCATCTCACATTCTACATATATAGTATACAATCAAAACCGCGAGCACTTATTGGATAACAGATTACCAACTATGACAAGGTATGGAACCACCTTCCGATAGTGTACCTCTAGAGAGGAATACACTGGGTTCAACAAGAACATCTTGCAACCCGGCTACACATGACCGACCACTCATTTCGCTTGAGTGTATCGAATGTATATCACCAACGGTTAGGATCAGCAACTGTTTCTTGAATGGGACAGCATCAAATAGATTAAAGAATGAAACGAATATCTCTAGATATGTGATAATACACCCAAATTGGCAGCCAACCGTTTAGCCATGGTGCCTGCCCGATTTTTGTCATTTCCCGGTTGTGAGGCTAGAGGACACGCTTATCTCTGACAGATCACACAATTATTCACTTTGAATGTCACATCGTCATACCCGCCAAACCACAAATTGATTTCCCCAAAAATAAAACTGGTATACAGCTAAGAGAAACGAATTCCTCCACCACCAAATGTACATACGTTTGAAGAGATCAACTTATGTGATCCATTAAATATACTCTATCAGACACTCTTCCATACAGGTTGTCTTGGGACTGGACAAACCGAAGGCACTATTCTATAAATCCATCTTAGTCAATTTCTTCCTTGGATTTGATAAAACGACCCTTGCACGAACTCCGTCTTTAATTATCTTCATCATATTTGATCGCAACGCTAACGTCCATACAGAGTGGTTTTCAGATAATGAATCTGATCCCGGTCTCTCCGTATCGACAATGGAAATAGTCAAAAACTTCGATAGTCGGTGAGTTAACTATCAAAGAAAAACATGTGTGCAAACAACGATATTATTTTCAGATGGAAATTCAATCGATCAATCATCATTTAACATTATCTCTTTAGTTCATAAATTTATTCATTTCCTGTTTCCATATATTCAACATTCCTTATTTTCTAAATTTAGAAAATATACGTTATTAATCATTAGAAAACATTTCCATCTCTTTTTCACGTATCACTGTCATTCCAGTATTCTTTTTCATCAAACATTTTATTTTCTATGATTAGAAAATATCTCTGATTATATTTGGAAAACGTTTCCAAAACTTATTCATCGGATTTAAACAGATGTTTAAATAAAACATCGCTATGCCACTCAAACCATTACCTTTATCAACTAAATTTACTTAACCAACCTTCGCTATCGAACTTTAACCATTCCTTAGTTAAAAATTGAGTCAATCAAGTAGGGGTGTAACTACCTCTTAGACCTTAACTGAACAACATTTCTAACTTCGAAATAGACACAGTTCACCTTCTAAATCTTTAACAAACTTTGAGACGACCCCAAACCCCGTACTGACGGCGGCAAGGGTAATCCTTGGAATATAACACAGAAACAGATAATAGCAAAACAGAAATAAATAAATACACCAGATAATGAACAATAGAATATACTGGATAAACGTAATCATCAGAGTTACACAGTATACACGATCATACTTAGTACAAATACAGTTCAGATATACATAAATGTCTACAGCGGAAAACAAACATATGTACTATAGGAGCTAAACAGCATAAAAAGAGATAAATGATAGAATCCATCTTCAGCTCCAGCTATCCAGAAAGAACCAGCTAAACCTGAATACAAGGCTGCCCGTGTAGAAAAAGGGGCACCCGAGTTTGAAAGTGAAACAAACTACGAGTCAGTCATGGGACTGGTATGAGAAATCTACTCAACGCATTTAAAATATGGCTAATCACAGGACCACGCCACTTTCGTGGAACGGGTTTACTCCATTGGATTGCCAGTGCTTTAAAACAAATCTTTCTTTTAAACATCGCAATGCTTTTTATAAAATGAAGCCATTACAAGACTCGGTTCCCATCACACAATGCAACGCAAACCGGAGGATAGAGTTTTTACCTTATAATGGCTAAGATATGCTTGATACGAATAAAACAAAAGCATTTGATATTACTACTAGTGTTTATATGTTTCAAAAACAATTTCAAATCATAAGTATCAATCTTAGACGGCATTAATACCCCATACCACTATGTCGCCATATATAGGTATACAATCAAAACCGCACAGTCACGTATTGGAAATTGGATTTCCATCATGAACCAAGGCAAAAGATAGTCCTTACCGACTTCAAGACAATCTAGCCTATGTCTCAGGCAAGTACTCAGTCAAGCCTTTGGAGCGACAGGGCCGGTCCACCGATGTGGATTAAAATTCCTGAACACTACGTTTCCCCGCCCTATGGGGCGTAAATGAGCCAACGAATGACTCCATCGGTCCTGGATCGACCGATATATCCGAGGCGCCTCGCTATCCATCATCCACATAAGTAAAATGTCAGGCCGTGTAAAAACACCGACACAACTCCTAGCTAGAAAGAAACGAATGCCCTTCTTGAGGTCCTTCTCCCGTTTCTGGTTCATACCAAGGTGTAAGGCTCGCGAATTCACTTTATACACAAAGCTACGCCACATAGGCGGTGCTTTGATCATCACCACAAGACTTTGCTTTTCAACAGAAGCCCTGATCATTTGCCACTTAGGCATGCCACACTAGCAATTCATGCCATGCGACTGATGTCCATCGATATACAACCTCTGAGCTCGTGCGTTTCAGAGAAGGGCGTTAAGCAAAAGAATAGATTCTCCGCCGCCAAACAGATGTATATTTGATAGAGATCAATCAACACAGAATAAAATCCAATGTCAGACACACAGTCCATTTACAAGTCCGTTCTGGGACTGAACGAAACCGGAGGCACTAAATACCTCGCATATCCATCGATTCCCACGTACGTCTGGACGATCACCACTAATTATCCATATTTCGGGATGCCTCCCAATCAGGACCTCAGTGACCATCCAAACGAGGTGAAGATCGGTGTAATGACCCGCATTGTCAGAGGTATTATAATTAATTTATTTAATTATATAAATAGTGATTTAGGGAATTAAATCCTCGTTAATTAAATAATGGTGAATATTTAATTTAAAATAATAAATTAAATAATATATTTAATTCTGAAATAATCAAAATTGGCTGAAATGACGATATGGTGTAAACCAGATCATCTGTGATATAGAATTCAGTTTAGAATTGAATTTGATTAACGAATATATTCAATTGACGTCAGTTTGAACGTATAATTATAATATAATTAAAATAGAGCTTGAAATGGCGCGGCAGTTCACTATTTGGCGATTTGAACTTCAACTGAATATACAGGGTTCGTTTTAAATCGGATTTCTGTGAAACAAGAAATGTGTGGAGCTGGTGGAGTATATCTTTCTAGTGGAAGAGAAAGATCGGGATTTCATCGTGTAGATTTTGAGATATGTCCAAATCAAATTTCAGAAAAGTCGCTGTGGAATTCCTTTATAATTTATAAAGGGATTATTTATATTTTTAAAAGGGATTTCAATATAATCGAATATCGGGTTGACCCAGATTGGAAATATCAAGTTATAAATCCCAGTAGAGCTGTATGGTATTCCACTATGAATATATATGACAATATAAATTTATTTATATTTAATTTAATTTTATTTAAATATATTTATATATTTAAATGGGTCATCCAGAGCTTTAAAAATAGCCACTTTTGCAAACGAAGTCGAAATTTGACGAAACTAATTTTGTTGGATCCGCAATGTCAAATTATTGCTAGATGTCAGTTTCCGTAATTTTTAGAGTCACTGTGTGGTCGTACGGATTTTTAGAGTGCAAAACAGTCAATATTTTGACAGTTAAAAATACACTGTGTGAGCATACGGAGTCGGAATTTGACGAAACCAGTTTCGTTGGGACCGTAATGTCGAACTCTAGCTGCATGTCCGGTTTCGTGATTTTTGGGTGTTGTGTGTGATCGTACGGATTTTTAGAGTGCAGAGATGAATATATAAATGAGAATATACCGGGAATATTCCTTCTATAAAATATCTAGATATTTTGTTTACCTATAAATAGGCCTTAAAATTTCCTAAACCTAATTTTTTCTCATTTCAAAGTCAACAGCAAAAAAACTGCCGTATGTTTTTCTTACAAGAAAAATATCTCGAGCAAACCAAAAATCAAAATCAATCCATACAAAATTCTATAAATCAATTTGAATACATATTTGAGTTGCTAGGATCATTCTCTCCATTTCTATATGGGTTTGAGCACCTTCGATGTCGCTATTGTGGTTGGGATTTTGAAACCGTCGACCTAGGGTTAAAGATAACTCAAAATAGAAGCATCAAATCATTATTTGGATGTTAGATTTCTGTTTATGGTTAAAAGACGCACTAATACGAATATTTTAGGGTTTTCTGGAGATTAAAGGTGTCGCGCCCTTTAGTTATGGCGTCGGAGTCGCATGTTGCTCGAGATGATCGAGCGTGATCATTTTGTTGGAGGGTGATGGAGTTTTTGCAGGAGAGTTCAATGGTGGGATTGATTTTGATGTCGGTGAACGAATGATGGGGTATTTGGACGCTGGAAATATCGACAATGGTGTGGGAAGCAAGAGCAGGCCACGGTGGTTTTTCATTTGGGAAGAAGGACTCGGTAGTGGGCTTTAAGTGGGAAGTGGGCCGAGGTAAATATAAAGGGCAAGGCCCAAATGAAATAAATATAAATCCATGTTTTATTTATTTTAAAAATGTACCTTAACTTATAACCTTTATATCTCGGCCATACGATATCAGATTGACGGACCGTAAGTCACGTTAGGACCGTATGGATGAGAGCTTCACAATGAAGCTGACTGGGAGCAAATCGGGACTCGTTACAATTTATGGCAGAATAAATTGTCCGACTAAGTCAAATAACGCAAACCGATTATTTAACGGTTAACGCGTCAATGTGAGTAAAACTCACCAACTCTGTACAGTTATATTTTTACAACGTATTCTTAGAACTGTTAAATATTGTCTGTTTGATTGTGTTTTGACTGTTTGATTGAACTACTAGTCAGTTAGTAGAAATTATATATATATATATATATTTGTGTATATATATGTAAACCGTTAAATATTTATATGTTGATTCTGCTATCAGAATATTTCATATCAAAGTGAAATCGATGTTAATCGTATTGTCTAACATCTGTGATGCAGGGAAACAGGTCGGAGGAATCCAACTGGATTCCTCAACATTTATTTTGCTGTTATTCATATATTTTGATATATGGTGTGATATATAATCTGCTGTTGATTTTGTGTGTTGGACGATATTTATCGTTGTTATATGGTATGTTAAATACCATAAGAAATACCAGAAGGTAGAAAGGAGGTTTTCAAAGTATATTTTGAAAATAATTTATTTATATAAAATCAATGGATTTTATATATATAAGGAAAGAAAGATTTTATAAAAGGAAATAAAATTTATAAAATCAAAGGGGTTAAAAAGAGATATATTTGAAATCAAATATAAAGGAAATATATTTGAAAGCAAGTTAAAAGGAATTATTTATTTAGGGAATAAATAAAGAGTTAAAAGGAATTATTTATTTAGGGAATAAATAAAGAGTTAAAAGAATTTATTTATTTAGGAAATAAATAAATGTAAAAGGGTTTATTTATTTAGGAAATAAATAAAGATTAAAGGAGATATTTATTTGTTAAATAAATAGGATTTAATCAAAGGGATATTTATTGGATAAATAAATAGGATTTAACAAAAGGGATATTTATTGGATAAATAAATAGAGCTAAATCAGAAGAATATTTAGAAGATGAATAGAAATTGGAAATCTGTTTTTAACAGATAAATAGAAAGGATTAATTTATAAATAATAGTTTATAAATTAAATAAATATTTTTCATTTGATAAATGAAATATACAAGTCTGAACTTATATAGAGGAGAGATATTGGTTTCAACACCGATAGTTTAAATAGAATATGTACCCAACACTTGTGTAAGTGAAGTAACATTTTTAAAGAGGACATTTATAAAGTGAAGAACCGTTACTAAAAGTAAATCTTTATAAATGAATAAACGTTATCAAATAGGAGTTATTCGAATAGGAGAAATCGATTAGAGTTAGAGTTAATCAGTTAGAGTTAATCGAATTAGTTATTTGAATAGAGTTAAATAAATAAGAGTGATTCGAATTATTTATTCGAATAGAGTTAAACACAAAGGAGTTATCGATTAGTTAAATCAAAAGGAGTTATCGATTAGTTAAATCGAAAGGAGTTATCGAATTTAGTTATTCGAAAAGGAGTTATCGATTTGTTAAATCGAAAGGGAAGATTATCGAATATCGTTTATTCGAGAGGAGATTATCGAATATAGTTTATTCGAAGGAGTTATCGATTATTAGTTAATCGAAGTGAGTTATAGAATATTAGTTAAATCGAAGGAGTTATCGAATATAGTTTATTCGATGGAGTTAATCGATTAGAGTTAAATTAAATGAGTTGATCGAATATAGTTTATTCGAATAGAGTAAATGAGTTAATTGAATATAGTTTATTCGATGGAGTTAATCGATTAGAGTTAAATCAAATGAGTTGATCGAATATAGTTTATTCGAATAGAGTAAATGAGTTAATCGAATATAGTTTATTCGAATAGGGTTAGAGGAGTTATCGAATATAGTTTATTCGACAGGAGTTAAGTGAATTAGTTAAGTTAAACTAAGTGAATTAGTTAAGTGAATTGGTTAAGTTAACCAAAGTGAATTAGTCGAGTTAATCAAAATGATTAGTTCAGTTAATTGAGATAAGTAAATCAAGTTAGGTTAATCAAGTTGAATTAGTCAGTCGAGTTAATAAATTGAGTTAGTCAAACCAAGTAAAACCAGTTAGAGTTAATTAATTAAGGTTGACCAGTTAGAGTTGATCGGTTAGAATTAACCAGTTAGAGTTAATCAATCAAAGTTAATCAAATAGAGTTAAGTAAAATTAGAACTGACTAGAGATTAGTAAATTGAATGGTTTTCTAAGTGCCTATCTGATGTTGGTTTCGGCCTTCGGGATGTATACTTAGGGGATTGTTCCCATACTAGTTTACAGTCAGGGACTGATAGTTGGGGAAGAGTAGTGATTTGTAAATAAGCAGATGGAAACGTTTTCCAGTGTTAATAACATATATTTTCTAAACATAGAAAATAAGGCAATATGAATATATATATAGATATATGTTGATGATTGATCGATATAATTTCCATCTGGAAATAATATCGTTGTTTGCACACTTGTTTTTTTTTGATAGTTAACTCATAGACTATCGAAGTTTTGACCATTTTAACGTTGTTAGTATGGAGAGACCGGTTGGATTATTATCCAAAGAACCACTCTGTATTGGCATAAGCGTTGCGAATCATATATGCCAAAGATAATTGAAGACGGAGTAAAGTGCAAGGGCTATTGTATAAGTCTTAGATAACAGTGCCTAAGATGGATATACTGAATAGTGCCTTCGGTTTGTGCAGTCCTAGGACAACTTGTACGGACGAAGGTCTGACAGAGTATATCCAATGGATCGCGTAAGTTGATCTGTTCAAACGTATTCACGTTTGGTGGTGGAGGAATTCATTTCTCTTAGCTGTATACCCGTGTTATTTTTGGATAAGTCAATTTGTGATTTGGCGGGTATGACGATGTGACATTCTAAGTGAATGAGGATGACTTGTATGGATGAATGTCTGACAGAGTATTTCCAGAAAGGTCACGCACATTGATTTCTTCAACCGTACCAAGAGTGGAAGCGGAGAAGGAAACTTCTTTAGCTAACACGTAATGTACTGTTGTAGACGTCAATTAGTGATTTTAGATGGATCTGACGATGTGGCATTCAAAGTGAATCTGATGTGATGATGAAGCGTAACCTCAAGCCTCATCATCCGGTGAATGACAGAAATCGGGCAGGCAGCATGACTATGTAGGTCGCACCTATTAGGGTGTATAATCACCTGATCTAGAGTTTCATTTATTTCTAAAAATCTATTGTTGATGTTGTCCCATTCGGGAAACGGTTGCTGATCCCAACCGTTGGTGATATACATTCGATACACTCAAGCGAAATGAGTGGTCGGTCATGTGTGGCCGGGTTGCAAGATGTTCTTGTTGAACCCAGTGTATTCCTCTCTAGAGGTACACGAGCAGAAGGTGGTTCCATACCTTGTCATAGTTGGAAATCCATTATCCAATACGTGCTTGCGATTTTGATTGTATACTATATATGTAGAACGTGAGATGAAAGCGTTTCTGCTAGATTGATATATATTTGTACTTAGACATTATTATAATATCAGAATGATATTGCTTGTCAAAGATGTTGGATTCTCATAAGGGAAAAACCCGTTCCGTATTCACGGCGTGGTCTTATGAGATATCATATATATGTTAAACTGTGTTAAACTATTTTACTCACACCAGTCCCATGACTGACCCGGAGTTTACTTTGTTGTTTTCCCTAAATTCTTGGGTGCCTAAATTTGTACGGGCAGTCAAGTAGTCGGGATTTACAGATATACTTGAAGAGCTGGAGCAGGAGGCTTCTGGATCATATAGTTATAGTTTATTTCCGCTGTGTTGTAAGTGTTGTACTCTGATAAGTGCTATTGTATACATAACTGTTATATTTCAAAGTTATGTTGTATATTATATGTTATTCGTTCCGCTGTGAGGTTCGTGTTACTCTGATGTTGTGTTCTTCTTCTATTCTAAGTTTCTATCTTATCTATCCTCACCCTCTAATTTCTTTCATTAATTACCAGGATTTTTCGATGTTTTGGTTATCGACATCGAGCTTATGTCGATAACCAAAGTCGCTCAAAATCCGGGTCGTTACAGTTGGTATCAGAGCTTAAGTTAAGAATTACCTTGGCTCTGTGGCGTCACTCGGTAGAGATAGAGTTAGTAATACCCTAGATTGAGTTGAGTGTATATATATACGAGTGCGTATTTGTATTTTATATAAAATCATTTTATATTGTGGAGATTTATTGGCTGAGTTGTTTATGAGTTCTGGTCGATCAGTTTGATCCACTGTATCGGTAGGAGTAAATAAACACTTGAATACGATGGACCGACACAGTATGGATATGTGATATATTATCATATATAGGATGTGTTGGTAGTAATTATAATCAGATAAGATTATAAAATGTGAAATGGTTATATATAACCAATCAGAATTTATACAAGTGAATCATATGCAATTGAAATGAATTAAATCTGAATTTAGATCAGAATTGGAATTTAAAATCCCAAAAATGGGAAAGGTGTTTGTAAATGACTCTAGATTTAATATATGTGAATTTTAAGATCCTGGGAGATTTTAAATTTGTTTACAACATTGTAAAAGGATATTTAGAATTGATTTCAAAGTGGAAATGTTAAAAAATGGGTTTTGAAAGTGCTATATAGTATTGAACTCACTTCGGTAGCTGGAAAATAGATTCCGATGTTGATCATGACATCATCGGTGTTCATTTTTGAGTGTAAGTGACGGATTACTACCAAGGATTTTGTTTTGAAATTGTTTTGGGAAAACAAGTTGTGTTGGATTACAAAAAGGAAAAATTGATTTTTGAAAGAGGTAAACTGTTTAAAAACTTCCAGGAAGAAAAGGTTGTTTGAATTTAAACAAATTAAAGTAAAATTTGTAAAATCCAATAGAATTGAGATTGAATTAAAAGCCAGTAAGTGGAAAATCGTATTGAAATAGATTGATGTCAAGTGGAATTAGACTTGATTAGAGATAATCTGGAATTAGATTGGACTGGTGAGTTATGGATTTGAAATCAAGAATAGTGCTTGAGTTTGAAATAAAATTCGACTTAGGTATAAGCGAATGGTTGTGTTAAAGATAAATTGATTTGAGATCAAGTTGGAATGACATTGGTATATGTTGAATTAGTAACAGATGCAAAGGACATAGTGATATGCCCGACAAAAAAGGTACAAGTTTATATTTGATATAAGCATGAGATTTATAAGCCGATTTGGCAAGCCGCTTGGCTGTTTGATTTTCTTTTGGGTTGGAGAAGGTCTAGAGAGGCGAGTTGTGGTTTTACCGATAGGGCTGTACAAAGGTGGTTATGGCGAAATTTTCCAAAAATTTAAAGTGTTAGAAAATTTTCAGAATTTTTGAAAATTTTAGTTAGTCGGAAGGAATTAATATTGAAATCGATATTAGTTGGCTCAGTTGAAACCAGAGATAAGGGGTAACAGATAAGCTCTTACCAAATAAATAGGGTCGTCCTCTAACTTAGCAATTTCGAGGACGAAATTATTTTAAGTGGGGAAGAATGTAATGACCCGCATTGTCAGAGGTATTATAATTAATTAATTTAATTATATAAATAGTGATTTAGGGAATTAAATCGTCGTTAATTAAATAATGGTGAATATTTAATTTAAAATAATAAATTAAATAATATATTTAATTCTGAAATAATCAAAATTGGCTGAAATGACGATATGGTGTAAATCAGATCATCTGTGATATATAATTCAGTTCAGAATTGAATTTGAATAACGAATATATTCAATCGACGTCAGTTTGAACGTATAATTATAATATAATTAAAATAGAGCTTGAAATGGCGCGGTAGTTCGCTATTTGGCGATT
Organism: Allium sativum; assembly: GCA_030737875.1. NCBI lineage: Eukaryota > Viridiplantae > Streptophyta > Magnoliopsida > Asparagales > Amaryllidaceae > Allium > Allium sativum. The sequence goes on from CM060918.1 coordinate 326,501,595, forward strand.
TGAACTTCAACTGAATATACAGAGTTCGTTTTAAATCGGATTTCTGTGAAACAAGAAACGTGTGGAGCTGGTGGAGTATATCTTTCTAGTGGAAGAGAAAGATCGGGATTTCATCGTGTAGATTTTGAGATATGTCCAAATCAAATTTCAGAAAAGTCGCTGTGGAATTCCTTTATAATTTATAAAGGGATTATTTATATTTTTAAAAGGGATTTCAATATAAATCGAATATCGGGTTGACCCAGATTGGAAATATCAAGTAATAAATCCCAGTAAAGCTGTATGGTATTCCACTGTGAATATATATGACAATATAAATTTATTTATATTTAATTTAATTTTATTTAAATATATTTATATATTTAAATGGGTCATCCAAAGCTTTGAAAATAGCCACTTTTGCAAACGAAGTTGAAATTCGACGAAACTAATTTTGTTGGATCCGCAATGTCAAATTATTGCTAGATGTCAGTTTCCGTGATTTTTAGTGTCACTGTGTGGTCGTACGGATTTTTTAGAGTGCAAAACAGTCAGTATTTTGACAGTTAAAAATACGCTGTGTGAGCATACGGAGTCGGAATTCGACGAAACCAGTTTCGTTGGGACCGTAATGTCGAACTCTAGCTGCATGTCCAGTTTCGTGATTTTTGGGTGTTGTGTGTGATCGTACGGATTTTTAGAGTGTAGAGATGAATATATAAATGAGAATATACCGGGAATATTCCTTCTATAAAATATCTAGATATTTTGTTTACCTATAAATAGGCCTTAAAATTTCCTAAACCTAATTTTTTCTCATTTCAAAGTCAACAGCAAAAAAACCGCCGTATGTTTTTCTTACCAGAAAAATATCTCGAGCAAACCAAAAATAAAAATCAATCTATACAAAATTCTATAAATCAATTTGAATACATATTTGAGTTGCAAGGATCATTCTTTCCATTTCTATATGAGTTTGTGCACCTTCGATGTCGCTATTGTGGTTGGGATTTTGAAACCGTCGACCTAGGGTTAAAGATAACTCAAAATAGAAGCATAAAATCATTATTTGGATGTTAGATTTGTGTTTATGGTTAGAAGACGCACTAATACGAATATTTTGGGGTTTTCTGGAGATTAAAGGTGTCGCGCCCTTTAGTTATGGCATCGGAGTCGCATGTTGCTCGAGATGATCGAGCGTGATCATTTGGTTGGAGGGTGATGGAGTTTTTGCAGGAGAGTTCAATGGTGGGATTGATTTTGATGTCGGTGAACGGATGAAGGGGTATTTGGACGCTGGAAATATCGGCAATGGTGTGGGAAGCAAGAGCAGGTCACGGTGGTTTTTCATTTGGGAAGAAGGACTCGGTAGTGGGCTTTAAGTGGGAAGTGGGCCGAGGTAAATATAAAGGGCAAGGCCCAAATGAAATAAATATAAATCCATGTTTTATTTATTTTAAAAATGTACCTTAACTTATAACCTTTATATCTCGGCCATACGATATCAGATTGACGGACCGTAAGTCACGTTAGGACCGTATGGATGAGAGCTTCACAATGAAGCTGACTGGGAGCAAATCGGGACTCGTTACAATTTATGGCGAAATAAATTGTCCGACTAAGTCAAATAACGCAAACCGATTATTTAACGGTTAACGCGTCAATGTGAGTAAAACTCACCAACTCTGTACAGTTATATTTTTACAACGTATTCTTAGAACTGTTAAATATTGTCTGTTTGATTGTGTTTTGACTGTTTGATTGAACTACTAGTCAGTTAGTAGAAATTATATATATATATATATATTTGTGTATATATATGTAAACCGTTAAATATTTATATGTTGATTCTGCTATCAGAATATTTCATATCAAAGTGAAATCGATGTTAATCGTATTGTCTAACATCTGTGATGCAGGGAAACAGGTCGGAGGAATCCAACTGGATTCCTCAACATTTATTTTGCTGTTATTCATATATTTTGATATATGGTGTGATATATAATCTGCTGTTGATTTTGTGTGTTGGACGATATTTATCGTTGTTATATGGTATGTTAAATACCATAAGAAATACCAGAAGGTAGAAAGGAGGTTTTCAAAGTATATTTTGAAAATAATTTATTTATATAAAATCAATGGATTTTATATATATAAGGAAAGAAAGATTTTATAAAAGGAAATAAAATTTATAAAATCAAAGGGGTTAAAAAGAGATATATTTGAAATCAAATATAAAGGAAATATATTTGAAAGCAAGTTAAAAGGAATTATTTATTTAGGGAATAAATAAAGAGTTAGAAGGAATTATTTATTTAGGGAATAAATAAAGAGTTAAAAGAATTTATTTATTTAGGAAATAAATAAATGTAAAAGGGTTTATTTATTTAGGAAATAAATAAAGATTAAAGGAGATATTTATTTGTTAAATAAATAGGATTTAATCAAAGGGATATTTATTGGATAAATAAATAGGATTTAACAAAAGGGATATTTATTGGATAAATAAATAGAGCTAAATCAGAAGAATATTTAGAAGATGAATAGAAATTGGAAATCTGTTTTTAACAGATAAATAGAAAGGATTAATTTATAAATAATAGTTTATAAATTAAATAAATATTTATCATTTGATAAATGAAATATATAAGTCTGAACTTATATAGAGGAGAGATATTGGTTTCAACACCGATAGTTCAAATAGAATATGTACCCAACACTTGTGTAAGTGAAGTAACATTTTTAAAGAGGACATTTATAAAGTGAAGAACCGTTACTAAAAGTAAATCTTTATAAATGAATAAACGTTATCAAATAGGAGTTATTCGAATAGGAGAAATCGATTAGAGTTAGAGTTAATCAGTTAGAGTTAATCGAATTAGTTATTCGAATAGAGTTAAATAAATAAGAGTGATTCGAATTATTTATTCGAATAGAGTAAAACACAAAGGAGTTATCGATTAGTTAAATCGAAAGGAGTTATCGATTAGTTAAATCGAAAGGAGTTATCGAATTTAGTTATTCGAAAAGGAGTTATCGATTTGTTAAATCGAAAGGGAAGATTATCGAATATCGTTTATTCGAGAGGAGATTATCGAATATAGTTTATTCGAAGGAGTTATCGATTATTAGTTAATCGAAGTGAGTTATAGAATATTAGTTAAATCGAAGGAGTTATCGAATATAGTTTATTCGATGGAGTTCATCGATTAGAGTTAAATCAAATGAGTTGATCGAATATAGTTTATTCGAATAGAGTAAATGAGTTAATTGAATATAGTTTATTCGATGGAGTTAATCGATTAGAGTTAAATCAAATGAGTTGATCAAATATAGTTTATTCGAATAGAGTAAATGAGTTAATCGAATATAGTTTATTCGAATAGGGTTAGAGGAGTTATCGAATATAGTTTATTCGACAGGAGTTAAGTGAATTAGTTAAGTTAAACTAAGTGAATTAGTTAAGTGAATTGGTTAAGTTAACCAAAGTGAATTAGTCGAGTTAATCAAAATGATTAGTTTAGTTAATTGAGATAAGTAAATCAAGTTAGGTTAATCGAGTTGAATTAGTCAGTCGAGTTAATAAATTGAGTTAGTCAAACCAAGTAAAACCAGTTAGAGTTAATTAATTAAGGTTGACCAGTTAGAGTTGATCGGTTAGAATTAACCAGTTAGAGTTAATCAATCAAAGTTAATCAAATAGAGTTAAGTAAAATTAGAACTGACTAGAGATTAGTAAATTGAATGGTTTTCTAAGTGCCTATCTGATGTTGGTTTCGGCCTTCGGGATGTATACTTAGGGGATTGTTCCCATACTAGTTTACAGTCAGGGACTGATAGTTGGGGAAGAGTAGTGATTTGTAAATAAGCAGATGGAAACGTTTTCCAGTGTTAATAACATATATTTTCTAAACATAGAAAATAAGGCAATATGAATATATATATATATATATAGATATATGTTGATGATTGATCGATATAATTTCCATCTGGAAATAATATCGTTGTTTGCACACTTGTTTTTTTTTATAGTTAACTCATAGACTATCGAAGTTTTGACCATTTTAACGTTGTTAATATGGAGAGACCGGTTGGATTATTATCCAAAGAACCACTCTGTATTGGCATAAGCGTTGCGAATCATATATGCCAAAGATAATTGAAGACGGAGTAAAGTGCAAGGGCTATTGTATAAGTCTTAGATAACAGTGCCTAAGATGGATATACTGAATAGTGCCTTCGGTTTGTCCAGTCCTAGGACAACTTGTACGGACGAAGGTCTGACAGAGTATATCCAATGGATCGCGTAAGTTGATCTGTTCAAACGTATTCACGTTTGGTGGCGGAGGAATTCATTTCTCTTAGCTGTATACCCGTGTTATTTTTGGATAAGTCAATTTGTGATTTGGCGGGTGTGACGATGTGACATTCTAAGTGAATGAGGATGACTTGTATGGATGAATGTCTGACAGAGTATTTCCAGAAAGGTCACGCACATTGATTTCTTCAACCGTACCAAGAGTGGAAGCGGAGAAGGAAACTTCTTTAGCTAACACATAATGTACTGTTGTAGACGTCAATTAGTGATTTTAGATGGATCTGACGATGTGGCATTCAAAGTGAATCTGATGTGATGATGAAGCGTAACCTCAAGCCTCATCATCCGGTAAATGACAGAAATCGGGCAGGCAGCATGACTATGTAGGTCGCACCTATTAGGGTGTATAATCACCTGATCTAGAGTTTCATTTATTTCTAAAAATCTATTGTTGATGTTGTCCCATTCGGGAAACGGTTGCTGATCCCAACCGTTGGTGATATACATTCGATACACTCAAGCGAAATGAGTGGTCGGTCATGTGTGGCCGGGTTGCAAGATGTTCTTGTTGAACCCAGTGTATTCCTCTCTAGAGGTACACGAGCAGAAGGTGGTTCCATACCTTGTCATAGTTGGAAATCCATTATCCAATACGTGCTTGCGATTTTGATTGTATATTATATATGTAGAACGTGAGATGAAAGCGTTTCTGCTAGATTGATATATATTTGTACTTAGACATTATTATAATATCAGAATGATATTGCTTGTCAAAGATGTTGGATTCTCATAAGGGAAAAACCCGTTCCGTATTCACGGCGTGGTCTTATGAGATATCATATATATGTTAAACTGTGTTAAACTATTTTACTCACACCAGTCCCATGACTGACCCGGAGTTTACTTTGTTGTTTTCCCTAAACTCTTGGGTGCCTAAATTTGTACGGGCAGTCAAGTAGTCGGGATTTACAGATATACTTGAAGAGCTGGAGCAGGAGGCTTCTGGATCATATAGTTATAGTTTATTTCCGCTGTGTTGTAAGTGTTGTACTCTGATAAGTGCTATTGTATACATAACTGTTATATTTCAAAGTTATGTTGTATATTATATGTTATTCGTTCCGCTGTGAGGTTCGTGTTACTCTGATGTTGTGTTCTTCTTCTATTCTAAGTTTCTATCTTATCTATCCTCACCCTCTAATTTCTTTCATTAATTACCAGGATTTTTCGATGTTTTGGTTATCGACATCGAGCTTATGTCGATAACCAAAGTCGCTCAAAATCCGGGTCGTTACAGTTGGTATCAGAGCTTAAGTTAAGAATTACCTTGGCTCTGTGGCGTCACTCGGTAGAGATAGAGTTAGTAATACCCTAGATTGAGTTGAGTGTATATATATACGAGTGCGTATTTGTATTTTATATAAAATCGTTTTATATTGTGGAGATTCATTGGCTGAGTTGTTTATGAGTTCTGGTCGATCAGTTTGATCCACTGTATCGGTAGGAGTAAATAAACACTTGAATACGATGGACCGACACAGTATGGATATGTGATATATTATCATATATAGGATGTGTTGGTAGTAATTATAATCAGATAAGATTATAAAATGTGAAATGGTTATATATAACCAATCAGAATTTATACAAGTGAATCATATGCAATTGAAATGAATTAAATCTGAATTTAGATCAGAATTGGAATTTAAAATCCCAAAAATGGGAAAGGTGTTTGTAAATGACTCTAGATTTAATATATGTGAATTTTAAGATCCTGGGAGATTTTAAATTTGTTTACAACATTGTAAAAGGATATTTAGAATTGATTTCAAAGTGGAAATGTTAAAAAATGGGTTTTGAAAGTGCTATATAGTATTGAACTCACTTCGGTAGCTGGAAAATAGATTCCGATGTTGATCATGACATCATCGGTGTTCATTTTTGAGTGTAAGTGACGGATTACTACCAAGGATTTTGTTTTGAAATTGTTTTGGGAAAACAAGTTGTGTTGGATTACAAAAAGGAAAAATTGATTTTTGAAAGAGGTAAACTGTTTAAAAACTTCCAGGAAGAAAAGGTTGTTTGAATTTAAACAAATTAAAGTAAAATTTGTAAAATCCAATAGAATTGAGATTGAATTAAAAGCCAGTAAGTGGAAAATCGTATTGAAATAGATTGATGTCAAGTGGAATTAGACTTGATTAGAGATAATCTGGAATTAGATTGGACTGGTGAGTTATGGATTTGAAATCAAGAATAGTGCTTGAGTTTGAAATAAAATTCGACTTAGGTATAAGCGAATGGTTGTGTTAAAGATAAATTGATTTGAGATCAAGTTGGAATGACATTGGTATATGTTGAATTAGTAACAGATGCAAAGGACATAGTGATATGCCCGACAAAAAAGGTACAAGTTTATATTTGATATAAGCATGAGATTTATGAGCCGATTTGGCAAGCCGCTTGGCTGTTTTATTTTCTTTTGGGTTGGAGAAGGCCTAGAGAGGCGAGTTGTGGTTTTACCGATAGGGCTGTACAAAGGTGGTTATGGCGAAATTTTCCAAAAATTTAAAGTGTTAGAAAATTTTCAGAATTTTTGAAAATTTTAGTTAGTCGGAAGGAATTAATATTGAAATCGATATTAGTTGGCTCAGTTGAAACCAGAGATAAGGGGTAACAGATAAGCTCTTACCAAATAAATAGGGTCGTCCTCTAACTTAGCAATTTCGAGGACGAAATTATTTTAAGTGGGGAAGAATGTAATGACCCGCATTGTCAGAGGTATTATAATTAATTTATTTAATTATATAAATAGTGATTTAGGGAATTAAATCGTCGTTAATTAAATAATGGTGAATATTTAATTTAAAATAATAAATTAAATAATATATTTAATTCTGAAATAATCAAAATTGGCTGAAATGACGATATGGTGTAAATCAGATCATCTGTGATATATAATTCAGTTTAGAATTGAATTTGAATAAAGAATATATTCAATCGACGTCAGTTTGAACGTATAATTATAATATAATTAAAATAGAGCTTGAAATGGCGCGGTAGTTCGCTATTTGGCGATTTGAACTTCAACTGAATATACAGAGTTCGTTTTAAATCGGATTTCTGTGAAACAAGAAACGTGTGGAGCTGGTGGAGTATATCTTTCTAGTGGAAGAGAAAGATCGGGATTTCATCGTGTAGATTTTGAGATATGTCCAAATCAAATTTCAGAAAAGTCGCTGTGGAATTCCTTTATAATTTATAAAGGGATTATTTATATTTTTAAAAGGGATTTCAATATAAACCGAATATCGGGTTGACCCAGATTGGAAATATCAAGTAATAAATCCCAGTAAAGCTGTATGGTATTCCACTGTGAATATATATGACAATATAAATTTATTTATATTTAATTTAATTTTATTTAAATATATTTATATATTTAAATGGGTCATCCAAAGCTTTGAAAATAGCCACTTTTGCAAACGAAGTTGAAATTCGATGAAACTAATTTTGTTGGATCCGCAATGTCAAATTATTGCTAGATGTCAGTTTCCGTGATTTTTAGTGTCACTGTGTGGTCGTACGGATTTTTAGAGTGCAAAACAGTCAGTATTTTGACAGTTAAAAATACGCTGTGTGAGCATACGGAGTCGGAATTCGACGAAACCAGTTTCGTTGGGACCGTAATGTCGAACTCTAGCTGCATGTCCAGTTTCGTGATTTCTGGGTGTTGTGTGTGATCGTACGGATTTTTAGAGTGTAGAGATGAATATATAAATGAGAATATACCGGGAATATTCCTTCTATAAAATATCTAGATATTTTGTTTACCTATAAATAGGCCTTAAAATTTCCTAAACCTAATTTTTTCTCATTTCAAAGTCAACAGCAAAAAAACCGCCGTATGTTTTTCTTACCAGAAAAATATCTCGAGCAAACCAAAAATAAAAATCAATCTACACAAAATTCTATAAATCAATTTGAATACATATTTGAGTTGCTAGGATCATTCTCTCTGTTTCTATATGAGTTTGTGCACCTTCGATGTCACTATTGTGGTTGGGATTTTGAAACCGTCGACCTAGGGTTAAAGATAACTCAAAATAGAAGCATAAAATCATTATTTGGATGTTAGATTTGTGTTTATGGTTAGAAGACGCACTAATACGAATATTTTGGGGTTTTCTGGAGATTAAAGGTGTCGCGCCCTTTAGTTATGGCATCGGAGTCGCATGTTGCTCGAGATGATCGAGCGTGATCATTTGGTTGGAGGGTGATGGAGTTTTTGCAGGAGAGTTCAATGGTGGGATTGATTTTGATGTCGGTGAACGGATGAAGGGGTATTTGGACGCTGGAAATATCGGCAATGGTGTGGGAAGCAAGAGCAGGTCACGGTGGTTTTTCATTTGGGAAGAAGGACTCGGTAGTGGGCTTTAAGTGGGAAGTGGGCCGAGGTAAATATAAAGGGCAAGGCCCAAATGAAATAAATATAAATCCATGTTTTATTTATTTTAAAAATGTACCTTAACTTATAACCTTTATATCTCGGCCGTACGATATCAGATTGATGGACCGTAAGTCACGTTAGGACCGTATGGATGAGAGCTTCACAATGAAGCTGACTGGGAGCAAATCGGGACTCGTTACAATTTATGGCGAAATAAATTGTCCGACTAAGTCAAATAACGCATACCGATTATTTAACGGTTAACGCGTCAATGTGAGTAAAACTCACCAACTCTGTATAGTTATATTTTTACAACGTATTCTTAGAACTGTTAAATATTGTCTGTTTGATTGTGTTTTGACTGTTTGATTGAACTGCTAGTCAGTTAGTAGAAATTATATATATATATATATATATATTTGTGTATATATATGTAAACCGTTAAATATTTATATGTTGATTCTGCTATCAGAATATTTCATATCAAAGTGAAATCGATGTTAATCGTATTGCCTAACATCTGTGATGCAGGGAAACAGGTCGGAGGAATCCAACTGGATTCCTCAACATTTATTTTGCTGTTATTCATATATTTTGATATATGGTATGATATATAATTTGCTGTTGATTTTGTGTGTTGGACGATATTTATCGTTGTTATATGGTATGTTAAATACCATAAGAAATACCAGAAGGTAGAAAGGAGGTTTTCAAAGTATATTTTGAAAATAATTTATTTATATAAAATCAATGGATTTTATATATATAAGGAAAGAAAGATTTTATAAAAGGAAATAAAATTTATAAAATCAAAGGGGTTAAAAAGAGATATATTTGAAATCAATTATAAAGGAAATATATTTGAAAGCAAGTTAAAAGGAATTATTTATTTAGGGAATAAATAAAGAGTTAAAAGGAATTATTTATTTAGGGAATAAATAAAGAGTTAAAAGAATTTATTTATTTAGGAAATAAATAAATGTAAAAGGGTTTATTTATTTAGGAAATAAATAAAGATTAAAGGAGATATTTATTTGTTAAATAAATAGGATTTAATCAAAGGGATATTTTTGGATAAATAAATAGGATTTAACAAAAGGGATATTTATTGGATAAATAAATAGAGCTAAATCAGAAGAATATTTAGAAGATGAATAGAAATTGGAAATCTGTTTTTAACAGATAAATAGAAAGGATTAATTTATAAATAATAGTTTATAAATTAAATAAATATTTATCATTGGATAAATGAAATATATAAGTCTGAACTTATATAGAGGAGAGATATTGGTTTCAACACCGATAGTTTAAATAGAATATGTACCCAACACTTGTGTAAGTGAAGTAACATTTTTAAAGAGGACATTTATAAAGTGAAGAACCGTTACTAAAAGTAAATCTTTATAAATGAATAAACGTTATCAAATAGGAGTTATTCGAATAGGAGAAATCGATTAGAGTTAGAGTTAATCAGTTAGAGTTAATCGAATTAGTTATTCGAATAGAGTTAAATAAATAAGAGTGATTCGAATTATTTATTCGAATAGAGTTAAACACAAAGGAGTTATCGATTAGTTAAATCGAAAGGAGTGATCGATTAGTTAAATCGAAAGGAGTTATCGAATTTAGTTATTCGAAAAGGAGTTATCGATTTGTTAAATCGAAAGGGAAGATTATCAAATATCATTTATTCGAGAGGAGATTATCGAATATAGTTTATTCGAAGGAGTTATCGATTATTAGTTAATCGAAGTGAGTTATAGAATATTAGTTAAATAGAAGGAGTTATCGAATATAGTTTATTCGATGGAGTTAATCGATTAGAGTTAAATCAAATGAGTTGATCAAATATAGTTTATTCGAATAGAGTAAATGAGTTAATTGAATATAGTTTATTCGATGGAGTTAATCGATTAGAGTTAAATCAAATGAGTTGATCGAATATAGTTTATTCGAATAGAGTAAATGAGTTAATCGAATATAGTTTATTCGAATAGGGTTAGAGGAGTTATCGAATATAGTTTATTCGACAGGAGTTAAGTGAATTAGTTAAGTTAAACTAAGTGAATTAGTTAAGTGAATTGGTTAAGTTAACCAAAGTGAATTAGTCGAGTTAATCAAAATGATTAGTTCAGTTAATTGAGATAAATAAATCAAGTTAGGTTAATCGAGTTGAATTAGTCAGTCGAGTTAATAAATTGAGTTAGTCAAACCAAGTAAAACCAGTTAGAGTTAATTAATTAAGGTTGACCAGTTAGAGTTGATCGGTTAGAATTAACCAGTTAGAGTTAATCAATCAAAGTTAATCAAATAGAGTTAAGTAAAATTAGAACTGACTAGAGATTAGTAAATTGAATGGTTTTCTAAGTGCCTATCTGATGTTGGTTTCGGCCTTCGGGATGTATACTTAGGGAATTGTTCCCATACTAGTTTACAGTCAGGGACTGATAGTTGGGGAAGAGTAGTGATTTGTAAATAAGCAGATGGAAACGTTTTCCCGTGTTAATAACATATATTTTCTAAACATAGAAAATAAGGCAATATGAATATATATATAGATATATGTTGATGATTGATCGATATAATTTCCATCTGGAAATAATATCGTTGTTTGCACACTTGTTTTTTTTTATAGTTAACTCATAGACTATCGAAGTTTTGACCATTTTAACGTTGTTAATATGGAGAGACAGGTTGAATTATTATCCAAAGAACCACTCTGTATTGGCATAAGTGTTGCGAATCATATATGCCAAAGATAATTGAAGACGGAGTAAAGTGCAAGGGCTATTGTATAAGTCTTAGATAACAGTGCCTAAGATGGATATACTGAATAGTGCCTTCGGTTTGTCCAGTCCTATGACAACTTGTACGGACGAAGGTCTGACAGAGTATATCCAATGGATTGCGTAAGTTGATCTGTTCAAACGTATTCACGTTTGGTGGAGGAGGAATTCATTTCTCTTAGCTGTATACTCGTGTTATTTTTGGATAAGTCAATTTGTGATTTGGCGGGTATGACGATGTGACATTCTAAGTGAATGAGGATGACTTGTATGGATGAATGTCTGAAAAAGTATTTCCAGAAAGGTCACGCACATTGATTTCTTCAACCGTACCAAGAGTGGAAGCGGAGAAGGAAACTTCTTTAGCTAACACGTAATGTACTGTTGTAGACGTCAATTAGTGATTTTAGATGGATCTGACGATGTGGCATCCAAAGTGAATCTGATGTGATGATGAAGCGTAACCTCAAGCCTCATCATCCGGTAAATGACAGAAATCGGGCAGGCAGCATGGCTATGTAGGTCGCACCTATTAAGGTGTATAATCACCTGATCTAGAGTTTCATTTATTTCTAAAAATCTATTGTTGATGCTGTCCCATTCGGGAAACGGTTGCTGATCCCAACCGTTGGTGATATACATTCGATACACTCAAGCGAAATGAGTGGTCGGTCATGTGTGGTCGGGTTGCAAGATGTTCTTGTTGAACCCAGTGTATTCCTCTCTAGAGGTACACGAGCAGAAGGTGGTTCCATACCTTGTCATAGTTGGAAATCCATTATCCAATACGTGCTTGCGATTTTGATTGTATACTATATATGTAGAACGTGAGATGAAAGCGTTTCTGCTAGATTGATATATATTTGTACTTAGACATTATTATAATATCAGAATGATATTGCTTGTCAAAGATGTTGGATTCTCATAAGGGAAAAACCCGTTCCGTATTCACGGCGTGGTCTTATGAGATATCATATATATGTTAAACTGTGTTAAACTATTTTACTCACACCAGTCCCATGACTGACCCGGAGTTTACTTTGTTGTTTTCCCTAAACTCTTGGGTGCCTAAATTTGTACGGGCAGTCAAGTAGTCGGGATTTACAGATATACTTGAAGAGTTGGAGCAGGAGGCTTCTGGATTATATAGTTATAGTTTATTTCCGCTATGTTGTAAGTGCTGTACTTTGATAAGTGCTATTGTATACATAACTATTATATTTCAAAGTTATGTTATATATTATATGTTATTCGTTCCGCTGTGAGGTTCGTGTTACTCTGATGTTGTGTTCTTCTTCTATTCTAAGTTTCTATCTTATCTATCCTCACCCTCTAATTTCTTTCATTAATTACCAGGATTTTTCGATGTTTTGGTTATCGACATCGAGCTTATGTCGATAACCAAAGTCGCTCAAAATCCGGGTCGTTACAATCGGTCTTCAACCCCCGTCTTCATCTTCGATTTCTTATCATCGATTCAGTTATTCAGAATGGGATAAACCCGGTCTTTCTGAGCAACTCGCGTATATAATAAACAAGTGCAACACAAACATACATACGCATCATTTCAATTCATTAGTCAATAACCGTCAATCAGTAAGAGAACGATTTCCCAAATATTAACCCCGAATGCCGAAACCTACATCAGATCAAAATCCAGGTAACCATTTGACTTAGCTAACCTTCAGTTAATTTCTAAATTTCACATCCATATCGTTTATAATATTTTATAATGATTTATCGCTATATTTATTTATTTTAAAATAGCCAATTTATTCCAAACGACGCTTCGGGCCATAACGCGGCCGTGGCGCTATTTTTCTTCAGATTTGATTTACACATATCTGAAAATCTAACCGTTGGATCTTCATAAAATTTACATCATTAGAAAGATCTTTTCAAAAAGAATCCAACGGTTCCAGTTTCGGGAAAATCCAACGGTCGGATCTCCCGGTATAATCGTTTGAAGTTTCAATTTCAAAATACGAACTGCAGCGCCGTTATTCGATTAAATATAATTATATTTATATAATCGATTCTGGCCCTGTTTTTCTTCAGATTTGAATTAAACATTCCAGACAATCCAACCGTTGGATTTTTACAAAGTTGGTGCCGTTGGAAAGATATTTCCAAAGTAAACCCAACGGTTGCGATTTCAGGAAAATCCGATGGTCGGATCTCCCGCACTAATCGTTTGAAATCACGGTTTCAAAATATGAACTGCAGCTTCGTTTTTCGATATATTTCAATTCTATTTATATATATATGTCGATTCTTCGATTTCAAAACTATATAACTTTCATACTTTCGATAAAAATGATATTTTTATCTAACTGTTTTCTATTTCAACGCTTCACTATTTTTAACAATTCATGTATATAGTAAAAATGTGATTTTTAATGTAAAACAATTTATTTCAAAACCAGATTATTTTATATAGTTCATATTGGTGATATAAATGAGATTTTTATTATAAAACAATTTATTTCAAAACTCGACTTTTTTATATAGTTCATATAGATGATAAAAATATGATTTTTATTATAAAACAATTTATTTCAAAATATGAATACCATTCAACACATGAATTTCAATTCAACGAATGAATTTCGATTCAACACATGAAGGTTTTCTATAGTTTATATATATAGATAAAAATGTGATTTTTATTTTTAAAACACGAATACCATTCAATACATGAATTTCTATTCAACAAATGAATTTCTATTCAACACATGAAGGTTTTCTATAGTTTATATATATAGATAAAAATGTGATTTTTATATTTAAAACACGAATACCATTCAACACATGAATTTCTATTCAACGAATGAATTTTGATTCAACACATGAAGGTTTTCTATAGTTTATGTATATAGATAAAAATATGATTTTTATATTTAAAACACGAATACCATTCAACACATTAATTTCTATTCAACGAATGAATTTCTATTCAACACATGAAGGTTTTCTATAGTTTATATATATAGATAAAAATGTGATTTTTATATTTAAAACACGAATACCATTCAACACATGAATTTCTATTCAACGAATGAATTTCTATTCAACACATGAAGGTTTTCTATTCAACAGACGAATATAATTTCAACACAGGAAAATAATTCTAACACATGAATATTATTCAAAATTTTGGCAGCATAACGGTAGGGTAGTTAAAACCGGGACCGTCCCTAGTACGGCTCCTCGCTCTACCTTAAAACCTCGCGGTTTTTGACAATAGGGATTCATGCATCTAGTTCGCACGCAGGCGGCATGTATATTTTTTTCATTTCCACAAACTAATCCTATGTGGTTTCAACCAAATATTTCTCAACCACAAACGGGTATTTTTCAACCACAATCAATCAATATCAACCACAAACAATTCCAATCAACCATTCGCTATCAATCAATTTTCACACCAATCACAACCAATAAATATCGTCTATGGTTTGTGGACGAGGGGCGTATATATATATATATATATATATATATATATATATATATATATATATATATATATATATATAGCAATTCACTTCTATTTCAACACATATATAATTTTTACAACGCATATATAACTTATACATCGAACGTTCAACTTATACAACGCTTATACATGAGGTGTACAACGCTTATATAACCCATACATCGACTATATAATTTATACATCGTCGTTTTCCATATCGTTTATAAATTAGAAATCTCACATTGGGTTCCACTCCACCAAAAATAGCAGAAGCTCAGAAAAATATGCGGTCTCTTCTAGAATGTAGAAGACGTCCACATGAGTCCACTGACTCTTGTTTCACTGAATTTCGACCACATAGCAAAAAGATATGATTTTTATAAGTTAATCATGTTTTGCGACGCTTTAAAGAGTTGAAATCAATTTAAATCAGTCAAGGCCGTTACCTCAGCAAATTGCTCGAAACTAGGTTTCGAATTTTCGTGAAATCCGAGCAGCGTGGAGACGATCGGAGGGAACCACCCTGTAGTGCTCGGAACGGCGCTCATGCGGAGGTAGGTGGGGCCCACTTCAACGTAGGGAGGAGGGCACGGCGGCTCTTCGAAGGCGCTGACTTCCGAGGCCTGGATCTCACTCCACACTTGATGATAATTGGCATGACCAGTCTTGATTTGAAGCTAACGAGGAGATCTTCAAAAACCCTAACTGGAGCTAGTGATTTTGTTGTGTGGATTGAGCGCTGGGGAGGAGAGAAGGTCGAGCTTCCTTTCCGTCGTCGGTTTAGAGAGGGTCGGGGAGAGAGAAACTATCACTGGCCAATGAGAGATTTTTTAATATTTATAAATTTTTAAATTTCGAAAATACCCCCTTTCACACACGAACACCAATCCAAACCCAACGGCTATCGTCCCTAGCGTTTTACCCCCATTCCGAACACAATGGGATATGTTTCGTAGGCCCATTCGACTATTTCAGTCAGTTTTCATTCAAATTAAAATATATGACATTCAATATTCGATTTGAATGTACATTTCAATTTGCCAGGGCCACAAACTGATTCGAAAAATTCCAGAAAAATAAATCTAGCTATGTTTTGACGATACGGTCCCAACAAAACTAGTTTCGTCGAATTCTGAGACCGTTTGCAAAAAGGCCCATTTCTGGTCGATCCAATTTAACTATAATTGACCAAAACACGTTTTCATTTGCCACGCTCACATACTAGCTTCAAAAATTATGAAATTTGAAACCTAGTAATAACTTCACATCCCGGATCCAACAAAAGTGGTTTCGTCGAATTCCGAGGTCGTTTGCAAAATAGCCAATTTCACGGGCTATATAAATTCCATAGCAACCTTTCTGAAAATTCATTTGGCCATAACTTTTGCTTTCCACTATGAAACTTCGATTTTTCAGATTCTTTAGAAATGTATTCACTAACAGATTTAAATATTTTTGGTTTCACTCAAATCCGTTTTGTTTTGCACCCGATACAGTTAGTCAAAGTTTGAATTCAAAATTTGAAACTACCGCGCCATTTCAGGCCTTGTTTATAATTAGAATTAATTATATTCCTTCTTAATTGTCGACTCAAACTCAGTTTTCATCTTTATTATTTAAAATATTTATTTTAAATATTTAAAATCCACTATTTTAGCCAAAAAAAAAAATTTAAGTTGGTTCAGATTTTCCGGGTCGTTACAATCTTCCTTACGAAACTCTCGGATTCTATTTACAAATCCACTTCTTTTACAGAAATCACTTGATTTTAAAAATAGTGTTAAATTCTCATGCTTTTGAAATATAATAACTTCACTATAACTTTTATTTATTAATTTGGATAAATAAACAAACAAATAATTTATTAATAAATAAATCTTGATTAAAAACGAAAAGTGAATAGTACTTTCCCGAATTATATATAATCGAATTTCAACATATAACTCTCACTCGAGTAATCTTTATTCGATAACTCCTTTTCGAATAACTAATATTCGATAACTCCCTTTCGAATAAACTATGTTCGATAACTCCTTTTCGAATAAACTATATTCAATAACTCCTTTTCGAATAACTAAAATTCGATTAACTCCTTTCACTCTATTTGAATAAACTATATTCGATTAACTCCTTTAACTCTATTCGAATAAATTATATTTGATTAACTCTTTTAACTTTATTCGAATAAACTATATTCGATTAACTCCTTTAACTCTATTCGAATAAATTATATTAGATTAACTCTTTTAACTCTACTCGAATATAATATATTCAATTAACTCCTTTTCGAATAAACTATATTCGATAACTCCTTTTCGAATAAACTATTTTCGATTTAGCTCCTTTCGAATAAACTATATTCGATTTAACTCCTTTCGAATAAACTATATTCGATTTAACTCCTTTCGAATAAACTATATTCGATTAACTCTAATCCGACTAACTCTAGTTTGACTAACTCTAATTCGACTAACTCTAATTCAATTAACTGTATTCGAATAACTAATATTCGACTAACTCTTGTTCAGTTAACTCTATTCAATTAACTCTAATTCGATTAACTCTAATTCAGTTAACTCTATTCGAATAACTAATATTCGACTAACTCTTGTTCGATTAACTCTATTCAGTTAACTCTAACTCGATTAACTCTAATCGATTAACTCAAATTCGATTAACTCTAATCGATTAACTCCAATTCGATTAACTCCTATTTATTTCTAACAACTAAGTATCAATTATAATTCCCATTATAAATGTTGACTTCACATTCTACTTAGCATATCGGTGTCAAAACCGATTTCTACTCCTCTATATAAGTTCAGACTTATATATCCAATTTATCAAATGATAAAATAGTTGCTTAATTTATAAAACATATTTATAAATTAATCTTCCTAATTTGCCTATTAAAACACATTTCTATTTAATTCCGCTTTATATAAATCTTTTCCCTTTATTTTATATCTAGCCAATTTTCCTTTTTATAACTCTATTTATTTACCAAATAAAACCCTTTTGATAATTCTATTTATTTATCAAATAATTCCCTTTTTATCTTTATTTATTATCTAAATAAATATTTCTTTTTCAATTCTATTTATTTAACAAACAAATATTTCCTTTTCAATTCTATTTATTTAACAAACAAATATTTCCTTTTCAATTCTATTTATTTAACAAACAAATATTTCCTTTTCAATTCTTTTTATTTAACAAATAAATATTTCCTTTTCAATTCTATTTATTTAACAAATAAATATTTCCTTTTTATAAAATCCTTTGATTTTATAATTATTTTCTTTAATAAAATTCTTTTCCTTTTATATATAAAATCCTTTGATTTATATAAATAATTTATTTTCAAAATACACTTTGAAAATCCCCTTTTCTACATTCCTGTATTTCTTACGGTATTTAAAACACCAAATAACAATGATCAATATTATTCAACACACATAATTGACACAGATTATATATCACATCATATAATACAATATATGAAAAGAACAGTATTATAAATAATGAGGAATCCAGCTGTAATGACCCGGGTTTTTGTCGACTTTGGTTATTGCCATAAACTCAATGATGACTAACCAAACATCGAAAAATACCGGTCCTTAATGAAAGAAATTAGAAGGTGAGGAAAGATAAGATAGAAACTTAGAATAGAAGAAGAAGAACACAACATTAGAGTAACACGAACCTCACAGCGGAACGAATAACATATAATATATATAACATAACTTGAAATATACATCTGTATTTGAATATACATCATTATCAAAGTACAACACTTACAACACAGCGGAAATAACTATAGCTATATGATCCTGAAGCCTCCTTCTCCAACTCTTCAGGTATATCTGTAAATCCTGACTACTTGACTGCACGTACAAAATTGGGCACCCAAGTGTTTAGGGAAAACAAAATAAAATAAAATCCGGGTTAGTCATGGGACTGGTATGAGTAAAACGGTTTAAAATAGTTCAAGCAGGTAAATGATATCTCATAAGACCACGCCGTATAACGGAACGGGTTTTTCCCTTATGAGAATCCAAAATATCTTTATATCAATTTTTTTGATATTATAATAATGTCTATCAACCACAATATAATAATTATCTAGCAGAAACGCTTTCATCTCACGTTCTACATATATAGTATACAATCAAAACAGCAAGCACATACTGGGTAATGGATTTCCAACTATGACAAGGTATGGAACCACCTTTCGCTAGTGTACCTCTAGAAAGGAATACACTGGGTTCAACAAGAACATCTTGCAACCCGGCCACACATGACCGACCACTCATTTCGCTTGAGTGTATCGAATGTATATCACCAACGGTTGGGATCAGCAACTGTTTCCCGTATGGGACAGCATCAACAATAGATTTTTAGAAATAAATAAAACTCTAGATCAGGTGATTATACACCCTACTTCGGAGCGACCGACTTAGCCATGCTTCCTGCCCGATTTTTGTCATTTACCGGATGTGAGGCTGGAAGCTACACTTTATCATCACACCAGATTCACTTTGAATGCCACATCGTCAAATCCATTAAATCACCGATTGACATCCTCAACCATACATTATGTGTTAGCTAAAAGAAGTTTCCTTCTCCGCTTCCACTCTTAGTACGGTTGGAGAAATCAATATATGTGATCGTCTGGAAATACTCTGTCAGACATCCGTCCATACAAGTCATCCAGGAACAGGATGAACCGAAGGTACTATTCAGTATATCCATCTTAGATATTGTTATCTAAGACTTATACAATAGCCCTTGCACTTTACTCCGTCTTCAATTATCTTTGGCATATATTATTCGCAACGCTTATGCCAATACAGAGTGGTTCTTTGGATAATAATCCAGCCGGTCTCTCCATATTAACAACGTTAAAATGGTCAAAAGTTCGATAGTCTGTGATTTAACTATCAAAGAAAAACACGTGTGCAAACAACGATATTATTTCCAGATGGAAATTTTATCAATCAATCATCAATCATATATCTCCTAAGTTCATTAATTTACTTATCTCCTGTTTCCCTATATTCAACATTTCTTATTTTCTAAATTTAGAAAATATATGTTATTACCATTGGAAAACATTTCCATTTCTTGTTTTCTATATTAGAAAACATTTCTGGTTCTTATTTGGAAAACATTTCCAAAACTCCTTCATTGGACTTAGACAGATGTTTAAATAGACCATCGCGATGCCAACTCAAACCATTACGTTTATTAACTAAATTCCTTTAAATCACCTTCACTATCGAACCTTAACCATTCCTTAGTTAAAAATGAAGTCAATCAAGTTGGGGTAATACTACCTCTCAGACCTTAACTGAACAACGTTTCTGACATTGAAAGAGACAAAGTTCATCATTTTAATTCATTACAGACTTCCTTACGTAACTCTCTTTCGAATCATCTCTATTTGATCATTCTTTCCTTCGATAAGGTATATTCGATAACTCTATTCAATTTGCTCTATTCGATTAACCCTTATCAATTAACTCTATTGGACTAACGCTATTGGATTAACTCTATCGGACTAACGCTATTTATTTACTCGTTTCACTTAACTCCTTTCGAATAACTATATTCGATAACTCCTTTCACTTTCTATTCGAATAAACTATATTCGATTAACTCATTTGCTTTAACTCTAATCGATTAAACTAACATCGATTAACTCCTTTTGATTAAACTAACATCGATTAACTCCTTTTAACTCGATTAAATTAACATCGATTAACTCCTTTTAACTCGATTAAACTAACATCGATTAACTCCTTTTAACTCGATTAAACTATTCATTTATAAAGATTTACTTTTAGTAATGGTTCATCACTTTACAAAAGATTTCCCTTTTTTAATTCTATTTGTAAATGGTTTTACAAATATCCCCTATTCAATCTCATTTGTAAATGGTTTATAAACATTTCTCTTTCTGATTGATTTGTAAATGGTTTACAAACCTTTCTCGTTCTAATCTATTTGCTAATGGTTTTACACTATTTCCTTTTCGATCAAATTTGTAAATGGTTTACAAATATTTCCTTGTATATCTTTATTTATTCTACTCTAGTTATTTCCTTTTTTCTATTCTATTCGTTTTATCAACATTTTTCCCTTTTATACAACTCTATTCGTTTTATAAACATTTCCCCTTTTATTTACTTTCGAAATATTTCCTTTTATAAAATCTATTGGTTTTATAAAATCCCTTTATTTCGATATACATTTAAATAATTCTTTTTACAACCCAGGGTCTTTTATGATATTTAAAATATCGAATAACAAGGATCAATATCATTCCAACACACATAATCCGTAACAGATTATATGACACATCATATATCACAATATATGAAAAACAGTAAAATAAATGTTGAGGAATCCAGTCGGATTCCTCCAACCCGTTTCCCTGCATCCACAGATGTTACACAATAAAATCAACATCACTTTCTGTTCCATATGATATATTTTGTTAAACAGAATCAATATAGAAATTCAACTAACTGACTAGCAGTTCAATCAAACAATCAACACACAGTCAATCATCCAATATTTAACAGTTCTAAAAATACAACATGAAATTATAAACTGTTCAGAGTTAGTGAGATTTACTCACTTTGGCATTTCATCGTTAAAGAACGATAAACTGTTTGTTTTGATTTAAATCAAATAATTTATTTCGCCATAAATTCAAATGAGCTCCACTCCACTCCCAGTCAGTCCCATTGGGTAGTGGTCGTCCATTAGATCCTGTCGGATCTTGTTTCGCTGAATTCTGATCAAGTATGGTCGAGATATGATTTATACAAGTTTGAACTATTTAAAATAAACACAAATCTAATATGATTTATTAAACAGGCTTTACCACTTTCAAAAGATCGGCCCACCATGGATTAAAACCCACCCGCTACTGCTTTCTTTCTTCCCAAAACTCCAGGTAGCCAGTTCAGAAAAACCCGTATCCTCCTTCTACAAACCCCGTTGCTTCACGGATTTCCACCCGACATCCCCATCAGAAAATCAAGGGAAAAACACCATACTTCCTCTCTTTAATCACTCTTCAACCTAAACTTAGAAATACTGAACTCGATTCACCACCTTCGAAGACATCGCGGACCTCGTGGTGCCTGGTACAGGAAATTAGCGAAATCATTTTCCACCAAATTCATCCAAAACTGGCAAACGGATTCTAAATCACTCTCTGGTCCCAAAATCATACTCGAATTCATCCATTAAACCCTCAAACTTCCCAAACTTCGAGCCCTAATTGACCCAGTAGTACGATGCCCTAGTTCCAGCGACAAAAGGTGATGTCGAACCCTATACAAATCATACTGGGATGAAGAGAAATGAAGCAGGAGTTCGAATATATATGTCTCAGGATTTTTTGATTTTTATTTGGATTGTGATGATTTTTGAAAGATCAAAGCAATGGGTTTGGGAGGAAAAAACCAACGACGGGTTTTTTTGCTTGACTGAGGAATGACTTCTAATTAGGTTTTAGAAATGTTAGGATATTATATAGTGGATAACTTGGCTTGTTGGAGGATCCTTATCCAGTCATCCTTTTTATTTCTTTGATTTTATATTTGTTTTAGCCTTCTAAAAATCCATGTGGTCACACATGATACCCAAAATCACTAAACTGGACATGTAGCTAGAGTTCGACATTACGGTCTCAACGAAACTGGTTTCGTCGAATTCCGACTCCGTTTGCTCACATAGCGTATTTTTAACCGTCAAAATACTGACTGTTTCTCACTCTAAAAATCCGTACGACCACACAGTGACTCTAAAAATCACGAAACTGGAAATCTAACAACTATTTGACATTGCGGATCCAAAAAATTAGTTTCGTCGAATTCCGACTTCATTTGTAAAAGTGGCTATTTTTACAGCTCATAGTAACCCATTTAAATATATAAATATATTTAAAAATAATTAAATTAAATATTTATAAATAAATATTATCGTATATATTCACAGTGGAATACCATACAGCTCTACTGGGATTTATAACTTGATATTTCAAATCTTGTGTTACATCGATATTCAATTTATATTTAAAAATCCCTTTTTAATATAAATAAATCGATATAAATTATAAAGGAATTCCACAGCGACTTTTCTAAAATTTGATTTGGACATAAATCAAAATCTACACGACGAAATCCCGATTTTTCTCTTCCACTAGAAAGATATACTCTACCAGCTCCACACGTTTCTTGTTTCACAGAAATCCGGCTTAAAACGAATCCTGTACATTCAATTGAAGTTCAAATTGCCAATTTACGAACTACAGTGCCATTTCGAGCTCGATTTTAATTATATTATAATTCTATGTTCAAACTGTCGTTCAAATAATATATTCGTTATTCTAATTCAATTCTAAACTGAATTAAATATCATAGATGATCCAGTTCACACCATATCGTCATTTCAGCCAATTCTGATTATTTCAGAATTAAATATATTATTTAATTTATTATTTTAATTAAATATTCACCATTATTAAATTCCATGACCATTAAATTCTCTAAACCACCATTTCAATAATTAAATAAATTAATTTTAATACCTCTGCCAATGCGGGTCATTACAATCTTCCCCACTTAAAATAATTTCGTCCTCGAAATTGCTAAGGTAGAGAACGACCCTACTAACAGGTTAGAACTCATTTGTTCACCTCTTTAACTCCAGTATCAACTGAACAAATTTAATTTCAATTAAAAATTTATTAATTCTTATCAACGAAAATTTTCAAAAATCCTGAAAATTTCCTAACGCCTTAACTCTTCGAAATTTTTTGCCAGCATCTCCTTTGTACTGGTCAATAGCTCAAACTCCAACTCGCCTCTCTGGGCCTTCTCCAACCCAAAAGAAAATCAAACAGCCAAGCGGCTTGCCAATTCGGCTCATATATCTTATATCCAATCGAAGTATAAACTTGTACCTTTTGTCGGCATATCATTATATCCTTTCCACCTGTTATCAATTCAACGATACCAGGGTCATCCCAATAAAATTCCAATCTGCTTTTATTCACAACACAACCATTCGTTTATTTCCGAGCCAAATATCATTTCAACTCGAGTTTCTTCTCGATTCCCAACTCTTAACTTGATTATCACATTACACTTCAAATTTGAATCTCACAATCCAATTTGTCTTGATATCATTCTAATTCAATCCCAGTTACCACTTTACTGGCTTTACTTTAATTCAAATTTGCTTTCACAAATTTCTGTTAAATTTGTTTTTAATTCAAACAGTCTTTCCCTGGGAGTTTTTTAAACAGTTTACTCTTTTCAAAAATCAAATTTTCCTTTTGAACATGTCACTGAGCCCTTAATTAATATTCCATTAGTTAAATCACTTCTCTATTTCTTTATCAATATTTGTTAACCAAATATTTTCAATAACCATATTGGCCTTTTATGTTATTTGGAAAACATTTCCGAATATCGCCTTCCTTTATTTTCTAAACTTTAGAAAATATATGCTATTTATAATTGAAAAATATTCCAATTACTTATCTCTTTTCCGATCTCGTTTATTTCTATACTTAGGAAATATTCTTTATTATATTTCCAAGCTTACACTTATTTGGGTGGATGTTGTGTAAAACATCGTTACGACAACCCAAATACTATATTCAACTAAATCTTATTCAACATTGATCTTTGAGCCTGAAATCTTACTATTTATTTGTTAATAATGAAATCAATCAAGTTGGGGTGTAACTACCTCTCAGACCTTGACTGAATAAAATTTATAACGTCAAAACAGATAAGACTACTTACTCGAATAATCAATACCATACAAGTACTTATTCACTTTTAAACACGTATACGTTCCTCTTTCTATTCTTACTAGATTTTATTCTTAGTCTTCCTTTTTTATTTTACTATTCTATTTCAAAGTTCGTTTCCTTATCGACTTTATATATATCGATACGTTGATTTCTAACTATCGAATTATCATAAAAATATTCTAACTCCTTAAATTCCCGGAAAAATTCGTCATAAACTCCTTTGTACCAGGAGCATCGGGATATTTCAAATAGCTTCCCATGGCCCTCACCAATCCAAAAGAAAAAGAAAAAGCCAAGCGGCTAGCCGATACGGCGCATAAAATCTCATATATGAATTAAATACATACCTTTCCGTCGAGCATTCTATTTATATACCTTCATACCTTTTCCATACCTATCTCATGTATATTTATACCTTCCCAATCTATTTTAACTATACCTGATCGTTTTAACTCAATTAGTTAATTAATTTGTTAATTAACTCTTTAGTCTATTTCACTTGTATATTTGAACATGACATGTTCAAATATATTTTAGCTTGCTTATTAACTAATTTGAATCCAAATTTCAAATTTAAGTCTATATTCGATTTCGAATATCCATTTACAAATCCAATTCACCTTTCAAAGTTCAACTTCAAATTCAAAACTCGATTAACTAATTCCTCTTCGACTTAATTAATTCTATTCAATTTCTATTCAAATTTTATGTCACTTCTATTATTCAAATCTATATATCAAATTCTATTATTCAAATTCTATATATCAAATTCTATTCAAATTCTATATTATAAATCCCATTTTGAAATTCAACACAACTTGTCTTTCCCAAAACAAATTCAAAACAGTAGCTCTGGTAGTAATTCGTCACTTACAACTCGAAAATGAATACTTATGATGCAGCTGTCATCATCGGAATCTATTTTCCAACGATCGAAGTGAGTTCAATACTATAAAACCATTTCTAAAATTTCCACTTTGAAATTCATTTCAAAATATAATTCACACTACTTGTAAAATAAATCTCCCAGAATCTTAAATTTCCCTTATTTTTAACCCAAATCCATTTACAAACACTTATCCAATTTTCTAGGATTTTAATTCAATTTCTGGTTTAAATTCCAGACTTAACTCATTTGATTTCACGTATTTCACTTATATGAATTCTGATTGGTTATTTACATAACCATTTAATTTATAATCTTACTCGATTATAATCACAACCAATATATTCACTATATTATAATTTTGATATATATATCTTCTCTATATCAAGATATACCTTGGGTAAACTTATTTTAATTTACCCTTTTTTCAAAACATATCGTGTCGACCCATCATATTCGAGAGTTTATAAACTCCTACCGATTCAGTGGATCAAATGGATCGACCAGAACCCATAAACAACTCAACCAATAAATCACCACAATATAAAACAATTTTTTATATCAATAACAAATACGCTCACTCGTATATATACACTCAAACTCAAAACTAGGGTATTACTAACCCTATCTCTACCGAGTCACGCCATAGAGCCAAGGTAATTCACTTAACTTAAGCTCTGATACCAACTGTAATGACCCGGGTTTTTGTCGACTTTGGTTATCGCCATAAACTCAATGATAACTAACCAAACATCGAAAAATACCGATCATTAATGAAAGAAATTAGAGGGTGAGGAAAGATAAGATAGAAACTTAGAATAGAAGAAGAAGAAGAACACAACATCAGAGTAACACGAACCTCACAGCGGAACGAATAACATATAATATATATAACATAACTTGAAATATACATCTGTATTTGAATATACATCATTATCAAAGTACAACACTTACAACACAGCGGAAATAACAATAGCTATATGATCCTGAAGCCTCCTGCTCCAACTCTTCAGGTATATCTGTAAATCCTGACTACTTGACTGCCCGTACAAAATTGGGCACCCAAGAGTTTAGGGAAAACAAAACAAAATAAACACCGGGTCAGTCATGGGACTGGTATGAGTAAAACGGTTTAAAACAGTTCAAGTAGGTAAATGATATCTCATAAGACCACGCCGTATAACGGAACGGGTTTTTCCCTTATGAGAATCCAAAATATCTTTATATCAAAAACTTTTTGATATTATAATAATGTCTATCAACCACAATATAATAATCACCTTGCAGAAACGCTTTCATCTCACGTTCTACATATATAGTATACAACTAAAACTGCAAGCACGTATTGGGTAATGGATTTCCAACTCTGACAAGGTATGGAACCACCTTTCCCTAGTGTACCTCTAGAAAGGAATACATTGGGTTCAACAAGAACATCTTGCAACCCGGCCACACATGACCGACCACTCATTTCGCTTGAGTGTATCGAATGTATATCACCAAAGGTTGGGATCAGCAACCATTTCTCGAATGGGACAACATCAACAATAGATTTTTGGAAATAAATGAAACTCTAGATCAGGTGATTATACACCCTACTTCGGAGCGACCGACTTAGCCATGCTGCCTACCCGATTTCTGTCACTTACCGGATGTGAGGCTAGACGCTACGCTTTATCATCACACCAGATTCACTTTGAATGCCACATCGTCAAATCCATCAAATCACCGATTGACATCCTCAACCATACATTATGTGTTAGCTAAAAGAAGTTTCCTTCTCCGCTTCCACTCTTGGTACGGTTGGAGAAATCAATATACGTGATCGTCTGGAAATACTCTGTCAGACATCCATCCATACAAGTCATCCAGGAACAGGATGAACCGAAGGTACTATTCAGTATATCCATCTTAGATACTGTTATCTAAGACTTATACAATAGCCCTTGCACTTTACTCCGTCTTCAATTATCTTTGGCATATATTATTCGCAACGCTTATGCCAATACAGAGTGGTTCTTTGGATAATAATCCAACCGGTCTCTCCATATTAACAACGTTAAAATGGTCAAAACTTCGATAGTCTGTGATTTAACTATCAAAGAGAAACACGTGTGCAAACAACGATATTATTTCCAGATGGAAATTTTATCAATCAATCATCAATCATATATCTCCTTAGTTCATTAATTTACTTATCTCCTGTTTCCCTATATTCAACATTTCTTATTTTCTAAATTTAGAAAATATATGTTATTACCATTGGAAAACATTTCCATTTCTTGTTTTCTATATCAGAAAACATTTCTGGTTCTTATTTGGAAAACATTTCCAAAACTCCTTCATTGGACTTAGACAGATGTTTAAACAAACCATCGCGATGCCAACTCAAACCATTACGTTTATTAACTAAATTCCTTTAACCCACCTTCACTATCAAACCTTAATCATTCCTTAGTTAAAAATGAAGTGAATCAAGTTGGGGTAATACTACCTCTCAGACCTTAATTGAACAACGTTTCTAACATTGAAATAGACAAAGTTCATCCTTTTAATTCTTTATAGACTTCCTTACGTAACTCCCTTTCAAATCAACTCTATTCGATAATTCTTTCCTTCGATAAGGTATATTCGATAACTCTATTCAGTTTGATCTATTCGATTAACCCTTATCAATTAACTCTATTGGACTAACGCTATTGGATTAACCCTACCGGACTAACGCTATTTTTTTACTCGTTTCACTTAACTCCTTTCGAATAACTATATTCGATAACTCCTTTCACTTTCTATTCGAATAAACTATATTCGATTAACTCATTTGCTTTAACTCTAATCGATTAAACTAACATCGATTAACTCCTTTCGGTTAAACTAACATCGATTAACTCCTTTCGATTAAACTAACATCGATTAACTCCTTTTAACTCGATTAAACTAACATCGATTAACTCCCTTTAACTCGATTAAACTAACATCGATTAACTCCTTTTAACTCGATTAAACTATTCATTTATAAAGATCTACTTTTAGTAACAGTTCTTCACATTACAAATGATTTCCCTTTTTTAATTCTATTTGTAAATGGTTTTACAAATATCCCCTATTGAATCTCATTTGTAAATGGGTTACAAACATTTCTCTTTCTGATTGATTTGTAAATGGTTTACAAACCTTTCTCGTTCTAATCTATTTGCTAATGGTTTTACAGTATTTCCTTTTCGATCAAATTTGTAAATGTTTTACAAATATTTCCTTGTATATCTTTATTTATTCTACTCTAGTTATTTCCTTTTTTCTATTCTATTTGTTTTATCAACATTTTCCCCTTTTATACAACTCTATTCGTTTTATAAACATTTCCCCTTTTATTTACTTTCGAAATATTTCCTTTTATAAAATCTATTGATTTTATAAAATTCCTTTATTTCGATATACATTGAAATAATTCTTTTTACATCCCAGGGTCTTTCATGATATTTAAAATATCAAATAACAAGGATTAATATCACTCCAACACACATAATCTGTAACAGATTATATAACACATCATATATCACAATATATGAAAAACAGTAAAATAAAGTTGAGGAATCCAGTGGGATTCTTCCAACCTGTTTCCCTGCATCCACAGATGTTACACAATAAAATCAACATCACTTTCAGTTCCATATGATATATTCTGTTAAACAGAATCAATATAGAAATTCAACTAACTGACTAGCAGTTCAATCAAACAATCAACACACAGTCAATCAGCCAATATTTAACAGTTCTAAAAATACAACATGAAATTATAAACTGTTCAGAGTTAGTGAGATTTACTCACTTTGGCATTTCATCGTTATAGAACGATAAACTGTTTGTTTTGATTTAAATCAAACAATTTATTTCGCCATAAATTCAAATGAGCTCCACTCCCAGTCAGTCCCATTGGGTAGTGCCCGTCCATACGATCCTGTCGGATCTTGTTTCGCAGAATTCTGATCACGTATGATCGAGATATGATTTATACAAGTTTGTACTATTTAAAATTAACACAAACCTAATATGATTTATTAAACGGGCTTTACAACTTTCAAAAGATCGGCCCACCATGGATTAAAACCCACCCGTTACTGCTTTCTTTCTTCCCAAAACTCCATGTCGCCAGTTCAGGAAAACTCGTATCATCCTTCTACAAACCCCGTTGCTTCACGGATTTCCACCCGACATCCCCATCAGAAAATCAAGGGAAAAATGCCGTACTTCCTCTCGTTAATCACTCTTCAACCTAAACTTAGAAATACTGAACTCGATTCACCACCTTCGAAGACATCGCGGACCTCGTGGTGCCTGGTACAGGAAACTAGCGAAATCATTTTCCACCGAATTCATTAAAAACTGGCAAACGGATTCTAAATCACTCTATGGTCCCAAAATCATACTCGAATTCATCCATTAAACCCTCAAACTTCCCAAACTTCGAGCCCTAATTGACCCAGTAGTACGCTGCCCTAGTTCCAGCGACAAAAGGTGATGTCGAACCTTATACAAATCATACTGGGATGAAGAGAAATGAAGCAGGAGTTCGAATATATATGTCTCAGGATTTTTCGATTTTTATTTGGATTGTGATGATTTTTGAAAGATCAAAGAAATGGGTTTGGGAGGAAAAAACCAATGGCGTTTTTTTTTTGCTTGACTAAGGAATGACTTTTAATTTGGTTTTAGAAATGTTAGGATATTATATAGTGGATAACTTGGCTTGTTGGAGGATCCTTATCCAGTCATCCTTTTTATTTCTTTGATTTTATATTTGTTTTAGCCTTCTAAAAATCCGTGTGGTCACACATGATACCCAAAATCATGAAACTGGACATGTAGCTAGAGTTCGACATTACGTTCTCAATGAATCTGGTTTCGTCGAATTCCGACTCCGTTTGCTCACACAGCGTATTTTTAACCGTCAAAATACTGACTGTTTCTCACTCTAAAAATCCGTACGATGACACAATGACTCTAAAAATAACGAAAATGGAAATCTAACAACTATTTAACATTGTGGATCCGACAAAATTAGTTTCGTCGAATTCCGACTTCGTTTGTAAAAGTGGCTATTTTTACAGCTCTGAATAACCCATTTAAATATATAAATATATTTAAAAATGATTAAATTAAATATTTATAAATAAATATTATCATATATATTCACAGTGGAATACCATACAGCTCTACTGGGATTTATAACTTGATATTTCAATTCTTGTGTTACATCGATATTCAATTTATATTTAAAAATCCCTTTTAAATATAAATAAATTGATATAAATTATAAAGGAATTCCAAAGCGACTTTTCTAAAATTTGATTTGGACATAAATCAAAATCTACACACCGAAATCCCGATTTTTCTCTTCCAATAGAAAGATATACTCTACCAGCTCCACACGTTTCTTGTTTCACAGAAATCCGGCTTAAAACGAATCATGTACATTCAATTGAAGTTCGAATTGCCAATTTACGAACTACAGCGCCATTTCGAGGTCGATTTTAATTATATTATAATTCTATGTTCAATGTCGTTCAAATACTATATTCGTTATTCTAATTCAATTCTAAACTGAATTAAATATCATAGATGATCCAGTTCACACCATATCGTCATTTCAGCCAATTCTGATTATTTCAGAATTAAATATATTATTTAATTTATTATTTTAATTAAATACTCACCATTATTAAATTCCATGACCATTAGATTCTCTAAACCACCATTTCAATAATTAAATAAATTAATTATAATACCTCTGCCAATGCGGGTCATTACACTAGTTGGATCCCTCCAACCTGTTTCCCTGCATCACAGATGTTAAATAATATAATTACATCAACTTCATTTCAATATGAAATATTCTGATAAACAGAATCAATATTTGATTAACGATATATATATATATATATATATATATATATATATGTATATATATCGTTATCTATAATTTCAACCAATCACTTAGCAGTTTAACCAAACAGCCAACACACAGAAATCAATCATCATTTATCAATTCTGAAAATACGTTATAAAATATGAACTGATAGAGTTGGTGAGTTTTACTCACATTGGACGATCATCGTTAATGTTGACACACTTTTTGGTAAAAGCTGTCACACTGAATATCTGGATAGCATCCCGCTCGGATATGGAGAATATCGTCAGAAGACAGGCAACGATTTGGTCTAAGTCACATCACGAACAAAGAAGGGCCCGAACCTCCTATCATACGACTTATTTTGGGCCCGAAAACAGCAATTACGGAGCTCAGCTCCGTAACTCTTGTAGATCTCTGAATTATCTTCAGTTTGAGGTTTGGTTTGGCTCAATCGGACTTACGGTTTGAAAGTTATGCCTGTTTCCGTAAACTGGTGTAATCTGGCGATTTCCTGGATAAAACAACGAAATGTCACACGACTGGAGTATGGCTCATGCACCCTCGGATCGCCCCGCATCGGATCGCCCCCCTCGGCTTGTGATGCACCTCGTCTCGTGAAGCACCTCGTCTCGCGAAGCACCCTGACTCGTGGAGCACATGTAGACCATGACCCGACCACTCCAGCTCGTCACCACTGAACCACCAGCTCGGCTTGCCCTATGTGACCACGATCCGACCCCCAAACCTGCTCTTGTTCAGCTTGTTATGAACTATTCTCAAGGTTATTCGCTCTCCTATTTTCCCGGATCGGGTGCCACGTACCCCATCACGAACCGGTCTTCCCAGAAGCTCTCCTACAGGTATAAATACACCATTTGAAGGCATTTTCAAGGATCTTTTGGCTCTAACTCCTCACAGCCTCCACCATTGCTCTCTACAGAGAAATTTTAGCAATAAAGGAGACAAATTCCACATTGTAACAACAGGATTTCGTGTATAATCTTATGATTTCTTACCCCTTTTCATTGTAAACACGAGGATTTCGTGTATAAACCGACAGAATTGTACTTGTAACTTCTTAGGATTTAAGAAGGGATACAATGGACGTAGGCTTGGTTCGAGCCGAACCACTATAAAAATTTCGTGTGTCTCCTCTTTATTTACTGTTTTCTACATTCTGTAATCTGTGATCTGCAATTGGGTGTTAGGCCCAGATTTTGGTCTAACAGTTAAATAACGATAACAGTCGATTATTCTAACTGACAATTTATTTCACTATAAATTATAACGAACTCCAATCAACTCCTAGTCAGTTCCATTGTGTAGCCTTCGTCCATACGGTCCTAACGGATCTTGGTTTGTCTGATTCTGATATCGTATGAGATAATTACACATTTTCTAAGTTAATACAAATTTAAATTAAAATTAAATTAAAACTAAGCCCTTTTAAATTTCAAATGGGCCTCACCATTTTTAACTCAGCCCATTTACTTCCCTACTCGATCTACTTCCACCCTTCTTCCTCGCCACAAAGAAAACGCTGCTCCAGGGATGCCATGAAGAAATCTCCACGGCTTTGAGAATCACGCACCTTCCATTTTCTCCACAAACTCGGAATCCGACTTCACCAAAATGTTTCTCATCCTTCTCCCTTCCTCCTCATATCATAAACGTCGAACTCGACGTGATCAACCCAGATGCGATCGACAGTCTGGTTCATGCACTTCGGTGACAAACACCGAACCTGAACCCCCCCAAAATCCACAAAACTCGGCCAACAGAACCTCATCGATCTCGTGAACCCAAATCCAATACTCAATTCACGAATTAGTGCCTAAATCCGATGATTTCATGAACCCCAGTTCACTGATCAATATCGCACAGCAGCGAATGGAGACTGCACTCCGCAAATTTAATATAGTATTGAAGAGAATCATCCAGGGAATTCATGTATATAAGTTTCATAATATGTAGGATTATATATGATTTTCTGGAATTTTTTGTAAGGATCGAACATTTTATTGAAAGGGAAAAATATGCGGCGCAATTATTTTACCAGAGAAAAGTAGGTTAGGGTTTAGGAAAGTTAATCATATATTTATAAGCAAAATATATTTATTTTTTGTTCGTTTTTATATCCAATTTTAATCAATCGCTAATTGTATTCGTCCTCTAAAATTCCTATGATCACACATGATATCCAAAAATCATGGAAATGGACACCCAACTAGAGTTTGACATTACAGACCCAATGAAACTTGTTTCATTGAATTCTGACTCCGTTTGCTCACACAGCATATTTTTAACCATCAAAATATCGACTGTTTTTCACATTAAAAATCTGTACAGCCACACACTGATTCCAAAAATCACGAAACTTGGAATCTAACAATAATTTGACATTACGGATCCAAAAAAATTAGTTTCATCAAAAACGGAGTTTGTTTACAAAACTGGCTATTTTTTAAGCTCTAAATAAATACTTTTAAATATTTATATATTTAAAAATAATTAGATTAAATATAAATAAATTTATATTATTGTATGTATTCACAATAGAATATCATACAAATCCAATTGGATTTATAACTAGATATTCAAATCTCGGTTGAATCGATATTCAATTTATATTGAAAAATCCTTTTATAATATAAATAAATCGTTATAATTTATAAAGGAATTCCACAACGTATTTTCGAAATTTTGATTTAGACAAAACTCACAATCCACACGATGAAATCCCGATTTTTCTCTTCCATTAGAAAAATATACTTCATCAGCTCTGAACATTTCTTGTTTCACAGAAATCCGGCTTAAAACGGATTCTGTATATTCAATTGAAGTTCGAATCACCAAATTATGAACTACAATGCCATTTCGAGCTCGATTTTAATTATAATAAAGTTATATGATCAACTGTCGTTTATATAATATATTCGTTAATATAATTCAACTCTAAACTGAATTATATATTATAAATGATCCAATTCATACAATATTGTGAATTCCACTATTTCTGACTATTTCAAAAATTTAATATATTGTTCTATTATTTAATTTAATTAAATATTCAATACTATTTAATTAAACGACCATATAAATCTCTAATTCATTATTTAAATAATTAAATAAATTTATTATTACACCGTAAAAATACGGGACATTACAATTTTTAACAAATGGAAAACATCAAAAAATATGCATTTTTAAAATTACATTTATATTTGCATTACATATATTAGAATTTATATGCATTGTTAAAATTACATATTTATATGCATTGTTAAAATGGCAGTTTTATTTACAATGCATATATTAGAATTTATATGCATAGTAAAATTACACTTTTGTTTACAATGCATACAATAGAATTTATATGCATTGTTAAAGTTATATTTATATTTACATTGCATATATTAGAATTTATATGCATTGTTAAAATTACATTTATATTTACATTGCATATATTAGAATTTATATGCAAAATTAAAATATCATTTTAATGACAATACGTACATTAGAATCTGTATGAATTATTTTTATTGTACAAACATTCACTGAAAACTTTATACAAATAAAATATTCCCTTTTTATTGGTTAATGTTACAAATAGAAATACAAATAAAAATTAGCTTTTATTTGTCATTAGTTAAATTTTCATGTAAATGAAATATATTTTGTCTGACATGATGAATATGTAGATATGATATGCCCATAAAAACCTTCTTTTATTTGGCATGTCAAACACGTTAGTGGAATCGTCGAATGGTTTATATTTATATAATTATATATATAAATATAAATTAAAATTAAACGAATCGCGCACGGTAGTTCGCGTTTCGGAATCGTAACTTTAAACGATTATACCGAAAGTTCCAACCATCGGATTTTCCCCAAAACTGGAACCGTTAGGACCGCTTTGGGAAGATCTTTCCAATGATATGAATTTTGTTAAAATCCAACGGTTAAATTTTGAGATAAGTGTAAATCAAATTTTGATAAAAGTAGCACCAGGGACGCCTATTGACCCGAAGCATCGTTAAATAGATTTAGCTATTTTTATAAATAAAAATAGCAATAAATTGTCATTAAATACTATTAACTATATGAAATGATTTTAAACTATATATATGCGAGAATCATTTAAAAGGCCAAGTTCAATCTCACTTCAAATGATTGTACGACGATTTAAATTGAAGATATTGAAGACGGTGATTGAAGACCGACGATCTTCACATCGAAAGGATAACTACTGATGCCCGACATTGGTTAGCTCCCAGTAAAGGGTTAAAGTGGTAGTTGTCCGAACGTACTTGTTGATTGTCCGTATAAGCAAGCACCTCTCTTCCGTATTAGACATACGGGACGGGGAATAAGGTGTCTCTGGTTTCGTTCAGACCCAGAACGGACTTGTAAATGGATGTGTGTCTGACATTGGATTTCATTCCATGTAAATTGAATTCTATTTAATATATATTTGTTGGTGGTGGAGAATTTATTCTCTTCCTTAACACCCTTCTCTGAGACGCATGAGCTTAGAGGTTATATATTGGTAGTTATCAATCGCATGGCGTGAATTGTCAATGTGGCATGCCAAGATGCAATTGATCAAGGCTTTTATTGAAAATCAGAGCCTTGTGGATGATGATCAAATCATAGCCTATTTCGGCATATCTTTTTGTATAATGTTGCCTCGCGAGCCTCACACCCCGGTAAGAGTCAGAAACGGGACAAGGGACCCAAGGAGTGCACACATTTCTTTCTAGCTAGAAATGGTATCAGGGTTTTGCAAGCCCTGGCATTTTACTTATGTTTTTAATGGAATGAGACGCCTTGGTTATATTGGTCGATAGTGACTATTTTATAGGTTCAATAGGACTGGAAAACGTGTGTTCAGGCATAACTAATCCACTATAGTATTTGTGGACCGGTCTTGGAGGATCCAAGGGCTCGCCAGCGTCCGAGTCCCGAGACATTGCTAGAGTGTCTCGAATCGGTAGGAGATCGTCCCTAGCCTTGACTCATGATGGAAACCCAATTTCCAATACGTCATTACGGTTTTGATTGTAAACCTATGTATGGCGACATAGTATATGGTAGCTATGCCATCTAGGATTGATACATTTACTTTGAAATGTTTTTGAAACTAATTGAACACTAATAATAATATAAAAATATTATTTTCTACGTACCAAGCATGTTTTATCATTCTAAGGTAAAACTCTATCCTCCGATTTGCGTTGCATTGTGTGATGGGACTTGAGTCTTATAATGATTTCATTTTCTTAAAAGCATTGCATTGTTTTTGAATTAAAATTTATAAAACTTATGCACTAGCAATCCAATGGAGTAAACCCATTCTGCGTTAGCGGCGTGGTCCTGTGATTAGCCATATTGTTAGTTAAGAAAGATTTCTCATACCAGTTCCATTACCAACTCGTAGTTTGTTTCACTTTGCAAATTCGGGTGCCCTCTTTTCACACAGGCAGCTAAGTGATAAGTTTAGGTATGGATACATTCTGGAGTGGAGCTTGCTTAAGGAAAGAAGTTGAAGAACATTTTCTCTTTTATCTTTTATTTGCCTTTGATACATTTATACATTATTGACCTATATTATATTTGATGGGGTTGAGAATTATTTCTCTTTTTGGTTGAGACTTCTATTTGCTAAGTGTATCCTGTAACTACGTACTCTGATGTCATTGATGTTATGATGTGATGTCATTTTCTATTTCCGCTGCAATGATTTATGTGTTATGATGTTATCTGAGATCTTCTATTGTTGTAATTATGTTATGCTCCTATGAGTATCCTTGCTTTCGTACTATGAAAGTTTGGGGTTGTCACAGCTAGAGGACAGGATGGATGAATTCAAGGATCTAGAGACCGACGATGACCTCCGAGTACCTTTCTTGGTGCCTTTAGGAGAGGAGCAAGTTTGTATGGTGAGGCCCTACCTTTACAAGATCGTAGCGGCGGGAGTCGTCAACATGGCATACCCTCATTGCCTTCGTCTCCTCCTTCCCCTCCTCTAATCTGAGTGTTTGTGGGAGATTCCCATCTTCACCTAGGGGGATCAAGGCGTGTGTCATCAACAACTTCTTCTCGCACCACTCCCGAGGTTCATGTTCAGCCCACTAGGGGGAAGTAGCCACCGCTTGTTAGGCCAAGGTGGAATGAGGTGGCCGTGGTAGAGATGGGAGATCTAACAGAGGCTCAAGTTTCAGAACTTTCGATAGAGGAGTATAAGGCATTCTTGAAGTATTACTTCCCACGTCATTACTTTGATGAGCTGAAGTTTCTTCCCAATCTCTGCCCTGCCCCATCTAGGGAGTCTGGGGAAATATGGATGCACGTGAAGGCTGTGTATAACCAGGCTAACGAACTCACCAAGTAATCTCTTCATCTCTCGGAGCTGATCAAGAAGAAGAACCTGGATGTTCTTAACCTACGACTGAATATCAATTGTGAGAAGACCACCATTGCCACTTTAAAAAAGGAGATAGGTAAGTCTACCTGCTGGCATTCGGGAAGTTTCCATTACTCGTTCCTATATCTTTGAATGTTAATTCTTGAATCTCATTGTTTTCAGCTGAGATGAGACAAGGGTATGAGATACTCAAAAAGGAGGTTAATCACTCCTGCGCTGTTTACACGAAAACTATAGCCGACCTAACTACCCAGAATACGGCCCTAAAGAGGGACAAGGCCGAGGTGGATAAAGTATGTGCCGAGCTGGAAAAGGAAAACATGCGAGTCTTCAATCTCCAAACCGACAACAATGCTCTAAGAGCAGAGAACAACAATCTGAAAAGGTAGCTTAAGGAGATGAGAAAGGCCAAGGAGAATGCGAAGGCCAATAATCAGGATGTGATGGGCACAATGGATGGACTGAGAGCGGCTCATCTGAGAGATGAATAAGGAGCTTGCGGATACCGAGGTCCGAGCGCAATCTTCCGTGGAGGAGGACATCTGAAACATGTTTAATAAAGTTCTAAGGTTTCATAGGCTTTCGTGGGTCAAGGATTATTCCCGTGAACTAGCTAGAACTTGGGGGAGGTTGACTCCGTACGAAGCTCATTTACGCCAAGTGGATGTTGGGTCCTTGGACGAACGACAGCTTAGGATTGATCTCTTAACCGCTGAGGAACGAGAGAAGCTGGAGGAGGGTGAGAGATTATTGCTTGAGGACGCCGAGCGAGATAGAATGGATAGGCTCACTGTCGAGAAAGGGAAAGCAACCATGATTGAGAGTGTTAGAGTTACAGAGACATCTGCAGAGGCAAGCTCCTATCAGCCAATAGTCTCTGAATCGGTGGTGGTGAGCAGTCCCGCAGCCTTGATTCAGACTTCAATTGAGTATGACCCGGATCACCCCGGGCTGGGAGAGACCGGATTCACATTGCCTACGACACCGAGTGCCCCTTCTATTCCTCCCATGCCATACCTAACTGGGGGTAAATTCCCTTTACAATGCATCCTAGAGGTTGATGTGGTTACCGAATTCGCAGATTAAACATTTGTGTTTTTACCATGCAGCCCTTCCTGAACCAACCATGACATCGAGCTCTGCCCCCGTGGTCCCACAAGTGACTGAGGCTGGGCGAGAGCCTGCAGAAGCGCAATTCGGGGAAGGCGGTGATCAGCTTGACACCTTCTCGAACATACAGATAACAACTAGTCTTTATGAGGGTCTGATTGACGAAGGGGAGACAGTTGATGAATAAAGTTCCCATGCCAAGGGTCCGGTTGAGGCTGATGTGACTTCGATGGCAGCTATAGTGGAAGCTCAAAAAGCCAAGATGGTGGCTAAGAGCAAAGAAGTGGAGGAGAAGGGAGAGCATGGTGAGGCTGCCAGGAGGGAGATCTTGGCGCAGACCAGGCAGGATGCTGAGGCGAGAGCTGCTGCCACAGTTGCCAAGAGGAAGGCCAAGAAGAAGAGGGATGATGACGAGGAATCAGAGCGGAGGATTATTGAATCCCTTCAGAAAGCTAAGGCTAGTGAGGTCACGCCGCATAAGTCCTAGAAGATCGCTGCACAGCGTGCCGCCAAGGAGGCCAAGGAGAAAGCTAAGCGGGAAGGCAAGGTAGTCCCGAAAACGAGTGATGATGTGGTCGGCCTCGCTGCTGGGAGTGCCCCCAAGCCCACGCCACATGCCCCTCTCATCGATATTACCGAGGTCTTGAGTGGTGATGGAATGGGCAAGAGGCGTGTCTCGGCTTCTCAGGAATCGACCACTTCTCGGAGGGGCCGAGATGGAAAGAGCGGGTCTGGTAAGAAGAGGCCCGACGCGAAGGATGAACGATCGAGTGCTAAATCTGCAAAAAAGAAAAAGCACAAGAGGAATAAGCATGATTAGTTCCATCAGCCTACGTAGGAGTTACCGTTTTATTTTGGTAGTGATGGTCGATAGCTTACGCGAATACGGCCCTCGCTTTTAGTTTTTCAAGGCACGGTGTGGTTCTCATGTTCACCCTGTCATTAGAAAGAAGAAATGTTAGACATGTAGTATGTTCTAGTTTGTGTATTGAAATTGAGATATGAATTAGTAAAGATAACAATTTGTGTTAAGTGTTCGGATGTTCCTCTTATGTTTTCAGGGGTCCCGCACTTGTGTAAGCATACTTATCGTTGCATTTAACAAAAAAGCAATTGTGTACCACACTCTGGGTCGTTATTCCAAAGGGATGTGGGTAGGTACCGTGCTCTAGGTCATTATTGCAGATAGGTGTGATAGAGCGCATGCTTCGAGTAAGTTTCCCTCAGCTCAGGAAACCCGTAGTTTGTGAAGCCAGGCTGAACGGCTGCTGTGTTTGGATTGCCTGGGGTTAATCCCAAGTGTAGCGAAGGCGTATGACGTCGCATTATGCGGTCAGTCCGGTGTATGTCTCTCCATTCGTTCATCGGGATGAGGCGAGCTACAGGCGCCATTTATTCGCCCAAGAATTGAAGCCCAGATCATTAGCCCATAGGGTCCGATCATGGCCATGGGTTACCCCTCAGCCTTGAGAGCTTCGGGGAAGAAACGGTTTAAGGGTCAGTCTCGGTGCTACGCCAAGATTCAACCGGTACCCGTAACCGAGGGAGGGATGTGCATCGCTCATGTTTGGCTGTTGGGTGGCCCGAAGTCGCTTCGGACTTGGGAGCGGAATGATTTATCCTCGGTCTCGGGACAGAGCCAAGATTCGAGCTCGTGCTTATTTATACTCGGTCGCGCCTTGGGCCGGCGACCCGACTGGCGTTTCCGGCTCCCATGCTCGGGGCGCTAGGCGTAGTGATCGACGCTAGTCTACGAATTAGAAAAGCGCGACATTTGTAATAAATTCTGCAAGCATACAGGCGTGTAGCATACAGGTCGAACACAGGGAGGTTTAATTAAAAATTATTATTTATTTTTTTCTTGGGCGTGTTAGACGAAGCTGGAGGTTGATTTTTTTCGCAAAGCAAAATAAAAACTGAAACTACGAATAAAAGATGCGATTAAATTCACTACAGATTCGAATCTAATCGGATCTGTAATAAATTCAATGATTAAAATAAAATAGAACACTGGAAATAAAATTGCAGAAAAGAAATCAACAACTGAAAATAAAAACTAGGATTACCGCTGAATCTAATCAGACGGTCAATCACTAGTAAGAAAAATAGAGGCAATAGCAAATTGTGTTCTAGCAAATCTAATTGACTAGACAACACAATATGCCATGAAAATAAAATGCAGAAAGAAAAGAAAGCTTTATTACGACTGAAAGAGAGTACAGAATAATGAATGCTTTTACAATGGTTACAATCACATATTTATATATGAGAATGGGAAAACCCTAATTAGGTCTATGAATAAATGGCCCTCCTCATTCATGAATATTTCTTGCCTTCCTTGACTAACTTGATTGGAGAAAATCTGGGCATATCATGGTAAATATTTTCCATATCTTTCAATTTTCCCATGTGGCTAATTGATTGATAGAAGATTGCATCTAATTAATTCTTCCAAACAAGGACGCTTATCAGACTTCAAAGGCAATATAAGATAAAATCTTCAAAATTGGTTTTTCTTCTTGGCAACAATTCAATCAGAAATTCTTCTAATTGAAATTGAATGATTTGAATTTAATTCCATGATGAGAATATGGCTATTGCTGAAATGTTAATTGGTGCACATCATAAATACATACACATGAATTTGTGTAAGTATATAACATAACACTAATCCAGATATTTCTCAAAGCAAAGGACCAGTGTGAACGCGCTCCATTTCTTGGCAAAAAGTGAGCTTGACGGGGTTCGAACTCAGGTCTCTTAGCACCTATTCCTATGCCTTTACCAGTGAGCTACTACTTCTTTTGCAATTGAAATGAATTTGATGTGAGGAAGTAGTTCTTTCTTGTAGTTGGCCTTTGATTTGAATTGAAGGAGGCATTTTTTGACATCCTGTAAAAACATACAAAAGTAACCAAAGTATCATTTATTTATTTACAAAAGATAAAGCATAAGAGTAATAAAATAAACACTTTTCAGTGTCAATCAAATACCCCCACACTTATCTTTTACTCGTCCTCGAGTAAAACAAAAAATGAAAAACTAACTAGATAGGTCGCACTTTCGTAGGAAACACGATTGCATTGAGCGTATGCAACAAGCCGTTAAACCTCTAGGTGTCCCTAGTAGGACGAGTGGTGTTTCGTGAGGGTTTTCAGCGAATACTACCCACAAAATCCAAATGCAGTATGCTATGATTCTAATGAAACTACATGAATGCAATGGACATATGCAAAAAATAAAAACGAACAATGGCAACACGACTTATTTCAGGAAAGTGGTACAACAAATTAAGTTAACAATTTCTAATCAGTTGATTTTATTTTAGATACCTCGACTTGTCACAAATTTTCAATATAAATCAAGTTTTCAAATGTTAAATTCCAGTTTGGCCAGTTAGTTCGGTCGATAACATAGTGCAGCCATGAAATAAATTCTTAGTTTGCTTGGCACAGTTTGCAAAGTGGTATTCTAATTTTCTCATGTATGGCTAGTCAAATCAATAAGGTCAAGAAGTGTTTGGTATCATCGCTTATTCTTTATTCTATTAAATTTTTAAGATTTATGATTAAGTACATACACCTAACTAAAAAGACCAAGGTTTACCACCCATGCACTGCCTCGCGGACTAACGGAGAGTAGGTAAAGAGCTTGGCGGATTGTGCAGGCCGACTTTGACTTTGTCAACAACGTGTCGTTAATCCTTAGGTGTCCAATCTCATAAAATGAGACCAAGATTTTCCAACGCTGACTTTGTCAACAACGTGTCGGATAGAGCTTGGCGGGTTTGCACACCAACGCTCGATATACAAGCAATGTTGGATACCCTTGGAATACTATTATTCTTATTATCGAAAATATAAGCACAAAAGAGAGTTATGCGAATTCAACTTAACACAACTTAGTTTTAAAGATTTGAAAAGCCAATATAAGTATTTTAAGTCCTCCACTTGTTTAAACAAAGTCTACAATATAGAATAGATTTCATGGCCATCACCTAAGAATCTCCCTATGTACCGGTTACACTATTATCCCTCAAAATTAAACTTTTCATTATATTTCCTATTCGATCTAAGTTGAGAGAGAAAAATACTATCAACTGGCTAAAAATTGTAAACTTATTTTGTTGTATCAATTGAAAATGAGTCGTATTTTCCAAAAAAAAAAAATGGTATGTTACTACAATCTAAAATGTATGATGGTCCTACTTAAATGGTGAAATATGGAAAGAAAGAAAAATAAAGGAAAAAAAAATGAAAATGAGTGAAATGCAGACTCCCCCCCCCCCCACACTATAACTAAACAGTGTCCACACTGTGAACGTTTCCTAAATTTGAAAGATCGCACCCAAAGGTGAATGTGATGCAAAATTATTTGAAGAATGAAATGGAGTTTAGCCACTATATGCGAATGAAAATCATATGTACAATGATATATGTGTTTGCGATGCATGCGATGCAAAGAGTGCGACCAACTTTTCCCCCCACACTTGGTTCTAGCCCTATGAGTCCCATTCCCACTATGTCTAGGTATGTTTTCTAACAAGCAAGAGTTTTGAAAATCATCTCATCTTTATACCTCGATTTGTAGTCCAGGAGATAAATATCTAGGGTCATCCTAACAAGAAGTTTTTCAATCAAATTAACATTCCAAAAATAGTTCATGTGTTCAACAAATTTGTCAGTGTAATTTTTCAAGAATTTGTGATCGTATATAAATTCAGTGAAATTTGAATTCTGAGTGTTGTTCAAGAGTATGTGATCACCTTTCTTGATTGGCAACGTATTATCGACACCGACAATTTCACGTTCATTTGAATATTCAAAATCAAAATTTTCAAACTTGGATTGGTGACCTAATTCTGTTTCATCCTCATTCGGCAACTCCTCTTCATTCAATCCAAAAAATTCATGTTCATTGAAATTCTTCTCCAACTCTGAGTTTTTGAAAAATTCAACATTATCATTTTGTTCAACTTCTAGAATTTCAAGTTTTTCACAGCCTGAAAGAGGAAGGTCAAAATCTAAGCTTAAATCTTTTTTCTGAAAAGAGTTGAAGTCCAAATCATTTGTTGAATTTTGAAAATCTTCATCAAGATGATTATTCTCAATTTCCAAAGTCGTTATTTGAAAATTTTCAATGTCAGTAGAAATTGGATTATTTTCTGATTCAATGCTCATTTGATTTTGTTGCTCTTGTTGTTCTTTAAAAGATTTCATTAAGCAAAGGAGTTCATCAAGCTTTCTATCTTTTTCATCAAGCTGTCTATCTTGGTTTTCTACCCTCTCTCTGAGAATGTTAAGATGATATTCTTCAGAATCGTTGATTTGAAAGCTCTCGTTTTGGATTTCTTGATTCTCAAAATTATAGTCCACATCAATTTCACGATC
The DNA here is from genome assembly GCA_030737875.1 of Allium sativum. NCBI lineage: Eukaryota > Viridiplantae > Streptophyta > Magnoliopsida > Asparagales > Amaryllidaceae > Allium > Allium sativum. The sequence continues at coordinate 326,546,174 of CM060918.1, forward strand.
AATATCATTCCCAATGTGGTGGTTGTTTGAATCTTCAGAAAAATGACAATGATATTGGAAATCGTTTTGATTTCGAAAATTAGGGTCATAACCAAAACTGTTGAAATTCGATGGAAAGTTGAAATTTTGGTTATTTTCAAGATGTTGATATGGGTTGTAATTTTGAAAATTTTGATCGATTTGAAAATCATTTTCAAAATTATTTTCGAATTGGTTTCCAACCCCATGTTGATCAAAGGTACGTTGCGATTCAAAACCATTTTGATGTGGATGTGGCCCATAATCGAAGTTATTGAAATTTAAATTGAAATCGTCGTTTCGATTATATCTATGATTTTGAAAATGTTGGTCAATTGGAAAATTTTGAAAATTGGCATCGGGCTCACGAAATTTTGGAAAATCTTGCTTCATGAGTTGTATTTCATACTCATACTCTTCAAGAGGACGTCTACTCCGACTATTATCCCACATTTCTCTCAGGGTTTTTTTTGAATTAGACATTTGAATGAAGTCAGGGTAAGACATAAATTATTCCTATTTCAAAATAATATAAAAGAATGAGTTGTGCTCTATTAATTAACTGACTCAATTGGAAGGGGGAAGAGGGTCTTATGGCCGTTCACGTATAGTATAAAACTAAGGGATACGACCAATGTTTTACGGGTAGTATGCAACCTCTTTTGCTAATAGTTCAATAAATTGAACTACTATATATCCGCGATCCAATTATATGAGACAGTCAACTTCACAAAACACCACTTTTCAATTATATTATTTTGAAAATCAAATCAAGTTTTATTATTGAAAAACGACGAGCGTGATGATTTTAGTTATGGAAAATAATTCCTAACTAAACAGATTAAGAAAAATTCAATCACAGAACAGTCACAGAACAATAGCAGAATAAAAAATTTGTACAAGCAAGCCGCTGCCCCTGCAGAAGGTTTTTACACACAATTTCTATATTTTTTTCTTTGCAGCAAAGCACCTGTAGAGTTTAGAAAATATTACAGCGGTGTATGGCAATCTGTCCAGAAAAATTGAGCAGTATTAATGATTGAAATCCATTATTTGCAAATCCGTTGACCTTTGAATCCTTGTTCGTTGCTTGAATTCCTTCCTTCCTTTGGCCTTTGATTTGAATTTCACCTCTTCTTCTTCTTCTTTTTTGAGAGAGAGAGAGAGAAAGGTAGCAAAATCAACAAAAGAAATAAAAGAGAGAAAAGAAAAAAAAAATTATGAAGGAGAGAGCTGGAAAGAAATAAATGAAATAATGGAAAGAGAGATTGTAGGAGGTGAATGAGAAATGCAATTGGAAAGAAATAAACAAAAAGAAAAGAATGCAGTTTTTTTATTATTATTTTTTTTGAAAATTTGAACAAGAAGAAAGGGAAAGAAATGAATGAGAAAAGAAAAACAAAAAAGGGAAAAAAATGAAAAAAAAAAAAGGAAGGAAATAAGGAAAAAAAACAAGGTTTTTTGAGTAGAGAGGAAGGGTAGAAGGAATGGAGGAAAGAAATAAAAGCAGACAAAAACAAGAAAGAAATCAACGTAGACAGAGAAGAAAATTCAAAAGTTTTTTTTTATAGAAAATTGTAGACAAAAGATGGAAACAAATAAAAAGAAAAGGAAAGAGAAAAGAAAAATGTGAAAATCAACAAGGTGGTAGAAAGATGGAAAGAAAGATTAGAGGAAGTGAGAGAGAGTTGTAATTAGAAAGCAATCGATTAAAAAATGCAAGTTTTTTTTTTGGTTATTGTTGTAAAAGAATGGAAACCAGTGTATTGACAATTGGAAAGAAGTAAAAGGAAGGAAGGAATAAATGGAAACCAATTAAAGAAAATTTGGCAAATTAAATGTACAACAATAATGAACAATAAAAAGAAAGTAAAAATTGGAAAGAAGGAATAGATGAAGAGGGAAAGAAAAAAAAGAAATATAAAAGGAAAAACAAAAATGAAAAGGAAAAAAAATCAAGAGAATTTGGCAAGTTCTATTTTTTTTTTTATTATCTGTCTAAAGTAGGAATGAATTTGCAAGAGGGAAACAAATAAATGAAAGAAAGGGGAAAGGGGAAAGGGGAAAGAGGTTGAAAACAGGAAAAAAACAAAAGAAAATGGCAAGTTTTTTTTTTTTGAACTTGTAAAAGAAGAATGAGAAGTAATTGTATTGAAAATTGGAAAGGAGGAATAAAGAGGAAAGAAATCAAAAGTGGATTTTTTTTTTTTGAAAAGAAAGGAAATTTGTAAGAGAAGAAAAGAAATCAAATGTATTGAGAACAAGAAGGACAAAAGAAGAAAGGAAAAAAAAATTTAAAAGAGGAATCTTTTTTTTTTTTTGAAATTTGTAAAAATAAAAAGAATGTAGATGATTGGAAAGATGGAAAGAATAAAGGAAAATTGAAAGTTTTTTTTTTTTTTTTGAGAGTTGTACAGAAGAAGAAAAAAATGTACAAGGAAAGGAAAGAAATAGATGGGAGAAGGGGAAACAAACTAAACAAAAATTGGCATGATTTTTTTTTCTTGATCTAGATGATTACAGTATATAATACCAAATCAATCAGTCAAGATTTTTTTTTCCTATATCTATACACAAGAAAACAAATAAAAACTTTTTTTATTTGGCAATTTTTTTTATTAAAAAAAATGTATTGAAAACAGAGAAGGGGATGGAGAAAGGAGAAATAGATGAGAGAGAAAAAAGAAAGAATTTAAACAGAATTTGACAAGATTTTTTTGTTTGTTTTTTAGGGAAAGAAATCAAATTGTAAAAAGAAGGTCAGGAGGGAAAGAAATTTGACAATTAAGGCAGAGGAAAGATAGAAAGAAATTTGAGAAAAAAATGGTAATTTTTTCTCTCTTGCTTAATGGATGATAACACCAATAGAATTGATATACCAAATCATTAATCAAGATTTTATATATATACACAGAAGAAAATAAAATAAAAAATAAAATAAAAGCTAACACGAATCAAAAATTAAATAAATAATAAAATTTAATCGTTACCTCCCCGGCAACGGCGCCAAAAACTTGATCGACGCTAGTCTATGAATTAGAAAAGCGCGACATTTGTAATAAATTCTGCAAGCATACAGGTGTGTAGCATACAGGTCGAACACAGGGAGGTGAATTAAATCAAATTATTTATCTAATCTCTTGGGCGTGTTAGACGAAGCTGGAGGTTGATTTTTTTCGCAAAGCAAAATAAAAACTGAAACTACGAATAAAAGATGCGATTAAATTCACTACAGATTCGAATCTAATCGGATCTGTAATAAATTCAATGATTAAAATAAAATAGAACACAGGAAATAAAATTGCAGAAAAGAAATCAACAACTGAAAATAAAAACTAGGATTACCGCTGAATCTAATCAGACGGTCAATCACTAGTAAGAAAAATAGAGGCAATAGCAAATTGTGTTCTAGCAAATCTAATTGACTAGACAACACAATATGCCATGAAAATAAAATGCAGAAAGAAAAGAAAAGCTTTATTACGACTGAAAGAGAGTACAGAATAATGCATGCTTTTACAATGGTTACAATCACATATTTATATATGAGAATGGGAAAACCCTAATTAGGTCTATGAATAAATGGCCCTCCTCATTCATGAATATTTCTTGCCTTCCTTGACTAACTTGATTGGAGAAAATCTGGGCATATCATGGTAAATATTTTCCATATCTTTCAATTTTCCCATGTGGCTAATTGATTGATAGAAGATTGCATCTAATTAATTCTTCCAAACAAGGACGCTTATCAGACTTCAAAGGCAATATAAGATAAAATCTTCAAAATTGGTTTTTCTTCTTGGCAACAATTCAATCAGAAATTCTTCTAATTGAAATTGAATGATTTGAATTTAATTCCATGATGAGAATATGGCTATTGCTGAAATGTTAATTGGTGCACATCATAAATACATACACATGAATATGTGTAAGTATATAACATAACACTAATCCAGATATTTCTCAAAGCAAAGGACCAGTGTGAACGCGCTCCATTTCTTGGCAAAAAGTGAGCTTGACGGGGTTCGAACTCAGGTCTCTTAGCACCTATTCCTATGCCTTTACCAGTGAGCTACTACTTCTTTTGCAATTGAAATGAATTTGATGTGAGGAAGTAGTTCTTTCTTGTAGTTGGCCTTTGATTTGAATTGAAGGAGGCATTTCTTGACATCCTGTAAAAACATACAAAAGTAACCAAAGTATCATTTATTTATTTACAAAAGATAAAGCATAAGAGTAATAAAATAAACACTTTTCAGTGTCAATCACGTAGTCACTGTACTTTGGGTCCTAAGGCTGGCTCGAGACTCGGATGGCGATACTGACTCCACGCTCAGAGGTCGATACGACAACCGGCTGTTTGAACGTAAGCTAGCTGTCAAGATTAATCAAACGCGTTAGGCATGGAGTAAACACGGTCAGGAAGAGATGGGAAGATGAACATCATTTCCACTAATAACTTTGGCAGTAACAGCCTTTACAATGCCTTGAATTGTTAGAAAACAAAACATTGTTGGAACGTGTAAATAGCTGTGCGTTAAGTCATGTAAAGTAGCGGCGGAGATGTTCACTGTTCCATGCCCTTGAGAGTTCAGCTCTGTCCACGGTTGCGAGTTTAAAAGATCCATTGCTAAGCTTCCGTTGTATGGAGTATGGACCTTCCCAACAAGGGGCGAGGCCTGTTGGTAGAGTGAAGACCCATTCCAAGACGAGGTCGCTGAAGTTGAGGTCCTTATGACGAACCCTGGAATTAAAGTATCAGGCGACTCATTGTCGTTGGGCAACATCTCGAAGATCAGCTCTGTTCCTTTTCTCTTCCAGTAAGTCAAGTGATCCCAAAAGTAGATCTTGGTTTGTCCTTGGATCGAAATAGGTGACTCGCTGAGATGGAAGCTTTAGTTCAATAGGAATGACGACTTCTAATCCGTAGGCGAGGGCTAAGGGAGTATGTCCGGTTGTTGTCTTGTGGGTGGTTTGGTATGCCCATAGGGATAGAGGAAGTTCGTCTGCACACATGCCCCCGACCTTTTCTAGGCGCTTTTTGATGACGGACTTAATAACTTTGTTGACCGCTTCGACCTGCCCATTGGCTTGCGGATGAGCTACTGCCAAGAAACTCTTTTCGATGCTGTGCCACTGGCAGAAAGCTTTAAATTTGACGCTCTCGAATTGAGTGTCGTTGATAGATATTATGGCTTAATGTTGGATATATGATTTTTTGTTTGATGATAACAAATAGATTTTTGAGTGAAACAATAAGTATTATTGCTTAATAATGCTGTACACAGAATACAGGAAGTTTACACAAGCATTCGTTATTCAATAATATTTATTTTTATTTCACAAAACAATTATATACAAATTTCTCTTGGAACACTCAAATGACTTTACAACTCTCTCTACATTTCATACACAAATCTTGCTCTGCACACTCTTACTGTCCCAGTATCTGTTTCTGCCTTTGTTGCATCATCCTGAAAACCTGTCATACAAGAAGATACACACAGTACACTGGAACTAAAATGAAAACTGAACAAACATAATTGTATAACTTTTGGTGCTCTATTTGTCTCAGTTTTCTGTGTGTTTTTTTCTCATCATTTTTCAACTGCCACGCCATAACCATACTGGTTTGCTGATCAGAACCAGTTGATTCTGACCAGCCTCAACACAGTACAGTTTGACTGCTGTTTTTTTTTTTGTTTCAGACAAGACAGAGATAAAAAAAAGGAAATGAAATTTTCAGCAAAATCAGAAAACTGTATACATAATCAAAGTATGCATATGGATGCATGGTGTAATGATCAACACAACATGTAGATGAAGTGATGCAAGGTGCATGTTACAAGCAGCATCAAGTATAAGCAGAAATGCAAATGCAGGGTAACAACATATCATGGGATAGCTGAAAACATGCACAGTGGACGGATACATGAGAATGATAGAGCTACTACATGAGCATGATCAACACAAATTTCAGATACATATATACAAGCCTGGATGGAGCAAATGATAAAGGTGCACAAGCAAGTGTGCAGAACAGAAATGGTCAAACTCATGTATGCAAATATAACAAGTAAATGTGTATAACAAGGCTGAGTAACATACATGCATGGAATCAGCAAGTTGTTGTTCAAATTTCCAGAATTGTTTTTTTTAAGCAAGGAATGTTTTTCTCTGAATGACAAGGATTTAATTTCCTGTTTTTACAAATGAAATCTTCGCAAGAAAATATTGTGACAAGTGCATGAACATATATGACCAACAGTACATGGCTTGACAAGCAGCATCAACACAAGAATGAGTGAGACTCACACATGGCAGGTGACGACATTAATAACACAGCAGCAAGTTCAAGTGCAACTACAAAATGGTCGAATAGCAATGCAAAGTGAAGACTGCTCAGTCAAGTGAAATTGTGTACATTACAACACAAGCAGCATGGTGGTAGTGCACAGGTTAATGCACAACTTGGTGAACACAAGGAAACAGTCAAGGCACTTCGACTAGCAGCTCAATACAAAACATGTTCAAGTAGCACAGATGAAAAACTGCTCAGCATGAAAAAGTCATATTTTTTTTGTTTACATGAAATTAATGCACGTACAAATGTCAAGGAGGTGTTCACAGTATAGCAAAAATCTCAAATGAAAATGGTCAATGGTAGGAGTTAATTATTGAAACAGGGTGATGAATATAAGGCAAGAAATCAATTCTAATTTCCAGAAATTTGTTTAATGCATATCTGGCATCAAAATTCATTTCATCTTTGGCAAACTGTTTTTGGGAAAGTTCAATCAGAAATTTCTGGTTCATAATTAAAGCTGATCCATTGCATTCAAGAAATTTCAAATGGACATGTTCAAAAAATACTCGGCAAGAAATTCATCACTAGAAAATGGGAATAAAAGGCAACTTATTTTATGCAGAGAAATTCAAGGGAAAATACACGTCCAGGGCAATCAAGCTTTTCAAAAGAGGAAATCTTTTTAAATCAAGGCCGAATCAATTCAAGAATCAAAACCGAAATCTGTTGAGGTTCAGTCAACCAAGTTTTTCAAAAGAGGAAATCTTTTTCAGATCCGAATATACCAAAATCAAAAGGGGAAAGCTTTCATTGTGAAATCAGAGATTAGGGAATGTAAAAACCCTATAAATACACACACTTCATCATCAATAGAGCATCAATAAAAAAAAATACACAGAATTTCAGAGAACAGAAAAGCGATTCAAATCAGAAATTACCCATTTGTTTTTCGGTTGCAACCACTGCCAAATCAATCGACGAGAGTGCATCAAAGAATTCAAGCTTCAGAGTTTTTGTGAAAACTATCAATTTGCAATCCGATTTGGGAACCACAGAGGAAACCCTGGTTTCCTTTGAGAGCCGCCATTTTTTTTTCAGAAGAAGGAGTTCGGACTAAAAGGTTAAACAAATACAAAAGGAGCCGGCCCGGTTTACTTGGTCAAGCCAAGTTCTTTTATAAAGGGAGTGTTTAATTTTTTTTTTAAATTTATCTTGTAATTGTTGGTGTAATTTGTTCTTGTTGAATTTTTTTTCTAGTTTCTTGTAAAACTAGGAGTACAGATTGCTGGATTGTGGTCTGGGAAAATCTGGTCTAGGATACACAGGCCAGTCTAGGATTTTAAGCTTAGGGTCAGACAGGAGTAGGAGTTGCAAGTTTACATAGGATTGTAAGCAGGATCTGTTTGTATCTCCTAGTAGAAATCTTAGAAAGGCAGCAGTAGGCACAGTTTGCTGAAGCTGGGTATCTTTCCGTGTGATTTTCTTTCTGCATTGATTTTTATTTCTGAATTTATTTTTATTTAGTGTTGAAACCCTATTCACCCCCCCCCCCCCCCTCTAGGGTTATTATTGATCCTACAATTGGTATCAGAGCCAGTGTTTAACCCTAGAATCATGACTTCAATGAACAATCCTTTTTCTGAAGGACAATCTATTGCTAGACCACCCATGTTCAATGGTAATGATTACGCGTATTGGAAAGCTAGGATGAAAATTTATCTTGTGTCTGTCGATTACGACGTCTGGGATATCATTGAAACTGGATATAAAACCCCTACTGAAATTGTTAATGGAACTGTAACACCTAAACCAAAAAGTAGGTGGGATGCGAATGATAAGAAACTATACTCTATAGATTCTAAAGCTATGAATGCTCTGATTTGTTCTCTTGATAAAACTGAATATAACAGAATCTCTCATTGTAATACAACCCAGGAAATTTGGCATACTCTGGAAGTCACACACGAAGGGACTTCTCAGGTTAAAGAATCTCGTCTTGCCATGTTCAGCAATGAATATGAAAACTTCATCATGCAGAAGGACGAGAGCATCAAGGACATGTATGGTCGCTTCTCAGTGCTGGTCTACAATGCTAGAGCTCTTGGAAAGATCTATACAGAAGTGGAGCTTGTGAGGAAGATTCTACGTGTTCTATCAATGAACTTTGAAGCAAAAGTCACAGTCATTCAAGAATCTAAATATCTGAGTAAGCTGAGCATGGAAGAGCTTATTGGAAATCTAATGACATATGAAATGGAGCTAAAAGCAAGAGAAGATCACAACAACTCAGATCTGAAGAAAAAGTTAATAGCTCTGTCCAACACTGTCACCAGTGATGGTGAAGATTCCATTGAACAGCTTGCTATGGCTGTCAGACAACTCACGAAGTGGAGTAAGTTCAAACCTCGAAGAAATAAACCAAAGCCAAACAATTCAGAAGACGAACCACTCTGCTACAACTGTCAGAAGCCTGGACATCTGAAACCAAATTGTCCACTTCTCCAAAGCAGAAGAAACAAGAAGAAGAAGAAAGCTTTTGCCGTAACTTGGGATGACGAGGAAGGAGAAGAAGACTCAGACAACAGTGAGGAAGAAAGCAATCTATGCTTTATGGCAGAATCAGATCTAGAAGATACCAACGACGAAACCACTGAGGTATACAGTTATAATGATCTAGTTTTAATGTGTAAACATCTTTCTGAAATTATTGACACATTAGAATCAAAAGCAGAGAAACTGAAAGCAAAAAACTTTGTTCTTGTTCACAATAATAAGAAGTTGAAATCTGAACTTGAAAATGTTTCAAAAATCAATAATCTAGATTGTGAAATTTGTAAGGATGTGAATCTAGAACTCTCAACACTCAAGTGCACCATTGAGAATCTTGAAAAAGTAAACTTGACCCTAAAAGAAGATGATGACACCAAAAGAAAGAATTACATGAAACGATGCACTTCACTTGTTAATGAGAACACAACCTTAAGAACGAGAGTTCAAGATCTTGAAGATACTTTGAACAAATTTTCGATTGGTCAAACATCTTTTAAAATGTTACTTGGAAACCAATTGTTTTCAAATAATAGAAAAGGACTTGGCTTTGGAAAGATACAAGAAAAAATGACTAGGATTGACAATGATAAAAGTAGAGGTATTTTTCCCAAATGTGTAAAATGTGGAGTAATTGGTCACAGTCATGTAAACTGCAAGAATGATAATAAGATTCAAAAGTTCAAAAAGATTTGGGTTCCTAAACACTTGGCACACAATTATTGGAACACAAATAAGGTGAATAATCAAATCTGGGTTCCAAAAGAGTCTTATGATTATCATTTTTCTACTACTGATATGCTTGGACCTAGACGATTCTGTGGGTCATCCTCTTCTCTGTATGTGTAGGTATGTTGGCGGGCTAAGGAGCAACAGAAATGGTATTCGGATTCAGGTTGCACCAGACATATGACAGGAGACAAAAGACTGTTCCTTAGCCTTGAAAAACATAAAGGTGGGAATGTGACTTTAGGTGACAACAGCAAATGTAAAATTATTGGTAAAGGAAAAGTAGATAACGGTATTTTTGCCTTAACCGATGTCTTATATGTTGATAATCTATTTCACAATCTTATCTCTATCAGTCAACTTTGTGATAAAGGAATGAATGTTGTGTTTGATAGTAATGTTTGCAAAATCATAGAAATATCCTCTGGAAAGGTTGTTTTTACAGGGAAAAGAATTGGAAATGTCTACACACTCTCCTTCGATGATGTAACTATTTCTAGGTGCTTGGTAGCAACGGAAGAGGAGGCAATTCTATGGCACAGAAGGCTGGCACATGCAAGTATGGGTCTTCTTGAAAGACTGGAAACAAATGAACTTGTCAAAGGTTTACCACATCAGATGTTCAAGAACAACAAAGTATGTAAAGCTTGTACCATGGGAAAGCTTAGTCGTTCATCCTTTCGTCCAAAGAATGTTGTTAGTACTTCACGCATGCTTGAGTTGATTCATATGGATTTGTTTGGACCTACGGACACTGCTAGTTTAAATGGTAAACGTTATTGTTATGTATTGGTTGATGATTACTCTAGATTTACATGGGTTTATTTTCTAGCCAAAAAGTCTGAAGCTTTTGATTATTTTTCAAAGTTTTCAAAACTTGTTCAAAATGAAAAAGGGTTATCAATTAAAACTTTGAGAAGTGATCATGGAGGTGAATTTGAAAATTTAGACTTTGAAAAACTTTGTGAAGAAAATGGCTTTAAACATGAATTTTCCGCACCTCGAACACCTCAACAAAATGGGGTGGTTGAAAGGAAAAATCGTACATTACAAGAAATGGCTAGATCTATGTTATGTGAATATAACTTGCCTCAAACCTTCTGGGCTGAAGCAGTAAATACTTCATGCTATGTAATGAACAGAGTTATGATTAGACCAATACTTAATAAAACGGCATATGAACTTTGGTCTGACAAAAAGCCTAACATTTCATACTTTAGAGTGTTTGGATGTCCTTGTTATATTTTAAACACAGGAGAACAGCTTGGGAAATTTGAGCCAAAAATGATTGATGGGATTTTCATGGGTTATTCCTCAAGAAGTAAAGCTTACAGAATCTTCAATAAACAATCAAGAACAATTGTGGAAACCGTCAATATAAAGTTCAACGAATCTGATGCGGATATGATCTCTGAAGGTGACAAAGATGATGATGGTGCGCAAGAAGTTGAACAAGAAAGCAACGATGTTAAAGCAAACAACGAAGAAGCTGCTGAAGCAGCAGCAAATGTTGAAAGACTGAAATTCAAACCCAATCATCCTCCAGATTTGGTAATCGGAAACCCAACAGCTGGTGTTCGTACACGTTCCTCTCTCAATAAGGATGTTTGTACTCTTTGTATCCATAATGCTTTTGTATCTAAAATAGAACCAAGTTCTTATGATATTGCTCTTAATGATGAATTTTGGTTGTTAGCTATGCAAGAAGAACTTAATCAGTTTGAGAGAAACAGAGTCTGGAACTTGGTGCCTAGGCCAAAAGACTATCCAGTAGTTGGAACCAAATGGGTGTTTAAAAATAAGCTTGACAAGTCTGGAAATGTAATTAGAAACAAAGCTAGGTTGGTTGCTAAGGGATACAATCAGATCGAAGGCATTGACTTTGATGAGACGTTCGCCCCAGTTGCTATGTTAGAAGCAATTAGAATCTTGTTGAGCTTTGCATGTTTTAAAGGTTTTAAACTGAAACAAATGGATGTGAAAAGTGCTTTTCTGAATGGAGAACTAAAAGAAGAGGTTTATGTTGAACAACCCCCTGGTTTTGAGAGTCACGATTTTCCAAATCATGTGTATAAACTAGAAAAAGCATTGTATGGCCTTAAACAAGCTCCTCGAGCTTGGTATGACTGTCTCTGTACTTATCTTTTGGAAAACGGTTTTAAAAAGGGGTGTGCTGACACAACTCTGTTTCTCTTACATGACGGTGATGATTTTTTGATTGTTCAAATCTATGTTGATGATATCATATACGGTGCTACTAATAATGTCTTGTGTGAAAAATTTGAAAAAGTTATGCAGGACAAATTTGAGATGAGCTTGATGGGAGAACTGAAATACTTTCTTGGCTTTCAAATCAAGCAGAGCAGCAAAGGTATCTTTATCTCACAAACAAAGTATGTGATGGAGTTACTGAAGAAATTTGGAGTTGAAGATGCAAAACCGATGAAAACACCAATGAGTCCAACAACCAAACTTGACAGAGATGAAAAAGGTGTTGCTGTTGATCAGAAAAAATATCGCGGTATTATCGGTTCACTTCTTTGTCTTTTTGCTTCTAGACCCGATATTATGTTTTCTGTTTGTTTGTGTGCTCGTTTTCAATCTAATCCAAAAGAATCTCATTTAAAAGCCACAAAACGAATTCTGAGATATCTGGTACACACACCAAATCTTGGTCTATGGTATCCTTCTTGTGATAACTTTAATTTAGTTGGGTTTACCGATGCTGATTATGTTGGCTCTCTCACTGATAGGAAGAGTACTAGTGGAACTTGTTTCATGCTAGGTCATTCACTTGTTTCTTGGTCAAGTCGTAAACAAAACTGTGTTGCTTTATCCACCACTGAGGCTGAGTATATTGCTTTAGGAAGTTGTTGTGCACAGATTTTATGGATGATGCATACTCTATCTGATTTTGGTTTTTGCTATAAACGAGTTCCTTTAAAATGTGACAGTAAGAGTGCGATTGATTTATCAAACAATCCAGTACATCACTCACGCACAAAACACATTGATGTACGACACCACTTTCTTAGAGATCATATTAGCAGTGAAGACATTTGTATTGAATTTATTCCAACTGAATCACAACTGGCTGATATTTTCACAAAACCTCTTCCCGAAGACAGATTTTGCAGATTGCGTTTGGATTTGGGAATTATAGAAATAAATTAATCTCTTTGCATTTCTGGGTATTTTTTTCTTAAGATGATCAGTTATCAATAACATTTTCTTTTAACAAATAACCCAATCTTCAAACCATCAAGAAATGAACAGTTTTTGTTTGGACATTTTTTGATAAAATTGTGACTGTGTAAGATTACAGAATATGAGATGGTTGAAAGTTTGTCTGCAACTCTAATATGATTGAATATTCTTTGTAATATGAGTAAATTAGGAATTTTTTTGTTCATCCATCTCTATCTCTATCATCTTTCTATCATCCATTATAAAATTATATACTAATAATTTCTCTGACCTCATTTAAAAATCCAAGTTCTGGTAATGCATGGTCATGAGATTTTGTTTTTTTTTCATGCTGCAACTAATCCCATTTAAAAATCCAAGTTCTGGTTATGCGTGGTTAGTGTGCTCTTGAAAAAAAAATTAAAATAAAATAAAATTTCCCTTCACTCTCTAATTTGTGAACTATGTTCCTATTTTACGGATTATTATAATTTTTGTTTGATTGTTTGGAGTTGTGGCACTGGCTCTTTCAAATGTTTTGCTCTCTAACTGCAGTACATATTCTTTGCAAATGTCCAGGACTGTTCATCTTTTGATGATTACAAAGGGGGAGAAGAAGTTAAGATTTTGTGTTGTCTACAGACATCTATAGATTTTATTTTTCCATTAATGCTAAGTGTTTAATTTTTTCTTCTTATTTCAAACTCTTAACTTGTGTCTGTTTACAATTAGTAGGGGGAGCTGTGTTATAGGGGGAGGACAAATATAAGGGGAGTTCATTTCAAACACATCCTGTTATCTTCAAAAATCATAAGTTTGTTTGTCATCATCAAAAGGGGGAGTTTGTTGGATATATGATTTTTTGTTTGATGATAACAAATAGATTTTTGTTGATGTGTTTGATAGTGAAACAATAAGTATTATTGCTTAATAATGCTGTACACAGAATACAGGAAGTTTACACAAGCATTCGTTATTCAATAATATTTATTTTTATTTCACAAAACAATTATATACAAATTTCTCTTGGAACACTCAAATGACTTTACAACTCTCTCTACATTTCATACACAAATCCTGCTCTGCACACTCTTACTATCCCAGTATCTGTTTCTGCCTTTGTTGCATCATCCTGAAAACATGTCATACAAGAAGATACACACAGTACACTGGAACTAAAATGAAAACTGAACAAACATAATTGTATAACTTTTGGTGCTCTATTTGTCTCAGTTTTCTGTGTGTTTTTCTCTCATCATTTTTCAACAGCCACGCCATAACCATACTGGTTTGCTGATCAGAACCAGTTGATTCTGACCAGCCTCAACACAGTATAGTTTGACTGCTGTTTTTTTTTGTTTCAGACAAGACAGAGATAAAAAAAAAGGGAAATGAAATTTTCAGCAAAATCAGAAAACTGTATACATAATCAAAGTATGCATATGGATGCATGGTGTAATGATCAACACAACACGTAGATGAAGTGATGCAAGGTGCATGTTACAAGCAGCATCAAGTATAAGCAGAAATGCAAATGCAGGGTAACAACATATCATGGGATATCTGAAAACATGCACAGTGGACGGATACATGAGAATGATAGAGCTACTACATGAGCATGATCATCACAAATTTCAGATACATATATACAAGCCTGGATGGAGCAAATGATAAAGGTGCACAAGCAAGTGTGCAGAACAGAAATGGTCAAACTCATGTATGCAAATATAACAAGTAAATGTGTATAACAAGGCTGAGTAACATACATGCATGGAATCAGCAAGTTGTTGTTCAAATTTCCAGAATTGTTTTATTTAAGCAAGGAATGTTTTTCTTTGAATGACAAGGATTTAATTTCCTGTTTGTACAAATGAAATCTTCGCAAGCAAATATTGTGACAAGTGCATGAACATATATGACCAATAGTACATGGCATGACAAGCAGCATCAACACAAGAATGAGTGAGACTCACACATGGCAGGTGACGACATTAATAACACAGCAGCAAGTTCAAGTGCAACTACAAAATGGTCGAATAGCAATGCAAAGTGAAGACTGCTCAGTCAAGTGAAATTGTGTACATTACAACACAAGCAACATGGTGGTAGTGCACAGGTTAATGCACAACTTGGTGAACCCAAGGAAACAGTCAAGGCACTTCGACTAGCAGCTCAATACAAAACATGTTCAAGTAGCACAGATGAAAAACTGCTCAGCATGAAAAAGTCATATTTTTTTGTTTACATGAAATTAATGCACGCACAAATGTCAAGGAGGTGTTCACAGTATAGCAAAAATCTCAAGTGAAAATGGTCAATGGCAGGAGTTAATTATTGAAACAGGGTGATGAATATAAGGCAAGAAATCAATTCTGATTTCCAGAAATTTGGTAAATGCATATCTGGCATCAAAATTCATTTCATCTTTGGCAAACTGTTTTTGGGAAAGTCAGAAATTTATGGTTCATAATTAAAGCCGATCCATTGCATTCAAGAAATTTCAAATGGACATGTTCACAAAATACTCGGCAAGAAATTCATCACTAGAAAATGGGAATAAAAGGCAACTTATTTTATGCAGAGAAATTCAAGGGAAAATACACGTCCAGGGCAATCAAGCTTTTCAAAAGAGGAAATCTTTTTAAATCAAGGCCGAATCCATTAAAGAATCAAAACCGAAATCTGCTGAGGTTCAGTCAACCAAGTTTTTCAAAAGAGGAAATCTTTTTCAGATCTGAATATACCAAAATCAAAAGGGGAAAGCTTTCATTGTGAAATCAGAGATTAGGGATTGTAAAAACCCTATAAATACACACACTTCATCATCGACAGAGCATCAATCACAAAAAATAAACAGAATTTCGGAGAACAGAAAAGCGATTCAAATCAGAAATTACCCATTTGTTTTTCGGTTGCAACCACTGCCAAATCAATCAACGAGAGTGCATCAAAGAATTCAAGCTTCAGAGTTTTTGTGAAAGCTATCAATTTGCAATCCGATTTGGGAACCACAGAGGAAACCCTAGTTTCCTTTAAGAGCCGCCATTTTTTTTCCAGAAGAAGGAGTTCGGACTAAAAGGTTAAACAAATACAAAAGGAGCCGGCCCGGTTTACTTGGTCAAGCCAAGTTCTTTTATAAAGGGGGGTGTTTAATTTTTTTTTTAAATTTCTCTTGTAATTGTTGGTGTAATTTGTTCTTGGTGAATTTTTTTTCTAGTTTCTTGTAAAACTAGGAGTACAGATTTCTGGATTGTGGTCTGGGAAAATCTGGTCTAGGACACACAGGCCAGTCTAGGATTTTAAGCTTAGGGTCAAACAAGAGCAGGAGTTGCAAGTTTACATAGGATTGTAAGCGGGATCTGTTTGTATCTCCTAGTAGAAATCTTAGAAAGGCAGCAGTAGGCACAGTTTGCCGAAGCTGGGTATCTTTGCGTGTGATTTTCTTTCTGCATTGATTTTTATTTCTGAATTTATTTTTATTTAGTGTTAAAACCCTATTCACCCCCCTCTAGGGTTATTATTGATCCTACACTTAAGGGACCCCATATCGAGTAACAATGTTGCGTACAACGAAATTGATTATCTTCTTGGTGGTAATCGTGGTGAGAGCTTCGGCCTCTGCCCATTTGGTGAAATAATCAACTGCGACGACGGCGTATCACGTCCCGCCTCTAACCACCGAGAGAGTTCCAATGATGTCGATTCCCTACATGGCGAAAGGCCACGGGCTAATCATTTGCGTTAGTCTGTAGGCGGGGCTCTTGGGATATTTGAGAAGCGCTGGCACTTGTCGCATTTGCGAGCATAGTTTGCGGCATCTTGATCGAGTATGGGCCAGTAGTATCCGTGTCTAAGTATTTTCCTGGACAGGGTTTTCCCTCCACTATGTTCTCCACACTCCCCTTCATGTACATCGGTTAAGACTCTGGTGGCGTTATGATGGGCTACACATCTGAGCAATGAGACGGAGAAACCTCCACGGTAGAGCACCCATCCACAAGAAGGTAGAGAGCCGATTGGCGGGTGAGCGCACGCCTTTCCTTATAGCTTCCCGGAAGAGTCCCGTGTTGTAGGTAATTCTTGATTGGCGTCATCCAAGGCTCAAACTCATGTTCAGCGTTCATGATTGCTTCAGCTTGAATCGTCTTGATGCTAGGAGAGTTGAGGACTTCGACGGGAGCGAATCCCAAGAGTTGCGGATCCTCGGAGCTTGCTACCTTGGCTAGTGAATCTGCTCTTTCATTCTGCTCTCGGGGTATGTGAGTGATGATGAAGTGGTCGAGGTACACGAGTAATTCCTAAACCCTAGTTAAGTATAAGGCGAGCTGTTCCCCTTAGCCTGATATTTCCTTTTTATTTGATGCATGATGAGTTGTGAATCGGAGAAGATTTGGATCGTTTTTAGCTTAAGCTCGATTGTGATTCTATGTCTAGCAATCAAGGCCTCATATTCCGCGTCGTTGTTGGGAGCGGGGATATTTAGTTTTAGTGCGTAACATATTGTGCGTTCTTCCGGGGTGATGCAAACGACTCCGGTCCCAGAGCATTTGCTGTTGGAGGACCTATCCACGAATAGTTTCCATTGGGTGCTGAGAGACACTGTGTTTTCTACAAGAGTTTCCTCGGGGCAGTGAATTTTACTATGAAGTCAGCGAGAGCTTGGCCGAGGATGGCTCAACGGGGGATGAATGTTATCTCGAACTGGCTTAGCTCCATACTCCATTTCAATAGACGTCCAGAATCTTCGGGTCACTGCAGGACTGGCCGTAGTTGCTGATCGATGAAAACCTTTATATGGTGAGACTGGAATTAGACCGAAGCTTTCTAGAGGAGATTAGCGAGCAAAACGCCAGATTTTCCAACTTTGGGTAGTTCTTCTTTGCCCTTGTCAATCATTTTCTTATGTAGTAGACGGGCCATTGGATGCGGTCTGATTGCCTGCGCAGAAACAGCCAAATAAATGTATAAGTCCTCATGGTCTATGGGCTTAGATAGGATAGGTGGTCGTTCTAAGTGATCCAGAAGTTCTTTGAATGCGGAAATTCATTATGGGGTCCACTCGAAATTGTGTTTCCCTTTCCTAAGCAAATCGAAGAAAGGAATTCATTTATCAATGGCCTTGGATATGAATCGACTTAGAGCGGCGACCTTTCCATTTAAACTTTGGACATCCTTGATGTTTATGGGGATTTGGATGCCCCGAATAGCTTGGAATTTTTTGGATTGGCTTCGATTCCTCGGGAGTTGACAATGAAACCCAAGAATTTTCTTGTAGCGACTCCGAAGGAGCACTTCAAGGGGTTGAGTTTCATGTCGTACCGGGGAGGATATCGAACATTTCAAAGAGGTCGTGGACATGACCGCTAGGCACTTTAGATTTTACCAACATGTCATCCACGTATACCTCCATGGACTTTCCAATTTGGTTTTTAAAGAGTCGATTAACCATCCACTGATTAGTAGCACCAGCATTCTTGAGGCCGAAGGGCATGACGCGATAGTAGTAAATTCCGAGGTCTGTTATAAAGGAGGTGTGAACCTGATCGTGAAGATTCATCGAAATTTGGTTGTAGCCTGAGTAGGCGTCCATGAAAGATAGTACCTGGTATCCGGCGATTGAATCGACAAGTCGAAGTGGGAAACTGTCCTTAGGACACGCCTTGTTCAAGCCGAAGAAGTCGACACACGTCTGCCATTTACCATTGTCTTTCTTAACCAAAACTGCGTTGGAGACCCACTCGGGGTAATCAGCTTTGCGAATGAAATTGTTTTTGAGTAGACAGTCTACCTCTTCCTCAAGTGCCCTGGACCTCTCTTGTCCCAAGAAGCGGCGCTTCTGCTTGATTGGGATTGTTGTAGGATCGATACTTAGACAATGGCAAGCGATCGCAGGGTCAATGCCTTTCATATCGGAATGAGTCCATGCGAACACATCTAGGTTTGCCTTCAAGAAATCCCCAAGATCGTCTTTGATTGCTGGATGAAGTTGCGATCCTATCTTTCACACTCTAGACGGATCATCGGGGTTAACGGGAATATCTATTGTAGACTCAACCGGAGTAGCCCTCTCGTACTCGGGCTCTTCGTTCTTCCGAGGGTCGAGGTCCTCGAAAAGGCGGCAGTGGCGCCTAAGCCAAGGCCCAAACGCCGCTGATTGCTATGCTGAAATTGTCTTGGCGCAAGAAGGCATAGGTACCGCTTTTCCCTTGTCCTTATTGCGCGTGTTCTTCCATTCTATTGCATAACACTCTCCTGCAGTCACTTGGTTACCTCTGACTGTTCCAATCTCGTTTTCCGTTGGGAATTTCATTAGGAGGGACCATGGCGACATGCAGAACCAGAACTCTGTGAGAAAAGGGCATCCAAGGAAGGCGTTCGATTTCTATAACCACGAAAGTGAGGATTCAGACCCGGCTTCGGTCCCCCTCGCCTAGCTCCACAGGTAGATCGATCATTCCCACTGGGGAACTAGAAGCCCCATTGAAGCCATGGATGGAGGCGCGGCACGACTTCAAGTCATTTGTTTCCAATTTCATCTGGTCGTATGCAACTTTGAAAATGATGTTGACCGAGCTTCCGGAATCAATTAACACCTTCCGGATGAAAGCGGCACCGATCTGAGCTGTGATAACTAGCGGATCGGTGGTTGGGATTTCCACCCTAAGAGAATCTCTTTCTCGAAAAACGATGTCATCTCGCATGGTCTTTTGGAGCTTAGCTGGGACGGATTCGTTGAGCATTGAGCAAGTTTCATAAGTATCATGCTTTATTAAACTAACGTACTCTTGCATTTTTCGAAAGCTGTCATGTGTAGGATAAGGTCCGCCACATATGGTGGATTACGATCCCACGCCTTCGGCTAGAAAGACCCGGAGCTTCCTTGGCGGCTGCTTGAGGCACTGGTGCCTGAGGCTTTGAATTTGCTTCGGGAGGGAAAGGTTCTTGGATGTATTGCTCAAGTCGCTTCTCGCGGATGAGCTTCTCAATTTCATCCCTGAGCTGGCGGCACTCATTGGTATTGTGGACGTACACGTCATGGTAGTGGCAGTACCTCCAAGTATTTTTCTCAAGGTCGGTTGATTCCCTTGTGCGCAGCTTCTTATATGGCAAAGTGTTGCATGTCTCCAAGTAAATTGTTTCTAGGTCCTCGTTTAGCAGGGTGTATGTCTCGAAGGCTCGGTAAGAGCCGTGCTTTCTTGGTTCGATCGGGGCCTGATCGTTGGTCCGACCACCTTGCCTACCATTGTTTTGTCTTTGCCTGTTGAGACATGCCCCCTTGTTTTGATCAAAGGGCTCTCCTACTTGTTTTCTTCTGAGGTTGTTATTTGTAGCATCTACTTGAGAGTCGTTGGGGGCGACTGGTGGTTAAGAGTCGGTTGCGTCTCGCCTCTTCTTGGCAAGAGTACTGATCCGCCTTCTCATAGAAGGCGTCGAGGCTCTTTGGCTGCTTCCGAATGATCGATGCCCCGAATTCGGAAGTAGGAAGGACACCTTTGGCCAATTGGAAGAGTATGGTGCGAGGGTCCGGATCCTCGACCTCGGCGAGGGCAATGTTGAATCCGGAGAGGTAGTTTTTGAGTGACTCAGCGGGCCCTTGGTATAAGTTGGAAAGGGTAAGAGCATTCTTCGGAGTTGGTATGTGCATCCTGAATTGCTTGGCCAATTGCGTTGCTAACTGGCCGAAGTTGTTAATGGAATCAAGTGAGAGGCGAGAGAACCAAAACAGGGTCGTTCCTAGTAAGAAGACCTGGAAACACTTGCATTTGACCAGATCAATGCCCCGACTTGAGTCCATTTTCCATTCATACCGATTGAGGAAGACACAGGGGTCAGTGGTGCCGTCGTAAAGCGGTATTTGCGGCATGATAAAGCGTCGCGACCATTCAGCTTTGTTTACCCTTCTAGTAAAGAGATTACGCCTAATGTGCGCTTCCCATGAATCGTGCACATTTCCTCGCATTTCCCTCATGATTCTTCGATGTTGGGAAGGTAAGTTGGATGGGGCTCCGCCATTGGGACCCATGGGTTCTGGTGAGGTTCTGAAGTTCTATTGCGAGGGCGTCTTCTATGATGGATGTCCGGATCGTCTTCCTCAATGTCCTCGACATCTATGACTGGGTTTTGGTGTGGATGGTGAGGTGGAGCG
Organism: Allium sativum; assembly: GCA_030737875.1. NCBI lineage: Eukaryota > Viridiplantae > Streptophyta > Magnoliopsida > Asparagales > Amaryllidaceae > Allium > Allium sativum. The sequence goes on from CM060918.1 coordinate 326,567,107, forward strand.
GGGTGATGCAGATCTTATTCCGGAGGAGTGCGGGTCATTGGAATAGTGGGCCCATCACCCTGATTAATGACCATTGGGTTGTGTCAAGGAAGAGGTTGGTTTGTAGGATCTTGTCCATCGTTGATGACCAAGCGAGAGTGGTCTCGGTCCTGTGGCCCCTCGCTATATGTGACTGTAGTTCGGTCGTCGTTGCCGTTCCCATTTCCGTTAACATTGCCATGGCCGTTGCCGAGAGCGTGGGTGCGAGCGGCAACGTTGTTGATGAGGCTAAACCTCCTCCTTTGATGCGGGTACCTCGACTCGGAAGAGGGAGTTTTCGATATTGTTGGTCGTAGTCGAGCGTTGTCCCGAGTTAGTTGAAGTCGAACGACGACGCGTTAATTTTCTTGTAGTTGTCGCATAAGGTTGATGTTATTCCTTAATGCTTGGTTGAGCTCGACCGCAGTGTTCTCATATCTTTTATTAAGCGTGCGAATTTGAGCTTGTGTAATAGGTGCTTCTGGGTCCACAATAGGAGGGACTGTTTCATTAATGGCTGGGAAATCTGCCGGTTGAGGTTGTTAGGATGCACCGGCCTCGGCGGCGGCTGAAGAGTCGACCATTGCATTCTTTGACTTCTTTACCATCGTAAGCGGACACGACATCAGGTTGACCAAGGAACCTTAAGCTCATCGAAGTCGAGATGATAATGTGGGAGAAAGATGCAAATCTCGAGTTCAATTCTCAGTGGAAGCACCAAATGTTGATGGCAAAAAATGTCATAAACACCAAAGATTCCAATTACTAGGAATAGTTAATTGGGTCGCATAGAAAAGAGTGGAAAACAGTAAATAACACGAGAGATTTATAGTGGTTTGGCCTTGGGAGGGGCTTACGTCCACTGTGAAGCATTGTAGGAATATTATTGATCACTCAAAATTACAAGTGTTAGGCCATCACATGACATCTCATTACATTTACTTGTAGGGTAGGTGATGTCATCATTATTATATATGATGTCATAATTGACATATATGCAAGAATATAGGAAAATGTCGTTTTTGCCCTTTTTCTTCCTCAAAGTGGAGATGCCATTAATGGAGTTCTCATAAAGTCTCACGGTCACCAATTCCATCCCCCTTTGACGCGTGAGGCTATGGGGTATCTATAGGACAAATATTAGGTAGGAGTAGGTGGGAGTAGGTAGAAATGGACCCCCACACCCAGAAATTCGCTCCCCTTCCGCATGCATGCCAGAATTTCGCACCCCACCCCTGGGGTGTGAATTTCACACCTCGTGGGGTGTGAATTTTGCTCCTCTTGGGGGGTGCGAGCTTTTGGCCTACAGGGGTGCGAAATTCACACCCTAGGGTACGAATTTCGCACCCCCGCAAGGTGCAAACTTCGCACCCTGCTGGGTGCGAATTTCGCACCCGGCTAGGCGTGAACTTCGCACTGTGTTGGATGTGAATCTCACACCCATTAGGGGTGCGAAATTTGCACCTTGAGGGGTGTGAAGGTCGTCTTGGGGGGTGCGAAGACCTTGGGTGCATATGTTATGGTGGTCCGTAGCTCGAGTTGCGAGGCCTTCTGATAGCGTGGTCCCTCTTCAGCCTGTTTCCTTTACTCCTAAGCATCCTCCTAGCCTTGTCGCCACGCGACGGACTGAGCTGATCATGTCCTGTGTACTTTTGGGAACCAGACCAAAAGGCCGGTTAACACCTTCCAACTCATATATGTTCTCAACTCCTTCAATTTATTCCGTGATGTGAGACTATTTATTCAAACCATCATTTCTACCTTAACAAGATGCGAGACAATCCTAACAAAGTGTTGATGCTTTTACGTTTTTGATTGGATAAACTGGATGAATTCAACATATTTATAACATTATTGTTCGACATTCTCGCAACACTTTCCTGAGGTGTACGACTTCTTTCTACATTTGATCCAATATCTGGTAAACGATACCTTGACCAATACACCCCTTGAACAAACCAATCAAAATCTTCAATGTACCTTCCATGTTATGCACCCTAGATTTCAAGTCTTCTGTATCTTCTTAAGTTATTTTAAGTTGTTCATGTGTAGTATTAGAAGCCTTGACTTGAGTCCTTGATATCTTGGCTTTAATACTTCGATCCCGACCTCCCTTGTCTTTGCCAAACGCTTGTGGTAATATATCTGCATCCAATAACAAGTCTTCTTCGTTACTGTCACAGATTGATTCCTTTTCTTTTGCAATTTTATCCTAATACGATAATATTTTGAATATTAGGTATCACGGAAACTCTATAAAATAAATGAATTATTATTTATTTAACTTAGAAAGTACGTAGAAGCCGCATCTGATATGGTACCGTTCTTGTTGGGAATGGGTCCCTTCCTATGTGGAAAAGCTTAGATTTAATTAATTGGAGAAATAAATGTTGCTACGGTATTTCGTGCTTTTATTTGAAAAGGTGACTTTTTGACTTTTGGTGTGCTTTGGTAATTACACCTTTATGGGAATTGTAATCTTATTAAATATGATGGTTGAATGGAGATTTCAAGGTACCTCTTTGGTGGCTATATATACATCCATTTTTGGGTAGCAGAAATACAAGACAACAACATCAAAACTTTGCCAGCTTCTCCGAGACTTTGTGGGCTGCTTGTACTACTTTAAGATTGCCCTTTGCTAGCGTGTCTTTGCGAGATCTCTCAGCTTTTCTGAGCTCTGTTTCCCGATGATATTTTTTACTTTTCTCGCTTTTGTTTTGATGCTTTTATTGCTAGCTATTGTTGGATAATTTGTGTATCTACTTTTTGACTTGGATTTGGATTTGGATTTGGATTTGTGTATCACTCCATTATCATAGTAAGAGAAGTTTAGGAGGACCCCTGTCATTGGTCTCATGGTTTTTACTCTTCACATCGAAGAGGTTTTCCTTGTTAAAAATTCGTGTGTTCTTATTTTATTATTATCTCTTATCCTATGGATTATTTGCATTAATCATTGGTGATTGTGGTGCATTTTGTTGGATTTGTCTGTGTCATTCATAACAAACTGGTATCAAAGCAAGGTTGGTTAACTTGTTATATACCCTGACGGATTCTAGTAATATCAACACTAGTAGAATGATTAGTTTGAATGGAGCTAACTATCATATTTGGAAGAGAAAAATGAGAGACTTGTTGTATGTCAAAAGTTGGCATTTACCTATGTTTAGTGATGTAACACCCCGTATTTTTAATGTAATTAAAAATGTATATATATCCACAGATAAGATTAATATGGTGATGTATAATGAAAATTAATTAATATATGAAAGAAAGAAAGGATTGGTTGCATGCGATGTAAATATGTTGCATGCACTGATTTGCAAACATAATGCATTAACATTAAAAGAAAAGGATTCATGCATTAGTTTAATTTAAGTATTGTAACTAACATGAAAAAGAGAAGTAAGGAAAGAACAATAATTATCATTGTTCTAAGACTTATTAACAAAAGACTTTGTAGCTCAGTTGGTTAAGGCATTGGATTTGTAACATGGAGGTCGGGGGTTCGAACCCCGGCGGCAGCACAGCTTGTGGGACCTAATGCTGACTTAGCACTGCATGTACGATAAGATTTGGCTAGATTCATCTGCGAACCTAGACTATTTTCTTAACTAGGTTCAATGCTGACTCAGCGCTGCGTGTACGATAAGGTCTTGAGCAACTATGTAAACAACCCCAGTCTCCTCCTCTATTCACAATTCTTCTCTACCCCTATGCTGCAAAGATTCTGAGTGAACATGGCTTCTTCTCCTCCTCTAAAATATATAAATAAATAAATAATATATATAAAATAAAACAAGACGAGGAGATGCTGCTCAAAAGACTTTCAAGAAGAAGAGATTCAAGCTAGGATTCAAAAGGAGGTTCAAACGACTTCAACGAATGATTTTCTACGAATCATAGCAACGCCATCTTTCTTTTCTAATCTAAATCTCTGTAAGTCAGTTATTTCTAGATTTGAACGTTTTTCTTTGTTCATGACATGAAATTAAAGGGATAAAAGAATATGCCAATTCTCTTTCGTTCTATTCGAATCTGTGCCTATCTCTTTGGACCTAATTAAGAACTGTCATGATCCAAAGACAAATAAGACCGTGACTATGAAACTATGGACCTAAAAACCATATGCCTATGACTATGAACATTTGCCTATGACTATGGACATTGCCTAAGACTATGGACACTACCTATGACTATGAACATTGCCTATGATTGTGACTTTGACTATGAGGATTACTTCCTTGACAAAACCTATGCCTTTGATTAACATAAACTATTGCCTATGACATAACAAGGACATCTGTGATTAAACCTCCATGATTCATGACTAGGAAAGTGTTGCTTAAGTTCTGTGATTTTGAGATTGGGGCTAAACCCGATTATTTATTCTGCTTGTCCTTGGTTTTCTTTGGTTTTAGACTATGGGAATTTACCTATTAAGTTAGGTCTACCCATGTTCTTGAACCTACTCTGTCTATTCTTGGTTTTAGACCTTGGGAATTTACCTATTAAGTTAGGTCTACCCATGTTCTTAAACCTACGTCGTTGTTCTAAACCATTTTATGCCAGTTGTTATATCTATCCTTTTCCTAGCAATCTTTGGTTCATTCCCTATTTGCTACGAATCTAGATTTATCTATAATCTAGATTGAAACACGATTTTATGAACGGTGGGAATGCGATTTGGGGCAAAATATGAAATTTACTAAAACGTAGTTTTACTTGGAAATTGGCATAAATTGGGAACATGTATTATGGCATGTTCATAGAAATGCAAATTGGATAAATTTGACATGAATTATAAGATGTGTAATTTGAATCTTGTATTGACGTGTAAATCTAGCATTTACATGAATAGTGAACTAGAGTAATAAGTCTAGTTTGACGTGAATCATAATGTAAATCAGAATTGGATTAGCTAATTTGGCTCGATAAGTATATTGGCATAAACTTGAAATTGGCCATAATTAGGGGTAATTGTCAGGATTAGCAGAATCATGGTTAGTGACACTTCATTTGGTATGGTTTACATACCAAAAAGCATAAACATGATATAGAGGGGAAAATAGGCCGTAAGAATAAATGTTGACAATTTACATTAAAAGAGAAATTGGGAAATAAGTAAATTAGGATTAATTTACTTATAGAATTTGCCCTAAATGAGCAAATATTGATCTAGACAAATTAAAGATTTATTAACGACGTCTCTTTTAATGAAACACCAGAAAGTTCTAGGGTGACAGAGAGGATAGTGTCTAGGCTTGAGTTTGGAAAATACAAGTTTCCTGCTCTCCCTGGCTATCCCTAACTGATCCGACGGATGGGATGGTTACTTTCAAAATCTGATTTGAAAATTAATCAAAACCCTTTGAACTAGAAAACACGAATAGGCCTATCCCGAGGTTAGACTGAGTTGCGATGTAAACCTGCCCGAAACCAACCGGCACATCCAGTAATCGCAACAATATATGTCTAATGTGAGTGGTCATGGCTTTAATTTATTTAGTTAAAGCTAGGACAAGAATGCTATGGTTAAGTTAACTAAGACACTTAACCAACTCAACATGATAACAAGACTGGTAGGTGGAGTTAGGTTCATACAGTTAAGCTAAAATGGGAGGGTTAAGTCCATAGGGACACTTAACCAAACTTAACATCGTTACAAGACAATATTTGTAGGGGATAAGTAACTAAGAAAACACTTATCCAAATTAACATGTTAACTAGACTAGAAGGTGGGGTTAAGTAAAGTTAATACACTTATCCAAATTAACATGTTAACTGGACTAGAGGTTGGGGTTAAGTAAGATTTAATACACTTTGCCAATTTGATATGTTAGCTGGGCTAGACCGTAGGGTTAAGTAAACTTGAACACTTAACCATCAGATTTTGATAAAGGAATAGGGTTAAGTCTAAAACATGAAGGGATAATACTTAACCGTTAATAATAGGTTAGTTAAAACAGACGGGCAAGGTTAAGTTAAAAAGGAATACTGAATCAATACAGGGTGAATGGGTAAGGTTAAGTAATAAGAAATACTTAACCAATAAAACTTGGTTTGTGGTGGGTTAAGTCAACATGAATTACTGATAACACTTAACCAGTATAACAGGATGAATGAAGAGGGTTAAGTTGGCTTGAATTGACTAATGACACTTAACCAATCCAAATTGACGGGAAAGGAACTAAGTAGTAATTCTTAGTATAACACGGGAAGGAGCGAATGTCCGTCTGAATTGAGAGAAGGCTCCAACTAATTGGGTTACGAAGCCCGAGGCTTCGAGGGGACGTGAGGGTACTCTTGGTATCCCTCTGTGAGGCTGTAGATGATCCGCCTGGGCCCACAGAGGTTAAGGTCTGCGTAGAAGAACCAGGGGTATGCCTTGGTTGCAATACATGCAACCTAAGGACTAGGATGGACCGGCGTGATTCGGCGAGCAAACGGTATCCCTGTGACAGCAACTCGTCGTCTACCATCCATTTTGAGTCAATCGAGATACGTGAAGCGGAAAGGCGGAGAACTCCAAAAGACCATATACTTGCTATCTAGTTATGGTTGCGGATGGCCATAGGATAGTGGGGCACCGGGGGCCGGCGTATAGTTCTCATTTTACAAGGTGTGCCTTTCATTAGTTGAGGGAGGGGTCAAGTGGGACCATAGCCACTGGAATAAAAACAGACCTTAGCATCTGCATCGGTAGATATCTGAAAGCTCCCGACCGAGTTCTGTATTCCTTGATTTGCCCTGTCACAGGACTCGGACCGCACATTACAGGACATGTGCATCTAGACAAGCGATAACGATTCGCGATACATGCGTGGGGAAGTATAGGAACATACACCACTCTAGGTGGTGTGTCCTAGACTTGGGGGCATCGTTTGACAAGTAGCGAAATCCCTAGTTGGACTAGGTGGCATAAACCCTGAACTCGAGAAGCGTTCAGCAGATAGCGCAAAACTCTAGTTAAACCTAGAAAGCACTTGATAGAATACCCTAGATTTGATCTAGGTAATAAATAATGAATGTATGCCGAAAGGCAATAGAAAATACAGGAATTGGGATCACGTTATCGTTACTAGATGGGACACTAGATAGGCGGTGCAGAGATATAGAAACCAGTATAACAAGGAAATAGCGAAGCGGCGAAAGTATTAGAGCGTATCCAGTTTATCTTAGCATATCTTGTGACTACCTTGTCTAATCTTGTTGACCCTATCGTCATGGTGTAATCTTGTGTTCAGTTAATTCATGTCGTTTTGTTTTCCTTGTTCACATGCTAGAAGTTACTGAACTTACTCAGGCTTTATGTCTGACTCTGTTTTTCTTTCGTCTTCTTTTCTTTCGTTCCCCCCCCCCCAAGGTAGTAGAGGAGGGAGTAGTATAGCCCAGGTCAAGTTGGACTGTCACTCTTTCCCAGCTTGAAGATTTGTCGAAGTTTGCTTGGATTCTCTTATCAGATGCTATGGCTGGCTCTTGCTAAAATTTGGGGAAATATAAATGTTGTTTGATGCTTCTTTATTTTGTAAGACAGATGACACTCTGATATTGTAAAGAAATCTTTGTACAAACTATTTTATCAATAAAGCAAAGTTTTATTTTCCGCTGTTTAATTTCTGTTTTTCTTGTAATTTATCTGCATCTTTTACCCTAAATGCTCCACAGAACTTAGTGCATTCCCTTTGTGAGTGACACTAACGGATGTGGGGTGTTACACGTGGTATCAGAGCTGAAGGTTACCAGATCAGATAAAGGATTTGAAAAATTATTTTCAAAACGGTTTTTGAAGAAGCATTTTTCAAGAGAAAATATTTGTTTTAAAGACATATTCCCTAAAGCCATACGCACCATCTTCTCTTCCTCTGTTTAAATTCTTATCTCCTTCTTTCTTGAGTCTCTGGGGCTCCTGGCTTTCTGGGAGATAACCTCATCGAAGGGCAAAGTAGTGCCCGGCTTCCATCCATAGCCGTAGTTGTTTCATCTACGGGCAGTTTTCTTTCAAAGCTTATAAGGTTTTCCGGACGATGGAGGCAGTTTTCGAGAGATTTGTCAACATGACTACACACGGAAGGGGATGAGGAGTTTGGATAAGGAGCATAACCCTAGGATGAGGAATTCATGGATGTAGACTTAACACACGAAGGAGGAAGAAATTATAAAACCTAAGACAAGAGGAAGTATCTTTACTAGGGTATGATATGGCATATACTTAAGGACATGGGCAAGAACGAGGACGAGATTTTCAGAAGGACAAGTACATGCTTTCGCCACCAAGCGTACCTAGGAGAAAGGTAGTCCGGTTGGAAGAGTCTAGTTTTCTGTTCGTGCTATTTCCTTAGGTTCTAGCGCTTCTCATTTGTTCGTGTCCACTTCCATAGTTGGGTCTCTGCACCATAGTACCTGTATAGTAGAAAGATCCCACTAGAGTCTCAAATCCAATTGGTGGTCCGACCAGTTTATTTTTGGTTAGTAGGGATTTGAGAATAGCTATCGAGTTTGCTTATATCATCTCACGTAGATCGTCTAAATTCGGAGGAGATATTCCTTGGGTGCTTGTCTGATATTGGTTTAGGCCTTTGAGGCTTGTACTTGAGGAATGTCGAGTTCGGTTTGGATGGTTTGCATGAGAGATGAATAGTTGTGGCAGGCACTCCAAAGAGCACTTAGTGACCTTTCGACTCTTATAGTTATGGCATGGCGGATAAGAGGGAAACCTCTAATCATCTTAGTACGTATACCTGGTACCGTGATTGAAATCTGTTTATTTTGGAAATGGAGATCCGGAACTTCACAATCGTGAAGTTAAATTAGTTAAGATACAGTGGAATAAAGCTCAAGAAGGCTAGATACTAGCATCATACCCTTTTCCTTGAGGGTGCATTTTTGATTTCTTTGTTTTAGGAGCTTTACGCATAATTGTTTCTCTCTTTCCAAAGTATATCACCTAGGTCGTATCTTCGATCCTTAAGTAGAAGCCAATGGATGTAAACATGTATTTGAAACATGTTATGGTTGATGGTTGCAAGTGGTTGCTAATGGTTGCTTGTGAATGGATATGCATACGTATTAGGCACTAGATCAGTTCAGACGCTTTCATATTGCATTTACAGATATGTATTTGTTTGTAAATTGAACTTGATATGTTATCATATGGGTGTTGCATATGGATGAATGGCCGTGCACGCATATAGTATTTACATAACTAGGGATGCTTGCATACATGGTTGGACGCATGGCACTGACATGACTCGCATTAAGGAGGTCGACTGAATCAGTAGACCGTCTGATTTTACAGTAGATAAAGACATATACACACACTATGCATATGAGCATGAAAGCATTAGAAATCTTTTAAGGACAATGAATGCCTGTGATTGAATGGTTGAGTAGATGGGTGATTGGATGGTAGGACACATTCTTCCTAACTTGAAGATTTCGGGGACGAAATCCTTTTAAGTGGGGGAGAATGTAACACCCCGTATTTTTAATGTAATTAAAAATGTATATATATCCACAGATAAGATTAATATGGTGATGTATAATGAAAATTAATTAATATATGAAAGAACGAAAGGATTGGTTGCATGCGATGTAAATATGTTGCATGCACTGATTTGCAAACATAATGCATTAACATTAAAAGAAAAAGATTCATGCATTGGTTTAATTTAAGTATTGTAACTAACATGAAAAAGAGAAGTAAGGAAAGAACAATAATTATCATTGTTCTAAGACTTATTAACAAAAGACTTTGTAGCTCAGTTGGTTAAGGCATTGGATTTGTAACATGGAGGTTGGGGGTTTGAACCCCGGCGACAGCATAATTTTTATCTCTGTTTTAAAGAGGGCCAACTGAACATGCAAATATATGTACATATACAAATTCAAAATTTGAAAGGATAAGAATGTACATATAAGGAAATAAAGAAAATATATGTATATAAATGAGAATATATATATATATATATATGTAGAAATATATGTATACGAAAGATAAAATTTAAGATAAGGCTATAGTAAATGAAATATGGCAAGAATTAAATAACGGTGCAACATCGTTTGAATTTTGAAAATAAAATGAAAGTTGTGCGTATATATATATATATATATATATATATACGCGTAAAATGGTCGTTAAAGGAATTGTATACATATAAGAATATTTCATGTGAATAAAACAGTTAAATAAATTCCAGAAATTCAAACATTCAAAATTCAAATTTCTGCGCCAAAACAGCTTGTGGGACCCAATGCTGACTTAGCACTGCATGTACGATAAGATTTGGCTAGATTCATCTGCGAACCTAGACTATTTTCTTAACTAGGTTCAATGCTGACTCAGCGCTGCGTGTACGATAAGGTCTTGAGCAACTATGTAAACAGCCCTAGTCTCCTCCTCTATTCACAATTCTTCTCTACCCCTATGCTGCAAAGATTCTGAGTGAACATGGCTTCTTCTCCTCCTCTAAAATATATAAATAAATAAATAATATATATAAAATAAAACAAGACGAGGAGATGCTGCTCAAAAGACTTTCAAGAAGAAGAGATTCAAGCTAAGATTCAAAAGGAGGTTCAAACGACTTCAACGAATGATTTTCTACGAATCATAGCAACGCCATCTTTCTTTTCTAATCTAAATCTCTGTAAATCAGTTATTTCTTGATTTGAATGTTTTTCTTTGTTCATGACATGAAATTAAAGGGATAAAAGAATATGCCAATTCTCTTTCTTTCTATTCGAATATGTGCCTATCTCTTTGGACCTAATTAAGAACTGTCATGATCCAAAGACAAATAAGACCGTGACTATGAAACTATGGACCTAAAAACCATATGCCTATGACTATGAACATTTGCCTATGACTATGGCATTGCCTATGACTATGGACACTGCCTATGACTATGAACATTGCCTATGATTGTGACTATGACTATGAGGATTACTTCCTTGACAAAACCTATGCCTTTGATTAACATAAACTATTGCCTATGACATAACAAGGACATCTGTGATTAAACCTCCATGATTCATGATTAGGAAAGTGTTGCTTAAGTTCTGTGATTTTGAGATTGGGGCTAAACCCGATTATTTATTCTGCTTGTCCTTGGTTTTCTTTGGTTTTAGACTATGGGAATTTACCTATTAAGTTAGGTCTACCCATGTTCTTGAACCTACTCTGTCTATTCTTGGTTTTAGACCTTGGGAATTTACCTATTAAGTTAGGTCTACCCATGTTCATGAACCTACGTCGTTGTTCAAAACCATTTTATGCCAGTTGTTATATCTATCCTTTTCCTAGCAATCTTTGGTTCATTCCCTATTTGCTACGAATCTAGATTTATCTATAATCTAGATTGAAACACGATTTTATGAACGGTGGGAATGCGATTTGGGGCAAAATATGAAATTTACTAAAACGTAGTTTAACTTGGAAATTGGCATAAATTGGGAACATGTATTATGGCATGTTCATAGAAATGCAAATTGGATAAATTTGACATGAATTATAAGATGTGTAATTTGAATCTTGTATTGACGTGTAAATCTAGCATTTACATGAATAGTGAACTAGAGTAATAAGTCTAGTTTGACGTGAATCAGAATATAAATCAGAATTGGATTAGCTAATTTGGCTCGATAAGTATATTGGCATAAACTTGAAATTGGCCATAATTGGGGGTAATTGTCAGGATTAGCAGAATCATGGTTAGTGACACTTCATTTGGTATGGTTTACATACCAAAAAGCATAAGCATGATATAGAGGGGAAAATGGGCCGTAAGAATAAATGTTGACAATTTACATTAAAAGAAAAATTGGGAAATAAGTAAATTAGGATTAATTTACTTATAGAATTTGCCCTAAATGAGCAAATATTGATCTGGACAAATTAAAGATTTATTAACGACATCTCTTTTAATGAAACACCAAAAAGTTCTAGGGTGACAGAGAGGATAGTGTCTAGGCTTGAGTTTGGAAAATACAAGTTTCCTGCTCTCCCTGGCTATCCCTAACTGATCCGACGGACGGGATGGTTACTTTCAAAACCTGATTTGAAAATTAATCAAAACCCTTTGAACTAGAAAACACGAATAGGCCTATCCCGAGGTTAGACTGAGTTGCGATGTAAACCTGCCCGGAACCAACCGGCACATCCAGTAATCGCAACAATATATGTCTAATGTGAGTGGTCATGGCTTTAATTTATTTAGTTAAATCTAGGACAAGAATGCTATGGTTAAGTTAACTAAGACACTTAACCCACTCAACATGATAACAAGACTGGTAGGTGGGGTTAGGTTCATACAGTTAAGCTAGAATGGGAGGGTTAAGTCCATAGGGACACTTAACCAAACTTAACATCGTAACAAGACAAGATTTGTAGGGGATAAGTAACTAAGAAAACACTTATCCAAATTAACATGTTAACTAGACTAGAAGGTGGGGTTAAGTAAAGTTAATACACTTATCCAAATTAACATGTTAACTGGACTAGAGGTTGGGGTTAAGTAAGATTTAATACACTTAGCCAATTTGATATGTTAGCTGGGCTAGACCGTAGGGTTAAGTAAACTTGAACACTTAACCATCAGATTTTGATAAAGGAATAGGGTTAAGTCTAAAACATGAAGGGATAATACTTAACCGTTAATAACAGGTTAGTTAAAACAGACGGGCAAGGTTAAGTTAAAAAGGAACACTGAATCAATACATGGTGAATGGGTAAGGTTAAGTAATAAGAAATACTTAACCAATATAACTTGGTTTGTGGTGGGTTAAGTCAACATGAATTACTGATAACACTTAACCAGTATAACAAGATGAATGAAGAGGGTTAAGTTGGCTTGAATTGACTAATGACACTTAACCAATCCAAATTGACGGGAAAGGGAACTAAGTAGTAATTCTTAGTATAACACGGGAAGGAGCGAATGTCCGTCTGAATAGAGAGAAGGCTCCAACAAATTGGGTTACGAAGCCCGAGGCTTCGAGGGGACGTGAGGGTACTCTTGGTATCCCTCTGTGAGGCTGCAGATGATCCGCCTGGGCCCACAGAGGTTAAGGTCTGCGTAGAAGAACCAGGGGTATGCCTTGGTTGCAATACATGGCAACCTAAAGACTAGGATGGACCGGCGTGATTCGGCGAGCAAACGGTGGCCCTGTGATAGCAACTCGTCGTCTACCATCCATCTTGAGTCAATCGAGATACGTGAAGCGAAAAGGCGGAGAACTCCAAAAGACCATATACTTGCTATCTAGTTATGGTTGCTGATGGCCATAGGATAGTGGGGCACCGGGGGCCGGCGTATAGTTCTCATTTTAGGTGTGCCTTTCATTAGTTGAGGGAGGGGTCAAGTGGGACCATAGCCACTGGAATAAAAACAGACCTTAGCATCTGCATCGGCAGATATCTGAAAGCTCCCGACCGAGTTCTGTATTCCTTGATTTGGCCTGTCACAGGACTCGCACCACACATTACAGGACATGTGCATCTAGACAAGCGATAACGATTCGCGATACATGCGTGGGGAAGTATAGGAACATACACCACTCTAGGTGGTGTGTCCTAGACTTGGGGGCATCGTTCGACAGGTAGCGTAATCCCTAGTTGGACTAGGTGACATAAACCCTGAACTCGAGAAGCGTTCAGTAGATAGCGCAAAACTCTAGTTAAACCTAGAAAGCACTTGATAGAAAACCCTAGATTTGATCTAGGTAATAAATAATGAATGTATGCCGGAAGGCAATAGAAAATACAGGAATTGGGATCACGTTATCGTTACTAGATGGGACACTAGATAGGCGGTGCAGAGATATTGTAACCAGTATAACAAGGAAATAGCGAAGCAGCGAAAGTATTAGAGCGTATCCAGTTTATCTTAGCATATCTTGTGACTACCTTGTCTAATCTTGTTGACCCTATCGTCATGGTGTAATCTTGTGTTCAGTTAATTCATGTCGTTTTGTTTTCCTTGTTCACATGCTAGAAGTTACTGAACTTACTCAGGCTTTATGTCTGACTCTGTTTTTCTTTCGTCTTCTTTTCTTCTGTCCCCCCCACCCAAGGTAGTAGAGGAGGGAGTAGTATAGCTCAGGTCAAGTTGGACTGTCACTCTTTCCCAGCTTGAAGATTTGTCGAAGTTTGCTTGGATTCTCTTATCAGATGCTATGGCTGGCTCTTGCTAAAATTTGGGGAAATATAAATGTTGTTTGATGCTTCTTTATTTTGTAAGATAGATGACACTCTGATATTGTAAAGAAATCTTTGTACAAACTATTTTATCAATAAAGCAAAGTTTATTTTCCGCTGTTTAATTTCTGTTTGTCTTGTAATTTATCTGCATCTTTTACCCTAAATGCTCCACAGAACTTAGTGCATTCCCTTTGTGAGTGACACTAACGGATGTGGGGTGTTACAAGTGATGAAAAACCGGAAGGTAAAACTGATGAACAGTGGCAATTTGAACATGAACAGGTATGTGGATTTATTCATCAGTGGGTTGATGATAATGTTTTGAATCATATAAATGATGATGTTCATGGAAGGTCACTATGGGAAAAATTGGAATCCCTTTATGCTAATAAGTCTGGAAATAATAAATTGTACCTAATTAAGCAATTAACGGGCTTGAAATACAATTCAAGCATGTCACTTTCTGATCACCTGAATGATTTTCATGGCATTATTCAGCAATTATCAACTATGGATATAAATTTTGATGATGAAATTCAGGGACTTTTGTTACTTGGCACTCCTCCTGATTCATGGGACACTTTCAGAATGACGCTTTGCAACTCAGCACCAGATGGCAAAGTTACACCGGATATTTCCAACGTTGGTATTTTAAATAAGGAGACGAGGAAGAAATCTCATGGCGTGTCTTCTTCATTCGAGGAAGCATATTTTACTGAAAACAGAGGAAGAACCAAGAGTAAAGCTCCAGTTTCCAAAGACAAAAGCAGAAGCAAATCTCGTGGAAGATACACAAATATGAAGTGTCATTATTGTGATAAATCCGACCACATTAAGAAATATTGCTACAAGTGGAAAAGAGACAACAACGGTGGTAAAGGCATGGAAGATAAGAAGCAAGATAAAAAAGATTGCAATAATGATAATAGAGCTACTACTACAACAAGCGGTGATCTTATCATTGTACATGATGAGAGCTTTGTGAACCTTACTAAATATGAGTCGAGTTGGGTCATTGACAGTGGATCATCACTACATGTGACATCGTGGAACGAATTCTTCACATCTTATACACCTGGTGACTTTGGGGTATTAAAGATTGGTAATAATGGTGTGGCTCAGGTTGTAGGCATTGGAGATGTATGTTTGGTGACCAACATTGGAGCAAAGTTAATGCTTAAAAATGTTAGATATGTTCCAGAAATTCGATTAAACTTGATCTCCACTAGAAAACTCGATGATGATGGCTACTGCAACACTTTTCATGGTGGTCAATGGAAGCTTACTAAAGGAAACATGGTGTCAGCTCGTGGGAAGAAGCACACAAGCTTGTACTTGCTGCAAACCTCAATTCCCATTGATTCTGTAAATGTGGCAAATGATGATCCTGCAAAATTGTGGCATAGAAGACTTGGCCATATAAGTGAAAAAGGGTTAAGCTGTTTGATGAAGAAAAATGCACTACATGATTTGAAGTATGTAAAATTGGACAAATGTCCTCATTGTTTTGCAGGAAAGCATAATCAGGTCTCCTTTAAGAGACATCCTCCTTCAAGAAAATCAGGTTTGCTTGATCTCGTTCATTCTGATGTTTGTGGTCTGTTAAAATTTAAGACCTTTAGTGGTGCGCTTTACTTTGTTACTTTTATTGATGACTATTCAAAGCAATTGTGGACATATGCTTTAAAAACAAAAGATCGGATACTTGATGTTTTTAAGCAGTTTCAAGCCTTAGCTGAAAGGCAATCTGGTAGAAAGCAAAAGTGTTTACGTTCTAACAATGGTGGTGAGTACATCGGTCCACTTGATGAATATTGTAAGGCTCAAGGTATTCGGCATCAGTTTACACCAAAGAAGACTCCACAACTGAATGGTGTAGCAGAGAGAATGAATAGGACTTTGTTAGAGAGAATGAGGTGCATGCTTTTAGAGGCTAAGTTGTCAAAACACTTTTGGGGTGAAGCTTTGTTTACAGCTACACATGTGGTTAATTTATCTCCTTGTTTTACTTTGAATGGTGATGTTCCAGATAAGGTTTGGCTTGGCAAGGAGGTTTCATATAGTCATTTGCGTGTCTTTGGGTGTAAGGCACTTTTTCATGTGCCTAATGATGAAAGATCAAAGCTGGATTCCAAGACTCGCCAATGCATCTTTGTGGGCTATGGTCTTGACATGTTTGGCTATAGGTTTTATGATCCTATAGAGAAGAAATTGATTCGTAGCAAGGATGCACACTTTATTAAAGACCAAACAATTGAAGATATTCAGAAACCACAAGAAACCGCATCTCATAGTGGCTATGATCTAGTTGATTTAGATCTCCCTCCTTTGACTCCTGCAACTCCTGCACCAGCAACAGCTGAGCATGTTCAAGAAAATGACAACAAAGGACATGTACCTAAGGAACATAATCTCCATAATGAAGATGCTGAAATTGATCATCATGCTTCCCTTGAAACTCAAACAACCTTTATAAGGCGATCGACCAGGGATCGACGCCCTTCCACTAGATATCCTTCTTCCGAGTATGTTATCTTAACCGACGGAGGAGGACTTGAGACCTTTAAAGAAGCTATCGACAGCAATGATAAGCAACTTTGGTTGGATGCAATGACGGAAGAGATGATCATGATAACAAAACTTTTGGTCTAGTGAAACTACCAAAGGAAAAGAAGGCTTTGAAGAATCGTTGGGTTTACAAGCTGAAGCAAGATGAAAATGAAAAGACGCTTCAGTACAAAGCAAGACTTATAGTAAAAGGATGCAACCAAAGAAAGGGAATTGACTTTGAAGAGATATTTGCATCGATTGTCAAGATGTCTTCCATCAGAGTTGTTTTAGATCTTGCTGCTAGTTTGAACTTAGAAGTTGAGCAGTTGGATGTGAAGACCGCCTTTCTTCATAGTGACCTTGAAGAAGACATTTACATGGAACATCCAGAGGGCTTCAAAGTTAATGGGAAGGAAGAATATGTGTGAAAATTGAAGAAGAATTTGTATGATCTAAAACAAGCTCCAAGACAATGACATCGCAAACTTGACTCTTTTATGGGGAAGCAAGGCTACAAAAAGACATGTAATGATCATTGTGTTTTCTTGAAGAAATTTGCTAATGATGATTTTATCATTTTTCCACTTTATGTTGATGACATGCTTATTGTAGGGCAAAATGTAGATCGGGTTGCTAGTTTGAAGCAATAGTTGAGAAAGACTTTCTCCATGAAGAAACTTGGTCTAGCGAAGAACATTTTAGGAATGAGAATTATTCGTGATCGCAAGGCTCGAAAATTATGGTTGTCACAAGAAGCATATATTCAGAGAGTGCTTAAAAGGTTTAATATGGAGAAAGCAACGCCATGTGAGTACTCCACTTGCTGTGCATTTTAAGTTGTGCTCTCAACAGTGTCCTTCCACATCAGAAGAGAAGGAGAAGATGGCGCATGTTCCTTATGCTTCCACCATTGACAGTTTGATGTATGCAATAGTTTGCACTTGGCCTGATATTGCTCACGCTGTAGGTTTGGTTAGTAGATTTCTTTCTAATCCAAGTAAAGAGCATTGGAATGCTGTGAAGCGGATTATGAGATACTTACAGAGTACTGCTGATACGAATCTTTGTTTTGGTAGTGACAAGCTTTGTCTCGTTAGTTATTCAGTTTCTGATATGGCAAGTGATATTGACTCGAGAAAATCTACTTTGGGTTATTTGGTCAATTTTGTGGGGGAGCAATGCCTTGACAATTTAGGCTACAAATATGTGTGGCTTTGTCTACCACTGACTCAGAGTTTATTGCAACGAAAGAGGCATGCAAGGAGTTACTGTGGATTAAATGGTTTTTTCGTCAGCTTGGATTTACACAAAAGAGGTATGTGTTGTATTGTGATAGTCAAAGTGCAATCCATCTTGATAAGAATCCCCCTTTTCATGCAAAAGTTGAAGCATATTGATGTGGGATATCATTGGATATGCGATGTTCTTGATTATAAGTTAATTGAGCTTGATAAAATTCATATTGATGACAATGGTTTCGACATGATGACTAAAGCTTTGCCAAAAGACAAATTTGAGACTTGTCGTTCGATGGTCGGAATGGAAACCACCTCCACATAGTCAGAAGGGGAGGTTTGCTGGGAATGGGTCCCTTCCTATGTGTAAAAACTCATATTTAATTAATTAGAGCAATAAGTATTGCTACGTTATTTCGTGCTTTTGTTTGAAATGGTAACTATTTGATTTTTAGTGTGCTTTGCTAATTGAACCTTTATGGGAATTGTAATCTTATTAAATACGGTGATTGAATGGAGATTTCAAGGTGCCTCTTTGGTGGCTATATATGCATCCATTTTTGGCTCTTAGAAATACAAGACAACAATATCAAAACTTTGCCAGCTTCTCCAAGACATTATGGGCTGCTTCTACTACGTTGAGATTGCCCTTTGCTGGCGTGTTTTTGCGAGATCTCACTTTTTTGAGCTTTGTTTCCCGGTGATATTTTTCACTTTTCTCGCTTTTGTTTTGATGTTGTTATTGCTAGCTATTGTTGGATAATTCGTTTATCCACTTTGTGACTTGGATTTGTGTATCACTCTATAATCATAGTAAGAACTTTGGGAGGACCTCCGTCATTGGTCACGTGGTTTTTACTCTTCACATCGAAGAGCTTTTCCACGTTAATATTCGTGTGTTCTTATTTTATATCATCTCTTGTTCTATGGATTATTTGCATTAATCATTGATAATTGTGGTGCATTTTGCTGTGTTTGTCTGTGTCATCATAACAATTCTTTTTCTTACAATTTTTTCTTTCATAACTGACGACGTGTGATTTCAGTTGTTGGATTTGCATTGGCATGCAACAAAAAGGAAATATTATTATATTTGCAATCGACACGCGTAAAACCAAAAGCATATAAACAAGTGAAAAGTCGCCAATATAAGTGAAAACAAACTTATATCTTTTGAAAGAAGAAACCAATACAAACATATATATATATAAATATATAAAATAACACCAATAGATATAGTCTAATATCTTTAACATGTTGTATATATATTAAACATCGTCTAAGTTACAAAAAATTCATTTAATTCTAATAGTCTTACATTTCATATGTGATATAGTAAGTACAAATGACAGCAATGTAAATATTACAAAAATAATAAAATATGAATCATGAAAATCCAAGCTAGCTAATATCGTACAAGCGTGTGGGGAAAAGGGCGAATCGAACAATATGAAAAAACAGTTAGAACATTGTCTATGAATTTGATTTAAAAAAAAAAAGTGCAACCTAATTGGACAAATTGATTAACTACAGTCAGACTTAGCAAACTACAAAACATGCTACCTCTGACCATCATCTTATCTTAATAACATTAAACAACTATCTCGAAAGAAGAAAAAATATTAAAGTACGGAAAGTCTCTAGTGTAAGCAAATCAACATAGTTAATATCTTAACAATGATATTTAAACAGAGTCTTATTATTAAATTAACACCCACTTGGTAAGCAAATCCACCAACCAACCACACAGAACTGCAGAGATAATTGTAAATACGAATTAAATATGTCTCATGTGTTATGAACACCCTTCTTAAGTGTAAATACGTCTTATGACTTAAGTTGTAAAGGGTATTCATACCGCTGTTGAAAATTACAAGAATATCGTTTTGTTATTTAGAAGTAAATATGTCTCGGGGTCACTGAAATTGCTACTTGCTAGACAACGGTGCCCATAAATAAGAGAATGGGATGGAGTTGTAGAATGTAAATCTGAATTGCAGAATTGTATATTGAATTGTATTTCAGAATGTACAAATGGATACTGGAGAGTGTATACTGATTGGGTATTTATACAAGAGATAATGGGCTAAAAGGCTTTGGCCCAAAATGTAAAATAACTATACAAAAGATTAAAACAGTAATGAGATAAGCAGTTGCATTCTTCAATTGTCTTTATACCCCATCTCAATTTAGGATTATCCCGATGTCCGAAACCCTAATTTGTCAAGGTGGAAACGAAAGAAAAAACACCTTGTGATGCTGAAACTTGAGAGATATCGAGCTTCAGACATCAAAAGGGCACTATGTGTGAGGCGCAGCAAGAAGATAGTAGCTTTGTTGAAAGATATTCACTAAAATCCGGACGAACTGGGGTGTCATCTTCCTTGAGGCTTCAGATCAAGTTGTATGCTTCCTTTTATTTTTAATTCATCTCTTAGTCTTGTGAAATTTTTCGATGATAGAGCTATAGTGAGAATATCAGCTTTTTTACGATAGTTTGGTATGTAGTTGACTTGTAAATTCTTTCTTTGTACTTGTTCACGCACGAAGTAGATGTCAATTTCTATATGTTTAGTCTTCACATGTTGAACATGATCTGAAGTTATATAGATTGTATTTTGAGTGTCACACCATATTGTTGGCTTCTTCTTTGTGTGTAGCTTTAATTTTTTTCATGAGTGACTGTAGACATAGGATCTCAACAGTAGCACTTGCCGCACTTCAATATTCTATTTCTATGCTTGACCAAAAAATCGTAGTTTGCTTCTTTGAACACCATGAAATAAGATTATCACCAATGCAGACATAATACCCTGTTAATGATCTTCTGTCATCATTGTTTGCAACCCAATCTGAATCACTATAGGAAGTGATGTTGAGATGATTACTGATCTTTAGCCTTAAGCCATAGTTGATTGTGTGCTTTAAGTATCTGAGGATCCTTTTTACAGCTTTCCAATGCTCGTCAAGAGGATTCTGCAAAAATTGAGATACTTTGTTAATGCTAAATGCAATATCAAGTCATATTATATTTTCATATTGTAATGCACCTTCAACACTTCTATGTTGTTTTATATTAATTATGACTTCTTCCCTGTTTTAAGAGTAATGTTTATTGGATATCATTGGTGTAGGCTGTGGCTTGGCTTCACTCATGTTTGCTCTCATCAGTAATTCATATATATATCCCATTTAATAGAGGTGTATTTCTAAGTCTGATTGCTTTGTTACTTTTATTCTAAGAAAATGTGATATACCCCCAGGTCTTTGATAAAAAACTGTTTGTGTAGGACATCAGTTAGTTGTCTGACTTCATCCTCATTTCTTCATGTAATAACTAAATCATTAACATATATTAGTATCTATATAGTAGATGGATTATTAATTTTAATGAACAGAGAAGAGTCGGATTTTGTTAGGTGTTATCCCATTGAGTTCAGTGTGGCTTTTAATTATTCGAACCACACTTTAGGGCTTGCTCGAGGCCATAAATGAATTTTTCAACTTGCAAACTTGGCTTGAGACCTTTGTGAACCCCTGTGGTTGCTGCATGTAGATTTCTTGTTGTAAGATACCATTCAAAAATGCATTATTAACAACCAGATGCTTCATTTTACATCTGTTGTTTAGAACAATTGTAAATATGAGTCTGATTGTGTGAGGTTTTACAACCTAGCAAAAAGTATCACTGAAGTCAAAACCATATTCTTGTGTAAATCCTTTAGCTACAAATCTGGCTTTATGCCTACTTATAGATCCGTTTGGAATTTTCTTTAGTTTATAATTCCACTTACAACCAATTATGGTTTTGTTGCTTGGAGGATCTACAAGTTCCCATATGTTGTTCTTGATGAGGGCATAGCATTCCTCTTTCATGGCAGCTCTCCAATTTTCATCCTTCACAATTTGTCTGTAATCCATTGCTTCATCTTGATTAATAGTGACAGTGTAAATTTTTGGCTTAAAGATGCCACTTTTGGCTCCAGTAATCATGGGATGACCAATTTGGTCGTGTGGAGAGTTAAGTGATGAGTTCCTCTGTTCAGGCTAATTTGCATTGTAATTTGAATTTCTTCCCTCATTGGTGTCTGAATTTTGATTATCATTGTGGCCTTCAACACTCTTATTTTCCATTTCTTTGATATAGGTTGCTGAAGGCATGGTTGGATGACTTTGTTTGATACTGGCTTCGCTCATCAGTTGCATGTTGATGATAATTCTGAGTATTAACACCCTCAGTGCCACTAGATCTCTCCCATCATTGATAATTGGCAGATGAGGCATAACCACTTTTGGGTTATTGACTTTCTTTGAGGTTTTCATTCCATGGTTCTTATATGGAAAGACATTCTCATCAAAAATAATATGTCTACATATATAAATCTTACCATTAGTGTCAGTGCACTTGTACCCCTTTTGATGGGTACAATAACCTATAAAGGTACATGGTTTTGACATGTAATCAAGTTTGTTTAAGTTGAATGGCCTTAACTGTGGGGAACATAGGCAGCCAAATGTTTTTAGGCAACTGTAGTTTGGTTTAACAGTATATAGTTTTTCTAATGGCCTTATTCCACTTAAAATTTTGGTTGGCATCCTGTTTATTAAGAAAACGGTTGAATTAAAAGCTTTAAACCAAAATTTTAAGGGTAGTGAAACTTGAGCTAATAGTGTGAAATCGGTTTCTACTACATGTCTATGTTCCATTTCAACCAAACTATTTTGCCCAGAAGTGTATGGCCATGTGGCTCTATGAATTATACCTCTTTTTTGAAAAAAATCACTGAGAGGTTTAAATTCAGTTTCCCTGTTAGACTGAATGGTTTTAACTATGCTACTAAATTGATTTTCAATCATTTTAATAAAGTTCACCATAGTGGTATAAGTATCAGACTTAGATTTTAATAGATATAGCCAAGTATACCTAGTACTAGCATCAACAAATGATATATAGTACTTGTATCCAAAATCAAAATTTATTGGGGTAGGACCCCATAGATCAATAGCAATTAGATCAAATGGTTTGGTGTGATGTGTTGTAGAATCAGCAAACGGTAATTTATGACTTTTGCCCATTTGGCAATATGTGTAAACATACGGTAAATTGACACATCAAAAGATATCTTATTATCAAGAAGAATTTTCTTTACAGTGTTAACACTAGGGTGACCTAATTTGTAATGCTACAAATCAAAGAAAGATTTCTTATCAATTGTATTATTTATTATAGACAGATTGCAACATGAATGAACTTTTGCAGCATTACTACAATTATTGAAATTGAACTTATAAAGTCCCTTTACTGCATCACCCTGCAAAAGTATATCTTTAGTTAGTATGTCTCTAACTAAACAATATTGAGGAAAGAATTAAAGGTAAATGTTGTTGTCCTTAGCAAACTGAGAGACACTTATCAAATTCTTCTTGATTTTGGGTACCCTTAATTAACTATGCAAAAACAATTGCCTTTTACCCTTAAAGTAACCTTTACCAATATATGATATGTTAATGCACTTATCATTCCCCATTAAAATTGACTGGTTACCCTTGTACCCTATGTTGTCGAGATTGAGGTTTTCCAGATTGTTTGTTATACGGTTGGTAGATCCAGAGTCTGGATACCATCTTTCATCATTGATATGATCAATTCTTGCACTTTTATTCTGGTTTCTTGCTGATTCGGATGAAACAACAACATCATTTTGTGCTTGAGCCAGATACGCAGTGGGATTTGATCCTCTCTGATTATATGGATTTTGGTTCACTATAAAATTTGCATTGAACCTGTAAAACCGTCTTTGTGTTATGTACTCAATCTTCTCACATATTTGCCATTTTGACTTGTTACTATTGTTCTATCTGCCTCAACCCCTTCCTCTAGTTGGTGGACCCCGTCTTCAAAAGGTTTGATTTGTCTTGTCATTTTGACTTTTGACTTTTGACTTTGTTACTGCTAGATGCATAGCTCATACTTTAATCGCTTTCTTGCTTTCTAATCTAGCTTCATGAGATAAAAGAATTGCATGAACATCATACATAAATGAAAATTCTTTCTGAGATACAGTTATAGCTTCTATAGCTTCATATTTATCACTTAGACCATTTAAGATAACAAGAATCTGCTCGAATTCTGGTAGTTTGTAACCTGCTGCATCTTGCATATCACAGATTGATTTAATCTTTCTTAAGTACTCCCTCATAGTTATATTATCTTTCTTGATCTTTTGAAGTTGTATCTTGTGAAACATTACTTTAGCATAGGACTGATTAATGTAAGTTTTTTTTCTAGTTTGCCAAATATCATTGGCTGACTTGCAACCTATAACTTTTGGTAAAAGACCTTAACCAATAGAGGATGGAATCCAAGAACTAGTCAATCTGTCCTGCCTATAGAATTTTTTGTACTCTTCATTGGATATGATATTGTTTGTTTGATCAATGATGAAATTGGTGGAATAGCAGTGGTTCACATTATAAAAACTTCAAGTCCATACCATTATATGGCTGTTTCGATCTGTAGCTTCCACAGAAAGTAGTTGTTTTCATTTATTTGAACTGTTAATAATTGCGATTTGGGACTAATAATGGTTTTTATCTAGTTAATTGCAGTGCTACCTATGCTTGTGGAGCCAACAGAGGGATCAAAAGTTGCAGAAGTATGGTTTTTGTTGGCAATGACACTTATACAGGAAGAAGAACATGTAGGATGATCAAGAAATGCTGATTAAAGATGAAAGAAGACTGCAACGACTTGACTGCTGTAATCAAAGATTTGGAGATGATGAAAACTACTCTGATTTGAATCTCTGATATGGCACAGATGAGCTTTGCTGATTTCTTGTAATCTTTGAATGGTTTTCGTGATGAATCTTGCGAAATTGTTGATCACCAATTAAGTTGCAGCCACGAATATGCACTGGCGTGGCACTTGTGATAGAAGCAGCCATGTAGAGTTTTGTTACGACAAGGCACAGAGAAAGTGATCGACAATCCTTCTCCGATGATGAATCTTTGCCGAGGAGAAGGGATTAACTCAAACAATGAGATATAACTGATGAGGTGATTAGAAAACCCAATTCAGGATCAAGAATGTCATTACGTGATGAAGACAACTTTTGTACCAAATTAGAGAATAGGATATAAAGTTGCAGAAATGTAAATCTGAATTTCAGAACTATATATTGAATTGTATTTCAGAATGTACATATCGATATTGGAGAGTGTATACTCATTGGGTGTTTATACAGGAGATAATTAGCTAAAAGGCTTTGGCCCGAAATGTAAAATAACTGTACAAAAGGTTAAAACGGTATGAGATAAGCAGCCGCATTCTTCATTTGTCTTACACAATAATATATCCTAAACCATATAAATACAATCCAAAATAATAAGCAAAATAAGAGTCTTATTAGCATGACAAATATGATATTCTTTAGCACGAAAAGGTGCTCAGGTAAACAAACATATCATTTCATATTCTATTACAACATCACTTGTACGTTCAACATGAAGACTGTAGTTGTTCATTGATATGCTTTTTTGCATTTTTCTCTTCTTTCACTTGCATTGGGTTTTGCTTCATTTTTCAAAACTCATCCCAATTTTCTTGAATAATTGTTGATGAATACATTTTCATCCTTCATCATTACGTATTTCCTAAATGTATCGATCATTCTTGAAAAAATGTCTTTTGTATTTGATTCTAGTGCATAAAATATCCGCCAAATTAAGAATTGCTTATGTTAAAAAGAAATTATTGACCAAATTTTTGGAAAAAGCTATCACAGTTCAACGAATTGAAGCCCAATGTCAAAAGGCTCACAAATCAGCATCGACCGACCACAACGGACGACCTCTACTTCAGAAAGCCCGAACAAGATTTGACCCGAGCCGGTCTTCCTTCGAGCAGTGGCATTTCATACCTCTACATAATCGTTCTCCCAAACAGACTAAGTCAACCATTCCATTAAAGATCGGATCGATCGGATATCTTTGGATCTACGAGGAAATATCCAAGTGAGGCATTCATTGCTTAACCCAATTCTCAAGGCATTAAATGCGGTCAAACACTACCGGCAAAGCTCTACTTTTGATACACCTCATATCGAGTGTCACGTAAGTCACAATTCCCGAGGATACTATTAATCAGTAGTAAACCGGGTCCTACCACCGCAACTATTCCAAAGGATCGAGCTCCACGTGTCCGGGCTCCACAAGAGAGGCAGGCCACGTTGCATCTCACTCAGCCCGCTTTTTCACCTATAAATACCTCCATGTCCAGAATGGAAAAGGACTTTAGCTTCTTTTGGGAACTTCCTCTCTCAAGTTAAAGTTCCACGACCAACTCCAAAAATAGCCAACTCTTTCTCTGAAACACAACGATTTTGTGTTCATTTCCTACTTTCTCCAAAAAAGCAAACAGATTGTACTTGTAATCAAAAGAAAAGCAATATATAAAGTGGACGTAGGCACCGATTTGCCGAACCACTATAAAATTTCTACGCGTGTTCTCATTTTTTTGGGTACTTTGTGATTGTTATTCGTGTAATCTACGCACGATTGGGGGTTGACTATCGCTAGTGACCAACTTTTGACGTCAACACCTTGGCGTGCCAGGAAGGGGGAAAGACGCGCTTAGACATACCCTACGACCTTTGACCGCCTTCACCTAAGCCGGCCATGGAAAACAAGCGGAAGAAGGATGTTTCAACTTCTCATTTTTTACCTACCGGTGCAGCAAAAACAGCAGCAGCGGAGGTAAGCCATGAGGCTTTCTCCCACGAAGGCGCGTCCTAATACCTCACCACGGACGACGTGAATAAACTATCGTCCGAGTTCAGAAATCAGATGGCATCTCAGGGTGAACTTCACAAACATCAGCAGGAGGTGATGAACAGCCTCCTCGCTCAGTTGAAAAAAGGACCTCGCATTCCAGTATCATTTCCTCTACCGGACGAGGTTGGGGCAACAACTTATCTTTAGTCTATGGAAATCCAAGCCCCAGATTGGTACACACCTTTGCTTCCTCCTGGCTCAACTTCACTTCCCGATCGGTCACAGCCAAGGGCATCACTCATAGCCTAAAGTAGAGCTTTGGTTGCTGCAGAATCTTAGGTCTACCCTAACTGGGTCCAGCACCAGTCGACCAACCTACCTCCAGTCTAGGAAAAAACACAACTCCCTGGACAACTAGCTCCAGAACAAGCCCAATCAGTGGGTCGGCCAGAACCAGGAATGTTGTTACACCCAGGTCGGCCCAGCGTCTTACTGCAAACCCATATTATGTTACCTCTCCTTCAACGAAGAGATGGTGACAGTAACCCTCCGAGCCACCAAGACCACTCTACCATACCGGTCCAGGTGTGACGGAGGGAAACATTATCGTAAACCATTCTTACTTACTCTGAGCAGGGGCAATCCCGAATTCCAAACAGGTACCACTCACCTGAGCCCATTACTCCCAACATGGACAGGTATGGTTCAGTCCAATAACAACCGAGCAATCCCAGTAGTGTTTGAACCGGGCCCCGAGACTGTGATGGACCCTTTCCCTCACCTTCACTCAACTCTTATAGGTCGAGCCCAACCAACGGCCACCCTTCCGAGCATGCTTTCGGCGGACCCTAGTCCTGGGATTCCCCCCAATGCAGAGCTGGATTTGTGGCAACGACTCATCAGAAGCCATCTTGCAAGCATTATCAGATGCTTCACCCGGGACACTTTATCTCAACAGGATATAGATCATATCCACTGCAGCCCATTCATTAAGGAAATTAGAAACCCCCGAAATACCCCGGACTTCAAGTTTCCATCCATTGATCCCTACAATGGTCGGACCGACCCAACCATTCACCTCACGTGATACATGCGCCACATGGAAAGTATCGACTAACGTTATGGCCAAGTGCTTCCCTCTCTTCCTAATGGACATAGCCGACATGTGGTTTCGACAGTTAACAACTGGATTGATCAGCAGTTGGAACATGTTAGTCCTCTGCTGCATCGAGCAGTTCAGAGTTCACATTTCCCTACCGAAGAGCATCGTGTTCCTTGCCTCCATCAAGAAGTGACCCGACAAGACCCTTCGGTCCTTCCTCAAAAGATTCAACATGGTCGTAGCATCAGTCGATTGACCCGAGCCATCGATGGTGCTTATGGCCGTCATAGCAGGTTTTCAAAACCGATTGGAGTTCAGGATCTCTTAAATCAGAGACCCTCCCAAGGATATTTAAGATTTCTATGTCGAGGATGAGCGATTCCTCCGACAAGAAGACGCCAGCATTGAGATGGAGATGCTCGAGGTGCTTGCCACCAAAGATGGAGGCCCATCCAAGACCAGTGCCTAGAATAAAGGAAAGGGATAGGGCTCGGAAAATAATGATAATAACGTACAACTCCGAAGAGAGAACAAGTACGACCAATACACCGAGCTCGACTCCTAGTTTCTCGACATCTACCTTGACGTACGAGGATCTCTGCCCTTCCTAAAACCTCCTCGAAGAGAGATGACCCAAAAAGAGCTCGACCCTGAGAAGCACTGCGTGTTCCACAACATGGCAGGTCATAGGACTAGTGAATGCAGGCATTTGCGCGATCTCATCGAGGATAGGGTTATACACGGAGAACTAACCGAATACGTCAAGAAGCCCGCACCAACCATGTTGCCACAACCATCCGTCCAAGCTCCTCAGGCTAGTCCTTGAGCTCCTAGAAATAGAAAGGAGCCTGAGCCCAGTAATCGTGGCATCATCATCAATTAATAAGATTTACATTTCTTCTTTCAAATGTATTTTCATTTATTTCAATAATATGGGTATGTTGATGTACACATGTACGGGGTTAAGATTTAGCACCTAGGCGTGCTCTGGATTCAGCTATCGCCCACATAGAATTTATTTTCATTTCATTGTAATAGCTCTTTAGCAGCAATAAACTTTCTTTTTCAAGCAAAGATTGTGTTTGAACGATTTAAGTCGAGCATGGCTGACATTCGCCGACCCTTACATGGTCAGTGTTAGGCACCGTTACTAAGATACGGTCGATACCTGCCACCATATCAAACCAATTCCACAAGCCGAGTATGGTTATATTTCCATGAGTCGAGTATGGATGATACTCTCCCATTCTCTAAGCCGGCTGTACTCTCCACTCGTCAAACTTCACAAATACCCATCACCACATACAACTGACTCCATTAGCCGAGTATAGATAAGCTTATATAAGCCGAGCATGGTTAACACTTGCTAAAGCCGAGTATGGGTTATACTTACCACCTCCATAAGACGAGTATGGATAATGCTCGCCACTTCCATAAGCTGAGTATGGATAACACTCGCCAACAACGTTAGCCCAGTATGGATAATACTCGCCACCTCTCTAAGCCAAGTGTTATTATTGCTCGCCAACTCTTTAAAGCCGAGTATGGTTGATACTCTCCTAGCCATATTTAAACCAAGAATGACTTACATTGTCCTTGCAGGCATTGGATATTACTACAAGGACTACTTTTGTGGTACTCTCAGCCTTATTACGAGCTGCACCGATCGTCGGATTTCTGGCCCTAATACAACTATCAGAATCGTCGGGTTTCTGGCCTTAATATGGTTCGACGCAACCATAGCTTCCCACGCATTAAGCTTCGACGCAATATTCAGAACACACCTCCTTTACCAAGAAATATGTATTATGAGGGGCAAAGTGCTAACCAACTTTTTGGCAAAAGCTATCACAGTTCAACGAATCGATGCCCAATGTCAAAAGGCTCACAAATCAGCATCGACCGACCCCAACGGACGACCTCAACTTCAGAAAGCCCAAACAAGATTTGGCCTGAGCCGATCTTCCTTCGAGCAGTGGCATTTCATACCCTGACATAATCGCTCTCCCAGACCGACCGAGTTAACCATTCCCTTAAAGATCGGATCGATCAAATATCTTTGGATCTATGTAGAGATATATAAGTGAGTCATTCATTGCTTAGCCCGATTCTCAAGACATTAAAGGCGGTCAAACACTTTCGGCTAAAGCACCTCATCTTGAGTGCCACGCAAGCCATAGTTCTCGAGGATACTATTAATCAGCAGTATACCGGGTCCCACCGCCGCAACTGTTCCAAAGGATCAAGCTCCACGTGTCCGAGCTCCACAAAAAAGGCAGGCCATGTTGCATCTCACTCAGCCCACTTTTTCACATATAAACACCTCTATGCCCAGAGTGGAAAAGGACTTCGACTTCTTTTGGGAACTTCCACTCTAAAGTTAAAATTTCACGGCCAACTCCAAAAATAGCCAGCTCTTTCTCTGAAGCACAACGATTTTGTGCTCATCTCCTGCTTTCTCCAAAAAAGCAAACAGATTGTACTTGTAATCAAAAGCAAAGCAATATATAAAGTGGACATAGGCACTGATTTTGCCGAACCACTATAAAAATTCTATGCGTGTTCCCTTTTTTTGTACTCAGTGATTGATATTCGTGTGTTCTACGCACGATTGGGGTTTGACTGTCACTACTGACCAACTTTTGACGTCAACAGAAATGATGTAGCAAAATATAATCATAAGCAAATTGAAAATGACACGAATCGATTTTAAGTTACCAGCATTTCATCTCAAACATCATCCTTATATTTTTTTGGGTACTTTATCCCAACTTTCATATGAAGGAACATGAATTCGTGTAATCTACCAACTCGACTAGTTATTTTTCCATCATTTTTTGAAATGTGAATACCATATGCATTTATTTTAACTTTCTCCGATTGTGTAGGATGATTGTGCAATTATATGGGTTGATGCTTTTGTAGTTTTTGACTTTGTGTTAACTACAGCTCTGTTAATTGCAGCCTTGTAAACTACATCCTTATTCCTTATTTCATCATAATGAGATAATCCAAAGATTGATGAATGATGGTTAAGTCGAAAAGGGGTTGTGAACAAGGTTGCAACACATGGCCCCTTCAGGAAAACAGCACCAACTCAGCAAAATTGAAAACCGGGGGACCTTCAACCTTAATGAAAAGAGAAAGCCATGAATTAAGAATGTTACACTTGGAAACGCAGATTGATACCACTAGAAAATTCATTGAAGCCGACTTGGTTCGAAGTCCTCAAAAGTAGAACCCTATGAAGCAGAATCAAGAGCGACAACGCTAGGGTTTAATAGCCAAAGTAAACCCTCATTGAATCAACAGGGCAGTACAGTTTTGTAAAGAAGCAATTATATATTAAGAAAGGTAGCCAATTCAAAAGAAAATGAATGCCTAATGCTGCCAAAAGATAAAAATTCACAGGGAATCTCTTTCTCTAGGAAGACAATGATAATTGAAGCTTAGTCTAACATAAAGGCGCCACATCTCATATATGACGGAACTATAGATCCCGAAGAGCACCTTGCTGCCTTTGAGAGTTACATGGATTTTCATAATGCCTCAGGAACTGTTCGATGTTGAATTTTCTTGTTAACACTACGAGGAGCAGCCGCTAAATGGTATCACCGATATCAAGGAAAAACCATCTAATCTTCGGAACATTTTTCTTATGAGTTCTGTACGCAATTTTACGGCTATAAGAATCCAATTGTGGACTACACTGCCATTATAAGTATAAAAGACAAGAAGTGTCTTTAGCTAATTACCTGAAACAATTTAATGTTGAAGCTTCGATGGCAGGGGATATGAGCAACTATGATAAACTTGTCGATGTCCATTCAAAGCTAATTGGGAATATTCCTTTGTGGAAAGAGATGACACGCATGGGTGCTAAGACCAACAAGAATTCTACCACCGAGCATTCAAATTCATTCGCATCCAGGAATTGTATCATTCAAGAAAAAGACTCTATCACTATGAAGAAGATGAGGAATCTCACCCTGATTTGGAACCTCAAGACAGGAAGCTCGGACTTTATATAGATCAGAAAAAGCTAAAGTGGGAAGGACCTAGCACTAATCCCGTAGCTGTAAGCAAACCCATCTCATATGTATATTCTGTAATGAAGGAGAGAGTCAACTTCCCAACAACTTTCAGAGCAAAAAAATATTTACAACTGATCAAGGGAGGGAAGTAATGCGAATATCATCAGATGAATGGACACGGAACAGACAAATGCAAGGTTCCAGAGGGTATAATACGACTCATCCAGGAAGTACACCTATAAGATTTCATCGAAAATAAACCGAGAACAACCCAACGACCGCTTGATCACAAGATAGATGCCCTAGCATGGGAAACTGCTTCTATGCCTACCTATCTCAAATCCAGGTTTGCTAACTTTTATAGTGATGGTACTGGGCTCGGAGGTAAGCAAGAAGCCTTTGGATCTGAAACTTCTAACTCTACTCATGGAAATTATTACAATATTGCGAATCAAGGGACCATTACTCTAGTAAACGTCCTGAGTCTCGTACTTATCGCAGTTGCCAAACTCCGGGGCATGTAGCACTATCATGCCCCGCCTTTTGGAAAGGTGGCTAGGTGTTGGATAAGCCCCCAGTGACACTTCGGATCCGAGTAATTATTAGCCTATTAATTGCTAAGTTTAACAGACATCTTTTACTTGTTTATGGATGTTTTGCATGATTCATATTTAGGTGACCTTATTATAAATTGTGAGCTTAGTTGTTAGTTCTGTAATACTAAGTTTAGTATAAGATCTTGCCTAGGTAAACTTTGGACCTAATCTCCTTTCTTTTAGTAAGAAGGGACTAAGAGTAGTATTTGATTCAATAGAGTAGTTAGCTCAGCGAGTCTAGGGCGGGTGGAAATATTCACCATCGAGTGTCGTATGATAGTTGTGTTATTTTGCCTTTGATTGAAACAAGGAACACCATGACATCGAGGGAATTTCTAAACACCTCGACGTGATGAGTTCAAGCGCAATAGTTTTTGTTTCGTGTTTAACAATGGACTTTGTATTTGATTCATAAGTTCTCAAGTTAAGCAGTTATGCGAAATCTGGTTGAATTCGCCTACCTACTAGCTTAATATGGTCACACTTTACCTAAATAACCATTGATGGTCATTAGGGGTTTGAACATCTATGAAACTTTGTTCCTGCTTTAAGTATTTATGGTTTACACTACACGAGCTGTGAGCTTATCACTACGCGAGTTATGTGCTCATCACTACGTGAGTTGTGTGCTCAGGACTATAATTAACCTCTACTCTAAAGATGAGTATGTTCTACCTTTTCTCTAAAGATGAGCACATTCCACCCCTACTTGCATCTTATCCAGCAGAAGGAAGAAAAGCACATACATCCTCTGCTCACATTTTATCCCGCAGAAGGAAATGAAAGCTCAAAGGGAGCACTCTAAGCAGGTACAATCTCAACTTAAAGAAAAAAAATGAAATGGCAAATCAAGGCCCAAAGAAGTGAGTCATTAAATCAAGTCAAAGTACAAAGGAGTGGCTCATCAAGTCAAATCAAAGCCCAAAGCTATGGCTTATCAAATTAAATCAAAGCTCAAAGGAAGGGCTCACAAATCAGTAAAAATCCCAGGAAGTGGCTCGCAAGTTTGAAAAGGCGACAAGAAAAAAATAGCCGAATCTAGGTTTGGTTCGGGACTTTTATTATTGCCAGATATGGGTCTATGGTCTTCCAATAAATACCCGAATCTGGGTTTTGTTAGGGACTTCTATTATTGTCAGAAGTGGATTTCTGGTCTTCTAATTAAAATACCCGAATCTGGGTTTGGCTCGGGACTTCTATTATTGCCAGAAGTGGATTTCTGGTTTTCTATTAAATACCCGAATCTAGGCTTTGTTCGGGACTTTTATTATTGTCAGACATGGGTCTCTGGTCTTCCATTAAATACTCAAATCTGGGTTTTGTTTGAGACTTCTATTATTGCAAGAGCTAGATTTCTGGTCTTCTAATTAAAATACCTGGATCTGTGTTTGGTTCGGGATTATTGTCAGAAGTTGATTTCTGGTCTTTTATTAAATACCTGTATCTGGGTTTGGTTTGGGACTTTTATTATTGTCAGATATGGGTCTCTAGTCATCCATTAAATATCTAAATCTGGGTTTTGTTCGGGACTTCTATTATTGCCAGAAGTTGATTTCTGGTCTTCTATTACCCTAATTTGGGTTTGATTCAAGACTTCAATTATTGCCAGAAGTGGACTTCTTGTCTTTTGACACAAATACCCAAATCTGGGTTTTATTAGGGACTTCTATTATTGCTAGAAGTGGATTTATGGTCTTTTATTAAAATAACGGAATCTGGTTTTTGTTCGAGTTTTCTATTATTGCCAAACATTGATTTCTAGTTTTCTATTAAAAATACGAATCTGGGTTTCGGTTCGGGACTTTTGTTATCAAAAGATATGAATTTCTGATCTCATATTGCAAATGCTCGAATATAGGTCTCAAAGCTTTGACCTACGGAT
Organism: Allium sativum; assembly: GCA_030737875.1. Taxonomy (NCBI): domain Eukaryota; kingdom Viridiplantae; phylum Streptophyta; class Magnoliopsida; order Asparagales; family Amaryllidaceae; genus Allium; species Allium sativum. Next base: position 326,601,502 of record CM060918.1, read on the forward strand.
TTTCATGGGAGGATTTCTAGACTTCTACTTTAATACCCTAATTTGGGTCTTGAGACTATAAAATTATTTTCTAAGGAATGAGTTTCTAGAATTCTAATGCATAAACTCAAATCAGAGTTTTGAAACTTTTCCTCATATTGCAGACAGATATTCTGGACTTATATAGTACTTTTAGAAATGAATTCTTATATTTTCCTTGTCTTAATACCTGAATCAGGGTTTTGAACTTTCCATTCTTATTTTTAGAGTAGGGTTTCTAGATTCCTATTATCATGCCCAAGCAAGGGGTCAAGCCTACTAGCTTGTTTCCAAAAGAGAATTTCTTAATTGGTACTCGGGTTGGTACCTCAAGCCTTCTATTTGAAACCTTGCAACAAAAGCTACATCTCCTCAACACTTCACACATGGAGGTTCTCTAAACTTACATTATGCACGATTTCTATTCAAATACAAATGGTTATATCACTTTATTGCAAGCTCGTATATTACTTGGTTATAATTTAGACAGTGTCTCATATAAGTTGTGCAAGTTATCATACACATCCAACAAGATTGACACAAAAAATGTTATGTGCTAAGCTTTATACAGAATAATGCAGTAAAACCCTAGATGAGGATATTCAAAACACAAACAAAAATCATGCACCAAGCAGAATCTGCATAATTTGCAGACTTATTCCTAAAGCCATTTCATAAGTAATAAAAGAGTTAGATGTTTATGCTATCTTTATATTATTTACTATGCAAACTTGGTCAAAACAACACTTGACACAATGTCGACGAAACATTAAACATTATGTAAGAGACTAACACAAGAAATATTAGTTGTTATATTTTACACAGAAAAAGGGTGAAGGAAGTTCGCATAAAGATCAAAGTAATTTCTTTGGGATCTCCATTATTCCCAGTAGAGGAATCCTGATATCCTATTATTAAATACCTGAATCGGGGCTTCAGGATTTTTGTTATCTTCAATAGTGGATTTACTCAAATTAAAATTTCAAATTTACTATATCTGTTAAAGAAAAATGTCCTAAACCTATGAATTCTCATTATAAAGCCCACATGAAAACATTATCAGGTTCACGTGTTTTGTAATTAAACTCATAAAAGTCCATAATATGAGGTTTAAACTCCAATACTGCCAGTAGGGAAGACCTAGTATTCCTTTTTGTACCATTATCTTGAGTTATGCAAAACAAACAAAAGAAAGTTTCTATGATAACCCTTGAGTTACAGGAAAACTGTACAGGAATCATTGGATTTTCAACCTAAAGAACAAAAGCATCTTATACTACGGGGGCTAAATGTTAACACCAAATTTTCATTGACCTAATAAATGGGAGCGGAAGTTCCAAGATTAGAAGACAACACTGAGAGCAGGTGGCTTGAGGCAGTAAGACCGAAACCAGAAAGGAAAGGTCAGAAAGATTGACACCAAAGTAAGAGCTGTGGAAGAGCCAAAGCCTGAACCAATGGCAAATGATTCAAAGGAAGAAGCCAACAAAGTCAGCATTGATAGTAGGAAAAATAATAGCAACGATACTGAAGTAGCAGGGAGAAAAGGGAATGAAGATATTGTATCGAGACCAACATGCAATGAGCAGTTGGCTTGATGTCGATACCAATACAAGAAGTCAAGTGTATAACATCGACACCAGATAAGAGATCAAATTGAAACATGAGACCAACAATAAAATAAAAACATAGGAAGCGTCAAAGCCAACATCGATAGTTCAAAAAGAAATCAATAAAGCCGAAATCGATACAAGAAGATAGTGAGAAAGCCAGCTGGGTTAGCACTAAAGAAAAAACTTGAAAGGAGCATAATAGTTATCAGAATATAGAGAAATAACCCATGAAGTCTACACCGATAGTTGGGGAATTATAAGGAATAGAAGTAGCAATACCAAAAGAGAAAGAAGAGGGGAGAGCGAAGGCGTGGTGTCGACACCAACGTGCGAAGAGGAATTAGCTTGGTGTCGACACCAAAATAAGGAAGCAATGTTATGAACCCGACATTTGAAGAGCCGACATCAAAAAGTGAGCCAAAGTAATAACAACACCAAATGACAAAGGCGATACCGAAGTCATAAAGAAATAGACACGAGACCAAAGATTTATAGGTTAAGATGTGGGTTCGATATCCCAAGTAAAGACAACAAAAACGAAGCCGAATGCTAAAACCATCATCGTGAGGCTGATACCCCGATACCTTAAAAGGAAGGCATGATACCAAAACATAACTCCCAAAGGAAAAGTAAAGAGCTAGAAATAAAATATGATAGAACAATAGAAAGTTATCAATACCAACAACCTGATGTCGATACTGATGCTCAAGGTCGACACTCAACAATGAAGATGGAATCAAGTACTAAAAGGCAGTAATCAATGGAGGAAAAAGCCAAATACAAAGAGAAGAAAGTACCTAAAACCAATACCAAAGCCTTTATCTAGTATAGACGCCAAAGCATTTATGTAGCACTAGTACTGAAGCATCTGTAACCCCGGAATCTAAATCAGGAAGCATAAAAGCAAGTCGACACCGAAACCCAAGAACTTTTGACAGCAGGGAAACGTTAAGAAAATTTCTATCGAAGCTAGAAACGGCAAAGGAAAGCCGGTATAGAAGCCACGACACAAATACAAAGGGTTGCTACTAGAAACTGTTGAAGCAAATAGCGGAAGCGGGGCCAAAAGCTTCCACCAAACTACTGCTAAAGTGGACCCAGATTGTTTATAAATAAGACCCTAGAGGTCTCATTTCGGGGGATCCAAATTCATTTTCCTAATTCTAAAGTCTTGTATTCATTTCTAAGTGCCTAAACTCTAATTTGGAAATCAAATTGGGGATTACCATGTAACCTCCTCCATAATAAAATCATCTAAGCCCTTAATGTGAACGTAGGTTCAATCCAAACCGAACCACTATAAATTGTTGTGTTCTTATTATTTTCGCATATTATACTGTATTCTACTATGCTTCTGGATGACTGCATAACCCAATCCAGCATTCCAAGCAATGACCGAAATAACCCTTCCTATGTCGTTTAGCTTTCCACTTCTGACGAATTTACGAAACCCCTATCCCAAGGTAAATGTTGGTCCTTGAGTCTCGTAAGCGTGATACTCACCTATTGAAGGAATAGTAACTAATCTTCGGGTTTAAGACCTTGATATCTAGGAAACAGTAAACTAATTCAAGCTTATAGGAACCAAACAAACCTTAGGTTTCCCTAGGACCACAACTAAATCCCCTTATTCTGGTGTTGACAAAATATATCGTTAACATATATAAATTAGAAGACTATGAAAATATGACTTAACAAATTTTATTATTAGATGTAATTACTTCCATATTATTACTTCTGCATAATCTATCTCAATTAGCAAGACACCACACAAGGGAGACAATACACAAAGCAAGATATGCATCAATATAATTACTTCCATCACAAATAAGAAATTGCAATTTTATACTTCATTGTTATTTATATATAGTGGAATAATAGAACAGTTTATTACTTGAATCCACATTATAACAAATGAGTAGAAAATGAACCTGGTTAACACACTCTAATTTCTGTCTTGCTATCTCATATATGATATGTCATTAATGCATATTTTAAACAATCTAAGCTCCATATGAATTAGAAGATTACGGAATATAACTAAACAAATTTTATTATTACTTATAATTATTTCAATATTATTACTTCCGCATAATCTAATCTCAATTAGCAAAACACAACACAAGGGAGACAAGACATAAAGCATGATACCCATCAATATAATTACTTCCATCACTAATAAATAATTTTATACTTCATCGTTATTTATAGATAGTGGAATAATAGAACAGATTATTACTAGAGTCCATATTAGAAAAATGAGCAAGAAAACAAATTTGGTTAATACACTCTAATTTCTAAATTCAATGGAATATTAGAAGCACGTTCTAGTATTCGTTGAACAGTTCATTCACTGTAGCTTTTAAGCTAAGAACTGTAAAATCCCTCATCTCCGTTTACGTAGATATCGTCCCCAATCAGCCTCTCACGTAAGAGTGGGGTTTGTTTCTCAAAAGATCTTAACACTATTCGGAGAAAGGGCTTTACTATTTAAGTTCCCACTTCATACCTGTATTCCACGATGTGGGATTACTAAATATTAACTCCATTCTAAACCAAGGGTATTACACTTTCGTCTTCTTCAGAGCCCAACATCCTCATTGGCTCATCATCTCTCACCACTAGACGTTGTGGTCGATGTGTGAGCCACAATTCCAGCTGGGAATTGGTTGTGATACTGCTATAACAGCTCTCACCTCCATTCGCATAGATATTGTCCCCAACTTAGCCTCCCGTGTAGAAATGTGGTTTTGTTTCTCAAAAGGCCTCGATACTATTAGAAGTATGAACTTCACTATTTAAGTTACCACTTCATATTCATATTTAGCAGGACTACTAACTCCATTCTAAACAAAAGGGTGTCACAAAAACATTTTAACATTCATGTTTCTGTATTTCTATTTATTTCTCTGTTTTGTTTATTTGTCATTGCATATAATTTAACAAACACACAAATGCATTAAGCATAAGGACACGCCTGAAAAATATACTACATTGTAGTCATCAACTCATCATTGTACATTAAGCATAAGAGCATCTCCAATAAAGGGTTGATTTAGCCTCTTAATCATGAATTGAGCCCATTTTGTGTCCTAATGGGTATTCTTCCCTTGAATATTCAAGGGGAAATTATGGGGCCAATTCTGAATCTTGAATTGGTCCCGTGTGCCAATTTTATCGGCGTGTCACGTAGCGAGCCGATTTTCTCGGCATGCGCCGAAATCAGTTCGTTACATGACAAGCCGATAAAATTGGCATGCCAACACCCAACCATTCCCACTACTAATGGTTGCATTTTAACTAGGGAATAATAAAACGGTCTTATTTTCCCAACGGTTATAAAATGGTCAAAAATTTTCAAATGGCTATATTTTTAGTTATAAATTGGCTGCTCTCTACCGTTCTACATAACAAGATATTCACAATTCCTTTCAATCTATTTAATATAAACAAACTCTAACTCTATAATAGCATCACCATTTGGAATTTTTTTACATCCGATGATGGATGGAAGCCAACTCTCGCAAGCCAACAAGGACAATGTCCTGGGTACGCAAGCAAGAAAACAAGCAACTATGTCGTGGACTGACGAAGAGGACATCGATCTATGCACCATCTATTGTCATTTCTCATAAGATTCGGCTACGTGGAATGACCAATCAGCCACTCCGTTTTGGAAAAAAATTATGACCGCCTTCGTTGAGAAGCATTTAGAAGGCTTACGGGCATTGTCGGAGATTCATGGTCGTTTCGGCAAAATAAGCCCTCAAACAACGTTTTATGAATCACAAGTAAAATAACGATAGTGAATCCTAGCAGCATGGGAGGAGAGGATAATCTGGTATATTTTATTACTACATATGTTATTGATTGATAGATTGTTTTTATGATTCATATTCCCTATTTTAATTAGAAATGTAACACCCAACTTTCGCCAGGGTCACTCTTGCAAGTATACTGGCTTTGGAGGGGTGTTGGACAAGGTAAACATGCATAAAGATATCAAAAGACAGAACATATAAGTAAAACAGAGTAAGTAAAGCAGCGGATAAAACTACTATTTCAAAACCATAGTCAACTTACATCAAAAGTACTAAGTCATTATTTTCCAACTACTACAAGTCTAGAAACATAAACTGAAAACTGGAAATAACATAAAGTAAACTATCCCCAAAGTAGACGTGGTAAAGCCATAGCGGGCTCAAGTCCAAACCGTACATGAGCTATCCAGAAAGCAAGCTAAAGATCCAAGCTAGGTGCTAGTGTTCCCACCCTGAGAACCTGGGGGGGGGGGGGGGACGGAAGAAAAGAGGCGAAAGAAAAAGGGTCAGTCATAAAGACTGGTAAGTCCTACCTACTATTAGTATAAAAACTAATAAAGTTAACTAAACATGAGAAACTGAGATGAAACATAACTGGCATGATAAATAGATAACAAGGTAGATCAAGTGTGGCATCGCATATACAAGGTTAAGTTTTGCACCAATAGTACTAGTAATCCAACCCATGTCAAGTATAAACAAGAAATGATCCCTTGGCCCAGTATCATGAGATGACCCCAGTCGGGGCCCAACTACACGGTCTAGTCGATCGGCTCCCTATAAGCCTAACTCGTTGAGTGTCGGTGTCATATGGCCCAATCACGGAATGTAGTCAAACTGTGCTAGGTCCACTCTAGGGTGTATCAAGTCCTAGAGTGCCAACCACTGACACGAATCAAGCACGCACAGTCTAAACCTACTGGTGCCCGTGCCTGCTTTTTCAACTCCGAACTATGTGCACGACCATAGTCCGCCTGAACCTACACCGGCGCACCAACTCAACCGTCGTTCTGGTCGCTTACAATCAGCCCAGTAATCGTGCCCCACCCTAGCCTAGTCCCTAGGGATCGTTGATACATCCAAGAGGGTTACTGCTGAAAAGGACCGCGTAACTAGGGTTTCTAACGGGTTAAGTGTGGTTAACCCTATCCCATCATGTATCAAGTTGGTTAAGTATTTCTCTGGTATTTTTATGTCGGACAATTGAGACATGATGAAGATTACATAGAGAGGGAGGTAATTAAGTATTTCTCTGGTATTTTTATGTCGGACAGTCTAAGCAGTAATACTTTTCAAGAAATAAATTGTAGAATGATCATTAATGAAAGTGGTAAAAATCACTTATCTTCTAATATCTACATGGATGAAGTTCATAAAGCCGTTTTCTCCATCCCTGATGATAAGAGCCCGGGGCCTGACAGATTTTCTGCAAAAAATTTCAAAGTGCATTGGTCAGATCTAAAAGATATCATGCTAAAGATGATTCAAGATGTTTTCAGTACGGGTAAGTTAGCCAAAGGTATAAATCATACTTTTTTATCTCTAATTCCCAAGGTTGACAATCCTTCTAACTTAACTGATTATAGGCCTATTTCCTGTTGTAATGTGATTTACAAGATTATTTCCAAAGTTATTTGCAATAGAATCAAACCTTATCTAAAGCATTTAATTTCGGATAATCAATCGGCGTTTATATCGGGTAGATACATTGCCGATAACATAATGCTGGCTCATGAACAGATCAGATTTTTTAACAGGAAAGGGAGTGGTAAAGTTTGCATCAAGATTGACTTACAAAAAGCGTATGACATGATTAATAGAGAATTTATTTGTCACATGTTGCGCATGATGGGTTTCCTTAACATTATTGTTCGTATTATTAGAAAATGTATTACCACTCCTACTTTTTCTATTCTTATCCGGGGAATCCAAAAGGTTTTATTCACAGTAACAGAGGTCTTCGACAAGGTGATCCGCTTTCACCGTATCTTTTTTGTGTAGCCATGGAATATTTTTCTATCCTCATGTACAAGGCGAGTAAAAAGAATGTAGTGGAGCCGATTTACAATAGCGATCCTATTATTAATCACTTGATCTATGCTGACGATTTGATGATTTTTGCTAAAGCCAAAATTAAAGGTATGCAGGAAATAAAACATGTGCTTGATAATTTGAAAGATTTGGCAGGTCTCAAACTTAACAATTTAAAATCCAAGGTGTTCTTTAGCAAGGGTGTTAGTAATAAAAATCATATTCTTCAACTGCTAGACATGAAAGAAGGTAGACTTCCTATCAAATTTTTAGGAATACCTTTATCTACGAGTTATCTTCATTTTGCGGATTGTGGAGATCTCTTCGACAAAATTAGAGGAAGGATGGATAGCTGGGATTGCAGGCTACTATCAACGGCTGGTAGAGTTGAATTAATTCGGTCTGTTATCACTCCAATGGTGTTGTATTGGATGTTGACATATCAACTTCCTTCGGCCACTATTGATAAGATTAATAAATTATGCGCAAACTTCTTATGGGGTGGCAAGCAACATAAAGTTGCTTGGGATATTTTATGCACACCTAAGAAGGAAGGGGGAGTAGGTATCCGAAACTTTAAGGATATCAAAACGGCTGCTGCTTTAAAATTACTTTGGCATTTTCTAAATGGAGACAGTTTGTGGAAGAAATGGATGGCTAATAGATATTGTGGTGATGAGCAATTCTGGGTGATGAAAATTGATCCTAACAGCTCATGTACTTGGAAATCAATCCTCAGACATAAACAGTTGGGTAGACAGTGTATTAATCGGTGTATTGTCAATGGGAATACTACCAAACTGTGGTTTGATCCATGGATTAATAGCGATATTTTGGTTAATTTACTGGGATGGGACTATTTAAGTATATGCGGTGGTGAAAACTTGCAGGTTAATAGTATTATCCAAGATGGTATCATCAACTCTAATACCCTTTTGGCTACGCGTTTGGTCTCGGATAAAGTCCAGGAAGTTAAAATTCATTATTCAGTGGATAATGACTACTGGAGCTGGAATGATAAACTAAATGGTTTCACTTTTTATTCTGCATGGGATTTTTCTAGAGTTCATTTTCCAGAACAAGACTGGTGTAAGGTAACATGGCACTATATTAATAGTCCAAAGATGTCCCTATGTACTTATAAGGCTGTGTTAAACCGTTTGAGTACAAAAGACAGAATGATTGAGTGGGGGTTTGACGTTAATCCTAAATGTGTTTTACGTGATGAGTTTTACGAAAGTAGAGATCACCTGTATTTCCAGTGTTCGTATGCTTCGTATTTGTGGGTTCGCTGCAGAATTAATTTGGATATCCCTCCGGTGACAGCTGAACCACTGCTGATTGATAGCGAGCTACAGCTCCTCAAATCCCACTTCTGCAATTCAGGAGTCATCCAAGATTTAGCCTTTTGCAGCATCATAACAACAATTTACCACATCTGGAAAGAGAGGAACTCAAGAATTCATGGAAATCAGAGTAGAGACAAGTTCAAAAGGTGGGAGCTCATAGAGATTAAAATTAATTACTTACTTCGGAAATCAAAAAGGAGATTACAGCACCGATCTGATTTGAAGATACTTGCAAAATGGGGAATTGATCTAAATGATGAAGGTTGATTTATGGTTTTGATGCGTGAAGTATGTCGGCGGCTTTTTCTTTCTGCTGTTCATGGTAAATCGCAAATTGGGAAAGTGGGAGAAGCATTAACTTATGACATGTAGTTGCCTTTTGATGTTACCTTGAAGTTATTTCTGGGCTATGGCGGGCCGTGCTTTTTCTTTGAAGTATTTTTCGGTTTTTGTTGTGAACTTTGGGCTGACTAGGTCTTTGTGTTTGTTTTTGGGCTGGGCAGTCAGTTTATTAGATGTTGTTGATGCCCGATGTACTGTATACTTTGTATATATTTTATTGATGAGATGTCAATAAAGCGCCGCACTCTTTTTTCCTGACTAGTACTCACGCTGAGTACCAGTTTAGGTTTTTAACGAGGCGGTTTACCCATTTTCAAAAAAAAAGTTGGTTAAGTATACCCAAGTGGTTCATGACTTAACCCCAACAATCCATCGTGTTCAATTGGTTAAGTATTCAAGTGGTCCATGATTTAACCCTACCATGTGGCATTAATTAACTTAATGCACCCCAACCTCTCACATTAGACTTTGTTGTGGTTACTAGTTATGCAGGGCGGGTCCGGGTAGCTTTACACCACAACCTAGTCTAACCTCGGGTTTTAAGTGCGATATGACCAACTACTCACATTGGGTCCTATTGTTTTTAGCCACTAGTTAAGTCGGTCGGTTCCGGGTAGATTTATGCTACAAACTCAACCCAACCTCGAGTTGGCCACTTTCATGTTTTCTACATGTCATGTCCACGTTCATGTTTTCAAGCATAATCACATGTCATATTTTCAAGTCATATTTCATGTCATTTAAGTTTACCCATAATGTAACCCCATCGCACGTTAGTTCGCATCAACACAAATAGATCAAAAGGGGGAACATAATGATATGATAAGTTGGGCATATAAAGTGGCAAAGTCTATCACAAGTTTAACATGGTGATATATGAGGCAAAGGTGTTCATCACAACTAGCATATGGCATTATTGGCCTCAAAACATGTATGACATCAAACTTAGCAATTAAACTAGCATGTAGTTCAACATCATAGGCAAAGGTGAAACATGATAATAGTTGTCATAGGGTGATAAACTTGTGGGTAGCATGTAGTTCAACATCATAGGCAAAGGTGAAACATGATAATAGTTGTCATAGGGTGATAAACTTGTGGGTAGCATGTAGTTCAACGTCATATGCGAGTTAACATCAAGGTTATGAGAGGATCTATGTTGCATTATGCATAACTACCAAGTTCTATGTTGCATTATGCATAACCACCAAATAAAGCTCATAGCTTTCTACCCAAAAATCAAGGTAAATGATGCTAGGTTCATGATAGTGCCACAATCATAGATCAAAAAAGTCATAAATGGATCTATGCATACAAATATAGCCCAAGGCAAGTATTATACCAAAAGTCCCATTTCAACTTGCTACATGATCATATTAACTTCATAGTTTAAATCTAAGAGTAGAGTGGGGCTTACAAAGCGTGGCTATGAGAACTAGAACACAATAGAACAAGATAGAGAGGTTGTAAAAGCTCTAGGAATGATGTAGCAATGCAAATAGCCTTGAGAATAAGTAGCTCCTTTGATAGAAAGAAGAAAGCTTTCTCCTTTTTGCCTTAGAAGCTCTCAAGATGAAATGGAGGCCATGATTAGGGAGCATTTTGGCAGAATTTAGTTGTTAGGTTGATTTGTGATGATTTAGGCTAGGTATTAGGGTGTTTTTATAGGTGTAGAGACTAGTTTAGGCCATAGGATTAACCCTAATTCAGATCTAATCCATCAAATCATGTCACAAGCCAATAAAACAAGACCCAGGAGCCAAAACAGGTGCACCAGGCCAAACTGGCCCGACCATCCAGGTCGACAGGGGTGTCGACTGGGTAGTCGACACCAGCTGGGGAAAGTCGACTCCCCAATCGACTTTGGGCTGGGCGGGAAATTTTCCCGCCCAGTCTGTTTGGCTCCAGATTTGATTCGAACTGTTTTTAAACTCTGGATTTTCTGAAAACTTTGACAGGCCATAACTGGGTCATACGGACTCCGATTTTCGAAAACTAGGACTCTATTTCACGCATTTTTCCGAGACGAACGCAATGGCACAGCCCGTTTTCCCTTGATTCAGATTTTAACATTTAATTCTGCCTTGATTAATGTTATAACATGTTATTCAAAATACGGGTTGTTACATTCTCCCCACCTTAAAGGATTTTGTCCCCGAAATCTTCAAGTTAGGAAGAACGTATCCTACCATCCATCATCCATCTACTCAAAACATCATCCATGAGCAGTCATTGTCCTTAAAAGATTCTAAATGCTGTATGATCATATGCGAAAGGTGTGTGTATATGTACTTATCTAATGCGAAAATCAGGCGGTTACTGATTCAGTAAACCTCCTTAATGCAAATTATGTTAGTGAAATGAGTCCATATGTATGCAAATTCCTTACATAATTCATAATCTCTACATGAGTGCACATAACATTCATCCATATGCAACATCCACGTGATAACATAACAGGTTTCATCCATGAATAAGTATAAGCACTCATGCATATGCAATATGAAAGTGTGTGAGCCGATCTTAGTGCCTAATGTGTATCATGCATCCACGAGTATCCACTTGCAAACACTTGCAACCACTTGCAAACATCAAGCATTACATGTTTCAAATACATGTTTCATCCAAAGGGTTTCTACCTAAGGTTCTCATGGCAAGGTTAACGAGATAACAAGATAAACATGGATAGCAAAAGAATGATATGCTAACTAGGAAAAGAGATTGAGAATGTACCCTAAAAAAGGAATGGATAAAGCCCACACATCTTCTCCTCGGTTTCCCAAGTTGCATCTTCATCGGCTTCACTCCACTAAACCTTTACTAACTTGACTTCTCGATTCCTCAGCTTCTTGATCTCCGTTCCCAAGATATGAATCGGAGCTCGCCTCAAAGTTGCCTCTTTTTCTACCTCCACGTCTTCAAGAATGCTAGGCTCAACTACCTCGGCTGACTCATGTAGGCACTTTCGGAGATGCGAGACATGAAAAACATTGTCACTCCAGCCAGCTTTTCGGGCAATTCCACTCTATAAGCCATTTTCCCAATCCTCTCGATGATAGGGAAGGGTCCTACGAACCTTGGTGCCAGCTTCCCAACTGCTCCAAAACGAACCACATTTCACAAAGGAGAAACCTTCACAAAGACCATATCTCCAACTTCAAACTCTAAGTCTGTCCTTCGCTTGTCTGCATAGGATTTCTGTCTGCCTTGGGTCGTTTTCATCCGCCTTTGAATCAACTCAACCTTCTCGGATGTGTCCCTTATCATGTAGGGCCCAAGTATAAGCTTATCCGTCGTCTCCCACCAACATGTTGGTGACTTGCACGGCCTCCCATACAAAGCTTCGAATGGTGCCATCCCTATGCTTGCTTGGTAGCCGTTATTATAAGCAAACTCTACGAGAGGAAGGTGGTCTTCCCAAGTGCCACCAAAGTCAAGAATGCATAGCCTCAATAGATCTTCTAGTACCCTATTCACCCTTTCGGTCTGGCCATCCGTCTGTGGGTGATAGGCTGTACTTAGATTCAATCGCGTACCCATCGCTTCTTGCAAACTACTCCAAAATTGGCTTGTGAAGATTGGGTCACGATCGCTAACTATGCTAGAAGGAACTCCATGCAATCGCACTATCTCTCAAAGATAAACAGATGCTAGCCATGATGCGGTCCTCTTGCTCTTCACCGGAATAAAATGAGCACTCTTCGTAAGTCTATCAACTATGACCCATATGCTAGTATTCCCCTTCCTTGATCTCGGCAATCCATCCACAAAATCCATAGAGATACTTTCCCACTTCCATAGCGGGACCTCCAATGGATGCAGTAGCCCACCGGGCTTCTTCGACTCGGCCTTTACTTGTTGGCAAACAATGCATCTAGAAACAAACTCTGCCACATCCTTTTTCATCCCATCCCAAAAGAAAATGCGCTTCATATCCCGGTACATCTTATCCCCTCCGGGATGTATGGTCATCCTCGAGTGATGCGCCTCCTCAAGAACTTTATTTACTAAGTCTCCCACTCGTGGGACACATAGTCTTCCATCACGCCTTAGCCATCCCTTGTCATCAATAGTATATCTAGCGAGGTGACTTGACGTCTCACCCCGAATCAACTTGTCCATGATCTCGACTATCTGCGGGTCTTCCCTCTGTGAAGCCCCAACTTGATCAAGAAGTGTAGGTCTAAGCTCAAGGGATGCTAACGAACCAGTCATCGACTCAACAGCAGGTGTGAAATCAAAGGTTGCCAAGAACTCTAGGCTCTTCATCTCAACAAACAAGGGACTCAAAGTCAACCTTCTTCTGCTTAGCGCATCCGCCACAACATTACCCTTGCCAGGGGTATAAGCTATCTCAAAGTCATATGATGCCAAGAATTCCATCCACCTCTGTTGCCTTAGATTCAAATATTTCTGCGAGAAGAGGTACTTGAGCGACTTGTGATCAGTATATAACTCAAACCTTTCGCCTAGAAGATAGTGGCGCCACGATTTGAGTGCAAAGACGATCGCCGCCAACTCCAAATCATGAGTGGGATAGTTCTTCTCATGGACTTTGAGTTGCCTACCCCCAAAGCATATCACTCTCCCTTCTTGTATCAGGACAGCGCCTAATCCCGTGCCACATGTATCGGTGTACACGGTAAACAACTTCCCTCCATCAGGTAATTCTAGAACTGGAGCTGTGGTGAGGGCTTTCTTGAGCCTTTGAAAAGCAAGCTCACACTCTAAGTCCCATGCAAAGACAAAGTTCTTCTTCGTTAACTTAGTAAGAGGGGCTGAAATCCTAGCGAAGTCCTTAATGAACTTCCTACAAAATCCTGCCAGACCGAGAAAGCTTCTCACTTCAGTTGCATTCTTCGGAACTTTCCAGTCTTGTACCGCCACCACTTTAGCGGGATCCACAGCTAAGCCCTGCTTAGAAACTATATGCCCAAGGAACCGAACTTCCCTTCTCCAGAAATGGCATTTAGAGAACTTGGCTTTCAACTGATGAGCTCTAAGCGTATCCATAACCTCCTTGAGGTGTGTAGCATGCTCTTCCTCATCCTTAGAGAAGACCAGAATATCATCCACGAAGACAACCACAAACTTGTTAAGGAACTCCCTGAACACCCAACTCATCAAATCAATAAAGTATGCGGGTGCATTAGTCAAACCGAACAGCATGACTAGCCATTCAAAGAATCCATCTGGAGTCCAAAACGTAGTCTTATCAATACTATCCTCAGCCACTCTAAGCTGATGGAATCCGGTGGCTAGATCGAGCTGAGAGAAAGCAGAAGCACCAACAAGTTGGTCAAAGAGATCATCAATCCTCGGTAACGGGTGTCTATTCTTCTTTGTCAGCTTGTTCAACTCACGATAATCAACACATAGACGAAGCGAACCATCCGCCTTAGTAGCGAATACCACCGGAGCACCCCATTCTGAAATGCTTCGCCTAATGAAATTTTTCTCAAGCAACTCCTTGATTTGCTTGCTAAGCTCTCTTCTTTATCGCGGGGCCATGTGCCTTAACAGGCAATGAAACTGGCTTGGAATTATCAACATGATAAATACGGAAGTCTATCTCGCGTTTAGGGGGTAACCCCTTCACCTCATCAAAAACATCAGGATATTCTCGGACCACCCTCACAGATTGAAGATTGTCAATAGACGAGTCGAGGGATTCAAGATAACATAACATGACGGAATCCAGAGGGTTACAAGAAATCTCTAGGGTATTGCCAAGGCGAGTCATAAGCCTCACTACCCTATGCTCACAATCGAGAATGGCTCCATAACTGGACAACCAATCCATGCCCAAAATCAACCCGTATCTCATGAACCCAAGAACATAAGCATTACATGTGAATTCTACGGTCAAGATAGAAATCCTCAAATCCATACAAATCATAGATAGATGGGCGGAACCCCCAATTGGATTTGAAACACTAACAGGATCCTCAACTAGACTAGTACTTAGGTGCAAACTTTCAACAATGTCAGAGGAAATAAAGGTATGTGATGCGCCAGAATCAAATAAAGTTCGAACAGGAAAACCGGAAATATAAACAAGGCTTTCTACAGAAATACTACCTCGGTCCGGAACTGGAGCAGTGTTGAGAGCATGCTTCTGCCCTCTAGAAGGTCCTGCTCGCTGAGTCTGTCCTTGCCCCTGTCCTTGCTTCTTTGGGCAATCCTTACTGAAGTGTCCAACCTCTCCGCAATGAAAGCATTCTCCTAACTTCCTCTTCTTCTTCCTACAATCTTTGGCTATGTGTCCAATGATCCCACAGAAGTTGCACTTTCTTGTGTCCTTTGCCTTGTTGTTGTTGGCCTTGTTACCCTTGTTGTTCTTGTTGTTCTGGTTGCTCTGATTTCCTCCCCACTTGGAGTCCGCCTTCTTGGTTTGAGTCTCATTAGGCTTGACTTCTTTCTTTCCATTCTTATCATCTCCCTGAAGCAAGGCCATATCCACTAAGCTCTCAAAAGTGGCCCCCTTGGGTATATGAGACATGGATAAACCTTGTAATGGCTCATTCAATCCTCGTGCAAAGCATAGAGCCTTCTTCTGGGGTGTGTTAACCATGTCCAAACCGAATCGAGCAAGCTGGTTAAACTTATTCACATACTCCCTCACTGTCATGTCCCCTTGCTTCAAAGATATAAACTTCTCCATTTGTAGATTCTCCTCAGGAGATGATAGAAACTTAAGCCCAAACCTCATCCTAAAGTCGGCCCAAGTCTCTATAGGCCTAGTAGCGTTGGTGACCTCCCACCAATAAGCAGCTTCCACTTTCAATAGCCATACTGCCAACAGAACTTTCCTACGGTCATCCACATCAAAGATAGCAAAAAGGTCTTCAGTTTCCTTTAACCAGTTTCTTGCCTCCACATAAGTCTCTGTCCCAACAAAATTCTTGCCACCCATCGCCTAATAGTCTTTGCAAAGCTTTGCGAAATCCTCTTGTGGATGCTGAGGAGGAGGAGGAACCTCAGGTACGGGAGGAGGAGTGGGAGTGTTTGCTGGGCCCGTATTGTTGGCCCTAGCTTCCAAGTACCTTCGGAACCATCCAGGTATGGGTACTCCCTCGGGAAGGTTAAGATCGGCCATGCTGAAAAAGGAAAAGATAGATTTAGAACGAGGAAACAAAGGATAGTGCTAATGGATTTTGGGGAATAGCCTTTTAAAATAAACTAGACTTTTTCTTGGAAAATACTTAATTGGTTTTGAAAATAGTTTTTCAAAAGGGTTTTTTAAAACTTTTGTCCGGTTTAGTAAAACCTTATGCTCTGATACCAAATGTAACACCCCACTTCCGCCAGGGTCACTCTTGCAAGTACACTGGCTTTGGAGGGGTGTTGGACAAGGTAAACATGCATAAAGATATCACAAGACCGAACATATAAGTAAAACAGAGTAAGTACAGCAGCGGATAAAACTACTATTTCAAAACCATAGTCAACTTACATCAAAAGTACTAAGTCATTATTTTCCAACTACTACAAGTCTAGAAACATAAACTGAAAACTGGAAATAACATAAAGTAAACTATCCCCAAAGTAGACGTGGTAAAGCCATAGCGAGCTCAAGTCCAAACCGTACATGAGCCATCCAGAAAGCAAGCTAAAGATCCAAGCTAGGTGCTAGTGTTCCCACCCTGAGAACCTGGGGGGAGGGGGGAAACGGAAGAAAAGAGGCGAAAGAAAAAGGGTCAGTCATAAAGACTGGTAAGTCCTACCTACTATTAGTATAAAAACTAATAAAGTTAATTAAACATGAGAAACTGAGATGAAACATAACTGGCATGATAAATAGATAACAAGGTAGATCAAGTGTGGCATCGCATATACAAGGTTAAGTTTTGCACCAATAGTACTAGTAATCCAACCCATGTCAAGTATAAACAAGAAATGATCCCTTGGCCCAATATCTTGAGATGACCCCAGTCGGGGCCCAACTACACGGTCTAGTCGATCGGCTCCCTATAAGCCTAACTCGTCAAGTGTCGGTGTCATATGGTCCAATCACGGAATGTAGTCAAACTATGCTAGGTCCACCCTAGGGTGTATCAAGTCCTAGAGTGCCAACCACTGACACGAATCAAGCACGCACATTCTAAACCTACTGGTGCCCGTGCCTGCTTTTTCAACTCCGGACTATGTGCACGACCATAGTCCGCCTGAACCTACACCGGCGCACCAACTCAGCCGTCGTTCTGGTCGCTTACAATCAGCCCAGTAATCGTGCCCCACCATAGCCTAGTCCCTAGGGTATCGTTGATACATCCAAGAGGGTAACTGCTGAAAAGGACCGCGTAACTAGGGTTTCTAACGGGTTAAGTGTGGTTAACCCTATCCCATCATGTATCAAGTTGGTTAAGTATACCCAAGTGGTTCATGACTTAACCCCAACAGTCCATCGTGTTCAATTGGTTAAGTATTCAAGTGGTCCATGACTTAACCCTACCATGTGGCATTAATTAACATAATGCACCCCAACCTCTCACATTAGACTTTGTTGTGGTTACTAGTTAAGCCGGGCGGGTCCGGGTAGCTTTACACCACAACCTAGTCTAACCTCGGGTTTTAAGTGCGATATGACCAACTACTCACATTGGGTCCTATTGTTTGTAGCCACTAGTTAAACCGGTCAGTTCCGGGTAGATTTATGCTACAAACTCAACCCAACCTCGAGTTGGCCACTTTCATGTTTTCTACATGTCATGTCCACGTTCATGTTTTCAAGCATAATCACATGTCATATTTTCAAGTCATGTTTCATGTCATTTAAGTTTACCCATAACGTAACCCTATCGCACGTAAGTTCGCATCAACACAAATAGATCAAAAGGGGGAACATAATGATATGATAAGTTGGGCATAAAGTGGCAAAGTCTATCACAAGTTTAACATGGTGATATATGAGGCAAAGGTGTTCATCACAACTAGCATATGGCATTATTGGCCTCAAAACATGTATGACATCAAACTTAGCAATTAAACTAGCATGTAGTTCAACATCATAGGCAAAGGTGAAACATGATAATAGTTGTCATAGGGTGATAAACTTGTGGGTAGCATGTAGTACAACATCATAGGCAAAGGTGAAACATGATAATAGTTGTCATAGGGTGATAAACTTGTGGGTAGCATGTAGTTCAACATCATATGCGAGTTAACATCAAGGTTATGAGAGGATCTATGTTGCATTATGCATAACTACCAAGTTCTATGTTGCACTATGCATAACCACTAAATAAAGCTCATAGCTTTCTACCCAAAAATCAAGGTAAATGATACTAGGTTCATGATAGTGCCACAATCATAGATCAAAAGAGTCATAAATGGTTCTATGCATACAAATATAGCCCAAGGCAAGTATTATACCCAAAAGTCCCATTTCAACTTGCTACATGATCATATTAACTTCATAGTTTAAATCTAAGAGTAGAGTGGGGCTTACAAAGCGTGGCTATGAGAACTAGAACACAATAGAACAAGATAGAGACGTTGTAGAAGCTCTAGGAACGATGTAGCAATGCAAATATCCTTGAGAATAAGTAGCTCCTTTGATAGAAAGACGAAAGCTTGCTCCTTTTTGCCTTAGAAGCTCTCAAGATGAAGATGGAGGCCATGTTTAGGGAGCATTTTGGCAGAATTTAGTTGTTAGGTTGATTTGTGATGATTTAGGCTAGGTATTAGGGTGTTTTTATAGGTGTAGAGACTAGTTTAGGCCATAGGATTAACCCTAATTCAGATCTGAGCCATCAAATCACGTCACAAGCCAACAAAACAAGACCCAGGTGCCAAAACAGGTGCACCAGGCCAAACTGGCCCGACCACCCAGGTCGACAGGGGTGTCGACTGGGCAGTCGACACCAACTGGGGCAAGTCGACTCCCCAGTCGACTTGGGGCTGGGCGGGAAATTTTCCCGCCCAGTCTGTTTGGCTCCAGATTTGATTCTCGAACTGTTTTTAAACTCTGGATTTTCTGAAAACTTTGACGGGCCATAACTGGGTCATACGGACTCCAATTTTCGAAAATTAGGACTCTATTTCACATATTTTTCCGAGACGAACGCAATGGCATAGCCTGTTTTCCCTTGATTCAGATTTTAACATTTAATTCTGCCTTGATTAATTTTATAACGTGTTATTCAAAATACGGGTTGTTACATTCTCCCCACCTTAAAGGATTTCGTCCCCGAAATCTTCAAGTTAGGAAGAACGTATCCTACCATCCATCATCCATCTACTCAAAACATCATCCACGAGCAGTCATTATCCTTAAAAGATTCTAAATGATGTATGATCATATGCGAAAGGTGTGTGTATATGTACTTATCTAATGCGAAAATCAGGCGGTTACTGATTCAGTAAACCTCCTTAATGCAAAGTATGTTAGTGAAATGAGTCCATATGTATGCAAATTCCTAACATAATTCATAATCTCTACATGAGTGCACATAACATTCATCCATATGCAACATCCACGTGATAGCATAACAAGTTTCATCCATGAATAAGTATAAGCACTCATGCATATGCAATATGAAAGTGTGTGAGCCGATCTTAGTGCCTAATGTGTATCATGCATCCACGAGTATCCACTTGCAAACACTTGCAACCACTTGCAAACATCAAGCATAACATGTTTCAAATACATGTTTCATCCAAAGGGTTTCTACCTAAGGTTCTCATAGCAAGGTTAACGAGATAACAAGATAAACATAGATAGCAAAAGAAAGATATGCTAACTAGGAAAAGAGATTGAGAATGTACCCTCAAAAAGGAATGGATAAAGCACACGCATCTTCTCCTCGGTTTCCCAAGTTGCATCTTCATCGGCTTCACTCCACTGAACCTTTACTAACTAGACTTCTTGATTCCTCAGCTTCTTGATCTCCGTTCCCAAGATACGAATCGGAGCTCGCCTCAAAGTTGCCTCTTTTTCTACCTCCACGTCTTCAAGAATGCTAAGCTCAACTACCTCGGCTGACTCATGTAGGCACTTTCGGAGATGCGAGACATGAAAAACATTGTGCACTCCAGGCAGCTTTTCGGGAAATTCCACTTTATAAGCCATTTGCCCAATCCTCTCGATGATAGGGAAGGGTCCTACGAACCTTGGTGCCAGCTTCCCAACTGCTCCAAAACGAACCACATTTCGCAAAGGAGAAGCCTTCACAAAGACCATATCTCCAACTTCAAACTTTAAGTCTGTCCTTCACTTGTCTGCATAGGATTTCTGTCTGTCTTGGGCCGTTTTCATCCGCCTTCGAATCAACTCAACATTCTCGGATGTGTCCCTTATCATGTCAGGCCCAAGTATAAGCTTATCCGTTGTCTCCCACCAACATGTTGGTGACTTGCACGACCTCCCATACAAAGCTTCGAATGGTGCCATCCCTATGCTTGCTTGGTAGCCGTTATTATAAGCAAACTCTACTAGAGGAAGGTTGTCTTCCTAAGTGCCACAAAAGTCAAGAATGCATAGCCTCAACAGATCTTCTAGTACCCTATTCACCCTTTCGGTCTGGCCATCCGTCTGTGGGTGATAGGCTGTACTTAGATTCAATCGCGTACCCATCGCTTCTTGCAAACTACTCCAAAATTGGCTAGTGAAGATTGGGTCACGATCGCTAACTATGCTAGAAGGAACTCCATGCAATCGCACTATCTCTCGAAGATAAATAGATGCTAGCCATGATGCGGTCCTCTTGCTCTTCACCGGAATAAAATGAGCACTCTTCGTAAGTCTATCAACTATGACCCATATGCTAGTATTCCCCTTCCTTGATCTCGGCAATCCATCCACAAAATCCATAGAGATACTTTCCCACTTCCATAGCGGGACCTCCAATGGATGCAATAGCCCACCGGGCTTCTTCGACTCGGCCTTTACTTGTTGGCAAACAATGCATTTAGAAACAAACTCTGCCACATCCTTTTTCATCCCATCCCAAAAGAAAATGCGCTTCATATCCCGGTACATCTTATCCCCTCCGGGATGTATGGTCATCCTCGAGTGATGCGCCTCCTCAAGAACTTTATTTACTAAGTCTCCCACTCGTGGGACACATAGTCTTCCATCACGCCTTAGCCATCCCTTGTCATCAATAGTATATCTAGCGAGGTGACTTGACGTCTCACCCCGAATCAACTTGTCCATGATCTCGACTATCTGCGGGTCTTCCCTCTGTGAAGCCCCAACTTGATCAAGAAGTGTAGGTCTAAGCTCAAGGGATGCTAACGAACCAGTCATCGACTCAACAGCAGGTGTGAAATCAAAGGTTGCCAAGAACTCTAGGCTCTTCATCTCAACAAACAAGGGACTCAAAGTCAACCTTCTTCTTCTTAGCGCATCCGCCACAACATTATCCTTGCCAGGGGTATAAGCTATCTCGAAGTCATATGATGCCAAGAATTCCATCCACCTCTGCTGCCATAGATTCAAATATTTCTGCGAGAAGAGGTACTTGAGCGACTTGTGATCAGTATATAACTCAAACCTTTCGCCTAGAAGATAGCGGCGCCGCGATTTGAGTGCAAATACGATCGCCACCAACTCCAAATCATGAGTGGGATAGTTCTTCTCATGAACTTTGAGTTGCCTACCCCCAAAGCATATCACTCTTCCTTCTTGCATCAGGACAGCGCCTAATCCCGTGCCACATGCATCGGTGCACACGGTAAACAACTTCCCTCCATCGGGTAATTCTAGAACTGGAGCTGTGGTGAGGGCTTTCTTGAGCCTTTGAAAAGCAAGTTCACACTCTAAGTCTGTAACAAACCATATTTTGTATAACAAGTTATAACATAAATCAAGGCAGAATTAAATGATAAAATCTGAATCAGGGGAAACAGGCTGTGCCATTGCGTTCGTCTCGGAAAAATACGCGAAATAGAGTCCGAGTTTTCGAAAATCGGAGTCCGTATGACTAAGTTATGGCCCGTCGAAGTTTTCAGAAAATTTCAAATTCAAATTTGAAATCAGAAATTCAAATTCAGCTGGGCCAGGCAGGCGGGAAAAATTCCCGCCACCCCAAGTCGACTGGGGAGTCGACTTGGGAGTCGACACACCCCAGGCTGTGTCGACTGCCCAGTCGACACCCCTGTCGACTTGGGTGGTCGGCCAGTCTGGCCTGGCTGCACCTGACTTGTTCCTCAAGACATGTTTGGAGGCTAGTGACGTGAATTGATGGCCCAGATCTGAATTAGGGTTAATCCTATGGTCTAAACTAACCTAGTCTTCTATAAAAGGACCCTAATACCTAGCCTAAATCATCATAAATCAATCCTACAACTAAACTATGCCAAAATGTTTAATCATGGCCTCCACCCTCTTGTCATAGCTTCCATCTTCATTCATATGAGAGTTCCTAAGCTTGTTTGAGAGTTCTAAAGCTTGATTCAAGGCCAAAGTTCAATCTTTCTTCATTAAAACAAGGATATTTCTTCATATAATCAAAGGAGCTTCTAGGAGCTTGTATTCATTTGGGGTTTTTAGAGTTGCTAGTGGCTTCGTCTCAATCTTATTTATATTTTATAAGTCTTCATAGCATTGTAAGCCCTATACTACTCTTAGATTCTAACTATGAAGTTAAATATGACATGTTGCAAGTTTGAGTTTGGGCATAAGTATGATATGTGCTTTGATTCTATCATGTTATGCATAGGTTTATTCTATGCATGTTTGTAAAGCTATCACCTTGACCTTGTGGGCTAAAAGCTATAAGCTTTATGTTGAAATGTTGCATTATGCAACATGAGAACTCTCATAACCTTTATGATAACTTGGATATAATGTTATATGCGAACTTCTAGTCATCATTCTATGTCATCTAGGACCATGTATCACCTATTCGCTAAATTTGAATGTTATGCATGTTTTGAGGCTTATAATGTAACATGCAAGTTTAAATGAACATATTTATGCCCCATATGCCACCATGTTTAACTTGTGGCCAACCTTATTACCTTATGCCTTTTTTGTCATGCTTTTGCCAAGTTCCCTCTTTTGATCAATGTTATGTTATGCGGAACGTACATGCGATGGGAATGCGTTGGGTTTGGGTAATATTAATGACATGAAAACACGGTTTTAAAATATGACATGAACATTGACTTGTGATTATGTTTGTAAACATAATGATGGACATGACACTTAGAAAATATGAGTGAAACACCCCACCTCCGTTAGGGTCACTCTCAAAGGGAATGCCCTAATTTTGGTGGAGGTTTATAAGTACAAGTCACAGATATACAAGACAGATATAAGAACACATATTTGTAAACAGCGGAAGAACAACAAACTTTTATTTCATAAAATCAAATACGTGTTACAACAACATCTTTTCCAAAAACATAACATAACACTTTCATAATCTGTCTTGAGTACATTATTTAAAGAAGCATAAATAAAACATAGATAAACTGCAAAAGCCCCATAGTGGATGTCCCAAGCCATAGTTCAAAAACGGAAAGTTCCAAGCAATACATTTCTCTTCTTCAAGCTGGATGTTAAGGTTGGTCAAGCTGCTGTGTTCCCTCCCTGTGGACCTGGGGGGGGGGGGGGGGGGGGGGAAACGGAAGAAAAGAAGAAGAAAGAAAAGCAGAGTCAGACATAAAGCCTGAGTAAGTCTAGTACTATTTTGTCTATGAATAAAGAACTGGGTATGATAAGTAATAACAAGAAGTGGGCATGCACTATAAACTTGGTTAAGTTGTCTAGGGTCGAATATACTATCGTACCCCATGTTGATCTCTGAACCCATATACTAGTTTCCAATTTGCACCCCATAATCAGGGTGATGTGATCCATTCTATGATGATCGGCTCCTACTCGCATAGTTACATGTGTCTTACGGCCCCCGATGTCTGTAGTTACCTATGCTGGTCCCACCATGGGGTGTATCAAGTCCCATAGTGGCAACCCGACACAACCTCAGAGTGCACAGGTATGCTACTGGTGCCCAGTGCTTTATTTTTCTGTGCCGGAGTGCGTGCACGCCCGCACACCGTTAGAACCTACACTGCTACACCACCGCCGTCGCTTTGACCTCTTACAATCAGCCCAGTAATCGTGCCCCACCCTGCCTAGTTTCAGGGTATCCTGATACACCTTTTAGGGTTACTGCTGAAAAGGGTCCCCCGTTACTAGGTTTTCTATCTCTAGCCAACATGCTAAGTTGGTTAAGTGTTTCCTAACCTAACCCCACCAGTCCGTTTAGTTTAGCATGTTCCATTTTGATTAAGTCTTTAGTCCACTTAATCCTAACAATCCTGACTCAGCCTTAATTGTCTTATTAAGGCCTTGACCTCTCACATTAGACAGGTATTGTTGTGGCTGCCTGTTGCCGGTTGGTTCCGGGCAGTCTTACGCCACAACTCAGTCTAACCTCGGGTCCTTATTGGGCTCCATGTTTAACCTCTCACATTGGATAGGTATTGTTGTGACTACTGGACAGCCGGGCGGTTCCGGGCAGGTTTACATCACAACTCAATCCAACCTCGGGTTAAACACATCGTATGTTCTACATTTACATATCTTGTCATTCTTCTTTATTTCTTATATGTAAATATTTGCGGCCCATTATTAAGTTAATGGTGTAAAGGTTACACCAATCACGGGCCCAACCCATACTTGAATTTGGGCCCTTCTATTTTATATTTTCATTAATTAATTAATTTTTAACCCAACGTTATTTTCCCCCGTTTTACACGTCCGTTCATATATATTGGGCTTAGCCTTTTAAAGCCCAATTTAGCCATGCGAAAAGGGGAGGCTTATGGCGTGATTACATACACAAAAAGGGGAAGGTGAGCGTATGAACTTGCAATATGACGATGGGAATACAAAATAGAAACTGGTGTACTTGCATAGTAGTGACATATACTTTTGGTCATAAAACATAGGTGACATGAATCAAAGCATGTGAACTTGTAATTGAGATATCATTATTGACACACGAACCTATATTTTTATTTAGGCATAATGTCAAACATACGCATGGCATAAATACTTCTAGCATAAACATGGCATAATGTCAAACATAAGCATGGCATAAATACTTCTAGCATAAACATGGCATAATGTCAAACATAAGCATGGCATAAATATTCCTAATCATGGTGTTTGCTTTAAACTTGCAAAAAGGGATTTTTGAGTCTAACCTAGCCATGTCTCACATATGTCATCATATAATTCTTTTAAACAAGATAGACTTAATCATAGATTTCAATTATGCCAAATATCATTCATAGCCTAGCCATATTCATAAGTTTTGCAAAAGCATGACTTAATACATGGATTATGGTGTCAAAATTCCAACATAGTTTCATATGAACTATAACAACCAAACTTGTTTCAATTACTTGCAAAATGATTTATGCACAAAAATATACATCATGATGGCATAATAACAAAGCCCCAAACTCGCATGAATTTCAATCAACTACATACATGTAGCATCAACATAGATTACATAATTTGCGCAATATTCCAAACGTATATTTGCATAGAACTACCGCATGTAGTTCTTTATAATGAATAACATAATTTGGCACAAATATGAATTACTTTATTATCCCAATTCAAGCATACAAATCAATACAGTTGTTTATTCATACCAAAGTAATACTCTACTTACAATGGTTGCGGCGAATTCTCTAATTAAGAGATATGATTCCTTTGTTGAATTGATTGGCTTTAGGTTGCTTGAATTGCTTTAGGCTTTAGAACTTTCTTCCTAATTCTCTCTCTAGTTGGCGGCTACTCTTAGTCGTTCCTCAGCAACATGGCGGCTATGTTCTTAATTTGAATGAATAGATTAGGGTTTAGTCTAGGGTTGTTTATATAGAGGTTAGGAATTGATTAGGACCCTTGATGTTGCTAGGTTAGATCGTAGCCATTCATTAGGAAGAGAGACCAATAAAAACCCGCCACCTAGCCCTAATGACAAAGTAGACCGCTGAAATTCGACCAAACACAGACCTGGCCAGCCAGGTTGACTGGGCTCGACCAGGTCGACACCCCTGTCGACAGGGCTGTCGACAGCCCTGTCGACATGGGTAGCCCAGGTCGACAGCCCAGTCGACCTGGGTGGCCTAGGCGGGTGTTTATCCGCCCTGGCCCACTGGGCCCGATTTTTAATTATTTTATTCTGTTTGAATTTTAAATTTAATTCAAAACTTCCGAAGGCCATATCTTCTTCATACGGACTCCGTTTTTCGAAAACTCGGACTCTATTTCGCGTATTTTTCCGAGACGAACGCAATGGCGTATCCCGTTTCCCTTAGTTCTTTGATTTGAATTTTATTATACTTTAATTCATGAATTTCACAGTTATAGAATTCTCGGGGTGTTACATTCTCCCCCACTTAAAAGGATTTCGTCCCCGAAATCTTCAAGTTAGGAGGAATGTATATCCTAACATCCAATCATCCATCTACTCATCCATCAAACACGAGCATCCATTGTCCTTAAAAGACTTCTAATGCTTCATGATCATATGCGAAGTGTGTGTGTATGAACTTATCTAATGCAAAATCAGGCGGTCTACTGATTCAGTTGACCTCCTTAATGCGAATTATGTAAGTGCCATGAATCCATTATGTATGCAAACTTCCCTATTCTTGATTCTACATGAGTGCACAATCATTCAATACAAATGCAACATCCACATGACAACACATTAAAGTTCAACCACATACGAATACAAACATATATGCATATGCAACATGAAGTGACTGAGCCGATCTAAAACCTAGATTGTGTGTGTATATGCAACCACGAGCAACCACTAGCAATCACTTGCAACCACTTGCAACCATCATACATAACATGTTTCAACTACATGTTTCCATCCAAAAAGATTCTACCTAAAAGATACGGTCGAGGAAATATACCTAAAAAGATAGATAAAAGCGCAACTTAAGGAAAAGAAAGATCAAGGATGTACCCTCGAACAGAAAAGGGTAGGCAGTACGGATTCTAGCTTCAGTTTCCCAAGTCGTGTCTCCCTCGGCGTCGCTCCACTGAACTTTGACGAGCTTGACTTCGCGGTTGCGTAGCCTCTTCACTTCCGTTCCTAAGATGCGAGTTGGAACTTTCCTTATGGTTGCTTCGCGCTCCACTTCGGCCTCTTCGAGGATATTTGGCTCTACCACTTCAGCAGACTCATGTAGACATTTTCGGAGATGTGAAACGTGAAAGACGTTGTGGACTCCAGCCAACTTCTCGGGTAGCTCTAATCTATAGGCCATTTTCCCAATCTTCTCGATAATAGGGAATGGCCCTACGAATCTTGGCGCTAGCTTTCCTGTGGTTCCAAAACGAACAACGTTTCTTAGCGGTGATACCTTGAGAAAAACTCTGTCTCCAACCTCAAATTCAAGGTCGGTCCTCCTCTTGTCGGCATAGGACTTTTGTCTGTCTTGGGCCGTCTTCATCCTTCTTCGTATTAAGTCTACTTTCTCTGAAGTCTCTCGGATCATATCTGGTCCAAGTATAAGCTTATCAGTAGGCTCCCACCAACAAGTGGGCGATCGGCACGGTCTTCCATATAAAGCTTCGAAGGGCGCCATTCCTATGGTTACTTGATAGCTGTTGTTGTAGGCAAATTCCACCAAAGGAAGGTGGTCTTCCCATGTCCCTCCGAAGTCGAGGACGCATAGCCTTAAAAGGTCTTCCAAAACTCTGTTCATTCTCTCTGTTTGGCCGTCGGTTTGGGGATGATAGGCTGTGCTCAAGCATAACTGCGTTCCTACTGCTTCTTGCAGACTCCGCCAAAACTCACTGGTGAAGATGGGGTCTCGGTCACTAACAATGCTAGATGGTATTCCATGGAGTCGAACGATTTCCTTAAGGTAAAGTGATGCTAGGGATGAGGCAGTTCTTTTACTTTTGACAGGTAAAAAGTGGGCGCTTTTAGTAAGCCTATCCACTATTACCCAAATGCTAGTGTTGCCTCTCCTAGACCTAGGCAGCCCATCGATGAAGTCCATTGAGATGCTATCCCACTTCCACTGCGGGACCTCTAGAGGATGTAGCAGCCCGCCAGGCTTTTTCTGTTCCGCCTTAACCTGTTGGCACACCATACACTTAGAAACGAACTCTGCCACGTCCTTTTTCATGCCGTTCCAGAAGAAAGTCCTTTTTATGTCTTTGTACATTTTATCCCCGCCTGGGTGTATCGTCATCTTGGAGTGATGTGCTTCCTCGAGAACCTTCTTTATTAAATCGTTTGTCTGTGGGACGCATAGTCTTCCGTCTCGCCTTAGCAAACCCTTATCGTCGATGGAGTATCTGTTGAGGTGACTTGAAGTCTCACCCCTAATTAGCCTATCAATTATTTCCACAAGTTGAGGGTCTTCGCGTTGTGCTGTCCCTACTGAATCCACTAAAGTTGGTCGTACTTCGAGAGATGCTAGCAAGCCCGGTACGAAATCGGAGGAGGGCCTAAAGTCGAAGCTGGCTATAAACTCTAGGCTTTGTCTTTCAACAAACAACGGGCTTAGGGTCAATTTCTTTCGGCTCAACGCGTCTGCCACTACGTTGCCTTTGCCCGGAGTATAGGAGATTTCGAAATCGTACGAGGCAAGAAACTCCATCCATCTTTGTTGCCTCAAGTTAAGATCCTTCTGCGAGAAAAGATATTTCAACGATTTATGGTCAGTGTAAAGTTCGAACTTCTCACCTAGGAGATAGTGTCGCCAAGACTTGAGTGCAAAGACGATGGCGGCTAACTCAAGATCGTGGGTTGGGTAGTTCTTTTCGTGCACCTTCAACTGCCTCCCGCCATAAGCTACTACCCTTCCTTCTTGCATTAAGACGGTGCCTAGCCCTGTCCCACATGCATCCGTATAAACAGTGAACATCTTGCTCCCATCCGGCAGCGTCAAAACTGGGGCTGTTGTGAGAGCCCTTTTCAGTCGTTGGAAAGCAAATTCGCAATCCAAGTCCCAATTAAACACTAGATTCTTCTTGGTCAATTTCGTGAGCGGAGCTGAGATTTTCGCAAAATCCCTTATAAATTTTCGATAGAAACCTGCTAGTCCTAGAAAGCTTCGGACCTCAGTTGCATTCCTTGGTGTCTTCCAATCCTGTACCGCCACTACCTTCGCAGGGTCCACCGCTAACCCTTGTTTGAATACTATGTGCCCAAGGAACCTCACCTCTTCTCTCCAAAAGTGGCATTTGGAGAATTTGGCTTTTAGTTGATGGACTCGCAAAGTTTCCATGATTGCCCTTAAGTGTTGAGCATGTTCCTCTTCACTCTTTGAGAAGATAAGGATATCATCTACAAAGACCACTACGAATTTGTTGAGGAAATCTCTAAATACCCTACTTATCAGGTCCACGAAGTAAGCAGGTGCATTTGTCAAGCCGAAAGGCATGACAAGCCATTCAAAGAAGCCGTCTGGGGTTCTAAACGCCGTTTTATCGATGCTATCTTCAGCCACCCTTAGCTGATGAAAACCGGTTGCTAAATCGAGTTGGGAGAAAACAGACGCTCCTACAAGCTGGTCAAATAAATCGTCAATTCTAGGGAGAGGATGCCTATTCTTTTTCGTTAGCTTGTTGAGCTCCCTATAGTCAACACATAGACGGAGTGAACCATCCGCCTTTGTAGCGAACACCACCGGAGCGCCCCATTCTGAAATGCTCCTCCTAATGAACCCCTTTTCTAGAAGCTCTTTAATCTGTTTACTGAGCTCTTTCCTTTCTCGTGGAGCCATATGTCTAACGGGCAACGCAACGGGCTTTGCATTATCTACAAGATATATGCGGAAGTCTATTTCCCGCCTCGGAGGCAAGCCCTTCACCTCTTCGAAGACATCCGGATATTCCCGGACCACTCTAACTGATTGCAAGTTTTCAACAGAGGCATCTAGCGATTCAAGATAACTAAGCATAACCGCATACGAGGGATTACAAGAAATTTCCAAAGTATTACCGAGCTGGGTTAGGAGCCTAACAACCCTTTTCTCACAATCAAGGATGGCCCCATTACTGGATAGCCAATCCATACCCAAAATCAAACCATACCCCGAAAAGCCCAAAACAAAGGCACTACATTGAAATTCTACACTTAGAATAGAAATTTTCAATCCCACACAGATCATAGACAAATGAGCTGGGCCCCCAATTGGGTTTGAAACAATTAAGGGGTCCTCTACCATACTAGTTTTTAGGTGCAGAGATTCTACTAAAGCAGACGAGATAAAGGAGTGTGATGCGCCGGAATCAAATAAAGTGCGAACGGGATGATCATAAAGATAAATTACGCTTTCTACAGAAGTATTTATACCTTGCTGTTGCAATGGTGGCGCTTCTAGCACATGAACCTGTGCCCCTGGGGTGGATCCAGCGCCCTGCCCCTGTCCTCGTTTCTTTGGGCAGTCCTTAGCCCTGTGGCCTGTCTGACCGCATGAAAAGCACCCACCATTCTCCTTGGCCTTCTTTTTCCGGCAGTCCTTTACTAAGTGCCCCACTTTGCCACAGAAATTGCACTTCCTCTTCTCCTTGTTGCCTTTTCCGCCCTTCTTAAAGTCTGTCTTCTTAGGCTGCAAACCCTCTTTCTTCCCTTGAGAGCTTTCTGCCTTTGTCTCCTTCTTGCCCTTATCCTCCTCATTCAGCAATGCCATTTGCACCAATCTTTCGTACGTGGCCCCCATGGGTATATGGGTCATGGCCAAACTGTGTAATGGCTCATTTAACCCTTTGACGAAACGGAGAGCCTTCTTGTGCGGGGTGTTGACTAGGTCAAGCCCAAACCTAGCCAGCTCATCAAACTGATTCACATATTCTCTGACTGTCTTGTCCCCTTGCTTAAGAAATAAGAATTTTTCCAACTGCAAACTTCTTTCCGCATCTGAGAGAAATTTGGTCTCAAACCTTGCCCTAAAGTCCTCCCATGTCTCCACTGGTCTTTCAGCATTAGTGACTTCCCACCAGTAGGAAGCCTCGCCCTTCAATAGCCACACCGCCAGTTGTACTTTTTGTCTATCCTCTACCTCAAAGATGATGAATAGGTCCTCCGTTTCTTTCAGCCAATTCCTAGCTGCTACGAAGGACTCAGTTCCATGGAAATCCCTTCCTCCCATAGCTTTAAAATCTTTACATATCTTAGCAAAAGTGTTTCCCCGAGGAGGAGGTGGAGGAAAAGGTGCTGCTGCAGCTGGATGATTTCCTTCAGCTGGGGGAGGAGGAACGGTAGGACCTGGCTGAGTGGCCCTTGCTTCTAAGAACCGTCTAAACCAACCAGGTATTGGCACCCCTTCAGGCAAGTTAAGTTCTTGGGACATGCTGAAACAAAAAGGATAGATTCAAAACGAAGGATAAGAGATAGTTCCTATGGCTTTGGGGAGTGGACTTTTGCCTTTTTAAAATAAAATAACATTTTTCTTTTTAAAAATGCTTCTTTAAATTTCCTTTTTGAAAATAATTTTTCAAAACTTTTTATCTTATCTGGTAAACCTATGCTCTGATACCAAGTGAAACACCCCACCTCCGTTAGGGTCACTCTCAAAGGGAATGCCCTAATTTTGGTGGAGGTTTATAAGTACAAGTCACAGATATACAAGACAGATATAAGAACACATATTTGTAAACAGCGGAAGAACAACAAACTTTTATTTCATAAAATCAAATACGTGTTACAACAACATCTTTTCCAAAAACATAACATAAAACTTTCATAATCTGTCTTGAGTACATTATTTAAAGAAGCATAAATAAAACATAGATAAACTGCAAAAGCCCCATAGTGGATGTCCCAAGCCATAGTTCAAAAACGAAAAGTTCCAAGCAATACATTTCTCTTCTTCAAGCTGGATGTTAAGGTTGGTCAAGCTGCTGTGTTCCCTCCCTGTGGACCTGGGGGGGGGGGGGGGGGAACGGAAGAAAAGAAGACGAAAGAAAAGCAGAGTCAGACATAAAGCCTGAGTAAGTCTAGTACTATTTTGTCTATGAATAAAGAACTGGGTATGATAAGTAATAACAAGAAGTGGGCATGCACTATAAACTTGGTTAAGTTGTCTAGGGTCGAATATACTATCGTACCCCATGTTGATCTCTGAACCCATATACTAGTTTCCAATTTGCACCCCATAATCAGGGTGATGTGATCCATTCTATGATGATCGTCTCCTACTCGCATAGTTACATGTGTCTTACGGCCCCCGATGTCTGTAGTTACCTATGCTGGTCCCACCATGGGGTGTATCAAGTCCCATAGTGGCAACCCGACACAACCTCAGAGTGCACAGGTATGCTACTGGTGCCCAGTGCTTTATTTTTCTGCGCCGGAGTGCGTGCACGCCCGCACACCGTTAGAACCTACACTGCTACACCACCGCCGTCGCTTTGACCTCTTACAATCAGCCCAGTAATCGTGCCCCACCCTGCCTAGTTTCAGGGTATCCTGATACACCTTTTAGGGTTACTGCTGAAAAGGGTCCCCCGTTACTAGGTTTTCTATCTCTAGCCAACATGCTAAGTTGGTTAAGTGTTTCCTAACCTAACCCCACCAGTCCGTTTAGTTTAGCATGTTCCATTTTGATTAAGTCTTTAGTCCACTTAATCCTAACAATCCTGACTCAGCCTTAATTGTCTTATTAAGGCCCTGACCTCTCACATTAGACAGGTATTGTTGTGGCTGCCTGTTGCCGGTTGGTTCCGGGCAGTCTTACGCCACAACTCAGTCTAACCTCGGGTCCTTATTGGGCTCCATGTTTAACCTCTCACATTGGATAGGTATTGTTGTGACTACTGGACAGCCGGGCGGTTCCGGGCAGGTTTACATCACAACTCAATCCAACCTCGGGTTAAACACATCGTATGTTCTACATTTACATATCTTGTCATTCTTCTTTATTTCTTATATGTAAATATTTGCGGCCCATTATTAAGTTAATGGTGTAAAGGTTACACCAATCACGGGCCCAACCCATACTTGAATTTGGGCCCTTCTATTTTATATTTTCATTCATTAATTAATTTTTAACCCAACGTTATTTTCCCCCGTTTTACACGTCCGTTCATATATATTGGGCTTAGCCTTTTAAAGCCCAATTTAGCCATGCGAAAAGGGGAGGCTTATGGCGTGATTACATACACAAAAAGGGGAAGGTGAGCGTATGAACTTGCAATATGACGATGGGAATACAAAATAGAAACTGGTGTACTTGCATAGTAGTGACATATACTTTTGGTCATAAAACATAGGTGACATGAATCAAAGCATGTGAACTTGTAATTGAGATATCATTATTGACACACGAACCTATATTTTTATTTAGGCATAATGTCAAACATACGCATGGCATAAATACTTCTAGCATAAACATGGCATAATGTCAAACATAAGCATGGCATAAATACTTCTAGCATAAACATGGCATAATGTCAAACATAAGCATGGCATAAATATTCCTAATCATGGTGTTTGCTTTAAACTTGCAAAAAGGGATTTTTGAGTCTAACCTAGCCATGTCTCACATATGTCATCATATAATTCTTTTAAACAAGATAGACTTAATCATAGATTTCAATTATGCCAAATATCATTCATAGCCTAGCCATATTCATAAGTTTTGCAAAAGCATGACTTAATACATGGATTATGGTGTCAAAATTCCAACATAGTTTCATATGAACTATAACAACCAAACTTGTTTCAATTACTTGCAAAATGATTTATGCACAAAAATATACATCATGATGGCATAATAACAAAGCCCCAAACTCGCATGAATTTCAATCAACTACATACATGTAGCATCAACATAGATTACATAATTTGCGCAATATTCCAAACGTATATTTGCATAGAACTACCGCATGTAGTTCTTTATAATGAATAACATAATTTGGCACAAATATGAATTACTTTATTATCCCAATTCAAGCATACAAATCAATACAATTGTTTATTCATACCAAAGTAATACTCTACTTACAATGGTTGCGGCGAATTCTCTAATTAAGAGATATGATTCCTTTGTTGAATTGATTGGCTTTAGGTTGCTTGAATTGCTTTAGGCTTTAGAACTTTCTTCCTAATTCTCTCTCTAGTTGGCGGCTACTCTTAGTCGTTCCTCAGCAACATGGCGGCTATGTTCTTAATTTGAATGAATAGATTAGGGTTTAGTCTAGGGTTGTTTATATAGAGGTTAGGAATTGATTAGGACCCTTGATGTTGCTAGGTTAGATCGTAGCCATTCATTAAGAAGAGAGACCAATAAAAACCCGCCACCTAGCCCTAATGACAAAGCAGACCACTGAAATTCGACCAAACACAGACCTGGCCAGCCAGGTTGACTGGGCTCGACCAGGTCGACACCCCTGTCGACAGGGCTGTCGACAGCCCTGTCGACATGGGTAGCCCAGGTCGACAGCCCAGTCGACCTGGGTGGCCTAGGCGGGTGTTTATCCGCCCTGGCCCACTGGGCCCGATTTTTAATTATTTTATTCTGTTTGAATTTTAAATTTAATTCAAAACTTCCGAAGGCCATATCTTCTTCATACGGACTCCGTTTTTCGAAAACTCGGACTCTATTTCGCGTATTTTTCCGAGACGAACGCAATGGCGTATCCCGTTTCCCTTAGTTCTTTGATTTGAATTTGATTATACTTTAATTCATGAATTTCACAGTTATAGAATTCTCGGGGTGTTACAATGAGTGTGGCCAACTCGAGGTTGGGTTGAGTTTGTAGCATAAATCTACCCGGAACCGACCGGCTTAACTAGTGGCTACAAACAATAGGACCCAATGTGAGTAGTTGGTCATGTTGTGCTTAAACCCGAGGTTAGACTAGGTTGTGGTGTAAAGCTACCCGGACCCGCCCGGCTTAACTAGTAACCACAACAAGGTCTAATGTGAGAGGTTAAGGTGCATTAAATTAATTAATGCCATATGATAGGGTTAAGTCATGGACCACATAACACTTAACCAACATGAACACGATGGGTTGATAGGGTTAAGTCATGAACCTTGGGTACACTTAACCAACTTGATGCTTGATTGGATCGGATTAACCACATTTAACCCATTAGGAAACCCTAGTTACGAGGTCCTTTTCACTAGTAACCCTCTTGATTGTATCATGATACCCTAGGGACTAGGCTAGGGTGGGGCACGATTTCTGGGCTGACATGTAAGCAACCAAAACGACGGCTGAGTAGGTGCGCCGGTGTAGGTTCAGGCGGACTATGGTCGTGCACATAGTCCAGAGTTGAAAAAGCAGACACGGGCACCCGTAGGTTTAAACTGTGCATGCTTGATTTGTGTCCGGGGTTGGCACCCTAGGGCTTGATACACCCTAGGGTGGACCTAGCACAGTTTGACTACACTTCGTGATTGGGCCGTATGACACCGACACTTGACGAGTTAGGCTTTTAGGGAGCCGATCGACTAGACCGTGTTGTTGGACCTTGAACTAGGTCATCTCGGGATATTGGGCCAAGATTGGGCCAAGGGATCTTTTCTTGTTTATACTTGACATGAATCGAAATACTAGTACACACTGGGTGCAACTTAACCTTGTATATGCGATGCCACACTTGATCTATCTTGTTAACTTTTCACCATGCCAGTTATCACCCTATGTTTCATCTCTGCTTTACATGTCCAGTTAACTTTATTAGTTTTTATACTAATAGTAGATAGGACTTACCAGTCTTTTTGACTGACCCGTTTTCTTTTGCCTCTTTTCTTCCATTCCCCCCCCCCCCAGGTTTACAGGGTGGGAACACTGGTACTTAGCTGGATCTTTAGCTGCTTTTCTGGATAGCTCATGTACGGTTTGGACTTGAGCAAGCTATGGCTTTATTCTACTTTGGGGATAGTTACTTTATGTTTTCTTTCCAGTTTTCAGTTGTGTTCTTGACTTTGTTTTGTGGGAAAATAATGACCAAGTACTTTGATGTAACTTGACTATGGTTTTGAAATGTTAGTTTTATCCGCTGCTTTACTACTCTGTTTTACTTATATGTTCTGTCTTGTGATATCTGCATGCATGTTTACCTCGTTTAACGCCCCTCCAAAGCCAGTGCACTTGCAAGAGTGGCATTGGCGGAGGTGGGGTGTTACATTTGGTATCAGAGCCTAAGGTTTACAAGATCTGAGCAAAAGGTTTTTAAAACTTACCTTTTGAAAAACTATTTTCAAAACCAATTAAGTATTTTCCAAGAAAAGTCTAGTTATTTTAAAAGGCTATTCCCCAAAATCCATTAGCACTATCCTTCGTTTCCTCGTTCTAAATCTATCTTTTCCTTTTTCAGTATGGCCGATCTTAACCTTCCCGAGGGAGTGACCATTCCCGGATGGTTCCGGAGGTACTTGGAAGCTAGGGCCAACGATGCGGGCCCAGCAAATACCCCCACCGTAACTGAGGTTCCTCCTCCTCCTCCTCAGCATCCACAAGCAGATTTCGCAAAGGTTTGCAAAGACTTTAAGGCGATGGGTGGCAAGAATTTTATTGGGACGGAGACTTTTGTGGAGGCAAGAAATTGGTTGAAAGAAACTGAAGATCTCTTCGCTATCTTTGATGTGGAAGACCATAAAAAGGTTTTATTGGCAGCATGGCTATTAAAAGAAGAAGCTACTTATTGGTGGGAGGTCACCAATGCTACTAGGCCTATAGAGACTTGGGCCGACTTTAGGACGAGGTTTGGGCTTAAGTTTCTATCATCAGCTGAGGCGAATCTGTAATTGGAGAAGTTTATATCTTTGAAGCAAGGGGACATGACAGTGAGGGAGTATGTGAATAAGTTTAACCAGCTTGCTCGATTCGGTTTGGACATGGTTAATACCCCCAGAAGAAGGCTTTACGCTTTGCACGAGGGTTTAATGAGCCATTACAAGGTTTAGCCCTGTCTCATATACCCATGGGGGCCACTTTTGAAGGCCTATTGGACATGGCATTGCTTCAAGGAGACGATAAGAATGGCAAGAAAGAAGTCAAGCCTAATGAGAGTCAAGCCTAA
This sequence comes from Allium sativum, assembly GCA_030737875.1. Lineage (NCBI taxonomy): Eukaryota > Viridiplantae > Streptophyta > Magnoliopsida > Asparagales > Amaryllidaceae > Allium > Allium sativum. Next base: position 326,638,659 of record CM060918.1, read on the forward strand.
TGAGACTCAAGCCAAGAAGACGGACTCCAAATGGGGAGGAAATCAGAGCAATCAGAACAACAAGAACAACAAGAACAACAAGGGCAATAAGGCCAACAACAACAAGGCAAAGGACCCAAGAAAATGCAACTTCTGCGGGATTGTTGGGCACATAGCCAAAGATTGCAGGAAGAATAAGAGGAAGTTGGGCGAATGCTTTCACTGTGGAGAACCTAGACACCTTAGCAAGGATTGCCCCAAGAAGCAAGGACAAGGGCAAGGGCAGACTCAGCGTGCAGGACCTTCTGGAGGGCAAGTGCATGCTCTCAACACTGCTCCAGTTCAGGACCGAGGTAGTATTTCTGTAGAAAGCCTTGTTTATATTTCTGATTATCCTGTTCGCACCTTATTTGATTCTGGCGCATCGCATAGTTTTATTTCTTCTGACATTGTTGAAAGTTTGCACCTAAGTACTAGTCTAGTTGAGGATCCCGTTAGTGTTTCGAATCCAATTGGGGGTTCTTCCCATCTATCTATGATTTGTGTGGATTTGAAGATTTCTATCTTGACCGTAGAATTCACGTGTAATGCTTATGTTCTTGGGTTCACGGGATACGGGTTGATTTTGGGCATGGATTGGTTGTCCAGTTATGGGGCCATCCTCGATTGTGAGCATAGGGTAGTGAGGCTCATGACTCGCCTAAGTAATACCCTAGAAATTTCTTGTAACCCTAGAGGTCCCGTCATGTTATGTTATCTTGAATCTCTTGACTCGTCCATCGATGATCTGCAATCTGTAAGGGTGGTCCGAGACTATCCTGATGTCTTTGAAGAAGTTAAGGGGTTACCCCTTAAACGAGAGATAGATTTCCGCATTTATCTTGTTTATAATGCCAAGCCAGTTTCATTGCCCGTTAGGCACATGGCCCCATGAGAAAGAAGAGAGCTCAGTAAGCGAATCAAGGAGTTGCTTGAGAAGAATTTTATTAGGCGAAGCATTTCTGAATGGGGTGCTCCTGTGGTATTCGCTACTAAGGCGGATGGTTCGCTTCGTCTATGTGTTGATTATCGAGAGTTGAAAAAGCTGACAAAGAAGAATAGGCACCCGTTACCGAGGATTGATGACCACTTTGACCAGCTTGTTGGTGCTTCTGTTTTCTCTCAGCTCGATCTAGCCACCGGATTCCATCAGCTTAGAGTGGCTGAGGATAGTATTGATAAGACTGCGTTTAGGACTCCAGATGGATTCTTTGAATGGCTTGTCATGCCATTCGGTTTGACTAATGCACCCGCCTACTTCGTAGATTTGATGAGTAGGGTGTTTAGGGAGTTCCTTAACAAGTTCGTGGTTGTCTTCGTGGATGATATTCTGATCTTCTCAAAGGATGAGGAAGAACATGCTAGACACCTCAAGGAAGTGATGGATACGCTTAGAGCCCATCAGTTGAAAGCCAAGTTCTCCAAATGCCATTTTTGGAGAAGGGAAGTTCGGTTTCTTGGACATATAGTCTCTAAGAAAGGCATAGCTGTGGATCCCATGAAAGTGGTTGCAGTTCAAGACTGGAAGACTCCTAGGAATGCAACCGAAGTAAGAAGCTTTCTCGGTCTGGCGGGCTACTATAGGAAGTTCATCAGGGACTTTGCTAAGATTTCATCCCCTCTTACTAAGTTGATGAAGAAGAACTTAGTTTTTGCATGGGACTTAGAGTGTGAGCTTGCTTTTCAAAGGCTCAAGAGGGCCCTTACTACAGCTCCTGTTTTATCCTTACCCGATGGCGGTAAGATGTTTACCGTGTACACCGATGCATGTGGCACGGGGTTAGGTGCTGTTCTTATGCAGGAAGGAAGAGTGATATGTTATGGGGGTAGGCAACTTAAAGTTCATGAGAAGAACTATCCCACTCATGATTTGGAATTGGCGGCGATCATCTTTGCACTCAAATCCTGGCGCCACTATCTTCTAGGCGAAAGGTTTGAGTTGTATACTGATCACAAGTCACTCAAGTACCTCTTCTCACAGAAAGATCTGAATCTAAGGCAGCAAAGATGGATGGAATTCTTGGCATCTTATGACTTCGAGATAGCTTATACCCCTGGCAAGGGTAATGTTGTGGCAGATGCACTAAGCAGAAGTAGGTTGACTTTGAGTCCCTTGTTTGTTGAGATGAGGAGCCTAGAATTCTTGGCAACCTTTGATTTCACACCAGCTGTTGAGTCGATGACGGGTTCATTAGCATCTCTTGAGCTTAGACCTATACTTCTTGATCAAATAGGGACTTCGCAGAAGGAAGATCCGCAGATAGTCGAGATCATGGACAAGTTGATTCATGGTGAGACGTCTAGTCACCTTGCTAGATATACTATTGATGACAAGGGTTGGCTAAGGCGTGATGGAAGGCTATGCGTTCCACAAGTAGGAGACTTGGTGCATAAAGTTCTCGAAGAAGCGCATCACTCGAAGATGACTATATATCCTGGAGGAGATAAGATGTATAGAGACATGAAGCGCATTTTCTTTTGGGCTGGAATGAAGAAAGATGTGGCAGAGTATGTTTCAAAGTGCATGGTGTGCCAACAAGTGAAAGCCGAGTCGAAGAAACCCGGAGGGCTATTACATCCATTGGAGGTCCCGCAATGGAAGTGGGAAAGTATTTCTATGGATTTTGTGGATGGATTGCCTAGGTCAAGAAAAGGGAATACGAGCATATGGGTCATAGTTGACAGACTTACGAAGAGTGCTCATTTCATTCCAGTGAAGTGCAAGAGGACCGCATCATGGCTAGCATCTATTTATCTTCGAGAGATAGTGCGGTTGCATGGAGTTCCCTCTAGCATAGTTAGCGATCGTGACCCAATCTTCACTAGCCAGTTCTGGAATAGTTTGCAAGAGGCGATGGGTACGCGATTGAATCTAAGTACAGCCTATCACCCTCAGACGGATGGCCAAACCGAAAGGGTGAATAGAGTGTTAGAAGATCTCTTGAGGCTTTGTGTTCTTGACTTTGGTGGTACTTGGGAAGACCACCTCCCCCTTGTAGAGTTTGCTTATAATAATAGCTATCAAGCTAGCATAGGGATGGCACCATTTGAAGCTTTGTATGGGAGGTCGTGTAGGTCACCATCTTGTTGGTGGGAGACAACGGATAGGCTTATACTTGGGTCCGATATGATACCGGACACATCCGAGAAAGTTGAATTGGTGAGAAGACGAATGAAAGCGGCCCAAGACCGACAGAAATCCTATGCTGACAAGCGAAGGACAGATTTAAAATTCGAAGTTGGGGATATGGTTTTCGTGAAGGTTTCTCCTTTGCGTAATGTGGTACGTTTTGGAGCAGTTGGGAAGCTGGCACCAAGGTTCGTAGGACCCTTCCCTATCATAGAGAGGATTGGAAAGATGGCTTATAAGGTGGAATTGCCCGAGAAGCTAGCCGGAGTGCATAATGTCTTTCATGTCTCGCATCTCCGAAAGTGCCTACATGAGTCCGCTGAGGTGGTTGAACCAGGCATTCTTGAAGATGTGGAGGTAGAGAAAGAGGCAACCTTGAGGAGAGCTCCGATTCGTATCTTGGGAACAGAGATCAGGAAGCTAAGAAATCGAGAAGTCAAATTGGTGAAAGTTCAGTGGAGTGAAGCCGAAGAGGATGCAACTTGGGAAACCGAGGAGAAGATGCGTGGGCTTTATCCATTTCTTTTTGAGGGTACATTCTCGATCTCTTTTCCTTTTCAACGTATCTTCCTTTTTGCTATCCATGTTTATCCTGTTTATCTTGTTATCTCGTTAGCCTTGTCATGGGAACCTTAGGTAAAAACCTTTTGGATGAAACATGTATTTGAAACATGTTATGATTGATGTTTGCAAGTGGTTGCAAGTGTTTGCAAGTGGATACTCGTGGATGCATGATACACATTAGGCACTAAGATCGGCTCACACATTTTCATATTGCATATGCATGAGTGCTTATACTTATTCATGGATGAAACTTGTTATGCTATCACGTGGATGTTGCATATGGATGAATGTTATGTGCACTCATGTAGAGATTATAAATTATGTTAGGATTTTGCATACATATGGACTCATTTCACTAACATACTTTGCATTAAGGAGGTTTACTGAATCAGTAACCGCCTGATTTTCGGATTAGATAAGTACATATACACACACCTTTGCATATAATCATATAGCATTTAGAATTTGTTAAGGATATTGACTGCACGTGGATGATGTTTTGAGTAGATGGATGATGGATGGTAGGATACGTTCTTCCTAACTTAGAGATTTCGGGGACGAAATCCTTTAAGGTGGGGAGGATGTAACAACCCATATTTTGTATAACAAGTTATAACATAAATCAAGGCAGAATTAAATGATAAAATCTGAATCAGGGGAAACGGGCTGTGCCATTGCGTTCGTCTCGGAAAAATACGCGAAATAGAGTCCGAGTTTTCGAAAATCGGAGTCCGTATGACCAAGTTATGGCCCGTCGAAGTTTTCAGAAAATTTCAAATTCAAATTTGAAATCAGAAATACCAATTCAGCTGGGCCAGGCAGGCGGGAAAAATTCCCGCCACCCCAAGTCGACTGGGGAGTCGACTTGGGAGTCGACACACCCCAGGCTGTGTCGACTGCCCAGTCGACACCCCTGTCGACTTGGGTGGTCGGCCAGTCTGGCCTGGGTGCACCTGACTTGTTCCTCAAGACATGTTTGGAGGCTAGTGACGTGAATTGATGGCCCAGATCTGAATTAGGGTTAATCCTATGGTCTAAACTAACCTAGTCTTCTATAAAAGGACCCTAATACCTAGCCTAAATCATCATAAATCAATCCTGCAACTAAACTATGCCAAAATGTTTAATCATGGCCTCCACCCTCTTGTCATAGCTTCCATCTTCATTCATATGAGAGTTCCTAAGCTTGTTTGAGAGTTCCAAAGCTTGATTCAAGGCCAAAGTTCAATCTTTCTTCATTAAAACAAGGATCTTTCTTCATATAATCAAAGGAGCTTCTAGGAGCTTGTATTCATTTGGGGTTTTTAGAGTTGCTAGTGGTTTCGTCTCAATCTTGTTTATATTTTATAAGTCTTCATAGCATTGTAAGCCCTATACTACTCTTAGAGTCTAACTATGAAGTTAAATATGACATGTTGCAAGTTTGAGTTTGGGCATAAGTACGATATGTGCTTTGATTCTATCTTGTTATGCATAGGTTTATTCTATGCATGTTTGTAAAGCTATCACCTTGACCTTGTGGGCTAAAAGCTATAAGCTTTATGTTGAAATGTTCATTATGCAACATGAGAACTCTCATAACCTTTATGATAACTTGCATATAATGTTATATGCGAACTTCTATTCATCATTCTATGTCATCTAGGACCATGTATCACCTATTCGCTAAGTTTGAATGTTATGCATGTTTTGAGGCTTATAATGTAACATGCAAGTTTAAATGAACATATTTATGCCCCATATGCCACCATGTTTAACTTGTTGCCAACCTTATTACCTTATGCCCTTTTTGTCATGCTTTTGCCAAGTTCCCTCTTTTGATCTAAGTTATGTTATGCGGAACGTACATGCGATGGGAATGCGTTGGGTTTGGGTAATATTAATGACATGAAAACATGGTTTTAAAATATGACATGAACATTGACTTGTGATTATGTTTGTAAACATAATGATGGACATGACACTTAGAAAATATGAGTGTGGCCAACTCGAGGTTGGGTTGAGTTTGTAGCATAAATCTACCCGGAACCGACCGGCTTAACTAGTGGCTACAAACAATAGGACCCAATGTGAGTAGTTGGTCATGTTGTGCTTAAACCCGAGGTTAGACTAGGTTGTGGTGTAAAGCTACCCGGACCCGCCCGGCTTAACTAGTAACCACAACAAGGTCTAATGTGAGAGGTTAAGGTGCATTAAATTAATTAATGCCACATGATAGGGTTAAGTCATGGACCACGTAACACTTAACCAACATGAACACGATGGGTTGATAGGGTTAAGTCATGAACCTTGGGTACACTTAACCAACTTGATACTTGATTGGATCGGGTTAACCACATTTAACCCGTTAGGAAACCCTAGTTACGAGGTCCTTTTCACTAGTAACCCTCTTGATTGTATCATGATACCCTAGGGACTAGGCTAGGGTGGGGCACGATTACTGGGCTGACATGTAAGCGACCAAAACGACGGCTGAGTAGGTGCGCCGATGTAGGTTCAGGCGGACTATGGTCGTGCACATAGTCCGGAGTTGAAAAAGCAGACACGGGCACCCGTAGGTTTAGACTGTGCATGCTTGATTTGTGTCCGGGGTTGGCACCCTAGGGCTTGATACACCCTAGGGTGGACCTAGCAAAGTTTGACTACACTTCGTGATTGGGCCGTATGACACCGACACTTGACGAGTTAGGCTTTTAGGGAGCCGATCGACTAGACCGTGTTGTTGGACCTTGAACTAGGTCATCTCGGGATATTGGGCCAAGGGATCTTTTCTTGTTTATACTTGACATGAATCGAAATACTAGTACACACTTGGTGCAACTTAACCTTGTATATGCGATGCCACACTTGATCTATCTTGTTAACTTTTCACCATGCCAGTTATCACCCTATGTTTCATCTCTGCTTTACATGTCCAGTTAACTTTATTAGTTTTTATACTAATAGTAGATAGGACTTACCAGTCTTTTTGACTGACCCATTTTCTTTTGCCTCTTTTCTTCCATTTCCCCCCCCCCCCCAGGTTTACAGGGTGGGAACACTGGTACTTAGCTGGATCTTTAGCTGCTTTTCTGGATAGCTCATGTACGGTTTGGACTTGAGCAAGCTATGGCTTTATTCTACTTTGGGGATAGTTAATTTATGTTTTCTTTCCAGTTTTCAGTTATGTTCTAGACTTTGTTTTGTGGGTAAATAATGACCAAGTACTTTGATGTAACTTGACTATGGTTTTGAAATGTTAGTTTTATCCGCTGCATTACTACTCTGTTTTACTTATATGTTCTGTCTTGTGATATCTGCATGCATGTTTACCTCGTTTAACGCCCCTCCGAAGCCAGTGCACTTGCAAGAGTGGCATTGGCGGAGGTGGGGTGTTACAAAGTCCCATGCAAAGACTAAGTTCTTCTTCGTTAACATAGTAAGTGGGGCTGAAATCCTAGCGAAGTCCTTAATGAACTTCCTATAAAATCCTGCCAGACCGAGAAAGCTTCTCACTTCAGTTGCATTCTTCGGAACTTTCCAGTCTTGTACCGCCACCACTTTAGCGGGATCCACAGCTAAGCCCTGCTTAGAAACTATATGCCCAAGGAACCGAACTTCCCTTCCCCAGAAATGGCATTTAGAGAACTTGGCTTTCAACTGATGAGCTCTAAGCGTATCCATAACCTCCTTGAGGTGTGTAGCATGCTCTTCCTCGTCCTTAGAGAAGACCAGAATATCATCCACGAAGACAACCACAAACTTGTTAAGGAACTCCCTGAACACCCTACTCATCAAATCAACAAAGTATGCGGGTGCATTAGTCAAATCGAACGACATGACTAGCCATTCAATGAATCCATCTGGAGTCCTAAACGCAGTCTTATCAATACTATCCTCGGCCACTCTAAGCTGATGGAATCCGGTGACTAGATCGAGCTGAGAGAAAACAGGAGCACCAACAAGCTGGTCAAAGAGATCATCAATCCTCGGTAACGGGTGTCTATTCTTCTTTGTCAGCTTGTTCAACTCACGATAATCAACACATAGACGAAGCGAACCATCCGCCATAGTAGCGAATACCACCGGAGCACCCCATTCTGAAATGCTTCGCCTAATGAAATTTTTCTCAAGCAACTCCTTGATTTGCTTGCTAAGCCCTCTTCTTTCTCGCGGGTCCATGTGCCTTAACAGGCAATGAAACTGGCTTGGCATTATCAACAAGATAAATACGGAAGTCTATCTCGCGTTTAGGGGGTAACCCCTTCACCTCATTAAAAACATCAAGATATTCTCGGACCACCCTCACAGATTGAATATTGTCAATAGACGAGTCGAGGGATTCAAGATAACATAACATGACGGGATCCAGAGGGTTACAAGAAATCGCTAGGGTATTGACAAGGCGAGTTATAAGCCTCACTACCCTATGCTCACAATCGAGAATGGCTCTATAACTGGACAACCAATCCATGCCCAAAATCAACCCGTATCCCATGAACCCGAGAACATAAGCATTACATGTGAATTCTACGGTCAAGATAGAAATCCTCAAATCCATACAAATCATAGATAGATGGGCGGAACCCCCAATTGGATTTGAAACACTAATGGGATCCTCAACTAGACTAGTACTTATGTGCAAACTTTCAACAATGTCATAGGAAATAAAGGTATGCGATGCGCCAGAATCAAATAAAGTTCGAACAGGAAAACCGAAAATATAAACAAGGCTTTCTACAGAAATACTACCTCGGTCCGGAACTGGAGCAGTGTTGAGAGCATGCATCTGCCCTCCAGATGGTCCTGCTCGCTGAGTCTGTCCTTGCCCCTGTCCTTGCTTCTTTGGGCAATCCTTACTGAAGTGTCCAACCTCTCCGCAATGAAAGCATTCTCCCAACTTCCTCTTCTTCTTCCTACAATCTTTGGCTATGTGTCCAATGATCCCACAGAAGTTGCACTTTCTTGTGTCCTTTGCCTTGTTGTTGTTGCCCTTGTTACCCTTGTTGTTCTTGTTGTTCTTGTTGTTCTGGTAGCTCTGATTGCTCTGGTTGCTCTGATTTCCTCCCCACTTGGAGTCCGCCTTCTTGGTTTGAGTCTCGTTAGGCTTGACTTCTTTCTTGCCATTCTTATCATCTCCCTGAAGCAAGGCCATATCCACTAAGTTCTCAAAAGTGGCCCGCATGGGTATATGAGACATGGCTAAACCTTGTAATGGCTCATTCAATCCTCGTGCAAAGCGTAGAGCCTTCTTCTGGGGTGTGTTAACCATGTCCAAACCGAATCAAGCAAGCTAGTTAAACTTATTCACATACTCCCTCACTGTCATGTCCCCTTGCTTCAAAGATATAAACTTCTCCATTTGTAGATTCTCCTCAGTAGATGATAGAAACTTAAGCCCAAACCTCATCCTAAAGTCGGCCCAAGTCTCTATAGGCCTAGTAGCGTTGGTGACCTCCCACCAATAAGCAGCTTCCTCTTTCAATAGCCATACTGCCAACAGAACTGTCCTACGGTCATCCACATCAAAGATAGCAAAAAGGTCTTCAGTTTCCTTTAACCAGTTTCTTGCCTCCACATAAGTCTCTGTCCCAACAAAATTCTTGCCACCCATCGCCTTAAAGTCTTTGCAAATCTTTGCGAAATCCGCTTGTGGACGCTGAGGAGGAGGAGGAGGAACCTCAGGTACGGGAGGAGGAGTGGGAGTGTTTGCTGGGCCCGCATCATTGGCCCTAGCTTCCAAGTACCTTCGGAACCATCCGGGTATGGGTACTCCCTCGGGAAGGTTAAGATCGGCCATGCTGAAAAAGGAAAAGATAGATTTAGAACAAGGAAACAAAGGATAGTGCTAATGGCTTTTGGGGAATAGCCTTTTAAAATAAACTAGACTTTTTCTTGGAAAATACTTAATTGGTTTTGAAAATAGTTTTTCAAAAGGGTTTTTTAAAACTTTTGTCCGGTCTAGTAAAACCTTATGCTCTCATATCAAATGTAACACCCCACTTCCGCCAGGGTCACTCTTGCAAGTACACTGGCTTTGGAGGGGTGTTGGACAAGGTAAACATGCATAAAGGTATCACAAGACAGAACATATAAGTAAAACAGAGTAAGTAAAGTAGCGGATAAAACTACTATTTCAAAACCATAGTCAACTTACATCAAAAGTACTAAGTCATTATTTTCCAACTACTACAAGTCTAGAAGCATAAACTGAAAACTGGAAATAACATAAAGTAAACTATCCCCAAAGTAGACGTGGTAAAGCCATAGCGAGCTCAAGTCCAAACCGTACATGAGCTATCCAGAAAGCAAGCTAAAGATCCAAGCTAGGTGCTAGTGTTCCCACCCTGAGAACCTGGGGGGAGGGGGAAACGGAAGAAAAGAGGCGAAAGAAAAAGGGTCAGTCATAAAGACTGGTAAGTCCTACCTACTATTAGTATAAAAACTAATAAAGTTAACTAAACATGAGATACTGAGATGAAACATAACTGGCATGATAAATAGATAACAAGGTAGATCAAGTGTGGCATCGCATATACAAGGTTAAGTTTTGCACCAATAGTACTAGTAATCCGAACCCATGTCAAGTATAAACAAGAAATGATCCCTTGGCCCAATATCTTGAGATGACCCCAGTCGGGGCCCAACTACACGGTTTAGTCGATCGGCTCCCTATATGCCTAACTCGTCGAGTGTCGGTGTCATAGGGTCCAATCACGGAATGTAGTCAAACTGTGCTAGGTCCACCCTAGGGTGTATCAAGTCCTAGAGTGCCAACCACTGACACGAATCAAGCACGCACAGTCTAAACCTACTGGTGCCCGTGCCTGCTTTTTCAACTCCGGACTATGTGCACGACCATGGTCCGCCTGAACCTACACCGGCGCACCAACTCAGTCGTCGTTCTGGTCGCTTACAATCAGCCCAGTAATCATGCCCTACCCTAGCCTATTCCCTAGGGTATCGTTGATACATCCAAGAGGGTTACTACTGAAAAGGACCGTGTAACTAGGGTTTCTAATGGGTTAAGTGTGGTTAACCCTATCCCATCATGTATCAAGTTGGTTAAGTATACCCAAGTGGTTCATGACTTAACCCCAACAATCCATCGTGTTCAATTGGTTAAGTATTCAAGTGGTCCATGACTTAACCCTACCATGTGGCATTAATTAACTTAATGCAACTCAACCTCTCACACTAGACTTTGTTGTGGTTACTAGTTAAGCCGGGCGGGTCTGGGTAGCTTTACACCACAACCTAGTATAACCTCGGGTTTTAAGTGCGATATGATCAACTACTCACATTGGGTCCTATTGTTTGTAGCCACTAGTTAAGTCAGTCGGTTCCGGGTAGATTTATGCTACAAACTCAACCCAACCTCGAGTTGGCCACTTTCATGTTTTCTACATGTTATGTCCACGTTCATGTTTTCAAGCATAATCACATGTCATATTTTCAAGTCATGTTTCATGTCATTTAAGTTTACCCATAACGTAACCCCATCGCACGTAAGTTCGCATCAACACAAATAGATCAAAAGGGGGAACATAATGATATGATAAGTTGGGCATAAAGTGGCAAAGTCTATCACAAGTTTAACATGGTGATATATGAGGCAAAGGTGTTCATCACAACTAGCATATGGCATTATTGGCCTCAAAACATGTATGACATCAAACTTAGCAATTAAACTAGCATGTAGTTCAACATCATAGGCAAAGGTGAAACATGATAATAGTTGTCATAGGGTGATAAACTTGTGGGTAGCATGTAGTTCAACATCATAGGCAAAGGTGAAACATGATAATAGTTGTCATAGGGTGATAAACTTGTGGGTAGCATGTAGTTCAACATCATATGCGAGTTAACATCAAGGTTATGAGAGGATCTATGTTGCATTATGCATAACTACCAAGTTCTGTGTTGCATTATGCATAACCACCAAATAAAGCTCATTGCTTTCTACCCAAAAATCAAGGTAAATGATACTAGGTTCATGATAGTGCCACAATCATAGATCAAAAGAGTCATAAATGGATCTATGCATACAAATATAGCCCAAGGCAAGTATTATACCCAAAAGTCCCATTTCAACTTGCTACATGATCATATTAACTTCATAGTTTAAATCTAAGAGTAGAGTGGGGCTTACAAAGCGTGGCTATGAGAACTAGAACACAACAGAACAAGATAGAGACGTTGTAGAAGCTCTAGGAATGATGTAGCAATGCAAATAGCCTTGAGAATAAGTAGCTCCTTTTATAGAAAGAAGAAAGCTTGCTCCTTTTTGCCTTAGAAGCTCTCAAGATGAAGATGGAGGCCATGATTAGGGAGCATTTTGGCAGAATTTAGTTGTTAGGTTGATTTGTGATGATTTAGGCTAGGTATTAGGGTGTTTTTATAGGTGTAGAGACTAGTTTAGGCCATAGGATTAACCCTAATTCAGATCTGAGCCATCAAATCACGTCACAAGCCAACAAAACAAGACCCAGTAGCCAAAACAGGTGCACCAGGCCAAACCGGCCCGACCACCCAGGTCGACAGGGGTGTCGACTGGGCAGTCGACACCAGCTGGGTCAAGTCGACTCCCAAGTCGACTCCCCAGTTGACTTGGGGCTGGGCGGGAAATTTTCCCGCCCAGTCTGTTTGGCTCCAGATTTGATTCTCGAACTGTTTTTAAACTTTGGATTTTCTGAAAACTTTGACGGGCCATAACTGGGTCATACACACTCCGATTATTGAAAACTCGGACTCTATTTCACGTATTTTTCCGAGACGAACGCAATTGCATAGCCCGTTTTCCCTTGATTCATATTTTAACATTTAATTCTGCCTTGATTAATGTTATAACATGTTATTCAAAATACGGGTTGTTACAAGAAACGAATGGAAAACGTGGAGTTGAAGAAGCTTTTTATTGGAGAAAATGGCGCGTAAAGGCCACATTATTATCTGTTTATGCATTGTTATGATCTGCTTACTAGTCAACCAAAATGGAACTCAAAACTTGCTAAGAGCCTTCGCGACGTACAAACTGCTAGCAAGAGCAAGAAAAAAGCTTCTAAATCTGGGTATTCTTCCAGTCCAAGCGAGTCAACTGCCAAAATTTCTCAATGTATAGGGGAAGACCTACTTGATGAGTTCAATACCATGATTGATGAAGATTTTAGACCTGAGGGAGTCAAAGATGCAAAAAAAGGGGCAAAACTGCGATTGGCTTGAAGGAAAAGTGAACTCATGCCATAAAGAACACAGTCATAGACATGTAGAAAGACGTGAAGAAGCCAAGGAAAAGATAGAAGTTATGAAAAGGTTTGCTGATCTAGAAGAGAAGAGGCTACAAATTCTAGTGGACGAGTGGGCGTATAAGAAACAACAAGAAGAGAACGCTATCATAAACACAGACCTGACTGGAATGCCTGACTTAGAGAATGAATTTTGGATGGGAATGAAACAGCGTATTCTAATGTCAAGGTTTCCTCAATTATAAGTAGATTGTTTATCATTGTTTGTATTACTAGTTGCTTGTATTATGTTGATGTAGTAACATTATATTTCTTACTATAGTAACGATTTTCGTATAAATGCAATGTGTGCTTTATTTATATTGCTACTATTTCCCTAAGTTGATAGTTTTGTACTATGTACCAACGTATAAAATTAGAAGAACTCCATATTCTTTATAGGATCATTAAATACAAGAACATTTCAACCATGTAAATAAAGTAGACTGAAACAAATAGCATATTCAGCCTTATATCGAGTTGTTCCTGAAACGCAATTGGAAGATCAAGTGGAAGTTGGAGAAGTGGAGTCTGAACTCTTCAGTGCCACGCAATCGAATGTCGTCGTCCCACGTATTGGACCAGTTCAAAAAATCCACAACGCTCGATTGAGGGAAGTACTTGCTTGCCAGAACCCAAATAGGTCAAGCTCTAGCATGACGGGTCATTCAGTACTTTGCTACTGCTGAGTGGAATGTAATGTGGTTGTTTCTAAAAGCCGAAGCAACGCAGGTCATTACTTTTATGGCTGCAAAGCGTACATTACTGCACTTAACTGATAAGGGTTGGAACATTGCAATTTTTTCTCATGGATCGATCCACCACTGATGGAGAGGGGTATCACGTGCGCTCTAGAGATGCAAGCAGAGGTAAGTCGTTTGGAAAGGTTGATTGTTGCAACAAAGGCTGAAATGTTGTATGGGTTCTATAGTTTGTCCTGAAACTAGGGTCTTAGTTATATGGTTATGTCTTAATTTTATGTATTGTATTTCACGTTATGTCGTACTTTATCGTAGTTGTATGTTGGGTCGAACATTCATTGTATCATGTATCTTGTATTTTGTTATATTGAACGAAGTTTGTACGCAAGTTAAAAGGTATTTTTCATATTTATAAATGCAAATGAGTTAAAAACTAGGGTCATCCCCGTTTAAATTAAACATTTCAATACACAAAGGAGTTAAAAAACAGGGTCGTGTTCATCCACTTGAGCATTATTGCTAACAAATGTTTTGGAAATCGCATCACATATAGCAAAGTAGAAGTAGTGACCGTTCACATCACGGTAATACAAAAAGCAGATTCCCTACAGTATTACTTCAGACGAAACAGTGTGGGTAGCACATAAAGCACAGTCGTAACAGTGACCGGTTACATCATTATTTATTTTATTGATTTGTACACTACGCAGTTATATATTTCTGTCAAATTAATCACAACTTACCTCACTCAAAAAACTTTGTTCCCATTCTTGTACTACCTCATTCTTTTATCACTCATTTAAAATGCCTTCTTGACCATCAGCTATAGACTCCGATGAATAGGCAAAAGAACAGATGAGACTTCAGGAGCTTGCAGACGAATTCCAACATCTAAACCAAATGAGACCTCAGAATGAACCACCGTATGAACAGGGGAACGCACAACCTCCACATAAAGCTCAAGTACCACAAGTTCAATTATCGTATGAACATTCGGTCGCTCAACCACGACAAGAAGTAGAGGTATATCGAGTACCACCGTATGAACAGGAAGTTGATTCTTATCCAGTTTGTTGCTACTGCGGTTATGCGGTTGAAGTTGTGGTTCAAGCAAAGAGCAACAATATAGGTCGGCACATTCAGAAATGTTCATTCTATTTGAATGGATGCAATCACATGGAATGGATAGACGAACCTTTGTGCCCAAGGGGAATAGCATATGCAAACAAACTCGAACAAGAGATTAGACGTCTCCAAAATGATATTGAATAGTTGCGATTGAACGTAATGAGACACCCTTGAGATTGAACGTAACATGTAGTTGGCTTAAGTAACTATTTCCTATGTTTTCTTTGATGTTTTAGTTGGCATCTACTATCATTAGTTGTTGTATCTTTATGACCTATTGTATATGTATGCTTATTGTTAGTTTTATCGTTATGCGAAATATTAGCCGTATTATTGTGATCATGACCACTTGTTTCTGTATGATTATTACCAATTGTAGCTTAATCTTTTAGGGTTGAACATCACATTTAGTTTGCTTTCGTATTTATTTTCCTTCTTTAATTCGGTCTAAGTAACCATAGAAGGATAAAAAAATTATTTTGCAAAATATTTACTGGCACGCCAATATTATCAGCTCGTTATACTTACGAGATGATTTTATCGGAGCACGCCAATAAAATCGGCACACTCCTGTTGGGCAGATCAAACCAATCCACCCTAAATCTTACGGGCCGTAATATTACGACCGTAAGTCTGTTGGAGATGCTCTACGGACACACAAATGCATCAAGCATAAGGACACACCTGAGATTAGATTTTCAATTTCTTGTAATCTAAAATTTAGACTCAGATTTTCAAGTTCAAAATTTTAAAACGCAAATACTAAATGTTAGTTTATTTTCTCCTTGAAAAGCTGAATTTTTAGTTCAACTCATAGGTAAAGAAATAAAAACAAATAAGAAATAAAATAATCGCCACCTTTTGATGTTGGAATATTTGTTGGAGAAGCTCAAATTTAACACTCGAGTTATCAAACTCCATCAATGTTTGAAAAATCTTTCTTATCCACAATTCTTTCATCAATTAAATTAATAATGGCATGAGACACAAATATATGTGTTGATTCTATCTCTTTGTTCTTCTCTATCTTTTGTTCACATCCCAAAAATAACAAATAATATACACATACATATATACTAATCATTTGCATTTACACTACAAGGAACGTCTCATTTGGTTACGGATGCTAGCGACGGCTGGTGATGGTTAAAAAAGGCGGTCATCGCTAGCCGTCGCTAACCATCACCCAAAAACATTTAACCCGCGAGCCTACAGGGAAAAATTAACATTACCCTTTTCCCCAATTTTTAATCCCCCACGATAAAAAAAAGTAACCTTCGATCGCTGCCGTGCCAGCCTTCTCCCTCCTTGTCGACGCCGATCGACGCCTGTTGTGCCTCCCCTCTTCTCCATCTATCTCTTCCTCTATTCTAGGTATAATTTCCACCCTAATTTTTTAAGTTAATTAATTAATAGTTATTTAAATTTATATGTTAGGTGATTATATTATGATTGTTGAATTATTGTTGATTTAGTAATGATGGAAAACCCTAAAATGTTGATTTAGTTATTTATCGGTGAATATTATATGTTAGTTGATTTTGTGCGTATGTATGTGTTAATGAACCGTTACTTTATAGATAATAATCAATTATTTATATTGAATTTATAATATATGTAATTAGATTTTAAATTTAAAAGCTATTTAGGTGATCACCGATTAGAAATCGATTAATAAATTTTGTGAATTTAGTTGATTGGTATATACATTGTTGGATATGGGTTTGGAAATTGTTGGATATGGGATTGGTATGTATGTTGTTGGAAATAGATATTTATAAGCTATGGTTCTCAAATTGTTGTATATGGGTTTGGTAATCCTATTAAAGGAGTTGTTGGTATATACATTGTTGGATAAAATTGTTGTTAATGGTACAAGCCAAGTCGGGAGAGGGGTAATGCATAGACGTTACTCCGGTGCTAGAAAATGGCGCCGTTGTAATGACAAATTTTTTGTAAATAGTTTGGTGCTAATGTTAAATTCTAAGTAAAATCAGAAGAATAAGCACCGTTATTTTTACGTTATTAATTAAATAAATTATAAATTGAACATAATTAAAACGAACTCTTCGCACAACGACAGTTCGCAATTTTACAGTTTGAACTTTGAATGAGTGTATATGATAAAATATAGGTTGAAAATCTACGAAACAAGGATCCTATGAATCTGCTAGATTGTAGTTCCGTAATGGAAAAGAAAATTTTAGATTTCATGAAGTAGATTTTGAATTATGTCAAAATCAATTTTCTTCAAAAACGCAGTGCGGTAGTTTTGAACTATAACGATTTATTAAATAAAATAGAAGGATAAATTTTAGTAAAATAAAATAGGAATTTTTAGAAAGATAAGTTTTAAAGTTTATCGTTTAGCTGAGAAGTGATGTATAGTCAAGATATGACAGTATGGTGCGTAGAAATTTTATTCCCAATAGGCTTTATAATAATATATGTATGTGTTATCGAAATCACTATGAGATATATTTTTGAATCAGGAAAAATGTTCGATTATTACATTAACCATAGTTGGATATATGAAGTTAGAATTGAAATGAAAGGCTCATTGAAAGAACATTTCTACAATGTTGTAAATGAATTTGTTAGATTTGCATTATCTAATAATCGAAATTAGAGGAGCTTCGTTGTCCGTGTAGTAAGTGGAAACTGATGAGGTTTTGGAAACCAGAATTCGTTAAAGTACAATTTTATAAATCAGGTTTTGTGCTAAATTATTATTTATGGAATCGTTATGGAGAACTTGTTGCGCCTACAGTAAATCCTGTAGCATCAGAGGTCAAGTTAGTTATGACGAATCCAATAGAAGATATGGTGGACGATGTTGCACGGTCAATGTTCCCTACCAGTCAAGTTGACGACGATGACATCAATATTGAAGAAGAACCAAACACGAAAGCTAAAAAATATATGATTTATTGGCTTTAGCTGAGCGACTATTGTGGTATGGTTGTGAAAGTGGAACTGAATTATCGATAATCGCTACATCACCATGAAATCAAAATTTAACCTTACAGATGCTGCATTTACAGCGGTTGTACGAGCTGCAAAAAGACATATGCCACCCGATAATCTGATGTGCGATAGTCATTACAAAGTGAAAACACTAATGTCGGCTTTCAGTTTGTCATACCAAAAAATAGATACTTGTATTAAAGGCTGCATGTTGTATTGGAAAGATGATATTATTCTTAGAAACTGTAAAAAAAATGTGGTGGGGAAAGGTATAAACCTAGAAAAAAGAAAGGAAAGGAAATTCCATATACGAGAATGCATTATTTAGCAATCATCCCTAGACTACAACAGTTATATGCATCCGCGGTTGCTGCATGTCATATGCAATGGCATAGTGTGAGAACACCAGAAGATGGAACCTTGACACATCCATTGAATAGAGAAGCATGGAAACATTTTGATAGGACGTATCCTATATTTGCCGCAGAGAGCCGTAACGTCAGACTTGGCTTATGTATAGATGAGTTTTCACCATTTTCTCAATTTGGTAGTAAATATTCATCTCGGCCTATTATCGTTACTCCTTATAATTTACCTCCGTGGATGTGTATAAAAACACCATATATGTTTCTCACTGTTGTCGTTCCTAGTCCTAATGATCCAAAACAAGGCATCGATGTTTGTCTACAACCATTTATAGAAGAGTTGAAAACACTATGGGATGAAGTATTGAAACATATGACATTTCAAAAAAAGGAATTTCTTCTGTTTGCTTCTTTGTTATGGGCGATTAGTTGAAACAAATAAAACTTGTACTGAAATGGGTTGAGGGACTAAAATGTCCAGATGGGATTTCTTCTAATCTCCGTAGATGTGTTGACTATAAAAACAATAAACTGAGTGGGATGAAAAGTCATGATTGTCATATCGTGATGGAATATTTATTACCAGTGGTGTTCAAAGAATTGTTGTCTGTAAAAGTGTGGGGTGTTATAATAGAGTTTAATTGATGTGGACATGATGTTGGTTTTTGGACTATTTATTGTTTATATTTATCGATTATTAGCTATTTAGTCATGTATGGGTTGGTTTATAGCAATTATTTTTGTGAATTTGAGTATATATGATGTGATGGAATGTGAAATTGATTGTATATGAGTTGCAGATATGTTGCGTTTGAGAAGGCGTGGATTGATGGCTTGTTAGCTGCTGGAAATTAAAAAAAAATATTACAGTTTAGTAACGACTAGTGACAGACTTCAGGTTATTTACGATGATGGATGGTGATGGCTAGTGATGACAATTTACACCGTTTTGCTACGAATAGCGACGGCAATTTTACCATCTATTGCCATGGTTAGTGACGGCCTATTTGCCTATGGTTGGGGACGGCTTGTAATGACTATAGAAAATCCAACGGTTTGTCCATGTGGCATGTTTGCCATCGCTAACCGTCGCTAAATTGGAGACCACGGCCATCACTAAACTTGACGCTATTTTCTTAACGTCCATGTATTTGGTGATGGTAGTTAGCGACGGCTAGTGACGGTCGTCGACAGTTATTTTCCGTCACTAGCTGGCCCGTTTCTTGTATTGTTTGTATTTTTGTTTATTCCCTAAAGTTGATGTGATGCAAACAAAATCTATAGTTTGGAGATATGTTTGAACCATTTTATTTTGATCATAAACATATTTCTTTTCCTCATAAATTTTTATATATTCAAGAAAGTCACATTCCACTAAGTAGCTAATCTATAAAGAAGTCAGAATAAGCAAGTATGCAGTACAATTAAATAAATAAAGAGAACTGGTTGAAGAATTTGCATAAGGTTTTCCCAATAGAAATATATGAAGTGTATGTATGTATGTACAAATATGCATACTTATATAGCATGTGCATAAAACTATATGTGTGTACTCAAAATTTATTAGTTCGAAACATGTGAAAAGTGCTGAAATCGTTTGCAGATTTGGCAAGGAATTAATTGTGATTAGCAATACTTCTAATTCCTTTATAAAAGCAACATATTACATGACCAGACGACAAAAATCACTTAACAACAGTATTTAGAAATAATGAAGTTCATCAAGACTGTTGTGATTGTCCTTCTACTTGTTTCAATGCCCGCATTCTCCAAAGAGAAAAGAAGGGAATGGAGCCTAAAAGTCAGTGACACAAAAGAAATAAAAAGGAAGTGTGAAGATGATTGCAAATCCAGGTATAATGCATTGCACCGATCCCTCTTACAAAAAGGAATATTTTTCTCAAGGGTTGAGATGCAAGCAACTTTGCAAATTCAAAAAAAATGCATGCGTTAGAAGGTGCAGGAAGTAATCCAATAATATTTTATTATTTTAGCTACCAATTAACCATATATACTAGATGTTATACATTGTATGTAAATAATGTGGATTCTAAAGATAGTGCTATGTGTATGTACCATTGAGTAATGCACTCCAGACATAAGCATGAACTGTAAACAGTAAAAAAATATTATCATTACACCTGTGTTCTATACATGCTAGTTTGAGGGTCCGTTCGCAGCATTATTTTGCCACGCTCTGTTTGGTCTTCGCGTCCGACGCGTCGGACACCAACAAAAGTTTCCCTGTCCAACAAGAGCGTTTGCTTGCTGCTGAGGGTGCGTTCTTGGCGAACGGAAACGCGGTATTTGAGCGGGGTATTTGAGCGGGGTACGGTAGCGAACGGAGAATGTGTTTTTTGCTGCGAACGGGGTATTTGAGCAGGGTATTTAAGCGTGGTATTTTTAAAATGAGATATAAATAGATAGGATTTAGCATGCTTAAAACCTTCTTACAGATACGAAAGCTACAAATACAATTACAACTACAGATACAAATATAGTTATGGATACAAATAAAATCAGTGCAGACCGGCAGCTACCAACTCATCTGTAATGGTATCTTGAAGTAATGACATTTCTTGGAACCCATTTTGTTGTACCCGTTTAGTGCCTCTATTCGTTGTATTTCTCATAGTGTAATATTCCTCCAAGTACTGATCGGGGATTTTTTTAGGATCATCATCAAAAGCCATAAAATCTGGGTCACTAGTATTATATTTGCGTATGAAGTTGTGTAAGGCCATTGTAGATACGACAACTTTGACTTGAGTTTTAAATCGATACGTAGGCATACGGTTCAGAATGGTAAAAAAATTTCCAGATGCCAAAAGTTTTTTCTACGGCCATTTGTAAACTCGAATGGTAGAAATTAAACACTTCATTGGCTGATTTTGGTTGATCCACGATTTCACGGAAATGCAGAATATGATACCTCATATTCCGATTCGGTGGTACGTATCCAGTCTGTAGTAGATAACCAGAGTCAACCAAATAGTACTGTCCAGCTGGAGGTTTAAGGAAGTTAGAATTTCTATCATTTGTAACATCATTAAAAATTCTACTATCGTGTGCAGTCCCTTCCCAACCAGCCACAACATACGTAAACTGTAAATCGAAATCACAAACCGCTAATATATTTTGAGTTGCAAACCCCTTTCTTCCAATATAAGGGATAATCTGCTCAGCAGGTGAATGTGAAGATACGTGTGTACCATCTATAGCACTAATATAGTTTTTGAAATAAGGATAATATCAGTTTGAAGTTCTAATGTGTTGTGGAACAGTATGAAATTGTTGATCCCCTTGCTTTATTATACCAGCAGCTAGTAATTGAAAAGCGTTAAGAACTGCATGAAAACAAACGAAAATTGTGCTACCTGACCGTTGAAACCTTTCGCTAAGTTGTCTATTTGAAAGCCTAGTAACCATTGCGTAAACAAAAATTCCAACCATTTCGAGGACATAAATATCGCGCTTGGAAGAGAGACCATGATGCACCAGTTTTTCACATAACGAGTAAAATAAGTCTTTTCATTCGAAAATTAACTTGACAACGTTGTTGGTGACCATTTAGAACATCGTTTACCCAAGCTAACCCAGTAAACTCTGAAGTATTAATTCGACTCATATGATTTCTACTGGCATTCAGACACAATGATATCCCGTAGAGATCAATTATATTGTCGTAATCGGAGGATGAGTCGGAAGAAGACATTATTTAAGTTGAAGAAGAAGAAGATGTAGGTGAAGAAGGTAAGGAGGTGAAGAAGATAAATGAGTCGTTTTATAGGCCAAGAAGGGGGCTGGGGAAAATCAAGTCGTTGGCGTCGGATGCGTCGGACGCCAATGGCTTGATTTTCCCCAACCCCCCAGTGCTCTTCTTGAGCAGAGAGCTTAATGCTGGCGTCGGACGCGTCAGACACAAACTCCAGACTAGGCGTGGCAAAATACGGCTGCGAACGGACCTTGAAAAAGGTCTCGTTGGCGTCGGACGCGTCGGACGCAAATACCAGACTGGGCGTAGCAAAATACGGCTGCGAACGGACCCTGAAAAAGGTCTCGTTGACATCGGACGCAAGGCCATTAATTTGTCTGATCACACTTAGTAATGAAAGTTTATATAGGTTGGTTGGTAAATGCACATGGCTTGATGGAGAGGGGCCAGGGATCAAGTCCTACCTTCAACCTATTTTTTAGTATTTTTCTCTACACTATTTATTAATGTTATTATAATGTATTTGCATTGATTATATTGTTTTTTAAAATGGTTTTAACACATTCGCTAATTAGATTTAACGGTACAATTAAAAATCTGTATTTAATTTAATCATAACAATTAATTTAACAATTAAATACCACGCTCAAATTCCATGCTCAAATACCCCGTTCGTAGCTAAAAATACATTCCTCGTTCGCTACAGTACCACGCTCAAATACCCCGTTTCCGTTCGCCAAGAATGCACCTTGAGTTTCTTTTATATCTGAAACAGGGTATAATTCCCATAAGCTTTTAAACGGGTGTGTCATGAAAATTTGAAAGCCTTAGGTAGTGTTTGGTTTAAAATATATTTATTTTTGAGTTTTCAATATTTATAACAAAACATAAGAAAAGTTAACAGACGACAGAGAAAGTTAAAGGGTGATAAAGGGGACCATGCAAAGGAGAAAGAGATGATGAAATGATATATTAACTCTCTTTCTTGTGTTAATCCCAAGATAAAGAAAACAAATAAAGATTGTTTTCTATTTTGTGTGTTAACTTTGTTTTCTAAAACGACCAATTTTAACATTATACATGCATCATTCACATTTTAGTATGAGAGAAAACTAAAAACTACGGAAACCAAGACTCCCTAAACTGATAGCGACCATATAGGATGCCAGATATTGATGCCCATACTTAAAAAGTAATGTGAATTGCATTCCAAATGTACCTAAACTGATAACGGCCATCAGGACTACAAGACCAAACCCCGTAGTAAGTTTCATTGTCAGTGAAAAATTAGGTATTATCAATCTCATTTCTCTAGTACGAAAGGAAGGAAATTTTGTCCTATTTCCAACGATTTAGGTCTATGATGGTATAAGGGATCCAGTGAGAGACCTTGATCTTTCCTCTAAAAATATCTATATTCAAGTACGTTCATAGATTAACATGTATGCAGCTATATTCCTACATGCTTGTGCCAAATCCTTTCGGACATCATGACTGTATCATTACAAAGATGCTACCATTATATCAACAGTCAAACAACATCATGAAAAAAACAACCCACATACAGATAAACTATATTTAATAATTTATAATATGTTACAGTTGCACATTTCATCAAGCAGCTGATGGGCATAACAATCACAATCATTATATTGAACACCTGCATGTTACAATTACAAACGAGCATTCCTACATGTGGAAACAATGCATGGAGGGAATAAAATAAACTCATGATAGCAATTCTAAATTACGTCATTGTATACAACAGGTTACGCAACTAGAATACGAAAAGCAGAATATCAATCGATTTGAAACAAGCCCAGCAAGCACTACTTTAATCGCAAATTGATTTAAATGAAATTTACAAAAAGGTAGGAAAACAACAATAAACTAACAACGCAATCCTAGAATACCTGAATCTTGATACAGGCGATTCGATTGCGAAGAGAAGACACGCAAAGCGAATCGAATCAGCGAAAGCACAGGTGGAAATCAATGGATTTGATGAGCATTGAGAAATGAGGAAATCAACAAAGTAAACGCACGTATGTAGGATGGAAAATTGAATAATTTATGGCTGCATGAAATTTTGTTGGAACTAACGGACTTGATAGAATATGACGGAGAGTAAATCACCTGTACTTAAATCCTCTGTCTCCTCTGTACCCAACCAAACAGGATCTTTGATTTTTCACTTTTTTGCAATTAAGTCCCAGGGCTTAATTACAAAAAGGTGGAATTCAGGGGGTCCTGATTGGTTGAGTAGGGGATAGGGTAGATTGGGTATAGGGGATTTCATTCCGGGGGTGTGTAAGAAGGGAATCAAAAGAGAATATACGTTTTGAAGCCTAGAAATACTTGTATGCCCCCAAAAAGATAACATTTATTTAACAGTTGAAATAATATCAACCGTCAAACCAATAGCGCCCCTAAATCCTGTCGTTGGATGTTTATTCGGGTGTTTCAGGCATCCTTTATTTTGGGGTACAGTAGCAATCCCTTTGAAGCCATAGCAGTATCGTAATGGCATAGCTAATTTACTGTAACATAACTTTAAACAGACCCGGTCCGACTTGTTGGGTTGTCCTATACCAACCAAAAAACGAAATTGGGGGAATTCAAGAAATAAAATGTGGAGCAAGGCAACTATGAACCTTGGTGGGATGGTAAATAGTGTAGGCAACAAACCACTCCACCACATGTTCACCATTTTTGTTGCCCTATAGAGGGGTTGCCCTAGACGGCTGACTTGGCAGCTTTACCCTAGGGTCGACCCTGACTTTAAATAAGCTGGATTCGGTTCAGTACCAAAAGTTCATATTTTAAACCATTACCATATCAATATATACGATAATAATAAAATCATAGCATTTGTTTCACCAAAAAATGGCACAAACACCCAAATAGAGATTATAGAGATAAAATGAAGAATAATAAATTAAAATGAGGAAAAAACAATAACACGTAATTTATAATGATTCGACGATGAATAACCTACGTCCACTTTATAAATTTCTTTGTATTACTTAATAAAATGATTACAATGCAAGGAGATTGAACAATCTCGAGTACTATGGTGTTTCTAAGGTAAAAGTGCAGAAAAATAATAATTAAAAGTCCTTTCATTGAAGCTCCGGGAAGCCTTTTATAGTGGTGGGTCATGGTCGGTTTAACCGGGACAAGTGGAGGTCGATCCGGCTCTTTCGGAGTTCATAGAAGTGGCCAGTTCATGATTGGAGCGTGTCTTCAAGAAGATATTTGTTTGGTTCGACCAGGTCTGGGTCAGTATAATCCAACTAGAAGATTGCCTTATTGAAGCTACCATCTAAATCCCCACTAAAACGAATGCTAATCGAACTTGGTTGCCACCTATTCCTTCATCAAACTAGCTACTGGCTCTCTCCCACTTAATCGAACCGAGTACTCACCAAACCAAAGTCTCCCAAGCTCATCTTGGTCGATTCAGGACAATGTCGATCCGGGTGGGGAACCACCCTGAGCTTGTCTAGTCTTGTGATTGGTTAAACATATTTCACTCGAGTCTCGAGCACCATGATCACAAACGTCTATGAACCTTGATGGCCTTGCTAAAAGGCAGGTCAACACTTAACCCCAAAAGCATATTTCGTCGTAGACGGGATGTGCTTTGAATCTGTTGAACTGCAACTTCTATGGTGTCGTTAGTCTCGATGAAAATGATGATGATTAGTCATGTCTTTTCGAGTAGTCTAGACACTTGGACTCTTCTTTCCTGCATAAATAGCTAGTCATGCTTCATATTTTGCTCCATGGTAATTGCTGAGCCAAAGTAGTTAACTTAGAGAAATTGGGAGACACAAGTAAATATTCAAACCTCATCAAGTCGGGAGTTTGAAAATATTAGTTACACAATCGAGACGTGTCGAGTCGTTGGCACCTGCATGTGACGTCTTTACTAAACGACGTTATCTTTCCCGTAGGTCGAGCGCATGGTCAAGCCAGACCATCTTTCACGTACAAGTCAATATGTGGAGTCATTGATTGAGCCATAAGAAGGGAATCTCATTTTTTTTAATACACTTAGCTCGATGATCGAACTGGGAGCCAGATCGAAATCATCGATTTGGGTTGTGTTAGTAGCCACATCACTGGGAAGATGAGTAGTCTCTTTTCTTCTCTCTATATATATCGGGTCCACAGCCTTATTTCCTTTTTGTACTTTAATCGTTTCGAAATGATTATTACATATCTTCCCAAAATCTACTCAATTCACCTCGATTAAACTCTCCAATCCTCAAGCAAACCAAATCATATGGTTTTCAATATGTTTAAGTTGTGTTTTCACTCACAGTCTTGCACGAACTGTGTCTTGAACTCATGTATTGAGTTCTCGGGTCAAATCGAATTCGATTTCGAGTTTCATCATCGAATTTGCCTTCGGCGGTGCTGGAGGCACTACCGTTGGTGATTCTCAACATGATTGATCCGTCGAGAGGTGGATGAACGGGTTGAGGTAACGAATTGATGAGGGAGTGAACTACGTAGGAATTGAATGGATGGAGAGGATGACGGTTCCGATTCAGGAATTTTATAATATGATGTGGGGTCCGCTTAGGTACTGGAGAAGAAGAGTTGGAACGGAGTACGGAGAGGAACGTCCGTGGTTTGATTTGATATGCTGTCCGAACGGAAAGGGATTGGCTCAAAGGATTTAAAGGTGGAGAAGTGGAAGGAAGTGTGGGGACTCGGTTTGACATGGCTGTTAGTCGAACCGGGATGGACGGATTGAAGGAAAGGCTGCACCAAAGGAATGAAAGAACTAGTCATCAGTTTGATATAGCAATTTGTCGAACTGGAAGGCATTAAATCGGGGAAATGCAAAAATGACGGTTCGACATGCATGTCGGTCGAACCGGTTAGAGGTTTATTCGAAGTATCGATTCGAACCCGAATTAAATCAAATACCCAACTTCGACGTCTCGACCATATTCAACGATCACAACAATCATGAACAATAATGGATTAATCCGAATAAGCATCTAAACAGTTAGGCTAGAGCATATCAGAAATGACATATGAACTTGACATTGCACATGACTTTGGACTGCCCAAACACTAGAAAATTACTCACCAAAATACGACGTTGTGTCAGTGACGAGCGAGATCCAGTGAGGCAGTTGGAAACAATGGTCTTCTGAATCAAATCGTCTCATATTTCCAATGGTTTGGTTATGTTGTTATTCCAATTCACTTTCACTACATGCACTGCACTAATGCACACAAGGAGGTATAGGTTCTTCATTCTAACTAATGTTGTTTCTCGGGTAGTTGATTGATGCTTCCCTATAGAATAGAAAAGCACAAATTATTTAACAATAACTGCAAGCGCACAGGTGTGTTGTATGCAGGTCTAACACAAAGAGGAAAATTAAAATTTATTATTTATATATTTCGTGGGCAAGTTAGACAAAACTTGGAGGTTAATTTTGAAAACGAAAAAAATTGAAACTGCAATTTGATTCAGAACAAATCTAATTGAATCGACGATCAAATCACAATTATCAATTGAAAAATAAATAAAACTATTATTGAATTGAATAAGATCTGATCTAATCTAATCAAATCTATATTCAATCCAATATGACCTAGAAAAGCAATTAAAAAGAAAAAATTAAAATTACAGAAATTAAATAACGAACAGAAAATAAATTTAGGGATACCGCTGAATCTAATCAAACGGTCAATCACTAATGAAAATAAGTGCAAAAGGCAACTAATACTCTACCAAACCTAATTTGTGTAGATGGAACTAGTTGCTAATAAAATAAAATAAACAAGAAAAGTAAAAGAAAACTAAACTAGATTAATGACATAAGAAGGTACAGAAGAAAGTCCAATGTTTACAATGGGCATACATGTGCATTTATAGCTGAGTTGCAAACCCTAATCATCTAAATAGGCCTCCTCACCAAAGATTATGCTACGAACCTCCTCTTATCCTTATTTTCCTGTGTCCATTTGATTGACAGATGATTTCCTAAGATCTTTTCAACCAATCTCCTTCCAAGGTGACCAATGTGAACACAACTAACCTCCAATGACAGCTTCTTATGCAATTCTCTTCATGTATATGGCTTATATTCTTCACTTTTAAGGCTGAGGGAGGTTTGGACAACACATCTATAAAAACAACAAAAATAATGCTCAAGTAATATTTATTTATACACAAAAGATAAGATATAAGAGCATAAAATAAACACATTTTCATGTTAATCAGTAGTACAACAACATATTTAGAAGATATCAAACCAGACTTTGTGAGACTGAAAAAGAAAAGGCTACTTAACCTAATCCTGAGAAACAATCCTATTATGGGACTAAGTTAGATGATGACGACTCACAATTCATTGTTCAAACTCATGAGGGAGAGACAAGTTCTTATGAAGAAGATACTCCTGTAGAGAAGTAAGAGGATGGAGGGGAAGGAGCTCCTGATACATTGCCTAGGGCCATCTTTTTGAATAATCCAAATAATTCCTGATCGTCGACCATGGATGAAGAGAAGCTAAAACGATTATGAGTGAGGCGTAGAATTCCCTTTGAGAATATTAGGGTGTCAACTGAAGGCGAAACTGCCCATAATTCGCCAAAAGTATTATGTTTATAAGTCGCTAGATGTGCACGGTTGGGTGTATCCCACCTTTTAGCCCCTCCATCGTTAGTTTTCTTCGACATATGAAGTTACAGCCAATGCAGCTACATCCTACCGCATATTCCTACCTCTTCTTGCCATACGTATTGTACGAGGAACGGCTAGGACGAGAATCTACTGTAACGACCTAAGGATTTTCGACCCGGGAAATCGAAACAAACACAAGGTCGATTATCCAAACATCGGAAATACTAGATCATTAATAGAAAGAAGTTAGAGGGTGAGAAATAGAAAGAAAGAATGTTAGAATAGAAGAAGAAGAACACAACAGAACAGAATCAGAGTAAACACGATTCTCAAAGCAGAACAAATAAAATATATTATATAACAACTTCTGTTGGAGAATGGAGTTTGATGACAACAACCTTATTTCAATATTAATTGATTATAAAATATATACTAACATCTCTATCTTGAATATATATATATATATATATATATATATATAGATATATGAAGGATTTGTAAACATGAATTAATACTGAAGACTGTACAGTTTAAGATTTTTAAAGATTCAAGAAATTCAGAGAAGATTCAAGACTCATGAGTGATCAAGATGTCAAGAGTTCAAGATAATTATAGTAATAGAGTCTAGTTTATGTAAAACTCTGAATAGCACTATATGTTCAAATTCAAATTCTGTTTTTCAAATTTCAAATTTCATATTCTATTCAAAATTTAAATAAGTTCTTCTATTTTACATATGATTTTAAACTTAAGTTTTAAGGATTATAAGTTTATATATATTTATATAGTTATATACTTTTATACTTATATATCTATATAGTTTTAAACTTTATAATTTTATAAATATGTTCGTATAATTTATATTTATGATTTTCTACTTTATAATACTTATTTATATCACTATGTTTTAATTCAAAAATTTCCAGAATTGTATATATATAACAACACTTGAAAAATACTCAAATTTTAAATTTTAAACTAACATATGTCGAGATACATATATGGTTATGTCGACTTATAACTGTCATATTTTCAGTTTTGAAAGGAAGTGTCTTTTCACTATTTGTAACGTTCCAGAAGCATTACAACCTTTCAAATCTTATAAATAGATGATGATTTCGAATTTTTTCATCATTCTTCTTCTCCATCTTCATCCTTTTTCATTCCTCCATTATTATTTCATATTTTTATGATTTCTACACTTATACTCTGCCATTTTCAATTCTAATTATATAAAACTTCTTCTCTTCTCATTATCTACTCATTACTCTCTGAATCGAAGTGTTATTGAAGAGTTATAGGGCTGTTGTAATCATTTGGGATAGTCCAGAAACTGTATGTTCCTTGTAGCTGTGAAATCAAGGAAGGAAACGGTGTTAACCTTGTAACCGAGGAAGTCAAGGGTGGTGTGGAATCAGTGGTAACCTTGTGGCCGTGAAATCAAGGGTGTTGTACTTAGATATTGATATAGTAATAAAACTCTGTGCAATCCAGCATTGCGTGGGAATGGATATAGGAGTATTCCGAACCAGCATAAAATCCGGCGTGTTCTTTTCTTTTCTGCATTTACTTCTATTTATTTCTGAGTTTGCGTTTGATTCTATGATCATCTCTGTGGTGTGTTATTCATATAGTAGATCATATTAGTTTTAGATTTTCTTAAATTTGTTGAAAACACTATTCACCCCCCTTTAGTGTTAGTTTTGCCTTAACAATCCATTTCGCATTCACTAACAATAGGTATCAGAGCAAGGTCTTTCAAAAAGTTCATAATCTGATTTTTGAAAATAGTTAAAATGGCAACCAACACTGGTAATAATAGTTCTTTTGTAGAGGGTCAGTCCACTGTTAGACCACCACTTTTTAATGGTAGTAATCATTCATACTAGGTATGCAGAATGAAAATATATTTACAATCATTAGGATTAGACATATGGAATATCACACAGACTGAATATGTAGAACCCACAATTAATTTTACATAATTGACTAATGAAAAAAGCCTGCTGCACAAAGCAATTATAGAGCCATGAATATGTTGTTTTGTTCATTAGATAGGAATGAATTTAATAAAGTGTCAGTTTGTAAATCTGCTCATGAAATTTGGAGAACTTTACAAGTTACTCATGAAGGAACTATTAAAGTTAAACAAACAAAGATATCAATGTTAGTTAATCAGTTTGAGTTATTCAAAATGAACGAGAATGAATCTATCTCTGATATGTATTGCAAATTTCAAGAGATAGTGCATTCAATGATAAGACATTTCAGAAAAAATTTGAGATACAGAAAGAAAAAATAATTTTCAAAGTAATAACCAAGGAAGTTCACGAATAAATGATGGTTGATGTTATAACTGCAATTAACCAGGCCATATGAAGAGAATGTGTGCATATCCAGATAAATCATTCAACAAACAGACAACAGTAATTCATCAAAGGAGAGAAAGAGAGCATACGCAACAACTTTAGAAGATTCAGACTCATCGCTAAGTGATGAAGAGACAGAAACCAGAAACTCAAACATGTGCTTCAGGCAATTCAGAATTCAGAAAATATCGAAGAAAAATACCTAAAACCGAGTACATCTTAATTAATTTTTAATTTTTTTGGTTGAATGGATGTTTTGTTTGCTTTGTTTTGGTTTCTTTTGAATTTAAATTTTGAAATTCAAACTTGAAATTTAAAGTTTAAATTTGAGAATTGAATTTTGAAATTCAAAATAATAATAATAATAAATTTGGTTGCTAGGATTAGTATTATTTCAGGAAATAATTAAACCTGAAATATAAATTGATAATTTAAAACCAAAGTAACAAAAACCATAAGTCCCTTGAAATTGAACATATGTGTCGACATACATATGTCTATATGTCGACATATCAGCCTGTAATTTGAAATTCAAATGTTGAATTTCAAAGGTTTAAACTTTCAAACTTCCCTCCAATTTTTCACCAACTCCCAAGGTCTGAAAAAGTGTCACTGATTTCTTAAAAGTTGTGCCTGTTCAATTCATATCCATTCAATTTCTATTTATACATCTATTTTCTCTACCTTTCATTCACAATTCAAACTATATTCTTCATATATATACTCTTCAAAACAAACACTTCAATGGCTTCCTTAAGTTCATCTCAGAAGTTGAAGTTAACCAAAACCATCAAAGGTTATCTCCACAATGATAAGAAGGCAGTCAAAACCTATGTTGACTATTTTGCAAATACAAATGTCAATACAGGTGCTTTCGCCGTCTTCGGAGACTTTCCATCCTATGATCTTATCTCTCTCTTCAATCATAATGAAGTATTAAACTTAATTGACTCTCAGGATAACGATGAAGTGTGTTACCCGAAGCTTGTCAAGATGTTCTTTGCGAATCTTAATCACGGATTTTTTGAAGGCAATGAAGATCAAATTTGGAGTAGCATCAAAGGCACACAAAATGTTTAAGATTGCGAAATATTCTTGGACAATATTTTAAATTGTAGAAGCACGGGCTCGGATTTTTCGGATTTCAAAATTGATGAAACCAATATGGAAACTTACCACGACATATTTGAAAGCAATGCTAATATGGAATTCAGAAATCGCCTTTTCCGCCCAAAATCAAGAATCATAAACCTTCTCCTTCAACATACCTTCATTCCGGAAAAAAAAATTAACCCAACTTTCAAGGTCCAAAAAGCACTCTTTGCTATTATTGGGGTATATAATATCAATTGGGCCGACATGATCTTAAGAGAGTTCAAGTCCATAGAAACATCATCAAGAGAAAACACTCTTTACTGTGGAGTTTATCTCATTCGTATTTTCGAATATTTTGGAGTTGACTTTCACGGAGAAGAATTTGTGCCAAGAATCGTGTTTGACTCCACAAACATATACCTTATGCAAATTCCACTCACTTTCAAACCTTATGAGACATTCAAAGACAAACAAGCTTGAATGCAACAAAAATAAGAGCTTATGGAAATCGAAGAAGAAGAAGAAACTTCTTTGGAAAGTGTTGAACGTCCAATCAACACTAGAACCATTTCCAGATAGATGATTGTTCAAAATCAAGCGAAGGTAGTCAAAAATAAAAAGAAGCTCAAAAAGAGTTTTTCCAAAATGACTACGTTCATGAGAAAGATAGGAAGAAAGCTTGGAATTTCATCTTCCTCCTCATCATTCATTGAAAATTAGTCTATCTAGTTTAAGTTATCTTTAATAATTTCTTGTATTTGCTTTCGAATCTCGTAGTTAGTGTGTCTTAATTAGTTGGATGTATTTACTTTTTAAGAAGCAATGAATGGAGTTTTATTTATGTTAGATCTTCCTTACGTTACTGTAAAAACTTTAGAATTAAATATAATATAAGAACATAAGATTCAAAATTTGAAAATTTGAAAAAAAAATATAATAAGTATGTTAACATACATAGTTGACTATGTCGACATATAACTACCAGTTTTCCAAAACCTTTCAAAATTTAAAATTAAATAACTAACTCTTGTTCATTCAAACCCAACGCCTATTTAAGTCTACTTCTTCCAGAAAAATTCATTATTTCATTTCTCTTTCTTCCTTATTCAATTCTTATCAAAACTATGGAAAATCCAGTTCATAACTTAAGTGAAAATCTTGAAGATACTTTGAATTCCTTCAAGAACATCCTTTCCATAGTACTACGAATCCAGCGTCATCTAGAATTAAATCAGATGAGAATGGTTGAATATCAAGAGAAACACTTTGATGTAATTCGTTGGTCAATCTCTTCTCATTTCTGAAATGAAAACAGCGAAGCATCAGTCACCAATGAAGAAGACTGGAAGGACATCAAGAAGAACCCAATCACTGGACAAGATGAATGGGTAGAAGTCGCAAGAAATGTTTGATTGTTTGGTATGATTTGATTAGTTTAATTTTTTTGGATTGCTTGACTTAAAACCTGTATATATTAAAACATATGTAAATTATTACTTGGTGTGGTGTGCTTGGACTGATTTGTGTATATGACTTAAAACATATGTAATAATGATATTTGGATTGGTTTGTTTATGTACTTAGTATATTATTGTATAATCATGAATTTAGGGGTAGTATTTTATGATATATATATATATACAGAAAGTTTTAGGATTTAGGGAGAGTACTTTACTTTAGTATTGATAGTGATAGAATTAGTGGGAGTATTTTTAGAATTTCTTTTTGATAATGCCAAAGGGGGAGAAATTATAAAATATAGACTTCGTTTAAGTAGAATATATAGGATTTATAATGACAGGGTGAGTATTAGAAAGATCAGCATCAATAAGTATGAACTGGTATGAAACACCCCACCTCCGTTAGGGTCACTCTCAAAGGGAATGCCCTAATTTTGGTGGAGGTTTATAAGTACAAGTCACAGATATACAAGACAGATATAAGAACACATATTTGTAAAGCAGCGGAAGAACAACAAACTTTATTTCATTAAGTCAAATACGTGTTACAACAACATCCTTTCCAAAAACATAACATAACACTTTCATAATCTGTCTTGAGTACATTATTTAAAGAAGCATAAATAAAACATAGATAAACTGCAAAAGCCCCTTAGTGGATTGTCCAAAGCCATAGTTCAAAACAGGAAAGTCCAAGCAATACATTTCTCTTCTTCAAGCTGGATGTTGAGGCTGGTCAAGCTGCTGTGTTCCCTCCCTGAGGACCTGGGGGGGGGGGGAACGGAAGAAAGAAGACGAAAGAAAAATAGAGTCAGACATAAAGCCTGAGTAAGTCTAGTACTACTTTGTCTATGAATAAAGAACTGGGTATGATAAGTATAACAGGAAGTGGGCAAACACTATGAACTTGGTTAAGTTACCTAGGGTCGAATATACTATCGTACCCCATGTTAATCTCTGAACCCATATAAACTAGTTTCCAATTTGCACCCCATAATCAGGGTGATGTGATCCATTCAATGATGATCGGCTCCTACTCGCATAGTTACATGTGTCCTACGGCCCCCGATGTCTGTAGTTACCTATGCTGGTCCCACCATGGGGTGTATCAAGTCCCATAGTGGCAACCCGACACAACCTTAGAGTGCACAGGTATGCTACTGGTGTCCAGTGCCTTATTTTTCTGCTCCGGAGTGTGTGCACGCCCGCACTCCGTTAGAACCTACACTGCTACACCACCGCCGTCGCTTTGACCTCTTACAATCAGCCCAGTAATCGTGCCCCACCCTGCCTAGTTTCAGGGTATCATGATACACCTTTTAGGGTTACTGCTGAAAAGGGTCCCCCGTTACTAGGTTTTCTATCTCTAGCCAACATGCTAAGTTGGTTAAGTGTTTCCTAACCTAACCCCACCAGTCCGTTTAGTTTAGCATGTTCCATTTTGATTAAGTCTTTAGTCCACTTAATCCTAACAATCCTGACTCAGCCTTAATTGTCTTATTAAGGCCCGGACCTCTCACATTAGACAGGTATTGTTGTGGCTGCCTGTTGCCGGTTGGTTCCGGGCAGTCTTACGCCACAACTCAGTCTAACCTCGGGTCCTTGCTGGGCTCCATGTTTAACCTCCCACATTGGATAGGTATTGTTGTGACTACTGGACAGCCGGGCGGTTCCGGGCAGGTTTACATCACAACTCAATCCAACCTCGGGTTAAACACATCGTATTTTCTACATTTACATATCTTGTCATTCTTCTTTATTTATATGTAAATATTTGCGGCCCATTATTAAGTTAATGGTGTAAAGATTACACCAATCACGGGCCCAACCCATACTTGAATTTGGGCCCTTCTATTTTATATTTTCATTCATTAATTCATTTTAACCCAACGTTATTTTCCCCCGTTTTACACTTCCGTTCATATATATTGGGCTTAGCCTTTTAAAGCCCAATTTAGCCATGCGAAAGGGGAGGCTTATGGCGTATACACAAAGAGGGGAAGGTGAGCGCATGAACTTGCATATGACGTTGGAAATACAAAATAGAAATTGGTGTACTTGCATAGTGGTAACATAGGTGACATGAATCAAAGCATGTGAACTTGCATAGGTTTAACTACAACATGAACCTATATTCTTATTCAGGCATAATGTCAAACATAAGCATGTCGTAAATATTTCTAGCATAAGCATAGCATAATGTCAAACATAAACATGGCATAAATACTTTTGGCATAAACATGGCATAATGTCAAACATAAGCATGGCATAAATACTTCTAGCATAAACATGGCATAATGTCAAACATAAGCATGGCATAGGTAAAGTTCAATTTGTTCATGGCATAAACATAAACAAGTCATGTTCATAAGGTTTCTACATGTTTACAAAGGGGATACTTTGTTACTAACACAAAAGCATAGTTCAACTTAATCATGGTTTAAATCTAATCACATAACGATGGTATAAATATACTTATGCATAAATATTCCTAATCATGGTGTTTGCTTTAAACTTGCAAAAAGGGATTTTTGAGTCTAACCTAGCCATGTCTCACATATATAATTCTTTTAAACAAGATAGACTTAATCATAGGTTTCAATTATGCCCAATATCATTCATAGCCTAGCCATATTCATAAGTTTTGCAAATACATGGATTATGGTGTCAAAACTCCAACATAGTTTCATATGAACTATAACAACCAAACTTGTTTCAATTACTTGCAAAATGATTTATGCACAAAATATACATCATGATGGCATAATAACAAAGCCCAAACTCGCATAAATTTCAATCAACTACATACATGTAGCTTCAACATAGATAACATAATTTGCGCAATATTCCAAACGTAAACTTGTATAGAACTACCGCATGTAGTTCTTTATAACATAATCCATAAATATCCAAACGTATATAAATTGATAAGAACGCATAAATATGAATTACTTCCATTGCCACAATTCAAGCATACACATCAACACAGTTGTTTATTATACCAAAGTAATACTCTACTTACAATGGTTGCGGCGAATTCTCTAATTAAGAGACACGATTCCTTTGTTGAATTGATTAGCTTTAGGTTGCTTGAATTGCTTTTGGCTTAGAACTTTCTTCCTAATTCTTTCTCTAGTCGGCGGCTACTCTTTGTCGTTCCTCAGCAACATGGCGACTATAATCTTATTTTGAATGAATAGATTAGGGTTTAGTCTAGGGTTGTTTATATAGAGGTTAGGAATTGATTAGGACCCTTGATGTTGCTAGGTTAGATCGTAGCCATTCATTAGATAGAGAGACCAATAAAAACCCGCCACCTAGCCCTAATGACAAAGCAGACCACAGAAATTCGACCACACACCGACCGGGCCAGCCAGGGCTAGACCAGACCTGGTCAGCAGGTCATTTTTGACCTGGGCGCACTTGGCAGGTGCGCCAGGTCAAAAATGCACTGGCGCACTTCACAGGTGCGCCAGTTCATTTTTGTTCTGGCGCACTTCCCAAGTGCGCCAGTGCATTCTGGCTTTTTTTCGGTTTTTCGCCCAACTTCGTTCGTCCATAACTTCTTCATACGATATCCGTTTTTCGAAAACTCGGACTCTATTTCGCGTATTTTTCCGAGACGAACGCAATGGCGTATCCAGTTTCCCTTAGTTCTTTGATTTGAAATTAATTATACTTTAATTTGTGAGTTTCACAGTTATAGAATTCACGGGGTGTTACATGGTATGAATATTTTATAAACTAAGGTTATCATCATCAAAAAGGGGGAGATTGTTGGAGAATGGAGCTTGGATGACAACAACCTTATTTCAATATTAATTGATTATAAAATATATACTAATATCTCTATCTAGCACTACACCATAATGGCCATTTAGCAACACTTATTTTTTTCAACTGCCAACACTTGTATGTGTTGTAGACTAGTGACACTAATATGTGTTACAGTAGTAAAAATATGTCACCAAAAATGTGCCAACACTTCTATGTGTTGTTATGCCTGGTCAACTCTTCTATTCTGAGGGCAAAGTGGTAAGCTCTCACCCACATAACCTAATCGGTACCTCAATCTTTCTCTCCAACGCTTATTCGTAAGAAGGTCGCGATATAATCAAATTAAAAAAAAGGACTTCTATGAATTCATACGGGCGATTATCTAATTGATATCAATATCAGATACTAAGGATTTTTGATTTCTCAAATCGGTGTTAGCCTCTCAAATCCTCTCTCCACCCGTTTCTCAATCGTCGACTTCGAATTAGGGCTTATAGGAATCACGATAATAGGTAAACAAATTGATTTCACTATTTTTGACATCATTCGCTTGTTGCAGTTCACGATAATAGGTAAACAAGAGAGACACATATAGATTTTACTATTTTGTGAGTTTTCTTATTAATCGAATTCATTTGCTTGTTGTAGTTTGCACACAGAGACTGTGTACAGAGGTTGTGTGATGAAAAAGGGAGTTCAGTTTGTGAAATCTGTTTACAGGTAACCAAAAAGTTCGATTAAAAAAAAGTCTTTTTTTATGTATATTACACTCTAAACTATTATACTGATGTTGGTGTATTATCACATATCTAATCATGTTGGTGTTTTTGAGGTTTTACATTGTGACTACTTTGCAAACCACATTTTGAATTGGTATTTGTCATAAGTTGGATGTATTCCCTACTTGTATTCTGTTTAAACTAAGAACAATATGTTTGAATATATGTTGTATATTTGAATCTGTGCAGAAATATGAACCTGAGTACATAGTTCCTCCCAAAGTAGCATTGGTTGACATTGCTGTGACCATAAGGTAAATGTTTATAACTATCTTTGTATTTGAATGTTATGTCTTTTCCATTTATTTGGATACAGTTAGTGCTAAGTACTGTTTACTGTTCGACATGAGTTGAATACCAAAACTCCTGTAACTTGTGAGATTATTATTTTCATGAAGAGATTTTGTCTAAAGGTCTTGAGAACTTGTATATTTTTCTTCCATTATTTAGAAGAGCCAAGAAAATATAATTAAAAAACAGTCATTGATAAGAAAATCTTATGAGAAGTAAGGAAATTAGTAGATTATATAACATTGAATTCCTAGAAATATTATAGTGCCGACATCGAAAATACCCTTTTGCCATTTGTTCATGGACTTAAACATAAACGAACGCTTCCATCTTTAGATCGATAGAACTAACAATATGGTTGATATGGTTTTTGGTATAATAGTAGGTTTAAAAGCCAGGTTGCGCACTGTTAACTGTATTTGCTGATTAAATTTGCTTCTACTATGAGTTGTTGCCTACTTAATTCATTATTACCCATTCGAAAAATAGTCGGCTTGAATTCTAATTTGCTGCTGACCTAATTTGTTGCTAACTTAATTTGCTGGGAATTTTTTTCCCTATATGTCTACTTGCTATAACATTAAATCAGTCTGTCCAAATTATCTTCATGAAAATACGAAACATAATACGAAACATAATGTTCCGTTTATATATATATACACAAATATATAATATGTGTGTGTATATGTACACACACACATATACATATATAGTTTTGATTGTTGTTTACTCACCATAACTATCAAATATGATTATGCACCGTCTACCTAAAACAACTTGTTCTCTCTTTCAGTTATCATTTTTTGAGAAACATTACACGTATATCTTCAAATTTTTAGTAATGATTTTTGTGCTTCAAATCTATTTGCAGAGTTATATTGCTGGAGGGCTTGAATTATTTATTTTTCATGAAAACTTAGCAATACAAAAAACTTACTTTTGGTATTAAAGATAATATGAATTTGTCTCTATGATAATGA
This sequence comes from Allium sativum, assembly GCA_030737875.1. Lineage (NCBI taxonomy): Eukaryota > Viridiplantae > Streptophyta > Magnoliopsida > Asparagales > Amaryllidaceae > Allium > Allium sativum. The sequence goes on from CM060918.1 coordinate 326,677,919, forward strand.
GGCCACTGAGATGCTATATACTTTTCGCTTTTCTCATCTGATAACTGTAGCTTTAATTAAATTACATTTTACTTTGTTGTTTCTATCTTTGTCCGCTTCAGCTTATGTTCATCTTCCTATGTCCTCGACCCATTTTTCTGCACATCCGGGTATTTCATGTCATCAATTTGTACACTGTTTAAACTTAGTTATCTATGCAGTTTATTCATTTTCAGCTATTTTGGACTGTTAAAATCGGGTTTTTACTGTCTTTGCTACAACGTTTTCTCTGTTTCTAAATTTATTTGGCAATATGAGTTTCACCACTGTACGGACTGTAGCTGTCATCCAGTTTTTACTTTCCTTTCTGTTTGATTATATGAGAGAAATGTTCTGTTAATTTCTAAAAGCCAGATTGAATTAGTTACTTACGAGTTGCAATTCCTTTAGTTCTGAGTTTCAGGTCGGCACATTGATAAGTAAAATAATAATATAATTTAAATCTTGATACCCATTTTATATTTACACCGCTGTTACATTTATGCATTCTTGGAGCAAAATTTTGCAACATATTATTCACCTGCCTCTCCAATATAAACAAATTCAAGATATCAAAGCAGTTCCTATTGAATGCGATCGAACGGGACATAGTGCCATTTCCATTTGCAACTGAACTGAGTTGTCTCACGCGATTTAATTTTATCCTTCCGGGGCTTGGATCAATTTCTTTCAAAATTTAGTTGTCTGTTGTTATATGTTTATATTGCAGCAACCCCTACGCATAAAAAAGAAAAATTACATTGAAAATTTATTATGTACACATTTATTACTTTTCAGCATCAAGATTGGTCTTACAGTCCTCTTGCTGACTGCCTAAAGCTAAAATCTAGCTGGTAGTTGTTTTAACCAATGTATCAATTTTCAACCATTTATGCTCCCTGACTTAGGAAATCATGTTTTCAAAGTGTCTTTTTTGCTGGTTTTCTAACTCCATGCATTATAGTTATCCTGTTAAATTTTTAATAAAGCAACCGAGTGCTTTATATATGTTTTGGCAATTGGTTTTGCTAAGTCAGTTGGCAAATCATTCATTCTTTTCATTTATGTGCCGTTAGTTGGATTTTAGTACATAACTAAATCTCCTTATAATTTACTGTGACGGCCCGAAAATTTCGCTCGATCCGAATCAGTCGTTAAACCGATCTAAACCGTTCGAAACCCCTGACTGTTTGAGAACAGGACAAATCAGAACACAAACAGAAGAACATTTCATTGTTATTACAACAATTCCATCAGATACAAGGATATACAGAGTATAAATGAATAAATTACATTCGATAAATATCAGAGATTACAATAATATACATAGCAGCAGAAAATAATACAAAGCACAACTGAAGGTGATATACGGATACAGAGCTTTCCGGATATCATTCTAGCTGTAAACCAGGATCCTGTGAATATAAATCTGCAAAACCAAAACTACTAGCTGCCCGTGCGGAAAATAGGGGCACCCAGAGTTTAGGTTAAAATAATAAACTCCAGGTCAGTCATGTGACTGGTGTGAGAACTAAAACAGTTATTTAAAACTTTACTTTAAAAGAGAGTAATTCAAGGGACCACGCCGTATAACACGGAACGGGTTTCCTCCCAAGAATACCAGTGCATATCAATAAACAACGCAATGCTTTTTCGAAAAATGAAGCTATTATAAGACCCAGGTCCCATCACACAATGCAACGCAAGCCGGAGGATAGGGTTTTCCCTTATAATAGCCAAACATGCTTGGTACGTTTAAAACAAATCATTTGATACTATAATAAGTGTATAGTGTCAAAACAATTTCAATCATAAATATTAATCATAGGCGGCATGGGTACCATCTATCATGTCGCCATACTAGTTCTACAATTAAAACCGCAATACACGTATTGGAAATTGGATTTCCGTCATGAGTCGAGGCAAGGGGCAAGATCCTCTCCGCGTTCGAGACACTCTAGCAAATGCCTCCGGGTTACGCACTCTGGGCAACCCCGGATGCGGCTGGGCCGGTCCTCACTTACGTTAGAGGATTAATTATGCCTGAACACACGTTTCCCGGTCCTTACAGACCTATAATCGAGGCGCCTCATTCCAACAACCACAAAGGTGAAAAGTATATAAATGTCAGGGCTGGTAAGTCACTGATACCACCAAAGCTAGAAAGAAACGTCGTGCTCTCCCAGCGGTCCGTATCCCTTTTTAACTCATACCGAGGTGTGAGGCTCGCGAATACACGTTATACACAAAGCTGCCACGTAGGCGTGCTTTGATCATCAACCACAAGACTTTGCTTTTCAACGGAAGCCTTGATCATTGCATCTTAGCGTGCCACACAGGCAATTCATGCCATGCGACTGATGTCCATCGATATACAACCTCTGAGCTCGTACGTCTCAGAGAAGGGCGTTAAGCAAAAGAATAAATTCTCCGCCGCCAAACAGATGTATATTTAATAGAAATCAATCAACACAGAATAAAATCCAGTGTCAGACACACAATCCATTTACAAGTCCGTTCTGGGTCTGAACGAAACCGGAGGCACTTTCCTCGCATATCCATCTATCTCCAAGTACGTCTGGACGACCACCAACTATTTCCATCCTCTTGGGTGTACAGCCCAATCAGGATCGCCAATAATTATCCAAACGATGTGAAGACTTCCGGTTTTCGACCACCGTCTTCATCTTCGACTTATCGTCGAATCGGTTATTCAGAATGGGTGTAAACCCGGTCTTTCCGAACAACCCGCGTATATTAAAAACGAATGTTACACAAACACAACATACGCCTCATTCCAATTCATTAATCACCAACAGCAAATTAGCAAGAGAACAATTTCCCAAGCATTAACCCCGAAGGCCGAAACCAACATCAGATCAATACCCAGGAAACCATTCTTCTTAGCCAACCTACAACTAGTTTCTAAATTCCACATTCTTAGGGAAAGGTTCCCATTAATTTTATCCAAGATAAATTCTTTAAAATTTATCCTGTAATCTTCCTTTAGATGTCGTTTCAAACCAAATTATGGTTTTTCTAAACTAGTCGAGATTAGCGAACCGTAACGAAGTAATTATTTATTTTATTTCCCAATCCCAACCTATTCATCCCATGATGCAAAACTGGTAATACTCCATATCTAACACCGTGGTGTTATCGGTAAAATTAATTACCATTTCACGTTCAAATCTAATTAAAGATTTAACTATCGCTTTGGAGTAAAACTGGTAATACTCCATTCCCGCTTATTTCTAAATTTGATAATTTAGATTATAGATTCACATTTCAATCTAATTGCAGATTCGTTAGAACTCCTTTTACTGGGTTAAAGAACTAGGTGTTATTTAAAACACAGTTCACGACAAACCCAAATCACATTCTATTTGTTATCGGGTTAAAGAACTAGTGTTATTTAAAACACAGTTCACGATAAACCCATTTCAAATCCAATCAAATATATTAGGAATTCCAATTATTTAAAACCCCTTTTTAAATCTAATTTATTTATTTAAAAATAATTGGGTTTTAAATTTAGTTCAAAACTAGTTTATTTCGATAAAAAATCTATTTTTATCATTTCAAATATGGGGTTTTTCATCCCAAATTTTCCCAAATCATTTCTTATGATTTTACACAAATTATTTATATTTTTAATAATTTTATCAAGGCCCGTACAGTCGATTTCCAACAATGGCCATTGAACTGCACTTACAGCGACCTTTTTCAAATTTGATTTGGACGTATCTCCAAATAAAACCGTTAGATTTTGAATTTTTAATATTCTTGAGAAAGCTCTTTTCGATACGAACCCAACGGTTCCGGTTTTAGGAGAATCCGACGGTCGGATCTCCCGTAATGTCCGTTTGAAATAAATGGTCGAAATTCGCGAACTGCCGCGGCGCGGCACGTTCTATTCAGGCCATTATATTATATATATAATATATAATATATTTTTCGTCGATTACTATTTAAAATGAATTGTATAAATAGTTTTAAAATTCGTTTCAAAAGCAATTCAACTTCCATTTTAATTCAAATCAAAATTGAATTCTTCTTTATAAATTCGTTTAAAAATTCATTTCTATTCAATTCAAATTTCAATTAAATTTGAATTCATTTCAATTCGCTTTCAATTCAATTTGAATTCGTTTTCAATTTAATTCAATTTCAAAGTCGTTTTCTATTCGATTCAATTCAAATTGGTTTTCTATTCGATTCAAATCAAATTGGTTTTCTATTCAACCCAATTCGTTATATATTCAATTGAAATCAAATTCGTTTTCTATTCAATTCATTTCGAAATCGTTATATGTTCAATTCATTTCGAAATCGTTTTATATTCAATTCATTTCGAAATCGTTATATATTCAATTCATTTCGAAATCGTTATATATTCAATTCATTTCGAAATCGTTTTATGTTCAATTCATTTCGAAATCGTTTTATGTTCAATTCATTTCGAAATCGTTTTATGTTCAATTCATTTCGAAATCGTTTTATGTTCAATTCATTTCGAAATCGTTTTATGTTCAATTCATTTCGAAATCGTTTTATGTTCAATATAAATATCGTTCACGTCAAAATGGCGTCAATCTAATCAACACGGCTTCACATATTTCTATTTCAAATATTCTATTTCAAATATTTCCTATTATCAAAATATTTGTTATTATCAAAATATTTCGTTCAACACATGACTAATCTCAACGGATGAGTACAGTCAACACATGAACCTTTATATTATATTGATAAAGATGTGAATTTTATTATAAAAATATTTCGTTCAACACATGACTAATCTCAACGGATGAGTACAGTCAACACATGAACCTTTATATTATATTGATAAAGATGTAAATTTTATTATAAAAATATTTCGTTAACCACATGACTAATCTCAACGGATGAGTACAGTCAACACATGAACCTTTATATTATATTGATAAAGATGTAAATTTTATTATAAAAATATTTCGTTCAACACATGACTAATCTCAACGGATGAGTACAGTCAACACATGAACCTTTATATTTTATAATATTCTTTATTTTTCAAATTGGAATGAGGCCCAATCAATCACCATATAATGTTAATTATATGGATTTTCATACATCACATGTATATAATAGCATTGAAAAATAACCAACCATCAACCAAAGTGCACTACACTGTATAAGCATCAAATATAGATATCTAACGCTTATAACAGTCTGTAAATCAATCGATCGACATATTTAATCAATCAGGATGAGTGAACTTCAAATTTCATCCCAACACCCGTGTGGGGTTTCAAACAATCAAACACATATTTAATTTGTGCAGTTGGGCGATGTGTAAAATTTATCGACCCAATCAATATCAGTCAAATCAGTGTATATATAAACAAATCGGCCGATTTGTTTATAACTATTCGTTTATTCACATTCACGTTAAAAATTATATTTTTAACGATAAAATATTTTATTTTAACTCATGAATTTTTATTCAGTTCATTTACAAAATAAAATGATATTTTTATTTTTCTAACTTATTTTAGAAAATTTCGGCGGCATAACGGCACGATACTAGATACGGGACAAGGCCTAGCCTTTTCCCCGGTCTAGTGAAGGCCCACGCCATTCACACATCAATCAAATTCACCAAACAACCAAATTCAAATCAAATCATCTAACTAATTTATGCAACCAAACAATTAAACAAACAAGCCATCCATGGTCTGTGGATGACGGGTGTCGGGTGCTACTAAGCACCGTCTGCATCCTAGTATATATATATATATATATATATATATATATATATATAACTAGAAAAGAAATTGAAGAGTGAGAAGTTCTCACTTATAGCTATCCTAGCTCCACGGCACTTCATTGATAGAAATCTTCATCGCTATCGCATCTTCGTCATCTTCGTTGCCCGTATACACTGTATATATAAAAATCACATTTTTATATTCTTTATTATATAAAAATCATATTTTTATCGCTAACTTCATATTGTGAAAATAGAATTTTCATCGCTATTTCATATTTGTAAAAATAGAATGTTCACTTCGTTATACTTTATATAAAAATTGAATCTTTACTATGTTATTCAATATATAAAAATCGAATTTTTACTACGGTGTTCAATATATAAAAATCGAATTTTTACTTCGCTATTCAATATATAAAAATCGAATTTTTACTTCGCTATTCAATATATAAAAATCGAATTTTTATTTCGCTATTCAATATATAAAAATCGAATTTTTATTATTCTATTCAATATATAAAAATTATATTTTCACAACGATGTTATATAGATAAAAATTATATTTTCACAACGATGTTATATAGATAAAAATTATATTTTCACAACGATGTTATATAGATAAAAATTATATTTTCACAACGATGTTATATAGATAAAAATTATATTTTCACAACGATGTTATATAGATAAAAATTATATTTTCACAACGATATTTTTCATATAAAGATTTCGCCTTTTTACATATAAAGATTTCGCCTTTTCAAAAATAACAATATAAAAATCACATCTTTATTTTGCTACACATATAAAGATGATATTTCTAATATTCCTATCATGTAAAAATTATATTTTTAATTCACTACATAAACAAAAATCATATTTTTACATCATCTATATAGTGAATATTATATTTTTAATACTTTAAAAATATAAAAATCATATTTTTATCTTTCTACAATATAAAAGATTATATTTTTAATTCTCTATTATATAAAAATTATCTCTATTATATAAAAATCATATTTTTATATTGCTAACTTCTTAGTAGATATCGTATCTTTATATCTTTATACATATAATAAAAAAAATCGCAATTTTATTATATCGCTAAATATATAAAGATCAAATTTTTCACTTTGCCACTTCATATATAAAAATCCGATCTTTATGAAATTTACATACATAAAAAATTCGATTATTTTTCTAACTCTTCTCATGTATAAAAATTCGATTTTTCCCTAACTCTTTACAAAATTTAAAACATTTTATAAACAAAATCCTAATCTTTTTGTTAAACAAAAATAAAAAATCAATTTTTATAACACATAAAATAAATCAGTTTTGATATAATTAAAAACCAGTTTTTTTTATATATAGAAAAACCCTACATTCAAAACTGAAAATAAATAAATAAAACATGCATTTAAAAACTCACGTTGCGTATCGAAGAGAGGGGGCACTAGCGCTTGAGTGGCGGTCGGAGGCAGCAGTGGTGCTCGATGGAGGTGGGACTGGCGCAGGCGGGGTCGACTTCGGTGGTGGGGTCTTCAGTGCTGAAGCGAAGGGGTGAAGGGGGGGGGGGTTTACGGGTTTGGGTTCGAACTGAAAAAGGGCGTCGATCATCTGGGGAGGGGGCGGCGGCTGCGAGTGGGAGGGGGAGGCGGCGAGGTCAAGGCGGCGCGACTCGGTGGAGGGAGGCAGTGGCTGTAGCTCGATCGATTTAGGGGTTTTTTTTTATTTTATTTTGGTCAACGGTTGAAATGAGGGGAGAGAGAGAAAGGTAGGTGGGTGAGGCTATTATATTTAATAATTATTTAATTTATTTCTCTAAAAAAAATGATTTTTCACCCACTCTCCAATCGACACCCAACGACTGTCGTCCCCAGCGTAATACCCTCATTCCGAACACAATGGGATATGTATCGTAAGCCGATTCGATTGTTACGATCAGTTTCCTTTTAAATCTACATTTAAATCGCTATATTGAATTTTAAACGTACATTTCAAATTACCGGGGTCACATACTAACCCTATAAATTCCATAAAAATATTTTCTAGCTTCGTATTGACGATACGGTCCTAACAAAACTAGTTTCGTCAAATTCTGAGGCCGTTGGAAAAATGGCCAATTTCCAGTCGATTAAAATCAACTAAAACTGGTCAAACGCGTTTTCCTTTGCCACGCTCACATATTGATTCGAAAAATTATGAAATTTGGAATCTAGCAATAATTTAACATCACGGATCCAACAAAAGTGGTTTCGTCGAAATCCGAGGTCGTTTGAAAAATGTCTATTTTTAAGGGCCTGAATTCCATAGCGACTATTCAGAATTTTCAACTGGGCATATCTTTTGATTCCCGCTATGAAATCTCGATTTTCCGGATTCGTTGGAAAGATATTCTCAATTAGATTCCATTATTTTTGGTTTCACTAAAATCCGAATTGTTTTGCACCCGGTACATTCAATTGAAGTTTGAAATCGAATTATCGAACTACCGCGCCATTTTCAATTCTATTTATAATTATATATAATTATTTATATTCTAACGACGACGTATATAATATATACGTTCTAATTATATTCAAAATAAATTTTCTCGCCGATATTATTTAAAATAATTCATTTTAAATATCCAAAATTCGCTAAAATTGCCAAAATAAAATTTTAAACTAGCCCAGATTTTCCGGGTTATTACAATCTCCCCCACTTAAAACTTTTCGTCCCCGAAAAGGAACAAAGTCGAAAGTGGTTTGATTATTCAACTCTACGTTCGATCTGGCTTCCATTCTCCAACTTTTCAGTTTCTGAGAATTTTCAAAAATTTGGCTAACACCCTAAATTTTCGAAAAATTTCGCCATAACCTCCTTTGCACCGGGAGCATCGGGGAATTTCAAATAGCTTCCCCGGTCCTTCTAATCTCAAAAAGAAAAAGAAAAAGCCAAGCGGCTAGCCAATAGGCTCATATAATCATCATCACCCAAACAAAACAGTAAATTATGTAGTAAACATGTACCTATTTGTCGGGCAAACAAATTTTATTCTTCGGCTCTAGCCTCCTTGCTATGACCTGTTCAATATAAGTATATGTATATGCAAGCAAATGCGACCAATTATCAATACAGTTCAATATTTGATTCAATTAGGCATAAGTGTTTCAAAATTATCAAACAAAATAAACAAACAACACAAACATCAATCAATTAGTGGATTAGAGTTTCAAATCCATAAAATTTGATATATATACAGAAAATCTTGTTTTTGATGTCAATTCACAACAATGTGTTCTAACTATATAAGTTTTGGTTCTCACACCAGTCTAATGGAAATATATAGAAATCACACCTTCGTTACTCGAACATGAATACTAATGACAACTAGTCAATCATCAGAATCATCTTCGGGCCACTAGAGTATGATTCTATATCTATCCAGTATATTAAAACTTCGAATATACGTTCATGACGCGTATATGAAAAATCTTTATATACTCGATTGTCCATATTCAAAATAAATAAATATTCAAATACGTATAAATGGTTTAAATTTTCAAAACAAAATTGTTTTCATTTGAAAAATATACTCTTCACACTCGTTCTAGGATACTACTGATCCTATCTCTAACGAGTCATTCTAATTGGATACTACTAATCCAATATATGATGAATTCTTTCGTATGGTTCTAATGTGCCTTGTTCTCGAGCTCTGTAAACCAAAGCTCTGATACCAAATGTGACGGCCCGGAAATTTCGCTCGATCCGAATCAGTCGTTAAACCGATCTAGACCGTTCAAAACCCCTGACTGTTTGAGAGCAGGACAAATCAGAACACAAACAGAAGAACATTTCATTGTTATTACAACAATTCCATCAGATACAAGGATATACAGAGTATAAATGAATAAATTACATTCGATAAATATCAGAGATTACAATAATATACATAGCAGCGGAAAATAATACAAAGCACAACTGAAGGTGATATACGGATACAGAGCTTTCCGGATATCATTCCAGCTGTAAACCAGGATCCTGTGAATATAAATCTGCAAAACCAAAACTACTAGCTGCCCGTGCGGAAAATAGGGGCACCCAGAGTTTAGGTTAAAACAATAAACTCCAGGTCAGTCATGTGACTGGTGTGAGAACTAAAACAGTTATTTAAAACTTTACTTTAAAAGAGAGTAATTCAAGGGACCACGCCGTATAACACGGAACGGGTTTCCTCCCAAGAATACCAGTGCATATCAATAAACAACGCAATGCTTTTTCGAAAAATGAAGCTATTATAAGACCCAGGTCCCATCACACAATGCAACGCAAGCCGGAGGATAGGGTTTTCCCTTATAATAGCCAAACATGCTTGGTACGTTTAAAACAAATCATTTGATACTATAATAAGTGTATAGTGTCAAAACAATTTCAATCATAAATATTAATCATAGGCGGCATGGGTACCATCTATCATGTCGCCATACTAGTTCTACAATTAAAACCGCAATACACGTATTGGAAATTGGATTTCCGTCATGAGTCGAGGCAAGGGGCAAGATCCTCTCCGCGTTCGAGACACTCTAGCAAATGCCTCCGGGTTACGCACTCTGGGCAACCCCGGATGCGGCTGGGCCGGTCCTCACTTACGTTAGAGGATTAATTATGCCTGAACACACGTTTCCCGGTCCTTACAGACCTATAATCGAGGCGCCTCATTCCAACAACCACAAAGGTGAAAAGTATATAAACGTCAGGGCTGGTAAGTCACTGACACCACCAAAGCTAGAAAGAAACGTCGTGCTCTCCCAGCGGTCCGTATCCCGTTTTTACTCATACCGAGGTGTGAGGCTCGCGAATACACGTTATACACAAAGCTGCCACGTAGGCGTGCTTTGATCATCAACCACAAGACTTTGCTTTTCAACGGAAGCCCTGATCATTGCATCTTAGCGTGCCACACAGGCAATTCATGCCATGCGACTGATGTCCATCGATATACAACCTCTGAGCTCGTACGTCTCAGAGAAGGGCGTTAAGCAAAAGAATAAATTCTCCGCCGCCAAACAGATGTATATTTAATAGAAATCAATCAACACATAATAAAATCCAGTGTCAGACACACAATCCATTTACAAGTCCGTTCTGGGTCTGAACGAAACCGGAGGCACTTTCCTCGCATATCCATCTATCTCCAAGTACGTCTGGACGACCACCAACTATTTCCATCCTCTTGGGTGTACAGCCCAATCAGGATCGCCAGTAATTATCCAAACGATGTGAAGACTTCCGGTTTTCGACCACCGTCTTCATCTTCGACTTATCGTCGAATCGGTTATTCAGAATGGGTGTAAACCCGGTCTTTCCGAACAACCCGCGTATATTAAAAACGAATGTTACACAAACACAACATACGCCTCATTCCAATTCATTAGTCACCAACAGCAAATTAGCAAGAGAACAATTTCCCAAGCATTAACCCCGAAGGCCGAAACCAACATCAGATCAATACCCAGAAAACCATTCTTCGTAGCCAACCTACAGCTAGTTTCTAAATTCCACATTCTTAGGGAAAGGTTCCCATTAATTTTATCCAAGATAAATTCTTTAAAATTTATCCTGTAATCTTCCTTTAGATGTCGTTTCAAACCAAATTATGGTTTTTCTAAACTAGTCGAGATTAGCGAACCGTAACGAAGTAATTATTTATTTTATTTCCCAATCCCAACCTATTCATCCCATGAAGCAAAACTGGTAATACTCCATATCTAACACCGTGGTGTTATCGGTAAAATTAATTACCATTTCACGTTCAAATCTAATTAAAGATTTAACTATCGCTTTGGAGTAAAACTGGTAATACTCCATTCCCGCTTATTTCTAAATTTGATAATTTAGATTATAGATTCACATTTCAATCTAATTGCAGATTCGTTAGAACTCCTTTTACTGGATTAAAGAACTAGGTGTTATTTAAAACACAGTTCACGACAAACCCAAATCACATTCTATTTGTTATCGGGTTAAAGAACTAGTGTTATTTAAAACACAATTCACGATAAACCCATTTCAAATCCAATCAAATATATTAGGAATTCCAATTATTTAAAACCCCTTTTTAAATCTAATTTATTTATTTGAAAATAATTGGGTTTTAAATTTAGTTCAAAACTAGTTTATTTCGATAAAAAATCTATTTTTATCATTTCAAATATGGGTTTTTTCACCCCAAATTTTCCCAAATCATTTCTTATGATTTTACACAAATTATTTATATTTTTAATAATTTTATCAAGGCCCGTACAGTCGATTTCCAATAATGGCCATCGAACTGCACTTACAACGACCTTTTTCAAATTTGATTTGGACGTATCTCCAAATCCAACCGTTAGATTTTGAATTTTTAATATTCGTTAGAAAGCTCTTTTCGATACGAACCCAACGGTTCCGGTTTTAGGAGAATCAGACGGTCGGATCTCCCGTAATGTCCGTTTGAAATAAATGGTCGAAATTCGCGAACTGCCGCGGCGCGGCGCGTTCTATTCAGGCCATTATATTATATATATAGTATATAGTATATTTTTCGTCGATTACTATTTAAAATGAATTATATAAATAGTTTTAAAATTCGTTTCAAAAGCAATTCAACTTCCATTTTAATTCAAATCAAAATTGAATTCTTCTTTATAAATTCGTTTAAAAATTCATTTCTATTCAATTCAAATTTCAATTAAATTTGAATTCATTTCAATTCGCTTTCAATTCAATTTGAATTCGTTTTCAATTTAATTCAATTTCAAAGTCGTTTTCTATTCGATTCAATTCAAATTGGTTTTCTATTCGATTCAAATCAAATTGATTTTCTATTCAATCCAATTCGTTATATATTCAATTGAAATCAAATTCGTTTTCTATTCAATTCATTTCGAAATCGTTATATGTTCAATTCATTTCGAAATCGTTTTATATTCAATTCATTTCGAAATCGTTATATATTCAATTCATTTCGAAATCGTTATATATTCGATTCATTTCGAAATCGTTTTATGTTCAATTCATTTCGAAATCGTTTTATGTTCAATTCATTTCGAAATCGTTTTATGTTCAATTCATTTCGAAATCGTTTTATGTTCAATTCATTTCGAAATCGTTTTAAGTTCAATTCATTTCGAAATCGTTTTATATTCAATATAAATATCGTTCACGTCAAAATGGCGTCAATCTAATCAACACGGCTTCACATATTTCTATTTCAAATATTCTATTTCAAATATTTCCTATTATCAAAATATTTGTTATTATCAAAATATTTCGTTCAACACATGACTAATCTCAACGGATGAGTACAATCAACACATGAACCTTTATATTATATTGATAAAGATGTGAATTTTATTATAAAAATATTTCGTTCAACACATGACTAATCTCAACGGATGAGTACAGTCAACACATGAACCTTTATATTATATTGATAAAGATGTAAATTTTATTATAAAAATATTTCGTTCAACACATGACTAATCTCAACGGATGAGTACAGTCAACACATGAACCTTTATATTATATTGATAAAGATGTAAATTTTATTATAAAAATATTTCGTTCAACACATGACTAATCTCAACGGATGAGTACAGTCAACACATGAACCTTTATATTTTATAATATTCTTTATTTTTCAAATTGGAATGAGGCCCAATCAATCACCATATAATGTTAATTATATGGATTTTCATACATCACATGTATATAATAGCATTGAAAAATAACCAACCATCAACCAAAGTGCACTACACTGTATAAGCATCAAATATAGATATCTAACGCTTATAACAGTCTGTAAATCAATCGATCGACATATTTAATCAATCAGGATGAGTGAACTTCAAATTTCATCCCAACACCCGTGTGGGGTTTCAAACAATCAAACACATATTTAATTTGTGCAGTTGGGCGATGTGTAAAATTTATCGACCCAATCAATATCAAACAAATCAGTGTATATATAAACAAATCGGCCGATTTGTTTATAACTATTCGTTTATTCACATTCACGTTAAAAATTATATTTTTAACGACAAAATATTTTATTTTAACTCATGAATTTTTATTCAGTTCATTTACAAAATAAAATGATATTTTTATTTTTCTAACTTATTTTAGAAAATTTCGGCGGCATAACGGCACGATACTAGATACGGGACAAGGCCTAGCCTTTTCCCCGGTCTAGTGAAGGCCCACGCCATTCACACATCAATCAAATTCACCAAACAACCAAATTCAAATCAAATCATCTAACTAATTTATGCAACCAAACAATTAAACAAACAAGCCATCCATGGTCTGTGGATGACGGGTGTCGGGTGCTACTAAGCACCGTCTGCATCCTAGTATATATATATATATATATATATATATATATATATATATATATAGCTAGAAAAGAAATTGAAGAGTGAGAAGTTCTCACTTATAGCTATCCTAGCTCCACGGCACTTCATTGATAGAAATCTTCATCGCTATCGCATCTTCGTCATCTTCGTTGCCCGTATACACTGTATATATAAAAATCACATTTTTATATTCTCTATTATATAAAAATCAAATTTTTATCGCTAACTTCATATTGTGAAAATAGAATTTTCATCGCTATTTCATATTTGTAAAAATAGAATGTTCACTTCGTTATACTTTATATAAAAATTGAATCTTTACTATGTTATTCAATATATAAAAATCGAATTTTTACTACGGTGTTCAATATATAAAAATCGAATTTTTACTTCGCTATTCAATATATAAAAATCGAATTTTTACTTCGCTATTCAATATATAAAAATCGAATTTTTATTTCGCTATTCAATATATAAAAATCGAATTTTTATTATTCTATTCAATATATAAAAATTATATTTTCACAACGATGTTATATAGATAAAAATTATATTTTCACAACGATGTTATATAGATAAAAATTATATTTTCACAACGATGTTATATAGATAAAAATTATATTTTCACAACGATGTTATATAGATAAAAATTATATTTTCACAACGATATTTTTCATATAAAGATTTCGCCTTTTTACATATAAAGATTTCGCCTTTTTACATATAAAGATTTCGCCTTTTCAAAAATAACAATATAAAAATCGCATCTTTATTTTGCTACACATATAAAGATGATATTTCTAATATTCCTATCATGTAAAAATTATATTTTTAATCCACTACATAAAAAAAAATCATATTTTTACATCATCTATATAGTGAAGATTATATTTTTAATACTTTAAAAATATAAAAATCATATTTTTATCTTTCTACAATATAAAAGATTATATTTGTAATTCTCTATTATATAAAAATTATCTCTATTATATAAAAATCATATTTTTATATTGCTAACTTCTTAGTAGATATCGTATCTTTATATCTTTATACATATAATAAAAAAAAATCTTAATTTTATTATATCGCTAAATATATAAAGATCAAATTTTTCACTTTGCCACTTCATATATAAAAATCCGATCTTTATGAAATTTACATACATAAAAAATTCGATTATTTTTCTAACTCTTCTCATGTATAAAAATTCGATTTTTCCCTAACTCTTTACAAAATTTAAAACATTTTATAAACAAAATCCTAATCTTTTTGTTAAACAAAAATAAAAAATCAATTTTTATAACACATAAAATAAATCAGTTTTGATATAATTAAAAACCAGTTTTTTTTTATATATAGAAAAACCCTACATTCAAAACTGAAAATGAATAAATAAAACATGCATTTAAAAACTCACGTTGCGTATCGAAGAGAGGGGGCACTAGCGCCTGAGTGGCGGTCGGAGGCAGCAGTGGTGCTCGATGGAGGTGGGACTGGCGCAGGCGGGGTCGACTTCGGTGGTGGGGTCTTCAGTGCTGAAGCGAAGGGGTGAAGGGGGGGGGGGGTTTACGGGTTTGGGTTCGAACTGAAAAAGGGCGTCGATCATCTGGGGAGGGGGCGGCGGCAGCGAGTGGGAGGAGGAGGCGGCGAGGTCAAGGCGGCGCGACTCGGTGGAGGGAGGCAGTGGCTGTAGCTCGATCGATTTAGGGGTTTTTTTTTTTATTTTATTTTGGTCAACGGTTGAAATGAGGGGAGAGAGAGAAAGGTAGGTGGGTGAGGCTATTATATTTAATAATTATTTAATTTATTTCTCTAAAAAAAAATGATTTTTCACCCACTCTCCAATCGACACCCAACGACTGTCGTCCCCAGCGTAATACCCTCATTCCGAACACAATGGGATATGTATCGTAAGCCGATTCGATTGTTACGATCAGTTTCCTTTTAAATCTACATTTAAATCGCTATATTGAATTTTAAACGTACATTTCAAATTACCGGGGTCACATACTAACCCTATAAATTCCATAAAAATATTTTCTAGCTTCGTATTGACGATACGGTCCTAACAAAACTAGTTTCGTCAAATTCTGAGGCCGTTGGAAAAATGGCCAATTTCCAGTCGATTAAAATCAACTAAAACTGGTCAAACGCGTTTTCCTTTGCCACGCTCACATATTGATTCGAAAAATTATGAAATTTGGAATCTAGCAATAATTTAACATCACGGATCCAACAAAAGTGGTTTCGTCGAAATCCGAGGTCGTTTGAAAAATGTCTATTTTTAAGGGCCTGAATTCCATAGCGACTATTCAGAATTTTCAATTGGGCATATCTTTTGATTCCCGCTATGAAATCTCGATTTTCCGGATTCGTTGGTAAGATATTCTCAATTAGATTCCATTATTTTTGGTTTCACTAAAATCCGGATTGTTTTGCACCCGGTACATTCAATTGAAGTTTGAAATCGAATTATCGAACTACCGCGCCATTTTCAATTCTATTTATAATTATATATAATTATTTATATTCTAACGACGACGTATATAATATATACGTTCTAATTATATTCAAAATAAATTTTCTCGCCGATATTATTTAAAATAATTCATTTTAAATATCCAAAATTCGCTAAAATTGCCAAAATAAAATTTTAAACTGGCTCAGATTTTCCGGGTTATTACATTTACTAACCCGACTCAATGTATCTGATCATTTGCTTTTACTAATTCTCGTAATAATTTTTACCCACCATTTTTATACTGCTTAATTTCATTGAACATTCCCACATAATGTAATTTTTAAACTCCCACTATCTAACTTCTGTTTAAATATTTTTACCTGATGACGCTAATGATTCACTCACCTTATATGCGCTGACCATCAAAACTAACGGTAAACCCGGGAAAGAAAATATGACATATGCTCTATTGCTCTGGGAAAAATCATTTGCTCTTTGATTTCATTTTCTGTTATGCACAGGCGAACCCATGTAACTTTGTAGTGTATCCATACCATATTTTGTTCAAATTAATTTCACCCTTTTTACTTCTGCGCACTTCAATTCATAGCTGTGTGATCACATCAATACAATGTGCAACGATGAGTTTAGTGCAAGATATATATATTCAGTTCGGTCCAAACCATAATATTATGCCAATTTCATACATCACTCTATCTGTATTTTCAACTGGACGTACTCATTTGACTTCACCCAACGCTTGCCGCTCCAATTCGAAGAACTTTCGTCAATTGAATTGCATCCGAGATAGATATTTACTTACAAGGTTCCATTGTTGTCTTGCTGTTTTATATTCTCTTACTCTTAGCCTAGCTTTCAAAATATATTTCACTTAACATTATTAGCTAATTATTTCTATTGCAGATTTTTCCATCTTACCTTTTTCAAGCTTCCAACTGATAATTGGTAAGAACCTTACATGTTAAGCTTTCTAGAACAGGTTAAGCTTTCTAGAACATTATTGCTTCTGATTTTCATTTATTTTACCCAAAACAGGTTAAGCTTTCTAGAATGCTCAATGTGGATTTAATACTTTTAATAATAGCCAGAACATCATATACTGGTACACGTTGGACTTTACAAAGTTATAACAGCCAGAACCTCATACTTTTAATAGCAGTCAAGTGTTACCTGTTTTCCACTTATATTTCTAAACTAAAATCACTATAAAACTTCATTACTAACAAAGTTATTTTCTTTGTGACAGAGATGAACCTAACATTTGGGAAAAGATCTTATATTCAAGAATACTGGTTAGCATTTAAAATAACTTACTATCTTTGCTAGGCTTCCAAAATACTTCTAAATCTAATGTATTTATATACCCGTAGCATTCTGCATTCTATGTTATTAGACCAAAATACTTCTAAATCTAATGTATTTTGGGTCATTACATTTCCTCAGCCAAGTATCCATATTTAGAGCGAAAGTGGCGAGTCTTTATAATGATCTGACTAAGGACTGATGCAATAAACATAATGGTTTATTAGATAAATTTTAGTAGCATATGAACATTGGAAAATTAATGTATATTTATCTATATATCTCACAACTGTATTACCACTGAGATGAAAGATGATAAATGCAAGTATCTAATAATGGTGCAAACTCAGTTTGGAACTGAGTTAATGAGTTTTGCCCAGTTGTAATCCATTTTATGTTATTTTATGAATACCCTTCTATAGCATAAATTTGAAATGATATTCAATTTATATGGATCTAAATTAAGGTTTTCACATCTTGATATTGTTTATTTATTTTATGTAGATGTCTTCATACTCAAGACCTTCGACTGATTACCGTGATTACTTCCTAGTGTATTCAGACGATTCAGACAATCCTTCTCAAATTGTTTGTTCATCCGAATCTCGTACGGCAACTCCATTTAGCGTCTATGGGAGAATAGAGTCGAGCTTACAAAGAGATTTGGCATTATTAAGTGTTCAGAATGATATGGCACCTCCTACCAGATCGACAACACCAACAAGATTTCCATCCCTTCCAACATTCAATGTTCGAGAAGTACAATCTCGAAGGTTGCTATGTCGTTGCAACATTGAACCAATATTCAAAACATGCTATTTGAATTAAAACGATGGACGTCAATATTTTATTTGTGCAAACACTGGAACTCTTAGAGACTATGGATTCATCCATTGGATTGACGAACCACTATGTGATCGTGGTGTGGAATTTGTGTTGGAAGTTCTTGAAGAAAACAGAAGGCTTAAAAAGGAGCTTAAATTGCAAGATTTCATCGAGTTCAATAGACAAAAGATGTGTCAAATTTAAGAAGGTATGATTTCGAACTTATAACATTTACCACTATTTGAAACTAAATGATGCTATTTAATTAAATGCACGCAGGAAGCAGTGAAATGGTGAAAAGATAAATTTTGGTGGTACAAGCTATGCAAATTTTTGGATGTAAGGTTTCGTTATATGGCTGGAGTTTCGCATTTGGTACTTGTAGACTTCTAATATGAAAAACATCTTGCATTATGTTAATTATGTATTGTTTTTACTATGGAATTGGATATTGTATATGTGTTGAATTTAGTATCTTTATGTATTATTATTTTTTGTTAGTTTGTACTTTGTTGTTGTCACGAATATGGATTTTTTTCTTATGGATTTCGTTACACGTTGTTATGTCGAGATAATATCATAGCTGAATGCATATTAAATAGAGCTTATGCCATCTTATATGCAAATATAAGTGTTAGTAATGAATGTGTTTGCAACTCTTATAAGTGTTACCATATCTTATGGTTCCAACATTTATAAGTGTTAGCAATGAATATGTTTGTAACTCTTATAAGTGTTACCATATCTTATAGTTCCAACATTTATAAGTGTTAGCAATGAATTTCCTGTAACACTTATAAGTGTTAGCAATGAATTTCATGTACCACTTATAAGTGTTAGCAATGAATATGTTTGTAACACTTATAAGTGTTAGCAGTTACTCTGTTTGTAACACTTATAAGTGTTACAGGAAATTCCTCACATGTCGTTGGTGACACATAAAAGTGTTACAGAAATTATTTGTAACACATATACTTGTTGGGAATCCACTGTTTTGGTGTAGTATAGAATACACACACACACACACATATATATATATATATATATATATATGCAAGATTTGTATACAGTAATTAATATTGAAGATTGTACAGTTTTAGAATTTTAGAGATTCAAGAAATTCAGAATTCAAAGAAGATTCAAGACTCATGAGTAATAAAGAAATCAAGAGTTCAAGATAAATATAGTAATAGAGTCTAGTTTATGTAAGACTTTGAATAACACTCCAAGTTCAAATTCAAATTATGATTTCAAATTTTGAATTCTATTTTCAAATTCTATTCAAATTTTAATTAATTTCTTCTATTTTACTTTTGATTTTAAACTTAAGTTTTAAGGATTATAAGTTTATATATATTTATATACTTTTATACTTATATATCTATATAGTTTTAAACATTATAATTTTATAAATATGTACATATAATTTATATTTATGATTTTCTACTTTATAATACTTATTTATATCACATGTTTTAATTTAAGAATTTCCAGAATTGTATATATATTAAAACACTTGAGAAATACTCAAATTTTAAATTTTGAACTAACATATGTCGACATACATATGTGGCCATTTCGACATATAACTGTCATATTTTCAGTTATGAAAGGAAGTATCTTTTCACCATTTGTAACGTTCCAGAAGCTTCGCAACCTTTCAAATCTTATAAATAGGGGCTGGTTTTGAATTTTTTTATCATTCTTCTTCTCCATTTTCATCCCTTTTCACTGCTCCATTATTATTTCATATTTTCATGATTTCTACACTTGTACTCTGCCGATTTCAATTCTAATTATATAAAACTTCTTCTCTTCTCACTCTTTACTCATTACTCTCTGAATTAAAGTGCTATTGAAGAGTTATAGGGTTGTTGTAATCATTTGGGATTGTTTTGGGATGGTCTGGAAATGGTGTGTTCCTTGTAGCCGTGAAATCAAGGAAGGAAATGGTGTTAACCTTATAGCCGGGGAAATCAAGGGTGGTGTGGAATTAGTGGTAACCTTGTGGCCGTGAAATCAAGGGTGTTGTACTTGGATATTGATATAGTAATAAAATTATGCGCAATCCAGTGTTGCATAGGACTGGACGTAGGAGTAATCCGAACCAGTATAAAATGTAGTGTGTTTTTTCCTTTTCTGCATTTTATTTCTGTTTATTTCTGTGTTTGTGTTTGTTTCTGTGTCTGTGATCATCTCTGTGGTGTGTTATTCGTATAGTAGACCATATTTAGTTTTAGATTTTATTAAATTTCTTAAAAACACTATTCACCCCCTCTAGTTCCGCATTCCCTAACACTTTTGAAATACAAAACCATAACTACATATACATACCATTATCAGAGTATAACACATAACATCACAGCGGAAATAAACTCTATATAAAACTAATGTTGAAGCCTCCTACTCCAAGCTCTTCCATATATATCTGTAAAATCCTAACTACTTGACTTCCCGTATACATTTGGGCACCCAAGGTTTTAGGGTAAAACAAAATAAAATAAAATCTGGGTCATTCATGGGGCTGGCGTGAGTAAACTCCAATCAATTGGTTTAACTTTTAAAATTCCTTTTCAAAAGAGAAGACAATCGTAAGACCGATCCACACATAAATATGGATGGTTTTTACCTTATGATAAACGAAAACATTTTTAAAATCAATATTATTTTGATATTATAATAGTGTATAATACAACTAAATATTAATCTAGGGAACGCTTGCATCTCATGCCCCCCCCCCCCCCCCACACACACACGCACACACACATTATATATATAATCAAAAACGCAGGCTCTTATTGGGAAATGGATTTCCAACTATGACAAAGTATGGAACCACCTTCCGATCAGTGTACTCTTGAGGGGATACACTGGAGTTCAACAAGAACACCTTGCAACCGGGCCACATATGACCGACCATTCATTTCGCTTAAATGTTCCAAATATATTGTCACTTACGGTTGGTATACCAACATAACTGTTCCCGGGAGATACAAAAGCGAAAGAAGAACAAAAATTAATATTCTCTAGATGGTGACAATATACCCTAATGGGAGAAACTCACTTAGCTATGCTGCCATGCCCGACTTTTGTCATTTCCCAGTTGATGAGGCTTAAGGTCATAACGTATCTTTTGGAACATCTGGTCATCATTCACTTTGAATGCCACATCATCAAACCCGCCAAATAACAAATTGGTTTCCCCAAAAATACCACGGGTATAAAGCTAAGAGAAACGAACTTCTCCGCCACCAAATGTAAATACGTTTGAAGAGATCAACTTACGCGATCTATTGGGTATACTTTGCCAGACATTCGTCCATACAAGTTGTCCTGGGTCTGGATAAACTGAAAGCACTATTCTGTAAATCTATCTTAGGCAATTTATACCTAGGATCGCCAGAATAGCCCTTGCATAACTCTGTCTTCTATTATCTTCATCATATTTGATTCGCAACGCTTATGATCGTACGGAGTGGGTTTTAGATAAAAAATATGATCCTGGTCTCTCCGTCTTGACAACGGAACAAGGGTCAAAAACTTTGATAGTCGGTTATTTAACTATCAAAGGGAAAACATCCATACAAACAACGATCTTATTCCTAATGGAAATTATATCGATCAACCATCAATCGACACTGAGCCCCTTTAAATAGATTTATTAATAATTTATTCATTTCCCAATTCCCCTTCGATATCTTTACCTAAATATTTCTCCAACTCATTTAACATCTCATAATTCTTGGAAAACGTTCCACCTATTTTAAACTATCTATTTTCTATATTTCAGGAAATATTCCTTATTAACATGGGAAAAACATTTCCATTTACTATTCATGCATCATTACTCTTCTACATCCATTATTCCCTAACCTAAACTTGTAAGAGAATAACTCGCTAAGTATCAACCCCGAAGGTCGAAACCAACATCAGATCAATACTCAGAAAGCCATTCAACTCGACTAATCTCCAGTCAGTTTCTATTTTCATTAATTCCATATCAACCAAATCATTTCAATCTGCAAAACGTTTTCTTTTAAACCATCATTCACTTTAAACTGTGAATATTATTCCTTTACAGAAAATTGGACTCGTTATATCAATCAAATCTCGATTTTTATTTGTAAATACCATCACAAGTTCAAATCCTGTTAATCGAGTGATTTTATAAACTCATATTTATATTTCACTTCATATACTCCATCTATAAGTCAACTTCTTATGAAATAAATATCAAGTTTATAACTTGATTTTGATTACCTATTTAGTTATAAATTTTTTGTTTCAATCCAAATATTAATTATCATGTAAATTTCTGAATTTTATAATATATAATTTTCTAAAACAAATTATTTAATAACATTCGACATCGTCGAATTCTTGTTATAAATAATTATCGATTTATATCAATTTTATTTACATTTCGAACATTGAAATAATTCCATCGCTTTATCTTGAAAACGATTACCAATTCCCTTTTTAGTTCATTCTTGAATTTATATATCCAATTTATTTAATAACAATTATTTCATACCATTTTTGGATCTCGTCTATAAGCCAAACCACTTGTTTTATATAATTAAAGAAGTTTTTATATTCTAGCCAATCAAAATTCAATTTCTATTTTTAAAATATATTTTTCCCTTTTTAAAATCCTAGATTCTATTCCAATATATTCGAATATATTTTACGGTATTTAAATACCAATTATTTCGAGGTCAATATTATTCAATATCCAAAACAAACAATAATCAACACCAGATTATTGGTCACCTCATATAATACAACATATGAAAAACAACAATATAATTGTTGAGGATTCCAGTTGGATCTCTCCAACTTGTTTCCCTGCATCCACAGATGTTAATCAACATAAATAACGCCAATTTCATGTCCATATGAAATATTCTAATAAATAGAATCAGTATTTCAATCAATGATTTTTATATATAATTGTATCTATAATTTCAACCAATTGATAAGTGATTCACCTAAATAAGCATCACAAAACATTCAATTATCATTTATCAATTATCAATATTAAATAATGTTTATAATATTATAAAACTGGACAGAGTTAGTGAGTTTACTCACTTTGTTCGTTAATCGTTGAATAACGATTAACGGTTGATAGATCCGATTAGGCGTATTATTTCGCTATAAATTGTTATGAACTCCAAATTGCTTCAAACTAGTTCCATTTGCGTAGCCTGCATTTGTATGGACCCAGCATGACAGATGACTCTCAATTCTGTTAACAAGTGTCATTATAAATTACGTTGAAATTTAATTACTTTAACCATAATTAAATTCGACCACTAACATTTTACTGATAATTTATGCACAACCAACCGTGTTAAACTAATGTGTTTTATTTGTCGGTACGATTGTGATTTCGTAAAACTACAAATAAAACATATTCCGTATCATTAGGTTATTTGTTTTCTAAGTTAACAAATTAACAAATTAAATTAACTAATCACATTATAAATTAAATTAACTAATTAAGTAACTATACAGCTTAACTAATATATAATCTCACCCATGTCTAAACGCATGTTTCCAAACCCACGACATATATATATTAGTTTAAACCATAGATTGGGAAATTTAACTTCATTCTATAACTCACTAACCGTAATGTTTACCAAAGAGTTGTCTTTACATACTAATATTATGGTTGATTCCACTTTAAACCCACGAATTAATAATTAACATACTAATAGACTAACAGTGTATTAATGTTTCGGGGCATTTCCGATATAACATTAACATACTAACTATATCTTTTGTAAACATTAAACACTTTAAAACCGATTCAGAGTTAATAGTTAACAAATAAACACTAATCCTATAATGACTTAATAAATATATATTTACCTTACCATTATAAACTTTAAAACACACGACGGCCTTACAGTGCTCCTCTTCTTTCCATTATCGCATACACGCATCGTGCTCCACCCATACAGTCCACGCAACCCTCCTCCTATCTCATGCGTGCTCATATGTCCCGTCACCCTTCACGTTATATGTATATCATATATATATATATTCCCTATAAAAGCCACACCAATATTTTTTGCGTTTGCCCATCATTTAACCCACGTCAGCCCACCAATTTTCTGCACCCGACCCAATCCACATACAGTCCCTTCCTCCTCAAATAATATTTTCTGCAAGCTCCTGAAGCATATTTCACCACTTTCGAAAACTCTAGCTCCTATACTTCTCCCTCCTTACTTCGTGAACCCTCACACCGAATCCACCAATTCACTCCCCTTCTCGAACTTGATGCAGCCAATGCCTCTTCACTCCACTTGCACGTACCATTCCTCCCGAAGTCGTCAGCTTAGGTTCCCATGCTACAGTGACATGTGATCCCTTTTTATACCAAACTCCTCAAAAAAAAAAAACTCGAGCACCCTATCTTTGGCTATAAAATCAAAATTGACCTATTTGAACATCGTCGACCCCATTACCTACAAAACCCGATTCTAGCTCACGCCGGGTAAGCACCGGCGAACGTGAAATTTCACCGAGCCATCCAAGCTTACACCATATAGAAGTGTACGCTATGATGATCTCAACTCAACTTGTTTTACATTTTATCGATTTTTATAATATTTTTAAATGAAGTTTGATTGCATGAACATAATACATTTGTTTCCTGAAGCCGAAGAATGGAGAAAATGGCATCAGCCAGGTATTTATACATCAAGAAGCTTAACTCTTAAGTATAAGTACAGTAGTCACATTATAGGTAGGTTGGCTATTTTGCTTTAGTTTAATTTTTAGGGTAGGCTGCCGGCATGAGTTTTCACTTCAAGATGCTATATAGGTACGTGATAGAGTATATATATACATTGATATGGTTTAGAGTTAGGTTTTAGATTTGTAGTGTGTTTTATTTTCAATTGAATTGCAGTGCTACATTCAGAAAAGGGAGAGATGGTACTATTGTTAAGTGGCCAAGGCTTAAAGGTGACTATTGGGTTACTTCGGCTTGAAGTATTAGGGAGGAGCAGATAGTCTCTAGCCTGTGTGAAAGGGATGAGTTTGTATATACTTTGCTCTATGATGTGAAAATTCATGGTTGTGGAATAGGGTAGGTGGAAGAAAACACATATGGCCTACGTGATCTATTTAGGGTGTGTTCGGGGGAGGAAACAGAGAGAGAAATGGTCTGTTTCTTCTTTGACGCGTCCGAACACGTCAAAGCGGAAACGGGGTATTTCTCTACAGCTTGATTTTGGTGCGTTATGCCTTAAGCGGATCCGTTTTAATTAATCAGGCGTTTAATTAGTTAATTTTGGTGTTTTATAGATTTTAATAATTAATAACTTGTACAATTGAGATCCGTTTGAGATGCGGTTTTTTGCATTGCGATAATGTCCAAGTGGTCTACGTAATGGAGTTGGTTTGAACTGAATTGGAGTAATTTATAATTTTTCTATTCTACTAGCACACTGTTAACATTCTCCGCTGAAATGGTCCGCTTAACGCGCCAAACACATTCTCCGCTAACTCCAATCCATCGCTATAATACTCCGCTGAAATACTCCGTTGTGCGATTATAAAGAACACATCCTTAAGGTGACGTTTTACTATGTTTGAAGGGGAGAGACATTACGATACTTAGCTACTAAGTAATAGAACTATATATTTTCTTCTCTAATTTTATAACGCAATTCATTTACGTATAGGCTGCTATGAACAAAAATAAAAATACTGTTGTGACGAGCAGTGTGCCATGATCCCAAAAACATAAAAAAATAGACAAGTGAACTTATTATATACAATTCCAAAATGCTGATATAGGGTATAAAATACGTTAAACGGAAAGTTGCTTATTTTCCAAATTAAAATTTATGGAAAAATTCTATAAATTAAACTAAAAATCCATCTTAGAAATCTCGTCCAAATTATAAACCAATATTTAATTATAATTAATAAATCATTATGATTTATAAACGATTACATAGCGACTATTTGAAAATTTGATTTGGACACAACTTATAATCTATAAGACAAAACCTCGATTTTTCACTTCCATTAGAAAAATATAATTCAATGGATTCCAATGTTTCTTGTTTCAAAGAAATCTGACTTATAACATATCCTATATACTCAATTAAAGTTCAAACCTCAATATTATAATTAATACGTTCAATTGTTGTTTAATTAATAAATTCGTTATTATAATTCAATTCTAAACTGAATCACATTTTTTAAATTATCCAATTCACACAATACCGCAAACTCAACTATTTCTGACTATTTCGGAAATTAAATATATTATTATTCCACTATTACATTAATTGAAATATTCAAACCATTTAAATTATCAAACCATTATATTAAAATAATTAAATAAATTATTAAATTGTAGAAAATTCGGGATGTTACATTCCTTTCCCCTTAAAAGAATTTTGTCCTCGAAATTATTAAGTTAGGAATAATGCTACAAACCCTATTGACTAGGTTAAAAATCTTTTGTTTAAATTTTCAACTGAATCAATTAATCTCAATCAAAATATATATTTATTCCTTACCATGAAAAATTTCAAAAAAGTCCGAAAATTTTCTAACATTTAAAATTTTCAAAAAATTTCGCCAGCATTCCCTTTGTATGTCTCAATCAGTACAACTATAACTCGCCTCTCTAGGCCTTTTGCAATCCAAAAGAAAACCAAACAAGCAATCCCAATTCTATTTTAAATTCAGATTTAATCCATCTTGTGACAGCCCGCCTCGCACCAGCCTGCATTTCCTCCAAGAGTGCGCTGTACACATGCCCGACTAGCCCAAGACGGTCGTCAGAAGAAAGGAAAGAAGGGAATGAACTAATCAGAGAACCTGTAGAATGTCTCACAGCGCATGGGATAAAATATAATAATAACATACTTGACCTAAAACAGGCGAGACAGTGCATAAGCTGATAACTAATAATCAATGTCAACATCAAAGCAGCGGAAATCCAAATACAGCTTATTACAACTTTCCAAATTTACTGTCTCTAAACAAAAGGAAGCTAAAATAGAAGATACACCAACAATGCCCAAGCAGTGATCTTCAACAACACAGGGAGAATATTATGTATATAGTACGTGGAAGCCTCCTGCTCGTCTCCGGATCATCTACCCGTGCATCACCAGCTAACCTGTCTCTAGTCTGCTCGTGTGAGCACCCAGAGTAATAAGAAGAGACATAAAACTCTGGGTCAGACATAAAGCCTGGTATGAGCGATAAGCATCTAAACAGAGTAATAACAGGTATACTAATCCATACCTGAACCTGGACCTGCAACCAAAGAGTTAGTACCACATACCGTACAATACTCCAAGGTGCCATAATAGATAGGTTCAGAATACGGGGGTGGGGTGTGCATGTCACAATGATAGCAAACAAATCATCCATAACAACCATCCTCACATCTCTCACTCAGTGCGTAAAGCGTACGACATCTACCACTTTAGAACACTAGACAAACTGAGGTAACGACGAATCCCGACTTGTAGAAACCCTGCTGTGACCAAGCCAAACACTTGGAGTCATGACCAAACATTTCAATGACCCACTTCATTGGTCGTAGCCCTTGGTTCTACCGATGCCATAATGGCCCTGAATCCGCCTTCGTACCTCCTACCATAGTGGTCCAAAGCTATAGACGTCGATAACTCCTTGGCACGCGTCCCGCAGCAAAGCCCAACCATGAAGCGAACTCGTTGATTCCCATCTGAATCCTGAGCTCTTACTTCTCATTAGGACTTCCTTTGCATCTCGGGTTTGGTCGAATTGGAGTGGATCTTCAGAAGAGTTGTCACGCAGTAACAGTCCTGGAATTCGGTTCGGTTCGGTAATCATTGCCCTCGTCTGTTCGGTTCGGGTTTCTTCACTCCGGGTCGGGTCGGTGTCCTCCTCCGGGTCGGGTCGGTGTCCTCCTCCGGGTCGGGTCGGGTTGCTATCCTCCTTCCAGCTCATGCTTCTTCTTCGATCAGCTCCCTCATTTCCTTCTACTCCGATCCGATCACTTCGCTTTACTTCAGTCCGATCCGCTCCGCTCCCTAGCCTACTCCGATCCGATCCCCTTGTCCACTCCAACTCTAAGTAAACGGCCTTCCTTTTTGCCAAGCCCTTCATGTGCCAAACTCCAGTTCGGGTCGGGTTTCTTGCCCAGTTCACATTTCCGATCCGAGCCCCATCCGATCCGATCCGAAGCCCTGCACACTTTCTGCAACTTTTCCAGCAACTTGTTTACGCCGTTCGACGACGTTTTTGACAAATCTACCTATTCTAATCAATCACAATTCATGTCAAATAGTCATAACAACATAGCAAACTAACCACAAACACCAAAACAATGAATTCATATGTCAAAATGGATCAAATGTGCCCAAAACCTCACATTTTCCTATAATCCCTCTTAATCATGTTTAAGCATACGATTAGCAAAACACATCGGAATTAACCCAAATTTCTAACAGAGCCTTAAAACATTATTTTAGAATTTTAAGAATTTTTCCAGAATTTATTTACGTATAAATTCGCTAATCTTCACTAATTACCTTTAATCACTGTAATTAGTGCAAAAACTATGCAAATCACTCACCTTGGCCACAAATGAAACACCAAATCTGAAGTATCCTCTGTTTGGGTCGAATTCCTATGTATAGCAGCAGCTCCAACCTTGCTTTGTTGCTATTTGGCCTTGTTTTGACGTAGTTTAGGCTTAATCTTCGCTAAAAATGTGTTTTGGGGTGATTTTAGAGGATGGAAGCCATTACCAATGTCTCAAGAAGGTTTGTGGCAGCTCAAAACTGAAATGAAAGTGATAACCTAACCCTAATCAGTCCTCCTATACCTCTAAACCCGAAATTCCCCTGTGGGCCTAGCTGCTAATCACCCGGTTAAGCCCAATTAAGCTGTTTTTCACCGTCTGAAACTTGTTTCAGCCATATCTCCCAAACGGTAAGTCCGTTCGGCTAATGTGACCACTCTACGGAAAGAGAAACCATCATCCGAAGCCAATGGAAGTAGTTTCAGGTCAAAATTCCTTCCCAGTCAAAAGTTATGGCCAAAACAGTGCCAACTAGGGGTAAAATGGTCATTTAAAAATCGGGAAAAATCATGAACATGGGAAATGACCCCAATAGTCGTTTCCCAAAGTTACATGACCATACGACTTCGAATGTGACAGAAATAAATATTCTACGATCCTATGATGCGTAGAATACGGGTCGTTACACTCTTCCCCCCTTAAGAAATTTCGCCCCCGAAATTCCTTAACCAAAACATACAAAGGATCCCGCATGCCTACCAACCACATACAACAATCAAACATGCAAAACAAGCAGGCAAGCCTATCCTAGCATGCGGAAAACTAAATCGAAATCAAAATCTTACCAGGCAAAGAGTTCTGGGTGTGCCTTCCTAATGTTCTCCTCTGTCTCCCAAGTACAATCATTCTCGTCCTCGCCCCACTGAACCTTGACTAACTTCACCGCCTTCCTTCGAAGTTGCTTCATGTCGTGCTCGACGATACGGGCCGGCTTGCGGTTCCCAACCGCCTCGGGTTCTACTTCGAAGTCCTCCAACTGATCAGGTGAAATAGTCATATCTGAGTCGTGAACGAACTTCCTTAGTTGGGAAACATGAAATACGTTATGAACTCCCGCCATCTTCTCTGGTAAGTCAATTCTATATGCCAAATTCCCGACTGGTTCAAGAACAGGGAATGGGCCAACAAATCTTGGTGCCAACTTGCCTCTCCTGCCAAATCGTACTACGCTCTTCAACGGAGAAATCTTGACAAACACCAAGTCGCCAACGGAGAATTTTAAGTCCCTTCTCCTTTTATCAGCATAACTCTTCTGCCTATCTTGGGCAACCTTCATCCGTTGTTGAATGGTCTTGATTTTATCTGAAGTTTCCCTCACCACATCTGGTCCAAGCATAAACTTCTCGCCAGTCTCTATCCAACACGATGGTGAGTTGCACGGCCTCCCGTACAAAGCTTCAAACGGAGCCATACCGATACTGGATTGGTAGCTATTATTATATGCAAACTCTACTAGATGCAAATGGTCATCCCATGATCCACCAAAATCCAATATACATGCTCTCAAGAGATCTTCCAAAATACGGTTCATCCTCTCCGTCTGACCGTCGGTCTGAGGATGATATGCGGTACTGAGATGTAATTCTGACCCTA
Organism: Allium sativum; assembly: GCA_030737875.1. Lineage (NCBI taxonomy): Eukaryota > Viridiplantae > Streptophyta > Magnoliopsida > Asparagales > Amaryllidaceae > Allium > Allium sativum. Next base: position 326,708,902 of record CM060918.1, read on the forward strand.
GAGCCTCTTGTAAGCTCTTCCAAAACCCACTAGTGAACAACGGGTCTCGGTCGCTCACAATGCCTTTAGGTACTCCATGAAATCTCACTACCCACTTCATATACAATTCTGCTAACTTAGCTGCCGTTCTGGTCGATTTGACTGGTATAAACCTTGCACTTTTAGTCAGTCGATCTACAATTACCCAAATGCTGTCATATCCCGATCTAGTTCTTGGTAAACCATCGATGAAATCCATCGAGACTTGTTCCCATTTCCATTCGGGAATTTCTAAGGGCTGTAACAAACCACTAGGCTTCTTTTGCTCGGCTTTAACTAGCTGGCAATTCATGCACTTGGATATAAACTTCCCAACGTCTCTTTTCATCCCTTCCCAGTAGTAAGTCTGCTTCATATTTCGATACATCTTGTTACCACCGGGGTGTATAGTTAGCTTTGAGTGATGACATTCTCTAAGCACTTCATCCCTCAATCCATTGACATTGGGTACAACAAGCTTTCCATTCTTTCTAAGCCATCTATCTCGATCAAGCCCATACTTGTTCACCTCCTCATCGATACCCATCTCTAACTTGGAGATGATTTCCAATAGGTTAGGATCGTCCCTCTGACTAGAGCCGATCCGCTCAATCAAAGTGGGTCTGATCGTCAAACTTGCTAACACTTCTGGATCCAATTCGCACTTTGGTCTGAAATCAAACCCCGCGATAAACTCCAGTTGCTTCCATTCAAGGAACATAGCCCCTAAGCTGGCATGTCTTCTGCTCAATGCATCAGCCACCGCATTGCCCTTTCCTGGTGTGTATGCGATGTCAAAATCATAGGAAGCTAAGAACTCTAACCATCTCTGCTGACGGAGATTTAAATCCTTCTGGGAGAATAGATACTTTAACGACTTATGATCTGTAAATAGCTCAAATCTTTCTCCCAAGAGATAGTGTCTCCACATCTTTAACGCGAACACGATTGCTGCCAATTCTAAATCATGGGTAGGGTATCTTCTCTCGTGCGGTTTCAATTGCCGACTTGCGTAAGCTACAACCCTACCGCCTTGCATTAATACAGCACCCAGTCCGGTACCACAGGCATCCGTGTATACCGTCATCTCTTCATCCCCCTTAGGAATGACTAACACTGGTGCGCTTGTCAACTTGTCCTTTAGGCTTTTAAATGCATTCCCGCACCTTTCATCCCAAACAAAAGCTTGATTCTTCTTGGTCAACTGGGTCAATGGTGCTGCTATCTTGGAGAAACCTTGGATAAACTTACGATAATATCCAGCTAATCCCAAGAAACTTCTTACATCTGTTGCATTCTTGGGCGTAAGCCAATCTTGTACCGTAGCCACCTTTGCTGGGTCCACGGCAATACCACTCTCTGATACAACATGGCCCAAGAACCTCACTTCCCTCTTCCAGAAGTGACACTTAGAAAACTTTGCTTTCAATTGGTGTTTTCTCAACACCTCCATCGCTACTCTTAAATGTTCCTTGTGTTCTTCCTCTGTCCTCGAATAGACCAAAATATCATCAACGAACACAAGGACAAACTTATTCAACTGATCTCTGAATACCCTATTCATAAGATCCACAAAATATGCTGGGGCATTGGTCAGCCCGAATGGCATGACCAACCACTCATAAAACCCAGACGGCGTCCGAAATGCCGTTTTAGCTATACTCTCAGCTTCCACTCTAAGCTGATGAAAACCTGTCGCGAGATCTAACTGAGAAAATACTCTCGCGCCACTCAACTGATCGAACAAATCATCTATCTGCGGTAGAGGATACTTGTTCTTCCTCGTCACTTTATTCAACTCGCGGTAGTCTACACACAAACGAAGGGAACCATCCGCCTTTGTAGCAAACACAACTGGTGCTCCCCATTCAGAAACACTCCTTCTGATAAATCCCTTCTTCAAAAGATCGCTGACTTGCACCTCGAGTTCTCGCTGCTCTCTTGGTGCCATACGACGAAGTGGCATCACTATAGGCCTGGCATCCTTTACCAAATCAATACGAAACTCAATCTCTCGGTGTGGTGGAAGTCCGGTCACTTCTTCGAAAACATCCGGATACTGGCCAACCACGGGCAAACCTGACAACTCACTATGCGGAATGTCGAGGGAGTTTAGAAAACTAGCCAATACCCCCTTACTGGGTAGACCACCAAACACTATCCTCCGCCCATCATCCGCTCTAGCTGTCACCAACAGGCCCTCACAGTCTACCACCACCCCGTATCTTTGGAGCCAATCTACTCCCAAAATAATGCCAAACCCAGTAAAGCCCAAAACAAAGCAATCACAAACAAACATGCACCCATGACTCGATAGAACCACATTACGACAAATCATGCTAAGACTAGTCGAACCACCAATCGGGTTCGTCACTACTAAAGGCCTATCGACAATCTCGGGCTCCAATCCCAACCTATCTACCAGGTCACTAGATATGAAAGAACTGGAAGCTCCGGTATCAAACAAAACTCTAACAGGAACATCATAAACAGAAAGCATACCTTGAATGACGACATTCTTTCCCTTCTCCGCCGCTGTTGGGGCATTCGACGAAGAAGGAATAGCATTAAGAGCGTATGCTTTCACCATTTGCTTTTCTTTAGGGGGCTGTGGACACTTGTCCTTGTGATGTCCCATCTGGCCACAGTTGAAGCACTTCCTATCCGCTGGCTTGGCCCGACAATTACTAGCATAATGGCCCTTCTTACCACAGCTGAAGCACTCCACATCTTGCTTATTCTTTTTCTTCTGGCCATCTTTAGCTTGGTTCTGCTTTCTCTTATTCTGGGAACCACCCTTGCCTCCACCACTTGCTTGTGGTTTTGGCTCTTCTGCAGATGCAGCCTCAGTCTTCGACTTAGGGTAGAGGCTTTCTGATCTTAATGCTTTTCCCACAATCGATTCAAACGTCTCATCGATGTGGTTAATAAGTTTTTCCCCCAAGTACTGATCCAAACCAGTTATGAATTTCTCATTCTTTTTCTCGGCAGTATCAATAAGAGATAACCCGTACTTCGACAAAGTGTCAAATTCAGCAATATACTCCGAGACAGCTCTGCCGTTCAGCTTGAGCTCCAAGAACTTCTTAAACAACATTGACTTCTGAGCAGCTGGAATGAACTTCTCACTAAAGCGAGCCTTAAACTGCTCCCACGTAATCTGATCTTCGGGAGTAGCTGCCTTTATAGCATTCCACCAATTCATTGCCCGCCCTTGCAGCTGACGGGACGCTAGCTTTCTCTTCATCGCATCCTCAATACCCAAATCCTCGAAGATACGTTCGCAACTATCCAACCAATCCTTAACATCCGTGGCCGACTCCGTTCCGTGGAACGGCTTCCCACCAAGGCTAGTATAATCCTTATTCAGCTTGGCGAAGTCGACTCTTGGCGCCTGCACTATTGGACCACCACCATTTCCACCATTGGGAGCTGCCCTCTGCACATCTCTAAGCATCTCTCTCATGAGGTCAGTAAACATCGTCCTCATGTCAGCAGCATTCCCATTATTGGCTCCCCTACCAGCACCTCTAGTATCTCGGCTCATCGTCAATCTGAAAAAGGAAACGATTAACGATTCCATAGTGGTGCTAGTGCAGTACGACTTCATTCTTATACTACTAAATATATATATATAGCTTTTAAAAACCAAAGTAATCACAAATACGCTCTCTCGTATACGTGTATTATCTCTCCCTGATAACTTCCCTAGGTTAACTACGCAACCTAGAGCTCTGATACCAAGTGTGACAGCCCGCCTCGCACCAGCCTGCATTTCCTCCAAGAGTGCGCTGTACACATGCCCGACTAGCCCAAGACGGTCGTCAGAAGAAAGGAAAGAAGGGAATGAACTAATCAGAGAACCTGTAGAATGTCTCACAGCGCATGGGATAAAATATAATAATAACATACTTGACCTAAAACAGGCGAGACAGTGCATAAGCTGATAACTAATAATCAATGTCAACATCAAAGCAGCGGAAATCCAAATACAGCTTATTACAACTTTCCAAATTTACTGTCTCTAAACAAAAGGAAGCTAAAATAGAAGATACACCAACAATGCCCAAGCAGTGATCTTCAACAACACAGGGAGAATATTATGTATATAGTACGTGGAAGCCTCATGCTCGTCTCCGGATCATCTACCCGTGCATCACCAGCTAACCTGTCTCTAGTCTGCTCGTGTGAGCACCCAGAGTAATAAGAAGAGACATAAAACTCTGGGTCAGACATAAAGCCTGGTATGAGCGATAAGCATCTAAACAGAGTAATAACAGGTATACTAATCCATACCTGAACCTGGACCTGCAACCAAAGAGTTAGTACCACATACCGTACAATACTCCAAGGTGCCATAATAGATAGGGTCAGAATACGGGGGTGGGGTGTGCATGTCACAATGATAGCAAACAAATCATCCATAACAACCATCCTCACATCTCTCACTCAGTGCGTAAAGCGTACGACATCTACCACTTTAGAACACTAGACAAACTGAGGTAACGACGAATCCCGACTTGTAGAAACCCTGCTGTGACCAAGCCAAACACTTGGAGTCATGACCAAACATTTCAATGACCCACTTCATTGGTCGTAGCCCTTGGTTCTACCGATGCCATAATGGCCCTGAATCCGCCTTCGTACCTCCTACCATAGTGGTCCAAAGCTATAGACGTCGATAACTCCTTGGCACGCGTCCCGCAGCAAAGCCCAACCATGAAGCGAACTCGTTGATTCCCATCTGAATCCTGAGCTCTTACTTCTCATTAGGACTTCCTTTGCATCTCGGGTTTGGTCGAATTGGAGTGGATCTTCAGAAGAGTTGTCACGCAGTAACAGTCCTGGAATTCGGTTCGGTTCGGTAATCATTGCCCTCGTCTGTTCGGTTCGGGTTTCTTCACTCCGGGTCGGGTCGGTGTCCTCCTCCGGGTCGGGTCGGTGTCCTCCTCCGGGTCGGGTCGGGTTGCTATCCTCCTTCCAGCTCATGCTTCTTCTTCGATCAGCTCCCTCATTTCCTTCTACTCCGATCCGATCACTTCGCTTTACTTCAGTCCGATCCGCTCCGCTCCCTAGCCTACTCCGATCCGATCCCCTTGTCCACTCCAACTCTAAGTAAACGGCCTTCCTTTTTGCCAAGCCCTTCATGTGCCAAACTCCAGTTCGGGTCGGGTTTCTTGCCCAGTTCACATTTCCGATCCGAGCCCCATCCGATCCGATCCGAAGCCCTGCACACTTTCTGCAACTTTTCCAGCAACTTGTTTACGCCGTTCGACGACGTTTTTGACAAATCTACCTATTCTAATCAATCACAATTCATGTCAAATAGTCATAACAACATAGCAAACTAACCACAAACACCAAAACAATGAATTCATATGTCAAAATGGATCAAATGTGCCCAAAACCTCACATTTTCCTATAATCCCTCTTAATCATGTTTAAGCATACGATTAGCAAAACACATCGGAATTAACCCAAATTTCTAACAGAGCCTTAAAACATTATTTTAGAATTTTAAGAATTTTTCCAGAATTTATTTACGTATAAATTCGCTAATCTTCACTAATTACCTTTAATCACTGTAATTAGTGCAAAAACTATGCAAATCACTCACCTTGGCCACAAATGAAACACCAAATCTGAAGTATCCTCTGTTTGGGTCGAATTCCTATGTATAGCAGCAGCTCCAACCTTGCTTTGTTGCTATTTGGCCTTGTTTTGACGTAGTTTAGGCTTAATCTTCGCTAAAAATGTGTTTTGGGGTGATTTTAGAGGATGGAAGCCATTACCAATGTCTCAAGAAGGTTTGTGGCAGCTCAAAACTGAAATGAAAGTGATAACCTAACCCTAATCAGTCCTCCTATACCTCTAAACCCGAAATTCCCCTGTGGGCCTAGCTGCTAATCACCCGGTTAAGCCCAATTAAGCTGTTTTTCACCGTCTGAAACTTGTTTCAGCCATATCTCCCAAACGGTAAGTCCGTTCGGCTAATGTGACCACTCTACGGAAAGAGAAACCATCATCCGAAGCCAATGGAAGTAGTTTCAGGTCAAAATTCCTTCCCAGTCAAAAGTTATGGCCAAAACAGTGCCAACTAGGGGTAAAATGGTCATTTAAAAATCGGGAAAAATCATGAACATGGGAAATGACCCCAATAGTCGTTTCCCAAAGTTACATGACCATACGACTTCGTATGTGACAGAAATAAATATTCTACGATCCTATGATGCGTAGAATACGGGTCGTTACACATCTAGTTTTATATATTACATTTATATGAATTCTGATAGGTTATTTATAACCATCTCAATTATAATCTTATTCGATTATAATAACAACCAATACATCCAATATACTATAATAATCTCAAGATATATACTTCTTTTATATCAAAATATAATTTGGGTAAAATTATTTCAATTACCCTTATTCGAAACATGTTGTGTAGGTTCATCGTATTCAAGTGTTTAGAAATCCCTATCAACATTGTGGAGCCCCACCGTCGATCAGAATTCATAAGCCACTCAACCAATAAATCTCCACAATATAAAACAATTTATATAAATCTACAAATATGCTCTCTCGTATATATATACACACACTCAACTCAATATAAGGTATTACTAGCCCCATTTGTAAAAACCTGGAAATTCAGAACCAATTTAAAAATTTTATTTTAGCTATTTTAATGGATTTTGAATATTTAAAATGATTTATTTTAAATAATAACAATTTAAATTTTTATTTAAATCGAAGTTATAACGTATAAATTTAATTTGATTATAAAACGAGCCCGAAATGGCATGGTAGTTTGAAAATTCGATTTTAAATTTCAAATGAATGCACAGAATTCAAAATAAATCGGATTTCAGTAAAACAAGAAACGTTGGAATCTATTTAAATATAACTTTCTAATGAATGTAAGAAACTGAGATTTCACTTTATAAATTGTAAGTTATGTCCAGTTTAAAATTCAAAATATTCGCTATGGAATTTATATATATTTTAATATAATAAATAACCCTTAAAATAGCCATTTTCCAAATGACCTCTGTTTTCGACGAAACCACTTTTGTTGGATCCAGAATGTCAAATTATAGCTAGATACCAATTTTCGTAATTTTTGGAATTAATATGTGAGCACAATAAATTTAAACGTGTTTTCAAATTCAGTTTAAATTTAATCAACCAGTTAAAAAGGCCATTTTTCAAACGGTCTCCAAATTCGTCAAAATTAGTTCTGTTGAAACCGTATTTGAAAATCATAGCGAGAATTCCAGTTTTCATTATTTTTGGAGCTAGTATGTTGCCGTGCACAATCAATTGTGAATCGAACAGCCATTTAAGCCATAAACAGAGCTTTCTAAGCAAATGGACTCGGAATTCGATGAAATTAGTTTTGTTGGGACCGTATCGTCAATGCATAGCAGTATGTCAATTTTCATCGCCAACGGAGTTCGTGTGTGACCATGGCATTGATAACTGTCGAACAGAGAGAGCGTGAACTAAAGAAATAATAAAATAATAAACCCTCTACTATATAATATCTTTTCCTCTTCCCAAACCCTCAATAATTCCTCTTCCCGCAAAATTAGGCAGCAGCCCCTCGGAAAATTTCAGAAAAGCCCCTGAACACAAAACAATTTATATCTCTCAATCCACAAGCAATTATCCCAAACGGTTTCTGAGTATTGTAGATCATGATGATCTCTACCTACCACAAAAAGTTGGTGAGCTATCGTTGCATGGATTGGGAGAAATCGATGGTCAAAATCAGAAAATGGGTTTCGATTTTGGGTATTTTCTGAGCAAACCGTCGAGTATTTGGTAATGGGGAAAAAGAGAAAATTGTAGACAAGGAAGAGGGCTGAAAGTCTGTCTTTGGTCGGTCGATCTGAAAGCGGAAGAGGTGGTCGGAAATGTGAGATGAACGGAGGTGTTGAGTTTTGGATAGCTGCGATCGGATTTGGGCCCACAACCGCCGCCACAGGCGATTAGGGGTGATGTGTTTCGAAGGTGGTCAGAGCATGGTGGGGCGACGCGTCATTCTAGTGGGGTCCGCGACCCTAACATTGGACGGAGGCGGCGAAATTAATGACAAGATCGATTTGGGGGTTTTGGAAAATCGGAGGCGATGGCGTCGAACTAGGGGCGGTGGCGGTGGCTGGAGGCGTGCCACACAAGCAGGTTTCCGACGGTGGGTCCAAGAGCGCGGCGCGGTGGCTCAGGCGGCGGTGACACGGTCCTGGCAACGACGAACGACGTGAAGAACATTTGGAGGGTATTTAATTTTAATTAATTAATTTATTTATTTGATTAAACTTTAAACGCTAATATCTTGTCTATACAAACTCCAAATTGCATGAAACTGGATCCATTGCGATCGTAGAGTCGAGAGCTTCGCAACAAAACTAACCGGGTCTAATTTGGAGCTTGTTAGAAATTGGGACAAATACAAACCCAAATGGTACTAAAACTGTCAGAAAATCACAGCGGAGTGGATCCCAATGTGAGAACACCTTCTCACTTAAATTATTTTACAATTAAATATATTTTAGGTTGCAGACGGGGCTTAGTAGCCCCCGACACTATTTATTGTACAAACCATGGTTGTTGTTTGGATTGTATTGTGAAAAATTGACTATATTGTGGTTTTGTTGATTGGATTGATTATTGTGTATGGCGCGAGCTAGTATCAGGAGAGAGTAATGCTAGACATTACTCTAGTTCTAATATCACGCAGTTATAATGCCGAAATTTTCTAAAATATATATATATATATATATATATATATATATATATATATATATATATATATATAATATTCATGTGTTGAATAAAAGGTTTAAACAATAAAAATATCATTTTTATTGAATGTATGAACTATTAAAAATAGTCAAGTGTTGAAATAAATATTTTATCGTTAAAAATATGATTTTTAACGTATAAACGAGCGGCATAAAATTCTCTTGAAATGAAAATATATATTCATTTACAAATCAGACGATTTGTTTTACACATCGCCCAACTGCACAAATAATATTCAGTATTTATTGGTTGAAACCCCACATGAGTATTGTGATGATATTTGACATACACTAATCCCAATTGTTTAGTTTTATGTCAATCGATTGGTTGGCAGACTGTTGTAAGCGTTAATTATTTATATTTAATGATTATGTAGTTGTGTAATGCACTCTAGCTGATTGTTGATTGTGTATCATTATTGTTGTGTGCATGTGATGTGTGAAATCCATATAAATAACATTATATGGTAATTGATTGTGTCTGATTCCAATTTAGGAATAACGAATATTTTAAAATAAAGAATATTTTAAAATAATATTCAGTAAAGGATTAATACGTGAATTTGATGTCCGATTTTGGATGGACACGAAAATATTAAAATATGTGAAGCCGTGTTGATTAGATTTGTGTCGTTTTAACGCAAATGATATTTATATCAATTTTATTCATTTTACTATTAAATATCGAAAAAAGAAAAGATTTCAAAATCAGATATTTTGAAAATATTATCATTTAAATATTATAATGATAAAGAGTATTCAATTTTTATTCAAAACTTAAGTGAAAGTGGGAATCGTTTTTAAAATGAATTTATAACATACATTTTGGACGAAATATATATTATATTATATATATATATATATATAATATTAATGGCTTGAATAGAATACGCCGCGACCGTTCGAGAATTTCGACCATTGACTTCGAATTGACATTACGGGAGATTCGACCGTCGGATTCTCCTAAAACCAGAATCGTTGGGTTCATATCGAAAAGAGCTTTCCAATTGATATAAGAGATTTGAAATCTAACGATTGGATTTGGAATTATGCCCAAATCAAATTTAGAAAAGGTCGCTATGGATGCAGTTTGGTGGCCGTTATTGGAAACCGACTGTACGGGCCTTGATAAAATTATTAATAATTTGTGTAAAATCATAATAAATGATTTGAAAAGAATTTGGATGAAAAATTCCAATTTTGTAAGGATAAAAAAATATTTTTATCAAAATGAACTAGTTATTAACTAGGAAGATAATCCAGTGTTTTTAAATAAATAAATTGGATTTGAGAATGGTTTTAAATCTAACCAGAATTTTTCCAATGTATGAATTGGAATGGAGTTGAACAGAAATCATCTTCGAGAGATTTCAATATTGGATTCCATGACTATACGGATATTGTGGAGGAATTTGGAAGATAGATATATATCGGTATTCCCCATACGATCTGTGTTGGTTTCAGAATTTTATATTGAATATAAGCCGGTATAATTTATGTTCAGAGCCTTATATTTAATATCAAATTGGATTTTGGGTTTATCTTGAATTGTGTCTTCAGTAACAGTATTCTTAAACCCCATGTGAAAAGAATAAATCTTTTGTAATGACCCGGGTTTTTGTCGACTTTGGTTATCGCCATAAACTCAATGATGACTAACCAAACATCGAAAAATACCGGTCATTAATGAAAGAAATTAGAGGGTGAGGAAAGATAAGATAGAAACTTAGAATAGAAGAAGAAAAGAAGAACACAACATCAGAGTAACACGAACCTCACAGCGGAACGAATAACATATAATATATATAACATAACTTGAAATATACATCTGTACTTGAATATACATCATTATCAAAGTACAACACTTACAACACAGCGGAAATAAACTATAGCTGAATGATCCTGAAGCCTCCTGCTCCAGCTCTTCAGATATATCAGTAAATCCTGACTACTTGACTGCCCGTACAAATTTAGGCACCCAAGAGTTTAGGGAAAACAACAAAATAAACTCCGGGTCAGTCATTGGACTGGTATGAGTAAAACAATTCAAAAGAGTTTGAACAAGTAAATGATATCTCATAAGACCACGCCGTATAATGGAACGGGTTTTTCCCTTATGAGAATCCAAATTTATCTTTATATCAAAAACCTTTTGATATTATAATAATGTCTATCAATCACAATATTTTAATCATCTAGCAGAAACGCTTTCATCTCACGTTCTACATATATAGTATACAATCAAAACCGCAAGCACGTAGTGAGTAATGGATTTCCAACTATGACAAGGTATGGAACCACCTTCCGATCAGCGTACTCTAGGAACGATACACTGGAGTTCAACAAGAACATCTTGCATCTCAGCCACACATGACCGACCACTCATTTCGCTTGAGTGTATCGAATGTACATCACCAACGGTTGGGATCAGCAACCGTTCCCGTATATATATATATATATATATATATATATATATATATATATATATATATAGGACAACATTGGTAGATTAAAGAAGCAAATGAATATTCTTTAGATAGGTGATTATACACCCTACTTCGGTGCGACCGACTTAGCCATGCTGCCTGCCCGATTTCTGTCATTTACCGGATGTGAGGCTAGAAGCTGCGCTAATCTTTTCACATACCACATCTTCATTCACTTAGAATGTCACATCGCCATACCCTCTAAATCACAAATTGATTTTCCCAAAAATACCACGGGTATAATCTAAGAGAAACGAATTCCTCCGCCACCAACGTAAATATATTTGAAACGATCAACTTACGTGATCTACCAGATATACTCTGTCAGACCTTCGTCCATACAAGTTGTCCTGGGGCTGGACAAACCGAAGGCACTATTCAGTATATCCATCTTAGGCACTGTTATCTAAGACTTATACAATAGCCCTTGCACTTTATTCCGTCTTTAATTATCTTTGGCATATATGATTCGCAACGCTTATGCCAATACAGAGTGGTTCTTTGGATAATAATCCAACTGTCTCTCCATATTAACAACGTTAAAATGGTCAAAACTTCGATAGTCTATGAGTTAACTATCAAAGAAAAACAAGTGTGCAAACAACGATACTATTTCCAGATGGAAATCATATCGATCAATCATCCAACATATATATATATATATAGATATAGATATATTTCCTCATTTTCTATGTTTAGAAAATATACGTTATTAACACTGGAAAACATTTCCATGGCTTAATTATGTATCGCCATTCTTCCACATCTATCAGACTCTAACTATAAACCAACAAGAGAATAACTTCTTAAGTATAAACCCCGAAGGCCGAAACCAACATCAGATCGATACTCAGGAAACCATTCAACTTATTAATCTCTAGTCAATTACCAATTTCTGTTTAACTCCATTTGATTAACTATATGCGATTAACTCTAACTGGTTAACTCTAACTGGTTAACTCTAACCAATTAACTCCTATCAATTAACTCCTTCCAAATAAACTATATTCGATTTACTCCTTTAACTCTAATCGAATAAATTATATTCGATTAACCCCTTCTGATTTACTAAATTCGATTAACTCTTCGAATAACTAAATTCGATTAACTCTTTTATATCTAGTCAACTTCCTTTTATAATTCTATTTATTTTCTAAATAAATATTCCTTTATTCTGTTTATTTAACAAATAAATATCTCCTTTATCTTTTCTATTTATTCCCTAAATAAATAAATAATCCCATTTAATCTGTTTGCAAATATTTCTTTTTTTATTTTGTTTTACAAATGTTTTCCTTTTTATTTGATTTACAAATATATTTCCTTTATATTTGATTTACAAATATATTTCCTTTATCTCCTTTGATTTTATTCTTATTTCCTTTTTTAAAAATCCTTTTTCCTTTTTATATATATAAAATCTAGTGATTTTATATAAATAATTATTTTCGAAATATACTTTGAAAATCTCCTTTCTACATTCTGGTATTTCTTATGGTATTTAACATACCCTATAACAACGATGAATATCGTCCAAACACACATAATCACAACAGATTATATATATATCACATCATATATCACAATATATAAATCACAGAAAAATAAATGTTGAGGAATCCAATATTCCTCCAACCTGTTTCCCTGCATCACAGATGTTAAACAATATAACTAACATCGATTTCATTTTGATATGAATTATTCTGATGAACAGAATCGATATTTGATTAACGATATATATATCGTTATCTATAATTCCAACCAATACACATGCAATTCAAATCAAACAGTTAACACACAATAATCAACAGATAATTAACAGTTCTAAGAATACGTTGTAAAAATAGAACTGTTCAGAGTTGGTGAGTTTTACTCACTTTGACAGTTCATCATTAAAGAACGATAAACTGTTGTTTGATCTAAATCAAACAGTTTATTTCGTCATAATTTCAAATGAGCTCTAATGGACTTCCAGTCAGTTTCATTGTGGAGTGTCCGTCCATACGATCATGTCCGATCTTGTTTCGCTGAATTTCGTTTCCTTATGACCAAGTTATGCAATTTAGAACTTAACGTACATTTAATATAGTTTTAAACTTGTATTTAAGATAAATGGGCTTTACCCAATTTCCATCAGCCCAAAACTATCATGACCCGTCCAAGAACCTTTAACCTCTTATTGCAGATAACTCATCTTCTCCGAATTTCTTCTTTGCCAATAGAACCAACGTGTCCTTTCATATTTTCTGTTATTAAAAAAAATACGGCCCATGATCCAACAAGCCCAACCGCTTCTCAGACCAACCCGTTACCTCAATCCATCTTCTCCGATGTGAATACATAAACGCTGCTTCTTCTGTAAACTTCTCCCCCAGCACCGATAGTTTCTCCACGAAAAATCAGAACACAAGTAACCATTAAACTCTACTGCTACTCCTCTCCAACTTCATACCACTTTCAAGAAACTCGACGTCCCCCTTCTCCGTTTTCATCTCCCGAACCCGCGATGCCAACAGTAATAGCATCGAACAAAATGGTAACCGAAAACCCCAAAATCCTCACAAAACTTGCGGAATCCCATCGCGACCTCAAACAAAACATTGAATTCGAAAATCAATGCTCCGAAAATCCAAAATGTCGAACCCTAGGATCCAAGAAACAGCCGCTGTACACAATGGATCGAACAAAACTTCTGCTAAACTTTTCGAAACTCATACTGCTGTGAAGAGCTTGCGATTTCCTTTCCAAATCTATAAGTCTTTTTATTTATAGCATTTTATTTTGATTTCTAGGAATTTCCAAAGGAGGAAAATATCTCGTTTTATTTATTCTTAGAGGCGCGGATTGTGTTGACCGTGAATGGAGAAAGATTAGGGTTAGAAAATTTTAAGGGTATTATATAGGATTTTTATATTAATTTTTAAATCAATTTTTATATTTATTTTTAAGCAAATGTTGTTTGTAATTGTCCTCTAAAATTCCTGTGATCACATACGATACCCAAAAATCACGAAACTGGACATGTACCTTTAGTTCGACGTTACGGTCCCAACGATACTGGTTTCGTTGAATTCCGACTTCGTTTGCTCACACAGCGTATTTTTAATCGTCGAAATACTGACTATTTCTCACTCTAAAAATCCGTACAACCACACAGTGACTCTAAAAATCACGAAACTGGAAATCTAACAACTATTTGATATTGCGGATCCAACAAAACTGGTTTCGTCGAATTCCGACTTCGTTTGCAAAAGTGGCTATTTTTAACGCTCTAACTATCCTATTTAAATATATTTAAATATAATTAAATTTAATATTTTAAAAAATAAATATTATCGTCTATATTCACAGTGGCATACCATACAGCTCCAGAATATTCCTTTATGTATTTACAACTCGATATTACATCATCAGAGTTATATCGATGTTTGATTTCTATTTAAATCCTTATATAAAATATAATTAAATCGTTATGGTCAGGGCGCTGCATTACTGAGAATTTGATTTGGACGTAACTCAAAATCTACACGACGAAATCCTGATATTTCTCTTCCAATAGAAAGATATACTTCACCAGCTCCACACGTTTCTTGTTTCACAGAAATCCGATTTAAAACGAACCCTGTATACTCAGTTGAAGTTCAAATTGCCAAATAGCAAACTGCTGCGTCGTTACGCGCTCGATTTTAATTATATTATAATTCTACGTTCAAACTGACGTCGATTGAATATATTCGTCAATATAGTTCAACTCTAAGCTGAATTAAATCTAAGGGACGACCCTGTTCACAGAATATTGTGATTTCCCATATTTTTTATTATTCCTGAATCAAATATATTATTCTATTATTTTAAATTAATTAAATTATCACTTTATTTAATTAAACGATGATTTTATTCCCTAAATCACTATTTATATACTTAAATAAATTAATTATACTACCTCTGACAATGCGGGTCATTACAATCTTCCCCACTTAAAATAATTTCGTCCTCGAAATTGCTAAATTAGAGGACAGACCCTATCTATTTGGTAAAAGCTTATCTGTTACCCCTTATCTCTGGTTTCAACTGAACCAACTAATATCGATTTCAATATTAATTTATTCCGGCTAACTAAAATTTTCAGAAATTCTGAAAATTTTCTAACACTTTTAAATTTTCGGAAAATTTCGCCATAACCTCCTTTGTACAGCCCTATCGGTAAAACTCCAACTCGCCTCTCTAGGCCATCTCCAACCCAAAAGAAAATCAAACAGCCAAATCGGCTCATAAATCTCATGCTTATATCAAGTATAAACTTGTACCTTTTTGTCGGGCATATCAACTGTATCACTTCGCATGTCATCAATTCAACATATACCAATGCAATTCCAACTTGATCCTAAATCAATTTATCTTTAACACAACCATTCGCTTATACCTAAGTCGAATTTTATTTCAAACTCAATCACTATTCTTGATTTCAAATCCATAACTCACCAGTCCAATATAATTCCAGATTATCTCTAATCAAGTCTAATTCTACTTGACACTAATCTATTTCAAATGATTTTCACTTACTGGCTTTTAATTCAATCCAAATTCTATTGGATTTTACAAATTTTACTTTAATTTGTTTAAATTCAAACAACCTTTTCTTCCTGGAAGTTTTTAAACAGTTTTACCTCTTTCAAAAATCAAAATTTCCTTTTTGAAATTCAACACAACTTGTTTTCCCAAAACAAATTCAAAACAAAAACTTTGGTAGAAATCCGTCACTTACACACTCGAAAATGAACACCGATGATGTCATGATCAACATCGGAATCTATTTTCCAGCCACCGAAGTGAGTTCAATACTATAGCACTTTCAAAACCCATTTTTAAACATTTCCACCTTGAAATCAATTCCAAATATCCTTTTACAATGTTGTAAACAAAATTAAAATCTCCCAGGATCTTAAAATTCACATATATTAAATCCAGATTAATTTACAAACCCCTTTCCCATTTCTGGGATTTTAAATTTCAATTCTGATCTAAATTCAGATTTAATTCATTTCAATTTCATATAATTCACTTGTATAAATTCCGATTGGTTATATATAACCATTTCACATTTTATAATCTTATCTGATTATAATTACTACCAACACATCCTATATATGATAATATATCACATATCCATACTGTGTCGGTCCATCGTATTCAAGTGTTTATTTACTCCTACCGATACAGTGGATCAAACTGATCGACCAGAACTCATAAACAACTCAACCAATGAATCTCCACAATATAAAACCATTTTTATATCAAATACAAATACAAATACGCACTCGTATATATACACTCAAACTTAATCTAGGGTATTTCTAACCCTATCTCTACCGAGTCACGTCACAGAGCCAAGGTAATTCACTTAACTTAAGCTCTGATACCAACTGTAATGACCCGGGTTTTTGTCAACTTTGGTTATCGCCATAAACTCAATGATGACTAACCAAACATCGAAAAATACCAGTCATTAATGAAAGAAATTAGAGGGTGAGGAAAGATAAGATATAAACTTGGAATGGAAGAAGAAAAGAAGAACACAACATCAGAGTAACACGAACCTTACAGCGGAATGAATAACATATAATATATATAACATAACTTGAAATATACATCTGTATTTGAATATACATCATTATCAAAGTACAGCACTTACAACACAGCGGAAATAAACTATAGCTATATGATCCTGAAGCCTCCTGCTCCAGCTCTTCAGATATATCTGTAAATCCTGACTACTTGACTGCCCGTACAAATTTAGGCACCCAAGAGTTTAGGGAAAACAACAAAACAAACTCCGGGTCAGTCATGGAACTGGTATGAGTAAAACAATTTAAAACAGTTTGAACAAGTAAATGATATCTCATAAGACCACGCCGTATAACGGAATGGGTTTTTCCCTTATGAGAATCCAAATTTATCTTTGTATCAAAAACCTTTTGATATTATAATAATGTCTATCAATCATAATATTTTAATCATCTAGCAGAAACGCTTTCATCTCACGTTCTACGTATATAGTATACAATCAAAACCGCAAGCACGTATTAAGTAATGGATTTCCAACTATGACAAGGTATGGAACCACCTTCTGATCAGCGTACTCTAGGAACGATACACTGGAGTTCAACAAGAACATCTTGCAACTCAGCCACACATGACCGACCACTCATTTCGCTTGAGTGTATCGAATGTACAGCACCAACGGTTGGGATCAGCAACCGTTCCCATATATATATATATATATATATATATATATATATATATATATGGGACAGCATTGGTTGATTAAAGAAGCAAATGAATATTCTCTAGATAGGTGATTATACACCCTACTTCGGTGCGACCGACTTAGCCATGCTGCCTGCCCGATTTCTGTCATTTACCGGATGTGAGGCTAGAAGCTACGCTTGTCTTTTCACATACCACATCTTCATTCACTTAGAATATCACATCATCATACCCTCTAAATCACAAATTGATTTTCCCAAAAATACCACGGGTATAAGCTAAGAGAAACAAATTCCTCCACCACCAACGTAAATACGTTTGAAACGATCAACTTACGCGATCTACCAGATATACTCTGTCAGACCTTCGTCCATACAAGTTGTCCTGGGGCTGGACAAACCGAAGGCACTATTCAGTATATCCATCTTGGGCACTGTTATCTAAGACTTATACAATAGCCCTTGCACTTTATTCCGTCTTCAATTATCTTTGGCATATATGATTCACAACGCTTATGCCAATACAGAGTGGTTCTTTGGATGATAATCCAAGTGGTCTCTCCATATTAACAACGTTAAAATGGTCAAAACTTCGATAATCTGTGAGTTAACTATCAAAGAAAAACAAGTGTGCAAACAACGATACTATTTCCAAATGGAAATCATATCGATCAATCATCCAACATATATATATATCCTCAGTTTTTATGTTTAGAAAATATATGTTATTAACACTGCAAAACATTTCCATGGCTTAATTATGTATCACTATTCTTCCACATCTATCAGACTCTAACTATAAACTAACAAGAGAATAACTTCCTAAGTATAAACCCCGAAGGTCGAAACCAACATCAGATCGATACTCAGGAAACCATTCAACTTATTAATCTCTAGTCAGTTTCCAATTTCTGTTTAACTCCATTTGATTAACTATGTGCGATTAACTCTAACTGATTAACTCTAACTGGTTAACTCTAACTGATTAACTCTAACTGGTTAACTCTAACCAATTAACTCATATCAATTAACTCCTTCCAAATAAACTATATTCGATTTACTCCTTTAACTCTAATCAAATAAATTATATTCGATTAACCCCTTCTGATTTACTAAATTCGATTACCTCTTCAAATAACTAAATTCGATTAACTCTTTTATATCTAGTCAACTTCCTTTTATAATTCTATTTATTTTCTAAATAAATATTCCTTTATTCTATTTATTTAACAAATAAATATCTCCTTTATCTTTTCTATTTATTCCCTAAATAAATAAATAATCCCATTTAATCTGTTTGTAAATGTTCTAAAAATATTTCTTTTTTTATTTTGTTTTACAAATGTTTTCCTTTATATTTGATTTACAAATATATTTCCTTTATATTTGATTTATAAATATATTTCCTTTATCTCCTTTGATTTTATTCTTATTTCCTTTTTAAAAAAATCCTTTTCCCTTTATATATATATAAAATCTAGTGATTTTATACAAATAATTATTTTCAAAATATACTTTGAAAATCTCCTTTCTACATTCTTGTATTTTTTATGGTATTTAACATACCCTATAACAACGATGAATATCGTCCAAACACACATAATCACAACAGATTATATATATCACATCATATATCACAATATATAAATCACATAAAAATAAATGTTGAGGAATCCAGTTGGATTCCTCCAACATGTTTCCCTGCATCACAGATGTTAAACAATATAACTAACATCGATTTCACTTTGATATGAATTATTCTGATGAACATAATCGATATTTGATTAACGATATATATATATATATATATATATATCGTTATCTATAATTCCAACCAATACATATGCAATTCAAATCAAACAGTTAACACACAACAATCAACAGATAATTAACAGTTCTAAGAATACGTTGTAAAAATAGAACTATTCAGAGTTGGTGAGTTTTACTCACTTTGGCAGTTCATCGATAAAGAACGATAAACTGTTGTTTGATCTGAATCAAACATTTTATTTCGCCATAATTTCAAACGAGTACTAATGGACTTCCAGTCAGTTTCATTGTGGAGTGTTCGTCCATACGATCCTGTCCGATCTTGTTTCGCTGAATTTCGTTTCCTTATGACCAAGTTATGAAATTTAGAACTTAACGTACATTTAATATAGTTTTAAACTTGTATTTAAGATAAATGGGCTTTACCCAATTTCCATCAGCCCAAACTATCTTGACCCGTCCAAGAACCTTCAAACTCCGATTGCAGATAACTCATCTTCTCCGAATTTCTTCTTTGCCAATAGAACCAACGTGTCCTTTTATATTTTCTGTTATTAAAAAAAATACGGCCCATGATCCAACAAGCCCACCCGCTTCTCAGACCAACCCGCTACCTCAATCCATCTTCTCCGATGTGAATACATAAACGCTGCTTCTTCTGTAAACTCCTCCCCCAGCACCGATAGTTTCTCCACAAAAAATCATAACACAAGTAACCGTTAAACTCTACTGCTACTCCTCTCCAACTTCATGCCACTTTCAAGAAACTCGACGTCCCCCTTCTCTGTTTTCATCTCCCAAACCCGCGATGCCAACAGTAATAGCATCGAACAAAATGGTAACCGAAAACCCCAAAATCCTCACTAACCTTGCGGAATCCCATCGCGACCTCAAACAAAACATTGAATTCGAAAATCAATGCTCCGAAAATCTAAAATGTCAAACCCTAGGATCCAAGAAACAGCCGCTGTACATAATGGATCGAACAAAACTTCTGCTAAACTCTTTGAAACTCATACTGCTGTGAAGAGCTTGTGATTTCCTTTCCAAATCTATAAGTCTTTTTATTTATAGCATTTTACTTTGATATCTAGGAATTTCCAAAGGAGGAAAATATATCGTTTTATTTATTCCTGGAGGCACAGATTGTGTTGACCGTGAATGGAGAAAGATTAGGGTTAGAAAATTTTAAGGGTATTATATAGGATTTTTATATTAATTTTTAAATCAATTTTTATATTTATTTTTAAGCAAATGTTGTTTGTAATTGTCCTCTAAAACTCCTGTGATCACATACGATACCCAAAAATACGAAACTGGACATGCACCTTCAGTTCGACATTACGGTCCGAACGATACTGGTTTCGTCGAATTCCGACTTCGTTTGCTCACACGGCGTATTTCTAATCGTCGAAATACTGACTGTTTCTCACTCCAAAAATCCGTATGACCACACAGTGACTCTAAAAATCAGGAAACTGGAAATCTAACAACTATTTGATATTGCGGATCCAACAAAACTGGTTTCGTCGAATTCCGACTTCGTTTGCAAAAGTGGATATTTTTAACGCTCTAACTAACCTATTTAAATATATAAATATATTTAAATATAATTAAATTTAATATTTAAAAAAATAAATATTATCGTTTGTATTCACAGTGGCATACCATACAGCTCCAGAATATTCCTGTATGTATTTACAACTCGATATTACATCGTCAGAGTTATATCGATGTTTGATTTCTATTTAAATCCTTATATAAAATATAATTAAATCGTTATGGTCAGGGCGCTGCATTTCTGAGAATTTGATTTGGACGTAACTCAAAATCTACACGACGAAATCCCGATATTTCTCTTCCACTAGAAAGATATACTTCACCAGCTCCACACGTTTCTTGTTTCACAGAAATCCGATTTAAAACGAACCCTGTATACTCAGTTGAAGTTCAAATCGCCAAATAGCGAACTGCCGCGTCGTTACGCGCTCGATTTTAATTATATTATAATTCTACGTTCAAACTGACGTCAATTGAATATATTCGTCAATATAGTTCAACTCTAAGCTGAATTAAATCCAAGGGACGACCCTGTTCACAGAATATTGTGATTTCCCATATTTTTTATTATTCCTGAATTAAATATATTATTCTAATATTTTAAATTAATTAAATAATCACTTTATTTAATTAAACGATGATTTTATTCCCTAAATCACTATTTATATACTTAAATAAATTAATTATAATACCTCTGACAATGCGGGTCATTACATCTTTTAACTAAGATTATTGAGTTTCCAGTTATATTTAGTAATTGGAATAAACTGGAATGTGAATTAGGTTTATTGTGAAATGTATTTTTAACGACATTTGTTCTTTAACCCGATTAACAGTGAAATGTGATTTGGAATCTATTAATTAAGATTAATGTAAATTTTACAAAGTAAAGTTTTCCAATTTAATATATTAAATTGGAAATTAATAGTATTCGATTTGGTGATAATCGAGATATGCTTTTGTGGAGGAAGACTGTTACTATATATGGAATTAAAAAGGCTTTCCCGTTATTCCATTTATATTATTAGTCGAATACGAAAATTAATATCGATTATATATTGATCTGTTGAAGATTCCATAATTAATAGAATGTGATTTTGGGTTTATCGTGAACTATGTTTTAAATGACATTGGTTCTTTAACCTAGTTAAAGATAGGATTACATGTCTAACATTGTATTTCGAACTGTATTGTTGATCTCTGCTAAATATATATATATATATGTTTTGTGGCGGAGTATTTTTTCTCTTGCTTAACACCCTTCTCTAAGACGTATGAGCTTAGAGATTATATATCGGCAGAAATCAATGGTACGGTGTAGATTGTCAATGTGACATGTTTGATTTTCCAAAGTTAAATAATCATTGAGTAATGATTTATAAGATTAAAACTAAGTGGAGTTTTATTGAATCTTTAATTAGATTGAAATGTGAATGTGATAATTTGAATTATCAAATTTGGGAAATGATCGAGAATGGAGTACCACCAGTTTTACTCTAAGCGATAGTTAAATCTTTAATTAGATTTGAACGTGAAATGGTAATTAAATTTACTAATAACACCATGGTGTTAGATATGGAGTACTACCAGTTTTGCTCCATGGGATGAATAGGTTAGGATTGGGATAAATAAATAAATGATTACTTCGGTAAGGCTCGATAATCCCGACTAGTTCTTAAACCTTAATTTGGTTTAGAATTGATATCCAAAGGAAATTTAAAAGAATTTATATTTGATAAATTAATGGGAACCTTTCCCAAAGGATATGAATATTTGAATAAAAGAATATTCAGAATTGGAATGAGGCGTATGATGAGTTTTTATAGCACTTGATTATTGATTATAAAATACGTGGGTTATTCGGAAAGACCAGGTTTATCCCATTCTGAATAACTAATATGATGACTAAAAGTCGACGATGAAGATGGTGGTTGAAGATCAGAGTTCTTCACATCATTTTGATGATTACTGATGTCTTGATTTGGTTGTACACCCAAGACAAGGTAATAAGTGGTGATCGTCCAGACGTACTTGGAGATCGACCGGATATGCGAGGACCTCTCTCTCCTGTATTGGACATATGGGACTAGGAATAAGGTGCCTCCAGTTTCGTTCATACCCAGAACGGACTTGTAAATGGATGTGTGTCTGACATTGGATTTTATTCTGTGTTAATTGATTTCTATTAATTATATATCTGTTTAGTGGTAGAGAATTAATTCTCTTGCTTAACACCATTCACTGAGACGTACGAGCTTAGATGTTATATATTGATAGACATCAGTTGCATGGCGTGAATTGTCAGTGTGGCATGCTGAGATGCAAATGATCATGGCTTTTGTTGAAAGGGGCTTGCGGTTGATGATCAAAGAACAACTTTAAATAGCATAGCTTTGTGTATAGCGTTAACTCGCGAGCCTCATACCTTGGTGTAAGTCAAAAATGGGATAGGCATCGTTGGGCGTGCGCATTGTTTCTTTCTAGCTATGGGTGGTGTCATAGTATGGAGCCTAGACATTTATATTTTTACCTATGCAGATGATGGATAGTGAGGCGCCTCAGATATATCAGTCACTACGAGGTCGATGGAAAGGTACGATAGGACCGGGAAACGTGTTTTCAGGAATAACCATTCCACAAACGTAAGTGTGGACTGACCCTTCCGTTCCTAGGGTTCACTGCGGGGGATCCTGAGGCATTTGCTAGAGTGTCTCGAATCGGTGAGGATACATCCCTGGCCTCGACTCATAGATGGAATCCAATTTCCAATACATGACTTTTCGTTTTTAGTTGTAGAGCTAGTACGGCGACATGATATATGGTATCCATACCATCTATGATTGATACATTTATATATGAAGTTGTTTTTGACGCTATGTATTTATAATAGTATCAAATGATTTGTTTTAAACGTACCAAGCATGTTTGGCTACTATAAGGGAAACTCTATCCTTCGGCTTGTGTTGCATTGTGTGATGGGACCTGAGTCTTATAATAGCTTCATTTTTCGAAAAGCATTGCGCTATTTATAAACTGTTTTATGCACTGGTATTCTTGAGAGAAAACCAGTTTCGTGTTATACGGCGTGGTCCCTTGATTTACTTTATTTCTGAAGTAAAGTTTTAAATGACAATTTTAGTTCTCACAACAGTCCCATGACTGACCTGAAGTTTATTGTTTCTACCTAAACTCTAGGTGCCTATATTTCCCACACAGGCAGTCGGTAGTTTTGGTTTTGCAAATATTATTTTCCTAGGATCCTGGATCTACAGCTGGAGCTATATTCGGAAAGCTTTGTATCCGTGTATCTCTTTCAGTTGTGTTATGTATTATTTTCTCGCTGCTATGTAATGTATTTTAATCTCTGATATTTTTCTGATGTATACAATTTATTCATACTATGTTATATTCTTTTACTCTGATGTAATTATAGTAATAGCAACGAAATGTTCAATTGTTTGTGTTCTGATTTGTCGTGTTCTCAACTCAATCCGGACTTTCCCTTACGGGCGAGTTTGGGTCGTTTCACCATCTTTATTGAGTTACGCCACAGATTAAGGGCAATCACTTAACCTTCAGTTCTGATAACACTGTAAGGACCTAAGGATTTTCGACCCGGAAAATCGACACAAACACAAGGTTGATTATCCAGGCATCGGAAATACTAGATCATTAATAGAATGAAGTTAGAGGGTGAGAAATAAAAAGAAAGTTAGAATCGAAGAAGAAGAAGAACACAACAGAATAGAATCAGAGTAAACACGAATCTCACAGCGGAACGAATAAAATATATTATACAACAACTTTTGAAATACAAAACCATAACTGTATATACATACCATTATCATAGTATAACACATAACATCACAGCGGAAATAAACTCTATGTATAACTAATGTTGAAGCCTCCTGCTCCAAGCTCTTCCAAGTATATATGTAAAATCCCGACTACTTGACTGCCCATATAAATTTGAGCATCCAAGAATTTAGGGTAAAATAAAATAAAATAAACTCTGGGTCAGTCATGGGATTGGTGT
Source organism: Allium sativum (assembly GCA_030737875.1). Taxonomy (NCBI): domain Eukaryota; kingdom Viridiplantae; phylum Streptophyta; class Magnoliopsida; order Asparagales; family Amaryllidaceae; genus Allium; species Allium sativum. The sequence goes on from CM060918.1 coordinate 326,733,848, forward strand.
GAGTAAACTCCAATCATTTGGTTTAACTTTTAAAAATCCTTTTCAAAAGAAAGAATAACCGTAAGACCGATCCACACATAAATACAGATGATTTTTACCTTACGATAACCCAATTTTTTTTTAAAGTCAATATTATTCTGATATTATAATAGTCTATAATACAAGTAAATAACAATCTAGGGGAACGCTTGCATCTCACACCCCACATATATATAATATACAATCAAAACCACGGGCTCTTATTGGGAAATGGATTTCCAACTATGACAAGGTATGGGACTACCTTCCGATTAGTGTACTCTAGAGGAGATATACTGGAGTTCAATAAGAACAACTTGCAACTCGACCACACATGACTCACCATTCATTTCGCTTGAATGTTCCGAATATATTGTCATCTTACAGTTAGTATACCAACAGAACCATTCCTGGGAGATACATAAGTGAAAGAAGAACAAAAATGAATATTCTCTAAATAGTGACAATATACCATAATTGGGAGCGACCCACTTAGCCATGTTGTTTGCCCGATTTTTGTCATTTCCCGATTGATGAGGCTTGAGGTCATAACGTATCTTTTGGAATATCTGGCCATCATTCACTTTGAATGTCACATCGTCAAACCCGCCAAATTACAAATTTATTTCTATAAAGCTAAGAGAAAAGAAATTCTCTGCCACCAAGTGTAAATACGTTTGAATAGATCAACTTACGCGAACTATATACTCAGTCATACATTCGTTCATACAAGTCTTGGGTCTAGACAAACCTAAAGCACTAGTAAATCCATCTTATTAAATTTCTACGTAGGATCGCCAGAATAGCCCTTGCATAACTCCACCTTCTATTATCTTCATCATATTTGATTTGCAACGCTAATGCCAATACGGAGGGGTTTTCGGATAATAAATCTGATCCTGCTCTCTCTGTATTGCCAACAGAAAAATGGTCAATAACTTTGATAGTCGATTATTTAATTATAAAAAGGAAAACATCCATACAAACAATGATCTTATTCCCAATGTAAATTATATCGATCAACCATCAATAACACTGAGCCCCTTTAAATAAGTTTATCAAAAATTTATTCGTTTCCCAATTCTCCTTCGATATCTTTACCCAAATATTTCTTCAACTTGTTTAGCCTCTTACAATTCTTGGAAAACGTTCCATCTATTTTAAACTATCAATTTTCTATATTTCAGAAAATATTCCTTATTAACATCAGGAAAACATTTCCATCTCCTATTCATGCATCATTACTCTTCTGCATCCACTAGTCCCTAACCGTAAACTAGTAAGAGAACAACTCCCTAAGTATCAATCCCGAAGGTTGAAACCAACATCAGATCAATACTCAGACAGCCATTCAACTCAACTAATCTCCAGTCGGTTTCTAATTTCATTAATTCCAAATCAGCCAAATCATTTCAATTTGCAAAACGTTTTCTTTTAAACCATCATTCACTTAAAATCGTGAATATTATTCCTTTACAGAAAACTGGACTCGTTATATCAATTAAATCTTGATTTTTATTTATAAATACCATCACAGGTTTAAATCCTATTTATCGAGTTATTTTACAAACTCATATTTATATTTCACTTCATATATTCCATCTATAAATCAACTTCTTTTCAAATAAATATCAAGTTTATAACTTAATTTCGATTACCTATATAAATTTTTAGTTTCAACCCAAATATTAATTAGTGGAAATTAGGCTAAGGTCCCTATTTAAGTTTCAAATCCAGCGCACGTCCCCCCAAACTTTCATTACAAACCCGGTCCCTAGAATTAAGGTGCCGCTCTTTTTTTTTCTCCCTTCCGCCTCTTGGTCCAGCCACTGACCCAAAAAAAAAGCGCTACCCACTAAAAAAAGTCCAAAAAATAGGAAATATTCTCAGAAGGATTCGCAGAAAAAAAAAGTTGCATACTTCTGTGCAACTATTGCCAATAATAGCACACGTACATGCATATATTCATATAGTGTTTTTTACGTTGAAAATCTGGACCAATATATGCATACATATATGCAACTATTACCAATAGTCGCATACATCTATGCACACAAAGTTGAACTGAGATTCATGTGTTACGAATGGTTACATACATGAATGCAATTATTTTGTATATATGCATGCATGTGCGCAACAAACTTAAAAGATGCAACAAACTTAAAAGGGACAACGACTTCTGAATATGTGCATGAATGTATGCGTGTATTTTGTACAAGAGCATAGATGCGTGCAACAATGTTTGAAAACGATGAATGCTTGAAAAATAGGCCATATTTGAATATATGCACAAAAGGATGCGTATAATGTTGTTTAGCTGCATACATATATGCATTTATACTGCAGTTGGACGCAACACTGAAATATAAGCATGAATGTGCAACTATGTACGAATATGTGCATCTTTTGATGCGAAAACCTATTGTTTCGTTGTTTTTGTGTTATTTTGGGTTTTGACATGGTTTTTGATTGTTTTAACACCTGAATTTTTCAGCGTGTATGTGTTTTATTTAATAATGAATTTTCATGATTTTTTTATTTTTTTTATTTTTCTAATGAATTTCCAAAAAAATAAGGACCTAATTTACAATAAGTTTATGACCGGATGTGAGCCTAATTTTGAAACTTAATAGGGATCTGTAGAAAACGCACCCTATTAATTATCTTGTAAATTTCTGACTTTATAATATATAATTTTTTTTAAATAATTTTTTTAATAACATTCGACATCGTTGAATTTTAGCTATAAATGAAACGACCCAAACTTCCCAGTGAAGGAAAGGTTGGATTGCTTTGAGAACAACACACAACAGAACACAAACTGAAGAACATTTTATCGTTGATTACAACCATTACATCAGAGTACAAGAATATAACAGAGTATGCATACTTATTTCATAATAGAAATACAATAATATCAGAGTTTCAAATTACATTTAAATAGCAGCGGAAAAATAATACAAATATACAACTGGAAGGAATACACGGATACAGAGCTTTCCGAATACTGCTTCAGCTGTAAGCTAGGATCCTGTAAATATATCTGCAAAAAGCTACTCGACTGCCCGTGTGGAAAATAAGGGCACCCGAGTTTGACAGTGAAACAAACTACAGGTCAGTCATGGGACTGGTATGAGAAATCTTAACTAAACTTATCTAAGAAGAAGGCTAATCACGGGACCACGCCGCTAACGCGGAACGGGTTTACTCCATTGGATTGTCAGTGCATAAATTAAAATAAATCATTAAACAACACAATGCTTTTTAGAAAAATGAAACCATTATAAGACCCAAGTCCCATCACACAATGCAACGCAAACCAGAGGATGGGTTTTACCTTATAATGGTCAAAAGATGCTTGATACGCTAAAACGGATTTAATATTAGTGTGTATATCTATGGGTATATATATTTCAAAAGCAATTTCAATCATAATGTATTAATCATAGACGACATAGTAACCCATCCTACTATGTCGCCATACTAGTTCTACAATCAAAACCGCAAGGTCGTATTGGAAATGGGATTTCCATCATGAGTCCAGGCTAGGAGCAAGCTCCTCTCCGATTCGAGACACTCTAGCAAATGCCTCAGGATCCCCTACAGTGAACCCTTGGATATTCAGCGCCAGTCCCTACCTAAGGGTCGTGGATTAATTATGCCTGAACACACGTTTCCCGGTTCCTTTGAACCTATAATATGACCACTATCGGCCTATAAAAATCCGAGGCGCCTCAAAATCCATCATCCACATAAGTAAAATGCCAGGCTGTGTTAAAGCACTGACACTACCGCTAGCTAGAAAGAAACGTGTGCACTCCCTGCAGTCCATATCCCGTTTTTGACTCATACCGGGGTGTGAGGCTCGCGAAGTCACGATATACACAAAGCTATGCCGTAATAGGCTATGCTTTGATCATCCCACAAGGCCCTGCTTTTCAACAAAAGCCTTGATCAGTTGCATCTTGGCGTGCCACATTGACAATCCATGCCATGCGATCAATCACTATTAATATACACCGGGGTGTTAAGTTGAAAATAAATCCTCCACCACCAAACCGACATACATTAACAGAAATCGATTTAATTCACATGGAACAAAATCCAATGTCTTTCACGCATCCATTTACTAGCTTATGCTCTAGGTCTGAGCGAAAACCAAATCCGAACAATCAACAATAGTCCGGACGGACACCACTGAAGCCCCTTCAAGGTAGCTACTCCCATCAGGGTATCTGTAGCAACACATCCATTCCATGTGGAGATCGTTGGTCTTCAACCACCGTCTTCATCTTCGACTCTTCATCGTCGTAGTAATTATTCGGAATGGGTTAAACCCGGTCTTTCCGAATAACTCTCGTATTTTTATAATTAAAAATCGAGTACTATAAAACACATCCAACGCCTCATTCCAATTCAGAATATTTTTTAAATCAAATATTCAAATTATTCTATCAAAGATAAATTCCTTAACTTTGCACTTAAATCTTTCTTTTAAAAGGTTTATTAAAATCTCAATTTGGTTTTAAATATTAAAAATCATTATTCAATGATTATTTAAATCAAGAAATTTATCTTATCTTTAACTGGGTTAAAGAACTAATGTCATTTAAAAACATAGTTCACGGTAAACCCAAAATGTAACGACCCAGGGAAAAGAACGACAATCGGGTTCTCGACAACAATACATAAACTCGTATCACTTGCCAAACCCAAGTATCGAACCCCCAGATTGTCATGAGAAAGAAGTTAGAAGGTGAGAATAGAAAGAAAGAAGTATTAGAATAGAAGAAAGAAGAAGAACACATCAGAATCTCACAGCGGAACAGATAAAATATAATATCAAATCTCTTTATACAAAGAACTGTATAAAACATACCAATCATCAGAGTACACATACATTAGTCACAGCGGAATAATAACTTTGAATAACTAGTGGTGAAGCTGCCTGCTTCCAGCTCCTGAAACTCCAAGCGAAACCTAACCTGGAACATACTCGGTCTGACCCGAGCACATTTGATTTAAAACAAAATACACCGGGTCAGTCTGGAATACTTTTAGTGATAAATTCACAGAACACACACTTGTTTAACTTTGCAAAATCCTTTATGAAATCAAAGGATAATAGTAAGACCAGTCCATACATAAACACGGACGGTTTTTACCTTACTATAACCCAAAACATTTTTGAAATCAATACCTTTCTCTGATATTATCATAATGTCTAAATACAAGTAAATAATAATCTAGAGGAATGCTTGCATCTCACGCCCCACATACATAGTATAAAATCGAAAACCGCGGGCGCTTATTGGATATTGGATTCCAACTTGACAAGGTATGGGACCACCTTCCGCACGTGTATCTCTAGAGGCGAATACACTGGGTTCAACAAGAACGTCTTGCAACCCGGCCCTCACATGACCGACCACTCATTTCGCTTGAGTGTATCGAATGTATATCACCGACGGTTGGGATCAGCAACCGCCACCCGAATAGGGTCAGCATCGAATAGATAAAGAAGCAATAGGAATTTCTCTAGATAGGTGATCATACATCCTAATGGGAGCGACCCACATAGCCATGCTGCCTGCCCGATTTTTTGTCATTTCCCGGTTGATGAGGCTTGAGGCTAGAACTTTATCTCTAGTACATCTGGTCATCAATCACTTTGAATGCCACATCGTCAGTTCCGCCAGATCACACTTGATTGACGTCCACAAAAATACTCTAGCTATCAGGCTAGAGAATAACCCTTTCTCCGCCATCAACCATGGTACGTTTGGAGAAATCAACTCATGTAATTCCTTTGGAAATACTCTGTCAGACATCCCTCCATACAAGTCACCCAGGAACAGGATGAACCGAAGGTACTCTCCTACTGCATCTCATATAGGAATCACCCCATGGATCAGTAGCGAGAAGTCCTTACAACCTGTAGATTCCAACCACGACAGAACCACAGTTTATCTCTGGCCGCTAAACCAGAGATTATTAGTAGTCCTTCCATTTATGAAGATCCACAGTCTTCAATGCTCCATCTCTAGTTACCATCTTAACGTATTTGTTGGCTGGAATGGTTTTCGAATATGATTCGATCCCGGACTTTCCATACCAACAAGCGTATTGGTCAACTTCGATAGTCGGTGATTTAACTATCGAATAACAAAGGTGTGAATAACATCAGTTTGCTGATTCAGCACTTGACACGACTTGACCTCTTTAAAATATATTTAACAAAATCCCCTCTGACTAACTTTGACTGATTTACTTTGATTGATTAACTCTAACTAGACCCACTCGACTTATTTAACTCAACTGGACTAACTTGATTTGACTACTTCGATTGATTATCTAATATTCGACTTAACTCCATTCGCTCGACTCTAGATCGCAGCGATCACAATGGTTACGCCTGATTCCCTCAGGAAACATCCGACCGCCGTAGGCTATCTGCAGCCCTGCGAATTACGCTAGCAGTCGCACGAAATGGAAACCTCTATACTGAACAACTTGGTTTGACTAATACTATCTCAAATACGATATTCGATCAACTCTAATTGAATAACGATATGTTTGATATAATTTGAAATCAATATTCTTATTTTCTTTGAAACTAATATTGTAATATTATTTATATGCTAAGACCTCGCATCAGAGTTCACTATCCCTCGTAGGGTAAAACCAATCTCAACACTTCACTTGTCCCAAACTAATACTATTCTTTGATAATAGTGGAGCCAATCAAGTTGGGGTATTTTAGTTACCTCTCAGACCTTGATCAACCCGTTCTTACTTCAGAATAATACTAGTTTATCACCCAACCATCGATACTAAACCTCGTTTTAAATCTTGATTTCAAATCTGGTTTACAAAACCTTTTCTTGCATTTGAAATCCTTGTTCGAATATCTCATCACTTAACCCCTTTAAAGTATCATTCCAATTCGAATTCGCCTTACTTAATTTGAAATATTAAGTAAAAACCTTATTTAAATCTTTATACTTACTTCCAAATTTCATCTACCAAGTTTGTCGAACACTTGGGTCACAAATCACTCTATAATCTCTTAATCGAATTCATCTCCAACTAATTATTTCTTACTCGACTTTAAATTGAATTCACTACTTTAAATCATCTTAAATCAAAAGGATAATTAGTTTTTCCACTAACCATATAAAAATATAGTTAACTTTGCCCGGATCAAAAGTAGGATTATTATTACTTTTACAAGCTTATTCAAAAATAATTAAGGTTATTAACAATAACCAGTTCAATATTTTCTTTAGATTACAGTTAATCTAAGATTCACTCATATCTAACCCTACTCGTTACACTTCACGAATATTTAAATCAATATCTATCCATTTGTCCATTTTACCCAAAACGGTGGATTTTACCAACCGTATATATATCAGTTAATAGTTAACTGGATTTCCTTTGTCATTTCCCTTTTCTTAAATTAATCAAATAACCTAATTGATTAAGAATCAACTTTTAATTGTTTAAAAACAATTTGTCTAATTAACCAACCCGTAGGTAAAACTTTGGGTTTTTCTCTGCTGTCAAACTACTATAAACCCTTTTAAATAATCCCTCTGAAAAACTCGGTTAAAAATATATTTTATAAATTCCTTTTTTTTAATTCTTTATAGAATGTATCTAAAACTTTGTTCCCGTTATAAAATAATTTATAACCTTTAAACTGCGTAAATTCATCGAATGGTCAACTGACTTCAGCAACAACATATTTAGGCCATTCACTGCCAATTACCCAATCAACACCGTCGATTGATTTTAACACAACACAGGTAAATAATTATTCAACCATTAACATACAGACAGGTTTTGGTGTCAGTCAAGGTGAACAATTCATATGTATGCACAACAAACAAAAATACAGTTAATTTTGAGGAATCCGGTCGGATCCCTCCAACCTGTCCTTCTCTGCATCACAGATGTCAGTTGATAAAAATATACGAATAAATAATTGACTAGATTCAAACAACTGCAATCAATCACGGTAAACAAACAATTCGCATCCATCACACCCAATCAACCAATTTAAACTGTTAATTGTAAAATATATTTTACTGTGAATGTACCACATCACAGGATTCCAGAAGGTGTGAGAATTAACTCACCTTGATTTTATTTGTCGATAATCCGCTTATTTCCAGTTGAATTCAACGATGTTTCATTTTTCTAAAAAATCTAGATGCTGCCTGCCTAGCTCAGTTTTCATCCATCGCGTAGTACTCGTCTTTACGGTCATGACGGTTTTTGTTTCGTCGAAATCTGATTAAGTACGCCCTCGGAATTAATATTTGAATTTTATAACACTTTAAACTAAAGAAACCTTTTAAAAATAAAAATCTTGGGCCTTACCTTGTCTAGCCCAGCCCACCCAAAAGATTGAAGCCCGCACCCTCATTCACTTAAAACCCTAGAACTATCGGTTCCTCTTCATTCTCAAACCCTCATCCAACTTCGATTGCTCCGCCGTCACTCCAAAAATGGAGAAAACCTGAAACCCTACATCCCTGAACTCATCCCCTTCCATCGCTACCTTCTTCAGCAAGGACTCCGTCTTCTAGCTTCTGCCAACCCACGAAGAACCCTCGACCTCTCTCAGCAACAGTCGCGCCATCCATGCCCTTCGTTGTCGCTTCGTTCTCCTTCACTTGCTTCGACCTAGGCCGAAGCCTCCCTCCCAAAAGCTAAGTATTTTTCCCAATTTAATTTCTGTTTTAATGTCCTGGTTTGATTTTTGTGGTTTTGTATTGGGTTTACTTTGTTGTATTGGTATGGATTTTTGGCTGTGGCAACTAGAACACCCTGCTAGTGTATTTATACTCGCGAATTATCCCTATAAGGTCATTTTCTATCTTGAGTTGTAACATCTTAGGTTAGATTTTCAGTGCTTAGGTTCTAGCTAACCCTTCCCTATTCATTCAGTCATGTGGCCGAACTGTTTTGTGATTTATCCTTGGTTTGTGTGATGTTCATCCATGAGGTTACGGATTTGTGGTGGGTTTTACGTGTTGTCTTTGGTCAGAATCGAATTTATGGTGATTGACAAGTCGATGGTTGTGGGTTACTTAACAGATTTTGTGTTCGATCTTCCCATGTGCAAATACTCAGATCTGAACATGGATCGAATTACCCCTGGTAGATTAGATTCAGCTATACTCTGTCTATTCACATGGTCAGTTAAATTTATATAATTCCTGCACAAGCTGTTATCTGCTACAATTCAGATTTGAATTGTGATATATATATATATATATATATATATATATATAGGTAGGATTTTCTTTCATAAGATTTTGTGGCATGTGATTTCTGTTGTATTTTCATGTACTTATTGAATTGTTTATACCATGTGTACAAACTATAGGATGAACTCTTCATACAGAGCTATGACCCTATTGAATTGTCCATTCGATTTCAGATTTTCATATTTAGAATTGATGTAAATTTATGGAAGACAGGATTTGTTATACAAGATTTTCTGAATACATCAATATATATGTAGATTTTGATTGGGTTTTCTACTGTTGATTCACTGTCTCTATATTTTTCTTCTTTTACTTATCTTTTTTTCTTTCTTCATCATACATATACCTATACATTATTTTCCTAGCTACTTATAGCTGTTCTTCTTTTCAGGTTTATCTTTGGTGATGACAGTGGTGCTTTGATAGGAGACACAACCCTGTGAGGAGATTCAGTTTCAGATCTATGAAGATCTTGGTTGCTGTTTCTTCGACGCAAGACTTGATATGAATTGTCTTCTTTTCTTTGCTCTACCTTTGTACCAAAATAAATATATGAATATATGTATACTGTTTTTTTTTCTTCTTCTTTTCTTTCTTTCTCTTTCTTCTTTCTTTCATATTTGGTTGTACAAAACTGGTTATACAATGTACTGTTATAGAGTTGTATACCAAATGGTTTGTACATTCGACTATGTGTGGAAAATTTGAACTTTTCTATTGTGGTGAGGAAGGTTGGTATAGTTCCTGATTTGAAGTTACACAATGTTGTTTCAATTCAATGTTGATTGAGCGAGACTTAAGGGAAAAGAATGATAAAAGATTTCGACAAATATGTTTAATCACCATTTCAAGGTTACTAATGGATTTGGTTTCTAATATTATAAATCCAAACAGGTTATCCGTTTCGTTTCAATCCAATTAAATAATTAAAATTATAAACATTCGAATGGAAATATCGTATGGCTTCCCATATGAATAGTATGGATTTTTCAATCCAATATTATCAATCTTCGAGGTAAACCCTATCAAAATTATATAAGAATTTCTATTTAACATTTAAATATTCAATCTAAACCAAATCCCCCTATTTGAACTTAAATAAATATTTTAAATAAACAAAATATTTCAAATAAATGGTCAGAAAATACGGGATATTACATTCTTTCCCCCTTAAAATAATTTCGTCCTCGAAATTGCTAAGGTAAGAAAAATGTTGCAAATTCCATTAATTTTAAAATATATTTAAATAACACTTCAATATTTTACCCGGTTTCGGTTTATTTAATTCTTTATTAAACTATGGATGAATTTTATATTCAACCAATCTAATAAACACACAAAAACCCAATCAACAATCAAGGCACAGCAAACTCAATCAATCAACTGAATCCACGTTCAATATTACTATTTAATTGAATTCAACATATTTGAATACCACTCGATTCATATTTGATTGATTATTATTCATTATATTTCCAATTTTAATTCAAATTTATTTAATTTCAACACCATTTCTTAATTTATTTTCGATATCATTGTTAATGATTAAATTCGATTTCACTTTACCCTGTTAAATTTCAAATTCAAAATTTTAACCAAATTTTGAATTCCATTCAAATCAGTCAACACACCATATCAAAATAATTTGAGAAAATTATTTCTTTTCTATACAAAAATAAATTTCGGGTAAAATTATTTCATTTACCCTCTTTACAAAACAATATTGTGTTCCTTATCAGTTCAACGCTTTTCAACACTTGAACCGACCCACAACACAATACAAAACATTGGTATATAAAATATACAAATAAGCCCTCATATATATATATTCAAACTCAATCTAGGGTATTACTAACCCCATTTCTATTGAGTCATACCACAGAGCCAAGGTTATCAATAAACCAATAGCTCTGATACCACTGTAACGACCCGAGGAAAAGAACGACAATCGGGTTCTCGACAACAATACATAAACTCGTATCACTTGCCAAACCCAAGTATCGAACCCCCAGATTGTCATGAGAAAGAAGTTAGAAGGTGAGAATAGAAAGAAAGAAGTATTAGAATAGAAGAAAGAAGAAGAACACATCAGAATCTCACAGCGGAACAGATAAAATATAATATCAAATCTCTTTATACAAAGAACTATATAAAACATACCAATCATCAGAGTACACATACATTAGTCACAGCGGAATAATAACTTTGAATAACTAGCGGTGAAGCTGCCTGCTTCCAGCTCCTGAAACTCCAAGCGAAACCTAACCTGGAACATACTCGGTCTGACCCGAGCACATTTGATTTAAAACAAAATACACCGGGTCAGTCTGGAATACTTTCAGTGATAAATTCACAGAACACACACTTGTTTAACTTTGCAAAATCCTTTATGAAATCAAAGGATAATAGTAAGACCAGTCCACACATAAAACGGATAGTTTTAACCTTACTATAAACCAAAACATTTTTGAAATCAATACCTTTCTCTGATATTATCATAATGTCTAAATACAAGTAAATAATAATCTAGAGGAACGCTTGCATCTCACGCTCCACATATATAGTATAAAATCGAAAACCGCGGGCGCTTATTGGATATTGGATTCCAACTTGACAAGGTATGGGACCACCTTCCGCACGTGTATCTATAGAGGCGAATACACTGGGTTCAACAAGAACGTCTTGCAACCCGGCCCTCACATGACTGACCACTCATTTCGCTTGAGTGTATCGAATGTATATCACCGACGGTTGGGATCAGCAACCGCCACCCGAATAGGGTCAGCATCGAATAGATAAAGAAGCAATAGGAATTTCTCTAGATAGGTGATCATACATCCTAATGGGAGCGACCCACATAGCCATGCTGCCTGCCCGATTTTTTGTCATTTCCCGGTTGATGAGGCTTGAGGCTAGAACTTTATCTCTAGAACATCTGGTCATCATTCACTTTGAATGCCACATCGTCAGTTCCGCCAGATCACACTTGATTGACGTCCACAAAAATACTCTAGCTATCAGGCTAGAGAATAACCCTTTCTCCGCCATCAACCATGGTACGTTTGGAGAAATCAACTCATGTAATTCCTTTGGAAATACTCTGTCAGACATCCCTCCATACAAGTCACCCAGGAACAGGATGAACCGAAGGTACTCTCCTACTGCATCTCATATAGGAATCACCCCATGGATCAGTAGCGAGAAGTCCTTGCAACCTGTAGATTCCAACCACGACAGAACCACAGTTTATCTCTGGCCGCTAAACCAGAGATTATTAGTAGTCCTTCCGTTTATGAAGATCCACAGTCTTCAATGCTCCATCTCTAGTTACCATCTTCACGTATTTGTTGGCTGGAATGGTTTTCGAATATGATTCGATCCCGGACTTTCCATTCCAACAAGCGTATTGGTCAACTTCGATAGTCGGTGATTTAACTATCGAATAACAAAGGTGTGAATAACATCAGTTTGCTGATTCAGCACTTGACACGACTTGACCTCTTTAAAATATATTTAACAAAATCCCCTCTGACTAACTTTGACTGATTTACTTTGATTGATTAACTCTAACTAGACCCACTCGACTTATTTAACTCAACTGGACTAACTTGATTTGACTACTTCGATTGATTATCTAATATTCGACTTAACTCCATTCGCTCGACTCTAGATCGCAGCGATCACAATGGTTACGCTTGATTCCCTCAGGAAACATCCGACCGCCGTAGGCTATCTGCAGCCCTGCGAATTACACTAGCAGTCGCACGAAATGGAAACCTCTATACTGAACAACTTGGTTTGACTAATACTATCTCAAATACGATATTCGATCAACTCTAATTGAATAACGATATGTTTGATATAATTTGAAATCAATATTCTTATTTTCTTTGAAACTAATATTGTAATATTATTTATATGCTAAGACCTCGCATCAGAGTTCACTATCCCTCGTAGGGTAAAACCAATCTCAACACTTCACTTGTCCCAAACTAATACTATTCCTTGATAATAGTGGAGCCAATCAAGTTGGGGTATTTTAGTTACCTCTCAGACCTTGATCAACCCGTTCTTACTTCAGAATAATACTAGTTTATCACCCAACCATCGATACTAAACCTCGTTTTAAATCTTGATTTCAAATCTGGATTACAAAACCTTTTCTTGCATTTGAAATCCTTGTTCGAATATCTCATCACTTAACCCCTTTAAAGTATCATTCCAATTCGAATTCGCCTTACTTAATTTGAAATATTAAGTAAAAACCTTATTTAAATCTTTATACATAATTCCAAATTTCATCTACCAAGTTTGTCGAACACTTGGGTCACAAATCACTCTATAATCTCTTAATCGAATTCATCTCCAACTAGTTATTTCTTACTCGACTTTAAATTGAATTCACTACTTTAAATCATCTTAAATCAAAAGGATAATTAGTTTTTCCATTAACCATATAAAAATATAGTTAACTTTGCCCGGATCAAAAGTAGGATTATTATTACTTTTACAAGCTTATTCAAAAATAATTAAGGTTATTAACAATAACCAGTTCAATATTTTCTTTAGATTACAGTTAATCTAAGATTCACTCATATCTAACCCTACTCGTTACACTTCACGAATATTTAAATCAATATCTATCCCTTTGTCCATTTTACCCAAAACGGTGGATTTTACCAACCGTATATATATCAGTTAATAGTTAACTGGATTTCCTTTGTCATTTCCCTTTTCTTGAATTAATCAAATAACCTAATTGATTAAGAATCAACTTTTAATTGTTTAAAAACAATTTGTCTAATTAACCAACCCGTAGGTAAAACTTTGGGTTTTTCTCTGCTGTCAAACTACTATAAACCCTTTTAAATAATCCCTTTGAAAAACTCGGTTAAAAATATATTTTATAAATCCCTTTTTTTTAATTCTTTATAGAATGTATCTAAAACTTTATTCCCGTTATAAAATAATTTATAACCTTTAAACTGCGTAAATTCATCGAATGGTCAACTGACTTCAGCAACAACATATTTAGGCCATTCACTGCCAATTACCCAATCAACACTGTCGATTGATTTTAACACAACACAGGTAAATAATTATTCAACCATTAACATACAGACAGGTTTTGGTGTCAGTCAAGGTGAACAATTCATATATATGCACAACAAACAAAAATACAGTTAATTTTGAGGAATCCGGTCGGATCCCTCCAACCTGTCCTTCTCTGCATCACAGATGTCAGTTGATAAAAATATACGAATAAATAATTGACTAGATTCAAACAACTGCAATCAATCACGGTAAACAAACAATTCGCATCCATCGCACCCAATCAACCAATTTAAACTGTTAATTGTAAAATATATTTTACTGTGAATGTACCACATCACAGGATTCCAGAAGGTGTGAGAATTAACTCACCTTGATTTTATTTGTCGATAATCCGCTTATTTCCAGTTGAATTCAACGACGTTTCATTTTTCTGAAAAATTTAGATGCTGCCTGCCTAGCTCAGTTTTCATCCATCGCGTAGTACTCGTCTTTACGGTCATGACGGTTTTTGTTTCGTCGAAATCTGATTAAGTACGCACTCGGAATTAATATTTGAATTTTATAACACTTTAAACTAAAGAAACCTTTTAAAAGTAAAAATCTTGGGCCTTACCTTGTCTAGCCCAGCCCACCCAAAAGATTGAAGCCCGCACCCTCATTCACTTAAAACCCTAGAACTATCGGTTCCTCTTCATTCTCAAACCCTCATCCAACTTCGATTGCTCCGCCGTCACTCCAAAAATGGAGAAAACCTGAAACCCTACATCCCTGAACTCATCCCCTTCCATCGCTACCTTCTTCAGCACGGACTCCGTCTTCTAGCTTCCGCCAACCCACGAAGAACCCTCGACCTCTCTCAGCAACAGTCGCGCCATCCATGCCCTTCGTTGTCGCTTCGTTCTCCTTCACTTGCTTCGACCTAGGCCGAAGCCTCCCTCCCAAAAGCTAAGTATTTTTCCCAATTTAATTTCTGTTTTATTGTTCTAGTTTGATTTTTGTGGTTTTGTATTGGGTTTACTTTGTTGTATTGGTATGGATTTTCAGCTGTGGCAACTAGAACACCCTGCTAGTGTATTTATACTCACGAATGATCCCTATAAGGTCATTTTCTATCTTGAGTTGTAACATCTTAGGTTAGATTTTCAGTGCTTAGGTTCTAGCTAACCCCTCCCTATTCATTCAGTCATGTGGCCGAACTGTTTTGTGATTTATCCTTGGTTTGTGTGATGTTCATCCGTGAGGTTACGGATTTGTGGTGGGTTTTACGTGTTGTCTTTGGTCAGAATCGAATTTATGGTGATTGACAAGTCGATGGTTGTGGGTTACTTAACAGATTTTGTGTTCGATCTTCCCATGTGCAAATACTCAGATCTGAACATGGATCGAATTACCCCTGGTAGATTAGATTCAGCTATACTCTGTCTATTCACATGGTCAGTTAAATTTATATAATTCTTGCACAAGCTGTTATCTGCTAAATTTCAGATTTGAATTGTGATATATATATATATATATATATAGGTAGGATTTTCTTTCATAAGATTTTGTGGCATGTGATTTCTGTTGTATTTTCATGTACTTATTGAATTGTTTATACCATGTGTACAAACTATAGGATGAACTCTTCATACAGAGCTATGACCCTATTGAATTGTCCATTCGATTTCAGATTTTCATATTTAGAATTGATGTAAATTTATGGCAGATAGGATTTGTTATACAAGATTTTCTGAATACATCAATATATATGTAGATTTTGATTGGGTTTTCTACTGTTGATTCACTGTCTCTATATTTTTCTTCTTTTACTTATCTTTTTTTCTTTCTTCATCATACATATACCTATACATTATTTTCCTAGCTACTTATAGCTGTTCTTCTTTTCAGGTTTATCTTTGGTGATGACAGTGGTGCTTTGATAGGAGACACAACCCTGTGAGGAGATTCAGTTTCAGATCTATGAAGATCTTGGTTGCTGTTTCTTCGACGCAAGACTTGATATGAATTGCCTTTTTTTCTTTGCTCTACCTTTGTACCAAAATAAATATATGAATATATGTATACTGTATTTTTTTTCTTCTTCTTTTCTTTCTTTCTGTTTCTTCTTTCTTTCATATTTGGTTGTACAAAACTGGTTATACAATGTACTGTTATAGAGTTGTATACCAAATGGTTTGTACATTCTACTATGTGTGGAAAATTTGAACTTTTCTGTTGCGGTGAGGAAGGTTGGTATAGTTCCTGATTTGAAGTTACACAATGTTGTTTCAATTCAACGTTGATTGAGCGAGACTTAAGGGAAAAGAATGATAAAAGATTTCGACAAATATGTTTAATCACCATTTCAAGGTTACTAATAGATTTGGTTTTTAATATTATAAATCCAAACAGGTTATCCGATTCGTTTCAATCCAATTAAATAATTAAAATTATAAACATTCGAATGGAAATATCGTATGGCTTCCCATATGAATAGTATGGATTTTTCAATCCAATATTATCAATCTTCGAGGTAAACCCTATCAAAATTATATAAGAATTTCTATTTAACATTTAAATATTCAATCTAAACCAAATCCCCCTATTTGAACTTAAATAAATATTTTAAATAAACAAAATATTTCAAATAAATGGTCAGAAAATACAGGATATTACACAAAATCATCTTCCATAAAATATGGAATATTCACAGAAAACAAATCAATATATAATCGTTATAAATTTCTGTATCCAACCAATAATATAAATGGAATAACGGCAAAGCCTCTTAAATTCCATATGTAGTATCGGTCTTCTTTTACAGAAGCTTATCTCGGTTATAATTAATTCGAATTCTATTCAATTCCCATTTAATGTATTAAATTGGAAAACTTTACCTTTGGAAAATTTTCATTTAAATCTAAGTAAAAGATTTACAATTTCCAAATCATACTTTCACTGTCAGTTGGGTTAAAGAACACATGTCACTTAAAAACACAGTTCACAATAAACCCGACTCACATTTCATCTTATTTTAATTACTAAATATAACTGGAAACTTTAATAATCTTAATTAAAAGATGTATTCTTTTCATACGGGGTTTAAGAACAGTGTTATTAAAGACAATATTCACGACAAACCCAAATTCCAATTTATTTAATTAAATTTCAGTTAAATATTAACAAATGGGAAAACTTCATTAAATCTAAATTTAATGATTCATTCTAGTTAATAACTAGTTCATTTCAATAAAAATATATTTTCCTAAAATATATTCTTTTTTTTAAATATTCTTTTCAAAAATATATTTTCTAAAATATCCTTTTTCTAGGATATTCTTTATTGGAATGTGACTCAACCAACAACAATATATTTTGTATGGAATCAACAATCAAGATAAATAATTATCAAACATCCAAATGACGACCAAAGTGGAATTTATAACCGTGTGAGCATTAAAGTAAATAACTAACGCTCATCACAGACTGTCAATCCATCGATTGACAGATAATTAAATATTGGGATTTGTGTGTATCCAAAATCATCCTAATACCTGTGTGGGGTTTCATCCATCAAGCAAATAATAATATATTTGTGCACTTAGGCGATGTGTTAAAATTATCGACCTAATCACATAAACAAGTCAGATGACTCGTAAATGGAAGTGTAAGATTCAGTTTGAATATACTAACATTGTGTTTAACACATCAAACATACAACATCACAGACAAACATATCCATTCTTTTTATTGTGAAAACATTACAATAAAAATCTATAATTTCAATTCTTTTCAATGAAGCATTTCATATTACAATGTTATTTTATTCCAATGACATAGTTTACAACAAAGTGCTATTTTAAATCTAAGGTCACATTTAAAATTAACATGCATGATATTTAATAACTAACCTAAATGGCATCTTATAATCATCATATGTGTCATTGTAGTTTGCATACAAATTCTAATGTATGCATCTACATTAGAATGATATGTTCACTTATGAATATAATCCTAATGTATACATTTACATTAAAAAGGGTATTTCCTCTTTTATATATAAGTTCTGACATATATATTTACATAAAGATGGCATTCTGGTTTAATCCTTCTGAACTAACCAAAATGTGAGTTTTGTCTAATTCTTTTAAATAAACGAAAATGATAATCTTGCCTTAATCCTTTTAAATAAACAAAAATGCCTATTTTTGCTTTAATCTCTTTTAATGCACAAAAATGTTTATTTTAATTATCCCTTTCTAATGCACAAAAATGACCATTTTTGTTCAATCCTTTCATACAAATTGTTCATTTTTCTTTAATCCTTTTTGATGATCAAAATGTATTCTCCCTTCTAAATGGACAAAAATGTATGATTTAGTTAAACTCTTTTTATGCATAGAAATGTTTATTTTCATTTGATCCTTCTTAATACATGAAATGTTCATTTTATGAAATCCTTTTTCACTAATCAAGTTTTGACAAAAACGTTATTCTTTTCATAAATCAAGTTTTGACCAAAAGGTCATTTCCATTTGTTTAAACAAAATATGATGGTTTTGTTTAATCTATTTCTATTCAACAAAAATATGAATTTTTTTCACTGGTTTTCTATACAACAAAAATGAGTATTTTTGAAAATTCCTTATTAAATGCCAAAATGTGTATTTTTACTTCGGTCTTTTTAATGTGACAAAAATGCCCATTTCTAATTCATTCTTTTTTAATGTATAAAAATATACATTTCTAATTCATTCTTTTTAATGTATAAAAATGTGATAATTTAGTCTAATCTTTTTAATGTAAACAAAATGTTGATTTTTTCTCAAGGTATAAAAATGTTTATTTTTTATGCATAATATATTTTCAAATAAAATGTTAATTTTACCAAAATGTCACATTTTACAATGAAAATATAAATCTTTCAAATTTTAATATCACCTTTTACATAAAAATGTAAGTTCTAATTTTAATATCACTTTTTCTTAAAATGTAAATTTTATTTCTAGTGCCATATTTACATAAAATGTAAACTCTATTTTTAATGTCATAATTTACATAAAATGTAAATTCTAGTCAAAAATGTCATCTTGATTTATGATATGACATTTTCTGGCCAAATGTTATTTTAATTTCCTATGTAACATTTTATATCAAAATGTTATTTTAATACTGATACCACATTTTATAAACCAAAAACGTTCCTTTTCATTTCATAACGAGGTATTTTTAATCTATTCTAACAGAACATGAACATTGCAATTTATCATAACAACAAACAGATCCATACATTACATTCCACACAGAACAATCATAAATAATAGCAAACAGGAAATAACTGTAGATTTGTGATAATAATTTCATAATTATTATTTTTAAAATAATAAATAGATAAAAAAAATAAAAATAGATTTCTCACCGATAATCAAATTCTGAACAGTTCACGTTTGAAATTCCCTGAAAATCAGAATTGCTCCTTTTCAGTTCTAGTCTTTTCCATAGTGTAGTATTCTCTGATACGATCTTAACGCAACTGAAATCGTTTGATTTCATTTCTGTATGAAGAAGTTACGATCATTATTCCATTCGAAAATTAATTAATTAGTTAGAATTAATTTAAACCTTTCAATAGCGTTAATAAGCGCTGCCGTATGCAATGTCTTCTACTTTTGTATCCATCCTCATCGTTGTTCACTATAATTGGATAAACCCTGGAATCATCGAATAGAGCTGAACCCCTTCCTCCACGTCGCGCCTGCTCCACCGTCCACCGGCTGATGATCGCGCCCCACCACATCAGAGACCCGACCGTCCTCCTCCACCTCCATGAGCGCCGCCACACTCGAAGTCCCCACCTCGCCAGAATTGAACCCTAAACACGCGGCCTTCCAAGCAACGATTCCGCCACCCTGGTTCGTCAAAGTCCATCACTTCCGTCAAAAAGGTAGGGTGTGTTGAGGTGACCATTTCTGCTGTTACGACATTGGGCTGAACATGATTGAGGAGAGAGATCGAAGAGGAGGAACAAGGGAAGACGAGGGCCATCGATTTGAAGGCTGGCGGCTGGTTTAAAACGTGGCTAGGGTTTGTGAGAGATACGCAGTATCATACGGTGTAATTATACCGTTTTCTAGCATATTTTTATTTAATTTTAATTTATTTAAATGCAATATAACTCCTGTATCGTACCGAACTCTCAATTACACCCAACAAGTGTTGCCCCTAGCTAATAACCCTCAACCCGGACACAATGGAACATGTTTCGAAATCCAATTCGGCTGTTACGATATGTTTTTCTTTAAATTTAATTATAAATCATTTAATTATTAAATTCAAACGTACATTTTAAATTACCGGGGCCACATACGACCTCTAAAAATTATAAAAAAAATTATTTATTGTTATGTTTTGACGATACGGTTCTAACGAGACTAATTTCATTGAATTCTGAGACTGTTTGAAAAATGGCCTTTTTCCAGTCGATTAAATTTGACTGAAATAGTCAAAACACGTTTTCTTTTGTCACGCTCACATATTAATTCGAAAATTTTTGAAAAATGAAATCTAGCAATAATTTGACATTCCAGTTCCAACAAAAGTGGTTTCGTCGAAAACCGAGGTCGTTTGAAAAATGACTATTTTTAAGGCCAATATATTTAATATTAAAAATACATTTTTAAACAAATAAATTCTGAAACTCAAAATATATAAGTGTTTGCTGTTTTTCAATGCAGGAACGTCATTCCGAACTCAATGGAAGTGATTTCGAGTCGAAATTCCTTCATATGTGAAAAGTAGCCTTTCGGGCCCTATATAATATATATATATATATATATATATATATATAAATTCTACAGCGACCTTTCTAAAAATTGAATTGGCCATAAATTTTGATTTTTAAAACGAAATTTCAATTTTTCAGATTCGTTAGAAAGATATTATTAAACAAATTTAAATATTTCTTGTTTCGCTCAATTCTGATTTAAAATGAATCCTGTACAGTCAGTCAAAATTCAAATTCAAATTTTCAAACTACAGCGCTGTTTTAAACTCCTTTTATAATTAAATTGAATTTATTCCTTTTAAAGCAAATTTTTAGTTGTTATTATTTAAGATTAATTATTTCAAACATTTAAAATTCATTAAAATTTCTAAAATAAAAATTTTAAATTGGCCCCAAAATTTCGGGTCGTTACAGTCGCCCCCACTTAAAATCTTTTCGTCCTCGAAAAGGAACAAAGCTAACAAGTTGTTTAATTAACCCACTCAACTTTAAATTTTATTTATTGGTTTCAATTAATTATCATTCTAATATTTTAATTAGTTAAACTAATAATCAAACATCACAACCAACAATCAATTAGGTGATTAACTTTTCAAATATATATCACTTTTATATATATAATCAAAAATCACATTTTTAGTGCAAATCATAGCAATGTGTCCTAACTAAGTGTTGGTTCTCATACCAGTCAATGGAAATATATAGAAATTCCACTTTCGAGACTCGAACATAAATATTGGTGATGGTCGACCTATCACCAGAATTATCTCCAGGCGACTAGAGTGTGATTCCATATCTATCCAGTATATTAAAACTTCGAATATCCGTTAATTACTCGTATATTCGAAATCTTTATATACTCGATTGTCCACATTAAAATATAATATAATCAAATACGTATTTTAAGATAAAATTTCAAAACTAAATTTGTTTTCATTTTTATTTTGAAGAAAATAATACTCTTCACACTCGTTCTAGGATACTACTAATCCCATCTCTAACGAGTTATTCTCATTGGATATTACTAATCCAATCTCTGATGAATTCTTTCGTTCAGTTCTAATGTGCCTTGTTCTCGAGCTCTGTAAACCAAAGCTCTGATACCAACTGAAACGACCCAAACTTCCCAGTGAAGAAAAGGCTGGATTGCTTTGAGAACAACACACAACAGAACACAAACTGAAGAACATTTTATCGCTGATTACAACCATTACATCAGAGTACAAGAATATAGCAGAGTATGCATACTTATTTCATAATAGAAATACAATAATATCAGAGTTTTAAATTACATTTAAATAGCAGCAGAAAAATAATACAAATATACAACTGGAAGGAGTACATGGATACAGAGCTTTCCGAATACCGCTTCAGCTGTAAGCCAGGATCCTGTAAATATATCTGCAAAAAGCTACTCGACTACCCGTGTGGAAAATAAGGGCACCCGAGTTTGACAGTGAAACAAACTACAGGTCAGTCATGGGACTGGTATGAGAAATCTTAACTAAACTTATCTAAGAAGAAGGCTAATCACGGGACCACGCCGCTAACGCGGAACGGGTTTACTCCATTGAATTGCCAGTACATAAATAAAAATAAATCGTTAAACAACGCAATGCTTTTTAGAAAAATGAAACCATTATAAGACCCAAGTCCCATCACACAATGCAACGCAAACCAGAGGATAGGGTTTTACCATATAATGGTCAAAAGATGCTTGATACGCTAAAACAGATTTAATATTAGTGTGTATATCTATGGGTATATATATTTCAAAAACAATTTCAATCATAATGTATTAATCATAGACGGCATAGTACCCCATCCTACTATGTCGCCATACTAGTTCTACAATCAAAACCGCAAGGTCGTATTGGAAATGGGATTTCCATCATGAGTCGAGGCTAGGGGCAAGCACCTCTCCGATTCGAGACACTCTAGCAAATGCCTCAGGATCCCCCGCAGTGAACCCTTGGATCTTCAGGGCCGGTCCCTACCTAAGGGTAGTGGATTAATTATGCCTGAACACACGTTTCCCGGTTCCTTTGAACCTATAATATGACCACTATCGTCCTATAAAAATCCGAGGCGCCTCAAAATCCATCATCCACATAAGTAAAATGCCAGGCCGTGTTAAAGCACTAACACTACCACTTGCTAGAAAGAAACGTGTGCACTCCCTGCAGTCCATATTTCGTTTTTGACTCATACCGGGGTGTGAGTCTCGCGAAGTCACGATATACACAAAGCTATGCCGTAATAGGCTATGCTTTGATCATCCCACAAGGCCCTGCTTTTCAACAAAAGCCTTGATCAGTTGCATCTTGGCGTGCCACATTGACAATCCACGCCATGCGATCAATCACTATTAATATGCACCGGGGTGTTAAGTAGAGAATAAATCCTCCACCACCAAACCGACATACATTAACAGAAATCGATTTAATTCACATAGAATGAAATCCAATGTCAGACACGCATCCATTTACTAGCTTATGCTCTGGGTCTGAGCGAAAACCAAATCCTAACAATCAACAATAGTCCGGACGGACACCACTGAAGCCCCTTCAAGGTAGCTACTCCCATCAGGGTCTCTGTACCAACACATCCATTCCATGTGAAGATCGTCGGTCTTCAACCACCGTCTTCATCTTCGACTCTTCATCGTCGTAGTAATTATTCGGAATGGGTTAAACCCGGTCTTTCCGAATAACTCTCGTATTTTTATAATTAAAAATCGAGTACTATAAAACACATCTAACGCCTCATTCCAATTCAGAATATTTTTTTAAATCAAATATTCAAATTATTCTATCAAAGATAAATTCCTTAACTTTGCACTTAAATCTTTCTTTTAAAAGGTTTATTAAAATCTCAATTTGGTTTTAGATATTAAAAATCATTATTCAATGATTATTTAAATCCAAGAAATTTATCTTATCTTTAACTGGGTTAAAGAACTAATGTCATTTAAAAACATAGTTCACGGTAAACCCAAAATCGTCTTCCATAAAATATGGAATATTCACAGAAAACAAATCAATATATAATCGTTATAAATTTCTGTATCCAACCAATAATATAAATGGAATAACGGCAAGGCCTCTTAAATTCCATATGTAGTATCGGTCTTCTTTTACAGAAGCTTATCTCGGGTATAATTAATTCGAATTCTATTCAATTTCCATTTAATGTACTAAATTGGAAAACTTTACCTTTGGGAAATTTTCATTTAAATCTAAATAAAAGATTTACAATTTCCAAATCATACTTTCACTGTCAGTTGGGTTAAAGAACACATGTCACTTAAAAACACAGTTCACAATAAACCCGACTCACATTTCATCTTATTTTAATTACTAAATATAACTGTAAACTTTAATAGTCTTAACTAAAAGATGTATTCTTTTCATATGAGGTTTAAGAACAGTGTTATTAAAGACACTATTCACGACAAACCCAAATTCCAATTTATTTAATTAAATTTCATTTAAATATTAACAAATTGGAAAACTTCATTAAATCTAAATTTAATGATTCATTCTAGTTAATAACTAGTTCATTTCAATAAAAATATATTTTCCTAAAATATATTCTTTTTTTTAAATATTCTTTTCAAAAATATATTTTCTAAAATATCCTTTTTCTAGGATATTCTTTATTGGAATGTGACTCAACCAACAACCATATATTTTGTATGGAATCAACAATCAAGATAAATAATTATCAAACATCCAAATGACGACCAAAGTGGAATTTATAACCGTGTGAGCATTAAAGTAAATAACTAACGCTCATCACAGACTGTCAATCCATCGATTGACAGATAATTAAATATTGGGATTTGTGTGTATCCAAAATCATCCCAATACCCGTGTGGGGTTTCATCCATCAAGCAAATAATAATATATTTGTGCACTTAGGCGATGTGTAAAAATTATCGACCTAATCACATAAACAAGTCGGATGACTCGTAAATGGAAATGTAAGATTCAGTTTTAATATACCAACATTGTGTTTAACACATCAAACATACAACATCACAGACAAACATATCCATTCTTTTTATTGTGAACACATTACAATAAAAATCTATAATTTCAATTCTTTTCAATGAAGCATTTCATATTACAATGTTATTTTATTCCAATGACATAGTTTACAACAAAGTGCTATTTTAAATCTAAGGTCACATTTAAAATTAACATGCATGATATTTAATAACTAACCTAAATGGCATCTTATAATCATCATATGTGTCATTGTAGTTTGCATACAAATTCTAATGTATGCATCTCCATTAGAATGATATGTTCACTTATGAATATAATCCTAATGTATACATTTACATTAAAAAGGGTATTTCCTCTTTTATATATAAGTTCTGACATATATATTTACATAAAGATGGCATTCTGGTTTAATCCTTCTGAACTAACAAAAATGTGAGTTTTGTCTAATTCTTTTAAATAAACGAAAATGATAATCTTGTCTTAATCCTTTTAAATAAACAAAAATGCCTATTTTTGCTTTAATCTCTTTTAATGCACAAAAATGTTTGTTTTAATTATCCCTTTCTAATGCACAAAAATGACCATTTTTGTTCAATCCTTTCATACAAAATGTTCATTTTTCTTTAATCCTTTTTGATGATAAAAATGTATTCTCCCTTCTAAATGGACAAAAATGTATGATTTAGTTAAACTCTTTTTATGCATAGAAATGTTTATTTTCATTTGATCCTTCTTAATACATGAAATGTTCATTTTATGAAATCCTTTTTCACTAATCAAGTTTTGACAAAAACGTTATTCTTTTTATAAATCAAGTTTTGACCAAAAGGTCATTTCCATTTGTTTAAACAAAATATGATGGTTTTGTTTAATCTATTTCTATTCAACAAAAATATGAATTTTTTTCACTGGTTTTCTATACAACAAAAATGAGTATTTTTGAAAATTCCTTATTAAATGCCAAAACGTGTATTTTTACTTCGGTCTTTTTAATGTGACAAAAATGCCCATTTCTAATTCATTCTTTTTTAATGTATAAAAATATACATTTCTAATTCATTCTTTTTAATGTATAAAAATGTGATAATTTAGTCTAATCTTTTTAATGTAAACAAAATGTTGATTTTTTTCTCAAGGTATAAAAATGTTTATATTTTATGCATAATATATTTTCAAATAAAATGTTAATTTTACCAAAATGTCACATTTTACAATGAAAATGTTAATCTTTCAAATTTTAATATCACCTTTTACATAAAAATGAAAGTTCTAATCTTAATATCACTTTTGCTTAAAATGTAAATTTTATTTCTAGTGCCATATTTACATAAAATGTAAACTCTATTTTTAATGTCATAATTTACATAAAATGTAAATTCTAGTAAAAAATGTCATCTTGATTTATGATATGACATTTTCTGGCCAAATGTTATTTTAATTTCCTATGTAACATTTTATATCAAAATGTTATTTTAATACTGATACCACATTTTATAAACCAAAAACGTTCCTTTTCATTTCATAACAAGGAGGTATTTTTAATCTATTTTAACAGAACATGAACATTACAATTTATCATAATAACAAACAGATCCATATATTACATTCCACACAGAACAATCATAAATAATAGCAAACAGGAAATAACTGTAGATTTGTGATAATAAATTCATAATTATTATTTTTAAATAATAAATAGATAAATAAATAAATAAAAATAGATTTCTCACCGATAATCAAATTCTGAACAGTTCACGTTTGAAATTCCCTGAAAATCAGAATTGCTCCTTTTCAGTTCTAGTCTTTTCCATAGTGTAGTATTCTCTGATATGATCTTAACGCAACTGAAATCGTTCGATTTCATTTCTGTATGAAGAAGTTACGATCATTATTCCATTCGAACATTAATTAATTAGTTAGAATTAATTTAAACCTTTCATTAGCGTTAATAAGCGCTGTCGTATGCGCTGTCTTCTCCTTTTGTATCCTTCCTCGTCATTGTTCACTGTAATTGGATAAACCCTGGAATCATCGAATAGAGCTGAACCCCTTCCTCCACGTCGCGCCTGCTCCACCGTCCACCAGCTAATGATCGCGCCCCACCACATCAGAGACCTGACCGTCCTCCTCCACCTCCATGAGCGCCGCCACACTCGAAGTCCCCACCTCGCTAGAATTGAACCCTAAACACGCGGCCTTCCAAGCAACGATTCCGCCACCCTAGTTCGTCAAAGTCCATCACTGCCGTCAAAAAGGTAGGGTGTGTTGAGGTGACCATTTCTGCTGGTACGACATTGGGCTGAACATGATTGAGGAGAGAGATCGAAGAAGAGGAACAAGGGAAGACGAGGGCCATCGATTTGAAGGCTGGCGGCTGGTTTAAAACGTGGCTAGGGTTTGTGAGAGATACGCAGTATCATATGGTGTAATTATACTGTTTTCTAGCGTATTTTTATTTAATTTTAATTTATTTAAATGCAATATAACTCCTGTATCGTACCGAACTCTCAATTACACCCAACAGGTGTCGCCCCTAGCTAATAACCCCCAACCCGGACGCAATGGAACATGTTTCGAAATCCAATTCGGCTGTTTCGATATGTTTTTCTTTAAATTTAATTATAAATCATTTAATTATTAAATTCAAACATACATTTTAAATTACCGGGGCCACATACGACCTCTAAAAATTATAGAAAAATTATTTCTAGTTATGTTTTGACGATACGGTTCTAACGAGACTAATTTCTTTGAATTCTGAGACTGTTTGAAAAATGGCATTTTTCTAGTCGATTAAATTTGACTGAAATAGTCAAAACACGTTTTCTTTTGCCACGCTCACATATTAATTCGAAAAATTATGAAAATTGAAATCTAGCAATAATTTGACATTCTGGTTCCAACAAAAGTGGTTTCGTCGAAAACCGAGGTCGTTTGAAAAATGACTATTTTTAAGGCCAATATATTTAATATTAAAAATACATTTTTAAACAAATAAATTCCGAAAATCAAAATATATAAGTGTTTACTGTTTCTCAATGCAGGAACGTCATTCCGAACTCAATGGAAGTGATTTCGAGTCGAAATTCCTTCATATGTGAAAAGTAGCCTTTCGGGCCCTATATAATATATATATAAATAAATTCTACAGCGACCTTTCTAAAAATTGAATTGGCCATAGCTTTTGATTTTTAAAACGAAATTTCAATTTTTCAGATTCATTAGAAAGATATTATTAAACAGAATTAAATATTTCTGGTTTCGCTCAATTCTGATTTAAAATGAATCCTGTACAGTCGGTCAAAGTTCAAATTTTCAAACTGCAGCGCTGTTTTAAACTCCTTTTATAATTAAATTGAATTTATTCTTTTTAAAGAAAAATTTTAGTCGTTATTATTTAAGATAAATTATTTCAAACATTTAAAATTCATTAAAATTTCTAAAATAAAAATTTTAAATTGGCCCCAAAATTCCGGGTCGTTACAATAAATCATTATAGATTTATATCAGTTTTATTTACATTTCGAATATCGAAATAATTCCATTGCTTTCTCTTTAAAACAATTCCCAATTTCCTTTTTAGTTCATTCATGAATTTATATATCCAATTAATTAAATAACAATTATTTCATACCATTTTTGGATCTCGTCTATAAACAAACCACTTGTTTTATATAATTAAACAAGTTATTATATTCTAGCCAATCGAAATTCAATTTCTATTTTTAAAATAAAATTTTTCCCTTTTTAAAATCCCAAATTCTTTTCCAATATTTTCGAATATGTTTTATGCTATTTAAATACTAATTATTTCAGGGTTAATGTTACTTAACATCCCAAACATGCAATAATCAACACTAGATTATTGGTCACACCATATAAGATAATATATGAAAAGCAATAAAATAATTGTTGAGGAATCCAGTTGGATCCCTCCAACCTGTTTCCTTGCATCCATAGATGTTAATTAACATGAATAACACCAATTTCATATCCATATGAAATATTATAATAATTAGAATCAGTATTTCAATCAATGATTTTTTGGCAAGGCATTCAATCAATCAATCATTAATCTAAACAAGCATCACACATCATTCAATTATCATTTATCAATATTAAATAATGTTTATAATATTATAAAACTGGAGTTAGTGAGTTTATTCACCTTAGTCGTTAATTGTTGAATAACGATTAACAGTTGATAGATCCGATTAGGCATCTTATTTCGCCATAAATTGTTATGAGCTCCAAATCGCTTCAAACTAGTTACATTTTCATAGCCTGCGTCCATGCATACCCAGCATAATAGACGGATCTTAATTCTATTAATAGTTTTCATTATAAATTACGCTAAAATTTAATTACTTTAACCGTAATTAAATTCGACCTCTAACATTTTACTGATAATTTATGCTTTACCAACCGAGTTAAACTAACGTGTTTTATTTGTCGGTACGATTATGATTTCGGAAACCACAAATAAAACATATTCCATATCAGTAGGTTATTTGTTTTCTAAGTTAACAAATTAAATTAACTTATCACATTATAAATTAAATTAACTAATTAAGTAACTATATAGCTTAGCTAATATGTAATCTCACACATGTTCAAAAGCATGTTTCCAAACCCATGACATATATATATTAGTTTAAATTGGCGATTGAGGAACTTAACATCATTCTATAACTCACTAACCGTAATGTTTACCAAACCGCGGAATCTACATACTAATATTACATTTGATTCCACTTTAAACCCACGACTTAATAATTAACATAGTAACAGACTAACAGTGTATAAACGTTTCAGGGTATTTCCATTATAACATTAACATACTAACTGTATCTCTTGGAAACATTAAACACTTTAAAACTGATTCAGAGTTAACAATTAACAAATAAAGACTAATCCTATAAGTCATTAACTGTAATGAATTAACAAATATATATTTACCTTACCATTATACACTTTAAAACACATGACTACCTTACAATGTTCCCTCTTCTTGTCATTAATGCATGCATGCATCGTGCTCCACCCATACAGTCCACACAACCCTCCTCCTATCTCACGCGTGCTCTTATGTCCTGCCACCCTTCACGTTATATTTAATGTATATTATATATATTTTTTCCTTATAAAATACACACCAATATTTTTCTGCGTTTGCCTATCATTTTACCCACGTCCGCCCTCTAATTTTCTGCACCCGACCCAATCCACCTATAGTCCCTTCCTCTTCAAATAATATTTGTCGCAAGCTCCTGAAACATATTTTACCACTTTCGAAAACTCCAGCTCCCATACTTATCCCTCTTTACTTCGCGAACCCTCACACCGACTCCACCACTTCACTCCCCTTCTCGAACTTGACGCAACCAACATCTCTTCGCCCCACTTGCACGTACCATTCCGCCAGTCGTCGTCAGCTTAGGTTCCCCCGCTATAGTGAAAGGGGATCTCTTTTCGTACCAAACTCCTCAAGAAAAGAACTCAAGCACCCCTATATTTGGCTATAAGACCAGAACTTACCCAATCGAACATCGTTGACCCCATTACCCACAAAACCCGAGTCTAGCTCACGATGGGTAAGCACCAGCAAACGTGAAACTTTACCAAGCTATCCAAGCTTATACCATATAAAAGTGTACACTGTCATGATCTCAACTCAACTTATTTTACATTTGATCGATTTTTATACAATTTTTAAATGAATTTCGATTGCAATGAACATAATATGTTTGTTTCCTGAAGCCGAATGAATGTGTTTGAGTACCGCATATCATCCTCAGACGGACGGCCAGACCGAGAGGGTGAATCGTATTTTAGAAGACCTTTTGAGGCTATGTATCTTGGATTTTGGAGGTACATGGGAAGAGCATCTTCCATTGGTGGAGTTCGCATATAATAACAGCTTTCAGTCTAGTATTGGCATGGCTCCTTTCGAAGCTCTTTATGGAAGGCCTTGTCGATCACCTACATGTTGGTGGGAATCTACGGATAAGATCTTACTTGGGCCTGATATGGTTAGAGAGACTTCAGAAAAGATTGATTTGATTAGAAGAAGGATGAAAGCGGCGCAAGACAGACATAAATCTTATGCGGACAAGAGGAGGACGGATCTTGAGTTTGATGTTGGGGACATGGTCTTTGTCAAAGTGTCTCCGTTACGGAATGTGGTTCGCTTTGGATCTGTTGGGAAGTTAGCACCAAGGTTTGTTGGACCGTTTCCTATTAAGGAAAGGATTGGACAGATGGCCTATAGAGTGGAGTTGCCGGACAGACTTAGTGGTGTACATGATGTATTCCATGTGTCACATTTGAGGAAGTGCCTACATGAGACCGCAGAGGTGGTAGAGCCGAGCTTGCTTAGAGAAGTGGAAGTAGAGCGTGATGCGACTATTCGACGAGCTCCTACTCGCATCCTTGGGTCAGAGACTAGGAAATTGAGGAATCGAGAGGTTCAACTAGTCAAAGTACAATGGGGAGAAGATGAGGGCAACGCTACTTGGGAGACGGAAGCGAAGATGCGTTCATTGTACCCATTCCTTTTTGAGGGTATGTCTTTTAACTTCTCCTTTATCGTTTGTCTAGTACTTATCTTATCTTTAGTATGTCCTCTCGTTAGTACTTTTGACCTTTAGATAGGGTAAACCTATGGTTGAAACATGTGTTTGAGACATGTTATGGTTGATGGATGCATGTGGATGCAAGTGTTTGCTAGTGGTTGCTCGTGGATGCATATACACACACTCTAGACACTAGATCGGCTCAGTCACTTCATATTGCATATTGCATATAATTGTGTGTAGGTAGCTATATTTATGGATGTATAATGATTGTGTTATCATATGGATGATGCATTATTGGTGAATGATTGTGCACTCATGTAGATATTGTATGTGTCGATAGGGTTCTCTCGCATACATAATGGATGCATGGCACTATCATGGTTTGCATATGTTCATACATTAGATAGGGAACATATACACACACCTTTTGCATATGCTCATACATCATTAGAAATTGTTTTAAGGACAATGGATGCCCGTGTTTGATGGATTGAGTATATGGTTGTTTGGATGGTAGGATATGCATTCTCCTTAGCTTAGAGATTTCGGGGACGAAATACTTTAAGGAGGGGAGAATGTAACACCCCGAATTTCAGTTAATGCTAAAATTCACTAATTGCAGAATAAATAATCTCAGATGTGAGGATTGTGGGAAACGGGTTACGTCATTGTGTTCGTCTCGGAAAAATACGCGAAATAGAGTCCGAAATTTTGTAAATCGGAGTCCGTATGACCCGGTTAAGGCCCAAAGAAGTTTTCGGGAAATATGAATTTCGAAACATGCAGAAATGGGGGCCAGGCGGGAAAACTCCCGCCCGGCCAAGTCGACTTGGCTGTCGACAGGGCTGTCGACTTCGACTTGGCAGTCGACAGGGCTGTCGACATGCCTGTCGACTTGGCAGTCGACAGGGCTGTCGACTTGCCCTGTCGACTGATTCTGGCCTGGGTGCACCTGATTGAGTTTTGGGCTGGGTTGGAGGGCTTGGGACGAAATCTGACGGACCTAAACTAACCTAGGGTTAATCTAAGGGTCTAAAACACAACCTAATCCTATAAATACACCCTAAGACTACCCTAATTCATACTAAAAATAGAATCTATGCCATCATGCCGCCAAAATGCAACTTAGAAGGAGCCTCCACTAATTTGAGAAGAGGATTGCAAGCTAATCAACTACTAATCCACCTCTACTTCAACTCTAGCAACTATCTAAGGAGCTAATCTTGGAGTTTGTGAGTTTCTATCACTTTAATAACCAATTGCTAAACTAAGTAGATGAGATGTGATGAGATCATATGGTTTTTCTTGCGGATCAATGGGTTTTAGGTCATATGTTATGATGCTAGTTTGCTAATCACTATGTTTAACACTTATTCATGATGACACTATGTTTATGCAAGTTAAGTGTTTGGGTTTATGCATGTTAAGTGGGGGGTTTTATGCATGCTAAGTATTCCGTTTTATATATGCTAAGTGTTTGGTTTTATGCAAGTTAAATGCTTGGTTTTATGCTAGAATCATGTGTGAAATAAGTGGCATGACATGCAAGTTTAACCTATGAGTTTGGATCTATAATATGCATAATCTATGCAAGTTGTTTGGATTAGTGATATGCATAACATATGCGAGTTTACCTTTGTATGTCATACATACATATGCAAGTTCATATGTAACATGAAATGCAAGTTATGTGCATGATTATATGCAAGTTCATATGTAACATGTTATGCAAGTTATGTGTTTGGTTATATGCAAGTTATGTGCATGATTATATGCAAGTTCATATGTAACATGTTATGCAAGTTATGTGTTTGGTTATATGCAAGTTAACATGGGACATGCTATGCAAGTTTACCCCTTTGTATGACATAAGTTCATGTGCAAGTTCATCCCTTTTAGACCTATGACATGTATGCAAGTTGACACCTTTATGATAGGTCTATGACATGAACATTTATGCAAGTTACCATCTTTATGACATATGTGATTCATGCAAGTTTGGGTTGGTTATTTATGCAAGTTGGGTTTATGGTCATATATGCAAGTTGACACCTTTTGAACCCATGATAATGCTAATGATATGCTAAGTTGAACCCATTGTGTGTATGATGAATCTTCTCTTTTGAAGTATGTCATGTTAACGTATTTACGTGGGGACGATGGGGTAAAAATTAATGAACACATAAAATTATGTGAAGTGGGTATGATTAAACATACCATAAAGTGGATGGACATAATTGGGAATTTACCTATTAAGTTAGGTCTACCCATATTATGGAATTGGGAATTTACCTATTGAGTTAGGTCTACCCATATTCTTAAATATTTGTAATTAATTAGGGATAATTAATACAAATTGTGGGGGTGATTAATTAGGCGTAATTAATCTACTAAGACACGAGGTTGGACCCTTTTTGTAGCATAAGACTGCCCGGAACCGACCGGCAAATCCAGCGGCTACAAATGATTGGCCCAATGTGAGAGGTCTTAGTCATAAACTAAATACGTGACAAGTGTAAAGACACGAGGTTAGACTCTGTTATGGTGTAAGGCTGCCCGGAACCAACCGGCATACCCAGCTGCCATAAAAGACAGTCTAATGTGAGAGGTCTTTACAAAGGTTACGATCTTAATTAATTAAGAAACACTTAACCAAATTAGCATGTAGTGAGGCATGAGGGGTTAAGTGGGTGCCTTGGGTGGCATGTAGTAACTAGTGGGGGTGCCTTGGGTGGCATAAGGAAACTAGTGGGTTGCCTTGGGTGGCAATAGAAAATATGATTAGAATACTTAACCAAAGTGGAACATGTAATTAAACATGATTAAAGGGTTAAGTAAGTGCATTGGGTGGCATGTGGGAATCAAGTAGTGCCTTGGGTGGCATGTGGAAATCTAGTGGGTGCCTTAAGTGGCAATTGAAATATGATTAAATGACAAGCTTAAGTAGTAGCTTGTGGGGGCCTTAAGTGGCAATTGAAATATGATTAAATGACAAGCTTAAGTAGTAGCTTGTGGGGGCCTTGAGTGGCAATTGAAATATGATTAGATGACTTAACCAAACCATAACATGTAAGTGGGCATGATTATAAAAAGGGGTTAAGTGGGATGCACTAGATAAAATGACAAGCTTAAGTAGTAGCTTGTGGGGGCCCATTTCAACCAGTAACCCATATGTATCTTATTGGGCTCGACCCATGTCGAGGACGGGACACGCGTACTGGGCTTGACTATAAGAGGCCAAAACGGGGTTGCGGTGGCAACGTGAGTCCAACGGGTTTCATATGCGTGTGTGGACCCGGGATGGTAGTTAAGACGTTGTTGCATCGTGTAGATATAAGCCGTGCACCATTTGTTGTATCGGGTTGCCACTTTGGGGAGTGATACACCCCATTGTGGGGCCAGCACGGGTATCTACGGTAGGGAGCCGATCGCTTGGGAGTAGTGGGTACACCTAGCGGAGATACGGGCAGACGGCACCTATGTAGTCAGCTAGGGGTACAAGAAACTACTGGGTAAAACTACTAAGTACACTTAGTGGGATCAACCTTAAGTAGGAATTACCCTTGGGTGGGTAGAACTGGTGTGGTGCAGTGTAGGAATTACCCTTGGGTGGGTAGATCTAGGGTGGTGCAGTGTAGTAATTATCCTTGGGTGGGTAGATGCGTCTTTACGGTTATCTTAGTTCATCCTAAGTCTAGTTGGCTGCTTAGTGTAGCCATTTATCCCCAGTCGTTACCGTATATCAAGCTCATGTCTTACTCTGGTTACTTTAATGATTGTATTGTTAAAGTTATAGGACTCGCTCAGACTTATGTCTGACCCCGTTGTTTTTATCTTTTTCCCAACCCTCAGGTTATTAGAGTGGGCCTAGCACTAGTGGGCTTTGATCAGACTGCTTTATCTATCTTTTGGAGCTTGGACCGTGGATGTAAAGCTCAGTTTATCTTTTCTATTATGGCTATTAAGTTATGTAGTGGGATTATGTACTTTTGTTTTATCAGGATGGATATTATGTACTTGACTCTTATTTATGGTTTTGGTGTAACCAAACATGATTTACTTTCCGCTGCAATGAAATGATGTTTTAAATTCTCAAGTATTACTTATATCTGTCTTGTTGTAATTTTTCTGTTCTATATTCACTTAAAATACTCCACCGATGTTATGGCATTCCCTTAGTGAGTGACCGTAGCGGGTGTGGGGTGTTACACGTGGTATCAGAGCTTAAGGTTACCAGAACAGATAAATTTTTTAGAAAAACTATTTTCTAAGAATATTTTTGAAAGGAGTATTTTCAAAAACATGTCTTTTAAGAGAAAAGTTTTTGAAAGAAAAGCATAATCCCCGATAGCCATATCTTTATCTTTCGAATTCTCCATTTTGAATCTCTTCCTCTCTCGTTTTGAGTTTCCCCTCCGTGTATAGATGATCTTTCTAAGATAGATAAGAATGGAAAACCACTTCAAGGGACTTAGACGTTAGTCGGATTAGAAGTTGGTTCAAGAAGGAGGAGGACTTGTAGGTACCTATTGGATAGACGATGGGAGGAAGGCTCAAATAGTTGTTGTTTAATGAAGGACGAAACCTCATTTTGATGGGAGGTTACGAGTGGAGAATGGGAAGAAGAGGGATAGTAGTTATCCTTTTTGGGAGGAATAGGACACCTTATTAGGATTGTCCAAAGAGGCAAGGGCAAGGTACGGAATCTCCTGGAGGGTAGTTGTATTCCCTCACGGCTAGTGTACCAGATGGGGATAGGACCGTCTAGGTTTGAATTTGGATTTCTTTATTATCCGGTTCGAACTTTATTTGATTCTGACGCATCGAGTTCGTTTATCTCATCATTGTTAGTTGAGTCACTGCACTTAGACACCAGTTTAGTAGATGATCCCTTAGTTGTTTCAAACCCAATTGGGGCTCCATGATGTGTTTGGGTTTGAAAGTTTCTATACTTAGCGTTGAGTTTAGATGTGATGCATTTTGGGCTTCACGGGCTATGGGTTAGTTTTGGGCATGGACTGGTTATCCAGTAGTGGTGTCGTTCTTGATTTTGAAGGGAGAGTTGTTAGGCTTATGACCTGCTTGGGTAACACTCTCGAGATCTCTTGTAATCCCATGGAATCTGTTATGCTAAGTTATCTAGAATCGCTTGACATGTCGGTCGAGAGTTTGCGATCTGTTAGAGTGGTCCGGGAATACTCGGATGTGTTTGAGGAGGTGAAGGGCTTACCTCCGAAGCGAGAGATTGACTTCCGAATATATCTGGTAGACAATGCCAAACCAGTATCTTGGCCAGTGTGCCACATGGCTCCTCGTGAGAGGAGGGAACTCCATAAGCAGGTAGGCGATTTGCTTGAGAAGGGGTTCATAAGACGAAGTATATCGGAGTGGGGTGCTCCAGTAGTTTTTGCCACGAAGGCGGATGGGTCCCTCAGATTTTGTGTAGGCTAAAGAGAACTAAATAAACTCACAAAGAAGAATAGACACCCATTGCCGAGGATTGATGATCTCTTCGATCAGTTAGTTGGCGCCTCAGTATTTTCGCAGTTGGACTTAGCCATGGGGTTTCGTCAGTTGAGAGTGGCTGAGGATAGTATAGAGAAGACTGCCTTTAGGACTCCGGATGGTTTTTTTTATGAGTGGCTGGTGATGCCATTTGGTTTGACGAACGCCCCCGCATACTTTATTGATTTGATGAGAAGGGTGTTTAGGGAGTACCTAAATAAGTTCGTGATGGTCTTTGTAAATGACATCTTGGTCTTTTCTAGGAGCGAAATAAGTTTTCGTATGTGCTCAATAGGTTGAGCAAAGCCAGTTATGGGATAAACGGTGGTTTTGGAGCGAGACTGGCAAGGACATCCAGAGTTGGACAAGGGCTTAATTATTTAGCCGTTTTTACTAGTATCATCTCACGTAGGTCGTCTGAATTCGAAGGAGGTATCCCTTGGGTGTTTGTCTGATATTGATTTAGGCCTTTGGGGCTTGCATTTGGGGGATGTCGAGTTCGACTAGGGTGGTCTGTGTGAGAGATGGATAGTTGTGATGATTTTGGATGGGATTCTTAGCATCCTATGAGTTTGAGATAGCGTATACCCATGGCAAGGGTAACCTGGTAGCGGATGCCTTAAGTAGAAAAAGGTTGTCCTCAAGTTCATTGTTCGTTGAACGACGGAGCTTAGAGTTTATTTCTATGTTTGACTTTAGACCTTCCGTTGACTTTGTACCCAGTTTGCTAGCCTCCTTGGAGGTTAGGCCTACTCTTTTGGGACGGATTGGCGAGGCACAGCGAGACGACCCACAGTTGGTTGAGTTAGTAGAGAAGCTCATAAGGGGGGGAGTCGTCCAGCCATTTGAGTAGGTACACCCTAGATGGTAAGGGGTGGTTGCGTAGAGACGGTAGACTTTGTGTACCGCATGACGAGGGTTTGAGGAAGGCTATACTTGATGATGCACATCGGTCGAAGATGACCATTCATCCCGGTGGGGACAAGATGTACCAAGACATGAAGCGAGTTTTCTTTTGGGCCGGTATGAAGAAAGATGTGGCCGAGTATGTCGCTAGATGCTTGGTGTGCTAGCAAGTGAAAGCGGAGCAGAAGAAACCCGGTGGGTTGCTTCACCCATTGGAGGTTCCGCTATGGAAGTGGGATAGTGTCTCGATGGATTACCGAGATCGAGGAAGGGTAATACGGGAATTTGGGTTGTGGTAGACAGACTTACTAAGAGCGCCCATTTTATACCCGTGAAGAGAAAGAGAACTGCTCCATGGCTAGCTTCAGTTTACATTCGAGAGATTATTAGATTGCATGGTGTACCTTCCAGTATAGTGAGCGATCGAGGTCCTATCTTCACTAGAGAGTTTTGGAAGAGTTTGCAAGAGGCGGTAGGGACTCAGTTGTGTTTGAGTACCGCATATCATCCTCAGACGGACGGCCAGACCGAGAGGGTGAATCGTATTTTAGAAGACCTTTTGAGGCTATGTATCTTGGATTTTGGAGGTACATGGGAAGAGCATCTTCCATTGGTGGAGTTCGCATATAATAACAACTTTCAGTCTAGTATTGGCATGGCTCCTTTCGAAGCTCTTTATGGAAGGCCTTGTCGATCACCTACATGTTGGTGGGAATCTACGGATAAGATCTTACTTGGGCCTGATATGGTTAGAGAGACTTCGGAAAAGATTGATTTGATTAGAAGAAGGATGAAAGCGGCGCAAGACAGACAGAAATCTTATGCGGACAAGAGGAGGACGGATCTTGAGTTTGATGTTGGGGACATGGTCTTTGTCAAAGTGTCTCCGTTACGGAATGTGGTTCGCTTTGGATCTGTTGGGAAGTTAGCACCAAGGTATGTTGGACCGTTTCCTATTAAGGAAAGGATTGGACAGATGGCGTATAGAGAGGAGTTGCCCGACAGACTTAGTGGTGTACATGATGTATTCCATGTGTCACATTTGAGGAAGTGCCTACATGAGACCGCAGAGGTGGTAGAGCCGAGCTTGCTTAGAGAAGTGGAAGTAGAGCGTGATGCGACTATTCGACGAGCTCTTACTCGCATCCTTGGGTCAGAGACTAGGAAATTGAGGAATCGAGAGGTTCAACTAGTCAAAGTACAATGGGGAGAAGATGAGGGCAACGCTACTTGGGAGACGGAAGCGAAGATGCGTTCATTGTACCCATTCCTTTTTGAGGGTATGTCTTTTAACTTCTCCTTTATCGTTTGTCTAGTACTTATCTTATCTTTAGTATGTCCTCTCGTTAGTACTTTTGACCTTTAGATAGGGTAAACCTATGGTTGAAACATGTGTTTGAGACATATTATGGTTGATGGATGCATGTGGATGCAAGTGTTTGCTAGTGGTTGCTCGTGGATGCATATACACACACTCTAGACACTAGATCGGCTCAGTCACTTCATATTGCATATTGCATATAATTGTGTGTAGGTAGCTATATTTATGGATGTATAATGATTGTGTTATCATATGGATGATGCATTATTGGTGAATGATTGTGCACTCATGTAGATATTGTATGTGTCGATAGGGTTCTCTCGCATACATAATGGATGCATAGCACTATCATGATTTGCATATGTTCATACATTAGATAGGGAACATATACACACACCTTTTGCATATGCTCATACATCATTAGAAATTGTTTTAAGGACAATGGATGCCCGTGTTTGATGGATTGAGTATATGGTTGTTTGGATGGTAGGATATGCATTCTCCTTAGCTTAGAGATTTCGGGGACAAAATCCTTTAAGGAGGGGAGAATGTAACACCCCGAATTTCAGTTAATGCTAAAATTCACTAATTGCAGAATAAATAATCTCAGATGTGAGAATTGGGGGAAACGGGTTACGTCATTGTGTTTGTCTCGGAAAAATACGCGAAATAGAGTCCGAAATTTTGTAAATCGGAGTCCGTATGACCCGGTTAAGGCCCAAAGAAGTTTTTGGGAAATTTGAATTTCGAAACATGCAGAAATGGGGGCCAGGCGGGAAAACTCCCGCCCGGCCAAGTCGACTTGGCTGTCGACAGGGCTGTCGACTTCGACTTGGCAGTCGACAGGGCTGTCGACATGCCTGTCGACTTGGCAGTCGACAGGGCTGTCGACTTGCCCTGTCGACTGATTCTGGCCTGGGTGCACCTGATTGAGTTTTGGGCTGGGTTGGAGGGCTTGGGACGAAATCTGACGGACCTAAACTAACCTAGGGTTAATCTAAGGGTCTAAAACACAACCTAATCCTATAAATACACCCTAAGACTACCCTAATTCATACTAAAAATAGAATCTATGCCATCATGCCGCCAAAATGCAACTTAGAAGGAGCCTCCACTAATTTGAGAAGAGGATTGCAAGCTAATCAACTACTAATCCACCTCTACTTCAACTCTAGCAACTATCTAAGGAGCTAATCTTGGAGTTTGTGAGTTTCTATCACTTTAATAACCAATTGCTAAACTAAGTAGATGAGATGTGATGAGATCATATGGTTTTGCTTGCGGATCAATGGGTTTTAGGTCATATGTTATGATGCTAGTTTGCTAATCACTATGTTTAACACTTATTCATGATGACACTATGTTTATGCAAGTTAAGTGTTTCGGTTTATGCATGTTAAGTGGGGGGTTTTATGCATACTAAGTATTCTGTTTTATGCATGCTAAGTGTTTGGTTTTATGCAAGTTAAATGCTTGGTTTTATGCTAGAATCATGTGTGAAATAAGTGGCATGACATGCAAGTTTAACCTATGAGTTTGGATCTATAATATGCATAATCTATGCAAGTTGTTTGGATTAGTGATATGCATAACATATGCGAGTTTACCTTTGTATGTCATACATACATATGCAAGTTCATATGTAACATGAAATGCAAGTTATGTGCATGATTATATGCAAGTTCATATGTAACATGTTATGCAAGTTATGTGTTTGGTTATATGCAAGTTATGTGCATGATTATATGCAAGTTCATATGTAACATGTTATGCAAGTTATGTGTTTGGTTATATGCAAGTTAACATGGGACATGCTATGCAAGTTTACCCCTTTGTATGACATAAGTACATGTGCAAGTTCATCCCTTTTAGACCTATGACATGTATGCAAGTTGACACCTTTATGATAGGTCTATGACATGAACATTTATGCAAGTTACCATCTTTATGACATATGTGATTCATGCAAGTTTGGGTTGGTTATTTATGCAAGTTGGGTTTATGGTCATATATGCAAGTTGACACCTTTTGAACCCATGATAATGCTAATGATATGCTAAGTTGAACCCATTGTGTGTATGATGAATCTTCTCTTTTGAAGTATGTCATGTTAACGTATTTACGTGGGGACGATGGGGTAAAAATTAATGAACACATAAAATTGTGTGAAGTGGGTATGATTAAACATACCATAAAGTGGATGGACATAATTGGGAATTTACCTATTAAGTTAGGTCTACCCATATTATGGAATTGGGAATTTACCTATTGAGTTAGGTCTACCCATATTCTTAAATATTTGTAATTAATTAGGGATAATTAATACAAATTGTGGGGGTGATTAATTAGGCGTAATTAATCTACTAAGACACGAGGTTGGACCCTTTTTGTAGCATAAGACTGCCCGGAACCGACCGGCAAATCCAGCGGCTACAAATGATTGGCCCAATGTGAGAGGTCTTAGTCATAAACTAAATACGTGACAAGTGTAAAGACACGAGGTTAGACTCTGTTATGGTGTAAGGCTGCCCGGAACCAACCGGCATACCCAGCTGCCATAAAAGACAGTCTAATGTGAGAGGTCTTTACAATGGTTACGATCTTAATTAATTAAGAAACACTTAACCAAATTAGCATGTAGTGAGGCATGAGGGGTTAAGTGGGTGCCTTGGGTGGCATGTAGTAACTAGTGGGGGTGCCTTGGGTGGCATAAGGAAACTAGTGGGTTGCCTTGGGTGGCAATAGAAAATATGATTAGAATACTTAACCAAAGTGGAACATGTAATTAAACATGATTAAAGGGTTAAGTAAGT
Source organism: Allium sativum (assembly GCA_030737875.1). Taxonomy (NCBI): domain Eukaryota; kingdom Viridiplantae; phylum Streptophyta; class Magnoliopsida; order Asparagales; family Amaryllidaceae; genus Allium; species Allium sativum. The sequence continues at coordinate 326,776,101 of CM060918.1, forward strand.
GCCTTGGGTGGCATGTGGGAATCAAGTAGTGCCTTGGGTGGCATGTGGGAATCTAGTGGGTGCCTTAAGTGGCAATTGAAATATGATTAAATGACAAGCTTAAGTAGTAGCTTGTGGGGGCCTTAAGTGGCAATTGAAATATGATTAAATGACAAGCTTAAGTAGTAGCTTGTGGGGTCCTTGAGTGGCAATTGAAATATGATTAGATGACTTAACCAAACCTTAACATGTAAGTGGGCATGATTATAAAAAGGGGTTAAGTGGGATGCACTAGATAAAATGACAAGCTTAAGTAGTAGCTTGTGGGGGACCATTTCAACCAGTAACCCATATGTATCTTATTGGGCTCGACCCATGTCGAGGACGGGACACTTGTACTGGGCTTGACTATAAGAGGCCAAAACGGGGTAGCGGTGGCAACGCGAGTCCAACGGGTTTCATATGCGTGTGTGGACCCGGGCTGGTAGGTAAGACGTTGTTGCATCGTGTAGATATAAGCCGTGCACCATTTGTTGTATCGGGTTGCCACTTTGGGGAGTGATACACCCCATTGTGGGGTCAGCACGGGTATCTACGGTAGGGAGCCGATCGCTTGGGAGTAGTGGGTACACCTTGCGGAGATACGGGCAGACGGCACCTATGTAGTCAGCTAGGGGTACAAGAAACTACTGGGTAAAATTACTAAGTACACTTAGTGGGATCAACCTTAAGTAGGAATTACCCTTGGGTGGGTAGAACTGGTGTGGTGCAGTGTAGGAATTACCCTTGGGTGGGTAGATCTGGGGTGGTGCAGTGTAGTAATTATCCTTGGGTGGGTAGATGCGTCTTTACGGTTATCTTAGTTCATCCTAAGTCTAGTTGGCTGCTTAGTGTAGCCATTTATCCCCAGTCGTTACCGTATATCAAGCTCATGTCTTACTCTGGTTACTTTAATGATTGTATTGTTAAAGTTATAGGACTCGCTCAGACTTATGTCTGACCCCGTTGTTTTTATCTTTTTCCCAACCCTCAGGTTATTAGAGTGGGCCTAGCACTAGTGGGCTTTGATCAGACTGCTTTATCTATCTTTTGGAGCTTGGACCGTGGATGTAAAGCTCAGTTTATCTTTTCTATTATGGCTATTAAGTTATGTAGTGGGATTATGTACTTTTGTTTTATCAGGATGGATATTATGTACTTGACTCTTGTTTATGGTTTTGGTGTAACCAAACATGTTTTACTTTCCGCTGCAATGAAATGATGTTTTAAATTCTCAAGTATTACTTATATCTGTCTTGTTGTAATTTTTCTGTTCTATATTCACTTAAAATACTCCACCGATGTTATGGCATTCCCTTAGTGAGTGACCGTAGCGGGTGTGGGGTATTACAGTTCTCATTCCCACTCTCTGCTCTGCCATGACACTAATAGACTAGAAAACTACAAAGAACCCCACGAGGGTGAAAAGTCAGTTGTCAAGTCCCCGACCACTCAAAAAGAACATCATTCTAAGAAGCACTCCAAACCTAAGGACGAAGGCAAGGATAAGACGACAAACGAGAACTTCTAGTTCAAAAACTCGTCTCAGCACCGACCTTTGACCGATCCTTCTCAATTATCCAAGTTTTTAGTCTCTAAGGTTTTGGAAGCCGTCATTCCTAGTGGGCGCAAAGATAAAGAAACTTAGATAGCAATCCCTCATGCTCAGGAGATGGCTCTAGAGCAAAGAAAGAAGAAGCTGAGGTAGGCATTCCCAAAGCACTACTTCTCTCGGATGGTTTACATGCCCAATCTACATCCAATTGTGGAATCAATTAATGATAGGGTTAGGGAAGATACCAATCTCATTCTTACTCAATATCGGGAGATGGTGACGTACTTGAGGTGAATACCTGAGGTCAACAGGGGTTTGGAGCTCGAGAGAGGAAACATGAATCAGGAGTGAGGCATGGAGAAAAATGTCCTCGAGCTTACAAAAAAGAACTTAACAGAGTGTGAAACTCAACTCGCAGCTACCAACAAGTTTTATGAGAGCACCAAAGACGAGCTTGATAATTTGCGGGTAAGACTCAATACCGAGCTCAGTCGATGGTCGCTTCGAACTAAGTCGGTTAAGTTGTTGCTGGTATGGGAACATAACAAGTCCATTAATGTAGATAATGACAAGCTAGGGAGGGAAAAAGAGCTGCTGGCTCAGGAGAATGCAGAACTTAAGGCTCAAATGGCATCCTCTGAAGAAACCAGAAAGAAAGCAGAAGAGAACACCCACACTACACTTGAGTCTGCCTACATGATATAGAAATAAAAGGGTTGAAGGAGCAAATCGAAGAGGCAAAGAAGGTTAAAGAGGAGTTCAGGCCCTTGGTTATGACTTTCCTTTTACAGATCCTTCGGTATCGTGATATCTCATGGGTAGAAGGCTACCCTACAACTCTAGCTGATTCCTGGAATGGGCTGGTTGAGGAGGAGAGGTGGGCGTCCAAAGGCGGAATTGTGATGAGAAAGAACTAATGAAGACATTCTTAAGGAACAGTGAACCTAAAGTTTTGGTGGAAGGGGGAAGGTTGCAGAAGAAAGCCGAAGATGATGCTAGGCTTATGGAAAAAGGAAAAACTATCACTGAATGTAGTTCTGATCCTTCTTTTATTTCTTCCTGATCCGGAGAAGTAGAGGGTTACGATCCTGATTTCCCAGCTCCGAAAATATCAAAGCCTTTGACTCTGATCCCTGAGATGCCCGAAACAACCAGGCTCACATGCGGTGGATCCACAGAAGATGTTTTTTGACATAACCAAAATTCGAGAGGTCTTTTCTGGCATCAGTCGAAACACCAATCATCCCTAAAGGGCTAATTTTTATTGCTCTTTCTGCTATAGGTATCCATCTGGTTCAGACTTCTCCTGAAACCTAATCAAAAGCTATCGATGAACCTTAAGTGCCCTGTTGACAATCCAGACAAAGTTGAAGGGATGATTTATGCATTAAAGGGACTGAATGACAGGGGATCTCAGCCTAAGGGCGAAGAGGAGGTCATATATACAGGGGAATCTCAGCCTAAGGGACCCTTGAGCATGCCAAAAATCCAGGCGCAACAGGCGGGACAATATCTCAAGCTAAAAATCGATACCACAACGGGCCCTTTATCGATTACCCCCCTCCAATATGTCCCTCCTTTCAGCAGCCCATAGTCGTTAGTATTGACCGAGGAGACGATAACTTCTGGAAAGGAGAAAAAATCAAAGAAGAGGCATGAAAAGTCTGATAAGGGATCAGAGGGGTCCGTTGGCAAGAAATCGTCCCAGTGTCGGATCGTCGAGGAGCTTGAGTTGGAAAAAAATAAAAAGCAGAAGACAAGCATTGAGCCACGAAGACCAAGTAGACCTTTCTTATTTTGTCTTCAGTCCTTCTTTTGTTGTTGCGAGTGCAACCCTCGCATTTTTGCTTTGTAATTCTATATAAACCTGCAATGTGAATAAAACAATGCTTTTGTTTGCAATTTATGTCGATTTCCATTCACTGTACTTGTGATTTGCTTTATTTTTACTAAGCCAAGTTTAAGTTACAAGCCAATTCTAGCCTGAAATAGAAACATATTTGCATCATCTCTGCATCTCTGTTTCAGAAGATGATATCATCCACCATCATCCTTCTTTGTTTTATTGGACCAGTTTCCTCAGCAGTATTGCACTCCTCAGTCACATGCTTTTACAACATTAACATATTTCTCCATCGCCCTTATGCTGAAATCAGCCGGATGTGGTTCTCCGACTATGGTGTTGGCAACAATATCTCTACCTTTATCCTTTTACTAGGCGGCAGTTTTAGGAGATACCTTCTAACGACTGCCTACAGCCCCAACACTATACAAGAGGAATAATGTAACAACCCGGAATATCAGAACCAATTAAAATTTTTATTTTGGCTATTTTATTGAATTTTAAATAGTTGAAATAATTTATTTCAAATAAAAACGATTGGAAATTTATTTAAATCGAAGATTGAACAAATATATTTATTTTCATTTCAAAAAGGAGTTAGAAATAGCGCGGCAGTTCGAGAATTTGAATTAAACTTTGACTGACTGTACAGGATGCAAAATTAGTCGGAATTTGGTGAAACCAAAAATATTTAAATCTATTCAAGATTATCTTTCTAACGAATCTGAAAAATTAAAATTTCATAGTGGGAATCAAAAGTTATGGTCAGTTGAATTTTCAGAATAGTCGCCATGGAAATTAATAGAATATATGGCCCGTATAAATAGCCATTTTTCAAACGACCTCTGTTTTTGATGAAACCACTTTTGTTGGAACCGGAATGTCAAATTATTGCTAAGTTTAATTTTACATAATTTTTCAAATTAATATGTGAGCGTGGCAAAAAGAGAATGTGTTTTGACAATATCAGTCAATTTTGATCGGCCAGAAAATGGCCATTTTTCAAACGGTCTTCAAATTCAACGAAATCAGTTTTGTTGAAACCGTATAATCAAAACAAAGCCAGATATAATTTTTTTGGAATTTTTAGAGTCATTCCGTGGCCTCGGTAAATTAAAATGTTCGATCTAATTAAATAATTAAATGTTTTATTATGTAAATTGAAGAATATCTGACTGAAAAAGTCGAATGGGCCTACGAGACCTATCCCATTGTGTCCGGAATGGTGGTATTTGGCAGGGGGCATCACTCGTTGGGTTTGATTTGGAATTAGAGGCGATATAGAAATTTAAAAAGAATTAAATAAAATTAAAATACGTATATATACCGTTTAAAATACAGTATATAGTATAAACCCTAGTACGTATTCTTCTTAGCCGATGTATACCCTCTTTCAATGGCGATGAACACACGAAACTTCCCTCCTCAATAACTCTCCACCCTCTCCACGAACTCGAGCGCTCCTTCAGAGAATTTTGCAGAGATTCTCGAGCCCTTCAGATCCATACGAGTCTCAAGTTCTATCGTGGGGAATCCATCAAGTTTGAAGCCGCCGAAGTCGCCAGCTTTTCGCCGCCGATGTGGCCACCTCCGGCGATTGAAGTGGGGGCCACCACCGTTTTGTGCGCGTCTCGGAGCTCGACAGTGTGGGCTGGTCTGATCCTCCTCACATCAACTGTATGGTCCGAAAACTTCAACCCTAGGTCGGAACAATACGTGATAGCATCGGCCTTCATCTGAGTTGAGAAGAAGAAGTAATATTTTTAATTGGTTAAATATTTTGTTTTATTTAGAATTGTTTACAATCTTTGTAAAGTCATAACACGTTCGTTTCTTATCAGAATTCGACGAAACTGAAAATGTTGGACTCGAGACGACGAGATCTACATTTTAAAACTAACCGAAAATTTTTTAAAGCTCGCTACAATTTTTGGCGTCGTCAAATCAAGGTGAGATATTTGAATTCATAAATAAAATAAATAAAATTATATTAGGATGCAGACGGAGTTTAGAAACTCCCGACACCCGTCGTCCACAGACCATGGATGACTTGATTGATTTATGATTTGTGATTGGTTGAAATTTGGTGTTTGTTTGTGGTTGAAAAAGAAATAGAAACAAAAATTGAAATTAATTGATATTGTGGAAAATTCGTTTGCGTATGAACTAGATTATTTAATTCCCCTTGTCAAAAGTTGCGAGGCTTTAAGGTAGCGTGAGGAGAGGTACATCGGGACGGTACCGGTTTAATCACCCTGTCGTTATGCTGCCGAAGTTTTCCGAAATATTTGTGTGCTGTTAAATATTCATATATGAAGTGAAATTTGTTTGAACATCAATAAAAAAAATTCACTATTTTTATTTAAATTAGGAATATGAAAAATATTCATTATCTGAAATGAAATTAAGTTAAACAATAAAAATTCACATTTTTATTGTATATGGAAATTGTACATGTTTTTAACATAAATATGATCACATTAAAAATCTCATTTTTAATGTAAATACAGGTATGTGAAAGTTTTCATATATTTAAATTAAAAGTTATTCTTATTTTTGCATTCTTTGATGCAAAAATATATTGAAATAGAAAGTTATTCTTTTATTTGCATTCTTCGATGCAAGTATACATTGTAATAAAAAGTTATACTTTTATTTGCACTATTGATACAGACAAAACATTGTAGTTGAACGATTATATTTTTATTTGCATATTTAGATGCAAATAAACATTGTAGTTGAAAGAATATATTTTTATTTGCATATTTAGATGCAAATAAATATTGTAGTTGAAAGATTATATTTTTATTTGCATATATAGATGCAAATAAACATTGTAGTTGAAAGATTATATTATTATTTGCATATTTAGATGCAAATAAACATTGTAGTTAAAAGACTATATTTTCATTTGCATATTTAGATGCAAATAAACATTGTAGTTGAAAGATTATATTTTTATTCGCATAATTAGATGCAAATAAGCATAGTAGTCAAAGGTTACATTTTCAAAATGTAGTATAAAAGAAAAAAAAAACTACATTACCAAAATGTAATAGAAGATAAGAAAAGATCACATTTTGCATAATGTAAGAAAATATTAATTGAAATAAAAAGGTTTCATTTTCAATGTAAATGCATATTGAAATAAAAAGTTTATATATTTTAATGTAATTGCACATTGAAATAGAAAGTTATATTTTCAATATAAACAAAGTTTGAAGTAGAAGATTACATTTTCAATGTAACCATATTGAAATGAAAAATTACATTTTTGGTGTAATCAAAGAATAAAATCAAAGAAATCAACGTTAAATCTGAAATGGTTTGAAATCGTTGAGCGAATTATATTTATATATAAATATAAATTAAAATAAAACGAATCACGCTGCTGTAGTTCGTGTTTTGAAATCATAACTTCAAACGATCATACCGAGAGATCCGACCGTCGGATTTCCCCAAAACTAGAAACGTTGGGTTCGTTTTGAAAAGATCTTTCCAATGATATAAAATTTGTTAAGATCCAACAGTTAGATTTGGAGAAATATGTAAATCAAATTTTGAGGAGAGCAGCGCCAGGGACATGTAATGACCCGAAGCGTCGTTTAATTAAAAATTGTTATTTTTAAATAAATAAAAATAGCGATAAATTGTTATAAAATATTATAAGTGATATGGGAAGAAAAGAAATGATTTTGAACTATATATATTCGAGAATTATTTGAAAAGACCGAGTTAAATATCATTTCAAATAATTATGCGACGATTGGAAGTCGAAGATTTGAAGACGGTGGTTGAAGACCGACGATCTTCATATCGAATGGATGTATGGCTACTGATGCCCATGATTGGAGTAGCTACCTTGAAGGGGCTACAGTGGTAACCATCCGGACGTATTGTTGATTGATCGGATATGCGGGGTATAAGGTGCCTCCGGTTTCGTTCAGACCCAGAACGGACTTGTAAATGGATTGTATGTCTGACGTTGTATTCCTTTATACTGTATTCGTTGATCTCTGCTAAATATATATCTGTTTGGTGTTTAACACCCTTCTCTAAGACGTACGAGCTTAGAGGTTATATATTGGCAGAATGGTACGGTATGGATTGACAATGTGGCATGCCAAGATGCATTTGATCAAGGCTTATTGTTGAAAAGCAGAGCCTTGTGGTTGATGATCAAAGCACAACTTTAAATAGCATAGCTTTGTGTAGCGTTACTTCGCGAGCCTCACACCCCGGTATGACCCAGAAACGGGAGTAAGGACTGCAGGGAGGACATACGTTTCTTTCTAGCTAGAAGTGGTGTTTGGGTTTTACATAGCCTGACATTTTACTTATGTGGTTGATGGAATGAGGCGCCTCGGTTATTTGAGTCCCTAGTGGCTCTATTTACGCCCCATAGGGCGGGGAAACGTATTGTTCAGGCATAATTAATCCACTAACATATTTGTGGACCGGCCCTGAAGATCCAAGGGCTCACCTGAGTCTGAGTCCTGAGGCACGGGCTAGAGTGTCTCGAATTCGGTAAGGACTACCTTTTGCCTTGGTTCACGATGGAAATCCAACTTCCAATACGACCCATGCGGTTTTGATTTGTATTACTAGTACGGCGACATAGTATATGGTAGCTTGCCGTCTATGATTGATATTATGATTGAAATGTTTTTAAAACATATACACACTAACAATAATACCAAATTCATTTTATCGTATCAAGCATTTTTGACCATTATAACGTAAAACTCTATCCTCTGGTTTGCGTTGCATTTGTGGTGGGACTTGAGTCTTATAATGGTTTCATTTTTATAAAAGCATTGCGTCGTTTAACGATTTACTTTACTTATGCACTGGCAATCCAATGGAGTAAACTCGTTCCACGTTAGCCGCTTGGTCCTGTGATTAGCCTTATTATCAAATAGGTTAAATAAGATTTATCATACTAGTCCCTTGACTGACTCGTAGTTTGTTTCACTTTGCAAACTCGGTTGCCCTTTTTTCCACATGGGCAGCCTTGTATATAGGTTTAGCAGATTCATTCGGGATAGTTATAGAGCTGAAGATGGACTTTACCATTCCTATTTTGTTGTTCAGACTTCACTTAGTATATCATGTTTTTATTCCGCTGTAGAAATTTTATATTAAGCTGAAACTGTATTATTGCTAAGTATGATCCGACTATGCTGTGTAACTCTGATGATGTATTATTTCCAGTGTAATTTGATGAACATTTTCTGCTATAATTCTCTATTTCTGTTACTGTTGTTATTGTAATGTGTTATATTCCAATGATTATCCTTACTTCCGCATACGCGGAGTTTGGGGTCATCACATTTGGTATCAGAGCATAGGTTAAAGTTAGCTCAGAATTTAACATATTGACAAACTCATCAGAGATATAATCAGTAGAATTCCAAAACGAATAACTCATCATAGATAGGAGGGGTAATGTCCTAGAGTGAGTAAAAATACCCCCCATAGATTCATTTATATTTAAATATATGTCTCTATGTTTTACAATATCTATTCTGTTGGCCTGACTCTTTGTCTGCTATTTGCAGACATAGTAGAAAATGAGTGGCAGAAACAGAAAAAGTAAATCTTTGGTTCAGCAATCTAATGAGCTAGTTGTGCTCTCACAACCAGAACCAGATCTAGAAGCTCTGGTAAAGAGGTACCGAAATCTAGGTGGAGAAACATTCTCGGGCAAGGAGTCCATTATTGAATCACAAGCATGGATGCATTTTGCTGAGAGAATTTTTGAAGGCTTAAAGTTGAATGATGATCAGAAAATACTAATAGCATCTTGGGTACTCAAAGGCGAATCTTTATTCTGGTGGGGATCTGTTACCAAGGAAAATCCAGAAGGTAATATTACCTGGGATAAATTTAAAGAAATATTCATGGAAAAATTCATTCCTCCAGGAGAAATTGATCGGCTATATGATGAGTTCTATAATCTGAAACAAGGTGATATGACCATTCGGGAGTATCAGAAGAAATTCGAAGAACTTTCTCGCTTTGCCCCAGAACTAATCGAAGATCCTTTGAGGAAAAATCGGAGATTTATTAAAGGACTTCAAAGAAAGTACCTAAATAGAGTAACTGCACATATTCATCTCCCTTTTTCTGAAATGATAGAAATGGCTTGTCGTTATGAGGATCTTGATAAGAAAGGTGTTTTGGAAGATAATGAAGTAGAAGGCAGTTCTAGCAACAAAAGGAAGTTTGAAACTGACCGCCCTGAGGTGAGTTCAACACCTGAGGTCAGCAAGAAGCCTAAAACCAATAAGAAAAGGGCTAGATCCCAGAAAGAACCATTAACGACCGCCGCATACTCTAACTGCGATAAGCAAGGACATTTGGCGATAAATAGCAGATCTCTAAAGAAACAGAGAAAAGATGGATTTAAATCCAATAAGAAGTCTCAAGAGAGCAGAAATTGCCATAACTGTCACCAGTCTGGTCATATTGCGAAGAATTGCCAACTATCGAAGAAGTCTAAAGTGGCTCAAGTCAACGAGGTGGCTGAAGCTCCAGCACCCTCAGCAAGCCAAGAAAGGCCATATGTTTTGAAAGGCACTCTTAATGTTAAAAATATTCCTGTCATAGTATTATTTGATACAGGTGCATCACGAAGTTTCATTTCGAGTAATAGAGTCAAGAAGCTCAATCTTAAAACGAGGGATCTTAAAGAATCGATTAATGTCCATAGTCCAGCCGGTAGTTCCCTTGTTCTTGGCGTATATTTCCGAGTGCCGATCTCATTTTCTTGTTATCGATTCCCTATTAATTTGATCATCATGGATTTTTCTGAGTTCGGTGTTATTCTTGGGCTTGATTGGTTAACAAGACATGAAGCTGAGGTTAAATGTGCTGAAAGGTTTGTTAAAGTTAAAATGAAGCTAGGAGATATTGTTATACCTTGTGTAGGCTCAGATTCAGACAGAAAAGAATTTTGGGCTACTCTAGAAGTCACCCCCACTGCTCTTGAAAATATTCCTGTCGTCAGAAATTATGCGGATGTGTTCAAAGAAGTTGATGGCTTACCTCCGCGGAGAGAAATTGACTTCCGGATTGACCTAGCTCCAAATGCAAGACCAGTTGTACATCCTATTTGGAGAATGAAGCCTAAAGAAAAAGAATAACTGAGCAATCAAACCAAACAGCTTTTGTGGAAAGGTCAGATCAGATCTAGTTTCTCAGAATGGGGTGCAGCAGTAGTGTTTGTTCCCAAGTCAGATGGTGCTCTCCGACTGTGTGTGGATTACCGAGATTTAAATAAGAAGACACTTATGAATAAGTATCCCTTGCCCTGTATAAATGATTTGTTGGATCGTTTAAATGGAGCGAAAGCGTTTTCAAAGATGGACCTAGCTACAAGTTTCCATCAATTGCGTATTGCTGAAGAGTGTGTTCCTTTGATAGCTTTCAGAGGTCCAGACACATTTTATGAATGATTAGTAATGCCGTTCGCTTATGCAACGCTCCAGCCTATTTTGTCAATTTGATGAATCGAGTATTCCGGGATGTTTTGAACAAATTTGTGTTGGTCTTCATGATGACATCCTAATCTTCTCTAAGACAATTGCCGAGCATGAGAAACATTTAGAACAAGTTTTGGAAATTCTGAGAAAGAATGTATTAAAAGCCAAATTCTCTAAATGTGTATTCTGGCTAGAAGAAGTGAAGTTCCTCGGTCATGTAGTATCGAAGGAAGGAATTTCAGTGGATCCTAGCAAAATCACAGCCATTAAAGATTGGAAGCAGCCTACCACTCCTACTGAAGTTAGAAGCTTTCTGGGATTGGCTGGCTATTATTGGAAATTCGTCAAAGATTTTTTGAGGACAACTTGTCCATTGACGAAGCTTACAAAGAAGTATGCAAGTTTATCTGGACACTCGAAAGTGAGGCAGCTTTCCAAGAGCTGAAACAGAAGTTGATCACTGCTCCTGTGTTGACCATCATAGATGGCAATCAGTATCTAAAAGTTTGGACTGACGCTTCTAAAGATGGTATTGGTGCAGTGCTGATGCAAAGAGACAAAGTAGTCGCATATGTTAGCCGTCGGTTAAAACCGCATGAGAAGATTATGCCACTAATGACCTTGAGTTAATGGCTATCGTATTTGCTTTAAAGATATGGAGGCACTATCTTTTGGGTGAAAAGTTCGAGCTGTATACAGATCATAAATCCTTAAAGTATTTGTTCACCCAGAGAGATTTGAACTTGAGACAACAACGTTGGGTTGAATTCCTTGCACCCTATGATTTGACATCTTGTATACTCTAGGAAAAGCCAATGTTGTAGTAGATGCACTTAGCAGGAAGAATGCGAACGTCGCCAATCTTATCCTCGCCAATCTCATCATTGCACCCACATTGATCGACAAAATCTCTGCTCTTCAGAAGGATGATGAATTTATACAGAGAATTAGTAAAAGAGTTTGGGAAGGCGAACCCTCAAGTTTGCAAATTGATAACAAGGGAGTTCTGAGGTTGAAAGGCCAAATTTGTGTCCCAAATATTCCTGAGCTCAGAAGAGAGGTGATGGATGAATGTCATAAATCCAAGCTTTGTATTCTTCCATGGGTGAGCAAGATGTATCATGATCTCAAACGAACATTCTAGTGGAAATCGATGAAGAGAGACATCTCCATTTATGTCAGCAGGTGTTCCACTTGCCAGCAAGTTAAAAGTGATCAGCAAAAACGTGCCGGCTTGTTACAACCACTACCAGTTCCAAGTTGGAAATGGGATCAAATTTCCATGGATTTTGTTGATGGCTTGCCCCAAACGAGGAAAGGTAATGATAGTATATGGGTGATTGTTGACCGTCTCACAAAAACCGCCCATTTTATTCCTGTTAAATCGACTAGAACAGCTCAAAGTTTGGCGAAGATTTATTTCAAAGAAATTGTCCGACTACATGGAGTCCCCAGTAGCATTGTAAGTGATCGTGACCCTATATTCACTAGTAAATTCTGGAAAGCTTTCCAAGGAGAGTTGGGGACAACATTAAATCTGAGCACCGCTTATCATCCTCAAACAGATGGCCAGACTGAGAGGGTGAATCGTATACTGGAAGACTTGTTGCGGGCTTGTATTCTTGACTTTGGCGGATCATGGGAAGACCACTTGCATTTGGTCGAGTTCTCCTATAATAACAGTTACCAAGAAAGCTTGGAAATGTCGCCATTCGAAGCATTGTATGGCAGGCCTTGCAAATCTCCCGTATGTTGGGTTGAACCAGGAAATAGACTAGTATTGGGTCCCGACATGATCCGTGAAGCTTCGGAAAAAGTTGATTTTATTAAGAAGCGGTTGGTAGCAGCTCAGAGCCGACAGAAGAGCTATGCAGATACAAGAAGAAGGGATTTAGAATTTTCTGTTGGTGATCATGTGTACTTGAGAGTTTCTCCATTAAGAGGAGTTGTCCACTTTGGGAAGACCGGGAAGTTGGCTCCTAGATTCATTGGTCCATTCCCTATTCTAGAAAGAATTGGAACTCTCGCTTACAGGGTTCAATTACTTGTTTGGTTGCCAGGGGTACATGATGTATTTCATGTGTCTGAACTTCGGAAGCATGTGCATGATCCAGATTTTATTGTGGAGGAAGCTGCACAACAAGATTTGGAGATTACCCCTAAATTGGAAGTAAGAAGGGAGCTGGTTAAGATCGTTGGCAAAGAAACCCGAGTTCTGAGGAACAAAAGAATTCATCTAGTCAAAGTGCAGTGGAGCGGAGATCCTAGAGACTGTACATGGGAGACAGAGGATAGCATCAAACAGGCTTATCCCCAGTGCAGAGTGGATATCTCTGACTAGCTCTAGTGCAAGGTATGTTTACCATATTTACATTTTCCGTTTTGTTTCCTACTTTACTATACTTTCCTTTTCGGGGACGAAAAGTTCTTAAGTGGGGGAGATTGTAACAACCCGGAAAATCAGAACCAATTTAAATTTTTTATTTTGGCTATTTTATTGAATTTTAAATAGTTGAAATAATTTATTTTAAATAAAAATTATTGGGAATTTATTTAAATCGAAGTTTGAACGATTATATTTATTTTCATTTCAAAAAGGAGTTAGAAATAGCACGGTAGTTCGAGAATTTGAATTCAAACTTTGACTGACTGTACAGGATGCAAAATAAGTCGGAATTTGGTGAAACCAAAAATATTTAAATATGTTTAAGATTATCTTTCCAATGAATCCGAAAAAATTAAAATTTCATAGCGGGAATCAAAAGTTATGGTCAGTTGAATTTTCAGAATAGTCGCTATGGAATTTAATATAATATATGGCCCGTATAAATAGCCATTTTTCAAACGACCTCTGTTTTCGACGAAACCACTTTTGTTGGAATCGGAATGTAAAATTATTTATAAGTTTAATTTTCCATAATTTTTCGAATTAATATGTGAGCGTGGCAAAAGAAAATGTGTTTTGACAGTATCAGTCAATTTTGATCTGCCAGAAAATGGCCATTGTTCAAACGATCTTCAAATTCGATGAAATCAGTTTTGTTGAGACCGTATCGTCAAAACAAAGCAAGATATAATTTTTCTGGAATTTTTAGAGTCAGTCTATGGCCCCGGTAAAATAAAATGTTCGTTCTAATTAAATAATTAAATGTTTTATTATTTAAATTGAAGAATATACGGCTGAAACAATCGAATGGGCCTACGAGACCTATCCCATTGTGTCCGGAATGGTGGTATTTGGCTAAGGGCATCACTCGTTGGGTTTGATTTGGAATTAGAGGCGATACAGAAATTTAAAAAGAATTAAATAAAATTAAAATACGTAGATATACCGTATAAAATACAGTATACAGTATAAACCCTAGTACGTATTCTTCTTAGCCGCCGTATACCCTCTTTCAATGGCGATGAACACATGAAACTTCCCTCCTCAATAACTCTCCACCCTCTCCACGAAATCGAGCACTCCTTCAGAGAATTTTGCAGAGATTCTCGAGCCCTTTAGATCCATATGAGTCTCAAGTTCTATCGTGGGGAATCCATCAAGTTTGAAGCTGCCGAAGTCGCCAGCTTTTCGCCGCCGATGTGACCACCTCCGACGATCGAAGTGGGGGCCACCACCACCGTTCTGCGCGCGTCTCGGAGCTCGACAGGGTGTGCTGGTCTGATCCTCCTCACGTCAACTGTATGGTCCGAAAACTTCAACCCTAGGTCGGAACAATACGTGATAGCATCGGCCTTCATCTGAGTTGAGAAGAAGAAGTAATATTTTTAATTGGTTAAGTAATTTATTTTATTTAGAATTGTTTACAATCTTTGTAAAGTCATAACACATTCGTTTCTTATCAGAATTCGACGAAACTGAAAAGTTGGACTCGAGACGACGAGATCTACATTTTAAAACTGACCGGAGAATTTTTAGAGCTCGCTAAAATTTTTGGCGTCGTCAAATCAAGGTGAGATATCTGAATTCAGAAATAAAATAAAATAAATTATATTCGGGTGCAAACGGAGTTTAGAAACTCCCGACACCCGTCGTCCACAGACCATGGATGACTTGATTGATTTGTGATTCGTTGAGATTTGGTGTTTGTTTGTGGTTGAAAAAGAAATAGAAACAGAAATTGAAATTAATTGATATTGTGGAAAATTCATCTGCGTATGAACTAGATTATTTAATTCCCCCTTGTCAAAAGCTGCGAGGCTGTAAGGTAGCGCGAGGAGCCGTACATCGGGACGATGTCGGTTTAATCACCCTGCTGTTATACTGCTGAAATTTTTTGAAATATTTGTGTGTTGTGAAATATTCATATATGAAGTGAAATTTGTTTGAACATCAATAAAAAAATTCATTATTTTTATTTAAATTAGGAATATGAAAAATATTCATTATCTGAAATGAAATTAAGTTAAACAATAAAAATTCACATTTTTATTGTATATGGAAATTGTACATGTTTTTAACATAAATATGATCACATTAAAAATCTCATTTTTAATGTAAGTACAGGATATGTGAAAGTTTTATATATTGAAATTAAAAGTTATTCTTGTTTTTGCATTCTTTGATGCAAAAATATATTGAAATAGAAAGTTATTCTTTTATTTGCATTCTTTGATGCAAGTATACATTGTAATAAAAAGTTATACTTTTATTTGCACTATTGATACAGACAAAACATTGTAGTTGAACGATTATATTTTTATTTGCATATTTAGATGCAAATAAACATTGTAGTTGAAAGAATATATTTTTATTTGCATATTTAGATGCAAATAAACGTTGTAGTTAAAAGATTATATTTTTATTTGCATATTTAGATGCAAATAAACATTGTAGTTGAAAGATTATATTTTTATTTGCATATTTAGATGCAAATAAACATTGTAGTTGAAAGATTATATTATTATTTGCATATTTAGATGCAAATAAACATTGTAGTTAAAAGACTATATTTTCATTTGCATATTTAGATGCAAATAAACATTGTAGTTGAAAGATCATATTTTTATTCGCATAATTAGATACAAATAAGCATCATAGTAAAATGTTATATTTTCAAAATGTAGTATAAAAGAAAAAAAACTACATCACCAAAATGTAATAGAAGGTAAGAAAAGATCACATTTTGCATAATGTAAGAAAAGATTACATTGAAATAAAAAGGTTTCATTTTCAATGTAAATGCATATTGAAATAAAAAGTTTATATATTTTAATGTAACTGCACATTGAAATAGAAAGTTATATTTTCAATATAAACAAAGTTTGAAATAGAAGATTACATTTTCAATGTAACAATATATTGAAATGAAAAATTATATTTTTTGTGTAATCAAAGAATAAAATCAAAGAAATCAATGTTAAATCTGAAATGGTTTGAAATCGTTGAGCAAATTATATTTATATATAAATATGAATTAAAATAAAACGAAACGCGCTACTGCAGTTCATGTTTTGAAATCATAACTTCAAATGATCATACCGAGAGATCCGACCATCGGATTTCCCCAAAACTGGAACCGTTGGGTTCGTTTTGAAAAGATCTTTCCAAGGATATAAAATTTGTTAAGATCCAACGGTTAGATTTGGAGAAATGTGTAAATCAAATTTTGAGGAGAGTAGCGCCAGGGCCATGTAATGACCAGAAGCGTCGTTTAATTAAAATTGGCTATTTTTAAATAAATAAAAATAGCGATAAATCGTTATAAAATATTATAAGCGATATGGGATGAAAAGAAATGATTTTGAACTATATATATTTGAGAATTATTTGAAAAGACCGAGTTAAATTTCATTTCAAATAATTATACGATGACTGGAAGTTGAAGATTTGAAGACTGTGGTTGAAGACCGACGATCTTCATATCGAATGGATGTGTGGCTAGTGATGTCCATGATTGGAGTAGCTACCTTGAAGGGGCTACGGTGGTAACCGTCTGGACGTATTGTTGATTGTTCGGATATGCGGGGTATATGGTGCCTCCGGTTTCGTTCAGACCCAGAACGGACTTGTAAATGGATTGTATGTCTGACGTTGTATTCCTTTATACTGTATTCGTTGATCTCTACTAAATATATATCTGTTTGGTGTTTAACACCCTTCTTTAAGACGTACGAGCTTAGAGGTTATATATTGGCTGAAATCAATGGTACGGTATGGATTGACAATGTGGCATGCCAAGATGCATTTGATCAAGGCTTATTGTTGAAAAGAAGAGCCTTGTGGTTGATGATCAAAGCACAGCTTTAAATAGCATAGCTTTGTGTAGTGTTACTTCGCGAGCCTCACACCCCGGTATGAACCAGAAACGGGAGTAAGGACTGCATGGAGGACATACGTTTCTTTCTAGCTAGAACTGGTGTTTGGGTTTTACACGGCCCGACATTTTACTTATGTGGTTGATGGAATGAGGCGCCTCGGTTATTTGAGTCCCTAGTGGCTCTATTTACGCCCCATAGGGCGGGGAAACGTATTGTTCAGGCATAATTAATCCACTAACATATTTGTGGACCGGCCCTGAAGATCCAAGGGCTCACCTGAGTCTGTGTCCTGAGGCACGGGCTAGAGCGTCTCGAATTCGGTAAGGACTATCTTTTGCCTTGGTTCATGATGGAAATCCAACTTCAAATACGACCCATGCGGTTTTGATTTGTATTACTAGTACGACGACATAATATATGGTAGCTATGTCATCTATGATTGATATTTTGATTGAAATGTTTTTAAAACATATACACACTAATAATAATACCAAATTCATTTTATCGTATCAAGCATTTTTGACCATTATAAGGTAAAACTCTATCCTCCAGTTTGCGTTGCATTGTGTGATGGGACTTGAGTCTTATAATGGTTTCACGATTTACTTTACTTATGCACTGGCAATCCAATGGAGTAAACTCATTCCGTGTTAGCGGCGTGGTCCTGTGATTAGCCTTATTATCAAATAGGTTAAATAAGATTTCTCATACCAGTCGCATGACTGACTTGTAGTTGTTTCACTTTGCAAACTCGGGTGCCCTCTTTTCCACACGGGCAGCCTTGTATACAGGTTTAGCAGATTCATTCGGGATAGCTATAGAGCTGAAGATGGACTTTACCATTCCTATTTTGCTGTTCAGACTTCACTTAGTATATCATGTTTTTATTCCGCTGCAGACATTTTATATTAAGCTGAGACTGTATTATTGATAAGTATGATCCGACTATGCTATGTAACTCTGATGATGTATTATTTCCAGTGTAATTTGATGAACATTTTCTGCTGTAATTCTCTATTTCTTTTGTTGTTGTTATTGTTATGTGTTATATTCCAATGATTATTTTTACTTCCGTATGCACGGAGTTTAGGGTCATCACAAATAATGCGCTGAAACGTATGCCAGGCAGCTATGGACGACCATCAAGGTACGGAAGATAAACGAAATCTGTCGTAAACTCACAGTGCAAGGATAAAATATAATAGAACATATACAACAGATAGTGATAGTGAAGCAGAAAATACTAAACTTTCTTGACAACTAGAAAGCATTTCCCATACACGTGGATAACAACAATAGCGTTTGTACAATTTTCCTCACTACAACACTTAGAGAAATAGAAAACAGTGGAAACAAATATAGATAGTAATAAAACTAGTACGTGAGCCTCCTGCTCGCCATCGATCAGCATCGTCATCCTCACTAGAGCAATACTTGCCACCTGTTACTCGGTCGGCCTATCCACAACCAGATGAACAGCCCAAGGTAATAAGAGGAAACATAAAACCTTGAGTCATACAACAGTCTTAGTGAACGATAAAACAGCTAACAAACTTCATTAACAAAGTATATGAGAATGGCTAAATAATCAACTAATCGACCCAGCTTCAGAGAAGAACTCTGAATTTCCTTCCCCATTACATGACAGTGATAGCCTTTACAATCCATACACCCAAAGGAATAACAATTCAGTCACGGCAATTAAAACATCCATTCATCTATGGCAAAGAAACACAATCATGATCACAACATGCATTCAAACGTCCATGACTGACTCTGGCTATACCGCCAACCTAGCGTTGGAAACTTCGTTATTATATGACTAGCTAAAAATTTGTCGTCAATTGTCAAGAACCACAAACGACGCCCCGGTTCTAGAAAAACTCCACATGTTATACTCAACACATGATACATGCTATACTCAACACGCGTTTAGGCCACACACGACGCCTAAGGCACTCGACCTACAATTGGTCCTCAATTGTACCTCTGATTTGAGTCCGCTAGAACTTACGACAATGAAAATTCCTCGGCCTTCGTCTCTCTAGTCATTATCAATTACGACTATTAATTAGCACAGAACACCTTAGAGTTGTCACTTCACACGAACTCAATACATCCTTGAGTTGTCTCCCCATTTGTCGCATACAACGAACAACAAACACTTTTCAACACTTCCAAACTTCCCAATTGAATTCACTTTGAAGCCACATCATCACTGGAAATGTCCGACCAGAGATAGCTACCCAGAAATGGCAAAAATGGCTGACCAGAATAGGCCGACCCACTTTGGTCCGACACAACTTATGTCCGACCCAACTTTGGTCCGACCCAACTTTAGTCCGACCCAACTTCGGTCCGACCCAACTTCGGTCCGACCGAACTTCAGTCCGTCCCAACTTTGGTCCGATCCAAAACCTGCATATTGTAATTCAACTCCGGTTTCAACCAAAACTTCGCCAAACAATAAATCCGACAAAACTAGCTTGTCCAATTCATCCAAAAGGATTACAAGCATGTTATGAAATCAACAATATCATCAATATGACAATTCTATCCATGATAATGTCAAATTCTCCACAAATATGTACATGAACAAAAACCATAGATCTAACTTGCACATTCGTATGAAATATCATAGAAATTACCTATCTAAAGTTGCTAAATCAGACCCTAGGGTGATCTATATGAAAATGAACTTAAAAATGCATTGATCTAAGGAAAAACACTTGAATTTAATGAAAAACATGATCTACTACCCATACACTTTATTGAATCCATGCATGTGAGAGATGTAATCCACCCATCAATTCCCCAATACAAGCTAAAATGATAGAATTTTGAATCCGGATAGCGAGCAATTCGAACCAAACTCCTCGATCCGATGAATTCACCTTTGAAATGATGTAGATCTAGCCTCCAATGGTGTAGATCTATGATTTCCCTTCTTAGATTTGGATTTTTAATGGTGGAAAGGTGTAGAAGGAAGAAGGAGATCATTGCCTCCAAATGAGGGAATGAGAAAGAAAACATTTTCCCTCCACTCTCACCCCCTATTTATAGGATTCCTCCAGCCCACTAATGGACCTCCCCAATTCAGCCCATTTGGCTCTCCAAACCTGAACAGCGAACTGAAAAACCTTAAAGCAACGATTTCTCCCAAACCGCTGAGCCAAATTTTTAGTGTAACCACTCTACGGAAAGGCAATCATCAATTCCTTTCCAATGGCACAGGTCTCACCCTCTTATTCGACCTGAGTCAAAAGTTATACCCTTAACAAGACTGATAGGGGCAAAATGGTCACAAACAAAATCGGTAAAAATTATGGACATGTCTCACATCCCCATAAACAACATATTAAAAGACGAGAATGATCGAACCCTCAGGGAATAAAATAAAAATATTTTACGATCTTCCGATACTTAAAATGCGGTCTGTTACATTCTCCCCCCTTAAGAATTTCGCCCTCGAAATTCCAAGCTAAAACAACAGTTCCGCATGCCTATCATCCATGAGAAGCCTATTCTATCATCCAAGCTAAGCCATGCATCCATAGCCCAATCCTAGCACGCGGAATTCTATCATACAATCAACAAGATACAACTATATAACGATGGTACGATATCAAAGGCTCCTACCGACGAAGAGTTCTGGATGAGTCGCCTTCATGCTCTCTTCCGTCTCCCATGTACAATCTTCACCGTTTTCACTCCATTGTACCTTGGCAAGCTTAATTGTCTTCCTCTTAAGCTGTTTCGTATCATTTCCCACAACACGAAGTGGCTCACGAGGTCTCGCAACTGTGGTTTCCACTTCTAGGTCTTCATACTGCTTTGGAGATACCACCTCATTAAAATCGTGCACGAACTTCTGTAGAAACGACACATGGAACACATTATGCACACTTGACATCTTCTCAGGTAACTCCAATCTATATGCGAGCTTTCTAATTTGCTCGACTATCGGAAATGGTCCAACGAACCTAGGAGCTAACTTTCCTTTACTTCCAAATCTCACCATATGCTTCAACAACGAAACCTTTACGAAAACCATATCGCCAACCGTCGAATTCCAAGTCGTTACGATGCTTATCGGCGTAACTTTTCTGATGATCTTGGGCTGCCTTCATTCGTTGTCTAACGATCTCGATACAATCCGAGGTCTCTCATATCATTTCTGGCCCAAGTACCAACTTATCTCTAGTTTCTAACCAACATGCTGGAGAATTGCACGTTCTCCCATACAACGTCTCGTACGGTGCCATCCCAATGCTAGACTGGTAGCTATTATTATATGCAAACTCAACCAGATGTAGATGGTCTTCCCATGATCCCCCAAAGTCCAACACACAAGCTCTTAGGAGATCTTCCAAAACTCGATTGACTCTCTCGGTCTGACCATCAGTTTGGGGATGATATGTCATACTCAAGCACAACTCGGTTCCCAAAGCTTCTTGCAAACTCTTCCAAAATCCACTAGTAAATAACGGATCTCAATCACTCACTATACTCTTTGGGACGCCATGGAATCTAACAATCCACTTCACATAAAGTTCAGCCAGCTTCGACACTGTCCTAGTCGACTTGACAGGAATGAATCTTGCAATTTTGGTTAAGCGATCCACAACGACCCATATCCCTTCATTTCCTGTCCTGCTTCTAGGTAGTCCATCGATAAAATCCATCGATACTTGTTCCCACTTCCATGTAGGAACTTCCAATGGCTGAAGCAAAACACTCGGCTTCTTCTGTTCAGCTTTCACTAACTAACAATTCATGCACTTGGAAATAAACTTTCCAATATCTCGCTTCCAGTAGTAGACTCGCTTCATGTCCTGATACATCTTGTTACCACCGGGATGAATTGTCAACTTCGAGTGATGGCATTCTCTCAGAACCTCATCTCTCAATCCATCAATATCAGGAATAATTAATCGACCTTGCTTTCAAAGCCAACCTTCTCGATCGACTTCGAACTCTTTATCTTCTGGTTTTAGCTCCTGGATAAACTCAACAAGCTTTGTATCTTGTTTTGGCTCTCACCAATCCTTTCGGTAAGAATAGGTCTTATCGATAAGCTTGCCAAAATTTCAGGTTCCAACTCACACCTTGGCCTAAAATCAAACCTTACCAAATACTCAAGGCTCTTCCATTCCGAAAACATCGCTCCCAAACTTGCGTGTCTTCGACTCAACGCATCTGCAACTGCGTTACCTTTACCAGGAGTATAGGCTATATCAAAATCGTACGATGTTAGAAACTCTAACCATCGTTGTTGCCGAAGAGTCAAATCCTTTTGGGAGAAAAGATACTTCAACGACTTATGATCCGTAAACAACTCGAATCAGACTCCCAACAGGTAATGTCTCCACATCTTCAGAGCAAACACGATCGCTGCCAACTCCAAATCATGAGTTGGGTAATTCTTCTCATGCAGCTTTAGTTGTCGACTCGCGTAGGCCACGACCTATCCTTTTGCATTAGCACTACTCCAAGCCCAGTACCACATGCCTCGGTGTATACCACTATCTCTTCATTCCCATTTGGAATGGTCAACACAGGAGGACTTGTCAATCTCTCCTTCAGGATTTCGAACACTTGTTTCCACTTCGCATCCCATGTGAACACTTAGCTCTTATTCATCAATCCTGTCAACAGTGCAGCTATCTTGGAGAAATCCTTGACAAACCGTCGGTAATATCCTGCCAACCCAAGGAAACTCGGAACATCCGTCACATTCTTAGGTCGATCCCAGTCCTGGGTTGCTGCAACTTTAGCGGGGTCAACCGCTATCCCTTTTCCAGAAACTACATGGCCTAAGAATCTCACCTCATCCTTCCAGAAGTGACACTTCGAGAACTTAGCCTTCAACTGATGCTTTCGCAAGATCTCTAACACAACTCTCAAGTGTGTCTTGTATTCTTTCTCATTCCTGGAATAAACCAGAATATCATCCACGAACACAAGTACAAACTTATTCAACTGATCTCTGAATACCCCATTCATAAGATCCACGAAATACGCTGCCGCGTTAGTCAACCTGAATGGCATTACTGACCACTCGAAGAACCTGATGGTGTCCTAAAAGCAGTCTTTGGCACACTATCCTTAGCCACCCTCAATTGGTGAAATCTGGTTGCCAAATCCATCTGAGAAAACACTTTGGCTTCGTGAAGCTGACCGAACAAGTCATCAATCCTTAGCAACGGATACTTGTTCTTCTTAATCACGCTGTTCAACTCACGATAGTCCACACACAATCTTAACGAGCCATCTGCCTTGGTTGCAAACATGACTAGTGCACCCTATTTGGAAACACTTCTCTGAATGAATTACTTTCTTAGAAGGTCATGAACTTGCACCTTCAACTCTTGTTGTTCCCTAGGCGCCATCCGCCTAAAAGGCATGACGATTGGTCTAACTCCCTTGACCAAATTGATCCTAAACTCGATCTCACGAAGCGGCGGAAACCCTTTGACCTCGTCAAAGACATCCTCATACTCATAAGCGATCAACATAGATGACAAGTCTTCTTGTGGAATCACAAGCGAATATGGATAGCTAACGAAGACACCCTCTTCACGCTTACACTTTATCAACACCTTTCGCCCTTCCACATCCCCGACTCTCACCTCTAGCTTCTCGCAATTCACTCTTGCTGCATACCTCTTGAGCCAATCCATACCTAAGATGATCCCAAACCCAGCGAAGTTAGGAACAAAACAATCACACACAAATAAGCAACATGACTCGACAACACTAGACAATGACACAACATGCACAAACTGGACGAACCCCCAACTGGATTAGTCACGATCAATAGTCTATCACAAATCTCGGTTTCCAAACCCAAACGACAAACAAGTCTTCAAACTTAGCTTGGAACTGTTCCTATTAAATATCCTCCCAAGGGGTCTCAAGTGTGACAGAGTTCTACTAGTCCATTGCTCTGCCCACTAACTGCCTTGATGCAAGTTTCCTCTTTGTTGCATCATCAATATCCATGTCCTTGAAGATTCGAACACAAATTTCCATCCACCTTTGAATCTCTTCAACTGGCTCAGTGCCTTTGAACTATTTCCCTCACAATGAAGAAATGTCTTTGCATAGCTTTGCAAATTCTACAACTCTAGGCACTTGGACTCCAACATCAACCGTAGCTTCCACTGGAGTGGGGTTCCTTCGAAAGCATGCTTCAATCATAGTTTCAAACATGGTTGGGTAGTCTTGTGCCCTGCCATCACGCCCTCCAGTATTATCTTCCCTAGCAGCATGTCTTGATGGTCGTCTACTCATTCTAAATCTACAATTTAGAATAATTAGCAACTTCCAAGAAAAACCGCTAAAGCATACAACCGATACTACTATATATGCTAGTAAATATAGTAAGCATCCAACTAAAATCTACAAGTACGTCTCTCATACGTGATTACGTCTTTGTACTTTGGCTAAAATCGTTAACCAGAGCTCTGATACCAAATGTGATGACTACCCACAACCCCCGCACTATACAAGAGGAATAATGCGCTGAAAGGTGTGCCAGGCAGCTATGGACGATCATCAAGGTATGGTAGATAAACGAAACCTGTCGTAAACTCGCAGCACAAGGATAAAATATAATAGAACATATACAACAGGTAGTGATAGTGAAGCAGAAAACACTAAACTTTCATGACAACTAGAAAGTATTTCCCATACACGTGGATAACAACAATAGTGTTTGTACAATTTGCCTCACTATAACACTCAGAGAAATAGCAAACAGCGGAAACAAATACTAGATAGTAATAAAACTGGTACGTGAGCCTCCTGCTCACCATCGATCAACATCGTCGTCCTCACTAAAGCAATACCTGCCACCTGTTACTCGGTCTGCCCGTCCACAACCAGATGAACAGCCCAAGGTAATAAGCGGAAACATGAAACCTTGAGTCAGACAACGGTCTTAGTAAGCGATAAAACAGCTAACAAAATTCATCAATAAAGTATATGACAGTGATAGCCTTTACAATCCATACACCCAAAGGAATAACAATTCAGTCACGACAATTAAAGCATCCATTCATATATGGCAAACCAACTCAATCATGATCACAACATGCATTCAAACGTCCATGGCTGACTTTGGCTATCACCGCCAACCTTGCTTTCGAAACATCATTATCGTATGACTGGCTAAGAATTTACCGTCAATTGTCAAGGACGACACACGATGCCCTGGTTCTAGCAAAACTCCACATGCTACACGCTATACTTAACACGTGTCTAGGTCATACATGACACCCAAGGCACTCGACCTACAATTGGTCCTCAATTGTACCTCTGCTTTGAGTCTGCTAGAACCTACGACAACGAAATTCCTCGGCCTTCGTCTCTCTAGTCGTTATCAATTACGACTATTAATTAGCTCAGAACACCTTAGAGCTGTCACTTCACACGAACTCAATACATCCTTGAGTTATCTCCCCATTTGTTGCATACAACGAACAAAAAACACTTTTCAACGCTTCCAAACTTCCCAACTGAATTAACTTTGAAGTCACACCATCAACGAAAATGTCCGATCAGAAATAGCTACCCAGAAATGGAAAAAATGGCTGACCAGAAATGGCTGACCAGAATAGGCTGACCCACTTCTCTCCGACCCAACTTATGTCCGACCCAACTTTGGTCCGACCCAACTTCGGTCCGACCCAACTTCGGTTCGACCCAACTTTGGTCCGAAGCAACTTCAGTCCGACCCAACTTTGGTCCACCCCAACTTTGGTCCGACCCAACTTCAGTCCGACCCTACTTTGGTCCGCCCAAACTTCAGTCCGACCCAACTTTGGTCTGACCAAACTTCATTCCAACCCAACTTTGGTCCAACCCAACTTCAGTCTAACCCAACTTTGGTCCGATCCAAAACCTGCATATTGTAATTCAACTCTGATTTCGACCAAAACTTCGCCAAACGATAAATCCGATGAAACTAATTTATCCAATTCATCCAAAAGGATTACAAGCATGTT
Organism: Allium sativum; assembly: GCA_030737875.1. NCBI lineage: Eukaryota > Viridiplantae > Streptophyta > Magnoliopsida > Asparagales > Amaryllidaceae > Allium > Allium sativum. Next base: position 326,802,279 of record CM060918.1, read on the forward strand.
ATGAAATCAACAATATCATCAATATGACAATTCTATCCATGAAAATTTCAAAATCACCAAAATCACCACAAATATGCATATGAACAAGAACCAAGGATCTAACTTGCACATTCGTATGAAATATCATAGAAATTACCTATCTAAACTTGCTAAATCAGATCCTAGGGTGATCTATATGAAAATGAACTTATCAATGCATGGATCTAAGGAAAAACACTTGAATTTGATGAAAAACATGATCTACTACCTATAAACTTTATTGAATCCATGTGAGAGATGTAATCCGCTCACCAATTCTCCAATATAAGCTAAAATGATAGAATTATGAATTCGGACAATGAGCAATTCGAACCAAACTCCTCGACCCGATGAATTCACCTTTGAAATGATGTAGACTTAGCCTCCAACGGTGTAGATCTATGATTTCCTTCCATAGATTTGGATTTTTAATGGTGGAAAGGTGTTAGAGGAAGAAGGAGATCAATGCTTCCAAATGAGAGAATGGGAAAGTAAACCTTATCCCTCCACTCTCACCCCCTATTTATAGGATTCCACCAGCTTACAAATGGGTGTCCCCAATTCAGCCCATTAGGCTCTCCGAACCTGAACAACCAATTGAAAAAACTTAAAACAACGATTTCTCCCAAACCGCTGAGACAAATCTTTAATGTAACCACTCTATGGAAAGGCAATCATCAATTCTTTTCCAATGGCATAGGTCTCACCCTTTGATTCGACCTGAGTCAAAAGTTATACCCTGTACAAAACTGACAGGGGCAAAATGGTCACAAACAAAATCGGTAAAAATTATGGACATGTTTCACATCCCCATAAGCAACATATTAAAAGATGAGAACGATCCAACCCTCAGGGAATAAATTAAAAATATTTTATGATCTTCCGATACGTAAAATGCGGGCTGTTACATACCTAACCTTGTTTGGGACTTGAAGTCCCTTGATCCCTATTCCTCGGGGAAATTTATACTCAACAAACTTTCCTTCATGCATCAATGATATCCCTAAGATGGCGACATTCATTCGTTGTGTAGCTATATACCTCATGAAAGAAGATTTTTTTTCCAATCTGAACCTCCTACTCAGTCGACACTCACAGAGGTGGCTTTTTATACTGTATTGTACTGCAAGTATCCAGATAGATGTTTTCTAGGTTACCATTAAGTGGTGTGTAATTGTTGAATGTTTGAAATCTAGGGCGCTTCTGAGTGTATCACTTTTGATTACGGCCTCCTCCACCATCGTTCTTTCGGTGATTACCGTTCTTTTTATTTTGGTTTTGACATTCACTTAAAACTTTCTGGAATTCACATTGGACTACTTTATCGTGACGTTACTCTGAACGCCTTAATTTATAGTATCATCTACTCTCCTCTTTCAACTCAGTCTTGCCTCTTCGATTCGTAAAAGCACATTGGCATTTTCATAAACTATGTCGAGTGTCGAGAGAGGTTTCCTAGTCAAATACTTCCCAAAATAAGACTCAGGTTGCACGCCATCGACTAACGCCATTAGGATAGTCTCAGGGTTTGGATTGCTTACTTCAGTTATGACTGTGTTGAAACGGTCGAGGTAATCTTTAAGGGTTTCTCTGGGAGTCTGGTTTATTCGGGTAAGGGACATAACATGCTTGGATTTATAGGTGTGGAGGTGAAATTGATTCAAGAACCTGCAACTCAAATCTTCAAAATTTGGAAATGATCAGGGAGGTAGCCGGGTAAACCACATAAGTGCAGTCCAAATCGAGGTAGATAGGGAAGGCTTTGCATTTTATTGCGTCTGGGGCTGCTGTGATATCCATGTACCAGGAGTACCTCATCAAATGTTGTTAGGGGTTGGTTCTTCCCAAGAAGTGGCTTATCTTGGGAGATTAAACCTTCGGAGGAACTCCGCTCACAGAATGTCATCAGACAACGGAGTGCGGCTTCGCTCAATTCCCTGATCTTTGTTCCTGTACCCTCGATTGTTGTTCATGATCTGTCTAACCATCGCTTCCACTTCTACATTAGTTAGCATATGCTCTAGCTCTATAATTTTAGTTTGCTAGGCCCTCTCTGGTCCCACAATAGGCAACATCTCCAGGGCCGCCATCCGGGCGATACTTCCTTGGCCCATGTTGTCCCGGTCGATTACAGGACATAAGGGATGAAGCATGGGAGCGCGAGTGGCTCTAGAGGCATCACGATTAAGGGCGGATCCAGGATTTAACAAAGGGGTGGGCTGATTTTTATATTTTAATTTTAATTTTTTATTTGTAGTGTTTTCAATATTATTGCTACAATACACATATGAAAAATAAAATACTTAATAGCAAGCATCGGTAGCACAACTCTACAAAACATTTAGCTTAATTGTACTCGACGAGTCTTTACAGAATCAAATTCCTTAACTACAGAATTTAAATCAATATTCCAAGTGAGATCACACTCCAAATAAAGACTCAAGCAATCACCAAGAAATTCATCCCCTATAGTATTACGAATTGCTGTTTTGACATGCTTCATACTCGAAAATGCTCTTTCAGTGGTTGTCGTGGTAATAGGAAGAGTCAACACAAGGCGAATCAACCTATCAATTAAGTAATATATCTCAAACTTTCTTGTTACAAATAACGATTGGCATAAGCCACCAAGTCTAGTTATATTCTTAAATCGAGGATCACTAGTGACATCAAGTTGGTAATGCATCAACTGACATTGCAAAGCATGAATGTCTTGTCCACTAAAATCCATAGGGTAGAATTTTTCAGCAAGCTTACATATATCTTCTGCATCAAAAGACTGAAAAGAATCACCGGGATGTAGTGCTGAACTAAGAGTAAGAAGTTCGATCACTCCACCATTGAAATTTTTCTCCAGCTCCATTATTTGAAAATCTATTGTGAAATTAAAAATATCATAATGATAATGATGTTCAATAGTGATATGATCGCGTTGTTGACAACTACGACTTGTGCCTTCTTTGTAGGAAGAACTCATATTAGGGACAGAAATGTCACGTCGTCTGTGGAATGATAATAAAATCTATAAAAATATATCCCATTGCTCTAGCCTTAACATTTTAAGAAGAATTTTTGTCGTTGAGACTAATTTCATCGCGTTCAAAATGTCTTGAGATTTACATTGTAGTGCTTGACAAAGTTCATCAGTAATTCCCATGGTTTTATCCATCAAATGCAAAATAAACAAAAAGTCAAAGCTTTTTAATGTTTTGAATATACCAAAAGCTTGACCTTGCATTGTTTGATTTCCTGTCTTTTTAACACATCAAACAACCATGCAAGCAGCATCATACATATCCAATGAACCCCTCACATAATCATAATGTAAGCTCCAACGAGTATCTCCAGGTCGATGTAAAGTACCGATTTGATTAGCTCCAGTGTTTGTTTGCCATTCCCCACTAACCAACATTTTTTCAATCTCGGCCTTTTGAGCATTTTTCAATTCACTAAGATGTTTTGGAGATGCAGCAACAAGATTAACAACACACGTTAAATGAGAATAAAACTGCCAAACAATTGGTTCATCTTTTGCCACCGCAACTAATGCTAGTTGCAATTGATGGGCAAAACAATGCACATAATAAGCAGATGAGCAATCTTGAAGAAACAATGCTTGTAAGCCTTTCCACTCTCCACGCATATTACTAGCACCATCATAACCTTGACCTCTTAAGTTTTGAGTTAAAAGATTAAATATTCCTAGCATTTTAGAAATCTCAGCCTTAAGGTTTGATGCTGACGTATTCTCAACACTGACAATATCAAAAAACCGTTCTGCTACTAAACCGTCATATGTGACATATCTCAACACAAGAGCCATTTGCTCCTTCTTAGCTTCATCTTGAGATTCATCAACAAGAATACAAAATTTGCTATCTCCAATTTCTTGACGTATCATGTTTCTTATCCGGCTTGCTAAAATATGTAAAATCTCCTTTTGAATCATAGGAGAAGTGTATTTGGCATTCTGAGGGGCATTGTCTAGAATATCTTCCGCAAGTTCGTCATTTCCTTCGGCTTTAAATTTTAGCAACTCGATAAAATTTCCATGATTTAATGAGTTTGAGCTTTCATCATGTCCTCTAAAACCAACTGCTTGAAGAGCAAGAAAATGAACAGTTTGAATGCTTGCCTTAAGACGCATTTGATTTTTTAAAATTTCTTCCCTAGATTGAGCATTCAATACTCTATCAATGTGTTGAGGAATATTTTTTAAATTTCTTACGCATTCTTCGCATTTGCTATGTGATGAAGTAGTGAAACTAACATGTTGTAAGAAAGCACATTTTGTTCCATCGTTTACTCTCTTCCATGAGTTAAACCCCTTTGAAGCTAATGCAGATTGACCACCTGATGTTCTTATTGTCTCTCCAAAAAGATAACAGGGAAAACAAAATGCTTTGTCATTGGTAGGAGAATACTCCAACCAAGGAAATTGTTGAAACCATGCAACTTGAAAACGACGATGCTGTTTTCCAAACAGAGTTTTGGGGAACTGAGTCAATTTAGGCTGATATGGCGCTAAATTATTATACGCCCGTCGAACTTCATCTCTTTTACTAAGAGATTCAATCTCACAAATTGGTGAACGTAATGCAGGATCTCGTTCAACAATTGTCGGATTAGACCAAGGGATATTAACTAAAATAGGAGGAATAGGAGATGATGAGTTGGATTGAGGTATATCAGCTTCCAATGTTGAGTTATCATTTGATGGTTCACCTTCGTTGCGTTTCTTGTAAAATGAGAAAAGAGTTTTTGCTTTCTTACTTGGCGGCTTATGTGACATTTCCAATTTACCTATTAAAATTATATCAAGTTATTAAAAAATAAACAAATAATTCAATTAAAAGCATCTTGTAATTTTGAGAACAATGCATCGGTGAAGAAGATACATGGCTAAACATGATTATTTAAAATCAATGTATGACAAAATGACAACAATTTATGGTTTTCCTAATTTACAGATTGACAGCAATGCAACTGTAATTTTGACATTAAGTAAATAACAATGGGGGATAATGATGTCTATTTAAATTTAACATGACAACAATTTACGATTTGCCTAATTTACTCAAATAATAAATTTTGCAATGAAGTAAGGAGCAATGTCATCTAATTTGATCCGCAAACCAATTTTAACCTAAACAAAGTATGCATAACTTTTTTTTTGCAATGAAGTAAGTGAGGAGCTTGGTTGGTAGGGAGAGCTGGTTCGATGTTGGTCGGTTCGGCATTATCGAACCGGGCCGGTTTGGTATGTCGAGCCATCATGGTACCGAACCGGAGCTCTTGCTCGTTTCGGGGCTTGACAAGCTATTTTCTAGGCTTTGTTGCATCCCCGCTTCTTTCGGACGATGACGAGACTTCTACAGCTTGATAGCGTGATAGGGAAGAAGCTCTCTAACTTATGAACTCGTCTCATTGCCTAGTCATTCTGTTCACGTCCTACCGCAACGCCGCGTTTTCATGCATCTAAGTGTTGAGCGCTGAAGTCGTTTCGTCCAGCTTGTTCAGTAGCAGCATGAACTCATCTCGAGTGGCAAAAGCCATTGCAGGAGTCCGATCGGTAGGAGTTAAGGTGGTTTCTAGATGGTTCGATGTCAAGTCGGGAACTGGGGTTATGTTTCCCTAGATGCTTCTTGTTGCGTCTGACTACTAGAGGGATTGGAGGAAGCTTCAGCTCTGGTGGACACCATAGTTGCGAAATCTAAAGGAAATGAAGGAAACGGTGAAAATATGGAATTCGTGGGGATTTCTCTTCGGATTTGTCAATCCAAAGAGTAGATTAAAAAATCCTGAAGTAATGAGAAATCTAGTTTTCACAGTGATAGCGCCAAAATATTTGACCAGAAAATGGCACAAACGCCAAATAGAGATTATGTAGGGATAAAATGAAGAATAATAAATTAAAACGAGGAAAAAAGCAAGAACACACAATTTATAGTGGTTTGACATTGAATGACATACATCCACTTTATAAATCTCTTCATATTAATTAAGAAAATGATTACAATGCAAGGAGATTGAATAACCTCGGGTACAATGGTGTTTCTGAAGTAAAAGTGCAGAAAAATATATCAAAATTCCTTTCTTTGAAGCTCTTAGAAGCTTTTTATAGTGGTGGGTCGTGGCCGGTTCGATCAGACCATGTGGAGGCCAATTCGGCTCTTTCGGATTTCGTGGAAGTGGCCAATTTGTGTTTGGAGCGAGTCTTCAGAAAGATATTTGTTTGACTCGACCATGCCCGGGTCAGTATAGTCAAATTGGGAGATCACCATGCTGGAGCTACCATCTGAATTGCAGCGGGCTCTCTCCCACTTAGTCGAACTGAGGTCTCCCTAAGCTCATCTTGGTAGGTCCAGGACTATGTCGATCCAGGTGGGGAACCACCCTGAGCTTATCTAGTCTTGTGATTGGTTGAACATGCTCCACTAGTCTCGAGCAACATAATCTCGAATGTTTATGAATCTTGACTGCCTTGCTAAAAGGCAAGTCAACAACATTATAGGTCAATGTAATTAAAAAACCGATACTTTAGTTTATGGGTTGATAATGATTGGTAGAAGTTGATAACGAACTTTTACCATTTACAATGAGATATTTGTCTAATTACAATATTTCACGTTAAAGGACAGAGTATTAAGAGCTATTATGTGATTATTTATCAATTTTATTTTGTATAATCAAACATACAAATAAATATTATGAAAATAGCTACGATATTTTGAAATTTTGCATGGTAAATTTGCATCCAATCTAATATCGTATTATCATTTGCTACATTTTCTATCAAATCGGTGGGGGTGTGTGTGTGTCTATATATATATATATATATATATATATATATATATATATATATATATATATATATATATATATATATATATATATATGGTGGCTATCTAGACATAAAATAAAAAATAAATAGTGACACAAAAGATCTGCACCATTGGATCATTTTGTTTTTATATAAAAATGTGGAATTCAAAATGTAATTCAATGGTGAGAATTCATTTTGTTATCAAATTGTATCTAAATAGACTTATATATATATATATATATATATATATATATATATATATATATATATATATAATATGTGTGTGTGTTGGGAGGGGGGGGGGTGTGGGTGGGTGCGTGAGCATGCGTAAAGATACATGGTAGGTATGATAAACCGTACGGCATATTTCAAACGATTCTGAACCGCACCAATCAAAAATTCAACCCTTAGCTTTAATTAAATCATGTTAAAATTGTCACAATTTAAGACGTGGTAGCTTTTTCTAAAGTGATGTGGCAAAATGGACGTATAACGTAGGAAACTATGTTAATACATGCGAGAACCCCCAAAAACAATTAAATGAATATTCAGATGCCTGCCACGAGCACTGAAACATGGATATCGGTAAAGCAAATCCGAACCTCGGTATCACTGCATATGTGGACCGATACAATTAAAGCACGTAGCGACTCTATAGGTTAAAGTATACAAAGTAATAGCAATGATTAAGTTGGAAAATAGTAGAGAGAAAAAAAGGTAGATCAAGTGCAACAGCTTTAAACTGAAATAATGTAGTGGTCAAACAGTGATAAAACTGAGAAATAACGGAATGTAATGGGATTTAAAAGCAGAAATTCATCAGTGTTAAACTAAAATAGCGTAACGGTCTAACGGTGCTACAAGTTACAGCGAAGGTTTTCTGGGGGCGTTAATGGGGTTTTAACTGCACAGAACTGGACAGCTAATCATGATGACCGAATATCAACTAGTTGTATGATGACCGAATGTCAACTAGTTGTTTCTTAGTGTAATCCAGAAGCATAGCATCCGTGAGTACCGTGATAGCAGAAATAGCATAGAGACAAGCATAGTAGTGTTTGAACTTAATAGCATCTTTTGATTAGATCACCACAGGTAACTTTACATAGTAGTGTTTGAACTTAATAGCCTACCTGCAATATGCAAGTAACAGTATAATAATTCTAACTTACAAAGCAATGTTAACAAGAACTAAAAAGAAGAGAACAAAATCAAAGAGACAAGCATGTTCCAAATGCAATTTTTTCCCCACCTGCCAATTACAGCTTCGACCAAAACATTCCTGCCAATCCAATGTTTCAAAAACAGTTTCTACCTCAAACCTAAGTTTCAACAAAATGTCACAATATACTCACAACCACAACAACCCCAAAACACCAACATACATCAACAACTGCACCTTCAACACAACACTAGAATCATCTACCAAAATCTCAATGGGAAACCTACACGTCTTAGTCGATGGATCTACATTGGTAGTGGTAGCCAGATTCGAAAACCCACAAGCCCGATCGTCCTGATCATTGATCTGGTAATAACTATTGTACGCATACGAAATGTTCCCTTTGGCATCAAGATCGCTGCATGAAGTCTTATACCCAAGACTTGTGCAATCCGCCCTGGCACACGCGTAACTAACGCTGGCCGCCACCTTGGAGTCGTCAAGGTCCACCGAAGGCTTCAAAACGCACCATTTCTTATCTAGGTACTTCACGCCTTTTGCCGATACGATCCCTGAGTTCGAATTTCCGATGCTCAACTGGTACTTCGCGCTCCCGTCGTAGTAGAACAAGCCCCAATGCCGTTCGAAGTTGCCTGGCTGTATGCTTTTCTGATCCTCGTCTATTAAACTGAACAAATATGCGTTAACAGGCCCGGGCTTCATTGGTGTTCCTTGTCCGTTTGATATATGCTTTAGAAAACCCTGATTGAATTTTTGGGCCAGCTGCGGATTGGCGTTCATGTCTCCGTCTGTTGGCCAACCGATTTCACCTGTGATGAATCATTACAAAGACATTATGATTTGAATATAGTTTTGAATCTAGCAACTTTGATAACGATTAGAATCTTGAATAATCTATTCACTAACTCAACTACAGTGGAAACAAAGAAGCTTTGTTGAGCTACATTCAAAAACTTACTATTTTGAAAACAAAATAAAAATAAAAATACAAGAACAATAAATAAATACTAGGATAAATATGTATACTTATGGAAAGATGATTGATGTTTAAACAAACCATAAATTTTCATACTGTAACCTAGGCAAAAGGAATTTTCTTTCAAATTTAAAAATTTAAACATAACAATATAGGATTTGAATCTCATACCGAGAACCTTACCAATGATGATAGGAAGGTTAGGGAAGCCGTTCTTTTTTAGGGCCCAAACAAGGGTGTCATGGTTAGCATCGAACATGTTGGTGTAGGTGATGGAGCCATCGGGCACCGAGGAGTTGGAGCCATCAAAGAAGGCGTAGTCGATAGGGAAGTCGGGGCTTGTGTATAGGCTAATGAAGGGGTATATGTTGACGGTGAATGGGGACGCGTTGTCGTTGAGGAATTTGACTATCGGGAGCATGAAGTCACGAATATCAGCTCGGAAGTCCCCATCTGAGGGCTTGCCGGTTTCTGATTGATACACGTCGGCATTTTGAGGGCATGTGACTTTAACTTGAGAGGACAGTCCGGCTTTTACTAGGGCAGACTGGATGTTCTGGAGGGCCGGGAATGTCGTTTGGAGGAAGCTTCCATTGAATGTCTTCAAGAATGGTTCGTTTCCAACTGCAACGTACCTGTTGTGAAAATGTGGCATGATATCATCTGCATTGGTCATTTTTAGCTTGTAAAATGAAGAGCTGGGTGTTATCACTTGACATTTTGAAGTGCAGATGCCAAAATCATGTTACAAGGATTACATTACAAATGTACGTATCTAAAAATCACCAATCATCCAGATGATTACATTACGGATGCATCAAGGTTGTTGATGAATTTAGACTGCATGAATCCAAGGGTGTTCAGATTGGACATGAGAACATAAATTTCCAAATAATTTCTTAAAAATAAGACAACCGGCTGAAAATGACAGTTTGCCAATTTGTAGATGGAATCAAATAAGTATTTAATTGAATAATGATAAAACTATTATTATCACGAGTCAAGGAAACTATACTTCAATACTTCAACCTAAAATAAATATCTACCATTACATACATCGAAGCATATCAGAGAGATTTATGTCTTGTTTGTAATAGGCAAATTAAATCAAATAGACTAATGTTCTTCTCCAATACAGATCAAAGCAACTCAAAGAGATTTATGTCTGTCCTTGATACAGATTAAATCAACTCAAAAGATACAAGTTTTGAACATACTCTGCTCCATGTGCAAATTCAAGTAAATTAGTCAGGCATACGAAATCATCATGACTCAAATTATATAGCCCTTCATTTTCATATTTCCTCTAAGTTAATCAAAAAAGATTTATGTACTTCTCCCTTGGACCTCTATACAAATCCAGTTAAGCCAGAGATGTATGAGACTATCACAACTAGAACTCAAATTTAATTTCCAGTCACCACCACGATTAGTACATTTTATTTCTTCATATTTATCCTAACGTTTCCAATAAGTATATTGATATCAGATGTGCAATCCAATCTGATGAAGTATGACATCTGGGGATAGCCACAGTGCAAAATCATATGTAAGGTAAAACAAACCTTTTATTCTTATCAAATACTATCAATCAAATTGAGAAATAAGTTTTGACACTTGATAACGATATTGCAAGGAAGACATAACAAGGAGATTGTTAATGGGACATCAATTTTGATTAAAGGAGAGATAATTTTAAGGGGATTCCAGCTTATTTATTATTTGTTAAAAAAGGGTACGGGATATAAAAAAATTGAAAATAAAACAAATCAGACCATCCTTCCTTATGTATCATGTGATGATAACTCAAATTAGGGTTGACAATTAGAACCAAAAACCGCAAACTCAAACCAAACCGAACCGATTCAACCAAACCCGAACCCACCCCGAACCCGATGGGTCTAGGGTCGGGTTTAGGTGATGGAAAATATAATTTAAACCCGATCATACCCAACCTGAATTGACCCGACCCGAAAGACCCGACCAAAAAGCATTGAAATATATGTATTATTAGTGTTACCATTCAACAGAATCTGAACCGAAGCTCGAGTCAGGTCGGATCCAGATTTTAGAAATGTATGATTTAAACCCGACCCGTCTAGAACCGAGACCCGCAGGGTCTGGTCTGGGTCAATCGGTCGGGTCTAACTGCCACCCCTAACTCAAACTTTTAAGTTCTCAAAAAGTCAATTTAATGGAAAACCGCACTGGTTTAAAAACCAAATTAAATCGCATACCTAACCCTAGTTCCTTCATCATGGTTCAAATGAAGATGACGAAGAGAAAGCAGCCAGATCCCAATGTAATGAAGCAAATTTTGGAAAGATTAGTTTTTTTTTCCTTTTGTTTTTTAAAATCTACTATTTTGGTGACGAAGAGGAAAACGGCGAAGTGTTGCAGTGTATACTACGTTGTGATTTTAAGGTTATTATTGGAAGTTTCGTTTATTGTTTTAACAGAAGACTAATTTATTTTGTTCATCATAACAATTTGAAAATAAATTAAAATTGTAACCCTCTTAATCAAAATTGAAGTCCCATTGATAAACTTGAATTTAACTGATAGAACTCCTATTCTTAATCTAAATTGATGGTGTCAAAAATGATTTCCTTTCAAAACTTAAACTTGATCCTACTCTATGTTGCAGAAACCTACGGTACAGAATACTTCAAGCTGTAGCAGATGCCATTGTATAAACCAGTGGAAAGTGTACTAACTTCGCATTATTGGTCTTCTCTTCTCAATGATTTTTTTTTTTTCATTTCTTTTCCCCACCCCCACCACCCAAAAAAGAAAAAACCTTTCAAACGTGATGCATCAAAAAATCTATCAAAATACAAAGGCGGATTAAAAAAGATGTTGTAGTTAACCGTGTAATCTAATTACTAAGAACTCACAGAAGTAGAACTGTAGAAGAGCAAAAACAGGTGTAGAAGAGCCAACCTGATATTAACACCATCACTAACATATCCAGAGACATTTCTAGCAACCCAGTTTTCAGCAGATTGCATACTAGAAGCTAAACTTGCCAGCAACTCATTAGGAATGCCTACCATAACTTCAATATTAGTCTTCTTAAGCGCTATAAGAGTAGAGTCTTCAGCATCAAAAAGCTTCACTTTTTGAATCCCGTTATCTCTAAGCATCTGTACTACTATATTGGGTGATAGTGGATGGCTTGTTTGTGTTCCCCAATTTGCTCCTATTCCTTCTACTTTAATTTCCACTAGTAACGACCAAGCTGCTAAACACAGCATCACATATAATCTTCCCATAATATCATGTAAAAGAGTGAAGCTTCAGTTTTAATCTAAGTCTTTAACAGTATTTCAAAAATACACACTGGAAAATCAAAAGGAAATTGTTGATTAGAGCTAGAGTACATCAGTAGTCAAATCAAAACAAGAAAGTAAAAAAACAACAAAGAGGAGAAGGTAAAGCTTACATCTTTGATTCGAAGAACTCTAGAAGATGCCTTTTTTTGTTTGCTGATTTTAATGGAACACAAACAAAAGGGAGCTTTCAAGCTTGAGATTTCATTGCTGACAACAAAAAACCAAAGCTCTAAGTTGCGTTGTCACCGGTGGGGCAATAGCAGCTCATTAAAGAGCATCCCGAGTGGGTCAGTCAAATAAAGTAATGCTTTTTTCAACTGTTCACCCTTTTACCTGGGGTTTTTAACCCCTGATATAAACATGAAGTTTCAAATTTGGAAATTTCTTGATTATTAGTTAAATCTCACCGCAAATTTGTCTATATATGCTGGTTGGCTGGTTTGCTGGGATGCTCTTGGTATATATAATTAAATTTGAATATGTGGTGGCCCAGTGGTATAAGTTAGCCTAAACTGTTATGATGCTTGTTTGAAGTAGGCGGCATTTATATGCCCTTAGTTCAATAATGCTAGGCCATTGCCAAGAAGAAACATGCACCCTGGATGCTATAAACAAATATACACGTACCTGCAAGTAAATACATAACCAGTTTGTGCAAATGTTTGTTAAATGCTCAGTGCAGACGCATGTGGGTATAAATTATTGTTCAAGTCTTCCTTGTTTTGCAGCAATTTTAATTTTTTTTTTGATTTTAATCTCACTTTCCGATATAAATAATAGGAGTAGGATGAGAAAAATATGACAATGGTAATATATATGGAATCATTTTCTTATTGAATACAGGTATAAGATCACAAGTATATCCTTCCTTCATCGTGTATCGATCGCATCACAATCTTCTAGGTTGTTTTAATATGTTCAACGATGATTGCTTACCATTTTGTTGAGCACAATCTATTTGGCTTTGCTAGAAGCAATTTAATGCTTGATTTGAATCGACTTATACAGTAACGGAGCTAGGATCTGACTTTAAGTCGGACATGCTTTCAAATGTATCTTAATGATACTTTAAGATAGAACCAAAAGATCATTATATAATTTTTTACAATAACGTAAAATTTTAACTTATGACATGCACCATATGTGAACAAAGAGTGCATCCGTTCTCGGACTTATACAAGTCTTCTTTTGCATTTTGAAAGTCAATCAATTTATTTTGACTTTTAGAAAGCTAAAAAGCGAGTTATTTAAATCGACCTAAACGAAACATAATTTCATCATGAACTTTCATTTGAATGTTTGTACTGATGCTATGGATATATAGTTGCCACATCTGTTAATACATTTTGAAAGCTTTAATATCGCTAGACGGACCAATTAGATATCAAAATGCATTTGTGCCAATAAAACGAGAAACAATATGAAGCATTTAGCATATTATCCCAAATATATCAAAGTGGGTCACACCCAAGCCAATCTTTCAGACCATTTATTCAAACTGTTGCATACTGAACTGTATATATATAAAGTCATGCAATATGCCAATGCAGAGCCGGCCCAGAGAGCAGCCCACCAAACCACCGGGCTGGGGAAGCCTCTTGGGTCTGGGGCAACTCAATAATATTTTGTATTCAAGATTTTGATATAAAATATTCAATCTTACACCTAGTGTGAAAGAGCTTGTGGTTTTGGTAAGTATTTAAAGCATTGGTTGTTTAGACCAGGGTTCAAGTCCTAGTGCAGGCATATTAATGTGCTTTGTAAGCTTCTATACTTTAACAAGCTTTAGCTACTGATTCGGGTTGGGGCAACAATATCAACGGGCCGTCTCTGTGTCAATACAAACCGTTTGCATACTGTACTTTATATATATAAAGCCATGCAATATGTCAATATATAATGACCAATTTACAATTATTTTATCAATTTTCTCTACAAATCTGAGAATTACTATTGTAAAGCAAATTCAGTACATTTATCAATAAAATCAGTTCTATCATATTTCTAGCATAGTATCAGAGCTTTCAAGAACCACTTAACAATGAAGATCGCTAGGCCATTGATCTTTCAGAATTTAGCATTATCACTGAATTCAGACCGCGTCTTTTAGATTATTAGAGAATCAAAATTCTCTTCACTTGTTTTTGCTGTAGTGCGAACGTTCCTGATTCTATATCAAGATCAGTAGTGCTCCTAGTTTTTGATCAGTCTTCAACCGTGCCTCGTAAGAAATGACTATCAGAGAAGCTTCATCATCCAATCGGTATCTTCTGGCTGCATAGTTCAGATTTGTTGATGTTTTGGTCATCTCCTGAACGATTCATCCTCTAGAACAATCTTAATCATTCATAATGGTTAGAGAATCTAACAACTCTCCTTCAAACACTAGAACAACCACTGAATCAACCAATTAAAGATTTGCAACACATGAATCAATCAGAGCAATTATCAAACCACAAAGTTTGCTAATCAGTATAAATTAGATGAATCAAACTTCCTTTAATGGAACTCAAATTGAAACAGCCATTAGGATCCATGGATCAGAAGAATATGTGTATGGAACCTTACTTACACCACCAAAATATGATGAGACACAGATGAAAGATTCATAAGCAATCAAGAACACATCACTCATCAAAGACAAGATAGTTTAATTAGTTTCTTGGTTGTTATCCACTATAAGTGCAAATTTCTTGCCACAACTAAATAGTTGCAAATCATTAGGTGAAATTTGGTCAATGTGGACCAAGTATGCAATACATAGTGCATAACACATGTGATGCACTACAAAAGACAATTGCGGAATATGAGAAAGGGAAAATTACTCATGAGAAAATACTTAGTTAAACTTAAGACTTTATGTGACTAATTGACCTCATATGGCAATAAAATGTCTGACGTTGAGCAAGTTTTATTCATACTCAATGTGTTAGATGATGACTATGAAGTTACGATAGCCGTTATCTCATCTAAAGAAACTACACAAGCATATGATATGTGCATTCAATGCTTCATTCACATGAAGCAATACTTGAACAAAAGAAACCAACAATGCCAGAGTACTCCGCCAACATTGTCACCAGCAACAACTTTAGAAATCATAACAAAAATAGATCTCTGTATGGAAACCTGTGAGGTGTTCGGCCTAACAAAATAAGAGGCGGAAGAGGAAGGTTCAACAAACAACCTATTAAGGTGTCAAATATGTAAAACGTTTAGGCATGCAACCAATAAGTGTTATCTCAGATTTGATGCAAACTACACTCCTCAACAAAACAGCAATAACTCAAGAAATTTCAATGCAAATGCAAACATGATCAACGTACAAATTGAAAACAAGAACCTCAACAATGTTATAGCTAAGGTTGAGAATATTAATAATGAAACCTGGTATCTTGATTCCGGTGCGACTAATCATATAACCAACAGTCTAAGCAATCTAAACTTGGGAAGCAAGGAGTGTAGAGGTAAACATTTATTACAATGAGTAATGGAAAATCATTTAAAACAACAAACACTGAAAATGCAAGTTTTTATGGCAAAAGAAAACTATATTTACATAATCTACTTAGAGTTCCACAAATCAAAAATAACTTATTAAATGCGTCCTAATTTAGAAAAGATAATAAAGTATATTTTGAATTTTTCCCACGATAATGCTTAGTTAAAGAAATTCTAACTAAAGAAATAATTTTATAGGGTAAAAAATACAGAGGATTATACGAACTTAATTTTCCAATTTCAAGAAGTTCCAGATGTAAACAAAAGTGGTGTAGTATGTCTGAACTAGAACAAGAAAACTACAAGGAGTCTGATATTTGGCATTACAAATTAGGACATCCAAAAGTAAATAAAGAATGTTTTAAATAAAAATAATATTTGCTGTGAAAATATTCAAATACTATATATCTGTACATTTTATCATATGGGAAGAGCCATAAACTACATTCTCGTTTTCTTAAAAAAAATTACAATAAGTTATTAGAATCGATTGTCCTAGATTTATGGTGTCCTATAAACACTGACTATGGCTATAAATATTATATCTCTTTTGTTGATTCTTTCTCAAGATAAACTTTGATATCCTTTTTTAAGTCAAAATCTGAAAATAGTAGTGTTGTCGAACAATTTATAAATCTAGATGAAAAGAAACCAAATTGTATTATGAAAATAATCCAAAGTGATCGTGGAAATGAATTCCTACCACTTAAAAAATTATTTTCAAAAGAGAGGAATCATGCATGGAACAATTTGTCCATACATTTATGAACAAAATGGATATAACGACAAGTAATTTGATGAATGAACATTTAAATGTTTCATTTAAATATTAATCATTAATTACTTGATCGTTCCAACATATGTCTTTTCAGATACGAACGAATCAGGACTTGAAACTACTTCCATTGAGTTTGGATGGTCCGTTATAATAAGAAAAAGTATAAGGATCTCCATATTTCAAGATTCGACGTTTCAAAACCGCATGTCAACTTCAACTCCGGAAGTTGTATGTTCAGAAAAGAGTTAGATGCCATAAAAATTGGAATTTGATCTCGAGACGTAATGTGCGTTCATAAGTCATTTTTACGCTCAAATCGTCTGTCGACTCATGCCAATTGGAGTCCAGATCAATCTGGCTCGTTTTGGACCTTCCACTATAAATACAAGCACGCTGTTCGAGAATAATATTATTTTATTCTTAAACCCTAACCATAGCCGTCATAAAACCTTAACATTCATTGGTTCACATTGCTCCTATCAAATCATCAACTTTCAGCCAAAACCCTCAACACGAAAGTTGTTCGTATAGTCGATATGAAGTCATCCATGTTTCATTCGTCGATCAGATCATCTATGTGCATGGAAATCGAGGTAGAACAACATCATTTCAACTTTTTCCCTCGCACGGGCCACATAGTCAAGAATTTGAGCAGCTAAAGTAAAGGTGTAGAGAATTGTAAAACAAAGAGATCAATGGTGCTTGAGGTTGACTGAAGTTTAGATGAGACATAAATATATATTTGAGTGTATTACGTTTTCTGGTTTGTCACGCAAACTGAGGCATTTCGGGTAATGGACCTCTCGCGAACATAGGTTGTAAGGAGGTAGGGCGGATCGAGGTAGCACGATGGTCTCCTATGCATTGTGGTGCGATAGGAGTGAGTTGAAGTGACATGCGTTATTGGGTTTGAAGAAGCTAAGTAAAGGGGATGACCACATGAACTTTTTATACACATGAAGCATGTAAGGCGCGCTGCATACGTAACATTACAAGAAAATATGCTTTTAGATGCACTTACTAGTAGCATTTAGAAAGCAACTGCAACTATTATTGTTTCATACCATATCTTCAACACAGCCTAAAAATTACCGCTCACCTTGCTTATACATTTCTTTGCTTCGGTCAAAATTTGCTGCCAACATTTTTTCGTTACATTCCTCATTTTAGTTTCCATGTCTTAATTTTCCTTCCCTTCCATAAATTTATGTGCCTACATTTCTCATCATTCGCTTCAAATTTCCTCCGCCAACTTCATTCCGCTGGTTCTCCTCTCATAGTCAGTTGAATCCTCTCTGACGCTCTACTTTCTTCACATTCGATTAGGCACACGCTAATCCTCTCCATGGCATCATTCTACTCACAATCGATATGGATTTCTCTGAATTTGCTTCATTTTTGTTTGGTTCGATTCTGAGCTTATATATGCATTTGCACAAAACCATAATTTGTTGCTCGTCTTCATCATTTTTCCCAACTTTAATTTGTGCATAAACCCTAGTTTGGAGTAAGTCCTAATGATATTACTATTTCTTGTAATATTTGCATTCAAAATTTATTTTTCCATTTAATAAAAAAATTTGATCTGTTTTATTAGTTGTCAATATTGTAAGGAAAACTTTCAAGTAATTAGGAATGCTCAAAAAGTTTAAAGTAAATTATTTCTGAAGAATTACAGCAGATGACAATGGTTCTCATAAGACCTTTGAAGTTTAAATAGTTAAATAAATTAAAAGTTTAAAGTCTACACTAAGACTTTTGAAGTTTACACTATTTACAGTTGATAGAATGCTAAAAAATGATTGTCGATTTTCATAGAAAGATAGGAACCAGTAAGCTAACAGTAGTGCATAAGTAATATAGTACTTTGCTTGCTAGCAATATCTGATTTGTTTGCTAATAAATCTTAATCTAATAATAAAAACCCAATATTTAAATATTTAAACAAGGTTGATTGCTATTCAAATAAAAGCAAGTAGTGGTGTGCAATCTAGGAGTAATCATCGAAGCACTGTGTCATTTTAGAAATAAGTAACTAAGTATTACATGAATGTTATTTTATTTAAATTTCACTTGCACAATGCCAGATGTTAAGCATTTGCATTGATTTAACTTTGCTATAACTTATTGGCATGATGAGTCAGCAAGCAAATACAACCTCTTATTTTGCCCTTAATGCTTCTTTTTGTAACAGTTTTGTCCATGGAATTTGAAGTATGACAGGAATAAATCATTGTTAGAATGTGTAAAATCAAATTGTCATAATCTGAAGTATGACAAGAATAAAACATGAGTCATTTAAGTCTACGAGGGGAATGTTGATTATCTACAGGTTGTATAATTCAGTAAAACTTAAATTATATATTGTAATGTCTCAATATGAATATATATAATGTTCCAAGATTGAGAGGGTTAATATTTGTTAAGTAAAGAAAAAATAAATTAAAGACGGATTTATAAAGATTGCTAATGATTTTGTTGAATTCATAAATTTATCTCCCAAGTTAATGAATATAATTATTATTCATGCTTTTAATGCTTACTATGCCTTCTGCGATTCCAGATTTTCATAAAGCTTATCGAAGACAAGAATACATTTTGTATATTGGACCAACTGATTAAATAAGGTTTGTATCATTTATGCATATATAGTTTAATTATATATTTTTTAGGCTTAATATGTTTGCACCAACGTAGAAATTGTAGTGATATTGCATTGATGTTCCAATGATTGGCACCAAGTCAATACTTATATTCTTAGTCATTGCATTTCTTACTATGAAAATTGTGAATTACAAGTTGGTTTCTTTGTAAATACATTTTTTTAGCGTTTTTGATGTTACATTTATATGTACAGTTAATGTTGCATCTATGTGGTTTTCTGTGCTTAGAAATTTGAAATTATTTAGAATTCTAGCAGGGTATTACTAACCTGTTTCAGAGGATGTGGAGTGAGTTCTCTCCATACAAGTTTTAGCATTATCATATAATATTTTGTTGATTGTAAACTAAGCATATAATTAACAAATATTTCTTGATTGTGTATGTATTAGATTTTTTAATTACAAACACTTTGATGCAAATATCTTCGAGAGGTCATTATTCATGATACTAAAATACTTGTTTATTCAGTTTTTTTAAGGGAAACAAAAGAATAATTTGATTTTGATTCATAGAGATCAGCATATAAACCTCTAATACTTGGATATTGCAGGATTTTTTAGCTAAACGCCCACTCATATATACTATATCACGTATAGATAAGGTAGGCAAACTGGTATTAAAAAGAAGTCTTTTGTACACCAGGATTCTATAAGAAACTAATTGAAATCACTTCCTCTGTGTGTTTCTTTCAGGTATGCGCCAGATTCTTTATTTTCCTCAGCTTATTTTTGTCTATTCTTTGTTAATGCACCTTCCTCCTTTGTCGAATAATGATTACCACAGTTTCCACTTTGTGGCGAGACATATGAAATAGAGAAGGTCTTTTTCTTGGCTTCCATAGAAATATAGTGCTCTATATATTTTTGGTATGTTATTTTTTTCATCCTTTGCTGGAGATTTACTTGGGCTTTTCTCGCATGTTGGTGAGATTGGGAATGGGCAGTGATTGACATAGGAATATGTTTATTTTATGCTCTTGTTTCTTATCTTTTGTATATAAATAAATATTACTTGGGTATTGTTTTATTACTTTTATAGATATTCCAACCCAGCCCGCATGCAACCAGAAAAGTAGAGAAATAGAGATGAAATTGATATATATTTACATTTTGAAGAATTGTAGATGAAGATCTCACATCTAGTTGTTGTTGGACAAGAAAAGGATTGATAAAAAGGCTTTGCACATCACAAATCAATGAAGAAATGTCAAGGAAGCAAGAGGAAAAGAGAAAAGGCCCAAATTTGCTTTATTTATCTAAGGCCCATTTATATTTCTCATTGTAAACTAATTAGTGATGTAATGACCAGGCCCAGTTATCATTAGGGTTAGGGTTAGGGTTTGGCTATCTACCCTATATATACCCTTGTAATGGCATTGTAGCCACCATCCTATCCTATCATATATCTCATTCTATTCTCTTCATTAATAAAACTCATTTTTTTTTCTTTTTATTTTATGCAGTTTTCTATTTCTTAGCAATTAGTGTTGTCTGCACGATTAGATTCGGTAGAACACTATTTGTATTTTGCATTTCTTTTCATTAGTGATTGACCGTCTGATTAGATTCAGCGGTAATCCTAATTTTGTTTCCTGTTGTTATTTATATTCTGCAATTTTATTTTCTGTATTTTAATCGCGTTCATAGGTTAAATTGGATTTGATTAGATTTGAATCTGATTCATAGTTTCATTGCTTTTCCATTGAAATTGTGATTTGATCGTCGGTTCAGTTAGATCTGTTCTGAATCAAATTACAGTTTTAATTTTGTTTTGTTTTTAATTTCAAAATCAACCTCCAGTTTTGTCTAACTCGCCCAAGAGATTAGATAAATAATTTGATTTAATTCACCTCCCTGTGTTCGACCTGTATGCTGCACACCTTTATGCTTGCAGAATTTATTACAAATGTCGCGCTTTTCTAATTCATAGATTAGCGACGATCAAGTTTTTGGCGCCGTTGCCGGGGAGGTAACGATTAAATTTTATTGTTTATTTAATTTCTGATTCGTGTTAGTTTTTTTTTATTTTCTCTTTTGTTTTCTTGTATATATATAAAAAAATCTTGATTAGTAAAGTGGTGTATCAATTACATTGGTACTCTCATGAACTGAGCAAGAAAAAAAAAATTACTTGTCAAGTTTCCTTGATTTTATTTCTTTAATTTTCATTTATTTCTTTCCTCTTTTCGGTCTCCTTTCCCATCTTTACATTTCTTCTTTCCCATATATTTAAAAAAAAAATCTCTATTAAAATCTTTCCCCTTTCTGCCTTGTAATTAATTTTCTCTGTTTGATTGGATGTCATTTAATTTCTTTTCTTTTTGTTTCTTGTATATATAGAAGAAGAAAAACTCTTGATTGGTTGGATTTGGTATGATACCGTAATCTACCAAATAAAAAAAAAACTTACCAAATTTCCTTAATTTTATCTTCTTCTTTCTCATTTATTTCTTCCCCCTTTCAATTTTTTCCTTTTATATTTCTTTTTCCTTTCCTACTTTCAAAGCAAAAAAAAAAAAAAAAAAAAACTCATCATTTAATTTCTCAAACTCTTTCCCCTTTTTCAATTTCATTCCCAGTTTCTACAACCTCTCTTTCAATAGCTTTCATAAAAAAAATAAAAAAAAAAATTGAAAACTTTCCATTCTTTCTTCCTTGTAGTTAATTCTCTGCTTTGTCATTTGATTACTACCCTCTTTCGCTATTTCTTTATTTCTTTCCATTCTTTTTCTTTTTGCAATTACAACAGCAATCTCTTCTCATCTTCTTGCCATTCCGTACATCTTCTTCTCTTCCACCAAGACCAAAACCAAAACCATCTTCACGCATACCCATAAAAATCCATATATCTTGCACCAACGAAAACTAATACAGCAAGTCATAACCTCCCCAAAACCATCCTTTCTCACAACCACCAACATCAGCACGTCACCCTCGTCCATCACAAATACCCCACGCACAACTTCTGCGCACCATCACCGCCATCAAATCCGATCACAACGCACTACTCAGCAGTTCCACTGCGTTTACCAGCCTCTATCCACTAAAACCACTCCACAATACCACCAATACCCACTCCAAATCCGATTCTCCGATCACGACATCATCCTCCAACCTCACGTTCAAATTCCAACACCACCTCCACCACGCAACAGATCCAAGAAACCCATAAATCGGCAATTCGAAACCAAGCCAAAAATCCCAAGTCAACAACGAAAAAGCAAATCGGAGGGGCCTTGAGTTTCATATTGAAAATTTTCCTTTTTTTTGGATCTCGAATAGCTTAGTTGTGGAGATTGATTGTGGGTGGAGTCTATTAGGGGAGTTGCGTCCTATTTTCCAAGAAAAGGAGGAGGTACGTCTCAGTGAGATCTCCCGTGAATTTTTTTTTGGGGCACTGCATTTTTTTTTTTTGGTGAACATTGAAGTTTGTGCATGGTGTTTAGCAATTGAGTAGGCAATTGATTTGTTTTCATTTTCTTTTTGATGTGGTCTCTTCGTGAAAGGTAAATTATACTACACACATTAAAAAAAAAATATTGGGACTGCCGTTTTTGGTTTCTGAGAGATTTTGGGAGCGCATATCCTGTATTTTGTTTTTGGCCTGTTCGACTGTGCCAAAACAAATAGCAAAAAAAAAAAAAATTGTGGTTTGAGGAGCATAATTAAGGCGAGAATTGGATTGTGTTGCCTATTTTTGGGTGCGTGCGTTTTGATTGAGAATTGACTTTCCAGGAGCAATTCTTTATTTAGTGCGTTAGTGCTTGTTCCCTACTTTTTTATTTTTTTTATTTCTTTTGTTAGGCTTAGCTTTTATTTTAAGTTTAGTTTATTTATTTTGTTTGGTTTTATTTTTATTTTTATTATAGGTTTTTATCAGTTTGTAGTTTTCTTTTGATTTTACTTCTTTTCTTTTTCTTAAAAAAAAAAGAGTACGTTTTTTTTTAAGGCTTAATCGAGTAGGTTCGCTTGTTTGTTTATTTGTATTTCTTTTTTTTCCTTTGTTAGTTTTTTTTTCTTTTTCTTTTTAGGTTTTCTCCCTTTCAATTGTTTATATTTTTATTTTGTTTTATTTGCGTCTCTTTATTAAAAAAAAAAAGAGAGGAAACCTCATTCAAATCAAAGGCAAAAAGCAAAGAATTCGAGCAAAAAAACAAGAAAACTCGGAAGCCAAGCAAATTTGCAAATCGCCAACGCTACTCAATTGCACTGGACGGATCGCCATACCCCGCTGTAAAATTGTCTTAACTCTACAGGTGCTCTGCTGCAAAATAAAAATATAGAAATTGTTGTAAAGATCTTCTGCAGGGGCAGCGGCTTGAATGTAAAAAAAATTAATTCTGCAATTTATATTTCTGTGACTGTAATTTCTGAATTAATTTGGTGCGGACTGACATTTCCATAACTGAAATCTTCATTCTCATTGTTTTCAACAATAAAAATAGACGCTGCAAAATAATATAATTAAAAAGTGGTGTTTTGTGAAGTTGACTGTCTCGTATAATTGGATCGCGGATATATAGTAGTTCAATTTATTGAACTATTAGCAAAAGAGGTTGCATACTACCCGTAAAACATTGGTCGTATCCCTTAGTTTTATACTATACGTGAACGGCCATAAGACCCTCTTCCCCCTTCCAATTGAGTCAGTTAATTAATAGAGCACAACTGAGTATTTTATATTATTTTGAAGTGAGAATAATTTTTGTCTTCTGCTGACTTCATTCAAATGTCTGATTCAAAAAAATCCTTGAGAGAAACGTGGGATAATAATCGGAGTAGACGTCCTCTTGAAAAGTATGAGTATGAATTGCAACTCATGAAACAAGATTTTCCAAAATTTCGTGAGCCCAATGTCAACAATTTTCAAAATTTTCCAACTGATCAACATTTTCAAAATCACAGATATAATCGAAACGACGATTTCAATTTAAATTTCAATAACTTCGATTATGGGCCACATCCACATCAAAATTTTCAAGATCAAAATTGCGATTTTCCCTCAAATTTTAACAGTTTTGGTTATGAACAAAATTACTATGATCAAAATAATTTCCAATATCATTGTCAGTTTCCTGAAAATTCAAACAACTACCACATTGGAAATAATATTGATTGTGAAATTGATGTGGATTATAATTTTGAAAATCAAGAAATCCAAAACGAGAGCTCTCAAATCAACGATCGTCTCAACATTCTTAGAGAGAGGGAAGAAAGACTAAATAAAAAGGCTGATGAACTTCTTTGTTTATTGACATCTTTGAAAGAACAACGAGAGCAACAAAAACAAATTCAAACAAGCGATGAATCAAAAAACAATCCATTCTTTGCTGATAGTGAAAATTTTCAAATAACGACTTTGGAAATTGAGAATAATCATCTTGATGAAGTTTTTCAAAATTCAACAAACGATTTGGATTTCAACTCTTTTCAGAAAAAAGATTTAAGCTTGGATTTTGATCTTTCTCTTTCAAACTACGAGAAACCTGAAAATTTTGAAATTGAACAAAATGAAAATGTTGAATTTTTCAAAAACTTAGAAGTGGAAATGGATTTTTATGAACATGAATTTTTCGGATTGTACGAGGATGAGTTGCCAAATGCGGAAGACGTAGATTCAAGTCACGAGTTCGAAAATTTTAACTTTGAGGAAATTTCAAACGAACTTGAAATTGTCAGTGTTGAAAACATGTTGTCCAGTAATGAAATTGAGAATTGTGATCACATAGTCTTGAACAACAGTCAGATTTCAACTTTCACTGAATTTATATACGATCACAAATTTTTGAAAAATTACACTGACAAATTTGTTGAACACATGAACTATCTTTGGAATGCTGGCTTGGTTGAAAAACTTCATGTTAGGACGACCCTGGATATTTATCTCCTGGACTATAAATCTAGGTTTAAAGATGATATGGTTTTCAAGAACTCTTGCTTGTTAGAAAATATGCCTAGGCATAGTGGGAATGGGACTCATAGGGCAAGAACCAAGTGTGGGGGAAAAAGTTGGTGGCAATCCTTGCGTCGCATGCATCGCAAACACATTTATCATTGTACATATGATCCTTTCTTACATATAGTTAAATTGCATTTCGTTTTACAAATCATTTTACATTTAATCCCTCTTTGGGTACGATCTTTCAAATTTAGGAAACGTTCACAGTGTGGACACTGTTTAGTTCTAGTGTGGGGGGGGGGGGGGGGGAGTCTGCATTTCACTCATTTTCGTTTTTTTTTGTTTTTTTTCTTTCTTTTCATTTCCATCCATTTAAATAGGACCATCATGCATTTTAGACTGTAGTAACATGCCATTTTTTTTTTTTTGAAATATGACTCATTTTCAATTGATACAACAAAATAAGTTTACAATTTTTAGCCAGTTGATAGTATTTTTCTCTCTCAGCTAAATTCGAATTTGAAATATAATGAAAAGTTTAATTTTGAGGGATAATAGTGTAACCGGTACATAGGGAGATTCTTAGGTGATGGCCATGAAATCTATTCTATATTGTAGACTTTGTTTAAATAAGTGGACGACTTAAAATACTTATATTAGCTTTTCGAATCTTTAAAACTAAGTTGTGTTAAGCTGAATTCGCGCAACTCTCTTTTGTGCTTATAATTTCAATAATAATAATAGTAATCCAAGGGTATCCAACATTGCTTGTATATCGAGTGTTGGTGTGCAAACCCGCCAAGCTCTATCCGACACGTTGTTGACAAAGTCAGCGTTGGAATATCTTGGTCTCATTTTATGAGATTGGACACCTAAGGATTACCAACACGTTGTTGACAAAGTCAAAGTCGGCTTGCACAATCCGCCAAGCTCTTTACCTACTCTCCGTTAGTCCGCGAGGCAGTGCATGGGTGGTAAACCTTGGTCTTCTAAGTTAGGTGTATGTACTTGAACATAAATTTTAAATTTTTATAGAATAAAGAATAAGCGATGATGCCCAAACACTTCTTGACCTTATTGATTTGACTAGCCATACATGAGAAAATAATAATACCACTTTGCAAACTGTGCCAAGCAAATTAAGAATTTATTTCATGGCTGCACTATGTTATCGACCGAACTAACTGGCCAAACTGGAATTTAACATTTGAAAACTTGATTTATATTGAAAATTTGTGATAAGTTGAGGTATCTAAAATAAAATCAACTGACTAGAAATTGTTAATTTAATTTGTTGTACCACTTCAGAAACAAGTCTTGTTTTCATTTTTGCTTTTGTTTGCATATGTCCGTTGCATTCATGTAGTTTCATTAGAATCATAGCATACTACATTTGGATTTTGTGGGTAGTATCCGCTGAAAACCCTCACGAGACACCACTCGTCCTACTAGGGACACCTAGAGGTTTAACGGCTTGTTGCATACGCTCAATGCAATCGTGTTTCCTACGAAAGTGTGACTTATCTAATTAGTTTTCCATTTTCTTTTTACTCGAGGACGAGTAAAAGATAAGTGTGGGGGTATTTGATTGACATAGGAATATGTTTATTTTATGCTCTTGTTTCTTATCTTTTGTATATAAATAAATATTACTTGGGTATTGTTTTATTACTTTTACAGATATTCCAACCCAGCCCGCATGCAACCAGAAAAGTAGAGAAATAGAGATGAAATTGATATATATTTACATTTTGAAGAATTGTAGATGAAGATCTCACATCTAGTTGCTGTTGGACAAGAAAAGGATTGATAAAAAGGCTTTGCACATCACAAATCGATGAAGAAATGTCAAGGAAGCAAGAGGAAAAGAGAAAAGGCCCAAATTTGCTTTATTTATCTAAGGCCCATTTATGTTTCTCATTGTAAACTAATTAGTGATGTAATGACCAGGCCCAGTTATCATTAGGGTTAGGGTTAGGGTTTGGCTATCTACCCTATATATACCCTTGTAATGGCATTGTAGCCACCATCCTATCCTATCATATATCTCATTCTATTCTCTTCATTAATAAAACTCATTTTTTTTTCTTTTTATTTTATGCAATTTTCTATTTCTTAGCAATTAGTGTTGTTTACACGATTAGATTCGGTAGAACACTATTTGTATTTTGCATTTCTTTTCATTAGTGATTGACCGTTTGATTAGATTCAACGGTAATCCTAATTTTGTTTCCTGTTGTTATTTATATTCTGCAATTTTATTTTCTGTATTTTAATCGCGTTCATAGGTTAAATTGGATTTGATTAGATTTGAATCTGATTCATAGTTTCATTGCTTTTCCATTGAAATTGTGATTTGATCGTCGGTTCAGTTAGATCTGTTCTGAATCAAATTGCAGTTTTAATTTTGTTTTGTTTTTATTTTCAAAATCAACCTCCAGTTTTGTCTAACTCGCCCAAGAGATTAGATAAATAATTTGATTTAATTCACCTCCCTGTGTTCGACCTGTATGCTACACACCTGTATGCTTGCAGAATTTATTACAAATGTCGCGCTTTTCTAATTCATAGATTAGCGACGATCAGGCAACAACTAAAGCTAAGATTTCAGTTCTTTGCTAGTGCCATGCAGTTTAACATAATTCCAGAAGAGCAGCTACTTCATGAACCAAGAATTATAAAAAGCAAATTCAATGATGCAATTATGCGCCTTAAGCTCAGTTACGGGTTTGGCCAACCGTATAAGAAAATTTACTTGAATCAAGCAGCGTCATATCGATTTTCCCTAATATGGAATGAGAAAATTGAAACATTAAGAGAAGAGGTTATTATTAGCAATCGCGAGGTCGAACATCTTGAATTGCCTAAAAATGCATGGAACATTAAGTAGTACGTTGGCCATGTTTGTTGTTAAGTAACGAGCTTTTTCTTCCCCATAGTCAAGTATAAGAGCTTGTCGCTTCAAATAGAGTGCATTGGAGAAAGTTATCCAAGAATGAGTATAGGAGATCTGCATTAATATAAGCTTCTAATAGTATCACGTATTTACTACTACACATTGTAAAAGAACTGTTAGAACGACATTCAATTGTCATTCAAACATTCAAATGGTTTAATGATGCTATTCTCCTTGGTGAATTCAATATGGAATTCAAGCTTTCCATCTTACCTGACATACTGAGAAAATTATACCCATTAGCATAAAAGTGAGTCCGAAATAGGATTTGGTTAAGGCAATTAATGTGTTGCACACTCTTTATACTATCGTCATAAGAGACTTTCCTCAAAAAAATATGAGCAACGAAGATTTAAGGCATTTGGGATCTATTCATCTTAGACCAACTTCAATAGGATTGTTATTTGAAAGTGCAATAGAATTGCCTTGCCAAGAGGACTCGTTCTTCTATAGAAACGCAAAGTGTTTACATAGGATTATGACTTCAAGGGATTCAATGGACAATGTTCCGAAAAAATTTAGAGCCTTGTCGTAGGATTGCATTCTCTAGTAACTCCTTGTTAATGAACGTGCCAAGAGCACCACAAGTTGGAAAGATGCTTGCTTTCAGTGTTCCGACTCCATACTACAATGAAGAAGTTACGTATACTAAGGAGAATATATATATACACAACTAATAGATGAGCTTCAAAATATAGTGCTTTGCATGCTGCCAGAATACACAGCTTAATTGGAAATTATGTGATTGTGTTGTTGAGAGTGTGGGTACTCCTAGTTCTACAGGCTCTCTGCGCTCAGTATCTCTTTCTTTGGCTAGGTGAACTTTTTTATTTATATGCCCATAATTTTATAATATTAATGCTCTATATCATCACAAGTAGTTTCTTTACTATTGCCCACGATGTTCATGTGGAGGGATTTTGCTTAGGTTTACTTTGTAAGTGTAAACAATATATTATCTCTTTTAAGAAACTGAGCCAAAAAGTAAATGATGAACTATATGTTAGTTATTAAACATAAATACGATTTTGTTGTTATTTTTACACATGAAAGAAGATTGTAAACAAATGCCTATCCCACATCTATCTACAAACAAAATATATTGATACAACCACTTATTTGTGTAATGAATCGACTTTTTGGCTGTCGAAAATCAACAATAATACATCCCCTATATTCATGTATCTCAAATCAAGTGCTAGGAAGTCTGACAGATAGGGGAAAAGAAAGAAGATAGAAGAAAGAAGATACATGATAGAATCTCACAACGGAACAAATAATCTATAATATAACAAATGCTCTATAAAAAAAGAGGAAAAATTGAAATAACTACGTAAATCAGAGAACATAATGAATAATGAGTCAGCCCAGACAGTTATAATAACTTATCCTTACAACTATTGATATACACAACAACATACACAACGGAATAAATAAAAGAATACGAGCATATGTCTGGTCACCAACTCCTCTTCAAAAGCTCTAAAGCAATCCAAGTCCAATCTGAAAATATACTCGGTATGACCCGAGCATTCTAATAAAATAACACCCGAATCAGGCTAGGCAACCGTTTGAGATAACTCAACATATAAGTAACATATATAAGTATAATCTGAAGCATACACAGGTCCGTAACGGTTATTCCCTCAATAACATCCAACCATTTGTTAGGAGAAGTATCATTGTACAATTGGTAATGTCTAGGGTCTAGAATATAAATAAATCAAATGGCTAGAATGGTTACATTCGACAACTATTAAGTGTACAAACAAAATCGATAAGGCACATTCGCGTATTGGATTTTCTGCGGATATCTCTCCGTATCAAGTCGGGTCCGAACTCCATGCATAAGTATCAAAAACCACCTTCCAAGCATCGTACTTCTTTAGATAAGATATTCCATAAAGTAAACATGATTAGCACATGCACGAAAACACCGGTTTGCACCACACAGAACCAAATATATCCAACTCCACATGCGCAACATCTATAAGTATACTTTAGATATGGAGTCATTATACCATGCCACAGGCTAGCTAAATCTAAGGTCATGCATCCTACTCTGTCTTTAACCATATCCAATGTCGAGATTTCGTTCGGCATCTTTGACACGAGTCTTCATCACTCGAACAGAACAAGAATTCCCATAGTTGGGATAACACAACACAATAAATCCTGGAATCATACAAAGATTCCTATGCTTATTTTTATCTTTAAAATCACTTTATCAAAGATCTAACTATGTCCAAAATCTAAACCATATATTTTAGTTTAACTGCATTCCAAGGGTTTAAAAACAAGTGTTGCCAAAACACTGTTTACAACAAACCCAAAACAATTCCTTTACATAATTATCTTTAAACGTTTGCTTAAAGATTCAATTATATTAACTCGATGATACAATCTGAGAGGGTTAAAGATGAATGTAATTAACAGATTGTCCCGACGAACCCAAAACCATTTCTATATTTATTCACATCTTTAAAATAGTTCTTTAAAGATGTAAATATCGATAAATATTCGACAAGGTGAAATACTAGTGATTTCTAAATCATTGATTATAAAAGGTGTGTTATAGTCCAAAATCATTTCTAAATCTTATAAAACAGACTTAATTGATTTCAAAATACATATGAAGTTGTTTACCAGCCTTTTGGCAAGGCCATCAAGATTGTATAAATGCCAGGAGTCTTGAAAGAATCATCATGAAGAATAGCCTCGTTTGGACCCATAATTGGGCTCGGCCAAGAAGTTAGCCAACCCGAGCTAATGCTGCATAAGCCTATTGACGAATGACTATAACAGCCCATCTCGACGATCGTTCGGGTCGACCAAGACATAGGTTGACCCTATTCCAGAACTTCTTCGTAAAAGACAGAAGTCCTATATGCAAATGGTTCGGATTAAATAATGTTTGGTTTGATCACGTCGAACCGAACCCATTTCTGCACAAAATATCTCCCTAAAGACTTGCTCCTTCTCCTATTTGACCACTTCCAGCCTTCCAAGAACATCGGATTAGATACCACCTGTTGTTGTATAATTGGGCCGTATCTTTCCATGTGAAAAGAATGCTTCTTCAAAATTTTCTATGATCTCGGGATGAGCGACACGTGTCCTAGTCGACTCGGGCACTGTAGCATCTATAAATAGCCCCTCAGAACTTCAAGGAAAGGACCTTTGGGACAAACTTCTGCATCTTAGAACTGTTATAGTGTCGTACTTGAGACTAGTCACTGAAATTACTATTTGTATTCAAAGTTTTCATATAACCAAGAAATTATAAAGTGGATGTAGTGTGACGGCCCGCCCCGCACCAGCCGGCATTTCCTCCGAAAGTGCGTTGTACCGATGTCCAATCGGCACGGGACAGTCGCCAAAGAAAGGAAAGAAGAGAATCAACTAATCAAGAACCTGTAGAATGTCTCACAGCGTAAGTAATAAAATATAATAACAACATACTTGACATAAAATAGGTGAGTCGGTGCATAAGCTGAAACTAAACATCATAGCAGCGGAAAATCCAAATATAGCTTATGTTCCACATCATCATTATTACAACTTTAAAACTGTCTCTAAAGCAAAAGAAAGGAAGGGTGCACTACTAATGCCCAAAGTAGTGACCAGCAGTGACACAGGGAGAATATCTATATATATCATACGTGGAAGCCTCCTGCTCGTCTTCGGTACAGCTACTCGTGCTTTACCAACTAACCTATCTCTAGTCTGCTCGTGAGAGCACCCAGAGTAATAAGAAGAGACATAAAACTCTGGGTCAGACAAAAGTCTGGTATGAGCGATAAGCAGCAAAACAGAACAATAACAGGTATACTAAACCATACCTGAACCTGGACCTGCAACCAAAGAGTTAGCACTACATACTATATAATACTCTAAGGTGCCACTAACACATGGTATAAAGAATACGGGGGTGGGGGTATGCATGTCATAGTGATGGCAAACAAATCAAGCATAACAACCATCCTCACGTCTCTCACTCAGTGCGTAAAGCATACGATATCCACCACTTTGATCACTGGACCCATCGAGGTAATGACGGAGTGCGACTTGTACAACTACTGCTACCACCAAGCTTTCCCCACGGAGTCATGACTAAATCTTTACAAATGACCCCATTTCATTGGTCAATAGCCCATTAGTCGTACCTAGACCACTGTGATCCTGAATCCGTTCACATGCCTCCCATACATAGTGATCCAAAGTCACAGACATCGACAACCCCTTAGCACACGTCCCGCAGCAAAGCCCAACTCATGAAGTTAACTCGTTGGTTCCCAACTGGATCCTGAGTACAAACTACCCACTTGGACTACCTTTGCATCTCGGGTTTTGGTCTTCACCTCCGAATCGGTCTTCATCTGGTTCAGAAACAAACTTCCTTTCGGATCAGTTCTCTTCCCTTTGTTCAGTCCATAGTCATTAGTCTCCTTCTGGTCGGTTCGTACTCCTCTTGTCGGATCGGGTCGTGATGCCCAAGCTGGACTGGATCGTGCTTCCTTCACCAGGTCGGGTCGGGCTTCTTCATCCGGATCGGGTTATGACCAAGCTTCACGGTTCGGATCGTGGAGCTCTCCAGATGAGTGGATCGGTTCGGTGGCTCCATTTACAAGAGGTTTGGATCGGAGGACCAGAGGCGAACGGATCGAGGATGGCAAGCTTCAGCAGGTGGCTTGTGGGAAGGTGGCCACGAACGGGTCGGGTTCGGAGGGGGTGATCCGATCCGGTTCCTGCACATCTTTGCTGCAACTTTCCAGCGACTGTTTTATGCCACACGACGGCGTTTTTGACCAATCTAACTTTTCTAATCAATTGCAAAGCATACCATGCAATCATAACAACATGTATAATCATCCACAAACACCAAAACAACAATATGACAAGGTTAAACGGATCAAACATAGCCAAAACCCAATATTTTCCCTTAAGCATGTTTAAGCCAAACTAATGATAGGATTAGTAAAACTTAACCAAACTATCCAAATTTTCTAACAGAGGCCTAAAACATAATTTAGAATTTTATCAATATTTTTCCAGATTTTTAACATGTATAAATTCACTAATTATCATTAATTACCCTTAATTAACCATAATTAGTGCGGAACTAAGCAAATCACTCACCTTAGCCACAAACAAATTACCAAATCTGAAATGATTATCTGTTTGGCGTTATTCCCAAAGCTATACAGCAGTTCTACCTTGATTTTGGTGCTAATCCTCTTTGATTTGATGTATATTTGGCTTAATTAGCGATTAGGAGGTGATTTGGGGTGTTTTAGAAAGTGGAGGCCATGGCTAAACTTGAAGGAACAAAAAGTGGCGGCTGGAAAATGATAGAAACTGGATTTCCTAACCCTATCAGCCTCCCCATAACCCTAATCCCGAAATGGGTTATGGGCCCACTCACTAATCACTCAAATTAGGCCCGGTTAAGCTGTTTTTCACCATTTGAAACTTGCTTCAGCCATATCTCCCAAACGGTGAGTCCGTTTGGCTAATGTGACCACTCTACGGAAAGGTAAACCATCATCCGGATTTAATGAAAGTGGTTTTTGGTCAAAAATCCTTTCTAGTCAAAAGTCAGGACCAAAACAAGATCAGCTAGGGGCAAAACGGTCATTTAAAAATCGTCAAAAATCATGAATATGGGAAATGACCCCAATAATCGTCTCCCGAAGTTACATGACCATACGACTTCGCATGTGAAAGAAATAAATATTCTACGATCCTTCGATGCGTGGAATGCGGGTTGTTACACTCTTCCCCCCTTAAGAAATTTGTCCCCGAAATTCCTTAACCCAAAACATACAAAGAATCCCGCATGCCTACCAATCATATACAATAATCAAACATGCAAAACAAATAAAACAAACCTATCCTAGCATGCAGAAAGACTAAATCGAAACTGAAATCTTACCAGGCGAAGAGTTCTGGATACGTCTTCCTAATGCTCTCCTCTGTCTCCCAAGTACAGTCATTCTCATTCTCGCCCCACTGAACTTTGACTAGATTCACCGCTTTCCTTCGAAGTTGCTTCGTATTGTTCCCAACAATACGCATAGGCTTGCGGTTCCCAACCGCCTCGGGTTCAACTTCGATATCACCCAACTGATCAGGTGAAATAGTCACATCTGGGTCGTGTACGAACTTCCTTAACTGGGAAACATGAAATACATTGTGAACTCCTGCCATCTTCTTTGGTAATTCAACTTTATATGCCAAATTCCCAATTTGCTCGAGAACTGGGAATGGTCCAATAAATCTTGGTGCTAACTTGCCTCTCCTGCCAAATCGTATCACGCTCTTCAATGGAGAAATCTTGACAAACACCAAGTCGCCAATGGAGAACTTTAATTCTCTTCTCCTTTTAGCAGCATAACTTTTCTGCCTATCTTGGGCAGCATTCATTCGCTGTTGGACAACCTTAATCTTAGCTGAAGTTTCTTTTATCACATCTGGTCCAAGCACAAACTTCTCACCAGTTTCTAACCAACATGACGGTGAGTTGCTCGGTCTTCCGTACAAAGCTTCAAATGGGGCCATACCAATACTGGATTGATAACTATTATTATATGCAAACTCTACTAGATGCAAATGGTCATCCCATGATGCACCAAAATCCAGTATGCAAACTCTTAAGATATCTTCTAACACTCGATTCACCCTCTTTGTTTGACCGTCGGTTTGAGGATGATACGCGGTACTGAGATGTAATTCTGATCCTAACACCTCTTGTAAGCTCTTCCAAAATCCACTAGTGAAAAACGGATCTCGGTCACCCACAATGCCTTTGGGTATTCCATGAAATCTCACTACCCACTTTACATATAGTTCAGCTAACTTAGCTGCCGTTCTATTCGACTGACGAGTATAAATCTTGCACTCTTAGTCAATCGGTCCACAATCACCCAAATGCTATCATGGCCCGATCTAGTCCTTGGTAACCCATCAATGAAATCCATCGAGACTTGTTCCTATTTCCATTTTGGAATTTCTAATGGTTGTAACAAACCACTAGGCTTCTTTTTTTCAGATTTAACCAGCTGACAATTCATGCATTTGGATATAAACTTCCCAATGTCTCTTTTCATCCCTTCCCAGTAGTAGGTCTACTTCATGTCTCGGTACATCTTGTTACCACCGGGATGTATAGTCAGTTTTGAGTGATTACATTCTCTAAGCACTTCATCTCTCAATCCATTGACATTGGGTAAAACTAGTCTTCCATTCTTCCTAAGCCATCCTTCTCGATCAAGGCCATACTTGCTCAACTCTTCGTCGATTCTCATCTCTAACTTTGAGATGAATTCCAATAGGTTAGGATCGTTCCTCTGACTAGAACCAATCCGCTCCATCAAAGTTGGTCTGATCATCAAACTTGCTAACATTTCTGGATCCAACTCGCACTTTGGTCTAAAATCATACCCCG
Source organism: Allium sativum (assembly GCA_030737875.1). Classification (NCBI taxonomy): domain Eukaryota; kingdom Viridiplantae; phylum Streptophyta; class Magnoliopsida; order Asparagales; family Amaryllidaceae; genus Allium; species Allium sativum. The sequence goes on from CM060918.1 coordinate 326,837,861, forward strand.
CGATGTACTCCAGTTGCTTCCATTCTAGAAACATAGCCCCTAAACTGGCATGTCTTCTACTCATTGCATCAGCCACCGCATTGCCCTTTCCTGGGGTATACTCAATGTCGAAATCATAGGAAGCTAAGAATTCTAACCACCTTTGTTGTCGGAGATTTAGATCCTTCTGAGAGAAGAGATACTTTAATGATTTATGATCGGTAAACAACTCGAATCTTTCTCCCAAGAGATAATGTCTCCACATCTTCAATGCGAATACGATCGCTGCTAATTCCAAATCATGGGTAGGGTATCTTCTCTCGTGTGGTTTCAATTGCCGACTTGCATAAGCTACAACCCTACCTCTTTGCATCAATACAGCACCTAGTCCGGTGACACATGCATCTGTGTATACCGTCATCTCTTCATTCCCTTTAGGAATGACTAACACTGGTGCACATGTCAGCTTTTCCTTTAGACTCTTGAATGCATTCTCACACCTTTCATCCCAGACGAAGGCTTGATTTTTCTTAGTCAACTGAGTCAATGGTGCTGCTATCTTGGAGAAGTCTTGGATAAACTTACGATAATATCCAGCTAATCCCAAGAAACTTCTTATGTCCGTTACATTCTTGGGCGTAGACCAATCTTGTATCGTAGCCACCTTCGCAGGGTCCACGGCGATACCATTTTCTGAAACAACATGGCCTAAGAATCTCACTTCCCTCCTCCAGAAATGACACTTAGAAAACTTTGCTTTCAATTGGTGTTTTCTCAACACCTCCATCACTATCCTCAAATGTTCCTTGTGTTATTCCTCTGTCCTTGAATAAACAAGTATATCATCCACGAACACAAGAATAAACTTATTCAACTGATATCTGAATACCCTATTTATAAGATCCACAAAATATGCTGGTGCATTGGTCAGCCCGAATGGCATGACCAACCACTCATAAAATCCAGACGGCGTCCGGAATGCTGTTTTAGCTATACTCTCAGCTTCCACTTTGAGCTGATGAAAACCTGTCGGGAGATCCAACTGGGAGAACACTCTCGCGTCACTCAACTGATCAAACAAATCATCTATCCGCGGTAGAGGATACTTATTCTTCCTCGTCACCTTTTTCAGCTCGCGGTAGTCCACACACAATCGAAGGGAACCATATGCCTTGGTAGCAAACACAACTAGTGCTCCCTACTCAGAAACACTTCTTCTGATAAATCCCTTCTTCGAAAGATCACTTACTTGCACCCCGAGCTCTCGCTGCTCCCTTGGCGCCATACTACGAAGTGACATCACTATAGGTCTGACATCTTTCACTAAATCAATACGGAACTCAATCTCTCGTTGTAGTGGAAGCCCGGTCACTTCCTCGAAGACGTCCGAATACCGGCCAACCACGGGCAAACCTGACAACTCATCATGCGGGATGTCGAGGGAATTTAGAAAACTAGCCATTACCCCCATCACTGGGTAGACCACCAAACACTACCATCCGTCCATCATCCGCTCTAGCTGTCACTAAAAAGCCCTCACAGTCTACCACCACCCCGTATCTTTGGAGCCAATCGACTCCCAAAATAATGCCAAACCCAGTAAAGCCCAAAACAAAGCAATCACAAACAAACATGCATCCATGACTCGATAAGACCACATTACGACAAATCATGCTAAGGCTAGTCGAACCACCAATCGGGTTCATCACTACTAAAGGTCTATCGACAATCTTGGGTTCCAATCCCAACCTATCTACCAGGTCACTAGATATGAAAGAACTGGAAGCTCCGATATCAAACAAAACTCTAACAGGAACATCATAAATAGAAAGCATACCTTGAATAACGACATTCTTTCCCTTCTTCGCCGCAGTTGGGGCATTCGACGAAGAAGGAATAGCATTAACGGCATTTTCTTTCACCATCTGCTTTTCTTTAGGGGGTTGCGGACACTTGTCCTTGTGATGTCCCACTTGGCCATAGTTTAAGCATTTCCTATCTGCCAGCTTGGCCCGACAATACTAGCATAATGACCCTTCTTACCACAGCTGAAGAACTCAACATCTTGCTTATTCTTTTTCTTCTGGCCATCCTTGGTCAGATTCTGCTTTCTCTTATTCTGAGAACCATTCTTGCCTCCACCGCTTGCTTGCGGCTTTGGCTCCTCTACAGATGCAACCTCAGTCTTCGACTTAGGGTAAAGACTCTCTGACCTCAATGCTTTCCCCACAACCGATTCAAACGTCTCATTGATGTGGTTAATAAGTCTTTCCCCCAAATACCAATCCAAACCTGTTATAAACTTCTCATTCTTCTTCTCGGGAGTGTCAATGAGGGATAATCCATACTTCGATAAAGTATCGAATTCTGCAATGTACTCCGAGACTGCTCTGCCATTCTGCTTGAGTTCCAAGAATTTCTTAAACAACACTGACTTCTGAGCAGCTGGAATGAACTTATCGCTAAAGCGAACCTTAAACTGATCCCAAGTAATCTGATCTTCGGGAGTAGCTGCCTTTATAGCATTCCACCAATTCATTGCCCATCCTTGCAGCTAACGAGATGCTAGCCTTCTCTTCATCGCATCCTCGATACCTAAGTCTTTGAAGATACGCTCACAGCTATCCAAACAATCTTGAACATCCGTAGCCGACTCCGTTCCATGGAACGGCTTCCCAACAAGGGTAGTATAATCCTTGTTCAGCTTGGCAAAATCAGCCCTAGGTGTCTGCACCACCACCATTAGCAGCATTAGAGACTGCCCTCTGAACGTCCCTAAGCATCTCTCTCATGAAGTCGGTGAACATAACCCTCATCTCAGGAGCACTCCCATTGTTGGCTCCTCTACCAGCACCGCTAGTATATCGGCTCATCGTTCAATCTGTAAAGAGAAATGATTAACCATCTCCATAGTGGTGCCAGTGCAGTGCGACTTCATCCGTAGATATACTAATAGTATATATATAGCTTTTGAAAACCAAAATAATCACAAATACGCGCTCTCATATACGTATTATCTCTCCCTGGTGTCTTTCCCTAAGTTAACTATGCAACCTAGAGCTCTGATACCAAGTGTGACGGCCCGCCCCGCACTAGCCGGCATTTCCTCCGAAAGTGCGTTGTACCGATGTCCAACCGGCACGGGACGGTCGCCAAAGAAAGGAAAGAAGAGAATGAACTAATTAAGAACCTGTAGAATGTCTCATAGCGCAAGGAATAAAATATAATAACAACATACTTGACATAAAACAGGTGAGACGGTGCATAAGCTGAAACTAAACATCATAGCAGCGGAAAATCCAAATACATCCTATGTTCCACATCATCATTATTACAACTTTAAAACTGTCTCTAAAGCAAAAGAAAGGACGGTGCACTACTAATGCCCAAAGTAGTGACCAGCAGCGACACAGGGAGAATATCTATATATATCATACGTGGAAGCCTCCTGCTCGTCTTCGGTACAGCTACTCGTGCTTTACCAGCTAACCTGTCTCTAGTCTGCTCGTGAGAGCACCCAGAGTAATAAGAAGAGACATAAGACTCTGGGTCAGACAAAAGTCTGGTATGAGCGATAAGCAGCAAAACATAACAATAACAGGTATACTAAACCACACCTGAACCTGGACCTGCAACCAAAGAGTTAGCACTACATACTGTACAATGCTCTAAGGTGCCACTAACACATGATATAAAGAATAGGGGGTGGGGGTATGCATGTCATAGTGATGGCAAACAAATCAAGCATGGCAACCATCCTCACGTCTCTCACTCAGTGCGTAAAGCATACGATATCCACCACTTCAATCACTAGACCCATCGAGGTAATGACGGAGTTCGACTTGTACAACTACTGCTACCACCAAGCTTTCCCCACGGAGTCATGACTAGTCTATACAAATGACCATGTTTCATTGGTCTATAGCCCATTAGTCGTACCTAGACCACTGTGGTCCTGAATCCGTTCACGTACCTCCTATACATAGTGATCCAAAGTCATAGACATCGACAACCCCTTAGCACACGTCCCGCAGCAAAGCCCAACTCATGAAGTTAAATCGTTGGTTCACAACTGGATCCTGAGTACAAACTTCCCACTTGGACTACCTTTGCATCTCGGATTTTGGTCTTCACCACCGGATCAGTCTTCATCTGATTCAGAAACAAACTTCCTTTCAGATCAGTTCTCTTCCCTTTGTTTAGTCCGTAGTCATCAGCCTCCATCTGGTCGGTTCGTGCTCCTCTTGTCGGATTGGGTCGTGATGCCCAAGCTGGATCGGATCGTGCTTCCTTCACCAGGTCGGGTCGGGCTTCTTCATCCGGATCGGGTCGTGACCAAGTTTCACGGTTCGGATCGTGGTGCTCTCCAGATGAGTGGATCGGTTCGGTGTCTCCATTCTCGAGCGGTTCAGATCGGAGGACCAGAGGCGAACGGAACGAGGAGGGCAAGCTTCAGCAGGTGGCTCGTGGGAAGGTGGCCTCGATCGGGTCGGGTTCGGAGGGGGCGATCCGATCCGGTTCCTACACATCTTTCCTGCCACTTTCCATCGACTGTTTTACGCCATACGACGGTGTTTTCGACCAATCTAACTTTTCTAATCAATTGCAAAGCATACCATAAAGTCGTAACAACATGTATAATCATCCACACACACCAAAACAACAATATGACAAGGTTAAACGGATCAAACATAGCCAAAACCCCATATGTTCCCTTAAGCATGTTTAAGCCAAACTAATGATAGGATTAGTAAAACTTAACCAAACTATCCAAATTTTCTAACAGAGGCCTAAAACATCATTTCAAATTTTATCAATATTTTTCCAGATTTTTAACATGTATAAATTCGCTAATTATCACTAATTACCCTTAATTAACCATAATTAGTGAGGAACTATGCAAATCACTCACCTTAGCCACAAACAAATTACCAAATCTGAAATGATTCTCTGTTTGACGCTGTTCCCAAAGCTATACAGCAGTTCTACCTCGATTTTGGTGCTAATCCTCTTTGATTTAATGTATATTTGGCTTAATTAGCGATTAGGAGGTGATTTGGGGTGTTTTAGAAAGTGGAGGCCATGGATAAACTTGAAGGAACAAAAAGTGGCGGCTGGAAAATGATAGAAACTGAATTTCCTAACCCTATCAGCCTCCCCATAACCCTAATCCCGAAATGGGTTATGGGCCCACTCACTACTCACCTAAATTAGGCCCGGTTAAGCTGTTTTTCACCATCTAAAACTTGTTTCAGCCATATCTCCCAAACGGTGAGTCCGTTTGGCTAATTTGACCACTCCACGGAAAGGTAAACCATCATTCGGATCTAATGAGACTGGTTTCAGGTCAAAACTCCTTTGCAATCAAAAGTTATGGCCAAAACAAGATCAGCTAGGGGTAAAACAGTCATTTAAAAATCAGCAAAAATCATGAACATGGGAAATGACCCCAATCATCATCTCCTAAAGTTACATGACCATACGACTTCGCATGTGAAAGAAATATTCTACGATCCTTCGATGTGTAGAATGCGAGTCGTTAGATGTAGGCTCGTTAAAGCCGAACCACTATAGATTTGTGTGTGATTACATTCCTCTTCATTTTAAATTTACCCATCTTCACTTTTATTCTTTACATTCTTATTTCTTGGATGTTGTGCCATTTTTTGGTGTCAACACTTTGGTGCTTTCACTGAGAACGGATATTCTCAATGTCTAAAAGATTTTGTTCAGCTTTTGGATCACCAAGCCCGAGACGAAATCCCATGTTTCTTTCAACATTAGCAAACAATGGTTTCCAAGACTTCAGCGCATGCTTCCAGATGATAACAACATCAACAAGCTCATGTACCTTCAGCGACGACTCTAGCACTCGGTTTGACCCAGGTCGGGTCGACCATTCCGGGTTCGACATCGGACCAACCTGCACTGCCTTCCCCTATACAACTATTTGCTCCAAATCAGGCTCCTTCCACGGCGTTTTCCACCCGTGATGACTTCATGACTGTACAGATTCAACTTCAACAAACGACGGCAGCGCTAGATGCCCAAGCACGGGAAAATGCTGCGATGAGATAAGACATGAGCCATATGTCAAGACAGTGGGAGGAATTCATAAAACCGTAATCTTCTCCACCATTGCAGAATTAGGACTCGGAAGGCTTGTCGTCATCTGGAGGAAGTGGAATCAGCCATCACCACGACGTCCACTTGAAAGACTTGAAAACGTACGACAGTTACGCTTGGAACGACGTACAAGCCAACTCGATATGGAAAATCAAACCCGGGTCAACCCTGAGGACGTCAACCCCGCTGTACATCCGATCAGACTACCTCTCCTTCAGCCCAATGCAATGCCACTCGAAAAACCCATGCTCCTGTTCTTCCTCCTGAGCGTCATGTGAATGACCGGGATGCCCGGACGGAGACTCAGGCGATGTTGCCAAAAGTGGGAGCATGGAGAACCCGACAAGTTGAGGATTTTGATCGACACGTCTTCAATACACAAGGTCTAATCACCAAGGTGCAGAAAATCTTGACCAATAGTACAGGTTACAAGAACAAAAATTAGGGAATCGACCATAGCCACACACCATTTACATATAACATTCTACGGGCGGAATTTCCAAGACGGTTTAATATGCCTCAAATAAATCACTATACGGGTACGATAGACCCGTAACAACATTTAACAAGATACTCGTGGCACATGGAGGAAGCCGCAGCCCCTGATGCAATCAAATGCAAAGCTTTCCCGATATTTTTAGCGAAGTAGCACTCACGTGGTTCACATGACTTCCCCCGAGACTAGTTCCAAATTTCAAAGAATTAAATGAGAAGTTTCTAAATCAATTTCGCCTTCATGCCTCCAAGAAAAAGCATGTTATCACCCTTTTGGAAATAAAACAATTAAGAGGTGAATCTTTGAGGGATTACCTTAATCGATTCAACATGGCTGTCACTGAGGTAAGCAATCCCAACCATGAGACAATCTTAATGGCCATAGTGGATGGAGTCGACAAGAAGACGGAGTTTGGGAAGTATCTAATCGGAAAGCCTCCCACAACAATTGAGTTGTTCTACGAAAAAACTAACATTCGACTATGACAGGAAGATTCACAGGTGATGAGGAAGATAGACCGAAAAATGCACCCAATAAAGTCATTCATAGCAATGTGGCAGTCAAACAATCCAGAGACAATTCTGGAAAAGTGGAAGTAAATGTTAAGAATCGTAGCAAGCGAAATGAAAACCAACAAAAAGGCACTAATGGAAACCATGATCAAAGGGAAATTTCAGAAAACGACCTCGAGTTTAGGTATTTGAGAGCTATACAGCGTTGAATGACACGTTGTAAAATATCTACCTTGACACATGCAATATAGTCTAATACAAGAAACCACCTCTGCGAGAACCCATGGACAATGAGCACGCAATTGGAAAATTCTGCTTGTTCCATGAGATTTACGGACATGCAACTAATGAATGTCATTATCTCAGTGATATCATCGATAAATTGATCAGAGATGAGAAGCTCAATGAATAAAAGGTTACCCCAAGGGACAGGGGGCACGGGACCTCAACTCCCAAACAAGGACAACTGGCTCCCCGTGCCACTGTCCAAGAAAAGGCCAAAGTAATTGTAATTATTGCCATTGTCGAAGGACCACATCCAGCAGGATATAGCATTCGAACTATGAAGCGATATGTGAATTCTGCAAAACATCTTGGTATTGGGGAGTCTAGTATCCCCGAAGTTTCTAGTACTGCGAACCAAAGGTGGACAATGACGAATGACATTGTCTTCCCCGAAAGAGAACTAGTCGGGGTGGAAACCCCGAGTATTGAGCCATTAGTAATTACGACTATTATTGGCCCATCCACAATATGAAAGGTCCTTATTAACAGTGGGAGTTCAGTAAATATCCTGTTAAAACCAGCCTTTTGTCAGATGAAGTTGGAGTTAAGAGACCTGAAGCCATGCACCAGCAAGATACGCGACTTTAATTAATCATCCATTAAACCATTTGGTATTGTTGATCTGCTAGTAAAACTGGGAGAGGGAGACCGCAGAAGAGTACTAATCCTCCCATTCCTTGTAATGGAAATTGGCTCTCTGTACAATGCGTTTTTGGACCGACCAGCCCTAGCATAATTCAAAGCTTGCATCGTCCTTGGTGTTTGCTCCTAAAGTTCCCAATGGAGGGTGGAATTAGAACCATACGGGGAGATCAAGTAATTGGATGAGCGTGTTACTTGGTAGAATGGAAAGAACTTTGGGACAAAGAGAATGCATTACCCAAAGACATTCCCCATCCCACGAAGGAAAGGAAAGCATAGCAACTTCAGGAAACATCCCGTCGGGACCGTTAGGTTGCCAACTCAAAGATAGTGATTCGAGAGAGGATGAAGAGCTGGGATGTTATAAGGCAACCCTTAACGAAACCACAGTGAAGATTTCGATTGATGATGATGACCCAACTAGGGTCTTGAAGATCGGGCCCCATCATGACTCCCTCCAAATGAGGGAGTTGACCGAATTACTTTGTGCAAACCTTGACATGTTTGCACAGACCCACGCTGACATGTGTGGGATATCACCCTCCATCATGACTCACTCGCTTAACATCGGCCCGAAATACGTCCTTGTTAAGCAGAAAAGACGGATGCTTGGCTCAGAAAGGTCGGCAGCTTTGAAAGAAGAGATTGAGAAGCTTAAGAACAATGGGTTTATCCGAGACGCAACCTATCCCAAGTGGATAGCTAACCTGGTACTTGTGAAGAAGGCCAATGAGAAATGGCGAATGCGTATTGACTTTTCAGACTTAAATAAGCCTGCCTCAAAGGCAGTTTTCCGCTCCTCAGGATCAACCAATACGTCGAATCAACAGCTAGACACAAACTCCTCTCTTTCATAGATACATATTCGGGATATAACCAGATCTCAATGCATGTCCCAGATCAAGAACACACCAGTTTCATAATTGTTGACTAGCCTTTTGGCATGGCCATCATAGCTCGGATTTTTTTATCAAGACGAGCTCTCAAAACTATGAAATTAACATGTCCCGGTTCGAATTCTGCTTAGGTCGATTAAGTTTGGTTCGACCTAACCGGTTGTGCTTTGGATGGAAGCACTTTCTTTCTAGCTTAGATTAAACTTCATGGATCAGAATGATTGAACAAGTCGACCCCAGAAACACCAATCCGAACCATGGGCTACATAACGAAGCCCGATTTTCAAGGCAACTTTGTTGGTCATCTCTGACCTACTTTATTTATTTAATTCCTGGATTGAGCTGCACGTATGCCACGAAAACCGAGGAGAACTATTCCCCATGTGAAGACTAGGTCCCGTCGCCTGCAGCCAAATTTCCGGATTGGATGACACGTGGCCGACCTGATCCAGGATAGCCGCCACGTGGCTCACCGACCCAACCATATTTTTGCCTATAAATATGTCATTCTAGAGATGGAAAAGGGGACTTTCTTTTTTTGGAATGTTGATGGTTCAGTTTCCTTAAATAGTGGCCCTATAAATCGATCGAATCGAACTGTAACATAAGAATTTTGTACATAAATCATTTCTTTCTCTACGTTGTTTCAATCAAGCAACTGTAACATGTAATCGACGTTATAAACATAGATTATAAAGTGAACATAGATATGGATTAAGTCGAACCACTACAAAAATATTGTGTGTTCCTTGTTGTTGCTTTAATTTCTTTGTGATTTGTGTATGGATTACGCACTTTGGGGGTTGATTTCATAAGACCAACTTTTGACGTCAACACTTTAGTGCGCCAGGAAGAGGAAACAACCACCTTCAGCGGTTTCTAAGCTTGGATAGCCATTTTTAGAGAAGAAATGGTGAAACAAAAGAAGAATGGAGCATCTTCCAACACTCTAGTCGTCGGCACCACAGGCGCAGTAGATCGGACAAGCCAAAAGGCTTACTCCCATAGAGAACCTTCCTTATATATGATTAGGTATGAGATGGATGGAGTTCTATCCGAGCTCAAGGCACAAATGGCGCACCAGAATGAACTTCTCAAAAACAAAAGGAGATGATGGACAATTTCTTTGCTTGGATGGAAAGTAGACCGAGTAACCTAGCATCACTCGCTGTAATCGGCAAAGTTGGGACAGCTGTAGAACTTCGGATCGGTTCAATCCAAGCTCCAGATCGGCCCGTCGTCTGGCCACCATCCAGTTCAACCCAGCCTCTAGGTCGATTTGATCTCGGTTTAATGCAACCTCCGGGTTGACCAGATAATGGTTCGGTGCAACCTTTTGTTCGACCCGATATCTCACCATAGGTTGGACTTATGCAACCTTTGGCTCAGCTATCTCAGCAGGTTAATCCGAGTACAACTAGGGACATCCACTTGTTGTTCCTCCAGTAATGCAATACCACATTAGCCTCTAGTGACATGGAGGGAAATGCTACTATAAATCACTCTCACATCGCCCAGAATGCAGGCAACGCTGAGCCAAGAACTGGGAATGCTATTCTAGATCGGTTTGATCTTATCGACCCGGGCGTGGATCAACCCAACACACATACCGGCTCGAGGACTTCAGACAATCAGGAACCAATAGCCGAGGCTTAGGACCACCTCCAACCATCACTTGGGGGAACACCAGACCAAACCTGAACGCGCAAGGCATGCTTCCACCATCTGCTAAGCTTCACGCTGAAGCGACCAGTGCGGAATTAGATTTGTAGCAACGATTTCTTGGAGTCAGGAATGAAATTTCCAGCATTATAACGCTTCACCCGAGGCGCCACTTCTCAGCATGATGTAGATAACGCCCATTGCAACCCTTTCACGCGAGAAATCAGGAACTCTCGCAGCCAGCTTGACTTCAAGCTGCCTACTTTGGAGCCGTATAACAGTAGGACGGACCCTACCGTACATTTTATGCACTACATGAGCAATATGGATGTACTATCAGTATCGTTTAACATTATGGCCAAGTGGTTTCCTCTTTATTTGACCGACGTCGCTGCCATGTGGTTTCGGCAGCTAACATCTGAATCGATCAACAACTGGAACATGTTGGTCACCCACTTTATCGAGCAATTCAGGGTCCACGTAGCTCGGCCCAAGGGCGCCATGTTCCTCACATCTATTAAGTAGTGGTCCGGCAAGATCCTACGCTCTTTTCTGGAAAGATTAAATGCAGCGGTAGCATTGGTCGATCGACCAGAATTGCCCATGGTACTTATGGAAGCTATGGCCAACATCTTGGATAAAACAAACTTCTAAATCTCCCTCCAGCAAGATCCCCCCAAAGATCTTGGTAATTTCTACTCTGAGGTGGACAGGTTCCTATGGCAAGAGGATGCTAATATTGAGATGGACAATCTCAACTTACTTTCTGTAAAGGATCAAGGGCCATCCACTGCTGTCCAGAACAAAGGGAAGGGAAAGGCTCTGGCAAAGAATGACAGGAATGTGCAGTTCCGAAGAGAACCCAAATATGACAAATATATCGAGCTCAATTCCTCACTACTGGATATATGCCTCGACATGAAAGGAAATCTTCCTTTTTCTAAGCCTCCACGGAGTGAGCCAACCTAGAAAGAGCACGAATCTGGGAAGCACTGCATGTTTCATGATATGGCAGGCCATGGAGCCAATGATTGTAGACAATTACATGATCTCATCGAAGAATGGGTTAGACGTAGAGAGCTACCCGATACATTAAGAAATCTGTGGCATCCGCGCTAACACTGCTACCCCCTCATGTTCCTCAGAATAGGAGGGATCCTGAGCTAAGTTGTCATGACATCATTATTAACTGATCTAGATTAGATCATTCTGGATTTACTGCATTTCCAAGGATATAAGATATGTATCTTTGTTGCTTTAAGATTTCCGGGCGGCTACGTCAACTCACATATGCACGGGGGTTAGGCTTTAACCTCGGACATACAACAATCTCGAAAATAAAACCATCTGACAAATAAATGGTTAAGTTGAAGTACACATGTATGAGATTGGGATTTAACCCCAAGGCGTGCTCTAAATTCAATCATAAACCAATCAGGATTTGTTTTGGTTGTGTAATAATTTCTGGAATTAATAAAACCTATTTTCATGCATGGGTTATGTTTTAAGAATTTAAGTATCTCTACAGGATTTGGTAGGATTTTCAATCATAGCCAGAGTATGACTTATACTCGTCTCAATTCCTTAGGCATGTTTTATACCTAGGAATAAACTCTACTTGTCAAGATATGACAAATATAATTCTATCTTGATATGACTATGGATTATACTCAATCAGATTCCTAGGTATGGATTATTCTTGGGACGATCAGATTATCTTGTCAGGATTTGACAAGGAAATAACACCAAAGCTCGAGTATGGATTATACTCAGTTTGTATTACACGGTATGGATTATACCCTGAGTATGGCTTACGCTTGGATTGGATTTCCGGATATGGTTTATACCTGAAGATTTGGGTTACCTTGTCAGGATTTCGCAAGACGATTTGTTCATTACTTGAGTATGGTTTACGCTCTAAATGGGTGTCCAAGCATGGTTTATGCTTGAAAAGATTAAGCAGCATCATCAGGATTTGACGTGCCTGTTTCATTAATCTCTTTGCAGGTATGGATTATACTCGCAATCGAGCTAGCTCGATAAGGCTTTTGTTTTTCTGGATTTCACTTATAATACGATCTGGCATGATTGTGGTTGTCTGGATTTCTATATATCGAATTTATATGGATTATTAATCTTCGAAATATCCAGAACACACCTTTATTTATCAAGAAAGATATGTTCTGGAAGGAAAAGTGTTGGCTAATCTTTTGGCAAGGCTGTCACAACTCATATTTTTTTTATCAAGATGAGCTCTCAAAGTTGTGAAATTAACATGTCCCGGTTCGCCTTCTGCTTGGTTCGATTATATTTTCTTCAACCCAAACCAGCTGTGTCTTGGATGTAAGCACCCTCTTTCTAGCTTGGATCAAACTTCATGGATCGGATCACTTAACATATTGATTAAGACATATGTTTAGAAATTTAATCTATAAAATAAAGGAATGGAGATTTATTCTGCTAATTTAGTTTCAAATTTATTTCACTAATGGAACGGCGGTTTATTTTGCTAATCGAGTGTCTAAATTATCTTGTTCGATTTATTTCAAAACTATGGATTCATTTGGCCAAATGGATAGCATAAAGAAGTTATAATTAGTTTAACACCGTTATTAATTAAAATAAAATAATTAAATTCTGTCTAATTTAATATATCACAATTTTATATTTACCTGAAGCTACCAACCAGTTATAATTGAACAAGTCGACCCTAGAAACACCGATTTGAACTGTGTGCTACACAATGAAGCCTTATTCTCAACGCAACTTTATTGGTCAGCTCTTACCTACTTTATTTCCTTAATTCCTGGATCGAGCTACACGTATGACATGAAAATTGAGGAGAACTATTCATTGTGTGAAGACTAGGTCCTGCCGCCTGCAGCCAAACTTCCAGATCGGACGATACGTGGCCGACCTGACCCGGGATAACTGCCACGCGGCTCACCGACCCAAACTAGATTTTTGCCTACAAATACCTCATTCCATAAATGAAAAAGGGGACTCTCTTTTTTTGGAACTTTGATGATTTAGTTTCCTTAATTAGTTGGCCTTATAAACCGATCAAACTGAATTTTAACACAAGTGTATAAATAACTACTTTCTCTACCTTCTTTCAATCAAGCAACTGTATCCTATAATCGATAATATAAACAGAGATTATAAAATGGATATAGAATTAGATTAAGCTGAACCACTATAAAAATATTGTGTGTTCCTTGTTGTTTCTTTAATTTCTTTGTGATTTATGTGCGGATTACACACTTTGGGGGTTGATAGTCACAAGACCAACTTTTGACCTCAACATACCCCATTCACAACATGACGTGCTTTGGGGGGCAAAGTGTTGGCCATCCTTTTGGCAAGGCCATCATGATTGTATAAACGCCAGGAATCTTGGTAGAATCATCATGAAGAGTAGCCTTGTTTCGACCCACAAATGGGTCAGCCAATAAGTTAGCCGACCCAAGCTGATGTTGCATAAGCCCATTGACAAATGACTATCACGACCCAACTCGATGATCATTCGGATCAACCAAGATATATGTCGACCCAAATCTAGAGCTTCTGCACAAAAGATAGATGTCCTGTATGCTATTGCTTTGAGTCCATTAATGTTCGCTTCGATCATGTCGAACCGAACCCGTTTCTGCATGAAATATCACCCTAGAGACTTGCTCCTGCTCCTATTTGACCGCTTCTAACCTTCCAAGAACATCAGATCAGCTACCACCTGTCATTGTATAACTGAGCCTTATCTTTCCACGTGAAAAGAATGCTTCTTCAGATTTTTCTAGGATCTCGGGATGAGTGACACGTGTCGTAGTCGACCCGAGCACTATAGCATTTATAAATATCCCCCGAGAACTTCAAGGAAAGGGTTTATGGGTCAATCTCTTGCATCTTAGTACTGTTACAATGTTGTGCTTGAGATTAGTCATTGAAATTACCATTTTCATTCAAACTTTTCGTATAACAAAGAAACTTAAAGTGTACGTAGGCTCGTTGGCACCGAATTTTTTGTGATTACGTTCTTCTTCATTTTAAATTTACCCATCTTCACTTTTATTCCATATATTCTTATTTCTTGGCTATTGTGTCATTTTTTGGTGTCAACAGAAGTAAAATAGATTTAAAATAGGTTTTAAATAAAAAGAATTAAAAACCTAAATATAGTAAAGTAGCTTAAAACAAGTTTTAGAGTAAAAGAATTGAAAAGGGATCAAATGTGTGTGTATATACACACATAGTAAGAACAACTTGAAAATAGGTTTTAAATAAAGTAATTTAAAACGATTAAAAGCATGTTTTATATTTAGAACCGTTCAAATTCCACTTTTCCAATTCCCGTTCCAATTCGTATAATTTCAATTTTTGTCCAGTTATGCTAAACACACCAAAATGTGTGAAATAAACAAAATCAATATATTATATAAAATAATATATTTGCTTCACCATAATTCCACGTATAACAACGTTATACAATCAATGGGGTCTACAATCAGGTTTAACGCACAGTAAATTCATATAACATCATATGAATATAAACACTAAAACAACCATATTGAGAAATCCTGTTGGATTCCTCCATAATGCCCCCCTGCATCACAACTCATATATCAACACTTATACATGTAATACAGTTCAATATTAGCTAACTCATATAAGATGAATCTTCTGCTACAACGTAGGTAATGTCAAAGGTCATCTGTTCGCAGACGAGAATATATACATATACATATATATATATATACACACACACACACATACACACACACACACACACACACACACACACACACACATATATATATATATATCAACAACTCCTGACAAAGTAGTAAATCATCCAAACAACCAATTGTACATATAAATATGTAAATAATAGTCAATATTATTATATGGTACAATAGTATATCAAAAAGCTTGAGTTAAATTCACCATCCATTCCAATGACCATTTAACGATGTTTTTATCCAACTCAAACATGCGTTTAAAATTACATAAAATTCCAAACTCTTCAGAGTGCTACCAATCCACCGCCTATGTGTAGTATGCTTCGATACATACCCAATTCAACTGACCGTGCGTGAATCCGATGTCCTATGAACTAGATACGAGATATACAAGTTAATACAGGATTTAGACTAAAATTAACTTAATATATAAATAAACAAATTCCTCACCCCTCAACGCACATGCCTGCCAACACATCTTCTTCTTCCTATTTTTAAAATTCAAAACCGCCAGTAACAAACCCATAGCCACACATTGACCACCACCTTGTCCACCTCCACCTATCACGTCGGCCACCTATCGACGTTGCCATCTCCACCATTCATCCTAGCACCTTATCCCCTACCCAATCGCCATAAAGTTACCATCTCCGGTCCCACAGCCTAGTACGCAACCGGCTGCCAACTGTTTGCTGCTATGGATGTTGCCTTTCACCTGTCACCACCGGAGTTTCCCTCATTGAAACCATCGGTTGCGACTCGCCACTCCAAGTCCACTTGTCACCTCATCGAAGACAACCCGAAGCCCTAGCGTTCCTGGGTAATGTCGAGCTTCAGCAAATTGGTGTGCACCAAAAACTGAGGACAACCGACTGAAGCTCTTCTACTCATGAGTTTAACAAATCCAATATTGTTTAATTTCAGTTAGTAAATCACTTGAATTAATTTCTGGAAGATATGAAGAGCGGCGGCCTGATTTTTGTGTTTATAGACGACAATTTAGGTTGTAACAGAAGAGGTGATCACCTATTTATAAGCAACATACTTCTAGATATTTTGATTTTAATATTCATTTTTAATCATGTGCATTTTCACTGAACATTTCATGCTCGCATGATCACATCAAAGTCCCGATCGCCACAAAATTTGACACTCTGCCACACGACAATACTTTAGACCCGATGAACCTGGTTTCGTCGAATTACGAGACTGTTTGCAAAAACACTATTTAAAATTATCAAATTGTTAATCGATACGCGTTTATATCGCGCTCGATCACACAACAACTCCGATTGGTACAAAACTTGAAATTTACAATAATTAATCATTACAGATTTCATAAAATTGGTTTCGTTGAAATCTGATATCATTTGAAAAATGGCTATTCCCGACATCTTAATAAAATCGAGTAAATACCAATCCATTTCTAAACACTCCAATTCTTCGATAATAACTTATTATTATCGCTCATATTCAAATATGGTTTTTCATAAGCTTCGAAATCAACTTAATTCCATATTAAATTCCAGATCCGGTTATTCGAGTAATTCTATTATTTAAAATACTATTTCACGTTTCAGTTATATTAAATAACTGATAAATTCTGAATTTAAGTTATTAAACTCACCTTAATAGTTAAATAAATTAAATATTCTGATACTAAACATTCGGTTCGTTGCATTTTTCCGCCCTAAAAGGATTTCCTCTCGAAATCACAAGTTAGGATGAATATACACTACAACAAAATATGATATTGATAACACTTTTTAATAACACAATTTTCTGAACTGTTATTAATTACCTTAATTCTTGCTCTGGCGCATGATTTTGTTTGTCATATTAGTGTAACACTCTATTCACCGATTCCCTCCATCTTTTTATGAATTATTTCATCTCCCCTCCAAAACCATTCTTCTTCCTCCAAAACAACGCCTCACAGAAAAAACACCGATCTTTCCTCCGAAATAGTAATTAGCCTGTATCCTCTCCACTTCGCTCCTCAGTAAATTCAATAATGTCTCAAACCCTAATCTCCAATCGAGCGGTTGGGTGCCCCTTACCCCTTTACATCGCTTCTTCAGATCTAACTTCCTCCAACGTTTTCCATTGTCGATTTCTTCCCTATTCCCTTCTTTGATGTGCTGGTGGTAGCGACGACCTTAGGATTAGTTAACGCAATTTCATGTTTTCGGGAGATGGAGGGACCACGATTCTAGGGATGTGAGCAGTCGTAGTTTTGAGCTTTTCGATCGTTGATGGTAAAGCTGTTGCTGTCGAAGATGGTTAGAGTGATTCTAGGCAACGATGATAATATCTGCTAATTCAGGAATTCATGCATTTGTTTGATGAGTAATTCCCACTTACAATTATATCTGCATTCATTCGCATTTTATCCCTGTCCCAATATTTATTGATTGCTTCGTGAAGTTGACTAGTTGAGATTAAATCGATTTCGAATATTAAAATGATTGTTTCACCATTATGGTTGAATTGCTTGATTAGGATGGTTGTTTGAGATTTAGATTGATTGTAATATTTGAAATGGTTGCTTAAATAAATGATTTAATTGAGATAATCGTTTAATTGTTGTGAATATTCGATATAATTGGAATTTGTACTGGAGATTTTAGTTTGTTGGATGTTAAAATATAATGCAGATGTTACCTTTTTTTTGAGTTGCAATTTATTTTGAGTTATGTAGTTTCCTGTATTTTGACATTTAATCTATTTTATGATCTTAAATTATCTTTGAAACATCATGTAAATTATATGATATTTTATTATTTAAGTTGAAGTATATTTACATATTTTTAAATGTTGACTTGTAGTTTGAATTATAAATAGATTAATCTAAATAATATATTTTGAGTAACTATTAGCGTTTAATATATATATTTAGATAATGTAAAAACAAGATCAATAAATTTAATTATATATATTCTGAGAAAATACATGCACAATGCAATAGAAGACAAAGCAGGCTATGATTAGTGTTCGGTAGTTGCAGCTGGAGAGCTACCAAGCATTGGAATAGTGTTCGGTAGTTGCAGCTGGACTGTTGTACATACCAATGATATGTTCTATAATTTTGGCCCCTGGACAATGTTAAATTTTCTAGATGTGTGCTTTGAATTGTGACACGGCTTTTTTAATTTTCTATTCTCAATGATTGCATAACTTTTATTCTTTTATTTTGGCATGACACTTTCAGTTTCTTTGATACCCAATAACCATTTCATGTTATTTTATTCCAGCTGGTTATGGTGGTTGATGCCCGAGATCCGCTGTTTTACCGTTGTCCCGACCTTGAGGTAAGTATTAAATGATACCATGTTATTCATCCTCTTTTTTTTACCTCGTGCAAAATTGCTAAGAAAAGCATAAAAATTGCAATATTTATGTAATCGATGGTTCTTTATGTCTATTAAGCTATTTCTACATTTTACTAGAATGTGTGCATAGGAGTTTAAATATTTTAAGAAAATGCTGGTGATAGGGGTTCGCAAATTAAGATATAATTTTAACAACCAATTATCGTTTTAATTATTAGAAACCTCCTCACCAATGCTTTCTTCTAAAAAACATGCGTTTTAGAATTTACTAAACTTTCTTTTTTCTGAGTGGAATATGTCTCCTCAAATCAAAGCAATATCAGTGTTCATTGAAGAAATATAAGTACACACACACACGATGAGAGGATAGTAATCTAATAATGAAATCTAGTCAGTTGTTATTGGATGATATCATTGATGTATCATCAATATATTTTATATCGCTCCTTAACCGATATCTTTTTTTCTTTAAAATGTCGTGTGAAGTATCGTTAATGTCATCCGGTATTTGTCGGTATATCACTTCGAGTAAAATACCCTATCCTGTTATCTGATATTTGTCAGTGTATCACTTTGAGTAAAATACCCTATATTTTTTAAGAACATCGATCATCGTAAGTGTTGGAGAAAATAAGATTACAAATAAATATTTCGTGTTGTTCTCAATGTTTGTTTTCATGCTGAAGGACAATATATAGGCCGTATTAAGAATCCCAATGTGCTAATATTTCAGTTTCAACCGCAAGTGTTTCGTTTTTCTTCATTAGTCTTCCAATAAAGAAACTATACTGTATTTTTATATGTTTTACTTTATGTTAACACCTAATCAGTAAGAACAAGATCGTTTACGATCTATTTCACTTTTTAGTAATTTACGTTGTTCATAATTGACAAGTTACCTTATAAAAACTCTTATAATTTCATTTATTTTCATGCACCAGAAGAGTAATTAAGTTATATATTTAACATATTGATGAAGAACAGACTAGATATAATAATCAGTATCAAATTGTTATTTTTGATTTATGATTCATGTATCTAGGTAGATCATCAGCAAAACAGTTTGGACTTGTAATTCATTTATCTTAATAAATTATATATTAAATTAAATAATAAGAAATATCTGTTACCCACAGATCTCATTTGATTTCTTACTTTGAGTCCCAATATATTTTTCATCTTAACAATAAATAACAATGTTTGTATTAAATTTCTCTAATGCGTTACATACAAATACCTTTACTCTGTCAACTATGCACGCCTTCAATGGTTATTTGACAATATGGATATAATATCTAAAAACTTAACTAACCGAGAACAATGTTGTTTTAAATGTTCTAGACATGTTCGACATTGCAGTGACGTCATCTCGATATTCCAAAGTATTTCATATTGGTACTTGACAAATTATCATGAGAATGCAGCCAAATATTTGTATTTTCTTTTGGAGTGTAAGTCACATGTTTTCAGTAATCCCTTAATTTGTGGAAGAGTAGGAAAATCAAGTACTTAAAAGAGAAACGATTGCTCCTATAAATATGTTGATGTAGACTACCGTGATGATCATGGTTATAGGTCACTTTTTCTGGGGCAATTCTAGAGGCGTGCAAGAGAAAGCTTTTGTTTTATCCTGAAATTGTTGCATTTTTTAAAGAGGAGAAAGATGACTTCTCTACTCTTAGAGTTCAATATGCTTATTCCTCACCACCAAAGCTCATAATTCTTGATAAAGATAACCAACACAAGGAGTCCATCAGGTTAGTGAATTATACTTGTTGATATCCTTTTTTGTTATTGCCAGTATTGCAACTTTAAGAACCTTGACCGCTAAAGCTGTAATTATTGCATAGCTGTGGTGGTTCAACCACGGTCGGCCTTTTGGTGAAGCAGATAAAGCATAGGCTTTGGGCCACGTCAAAACAAGGGCACCACTTGCAAAGCAGAATACCTAAATAAAATAAGGAACTCCACAACGGCGGCACCACAGAACGGAAACGATGAAATCAAAAGCGACAACTCTAACGGACAATGCTAGTGACAACAACTCTACGAGACCCAATCAAACGTGGTAGTAAATTAGGGCACCACTCATATGTCCATCACATAATTTCAGAAAAGGTTTTTGTTATTTATCAGCTTTTTCTTCAAAAATATGGTATTAATTTATATATACGACCAATAATCTATGTAACAAACTCATATTTTTGGATGCTAAAATAACCTACAATAAGATTGCTCATTTGATTTTATTTGTTCTCAGTCCCTTTAATAAATAGCAATGGCCATCAACGAGCCTTTAAGGAGCCACTTGCGTTATAGCAGTGTAATGTAAACGGGCACCATTATTGATATATTTTCTCCTTTTTTCTTGTTTCATGGATGTTTTATGTGTTACAACAAACCTTCATTTTGTCGAGCAGTAGGCACAATTTTATCTACTTTGTTGTTATACTATCACTTTTATTATTTTGGTGCCACTATGATCAACTAGATGAAAATAAAATAAGATAACATTAGCCATATTTGTACTGATAAAGTCCACATATAAATAATAGAGTAAAATAAGGTGAAAAACTACCATTGATGTCCGTAGATTTTAATTAAGATGCTGCTAAAATTTAAACTGATCTATAGCTTTTTTTTTAATTGCAACTGAAAGAGTGTTGAGATAAATTGACAATATGGTATCATGGCTGAAAAGATGTTCGGTATTCTTGTGATGCATTCAGAGCATATTTGTAATTTTTATGTGTTCTATTTTAGATGCGAAAGGCTATTTTTCTTTAGCAGGTTTACCTTCATATGTGATAAGCATAACAAGTTCACAATTAAAGTTTGAACAACTATCAGTAACAGAATTTATACATTTTAGGTAGATATTCTATTTTACAGGTATCTGATGGTATTGTCCGTGGATAGAGAAGTATATAATTTATAGAGTTTATGTTGTTTAGAAATGCGCGAAACAAGATAGATTGAACAGTTTGACATTATTATCAATTGAACAAGACATCGTCAACAACTGGAATATGAAATATTATTGATTGTGTTATATAAATTGAATTATTGTTATGCATAAAGTTATTTTTTTCATCTTCTGGTTGCTTATAAATAGCATGACTTGTTTTGATTATTTAACTAACGATAACAATAACATTAGATTTTCTATAAGGGCTCCCTTTTATAATTGGCTTTGGGCACCAAATCGTCTAGGACCGGCTCTGTGTTCAGATCCAAATTGAAACCTTTTAATCCTCCGATGTATGATATGCAGATAATTTGTTTATGATTATTTTTGACACATGTAAAATGCTAGGCTGTACACCTTCATGGGTTTATTTCCCCTGACTGATACTTGAATATGAATAAATTTAAAAGAATAAGAACTGCATAAGTAAGTCGCTATGTAGTGAATAATCGATAAACACACACAACTAGTGGTCGTGTTCGTAGCTTTGTTCCACATAATTTGCAAAACATTTTGGTAATGGTGCATGACAGTAGAATATCAGATTTCAAAACGAGATTCAAAACGTAAAACTTATAGTTCAAATTTTGGATCATACAATATTTAAATCAAGGATATCATATAGTCAAAGAATTGTAATGCAGATATGGATGTTAGTGTAAATTATATGTTTGTAGTTAAAAACAGAAACTGTGAAACTTGTTTACAAATATGTAAAAGTAAGAATTTTACTCCCATTTTATGAGCACGGACAATATTGATTTCTTATTGATGAATAAGTAATTATTTATAATTGTATTTTTTTTTCTGAATTCTGTGTGAAAAAAATTATACCAACAGTTATCGAAACTTATCATTGAAAGGTATGAAAATAAGATTGATAATGTGAATGTTACGTGATATGGGTTCCAGTAAAACTATTCATATAATAGTCATAATATGTTAAGTGCCAACTTGTTTATGAGCATGGACAATATTGATTTCTTATTATGAATAATTAGCTAATTATAATTGTATATCCCAAGTTTCTTGTGTTGACTGTTGCAACTTGCAACCCTCATATCCCTAGCATTTGTTACTCTGTTAAAGGTTCAATGTGGCTCAGAATTATGTACATTTTGTGAATAAAATATATATATTAGTTATGCACTTGCTAATCTTTTTAATGGTGTGTCAGGCTTCAGGTCAGCAAAGTGCAAAAACATGTGCCATACTACACGCAAGGTGAAGCGACATCTTAGTGAAGCTGCTAAACCTACTAATGTGCGATAAAGTTGGACAAGGTTATTAGGTATAAAAGATATGTTTCCATAATATATTCGTAAAAGAGAAATCAATTAATGTTGCATGTTGTAAATCCGATTCAGTGTGAAAATATTGTTGAAGCTGCTGAAAACTAAAATTATTTTATTTATATAATGCTACTTTCTTGTTTGCCTTCTATCATTTTATTTGGTCTTTTGTTGTAGCATAACTCAATTACGGACTGTGGAAAAGTTTAATGCCAAGCATTATGCTCTAAATGCCTCGCCAAAGAATGCTTTTATGTGTTGTTTCAGCATTACTGACAGTAACATGATAGAAGATAAATGCTACCTGGACAGACCAATTGTAATCTAAACTTAAGTTAAGAATGATTTACCCTTTTTTTTTAAAACATACCATGTCGGTTCATCGTATTCAAGTGTTTATAAAACTCTTACCGATACAGTGGATCAAACTGATCGACCAGAACTCATAAACGACTTAACCAATAAATCTCCACAATATAAAACAATTTTTATATCAATAACAAATACGTTCACTCGTATATATACACTCAAACTCAATCTAGGGTATTACTAACCCTATCTCTACCGAGTCACGCCATAGAGCCAAGGTAATTCTTAACTTAAGCTCTGATACCAACTGTAACGACCCGGATTTTGAGCGACTTTGGTTATCGACATAAGCTCGATGTGATATATAATCTGACGTTGATTATGTGTGTTGGACGATATTTATCGTTGTTATATGGTGTGTTAAATACCATAAGAAATACCAGAATGGGGAAAAAGGGATTTTCAAAGTATATTTTGAAAATAATGTATTTATATAAAATCAATAGATTTTATATTATAAAAGAAAAAGGATTGTGAATAAAAGAATTATATTTGTAAATCAAATATAAAAGAATTATATTTGTAAATAAAATATAAAGGAATTTATATTTGTTAATCAAATATAAAGGGATTTTATTTGTTAAACAAATATAGAGGAGATATATTTGTGAAATCAAATATAAAGGAAAATATTTGTAAAACAATATATATAAAGGAAAATATTGTCAAGACAAATAGAAAGAGGGATATTTGTAAACCATTTACAAATAGATAAAAATGATTTATTTATTTAGGAAATAAACAAAGGTAAAAGAATTTATTATTTATGGTATAAATAAAGTTAAATGATTTATTTATTTAGGGAATAAATAAAATAAAGGAATATTTATTTGTTAGAATAAATAGAATAAAGGAGATATTTATTTGTTAAATAAATAGGATTATAAATAAATATTTATTTAGGAAATAAATAGATTATAAAAGAAATTTTTTAAAAAAGAATAAACGTTATTAGCGAGTAAGTTAATCAAATTGAGTTATCAGGTTAGTTAATCAAAGTAAATTGATTAGTTAATCAAAGTGAATTAGTTAAGTTAAACTAAGTGAAGTGGTTAAGTTAATCAAAGTAAATTGGTTAAGGTAATCAAAGTGAATTAGTCGAGTTAATCAAAGTGATTAGTTCAGTTAATTGAGATAAGAAAAATCAAGCTAGGTTAATCGAGTTGAATTAGTCAGTCGAGTTAATAAATTGAGTTAGTCAAACCAAGTAAAACCAGTTAGAGTTAACCAGTAGAGTTAATCAGTTAGGGTTGACCAGGCAGAGTTAATTAGTTGGAGTTAATCGATTTGAGTTAAGATTTTCGAGTTGATAATCGAGTTGATAATCGAGTTAAGTTATCGAATACCACTTATTCAAAGTAGAAGTTATCAAATATAGTTATTTAAGATAGAGTTAGTCAAACAGAGTTATTTAGGATAAGTTGCCATCTCGTACGACTGCTAGCGTAATTCACAGGGCTGTAAATAGCCTACGGCGGTCGGATGTTTCCCGAGGGAGTCAGGTGTAACCATTGTGATCGCTGCGATCTAGAGTCAAGCGAATGGAGTTTAATCGAATATTAGTTATTCGATAGGAGTTAATCGAGTTGATCGAGTTGAGAAATAAGGTGAGTTGATCGGGTTGGTCGACCAAGTTAGTCGAGCCTAGTTAATCGAATCAAATTGGTCGAATCAAGTAAGTCGAGTTAAGTTAGTCAAGTTAATCGAGTTAAGTTAGTCAAGTTAATCGAGTTAAGTTAGTCAAGTTAATCGAGTTAAGTTAGTCAAGTTAATCGAGTTAAGTTCGTCAAGTTAAAGTTAACGATGTTAGTTTCATCGAAAGGAGTTATCGATGTTAGTTTCATCGAAAGGAGTTAATCGATGTTAGTTTCATCGAAAGGAGTTATCGATGTTAGTTTCATCGAAAGGAGTTATCGATGTTAGTTTCATCGAAAGGAGTTAATCGATGTTAGTTTCATCGAAAGGAGTTATCAATGTTAGTTTCATCAAAAGGAGTTATCGATTATAGTTTAATCGAAGAGAGATTATCGAATATCGTTTATTCAAAAAGGAGCAATCGAATATAATGTATTCGAAAAGAAGGAGTTAATCAAATATAGGTTATTCGAAGAAGAGTAATCAAATAGAGATTACTCGAAAGAGAGTTATACGTCGAACTCGGTTATATCGAATTCGGGAAAGTATCCTTTACTTTCCAGTCTTTAAAGCAAGATTTATTTATTTATAAATAAATCAGTTTTTAAGTAAATTATTCGAATTTAAAGAATGTAAGTTAGATAATTCGAAGGTAGGGATTATAACGTTATCGCTGAAATAAATGTTTTAATAAAGAAGTAGATACGTAAATAGAATACGAGGGTTATGTAAAGAAGTTGTTAAAAGATTTAAAAGATAAACTTGACCATTTCGAAGTTATAACGTTGTTTAGTTAAGGTCTGAGAGGTAATTATACCCCAACTTGATTGGTTTCCTTCTTAACTAAGAAATGGTAAGGTTTGATCGAAAAGGAGTTTTGGAAATGTTTTCCAAGTAAGAATCAGAAATGTTTTCTGATAATTAAAAATACGAATCTAAAATATATAGAAACAGAAGATAAGTAAATCAATGAACTAAAGAGATAAATGTTAAATGATGATTGATCGATATAATTTCCATTTGGAAATAATATCGTTGTTTGCACACTTGTTTTTCTTTGATAGTTAACTCATCGACTATCGAAGTTTTTGACCATTTTAACGTTGTTAATATGGAGAGACCGGTTGGATTATTATCCAAAGAACCACTCTGTATTGGCATAAGTGTTGCGAATCAAATACGCCAAAGATAATTGAAGACGGAGTAAAGTGCAAGGGCTGTTGTATAAGTCTTAGATAACAGTGACTAAGATGGATATACTGAATAGTGCCTTCGATTTGTCCAGTCCCAGGACAACTTGTATGGATGAAGGTCTGACAGAGTATATCCAATGGATCGCGTAAGTTGATCCCTTCAAATGTATATACGTTGGTGGCGGAGGAATTCGTTTCTCTTAGCTATGTACCTGTTGTATTTTTGAGGAAATCAATTTGTGATTTGGTGGGTATGACGATGTGACATTCTAAGTGAATGAAGATGGATGTCTGACAGAGTATTTCCAGACGAGCACGTACATTGATTTCTCCAACCGTACCAAGAGTGGAAGCGGAGAAGGAAACTCCTTTTAGCTAACACATAATGTATTATTGAGGACGTCAATCGGTGATTGGATGGATTTGATGATGTGGCATTTAAAGTGAATCTGATGTGAAGATAAGCGTAGCTTCTAGCCTCACATCTGGTAAATGACAGAAACCGGGCAGGTAGCATGGCTATGTAGGTCGCACCTATTAGGGTGTATAATCACCTGATCTAGAGTTTTCATTTACTTCTAAAAATCTATTGTTGATGCTGTCCCATTCGGGAAACGGTTGCTGATCCCAACTGTTGGTGATATACATTCGATACACTCAAGCGAAATGAGTGGTCGGTCATGTGTGGCCGGGTTGCAAGATGTTCTTGTTGAACCCAGTGTATTCCTCTCTAGAGGTACACTAGCGAAAGGTGGTTCCATACCTTGTCATAGTTGGAAATCCATTATCCAATACGTGCTTGCGATTTTGATTGTATACTATATATGTAGAACGTGAGATGAAAGCGTTTCTGCTAGATTGATATAAATTTGTACTTAGACATTATTATAATATCAGAATGATATTGCTTGTCAAAGATGTTGGATTCTTGAAACGACCCGAACTTCCCCGGTCTCCGAAGAGAAGAGAAAGAACGAATTGTTTTGAGAACAGGACAAAATAGAACGCATATAAAAGAACATTTCATTGTATATTACAACAATGCATCAGATTACAAGAATATACAGAGTATAAATGAATAAATATTACACAGAAATATCAGAGATTTAAATTACATTTAAATACATAGCAGCGGAAAATAATACAATACACAACTAGAAGTAGAT
This sequence comes from Allium sativum, assembly GCA_030737875.1. Lineage (NCBI taxonomy): Eukaryota > Viridiplantae > Streptophyta > Magnoliopsida > Asparagales > Amaryllidaceae > Allium > Allium sativum. Next base: position 326,865,150 of record CM060918.1, read on the forward strand.
ATACGGATACAAAGCTTTCCGGATATCGTTCCAGCTGTAAACCAGGATCCTGTGAATATAAATCTGCAAAACCGAAACTACTAGCTGCCCGTGTCAAAATAAGGGCACCCAGAGTTTAGGTTAAAACAATAAACTCCAGGTCAGTCATGGGACTGGTGTGAGAACTAAAACAGTTAATCTTTATTTTTAAAGCTAGGTAAATCAAGGGACCACGCCGTATAACACGGAACGGGTTTCCTCCCAAGAATACCAGTGCATAAAACAACAGCGCAATGCTAAATAAAGAAAAATGAAGCTGTTATAAGACCCAGGTCCTATCACACAATGCAACGCAAGCCGGGGGATAGGGTTTTCCCTTATAACAGCTAAAGAATGCTTGATACGTTTAAAACAAATCATTTGATACTATTATAAGTGCATAGTGTATAAAACAACTTCAAATCATAAGTATCAATCATAGGCGGCATAAGCGCCCCATCCCACTATGTCGCCATATATAGGATTACAATTAAAACCGCAAATGTCACGTATTTGGAAATTGGATTTCCGTCTATGAACCGAGGCAAAAGATAGTCCTCAACCGATTCGAGACTGCCTAGTCCGAGTCTCAGGATCAGAGCTCGAGTGACCCTTGGATCGTCAGGGCCGGTCCACACGGAGTGGATTAAAATGCCTGAACATGCGTTTCTCCGCCCTATGGGGCGTAAACGAGCCAACTAAATGACTCCATCGGTTCGAGAACGACTGATCAATCCGAGGCGCCTCGCAACAGCAACAACCACATAAGTCAAACTCGTCAGGGCGTGTAAAACCACTGACGCCACTTCTAACTAGGAAGAAACGCATGCCCTCCCTGAGGTCCGTCTCCCGTTTTTGGTTCATACCTGGTGTGAAACACGCGAGGTAAACGTTACACAAAGCTACGCCACAAAGGCCGTGCTTTGATCATCACCACAAGACTTTGCTTTTCAACAGAAGCCTTGATCATTTGCATCTTAGCATGCCACACAGGCAAACCATCCTATGCAACCGATATCAGTCACATAGAGTGAAATCCGATGTCAGACACACAGTCCATTTACAAGTCCGTTCTGGGTCTGAACGAAACCGGAGGCACCTAGTACCCCGCATATCCATCGATCTCCAAGTACGTCTGGACGATCACCAACTGTTTCCATCTTCTTGGGTGTACAGCCCAATCAAGATCATCAGTTATCACCCAAACGACGTGAAGACCTCCGGTCTTCGACCATCGTCTTCATCTTCGACTTATCGTCGTATCAGTTATTCAGAATGGGATGAACCCGGTCTTTCCGAATAACTCACGTATATTTTAAATAAGTGTTACACAAACACCACATACGCCTCATTCCAATTCATTAGTCACTAACCGTAAATTAATCAAGAGAATAATTCCCCAAATATTAACCCCGAAGGCCGAAACCAACATCAGATCAATATCCAGGAAACCATTCTGCTTGGCTAACCGACAGTTAGTTTCTAAATTTCACGTTCAAATCTAATTAAAGATTTAACTATCGCCTGGAGCAAAACTGGTGATACTCCATTCTCGATCCTTTCAATCTAATTAAAGATTCATTAAAACTCCACTTAGTTTTAATCATTATCTGGGTTAAAGAATCAGTGTCATTTAAAAACACGATTCACGATAAACCCAAAATCACATTCCATTAATTATCGGGTTAAAGAACAAGTGTTATTTAAAACACTGTTCACGATAAACCCAAAAATCAATACCAATTCAATTCCAATTAAATATCATTTAATTGGTACACTTCATTAAATCTAAATAAAAAGATTTAATCTTTTCTCAACTGGGTTCAAGAACAGTGTTAGTGAAGACACCATTCACGACAAACCCAAATCACATTCCATTAATTATCGGGTTAAAGAACAAGTGTTATTTAAAACACTGTTCACGATAAACCCAAAATCACATTCCATTAATTATCGGGTTAAAGAACAAGTGTTATTTAAAACACTGTTCACGATAAACCCAAAAATCAATACCAATTCAATTCCAATTAAATATCATTTAATTGGTACACTTCATTAAATCTAAATAAAAAGATTTAATCTTTTCTCAACTGGGTTCAAGAACAGTGTTAGTGAAGACACCATTCACGACAAACCCAAATCACATTCCATTAATTATCGGGTTAAAGAACAAGTGTTATTTAAAACACTGTTCACGATAAACCCAAAAATCAATACCAATTCAATTCCAATTAAATATCATTTAATTGGTACACTTCATTAAATCTAAATAAAAAGATTTAATCTTTTCTCAACTGGGTTCAAGAACAGTGTTAGTGAAGACACCATTCACGACAAACCCAAATCACATTCGATATTCAATACAAGGCTCTGAATAGAAAATATATCGGCTTATATTCAATATCGAATTCTACGACTAACAAATGTCGTATTGGAAATAACGATACAAATATATATCTTTCAAATTTCCATAACAACACCTGTAATATCACGAATTCCAACATCGAAATATTCCGAAGACAATTTCGATTCAAATCCACTCCAATGCAATCATTGGAAATTTTGGTTATTTTCAAAACCATTTCAAATTCAATTTATTTATTTAAAAATAAATAGAATTATAATTCTAGTTCAAAACTAGTTCATTTCGATAAAAATCTATTTTTATCTTTTCAAATATGGAGTTTTTCATCCCAAACTTTCACAAATCATTTCTTATGATTTTACACAAATTATTACTATTTTTAATAATTTTATCAAGGCCCGTACAGTCGATTTCCATTAACGGCCATCGAACTGCACTTACAGCGACCTTTTTCGAATTTGATTTGGACGTATCTCCAAATCCAACCGTTAGATTTCAAATTTCTAACATTCGTTAGAAAGCTCTTTTCAATATGAACCCAACGGTTCCGGTTTTAGGAGAATCCGACGGTCGGATCTCCCGCAATGTCCGTTTGAAATAAATGGTCGAAATTCACGAACTGCCGCGGCGCGGCGCGTTCTATTCAGGCCATTATATTATATATATAATATATATAATATATACTTCATCGATTTCTATTTAAAACGAATTATATAAATAGTTTTAAATTCGTTTCAAAAGCAATTTCAACCTCCTTTTCAATTCAAATCAAAATTGAATTCTTCTTTATAAATTCGTTTCAAAATTCATTTCTATTCAATTCAAATTTCAATTCAATTTGAATTCATTTCAATTCATTTCATTTCGAAATCGTTTTCAATTCAATTCATTTCGAAATCGTTTTCAATTCAATTCATTTCGAAATCGTTTTCAATTCAATTCATTTCGAAATCGTTTTCAATTCAATTCATTTCGAAATCGTTTTCAATTCATTTTGAATTCGTTTTCAATTCAATTCATTTCGAAATCGTTTTCAATTCAATTTGAATTCGTTTTCAATTCAATTCATTTCGAAATCGTTTTCAATTCAATTCAAAATATTCGATTTCGAAATCACTTTTCAATATTCATTTTTAAGATGAATAAAATCGATATAAATATCGCTCACGTCAAAATGGCGTCAAACTAATCAACACGGCTTCATAAATTTCTATTTTCAAATATTCTATTTCAAATATTTCTATCTCAAATATTTCTTTTAAAATTGGAATGAGGCCCAATCAATTACCATATAAAATTAATTATATGGATTTTCATACAACACATGTATCATAGCATTGAAAAATAATCAACCATCAACCAAAGTGCACTACACTGTATAAGCATCAAATATAGATATCTAACGCTTATAACAGCCTGTCAATCAATCGATCGACATATTTAATCAATCAGGATGAGTGAACTTCAAATTTCATCCCAACACCCGTGTGGGGTTTCAAACAATCAAACACTGATTTTAGTTGTGCAGTTGGGCGATGTGTAAAATTTATCGTCCCAATCAATGTCATTCAAATAAGTGTACATAAACAAACCGTCTGGTTTGTAAATGAATATTTATTTACTCACATTCACGTTAAAAATTATATTTTTAACGATAAAACATTTTATTTCAACCTATGAATTTCTATTCAATTCATTTACACAATAAAATGATATTTTTATTTTCTAACACATTTTAGAAAATTTCGGCGGCATAACGACACGATACTAGAAACGGGACGAGGCCTAGCCTTATCCCCGGTCTAGTGAAGGCCCACGCCATTCACACATCAATCAAATCAATTTCATTATGCAAACCACAAAATTTGGAGTAAGAGTCTAACCTAGCCTTACTCCTTCGCCTTATAACGGCGCACGTCTAATCCTAACCAATTTATCGATTCGATTTTTATATATTGAACTTTGAAATAAAAACTCGATTTTTATATATTGAACTTTGAAATAAAAACTCGATTTTTATATATTGAACTTTGAAATAAAAACTCGATTTTTATATATTGAACTTTGAAATAAAAACTCGATTTTTATATATTGAACTTTGAAATAAAAACTCGATTTTTATATATTGAACTTTGAAATAAAAACTCGATTTTTATATATTGAACTTTGAAATAAAAACTCGATTTTTATATATTGAACTTTGACCAGTTTCAGTTGATTTTAATCGACTGGAAATTGGCCATTTTTCAAAAAATGAAACGACCCGAACTTCCCCGGTCTCCGAAGAGAAGAGAAAGAACGAATTGTTTTGAGAACAGGACAAAATAGAACGCATATAAAAGAACATTTCATTGTATATTACAACAATGCATCAGATTACAAGAATATACAGAGTATAAATGAATAAATATTACACAGAAATATCAGAGATTTAAATTACATTTAAATACATAGCAGCGGAAAATAATACAATACACAACTAGAAGTAGATATACGGATACAAAGCTTTCCGGATATCGTTCCAGCTGTAAACCAGGATCCTGTGAATATAAATCTGCAAAACCGAAACTACTAGCTGCCCGTGTCAAAATAAGGGCACCCAGAGTTTAGGTTAAAACAATAAACTCCAGGTCAGTCATGGGACTGGTGTGAGAACTAAAACAGTTAATCTTTATTTTTAAAGCTAGGTAAATCAAGGGACCACGCCGTATAACACGGAACGGGTTTCCTCCCAAGAATACCAGTGCATAAAACAACAGCGCAATGCTAAATAAAGAAAAATGAAGCTGTTATAAGACCCAGGTCCTATCACACAATGCAACGCAAGCCGGGGGATAGGGTTTTCCCTTATAACAGCTAAAGAATGCTTGATACGTTTAAAACAAATCATTTGATACTATTATAAGTGCATAGTGTATAAAACAACTTCAAATCATAAGTATCAATCATAGGCGGCATAAGCGCCCCATCCCACTATGTCGCCATATATAGGATTACAATTAAAACCGCAAATGTCACGTATTTGGAAATTGGATTTCCGTCTATGAACCGAGGCAAAAGATAGTCCTCAACCGATTCGAGACTGCCTAGTCCGAGTCTCAGGATCAGAGCTCGAGTGACCCTTGGATCGTCAGGGCCGGTCCACACGGAGTGGATTAAAATGCCTGAACATGCGTTTCTCCGCCCTATGGGGCGTAAACGAGCCAACTAAATGACTCCATCGGTTCGAGAACGACCGATCAATCCGAGGCGCCTCGCAACAGCAACAACCACATAAGTCAAACTCGTCAGGGCGTGTAAAACCACTGACGCCACTTCTAACTAGGAAGAAACGCATGCCCTCCCTGAGGTCCGTCTCCCGTTTTTGGTTCATACCTGGTGTGAAACACGCGAGGTAAACGTTACACAAAGCTACGCCACAAAGGCCGTGCTTTGATCATCACCACAAGACTTTGCTTTTCAACAGAAGCCTTGATCATTTGCATCTTAGCATGCCACACAGGCAAACCATCCTATGCAACCGATATCAGTCACACAGAGTGAAATCCGATGTCAGACACACAGTCCATTTACAAGTCCGTTCTGGGTCTGAACGAAACCGGAGGCACCTAGTACCCCGCATATCCATCGATCTCCAAGTACGTCTGGACGATCACCAACTGTTTCCATCTTCTTGGGTGTACAGTCCAATCAAGATCATCAGTTATCACCCAAACGACGTGAAGACCTCCGGTCTTCGACCATCGTCTTCATCTTCGACTTATCGTCGTATCAGTTATTCAGAATGGGATGAACCCGGTCTTTCCGAATAACTCGCGTATATTTTAAATAAGTGTTACACAAACACCACATACGCCTCATTCCAATTCATTAGTCACTAACCGTAAATTAATCAAGAGAATAATTCCCCAAATATTAACCCCGAAGGCCGAAACCAACATCAGATCAATATCCAGGAAACCATTCTGCTTGGCTAACCGACAGTTAGTTTCTAAATTTCACGTTCAAATCTAATTAAAGATTTAAACTTTAAAGGTGAAAAGATTTAAACTTTAAAGTTTAAAGATTTAGATTTTAAAAAGGAAAGGATTTGAACTTTTTGAAAGAAAAACTCCAAATGAAATTTGGAATCTAGCAATAACTTTACATCACGGACCCAACAAAAGTGGTTTCGTCGAAATCCGAGGTCATTTGCAAAATTCCCATTTTTAAGGGCCTGAATTCCATAGCGACTATTCAGAATTTTCAACTGGACATATCTTTTGATTCCCGCCACGAAATCTCGAATTTTCGGATTCGTTGGAAATATATTCACGAATAGATCCTAATGTTTTTGGTTTCACTAAAATCCGGATTATTTTGCACCCGGTACATTCAATTGAAGTTTGAAATCGAATTATCGAACTACCGCGCTATTTTCAATTCCTTTTATAATTATATATAATTATTTATATTCTAATGACGACGCGTATAATATATACGTTCGAATTCTATTCAAAATAAATTTCTCGTCGATTTTATTTAAAATAATCTATTTTAAATGTTCGAAATTCGCTAAAATTGCCAAAATAAAAATTTCAAACTGGCTCGCATTTTACGGGTTGTTACAATCTCCCCCACTTAAAACTTTTCGTCCCCGAAAAGGAACAAAGTCGAAAGTGGTTTGATTATTCAGCTCTACGCTCGATCTGGCTTTCATTCTCCAACTCTTTAGTTTCTGAGAATTTTCAAAATTTCAAAAATTTGGCTAACACCCTAAATTTTCGAAAAATTTCGCCATAACCTCCCCTGCACCGGGAACATCGGGGAATTTCAAATAGCTTCCCCGGTCCTTCAGATCTCAAAAAGAAAAAGAAAAAGCCAAGCGGCTAGCCAATAGGCTCATAAAATCATCATCACCCAAACAAAACAGGAAATTATGTAGTAAACATGTACCTATTTGTCGGGCAAACAAATTTTATTCTCTGGCTCTAGCCTCCTTGCTATGACCTGTTCAATATAAGCACATGTATATGCAAGAAAATGCGACCAAATTCCAACACAATTCATTATTTGATTCAATTAGGCTAAATGGTTCAAAATTTATCAAACAACCAAACAAGCAACAAAAACATCAATCAATTAGTGAATTAGAGTTTCAAATTCATAATTTTGATACATATACAAAAATCAGATTTTTGATGCCAAATCACAACAATAGGCCCTAGCTATATATATAGGTTTGGTTCTCACACCAGTCTAATGGAAATATATAGGTATCACACCTTCGTCACTCGAAAATAAATGCTGATGATGTTTCGAACCACCATCAGAACATCTCCGGGCTACTAGAGTGCGGTCCTATATCTATCCAGTATATTAAAACTTCGAATATACGTTCATGACGCGTATATGCAAAATCTTTATATATTGGAATGTCCATATTCAAAATAAATAAATAATCAAATACGTTTAAAACGATTAAAATTTTCAAAACAAGATTTGTTTTCATTTTAAAAATATACTCTTCATACTCGTTCTAGGATACTACTGATCCTATCTCTAACGAGTCATTCTCATTGGATATTGCTAATCCAATATCTGATGAATTCTTTCGTACGGTTCTAATGTGTCTTGTTCTCTGAGCTTTGTAAACCAAAGCTCTGATACCAAATGAAATTTGGAATCTAGCAATAACTTTACATCACGGACCCAACAAAAGTGGTTTCGTCGAAATCCGAGGTCATTTGCAAAATTCCCATTTTTAAGGGCCTGAATTCCATAGCGACTATTCAGAATTTTCAACTGGACATATCTTTTGATTCCCGCCACGAAATCTCGAATTTTCGGATTCGTTGGAAAGATATTCACGAATAGATCCTAATGTTTTTGGTTTCACTAAAATCCGGATTATTTTGCACCCGGTACATTCAATTGAAGTTTGAAATCGAATTATCGAACTACCGCGCCATTTTCAATTCCTTTTATAATTATATATAATTATTTATATTCTAACGACGACGCGTATAATATATACGTTCGAATTCTATTCAAAATAAATTTCTCGTCGATTTTATTTAAAATAATCTATTTTAAATGTTCGAAATTCGCTAAAATTGCCAAAATAAAAATTTCAAACTGGCTCGCATTTTACGGGTTGTTACAATTCTCGTAAGGGAAAAACCCGTTCCGTATTCACGGCGTGGTCTTATGAGATATCATATATCTGTTAAACTGTGTTAAACTATTCTACTCACACCAGTCCCATGACTGACCCGGAGTTTACTTTGTTGTTTTCCCTAAACTCTTGGGTGCCTAAATTTGTACGGGCAGTCAAGTAGTCGGGATGTACAAATATACTTGGAGAGCTTGGAGCAGGAGTCTTCAAGATTTTTATAGCTATTGTTTTTCCGTTGTGTTGTAAGTGTTGTACTTTGATTAGTGCTATTGTATACATAACTGTTATATTTCAAAGTTATGTTATATATTATATGTTATTCGTTCCGCCGTGAGATTCGTGTTACTCTGATGATGTAAGTTCTTCTTTTCTTCTTCTATTCTAAGTTTCTATCTTATCTATCCTCACCCTCTAAATTCTTTCATTAATTATCAGGATTTTTCGATGTTTTGGTTATCGACATCGAGTTTATGTCGATAACCAAAGTCGCCAAAAATCCGGCTCTGAAGTGGATTGGGGCTAGTTTGAATTTACGGCGAAATAAACTGTTTGATTCAAATCAAACAACAGTTTATCGTTCTTTAACGATGAACTGCCAAAGTGAGTAAATCTCACTAACTCTGAACAGTTTATAATTTCATGTTGTATTTTTAGAACTGTTAGAAATTGTCTGATTGACTGTGTGTTGACTGTTGATTGAACTGCTAGTCAGTTAATGAAATATTATATATATATATATAAATATAAATATATATATATATAATATAAATAGTTAGATAGTTATATATTGATTTTGTTTATCAGAATAATTCATATTGAACTGAAAGTGATGACAATCATGTTGTGTAACATCTGTGGATGCAGGGAAACAGGTTGGAGAATCCGACTGGATTCCTCAACAGTTATTTTATTTTTTTTCATATATTTTAATATATGATGTGAATTATAACCTGTTGTTGATTGTGTGTGTATGGACGAGATTAGACATCATAATTTGATATGTTAAAATACCATAACATACCGGAACGTTGATAAGGGAATTTTCAAAGTGATAGTGAAAATAAAATATTGATAAATGGAATATTTATAAATAAGAAATATTTATAAATTTGAATATTTATAAATAGGAGATATTTAAAAGGGAAATAATTTCAAACAATTTTCTTTTTGAATGGAAAGGCTTGTGTGGCGGGTTTGGGGAATTTCCCGATGCTCCCGTTACAAAGGAAGTTATGGCGAATTTTTCTGGGAATTTAAAGAGTTAGAATATGAAACACCCCACCTCCGTTAGGGTCACTCTCAAAGGGAATGCCCTAATTTTGGTGGAGGTTTATAAGTACAAGTCACAGATATACAAGACAGATATAAGAACACATATTTGTAAACAGCGGAAGAACAACAAACTTTTATTTCATAAAGTCAAATACGTGTTACAACAACATCCTTTCCAAAAACATAACATAACACTTTCATAATCTGTCTTGAGTACATTATTTAAAGAAGCATAAATAAAACGTAGATAAACTGCAAAAGCCCCATAGTGGATTGTCCAAAGCCATAGTTCAAAACAGGAAAGTCCAAGCAATACATTTCTCTTCTTCAAGCTGGATGTCAAAGCTGATCAAGCTGCTGTGTTCCCTCCCTGAGGGCCTGGGGGGGGGGGGGGAAACGGAAGAAAGAAGACGAAAGAAAAGTAGAGTCAGACATAAGCCTGAGTAAGTCTAGTACTACTTTGTCTATGAATAAAGAACTGGGTATGATAAGTAATAACAAGAAGTGGGCAAACACTATAACTTGGTTAAGTTGCCTAGGGTCGAATATACTATCGTACCCCATGTTAATCTCTGAACCCATATAAACTAGTTTCCAACTGGCACCCCATAGTCAGGGTGATGTGATCCATTCTATGATGATCGGCTCCTACTCGCGTAGTTACATGTGTCTTACGGCCCCCGATGTCTGTAGTTACCTATGCTGGTCCCACCATGGGGTGTATCAAGTCCCATAGTGGCAACGCAACACAACCCTAGAGTGCACAGGTATGCTACTGGTGCCCAGTGCTTTATTTTTCTGCGCCGGAGTGCGTGCACGCCCGCACACCGTTAGAACCTACACTGCTACACCACCGCCGTCGCTTTGACCTCTTACAATCAGCCCAGTAATCGTGCCCCACCCTGCCTAGTTTCAGGGTATCCTGATACACCTTTTAGGGTTACTGCTGAAAAGGGTCCCCCGTTACTAGGTTTTCTATCTCTAGCCAACATGCTAAGTTGGTTAAGTGTTTCTAACCTAACCCCCACCAGTCCGTTTAGTTTAGCATGTTTCATTTTGATTAAGTCTTAGTCCACTTAATCCTAACAATCCTGACTCAGCCTTAATTGTCTTATTAAGGCCCTGACCTCTCACATTAGACAGGTATTGTTGTGGCTTCCTGTTGCCGGTTGGTTCCGGGCAGTCTTACGCCACAGCTCAGTCTAACCTCGGGTCCTTATTGGGCTCCATGTTTAACCTCCCACATTGGATAGGTATTGTTGTGACTACTGGACAGCCGGGCGGTTCCGGGCAGGTTTACATCACAACTCAATCCAACCTCGGGTTAAACACATCGTATGTTCTACATTTACATATCTTGTCATTCTTCTTTATTTCTTATATGTAAATATTTGCGGCCCATTATTAAGTTAATGGTGTAAAGGTTACACCAATCATGGGCCCAACCCATACTTGAACTTGGGCCCTTCTATTTTATATTTTCATTCATTAATTAATTTTTAACCCAACGTTATCTTCCCCCGTTTTACAAGTCCGTTCATATATATTGGGCTTAGCCTTTTAAAGCCCAATTTAGCCATGCGAAAAGGGGAGGCTTATGGCGTATACACGAAGAGGGGAAAGTGAGCGCATGAACTTGCATATGACGTTGGAAAATACATAATAGAAGTTGGTGTACTTGCATAGTAGTGACATATACTTTGGTCATAAAACATAGGTGACATGAATCAAAGCATGTGAACTTGTAATTGAGATATCATTATTGACACATGAACCTATATTTTTATTTAGGCATAATGTCAAACATAAGCATGGCGTAAATACTTCTAGCATAAACATGGCATAATGTCAAACATAAGCATGGCATAAATACTTCTAGCATAAACATGGCATAATGTCAAACATAAGCATGGCATAAATACTTCTAGCATAAACATGGCATAATGTCAAACATAAGCATGACATAAATACTTCTAGCATAAACATGGCATAATGTCAAACATAAGCATGGCATAAAATACTTCTTGCATAGGCATGGCATATTGTCAAACATAAGCATGGCATAAAATACTTCTAGCATAAACATGGCATAATGTCAAACATAAGCATGGCATAAATACTTCTAGCATAAACATGGCATAAATATAAACAAGTCATGTTCATAAGGTTTCTACATGTTTACAAAGAGGATACTTTGTTACTAACACAAAAGCATAGTTCAACTTAATTAAATTTAATCACATAACGATGGTATACTTATGCATAAATATTCCTAATCATGGTGTTTGCTTTTAACTTGCAAAAAAGGGATTTTTGTGTCTAACTTAGCCATGTCTCACATATGTCATCATATAATTCTTTTAAACAAGATAGACTTAATCATGAATTTCAATTATGCCCAATATCATTCATAGCCTAGCCATATTCATAAGTTTTGCAAAAGCATGACTTAATACATGGATTATGGTGTCAAAATTCCAACATAGTTTCATATGAACTATAACAACCAAACTTGTCTCAATTACTTGCAAAATGATTTATGCACAAAATAGACATCATGATGGCATAATAACAAAGCCCCAAACTTGCATGAATTTCAATCAACTACATACATGTAGCTTCAACATAGACTACATAATTTGCGCAATATTCCAAACGTATATTTGCATAGAACTACCGCATGTAGTTCTTTATAATTGAATGACATAATTCAGAATATCCAAAAGTATATAAATCGCACAAATACGAATTTCATTGCCACAATTCAAGCATACATATCTACACAATCATTTGTTCATACCAAAGTAATACTCTACTTACAATGGTTGCGGCAAATTCTCTAATTAAGAGATATGATTCCTTTGTTGAATTGATTAGCTTTAGGTTGCTTGAATTGCTTTAGGCTTTAGAACTTTCTTCCTAATTCTCTCTCTAGTTGGCGGCTACTCTTTGTCGTTCCTCAGCAACATGGCGGCTATATTCTTAATTTGAATGAATAGATTAGGGTTTAGTCTAGGGTTGTTTATATAGAGGTTAGGAATTGATTAGGACCCTTGATGTTGCTAGGTTAGATCATAGCCATTCATTAGGAAGAGAGACCAATAAAAACTTGCCACCTAGCCCTAATGACAAAGCAACCCACAGAAATTCGACCAAACACAGACCAGGCCAGCCAGGAGGGACTGGGTTCGATTTTCAAAAATTAAACTTTAAATTGAGCTGTTTTAGTCTATTTGAATTTTTATCTATTGTATACATATATTTTTGCATATATATATATATATATATATATTCTCATATATATACATATATTTTCTTTATTTCCTTATATGTACGTTCTTATCCTTTCAAAATTTGAATTTGTATAGGTACATGTATTTGCATGCTCAGTTGGCCCTCTCTAAAACAGAGATAAAAATTATGTCGCCGCCGGGGTTCGAACCCCCGACCTCCATGCTACAAATCCAATGCCTTAACCAACTGAGCTACAGAGGCTTTTGTTAATAAGTCTTAGAATAATAATAATTATTGTCCTCTCCTTACTTCTCTTTTTTCATGTTTTGCTGTAATATTTAAATTAAAGATATCTTCTTCATACGTTATCCGTTTTGCGCAAACTCGGACTCTATCTCAAGCAGAATTCCGAGACGAACGCAATGGTGATGTCCGTTTCCCTTAATTTTTCTGTTACAATTTAATTATACTTTAATTTGTTAATTTACTGTTAACGGAAAAATCCGGGGTGTTACATTCTCCCCCACTTAAAAGGATTTCGTCCCCGAAATCTTCAAGTTTAGGAAGAATGTAAATCCTAACATTCAATCATCCATCTACTCATCCATCAAACACGAGCATCCATTGTCCTTAAAAGACTTCTAATGCTTCATGATCATATGCGAAGTGTGTGTGTTCATGAACTTATCTAATGCAAAATCAGGCGGTCTACTGATTCAGTTGACCTCCTTAATGCGAATCATGTAAGTGCCATGTATCCATTATGTATGCAGATTTTTCCTATTCATGATTCTACATGGGTGCACAATCTTTCATACAAATGCAACATCCATATGACAACACATTACAATTCAACCATATACGAGTGCAAACATATATGCATATGCAATATGAAGTGACTGAGCCGATCTAAAACCTAGATTGTGTGTGTATATGCAGCCACGAGCAACTACTAGCAATCACTTGCAACCACTTGCAACCATCATACATAACATGTTTCAATTACATGTTTTCATCCAAAAGGTTTCTATCTAAAATATAAGGTCGAGGAGATATTCCTAAAAAGATAGATAAAAGCGCAACTTAAGGAAAAAGAAAGATCAAGGACGTACCCTCGAAAAGAAAAGGGTAAGCAGTGCGTATTCTAGCTTCAGTTTCCCAAGTCGCGTCTCCCTCGGCGTCGCTCCACTGAACTTTGACGAGTTTGACTTCGCGGTTGCGTAGCTTCTTCACTTCCGTTCCTAGTATGCGGGTTGGAACTTTTCTTATGGTCGCTTCGCGTTCCACTTCGGCCTCTTCGAGGATATTCGGCTCTACCACTTCAGCTGACTCATGCAGACATTTTCGGAGGTGTGAAACGTGAAAAACGTTGTGGACTCCAGCCAACTTCTCGGGTAGCTCTAATCTATAGGTCATTTTCCAAATTTTCTCAATGATAGGAAATGGTCCTACCTAAAGGTATAGTCGAATGATAGAAGCAAGTAAAAATTTTGTGCCCATTAGGCAATGTCAAAACTGGAAATCTATGCCACATATATATTGATTAGGAGAAGAACTCTCTAAGCATCAGCCCCGAAGACCGAAATCAACATCAGACTGACACCCAAAGAATTAATCAACCCAACCACCACATATGATTCTAGGAAACTAAGCATGATGGACTCCTTTTAGGTCACAAGGGAGTCCCTTCCTAAGTCCAACTATGTTGCCAAATGTAATTACTAAGGTGATTCTTTACAACTCATGCATAAGTGAAATGAACCTTCAGCCTTAGTGGCGAACACTCCTGGAGTGCCCTATTCTGAAATGCTCCACCTAATGAACCCCTTCTCTAGAAGCTCTTTAATCTGTTTACTGAGCTCTTTTCTTTCTCGTGGAGCCATGTGTCTAACGGGCAACGCAACGGGCTTTGCATTATCTACAAGATATATGCGGAAGTCTATTTCCCGCTTCGGAGGCAAGCCCTTCACCTCTTCGAAGACATCCGGATATTCCCGGACCACTCTAACTGATTGCAAATTTTCAACAGAGGCATCTAGCGACTCAAGATAACTAAGCATAACCGCATACGAGGGATTACAAGAAATTTCCAAAGTATTACTGAGCTGGGTTAGGAGCCTAACAACCATTTTCTCACAATCAAGGATGACCCCATTACTGGATAGCCAATCCATACCCAAAATCAAACCATACCCCGCAAAGCCCAAAACAAAGGCACTACATTCAAATTCTACACTTAGAATAGAAATTTTCAAATCCAAACAGATCATAGACAAATGAGCTGGGCCCCCAATTGGGTTTGAAACAATTAAGGGGTCCTCTACCATACTAGTTTTTAGGTGCAGAGATTCTACTAAAGCAGACGAGATAAAGGAGTGTGATGCGCCAGAATCAAATAAAGTGCGAACGGGGTGATCATAAAGATAAACTACACTTTCTACAGAAGTGTTTGTACCTCGCTGTTGCAAAGGTGGCGCTTCCAGCACATGAACCTGTGCCCCTGGAGTGGATCCAGACCCCTGCCCCTGCCCTCGTTTCTTTGGGCAGTCCTTAGCTCTGTGGCCTGTCTGACCGCAAGAAAAGCACCCACCATTCTCCTTGGCCTTCTTTTTCCGGCAGTCCTTTACTAAGTGCCCCACTTTGCCACAGAAATTACACGTCCTCTTCTCTTTGTTGCCTTCCCCGCCTTTCTTAAAGTCTGTCTTCTTAGGCTGCAAACCCTCTTTCTTCCCTTGAGAGCTTTCTGCCTTTGCCTCCTTCTTGCCCTTATCCTCCTCATTCAGCAATGCCATTTGCACCAATCTTTCATACGTGGCCCCCATGGGTATATGGGTCATGGCCAAACTGTGTAATGGCTCATTTAACCCTTTGACGAAACGGAGAGCCTTCTTGTGCGGGGTGTTGACTAGGTCAAGTCCAAACCTAGCCAACTCATCGAACTGATTCACATACTCTCTGACAGTCTTGTCTCCTTGCTTAAGAAATAAGAATTTTTCCAACTGCAAACTTCTTTCCGCATCTGAGAGGAATTTGGTCTCAAACCTTGCCCTAAAGTCCTCCCATGTCTCCACTGGTCTTTCAGCATTAGTGACTTCCCACCAGTAGGAAGCCTCACCCTTCAATAGCCACACTGCCAACTGTACTTTTTGTCTATCCTCTACCTCAAAGATGATGAATAGATCCTCAGTTTCCTTCAGCCAACTTCTAGCTGCTACGAAGGACTCAGTTCCATGGAAATCCCTTCCTCCCATAGCTTTAAAATCCTTACATATCTTAGCAAACGCGTTTCCTCGTGGAGGAGGTGGAGGAAAAGGTGCTGCTGCAGCTGGATGATTTCCTTCTGCTGGGGGAGGAGGAACGGTAGGACCTGGTTGAGTGGCCCTAGCTTCTAAGAATCGTCTAAACCAACCAGGTATTGGTACTCCTTCCGGCAAGTTAAGATCTTCGGACATGCTGAAACAAAAGGGATAGATTCAAAACGAAGGATAAGAGATAGTACCTATGGCTTTGGGGAGTGGACTTTGCCTTTTTTAAAATAAAATAATATTTTTATCTTTTAAAAATGCTTCTTTAAATTTCCTTTTTGAAAATAAATTTCCAAAACTTTTTATCTTATCTGGTAAACCTATGCTCTGATACCAAGTGAAACACCCCACCTCCGTTAGGGTCACTCTCAAAGGGAATGCCCTAATTTTGGTGGAGGTTTATAAGTACAAGTCACAGATATACAAGACAGATATAAGAACACATATTTGTAAACAGCGGAAGAACAACAAACTTTTATTTCATAAAGTCAAATACGTGTTACAACAACATCCTTTCCAAAAACATAACATAACACTTTCATAATCTGTCTTGAGTACATTATTTAAAGAAGCATAAATAAAACGTAGATAAACTGCAAAAGCCCCATAGTGGATTGTCCAAAGCCATAGTTCAAAACAGGAAAGTCCAAGCAATACATTTCTCTTCTTCAAGCTGGATGTCAAAGCTGATCAAGATGCTGTGTTCCCTCCCTGAGGGCCTGGGGGGGGGGGGGGGAAACGGAAGAAAGAAGACGAAAGAAAAGTAGAGTCAGACATAAGCCTGAGTAAGTCTAGTACTACTTTGTCTATGAATAAAGAACTGGGTATGATAAGTAATAACAAGAAGTGGGCAAACACTATAACTTGGTTAAGTTGCCTAGGGTCGAATATACTATCGTACCCCATGTTAATCTCTGAACCCATATAAACTAGTTTCCAACTGGCACTCCATAGTCAGGGTGATGTGATCCATTCTATGATGATCGGCTCCTACTCGCGTAGTTACATGTGTCTTACGGCCCCCGATGTCTGTAGTTACCTATGCTGGTCCCACCATGGGGTGTATCAAGTCCCATAGTGACAACCCGACACAACCCTAGAGTGCACAGGTATGCTACTGGTGCCCAGTGCTTTATTTTTCTGCGCCGGAGTGCGTGCATGCCCGCACACCGTTAGAACCTACACTGCTACACCACCGCCGTCGCTTTGACCTCTTACAATCAGCCCAGTAATCGTGCCCCACCCTGCCTAGTTTCAGGGTATCCTGATACACCTTTTAGGGTTACTGCTGAAAAGGGTCCCCCGTTACTAGGTTTTCTATCTCTAGCCAACATGCTAAGTTGGTTAAGTGTTTCTAACCTAACCCCCACCAGTCCGTTTAGTTTAGCATGTTTCATTTTGATTAAGTCTTAGTCCACTTAATCCTAACAATCCTGACTCAGCCTTAATTGTCTTATTAAGGCCCTGACCTCTCACATTAGACAGGTATTGTTGTGGCTGCCTGTTGCCGGTTGGTTCCGGGCAGTCTTACGCCACAGCTCAGTCTAACCTCGGGTCCTTATTGGGCTCCATGTTTAACCTCCCACATTGGATAGGTATTGTTGTGACTACTGGACAGCCGGGCGGTTCCGGGCAGGTTTACATCACAACTCAATCCAACCTCGGGTTAAACACATCGTATGTTCTACATTTACATATCTTGTCATTCTTCTTTATTTCTTATATGTAAATATTTGCGGCCCATTATTAAGTTAATGGTGTAAAGGTTACACCAATCATGGGCCCAACCCATACTTGAACTTGGGCCCTTCTATTTTATATTTTCATTCATTAATTAATTTTTAACCCAACGTTATCTTCCCCCGTTTTACAAGTCCGTTCATATATATTGGGCTTAGCCTTTTAAAGCCCAATTTAGCCATGCGAAAAGGGGAGGCTTATGGCGTATACACGAAGAGGGGAAAGTGAGCGCATGAACTTGCATATGACGTTGGAAAATACATAATAGAAATTGGTGTACTTGCATAGTAGTGACATATACTTTGGTCATAAAACATAGGTGACATGAATCAAAGCATGTGAACTTGTAATTGAGATATCATTATTGACACATGAACCTATATTTTTATTTAGGCATAATGTCAAACATAAGCATGGCGTAAATACTTCTAGCATAAACATGGCATAATGTCAAACATAAGCATGGCATAAATACTTCTAGCATAAACATGGCATAATGTCAAACATAAGCATGGCATAAATACTTCTAGCATAAACATGGCATAATGTCAAACATAAGCATGGCATAAATACTTCTAGCATAAACATGGCATAATGTCAAACATAAGCATGGCATAAAATACTTCTTGCATAGGCATGGCATATTGTCAAACATAAGCATGGCATAAAATACTTCTAGCATAAACATGGCATAATGTCAAACATAAGCATGGCATAAATACTTCTAGCATAAACATGGCATAAATATAAACAAGTCATGTTCATAAGGTTTCTACATGTTTACAAAGAGGATACTTTGTTACTAACACAAAAGCATAGTTCAACTTAATTAAATTTAATCACATAACGATGGTATACTTATGCATAAATATTCCTAATCATGGTGTTTGCTTTTAACTTGCAAAAAAGGGATTTTTGTGTCTAACTTAGCCATGTCTCGCATATGTCATCATATAATTCTTTTAAACAAGATAGACTTAATCATGAATTTCAATTATGCCCAATATCATTCATAGCCTAGCCATATTCATAAGTTTTGCAAAAGCATGACTTAATACATGGATTATGGTGTCAAAATTCCAACATAGTTTCATATGAACTATAACAACCAAACTTGTCTCAATTACTTGCAAAATGATTTATGCACAAAATAGACATCATGATGGCATAATAACAAAGCCCCAAACTTGCATGAATTTCAATCAACTACATACATGTAGCTTCAACATAGACTACATAATTTGCGCAATATTCCAAACGTATATTTGCATAGAACTACCGCATGTAGTTCTTTATAATTGAATGACATAATTCAGAATATCCAAAAGTATATAAATCGCACAAATACGAATTTCATTGCCACAATTCAAGCATACATATCTACACAATCATTTGTTCATACCAAAGTAATACTCTACTTACAATGGTTGCGGCAAATTCTCTAATTAAGAGATATGATTCCTTTGTTGAATTGATTAGCTTTAGGTTGCTTGAATTGCTTTAGGCTTTAGAACTTTCTTCCTAATTCTCTCTCTAGTTGGCGGCTACTCTTTGTCGTTCCTCAGCAACATGGCGGCTATGTTCTTAATTTGAATGAATAGATTAGGGTTTAGTCTAGGGTTGTTTATATAGAGGTTAGGAATTGATTAGGACCCTTGATGTTGCTAGGTTAGATCATAGCCATTCATTAGGAAGAGAGACCAATAAAAACTTGCCACCTAGCCCTAATGACAAAGCAACCCACAGAAATTCGACCAAACACAGACCAGGCCAGCCAGGAGGGACTGGGTTCGATTTTCAAAAATTAAACTTTAAATTGAGCTGTTTTAGTCTATTTGAATTTTTATCTATTGTATACATATATTTTTGCATATATATATATATATTCTCATATATATACATATATTTTCTTTATTTCCTTATATGTACGTTCTTATCCTTTCAAAATTTGAATTTGTATACGTACATGTATTTGCATGCTCAGTTGGCCCTCTCTAAAACAGAGATAAAAATTATGTCGCCGCCGGGGTTCGAACCCCCGACCTCCATGCTACAAATCCAATGCCTTAACCAACTGAGCTACAGAGGCTTTTGTTAATAAGTCTTAGAATAATAATAATTATTGTCCTCTCCTTACTTCTCTTTTTTCATGTTTTGCTGTAATATTTAAATTAAAGATATCTTCTTCATACGTTATCCGTTTTGCGCAAACTCGGACTCTATCTCAAGCAGAATTCCGAGACGAACGCAATGGTGATGTCCGTTTCCCTTAATTTTTCTATTACAATTTAATTATACTTTAATTTGTTAATTTACTGTTAACGGAAAAATCCGGGGTGTTACAGAATATATTTGTGAAATCAAATATAAAGGAAATATATTTGTAAAACAACATAGAGGAGATATATTTGTGAAATCAAATATAAAGGAAATATTTGTTAAAAAATTATAAAGGAAATTATTTGTAAACAAATAAAAAGGAAAACATTTGTAAAACATTTACAAATGAAATTGAAAAGAAAATATGTGTAAAACCATTTACAAATAGGATTTAATATGAGATATTTGTAAAACAGTTACAAATAGAATAAATGGGATTATTTATTTATTTAGGGAATAAATAAAGGAAAAAGGAGATATTTATTTGTTAAATAAACAGGATTAAAAGGAGATATTTATTTGTTAAATAAATAGGATTAAATCAAAGGGATATTTATTTGATAAATAAATAGAATTAAACCAAAGGATTATTTAGGAAATGAACAGAAATGGAAATTTGTTTTAACAGATAAATAGAAAAGATTAATTTATAAATAATAGTTTATAAATTAAATTAAATATTTATCAATCGATAAATGGAATATATAAGTCTGAACTTGTATAGAGAAGAGATATTGGTTTTAACACCGATAGGTTTAAATAGAATGGATACACACCACTTGTATAAGTGAAGTAACATCATTAAAGAGAACATTTATAAAATGCAGAACCGTTACTAAAAGTAAATCTTTATAAATGAATAAACGTTATCAAATAGGGGTACTCGAATAAGAGTAAATCGATTAGAGTTAGAGTTAACCGATTAGAATTAACCAACTAGAGTTTATCAAATAGAATTATTCAAATGGAGTTAAATCGAATATTTGTTATTCGATAGGAGTTAAATCAAGTTAAGCTGAATAAGTCGAGTTAATCAGTTAGGGTTGACCAGTTAGAGTTAACCAGTTAGAGTTAATCAGTTAGGGCTGACCAGTTAGAGCGAATCTGTTAAAGTTAACCAGTTAGAGTTAGAGTTAAACAAATAGAGTAATTAAATAGGGTTAATCGATTTGAGTAAATCGATTAGAGTTAGTCGAAAAGGAGTTATCGAATTTAGTTATTCGAAAAGGAATTATCGAATTTAGTTTATTCGAAAGGGAAGATTATCGGATATCGTTTATTCGAGAGGAGATTATCGAATATGGTTTGTTCGAAGGAGTTATCGATTATTAGTTTAATCGAAGTGAGTTATCGAATATAGTTTATTCGAATGAGTTATCGATTATTAGTTAATCGAAGGAATTATCAATTATTAGTTTAATCGAAGGGGTTATCGAATATAGTTTATTCGAAGGAGTTATCGAATTTAGCGATTTGATGGGGTTAATCGATATTAGTTAAATCAAATGAGTAAATCGAATATAGTTTATTTGAATAGAATAAAAGGGAGTTATCGAATATTAGTTATTCGAATCGAGTTAAAATGAGTTGGTCGAATTTAGTTTATTCATAAAGAATTAAAAGAGTAAATCGATTAGAGTTAAACAAATAGAGTTTAAAGAATTTTCGAATATAGTTTATTCGAAAGGAGTTACGTAAGGAAGTGTTAAAAGGTTAAAAGATGAACTTACCCTATTTCGAGATTTGAAATGTTGTTCAGTTAAGGTCTGAGAGGTAGTTATACCCCAACTTGATTGGCTTCGTTTTCAATTTAGAAGTGGTTAAGGTTCGAGAGTGAAAGCGGTTAAGTGTAGTTAGTAAATAAGTATAGTGGTTTGAGTTGTCGTCGCGATGTTGATTTAAACATCTGTTTAAATCGAAGTAAAGAAGATTTGGAAATGTTTTCCAAATAGAATCAGAAACGTATCAAATATTGAAATAAGGAAATATATATATATATATATATATATATATATGATTGATGGTTGATTGATAGAATTTCCATTTGGAAATAATATCGTTGTTTGCACACCTATTTTTCTTTGATAGTTAAATCACAGACTATCAAAGTTTTGACCATTTTAACGTTGTTAATATGGAGAGACCGGTTGGATTATTATCCAAAGAACCACTCTGTATTGGCATAAGCGTTGCGAATCATATATGCCAAAGAAAATTGAAGACGGAGTAAAGTGCAAGGGCTATTGTATAAGTCTTAGATAACAGTGCCTAAGATGGATGTACTGAATAGTGCCATCGGTTCATCCTGTTCCTGGATGACTTGTATGGAAGAAGGTCTGACAGAGTATTTCCAGAAAAATCACATACACTGATTTCTCCAACCGTACCAAGAGTGGAAGCGGAGGAGGAAACTTCCCTTAGCTAACACATAATGTATGGTTGTGAAAGTCAATTTGTGATTCTGATGGATCTGACAATGTGACATTCGAAGTGAATCTGATGTGATGATAAAGCGTAACCTCAAGCCTCATCATCCGGTAAATGACAGAAATCGGGCAGGCAACATGGCTAAGTTGGTCGCACCGAAGTAGGGTGTATAATCACCTATCTAGAGAATATTCATTTGCTTCTTTAATCTATCAATGATGTCTCATATATATACGGGAAACGGTTGCTGATCCCAACCGTTGGTGATATACATTCGATACACTCAAGCGAAATGAGTGGTCGGTCATGTGTGACTGAGTTACAAGATGTTCTTGTTGAACTCCAGTGTATCGTTCCTAGAGTACACTGATCGAAAGGTGGTTCCATACCTTGTCATAGTTGGAAACCCATTACCCAATACGTGCTTGTGGTTTTGATTGTATACTATATATGTAGAACGTGAGATGAAAGCGTTTCTACTAGATGATTATTATATTGTGGTTGATAGACATTATTGTAATATCAAAAGGTTTTGATATAAAGATATTTTGGATTCTCATAAGGGAAAAACCCGTTCCGTTCTGCGGCGTGGTCTTATGAGATATCGTTTACTTGTTCATATACCTGTTTAAACTGTTTTACTCACACCACTCCCTTCACTGACCCGGAGTTTACTTTGTTGTTTTCCCTAAACTCTTGGGTGCCTAAATTTGTACGGGCAGTCATGTAGTCGGGATTTACAGATATACTTGGAGAGCTTGGAGCAGGAGGCTTCGGGATCATATAACTATAGTTTATTTCCACTGTGTTGTAAGTGATATACTCTGATAAGGGCTATTGTATACATAACTGTTATATTTCAAAGTTATGTTATATATTATATGTTATTCATTCCGCTGTGAGATTCGTGTTACTCTGATGTTGTGTTCTTCTTCTTCTATTCTAAGTTTCTATCTTATCTTTCCCCACCCTCTAATTTCTTTCATTAACTATTCGGTTATTTTCGATCCTTGGATGTTCGATATGTGTTGTATATCGGATAACCAAGATCGCATTTTTCTGGGTCGTTACAGTTGGTATCAGAGCCAGGTATCAGGGTCACGCCACAGACCAGTGATTTTATTCTACTTTTGAAATTCAGGAGCAATCCAAAGATAACTTTAATCTTGCCAAGGATTGAATACCGGGCATAAGCTTTCGAGGTATTGGATTTATTTCAGTAATTGATCAGTCTTCTCACCAAAAACGGTCTTTGAAAATAGGATATGATTTTTGTGCACTTTTTTTCCACATCATTACGTTCTTATACCATTTAATAATATTGTTTGACTAGCTCAAGTAATAGACTACTATAAGGCAATACAACCTATCCTCAATAATATTTCAACATACTATGTACTTCACAACAATTTGCTTAATGCACTTTTGCTTTATTTTTGGTAAATTATTGCATATACCTAATGTATGGTGAGGGTTTGTGTGTTGTGGTGTGGTGCTGTCACTTTATTTTCAATGTTAGGAGAACTAAACTGGTATATGACTCAACTTTTGCATTAAAGTAGGCTCCAACGGCATGAAAATCAGTCCAAATATTAGGCTCTACTATTTTAAAATTACCAGGGGCACTTTTAATATATGCCTTTATTTGTTCATTAAAAACGCATGTGCCAACATATGTAGGCGTTCTTGCTTTTACAATATATCTTTATTTGTACCTTTTTATTGCTGCAAACTCAAGAATGTCGACTGGTTAATGCGTCATCACTCCTGTAGCATTTCCAGAGTTGAATTTTGAGTTCCTATATGCCATATGATTGCTTTTAGAGTTGGATCTTTCTCTGGAGTTTATTTAATTTTATCCTGCAGATGGAATGGAATTCATGTTGAGATGATTCTTCCCATCTCATGGCAAATATCAGTTCAAGTGGGCTGTGTTTTTCTGATTGCTGATGATGACAAATACGCTTGCTTTAATATTGCAGCCGAATTATATATGGAATTGGTGTTATATATCAATACGATAATGTTGTGTTTTCTTTAATTGATTGAGAATGATGTGCATGTGCAGAAAGAGTAGGCGTCACTAGCAAAGCAGCTGAACTTAACTCCCAAGCAAGTCGAAGTCTGATTTCAAAATTGAAGAGCAAGGTATAAACCTTTTAACATTTGGAGAAATTGCATAATACAAATATACTTTCATGTTTAACAATCTTAAAAATAATCATCTAATAACAGGACAAAACTGAAGCAAACAGAAGTAGAATGCAAGTACTTGAAGAGATGGTGCCAAAAGTTATTTTTTGTTAGTTGATAATTTGTTTTGTTATCATGAATATGGTAACTCATGGATTGAAAACATATGTATTGAATTTGGTAACTCAAGGATTGAAATTATTTTTTGTTAGTTGATATTTTATTTTGTTATCATGAATATGTGTTATATTTGTTGATTATTATATTTTTTTCGTATTTACATTGCTTTTTAAATTGTTACGAAGATTTATTTTGATTGGTATTATTAAAATGTAATATATATGCATAGCTCTACGAATTTTATAGCGGCATATATGAGCTGTAAAAGGTTTTAGCAATACTATTACATGATAATTTAATAGCACCATATAGCCGCTATTAAATAAATATGTTATAAAGGCTATAATGTGTTATAAAAGATTCCCACTTTCATTGAGATTCAGATGTTTAATAGCGGTGAGCATGAGCTATTGTCTTTAAGTAACATAACAGCAAATTTGTGCTATAAAACCATGCTCTTTTATAGCGACAAATAAAGCTTTATAAATATTTAGCAGTTTTTTATAACATGTTCATATACAGCAGTTATGAAATCGCTATAGTTCTTATTCATAGTGGCTATAGGCCGCTATAAAATACCAGTTCTGTTGTAGTGATAAATAAACACGCTAACTTTACTTCAAAATTTTATTTTCCAAAACCATGTTAAAATTTTCTAACACCCGAAAATTACGGAAAATTTTACAGCACCTCTCTTGTACGATTCAATCCGGAAAAACAACAATTGTCATGCAGGGACCTCAGTTACTCAAAAAGAAAACAAAAGCTAAGCGGCTACCCAAATCTGGGTCATAAAATCCATCAAACCCAATCAACTACATAAATGTGTACCTATTTGTCGGGCTTATAAGTTTCTATTTATGAAATCAAAATCGATTAACGCCATTTGCTTCTATAAACCTGTACATACTTATATAACCCAAAAGAGAATTAAGCAAATAGAAAAGTAACATAATAACTCTAACATGTGATAAACAACATAACAATCATATGTAAAAATCCAAATATGATGCAACTGGTAATAATGGTGCAAATCCATAAGGAATAATCATATATCAATATCATATAGCATTATAATCAATAACAATCCTAACTCGTAGTTTACTTAGGTTCTGAAACCCCATCATCACACAAGGATGATAAACAAACCATCAAGCATCACCTTGTGTTCTATAGACTTAGATTTGCACTAAACCAACCATTCATGCTACCTCAAAAAATTCAAAGATTCATATCCCAAATTCTCGTCAAGTCAACACATAGCATGAATCATTTTTAAAGCTCATATGATATACATAAGCCATTCGTACGCAATATCGAATTTGACCGCTCGTTTGATCACATAATTTCACTTTCAATGTTATATAAATTAAACATTTCATTTTCACAAATGCTTAACTTCCAGAACTATTTTCTATAATCAATACTATTATATTTACATAGTTCCTTCATACTAAAACTCTTATTATAAACATAAGCAATTTTACCTATGTTTATAATTGATTCGGTATTTGCTCAAATTTCCACATGCTCTTATACATGACAAGTGTGTAAATAATAATATGTTCATTTTACTCAACTCAGCTGGTTCAATAATTCTAAATAGGTTTAAACTTATTACTTCTCAAATTCCATATTTTAAACCTTTTATTTCATAAATATTTTAGTTCTAAATCGCGAACTACTAAATTGCAATTTTTCTGAAAATTTGATTCACCCATAACTCAAAATCTACAAGTTAAATCTAAAATTTTCTCTTACATTAGAAAACTATAATCTAATAGATCCGGATAATTCTTGTTTTAAGGAATTCCGACATATATTGGATCTTACATATTCATTTAAATTTCCAATCGAAAAACTACAAATTGCTGCTACATGATGAACTCGTCTTAACTAAATTTAATTAAATCATTCAACCTTCTTTAACTTTATAAATAATAAACCTATTCTCTTACCTTTTCACATAAGCTAGTTAATCATTCAAATTCAACTTGGAAATATCAACTATCCAAAATCATAGAATATTCCATTTCATTAATAGAAAAAATCTACCAAACATCATATCAACAAAGATGCATAATTATATAATTCTAATATAAAGACTACATGCATCCACATTATACTTAGTTGAAAACTTCAGAATTTAACTTCCGTATTTTATACTTCAAATAATTTGGATTCAAAACAGAAATTTATTCTAATCTAAACTATTATCTATGGTAGTAAGTTCTTACTTAGAAACTCGAAAATGAATCCTGATGATGCTACAGTCATCATCAACTTTATTTTCCAACGATCAAAGCATGATCAACGCTTTTAAAAATCTTTTAAAATCCCTTTCATTCTCATAAACACTTCCAAAATCATAGTATTTCTTTTAAGTTTTGAAAATCATTTTCAAACCAACCAAAATTCTAAGTCTTCAATTCTCAACTCAAATTCAGTTCATTTTTGTAAATCTCATATATAAATTACTGTAACGACCCGGATTTCGAGCTACTTTGGTTATCGACATAAGCCCGATGTCGATAACCAAAACGTCGAAAAATCCTGGTAATTAGTGAAAGAAATTAGAGGGTGAGGAAAGATAAGATAGAAAAATAGAATAGAAGAAGAAGAAGAACACAACATCAGAGTAACACGAATCTCACAGCGGAACGAATAAATATATTTCATAACATAACTTTGAAATACAAATCTGTACTTGAATATACATATCATTTTCAAAGTACAGCACTTACAACACAGCGGAAATAACTATAGCTATAACATCCTGAAGCCTCCTGCTCCAGCTCTTCAAGTGTATCTGTAAAATCCCGACTACTTGACTGCCCGTACAAATTTAGGCACCCAAGAGTTTAGGGAAAACAACAAAGTAAACTCCGGGTCAGTCATGGGACTGGTATGGGTAAAACAGTTTAAAAACAGTTCGAACAAGTAAATGATATCTCATAAGACCACGCCGCATAACGGAACGTGTTTTCCCTTATGAGAATCCAAAATATCTTTATATCAAAAACCTTTTGATATTATAATAATGTCTATCAACCACAGTATATATATAATCATCTAGCAGAAACGCTTTCATCTCACGTTCTACATATATAGTATACAATCAAAACCGCAAGCACGTATTGGGTAATGGATTTCCAACTATGACAAGGTATGGAATCACCTTCCGCTTGTGTACCTCTAGAGAGGAATACACTGGGTTCAACAAGAACATCTTGCAACCCGGCCACACATGACCGACCACTCATTTCGCTTGAGTGTATCGAATGTATATCACCAACAGTTGGGATCAGCAACCGTTTCTCGAATGGGACAGCATCAACAATAGATTTTTGGAAATAAATGAAACTCTAGATCAGGTGATTATACACCCTACTTCGGTGCGACCGACTTAGCCATGCTGCCTGCCCGATTTCTGTCATTTACCGGATGTGAGGCTAGAAGCTACGCTTTATCATCACACCAGATTCCCTTTGAATGCCACATCGTCAAATCCATCAAATCACCGATTGATGTCTACAAAAATACATTATGTGTTAGCTAAAAGAAGTTTCCTTCTCCGCTTCCACTCTTGGTACGGTTGGAGAAATCAATATACGTGATCGTCTGGACATATTCTGTCAGACATCCGTCCATACTCGTCATCCAGGAACAGGATGAACCGAAGGCACTATTCTGTAAACAGGATAGCCCTTGCATAACTCCGTCTTCAATTTCCTTTGACATATATGATTCGCAACGCTTATGCCAATACAGAGTGGTTCTTTGGATAATAATCCAACCGGTCTCTCCATATTAACAACGTTAAAATGGTCAAAACTTCGATAGTCTGTGATTTAACTATCGAATAAAAACAGGTGTGCAACCAATGATATTATTTCCAGATGGAAATTATATCAATCAAACATCATTCAACATTCATCTCCTTAGTTCATAATTTACTTATCTCCTGTTTCCCTACGTTCAATATTCCTTATTTTCTAAATTGGGAAAATATACGTTATTAACAATGGAAAACATTTCCATTTCTTGCTTTCTTTATTAGAAAACATTTCTGGTTTCTTATTTGGAAAACATTTCCAAAGCTTCTTCATTGGACTTAGACAGATGTTTAAACAAACCATCGCGATGCCAACTCAAACCATTTCCTTTACTGCCGAACCTTAACTATTCCTTAGTTAAAACGAAGTCAATCAAGTTGGGGTAGAACTACCTCTCAGACCTTAACTGAACAACATTTCTAACTTTGAAATTAGCAAAGTTCACTTTATATTCCTTTAACTAACTTCCTTACTTAACCCTCCTTCTAATAAATCTCTATTCGATTAACCCTTATCAATTAACTCTATTGGACTAACACTATTTGATTAACTCTATTTGACTAACACTATTGATTTACTCATTTCACTTAACTCCTATCGAATAAACTATATTCGATAACTCCTTTTACTTTCTTCGAATAAACTATATTCGATTAACTCATTTGCTTCTATTCGAATAACTATATTCGATTAACTAACATCGATTATCTAACATCGATTATCTCCTTTTACTTTAACACTAATCGATTAAATTAACATCGATTATCTCCTTTTACTTTAACACTAATCGATTAAATTAACATCGATTATCTCCTTTTACTTTAACACTAATCGATTAAACTAACATCGATTATCTCCTTTTACTTTAACACTAATCGATTAAACTAACATCGATTATCTCCTTTTACTTTAACACTAATCGATTAAACTAACATCGATTAACTTCTTTTACTTACAACGTTTTCCGTTACAACTATTTCCTTTTTATAACGTTTACTTACCGTTACAAATATTTCCTATTTACAACTTCTATCTACCGTTACAAATATTCCCTATTTATAACTTCTATTTACCGTTACAAATATTTCCTATTTATAACTTCTATTTACCATTACAAATATTTCCTATTTATAACTTCTATTTACCGTTACAAATATTTCCTATTTATAACTTCTATTTACCGTTACAAATATTTCCTATTTATAACTTCTATTTACCGTTACAAATATTTCCTATTTATAACTTCTATTTACCGTTACAAATATTTCCTATTTATAACTTCTATTTATTTTCTAAATAAATATTCCTTTACTGTTTCTATTTATTTTCTAAATAAATATCCCTTTTATAAAACCGTGTTCGTTTTATAAATAATTCCTTTTATAAAATCCCGTGATTTTATAAAATTCCTTTATTTCAATATACATTGAAATATTTCTTTTTACATCCCAGGGTCTTTTATGATATTTACAATATCGAATAACAATGATCAACATCATTCCAACACCCATAATCCATAACAGATTATATAACACATCATATATCACAATATATGAAAACAGTAAAATAAATGTTGAGGAATCCAGTTGGATTCCTCCAACCTGTTTCCCTGCATCACATATGTTAAACAATATAGATAACATCACATTCAGTTCTATATGATGTATTCTGTTAAACAGAATCAATATAGAAAATTTAACTAACTGCCTAGCAGTTCAATCAAACAGTCAACACACAGTTAATCAACCAATATCTAACAGTTCTAAAAATACAACATGAAATTATAAACTGTTCAGAGTTAGTGAGATTTACTCACATTGGACGATCATCTTTAATAACGATAATCATCGCTTGATTCAGACGGACAATTTATTTTGCTATAAATTGTAACGGGCTTCCATTCACTCCCCATCAGTCCCATGTTGTAGTGTCTGTCTCTACGATCCCAACGGATCCGACCGTTCGCGATTCCCATTTCTCATTTCCGGCCCATCTCCCTTCTTAAGGATCCAGACCCGCAACCCTACACTGTTTTGAACGACAGTCTATACTAAATTTCAGCATCCAATTGATCAAACCATTTATTTGCTAATCCATGTTTACCCAGTTTTAATCAGTCTCCTTCCACGTCCTGAAGCTCTCGAAATGGCCATTGCGCCTTCATAGCTTCTCCATTCTTACATGCTCCTGTAGCTCCAAACAATACCGTGACTTTCATTTCTCCCATCTTCCACTAAAACCGAACAGGAATTAATCACTGAATAAACTACTCGCCATTTTGAAAGAAAGATAATAGACCAGTATTTCCCCTTTTGTACGCTATATGACCAGACCGCCAGTTCTTTCTTCCCTCTTTTGAATGGCACGCTGAAGTGGACCTATCCGTTTCTCACATCGATCCGAAACCTGCGACGACCTCTGGAGCTCACCACGATCAGAGGTGGTGACCTGAGTCTCCACGCTTCCGGCTACATCCATCTTCTGCTAATCTAAGTCACGGCTGAGAGACAAGTGCGAACAAATAACATCGAACGCCATGAAAATGATGTATAGAACAACCGCTTTCCATTCCAGGATTTAACGAACCCACGATTTTATTTTTTTGATGTCTCTTTGAATTGTTCTGCAATTTAGAAGACGGCGGAAAATGGATGTTGACGAGGAAATGAAATTAGGTCTTAAGAAAGTATTAGGGGTATTTATAAGGGTTTCTCGTGTGGATGATTTCATTTCCACGTTTTCTTCTTTTGTGTGTGGCTGAGAGAAGTGTGTGCGTGGCCTTGGTTAGTCCACAAAAATGCTTTGTACACTTCTGAGTTTTGTATAATATATATATGATCATACATACATGTATATCTCGCTACTGACTGAAGTATATATACCGTTGTGATCAACACCGTCTCATGATCCCAAAAATATAATAATATCGGTAGTTCAACTCATATTTTGAAACCCCAAAATCGCTGATTAAGGGTGCACAATACTCCAAATAAAAAGTTGCTTATTTAATTAATTAAAAATTACAGTAAAATTCTAAAAATTAAATTATCGCTATGTCCCAAAAGAACCTTGTCTAAATTCAAACCCGATATTCAAATATATTGAAAACCCTTTTATAACGTAAATAAAGCGTTGCTAATTTTAAAGGAATTCCATAGCGACTTTTCTAAAATTTGATTTGGACATAAATCAAAATCTACACGATGAAATCCCGATTTTTCTCTTCCACTAGAAAGATATACTCCACCAGCTCCACACGTTTCTTGTTTCACAGAAATCCGGCTTAAAACGAATCCTGTACATTCAGTTGAAGTTCAGATCGCCAAATAGCGAACTGCAGCGCCATTTCGAGCTCATTTATAATTATATTATAAACTATACGTTCAATTGTCGACGATTGAATATATTTGTTATTCAAATTCAAATTCCAAGCTGAATTACATATCACAGATGATCCAGTTCACACCATATCGTCATTTCAGCCAATTCTGATTATTTCAGAATTAAGTATATTATTTAATTTAATATTTTAAATTAAATATTCACCATTATTTAATTCCACGACCCATAAATTCTTTTAATTACCTTTTCAATAATTAAATAAATTAATTATAATACCTCTGCCAATGCGGGTCATTACAATCTTCCCCACTTAAAATAATTTCGTCCTCGAAATTGCTAGAAGGTAGAGGACGACCCTATCGACTAGTTAGAACATACTTGTTCACTTCTTAACTTCAGTTTCACTGAACCAATTTAATTTCAATTAAATTTTATTTATTTATTATCAACAAAAATTCAAAAATCCTGAAAATTTTCTAACTCCTTAACTCTTCGAAAAAATTTCGCCAGCGCCTCCTTTGTACTGGTCAATCGGTCAAACCACCACTCGCCTCTCTGGGCCATCTCTATCCCAAAAGAAAATCAAACAGCCAAGCGGCTTGCCAATTCGGCTCATAAATCTTATATCGTATGAAATATAAACTTGTACCTTTTTGTCGGGCATATCAACTCTATCACTTCCATATGCTATCAACTCAGCATATACCAATGTTATCCCAATCAAATTCTGAAATCACTTTCATCTCCAACACAACCATTCGCTTTTTACCAAGCCAAATATCATTTCAACTCGAGTTTCTTCTCGATTCCCAGCTCTTAACTTGATTATCACATTACACTTCAAATTTGAATCTCACAATCCAATTTGTCTTGATATCATTCTAATTCAATCTCAGTTACCACTTTACTGGCTTTACTTTAATTCAATTTCTGCTTCCACAAATTTCTGTTAAATTTGTTTTTAATTTAAATAGTCTTTCCCTGGGTGTTTTTAAACAGTTTACTCTTTTCAAAAATCAAATTTTCCTTTTTGAAATTCAACTGAGCCCATAATCAATATTCCATTAGTTAAATCACTTCTCTATTTCTTTATCAATATTTGTTAATCAAATATTTTCAATAACCATATTGGCCTTTTATGTTATTGGAAACATTTCTGAATATCGCCTTCCTTTATTTTCTAAACTTCAGAAAATACATGCTATTTATAATTGGAAAATATTCCAATTACTTATCTCTTTTCCGATCTCGTTTATTTCTATACTTAGGAAATATTCTTTATTCTATTTTCCAGCTTACACTTATTTGGTTACAACAGATGTTGTGTAAAATATCGTTACGACAACCCAACTACTATATTCAACTAACTCTTATTCAACAATGATCTTCGAGCCTGAAATCTTACTATTTATCTGTTAATAATGAAATCAATCAAGTTGGGGTATAACTACCTCTCATACCTTGACTGAATAACATTTATAACGTCAAAACAGATATGACTACTTACTCGAATAACCAATACCATACAACTACTTATTCACTTTTAAACACGTATACGCTTCCTCTTTCTATTCTTACTAGATTTTATTCTTATATTTCCTTTTTGATTATTCTATTTCTAAGTTCGTTTCCTTATCGACTTCTATACATATCGATACGTTGATTTCTAACTATCAATTTATCTTAAAAATATTCTAACTCCTTAAATTCCCGAAAAAAAATCGCCATAACCTCCTTTGTACCAGGAGCATCGGGATATTTCTAATAGCCTCCCATGGCCCTCACCAATCCAAAAGAAAAACAAAAAGCCAAGCGGCTAGCCGATACGGCGCAGAAAATCTCATATGGAATTAAATACATACCTTTTTTTTGTCGGGCATTCTATTTATATACCTTCATACCTTATCCATACATATCTCATGTATATTTATACCTTCCCAATCTATTTTAACTATACCAATCGTTTTAACCAAATTTGTTAATTAACTCTTTAGTCTATTCCACTTTTATATTTGAACATGACATGTTCAAATATATTTTAACTTGCTTATTAACTAATTTGAATCCAAATTTCAAATTTAAGTTCTATATTCGATTTCGAATATCCATTGACAAATCCAATTCACCTTTCAAAGTTCAACTTCAAATTCAAAACTCGATTAACTAATTTCTCTTCGACTTAGTTAATTCTATTCAATTTCTATTCAAATTTTATATTTGAATTTCATTTCAATTCTATTTGAATTCTATATTCAAATTCCATTTCACCTTCGATATTCAAATCCTATGTTTGAATTCCTTTATATTTTCTATATTCAAATTCTATATTTGAATTCCATTTGAATTTCTATATTCAAACTCTATTTCAATTCCATTGAATTTCATATATTCAAACTCCCTTTGAATTTCTATATTCAATTTCTATTTGAATTCTCTTTATTCAAATTCTATATTTGAACTTCCTTTATTCAAATTCCTTTTCAAACTTTCTTTATTCATAAGTCTCGATTTCAATTCCTTTTGAAATCGATATTTCTACCTTTGGAAAATAGATTTCCCTTTCAATTTCATACTTGTATTTTTATTTCTGAATTATCCAATGATAATTCTTTCCACTTCATTTATAAACTTCGTTTATAAAAGAACTATTTATAAACTTCGTTTATAAAGGAACTTCTTGTTTTATTTCTTTTAAAACAAGTTAATATTTCAAATCTATTTAAAATTTCAAATTCCATATCATAAATCCTATTTTGAAATTCAACACAACTTGTCTTTCCCAAAACAAATTCAAAACAGTATCTTTGGTAGTAATTCGTCACTTACAACTCGAAAATGAATACTGATGATGCAGCTGTCATCATCAGAATCTATTTCCCAGCGATCGAAGTGAGTTCAATACTATAAAACCATTTCTAAACATTTCCACTTTGAAATTCATTTCAAAATATAATTCACACTGCTTTGTAAAACAATTTAAAATCTCCCAGGATCTTAAATTTTCCTTATTTTAAATTCAAATCCATTTACAAACACTTATCCATTTCTCCAAAGTTATAACATCAATTTCTGGTTAAAATTTCAGATTTAACTCATCTGATTTCACGTATTTCACTTATATGAATTCTGATTGGTTATTTACATAACCATTTAATTTATAATCTTACTCGATTATAATCACAACCAATGTATCCAATATGTATCAAATATACTTTGGGTAAAATTATTTCGTTTACCCTCTTTCAAAACATATCATGATGGTTCATCGTATTAAAGTGTTTACAAAATACCTACCGATACAGTGGATCAAACTGATCGACCGGAACTCATAAACTACTCAACCAATGAATCTCCACAATATAAAACAATATTTATATCAATATACAAATACGTTCACTCGTATATATACACTCAATCTCAGTCTAGGTTATTACTAACCCTATCTCTACCGAGTCACGCCACAGAGCCAAGTAATTCTTAACTTAAGCTCTGATACCAACTGTAACGACCCGGATTTCGAGCTACTTTGGTTATCGACATAAGCCCGATGTCGATAACCAAAACGTCGAAAAATCCTGGTAATTAGTGAAAGAAATTAGAGGGTGAGGAAAGATAAGATAGAAAAATAGAATAGAAGAAGAAGAAGAACACAACATCAGAGTAACACGAATCTCACAGCGGAACGAATAAATATATTTCATAACATAACTTTGAAATACAAATCTGTACTTGAATATACATATCATTTTCAAAGTACAGCACTTACAACACAGCGGAAATAACTATAGCTATAACATCCTGAAGCCTCCTGCTCCAGCTCTTCAAGTGTATCTGTAAAATCCCGACTACTTGACTGCCCGTACAAATTTAGGCACCCAAGAGTTTAGGGAAAACAACAAAGTAAACTCCGGGTCAGTCATGGGACTGGTATGGGTAAAACAGTTTAAAAACAGTTCGAACAAGTAAATGATATCTCATAAGACCACGCCGCATAACGGAACGTGTTTTCCCTTATGAGAATCCAAAATATCTTTATATCAAAAACCTTTTGATATTATAATAATGTCTATCAACCACAGTATATATATAATCATCTAGCAGAAACGCTTTCATCTCACGTTCTACATATATAGTATACAATCAAAACCGCAAGCACGTATTGGGTAATGGATTTCCAACTATGACAAGGTATGGAATCACCTTCCGCTTGTGTACCTCTAGAGAGGAATACACTGGGTTCAACAAGAACATCTTGCAACCCGGCCACACATGACCGACCACTCATTTCGCTTGAGTGTATCGAATGTATATCACCAACAGTTGGGATCAGCAACCGTTTCTCGAATGGGACAGCATCAACAATAGATTTTTGGAAATAAATGAAACTCTAGATCAGGTGATTATACACCCTACTTCGGTGCGACCGACTTAGCCATGCTGCCTGCCCGATTTCTGTCATTTACCGGATGTGAGGCTAGAAGATACGCTTTATCATCACACCAGATTCCCTTTGAATGCCACATCGTCAAATCCATCAAATCACCGATTGATGTCTACAAAAATACATTATGTGTTAGCTAAAAGAAGTTTCCTTATCCGCTTCCACTCTTGGTACGGTTGGAGAAATCAA
The DNA here is from genome assembly GCA_030737875.1 of Allium sativum. Taxonomy (NCBI): domain Eukaryota; kingdom Viridiplantae; phylum Streptophyta; class Magnoliopsida; order Asparagales; family Amaryllidaceae; genus Allium; species Allium sativum. The sequence goes on from CM060918.1 coordinate 326,901,949, forward strand.
TATACGTGATCGTCTGGACATATTCTGTCAGACATCCGTCCATACTCGTCATCCAGGAACAGGATGAACCGAAGGCACTATTCTATAAACAGGATAGCCCTTGCATAACTCCGTCTTCAATTTCCTTTGACATATATGATTCGCAACGCTTATGCCAATACAGAGTGGTTCTTTGGATAATAATCCAACCGGTCTCTCCATATTAACAACGTTAAAATGGTCAAAACTTCGATAGTCTGTGATTTAACTATCGAATAAAAACAGGTGTGCAACCAATGATATTATTTCCAGATGGAAATTATATCAATCAAACATCATTCAACATTCATCTCCTTAGTTCATAATTTACTTATCTCCTGTTTCCCTACGTTCAATATTCCTTATTTTCTAAATTGGGAAAATATACGTTATTAACAATGGAAAACATTTCCATTTCTTGCTTTCTTTATTAGAAAACATTTCTGGTTTCTTATTTGGAAAACATTTCCAAAGCTTCTTCATTGGACTTAGACAGATGTTTAAACAAACCATCGCGATGCCAACTCAAACCATTTCCTTTACTGCCGAACCTTAACTATTCCTTAGTTAAAACAAAGTCAATCAAGTTGGGGTAGAACTACCTCTCAGACCTTAACTGAACAACATTTCTAACTTTGAAATTAGCAAAGTTCACTTTATATTCCTTTAACTAACTTCCTTACTTAACCCTCCTTCTAATAAATCTCTATTCGATTAACCCTTATCAATTAACTCTATTGGACTAACACTATTTGATTAACTCTATTTGACTAACACTATTGATTTACTCATTTCACTTAACTCCTATCGAATAAACTATATTCGATAACTCCTTTTACTTTCTTCGAATAAACTATATTCGATTAACTCATTTGCTTCTATTCGAATAACTATATTCGATTAACTAACATCGATTATCTAACATCGATTATCTCCTTTTACTTTAACACTAATCGATTAAATTAACATCGATTATCTCCTTTTACTTTAACACTAATCGATTAAATTAACATCGATTATCTCCTTTTACTTTAACACTAATCGATTAAACTAACGTCGATTATCTCCTTTTACTTTAACACTAATCGATTAAACTAACATCGATTATCTCCTTTTACTTTAACACTAATCGATTAAACTAACATCGATTAACTTCTTTTACTTACAACGTTTTCCGTTACAACTATTTCCTTTTTATAACGTTTACTTACCGTTACAAATATTTCCTATTTACAACTTCTATCTACCGTTACAAATATTCCCTATTTATAACTTCTATTTACCGTTACAAATATTTCCTATTTATAACTTCTATTTACCGTTACAAATATTTCCTATTTATAACTTCTATTTACCGTTACAAATATTTCCTATTTATAACTTCTATTTACCGTTACAAATATTTCCTATTTATAACTTCTATTTATTTTCTAAATAAATATTCCTTTACTGTTTCTATTTATTTTCTAAATAAATATCCCTTTTATAAAACCGTGTTCGTTTTATAAATAATTCCTTTTATAAAATCCTGTGATTTTATAAAATTCCTTTATTTCAATATACATTGAAATATTTCTTTTTACATCCCAGGGTCTTTTATGATATTTACAATATCGAATAACAATGATCAACATCATTCCAACACCCATAATCCATAACAGATTATATAACACATCATATATCACAATATATGAAAACAGTAAAATAAATGTTGAGGAATCCAGTTGGATTCCTCCAACCTGTTTCCCTGCATCACAGATGTTAAACAATATAGATAACATCACATTCAGTTCTATATGATATATTCTGTTAAACAGAATCAATATAGAAAATTTAACTAACTGCCTAGCAGTTCAATCAAACAGTCAACACACAGTTAATCAACCAATATCTAACAGTTCTAAAAATACAACATGAAATTATAAACTGTTCAGAGTTAGTGAGATTTACTCACATTGGACGATCATCTTTAATAACGATAATCATCGCTTGATTCAGACGGACAATTTATTTTGCTATAAATTGTAACGGGCTTCCATTCACTCCCCGTCAGTCCCATGTTGTAGTGTCTGTCTCTACGATCCCAACGGATCCGACCGTTCGCGATTCCCATTTCTCATTTCCGGCCCATCTCCCTTCTTAAGGATCCAGACCCGCAACCCTACACTGTTTTGAACGACAGTCTATACTAAATTTCAGCATCCAATTGATCAAACCATTTATTTGCTAATCCATGTTTACCCAGTTTTAATCAGTCTCCTTCCACGTCCTGAAGCTCTCGAAATGGCCATTGCGCCTTCATAGCTTCTCCATTCTTACATGCTCCTGTAGCTCCAAACAATACCGTGACTTTCATTTCTCCCATCTTCCACTAAAACCGAACAGGAATTAATCACTGAATAAACTACTCGCCATTTTGAAAGAAAGATAATAGACCAGTATTTCCCCTTTTGTACGCTATATGACCAGACCGCCAGTTCTTTCTTCCCTCTTTTGAATGGCACGCTGAAGTGGACCTATCCGTTTCTCACATCGATCCGAAACCTGCGACGACCTCTGGAGCTCACCACGATCAGAGGTGGTGACCTGAGTCTCCACGCTTCCGGCTACATCCTTCTTCTGCTAATCTAAGTCACGGCTGAGAGACAAGTGCGAACAAATAACATCGAACGCCATGAAAATGATGTATAGAACAACCGCTTTCCATTCCAGGATTTAACGAACCCACGATTTTATTTTTTTGATGTCTCTTTGAATTGTTCTGCAATTTAGAAGACGGCGGAAAATGGATGTTGACGAGGAAATGAAATTAGGTCTTAAGAAAGTATTAGGGGTATTTATAAGGGTTTCTCGTGTGGATGATTTCATTTCCACGTTTTCTTCTTTTGTGTGTGGCTGAGAGAAGTGTGTGCGTGGCCTTGGTTAGTCCACAAAAATGCTTTGTACACTTCTGAGTTTTGTATAATATATATATGATCATACATACATGTATATCTCGCTACTGACTGAAGTATATATACCGTTGTGATCAACACCGTCTCATGATCCCAAAAATATAATAATATCGGTAGTTCAACTCATATTTTGAAACCCCAAAATCGCTGATTAAGGGTGCACAATACTCCAAATAAAAAGTTGCTTATTTAATTAATTAAAAATTACAGTAAAATTCTAAAAATTAAATTATCGCTATGTCCCAAAAGAACCTTGTCTAAATTCAAACCCGATATTCAAATATATTGAAAACCCTTTTATAACGTAAATAAAGCGTTGCTAATTTTAAAGGAATTCCATAGCGACTTTTCTAAAATTTGATTTGGACATAAATCAAAATCTACACGATGAAATCCCGATTTTTCTCTTCCACTAGAAAGATATACTCCACCAGCTCCACACGTTTCTTGTTTCACAGAAATCCGGCTTAAAACGAATCCTGTACATTCAGTTGAAGTTCAGATCGCCAAATAGCGAACTGCAGCGCCATTTCGAGCTCATTTATAATTATATTATAAACTATACGTTCAATTGTCGACGATTGAATATATTTGTTATTCAAATTCAAATTCCAAGCTGAATTACATATCACAGATGATCCAGTTCACACCATATCGTCATTTCAGCCAATTCTGATTATTTCAGAATTAAGTATATTATTTAATTTAATATTTTAAATTAAATATTCACCATTATTTAATTCCACGACCCATAAATTCTTTTAATTACCTTTTCAATAATTAAATAAATTAATTATAATACCTCTGCCAATGCGGGTCATTACAATTACACTTGCATATTTCCTGTTAAAATTCTTTTTAAACAACATTCATTCAAGTTATATTCTTATCCAACATCGCCATCAAACGCCTTATAGTCAAATCATGAAACTGAATTCAAGGTGTTCGTTTCCAATGTTCCCCTAATTATAAATCTACCCAACCTATGCAAGAATATGGATAAGATTACTCTTATCCAAACACAATAGTTAATACCCATAAACTAGGCAGGCACAACTACAAATCAGCCGATAATAGTCAACGCTCCTAAGTAAGCATAACCAATAAATCAATAAATGATATTAATTTAATGGCATCATTTCATGATAACCAACTCATCATATAACTATATTTAGTTATGAAAAATTTCTTTATATATATAAAATATATAAATTATTTGTAAACTTATTTCTTTTACCAAATTCAAAAAAATATCGGATTGAATGGCTTGTTTGTATGTTTCAGAATCTTCACCAAAACGATGATCCGTCGATTGATTCGAATCCACAGTTCAGACTTAACAAATCACACAACTCAATACAAAATAGTTTGTATTCACTATCAAGTAAGCACTCATATATATTATATTTATACTTTTGAAACTCAATCTAGTTTGTTACTAACCCTATCTCTATTGAGTTATAACCCTATACCAGCCTAGGTATTCTCTATTCTAAGCTCTTGTACCAAATGTAATGACTCGAATTTTCGGATCTCAAAAATCAATACTAATACATCCTTTGTATTCATGTATCTTAAATCAAATGCCATAAAGTCTGATGGTTAGGAGGAAAAGAAAGAAGATAGAAGAATAGAAGAAAGAAGATATGGGATTGAATCTCACAATGGAAAGAATAATCTATAATATAACAAATGCTCTATACAAAAAGAGGAAACTTTAAATAAATTCATAAATTAGAGTACACAACGAATAATGAATCAACCTGGACAGTTATAATAACTTGTACTTACAACTGCTGATATACACAACAACACACACAAAAGAATAAATAAAAGAATACGAGCATATGTCTCGCCATCAACTTCTCTTCGGAAGCTTCAAAGAATATAAGTCTAATATGAAAATGTACTTGGTATGACCCGAGCTGTAACAACCCGGAAAATCAGAACCAATTTAATTTTTTTTAATTTGGCTATTTTAAAGGATTTTGAATATTTAAAATAAGTTATTTTAAATAATAACGACCAAAAATCTATTTGGATCGAAGTTATAGCGAATATATTTATTTTAACTATAAAACAAGGCCTGAAATGGCGCGACAGTTTGAAAATTTGAATTCGAACTTTGACTGACTGTAATGAATGAAAAATAAACGGATTTTAGTGAAACCAGAAATATTTAAATATGTTTATAAATATATTTCTAACGAATCTAAAAAATCGAAATTTCATAGTAGGAATCAAAAGTTATGGCTAAATGAATTTTTAGAAAGGTCGCTATGGAATTAATATAGTCCGTGAAAATAGACATTTTGCAAACGACCTCCGTTTTCGACGAAACCACTTTTGTTGGATCCGAGATGTCGAATTATTGCTAGATTCCAAATTCCATAATTTTTGGAGTTAATATGTGAGCGTGCTAAAGGAAATTGTGTTTAGTATATTTCAGTCAATTTGGATCGACTAGAAAATGGCCATTTTTCAAACGGTCTCCAAATTCGACGGAACTAGTTTTGTTGGGACCATATCGTACAAACATAGCTAGATTTATTTTTCTGGAATTTTTGGGATTAGTATGTGGCCGTGGCAAATTGAAATGTATGTTCAAATCAAATATTGAATGTTTTATATTTTAATTTAAAGAAAAACCGACTGAAACAGTCGAATGGGCCTACAAAACATATTCCATGGTGTTCAGTATGGGGGTAATTAGCTAGGGATGACAGTCATTGGGTTTGGATTGGAGTTCGTAAGGAGAAAGGGGTATTTTTGGAAGTAAGTAATTAAATATATATTACGGGCCAATCACATTCCTCCATCACTTTCTCTCTCCCCGCAATCTCTCTACAACGCACGACGGAAGAACCTCCTCCCCTTCTCTCTTCGATCTATCTCCAACCACACAATAAAACCCATCGATTCTTTAGGGGTTTTTGAAGATAATTTGGAGAGCTTTAAATCCATACCGGATTTGCCATTTATCGTTCAGTATTTTTGAAGTTCTCGGCCACGAAAGTCGCGCCGCCTGAGCCGCCGCCGTGCCTCCATATCTAGCTCAAGTTGGACAAGACCCCAAGCACCGGAAAGCTCTCTCGGAGCACTACAACATGGTGAAGTTCGATCGTTTTATAGCATCACGGTTTGGAAACAAGATCGAGACCTTAGTTTGAACCCAATTGGAGAGTCGAAATCCAGTGGAACAAGAGACACCGGGACCGTGTGGACGTCTTCTACATTCTAGAAGAGACTGAAGAATTTTTTGGAGCTTCCTACAATTTTTGAAGGAGTGGAACCAAATGTGAGATTTCTAAATTATAAACGATATGGAATGATGATGTATAAATTATATAATCGATGTATGAGTTATATAAGCGTTGTATACCTCATGTATAAGCGTTATATAAGTTGTATGTGCGATGTATAAGTTATATATACGTTGTAGAAATCATATGTGAATTGAAATGATATTGAAATATATTTATATACGTATATATATATATACTCCCCTCGTCCACAGACCACGGATGATATATATTGGTTGGGATTGTTTGGATTTTGGTTGACGAGAAATTTGGTTGATAAATGCGAATGGTGGATAATGATTGTTTGTGGTTGAAAACATATAGAATTAGTTCGTGGGAAAAATTCGTCTGCGTACGAATTAGATATTGAAATCCCCCTTGTCAAAAGCTGCGAGGCTTTAAGGTAGAGCGAGGAGTCGTACTCGGGATGGTGCCGGTTTTAACTACCCTTAGGGCTATCAATGGATACTTTCAGATGCGGATAGTGTCATATTCGCATCCGCATCCGAAACCATTTTCGGATATCGGATATCCGCATCCGCGGATACAGACAGATATCGGATAATTATCCGCTCCGCCAACAATCGATAAATCAATGGACATAAATGAATTTTTTTTAGGTTAATATTAAACTTTTTCAACCTAATTGATTACTAAAGTGCTAAAAATAAATAAATACGATGATAATATATAATTTTGAGCAATATCCATGAGTTTAGCGGACTTTCAATTTAGCAAACTAATAGATTAGTATACTTAATTATGTTAAAATACATATAATTTAAGCTATAATTGTGAAAAAAAGCAGATGGATAATTTTCGGACGCGGATATGCCTACATCCGCATCCTCTTTTCCATATAACGGATATTTATCCGCTTTTCGGATGCGGATGCGGACGGATTTCGGATTTTTCGGGTATCCATTGACAACCCTAACTACCCTGTCGTTTTATTGCCGAAATTTTCTGAAATATTCATATGTTTGATTAATATTCATATGTTGAAATAGATTCATGTGCTGGAAAAATATTCCTTTTTGAAATAAAATGTTTGAACAATAAAAATAACATTTTTATTGAATGTATGAAATGAAATTATTTGAATGATAAAAATAACATTTTTGTGGAATGTATGAAATGAAATTGTTTGAACGATAAAAATAACATTTTTATTGAATGTATGAAATGAAATTGTCTGAACGATAAAAATGACATTTTTATTGAATGTATGAAATGAAATAGTTTGAACGATAAAAAAAACATCTTTATTGTATGTATGAAGCATATAAAATATTCATGTTTGAAATAAATTGTTTTAACGATAAAAGTCACATTTTTATAATATATATGAATCACTAAAAATCTTCATTTTTGAAATAAATTGTTTTAACAATAAAAATCACATTTTTATTATATATATGAAGTGTTAAAATAGTCATGTGTTGAAATAAATATTTATTGGGTAAAAAATGTTATTTTTATCAAATATATGAAATGAAAATGGTTTGGAAATCAAAGAACGTATTATATTTATATATATATAATTAAAATAAATCGAATAACGAAGCTGCAGTTCGTGTTTTGGAATCGTGATTTTATACGATTATACCGAGAAATCCGACCATCGGAGTTCCCCGAAACTGGAACCGTTGGGTTTGCTTTGAAAATATCTTTCTAACGATATTAAATTTGTAAAAATCCAACGATTAGATTTTATGAAATGTTTAATTCAAATCTGAATGAAAACAGCGTCAGAATGGATTATATATATATATATATATATATATATATATATATATATATATATATAATCGAATAACGACGCTACAGTTCGTATTTTGAAATCATAACTTTAAACAATTGTACCGGGAGATCCGACCATCGTATTTTCCCAAAACTGGGACCGTTGGGTCCGTTTTGAAAAAAATCTTTCTAATGATATATTGTAAAGATCCAACGGTTAGATTTTCAGATATGTGTAAATCAAATCTGAAGAAAAACAGCGCCATGGCCGCGTTATTGCCTGAAGCATCGTTTGAATAAATTGGCTATTTTTAAATAAATAAAATAGCAATAAATCATTATAAATATTATAAATGATATAGAATGGAAATAAACTGAATTTACTCGACTTATTGGATATTTGATGGTTGATTGTGTTTGACGTGAAAATTACATTAATGAACTGAATTAGGGATGTCAATTAATTTAACCATGAAAATGAATTGATTTGAAATTCTAAATATACATGAATTATTTGACAAGGCCGAGTTAATTCTCATTTCAAATAATTGATCCATGGTTGGAAGTCGAAGATATGAAGACGGTGCAAGACCGATGATCTTCACATCGAATGAATGACTACTGATGCCTTTGATGGGAGTTGCTGCCCTGAAGGGGTTACAGTGGTGGTTGTCCGAACGTACTTGTTGATCGTTCGGATGTGCGAGGGCCTCTCTCCTGTATTGGACATATGGGAGAGGAATAAGGTGCCTCTGGTTTTGTTCAGACCCAGAATGGACTTGTAAATGGATGTGTGTCTGACGTTGTAGATTGACAACGTGACATGCTGAGATGTAGTGATCAAGGCTTTTTTTTGAGAAGCAGAGTCTTGTGGTTGATGATCAAAGCAGGTATTTAAATAGCTAGCTTTGTGTTTAGCGTTGATTCGCGAGTCTCACACCCCGGTATGGACCAGAAACGGGAGAGGACTTCAGAGAGGACATGTATTTCTTTCTAGCTAGGAGTGGTGTTTTGGGTTTTACACGCCCGGACATTTTACTTATGTGGATGATGGATAGCAAGGCGCCTCGGTTATCTCGGTCGTTTCGGGGCCAATAGTTTGGTCGGGATATGACCAGTTTACGCCCTATAGGGCGGGGAAACGCAGTGTTCAGGCATTTTAATCCACTCCATGTGGATCGGCCCTGATGATCAAAGGGCTCACCTGAGTCTGGGCCCTGAGACATGGTAGGCTAGATTGTCTCGAAGCAGTAAGGACGATCCCTTACCTTGGTTCATAACGGAAATCCAATTTCCAAATACAACATCGTGCGGTTTTGATTGTATATCTATATATGGCGACATAGTGGTATGGGGCACTTATGCCGTCTATGATTGATACTTATGATTGAAATTATTTTTGAAACGTATAAACACTAGTAATATTATCAAATGCTTTTGTTTTATTCGTATCAAGCATATTTTGGCCATTATAAGGTAAAACTCTATCCTTCGGTTTGCGTTGCATTGTGTGATGGGAACTTTGTCTTATGATGGCTTCATTTTTAAAAAGCATTGCGATGTTTAATTATTTACTTGTTTTAAAGCACTGGCAATCCAATGGAGTAAACCCATTACGCGTTAGCGGCATGGTCCTGTGATTGGCCTAATTGTAAAATAAGTTAAGTAGATTTCTCATACTAGTCCCATGACTGACTCGTAGTTTGTTTCACTTGCAAACTCGGGTGCCCCTATTTCTACACGGACAACCTTGTATTCCGGTTTCAGTAGGCTCTTTCTGGATAGCTATGGAGCTGAAGATGGATTCTATCTCTTCTTTCTTTTTATGATGTTCAGCTCCTGTTGTACATATTATGTTTTGATTCCGCTGTAGACATTTTATGTAAAGCTGAACTGTATTTTGTACTAAGAATGATCCTGTATACTGTATAACTCTAATGATTATGTTTATCCAGTGTATTCTATTGTACATTATCTGGTGTATTTATATATTTCTATTCTGCTGTTAATTGTTTATGTGCTATATTCAAAGATTACCCTTGCCACCGTGGAACGGGGGTTTGGGGGTGTCACAACGTGGTATCAGAGCTTGGGTTAAGCTTAGTTCTGGAATATAACATATTAACGAATTCATTAGAAATAGAACCAGTAGTGTTCTAAGACGAATTAGTCATTATAGAAAGGATCAGTAATATCCTTGAATGAGCATAGAAGAATGAAATACACCCCTATAGACGCATTTACATTCAAGTATATGTCTCTGTGCTTTAAAATATCTTTTCTGTTGACCTGACACTTGGTCTGCTATAAGCAGTACATGTAAATGAAGTGGCAGAAGTTCTTACATCCTCAACCAGTCAAGCAAGGCCAGATGTTTTAGAAGCACGCTTACTATCAAGGATATTCTAGTTAAAGTACTATTTGATATAGGCGCGTCACGAAGCTTTATTGCAAGTAATGCAGTTAAGAAACTGGATTTGAAAATGAAAAAGCTCAAAGCACCCATGATTGTCCATAATTCGGTTGGGGGTTCCCTCAATCTTAGCTGGATTTGTGGGGTGTCTGTCTCTTTTTCCCGTTATCGGTTCCCTACCATTGCGATCGTCATGAATTTTATCGAATTCGATCTTATTCTGGGACTGGATTGGTTAACCAAGTATGAAGCTGAGGTTAAATGCGCTGAGAGAGTTGTTAAGGCAAAAACAAAATTTGGGGAGTATATAACCATTCCTTGCGAAGGTCCGAATTCTGATAGGAAAGACTTTTGGGCAACTCAGGATGTTTCTCCGGCTCAATTAGAACCTGTTCCTGTCATTACGGAGAGTATTCCGGTCGACGTAGAAAATATTCCTGTCGTCAAAAATTATGCGGATGTGTTTGAAGAAGTTGTTAGCTTACCTCCGCGTACAGAAATTGATTTCAAAATTTATTTGATTCCGAATGCAAGGCCAGTAGTTCACGCTATTCGAAGAATGACCTTGAAGGAGAAAGAAGAGTTAGACAATCAAACTCGATAGCTCGTATGGAAGAGTCCGATCAGGCCGAGTTCCTCTGATTGGGGAGCAGCAGTGTTATTTGTCCTAAAGTCATACGGTATTCTCAGACTATGTGTGGATTATCGTGACTTGAATAAGAAGACACCAAAGAATAAATATCTATTGCCGCGAATTGATGATTTGTTGGATCGATTGAATGGCACGCAAGTATTTTCCCGAATGGACCTAGCTACAGGTTTCCATCAACTTCGAATTGCCGAAGAATGTGTTCCTTTGACATCATTCAGAGGTCCAGATTTATTCTATGAGTGGTTAGTAATGCCGTTTGGCTTATGTAACGCTCCAGCTTATTTTGTCGATCTAATGAACAGGGTATTCAGAGAAGTGTTGAATAAATTTGTACTGGTCTTCATTGATGATATTCTAATCTTCTCTAAGTCCGAGAGCAAGCATGAAAAATATTTGGAACAAGTGTTAGAAATTCTCAGAAAGAATGTTTTAAAGGAAAAAATTTCCAAATGTATATTCTGGCAAGAAGAGGTAAATTTTTTTGGCCACGTTGTATCAAAAGAAGGAATTTCTATGGATCCCAGTAAGATCACAGCTATTCAGAATTGGAAGCAGCCAACTACTCTAACAGAACTCCAAAGTTTTCTTGGATTGGCTAGTTATTATCAGAAGTTCGTTAAGGATTTTTCGAAGATATCTAGTTCCTTAACAAAGCTTACTAAGAAACATTCAAGGTTCAATTAGACTCCAGAATGTGAGACAACTTTCCAAAAGCTGAAGTTAAGGCTGACACTGCTCAAGTATTAACAATTATTGATGGCAATCAAGACTTGAAAGTCTGGACATATGCTTCTAAAGAAGGTCTTGGTGCAGTGTTAATGCAAAGAGGCAAAGTAGTCGCTTATGCGAGCCGTCAATTGAAGCCGCTTGAGAAGAATTATGCAACTCACGATCTTGAATGGTTAGCCATCGTGTTTGCTATGAAAATCTGGAGGCACTATCTATTGGGTGAGAAATTTGAATTATATACTGATCATCAATCATTGAAATATTTATTCACCCAGAAAGATCTGATTATGAGGCAGCATCGTTGGCTAGAATTCCTCGTGGCATATGATCTTGATATTTTGTATACTCCGGGGAAAGCCAATGTTGTAGCTGATGCGCTCAGCAGAAAGAATGTGATCATCGCCAATCTTATCATTACACCATCATTGATTGATTAAATATCTATTCTTCAGAAAAACGATGGTTTTGTTAAAGAGATGATCGAAAGAATTCAAAGGGGCGAAGTCTCGAGTTTCCAAGTGGATAGCGTAGGAGTTCTAAGATTGAAAGGAAGAATTTGTGTTCCTGATAGCCTTGAGCTCAAAAGAGAAGTAATGGACGAGTGTCACAAGTCCAAACTGAGTATCCACCCAGGGGTTAGTAAAATGTATAATGACCTCAAACGAACCTTCTGGTGGAAGGCGATGAAAAGAGACATCTCTATACGTGTTTGCAGGTGTTCCACCTATCAACAAGTCAAGAGCGATCAACAGAAACTCGCTAGATTGTTGCAACCGTTGGAAATTCCAAGTTGGAAGTGGGAACAAATTTCTGTGGACTTCATAGATGGTTTGCCCAGAACCCGAAGAGGAAACGACTTGGGTGATCGTAGATCGTTTCACGAAGACCGCCCGTTTTATACCTATCAGGTCAAATAGAACTGCTCAGAGTCTGGCACATATTTATTTTAAGAAATTGTTAAACTTCATGGTGTTCCCATGAGCATCGTTAGCGATGGTGACCCGATTTTTGCTAGTAAATTCTGGGAAGCATTCCAAGCAGAATTGGGAACAAAACTGAACTTGAGCATCACTAATCATCCTCAAACAGATGGTCAAACTGAGAGGGTGAATCATATTTTAGAAGATTTATTGCGGGCTTGCGTTATTGATTTTTGTAGATCGTGGGAAGACCATTTGCATTTGGCCGAGTTCTCATACAACAACAGCTACAAAGCGAGCCTGAAAATGTCACCATTCGAAGCATTGTATGGTAGACCGTACAGATCCCCCACATGTTGGGTAGAACCTGGTAATAGACTTGTATTGGGACCAGATATGATTCACGAAGCTGCAGATAAAGTCGATTTCATTAAGAAATGATTACTAGCGGCTCAAAGCCGACAGAAGAACTATGCAGATTCGAGAAGAAGAGATTTGTCTTTTTCTGTTGGTGACTATGTGTATCTAAGGGTTTCTCCGATGAGAGGAGTAGTCCGATTTGGCAAAACAGGGAAGTTGGAGACCAGATTTATTGGTCCATTTCCTGTGCTCGAACGGATTGGAACTCTCGCTTATAAAGTTCAATTGCCTGAGTGGTTGCCTGGAGGACATGATGTGTTTCACGTAAATTTTTATTGAATGTATGAAATGAAATAATTTGAACGATAAAAATAACATCTTTATTGTATGTACGAAGTATATAAAATATTCATGTTTGAAATAAATTGTTTTAACTATAAAAATCACATTTTTATAATATATAGGAATCGCTAAAAATCTTCATTTTTGAAATAAATTGTTTTAACAATAAAAATCACATTTTTATTATATATATGAAGTGTTAAAAATAGTCATGTGTTGAAATAAATATTTGTTGGGTAAAAAATGTTATTTTTATCAAATATACGAAATGAAAATGGTTTGGAAATCGAAGAACGAATTATATATATATATAATTAAAATAAATCAAATAAAGAAGCTGCAGTTTTTGTTTTTGAATCGTGATTTTAAATGATTATACCAAGAAATCCGACCATCGGATTTCCCCGAAACTAGAACCGTTTGGTTCGCTTTGGAAACATCTTTACAACGATATCAAATTTGTAAAAATCCAATGGTTAGATTTTGTGAAATGTTTAATTCAAATTTAAATGAAAACAACGCCAGAATGGATTTTATATATATATACAATTAAAATAAATCGAATAACGATGCTGCAGTTCGTATTTTGAAATTGTAACTTTAAACGATTGTACCGGGAGATCCGACCATCGGAATTTTCCAAAACTGGAACTGTTGGGTCCGCTTTGAAAAGATCTTTCTAATGATATAAAATTTGTAAAGATCCAACAGTTAGATTTTCAGGTATGTGTAAATCAAATCTGAAGAAAAACAGCGCCATGGCCGCGTTATGGCCTGAAGCGTCATTTGAATAAATTGGATATTTTTAAATAAATAAAAATAGCGATAAATCATTATAAATATTATAAACGATATGGAATGGAAATAAACCGAATTTACTCGATTTATTGTATATTTGATGGTTGAATGTGTTTGACGTGAAAATTACATTAATGAACTGAATTATGGATGTCAAATAATTTAACCATGAAAATGAATTGATTTGAAATTCTAAATATACATGAATTATTTGAAAAGGCTGAGTTAATTCTCATTTCAAATAATTGATCGACAGTTGGAAGTCGAAGATATGAAGACAGTGCAAGAACAATGATCTTCACATCGAATGGATGACTACTGATGCCTTTGATGGGAGTTGCTGCCCTGAAGGGGTTACAATGGTGGTTGTCCGGACGTACTTGTTGATCGTTCGGATGTGCGAGGGCCTCTCTCTTGTATTGGACATACGGGAGAGGAATAAGGTGCCTCTAGTTTTGTTCAGACCCAGAACGGACTTGTAAATGGATGTATGTCTGACGTTGTAGATTGACAACGTGGCATGCTGAGATGCAGTGATCACGGCTTTTGTTGAAAAGCAGAGTATTGTGGTTGATGATCAAAGTAGGGCTTTAAATAGCTAGCTTTGTGTTTAGCGTTGATTCGCTGGCCTCACACCCAGGTATGGACCAAAAAACGGGAGAGGACTTCAGGGAGGACATGCGTTTCTTTCTAGCTAGGAGTGGTGTTTTGGGTTTTACATGCCCGAACATTTTACTTATGTGGATGATGGATAGCGAGGCACCTCGGTTATATCGGTCATTCCGGGGCCGATAGTTTGGTCCGGATATGACCAGTTTACGCCTATAGGATTAGTATATGGTAAAATTCGTCTGCGTACGAACTAGATATTGAAATCCCCATTGTCAAAAGCTGTGAGGCTTTAAGGTAGAGCGAGGAGCCATACTGGGGACGGTGCCGGTTTTAACTACCCTGCCGTTATGCTGCCGAAATTTTCTGAAATATTTCTGTGTTTGATTTATTTTCAATAATCATGTATTGAAATATATTCATGTGATGAATGAAATAAAATGGTTTGAACAATAAAAATAACATTTTTATCGAATGAATAAAATAAAATGGTTTTGACGATAAAAATAACATTTTTATCGAATGGTTGAAATAAATTGTTTTGACAATAAAAATCACATTTTTATTGAATATATGAAGCATATAAAATAATCATGTTTTGAAATAAATTGTTTCGACAATAAAAATCACATTGAATGTATGAAGTATATAAAATAATCGTGTTTTGAAATAAATTGTTTCGACAATAAAAATCACATTTTTATTGAATGTATGAAGTATATAAAATAATCGTGTTTTGAAATAAATTGTTTTGACAATAAAAATCACATTTTTATTATCTATATGAATTGTTAAAAATAGTTATGTGCTGAAATAAATATCTATTAGATAAAAATATCATTTTTATCACATATATGAAATGAAATGGTTTTTGAAATTGAAGGTCGGATTATATATATATATATAATTAAAATAAATCGAATAACGAAGCTGCAGTTCATATTTTGAAACCGTGATTTCAAACGATTATTGCGGGAGATCCGACCATCGGATTTTCTCGAAACTGAAACCGTTGGGTTCGCTTTGGAAATAGACACTAACTTTACAAAGATCCAACAGTTGGATTGTCTAGAATGTTTAATTCAATTCTGAATGAAAACAACGCCAGAATCGATTATATATATACAATTAAAATAAATCGAATAACGACGCTGCAGTTCGTATTTTGAAATCGTAACTTCAAACGATTGTACCGGGAGATCCGACCATTGGATTTTCCCAAAACTGGAACCATTGGATTCATTTTGAAAAGATCTTTCTAATGATATAAAATTTGTAAAGGTCCAATGGTTAGATTTTCAGATATGTGTAAGTCAAATCTGAAGAAAAACAGCGTCATGGCCGCGTTATGGCCTGAAGCGTCGTTTATATAAATTGGTTATTTTTAAATGAATAAAAATAGAGATAATTCGAGATAAAATATTATAAACGATATGGAATGGAAATAAACCAAATTTACCCAGTTTATTGGATATTTGATGGTTGAATGTGTTTGACGTGAAAATTACATTAAAGAACAAAATTATCACTACAAGAAAAACACCATATTACAACTTTAATTTTACAACTGTGCGAAAAGCACAGTTGTAATAAATATTTTTTTACTACTGTGCAAAACGCACTGTTGTAATAAATATTTTTTACAACTGTGAAAAAATCACAGTTGTAATAAACATATATATCACAACTTTTTTTTGTCTGTTCTAATTACTAATATATACTAATTAATTTCTGATAATTAATAGTTAAATTAAAAGTTGTTTAAACTTATTTTTTGTAACTCTTTTTTCTATTTCTTGTATTAGAGACCTATTAAATATTAATAGCAACTTATATTTAATAATTAGTAATATTAACATTTAAGAATAATTCATATTCAATAATAAATTTACAAATTAATACCAATTACTATTAATTACTATTAGATTAGATAAAAACCGCTTAATTGATGATTAATAAAGAATAGTTAATTTTTAAAATTTACTATTGAATATTTAATAGTATATAATCAATAACATTTACATAATAATTAACTTTTAATAGTTGGAATTCAATTATAACTTTGAAGAAATAGGTAATAATTAATAATAACGATTATTAATCAGTAATATTTAATATTTTAGTAAAAATCAATTCTCAAGAAATTCATATTATATTTATATTTAGTATAAAATTTTACTTATTAAGTCTAAATTGTAATTTTTAATTCTCTAAGTTTTGGTGAAATTTTAATTGTAACCGATGGAAAACTGACGGTCATGTTAAGTGCAAAACAATGAATAAGGGCGGTAAAACTGAAAATTTGGCTCTTACTTAATTCGCGTCTTGTATTTCTAGTGCCTTCTATCGGCCGACCTCTCTGCTTCTCGTCTGTATGTCAAAATCAAAATCCCCAATTCCTCCTTTTATCGCGAATCATGGTTCCATCGTCCCCTTTTTGCTTCAGCACTTACCCAAAATTTAAGTTTTCCCAATTTTTTTACCCAAAAATCAAATTTTAGTCTACCGATCCTCTTTGGGTCTTCCGCCATCTCCATTCTAGGCAGTCGCGCACCCATCTGTAGCGTGCAATCCGCTTCCTCCCTGGCAAGCTCCGCCTCCACTGCCAAATCCGAACCACTTTTTGCACCGTTACCTCTCTAATCGAAGCCATGCCACTGGTACTGATCGACGCCGCCGCTGCGATGGTAAGTTTCGTCTTACAATTAGTCTTTATTTTAAGTAAGAAAATTTCATAAGAATTAAAATAAAATAGTTGATTGATTTTTCATTATGGGTTGAATTCAATTTGTGCCGTGACTTAAGGAGTGAATTTTGGCATACCTGTGTTGCCTGTATGTTTGGATTTTGAATCCCTTTTAGTGTTGTGATTACTGTAAATGTGCATCCTTACATGGTATTTAACCGGCATGAATTACTGGAACCAGTCATATGTTCACCATGTTACCACGTTATGCTCCTCTACCCGCTAACATTAGGACGCTATTTTTTTTTCTTTTTTCACATGTTTGTAAATTTAAACTTGGGTAATATTGCCACACTATATTTCAACGTTGCCCACCTGTACGTGCATTTATTCCTGACCCTAGAATAAATAAAACACATTTGTGTATTGTTTTGAAAGATTAATGTCATCTATGTGTTGCCTTATTCTTTGATGTCCAATGACTTGTATTGGGCTATGTATATATAATGTATTGCAGTTGGAATCAATACCCTTTTGAAACTGTTAGCCTTTCATTTCTATTTCCTAAAACCGATTCACAGACTTGTATTCATACTTAAAACTCGCATATAATTGTGCTGCTGAGTTTTGTTCTTTTAAGTATATTAAGTCATACATGCAAAAGGTTCTTATACATACCCTAAATCAAACAAATTATGCCTTAAAAGCTACACGTAGGTATATATTTTTGGAGCATAATCTTTGCTGAAATAATATTTAGTTCAGTTGGAATATTGCCACATAGGTCCAAAGCTCAAAATGAAATTAATTGCATTCAAAACTTGAATATGTTCATTCAAAAGTTTATTTACTGGAAATGATCATATACTTGAAATTGTATGTGAGTCACATGCATTTAAAACTTTATGATATTTGTATTTGGAATCTATATATTAGAAACCATTTTAAGTATTTGAACCTAGTTGTATCTCAGAACCTTGTAACATGCGCATGTGTTATTAAAATTTGAGAACCTGTTGTTTAGTTATGCTGCCCTGTCCCATGCCAAATTTTGGTTCGGTCCATTGTATGCGCATGTGTTTCCCGCCTTAAAGTTTAAAGTATTTTCACTGGAAGTTGAGTTCGCTACCATGTTTTTCTCACCTCTGCCACCCATTTTTGTAAGTGCATGCAGTGAGCTAACAACATGTTAAGGTTAAGACGTATCCATACACAATTAAGATTAGTTAACATGTGTTTTGATTTAGTTAAGTTGTTCGAGCACAACACCCATGAACTGCTGAAACAGGTTTAACAACATTAATAACACGCTAGTGCAAACAAACCCAAGCAATTGTATTCAGTGAAACTTGAAGTCGCGCAAACCTAAAATAACTTTAACCGTAAGCTAAACTTACATGCAGTCGACAGTAGAGAAGCAGGGGCTGCTGTCTGGGCTAACATCAGCAATGAATCTACTGCATCGAAGTTGATTTTGAGTATATTATTGACGTCGAGAAATACTTAAAACTATTTAATAAGGGTTTGAAATTTCTAGATGATTGAAATAAAGGTTCCTTTTTGAAATTCCAACTTTAAAGGCTCTTTGTGATAAAAACTTCGAAAATCCAACACCGAACTGTTCGGAGTTATCGAGAAAATAAGCAATTAATGATTTGGCTCAACTGTATTTGGGTATTTCTTTTTTTTTTTTTTTTTTTGCATACATTTGTTTCATATCACACAAAAGCCTTAGGAATCTCCTATAGAGTGTTAGGCTTTTGATAATGTAAATACCCATGATACCTGCGGATATATTTGAATGTCAGATCTGACCAAATTTTCGTTCAACAATTTTAAACAAGCATTCACTAAATAAGTTCATGGATCCTTAATTTATCATGGTACTGTCTTGGTGCTGCTACGAGTTCCTTTGCGTGAAATTTTCGGAAATATTAAAGTGTATTTGTTGAGTGAATAATAACATGGCGGAAAATTTTTGTTTTACAGCAACAAACCCTGTGGGAACGTAATGCTAAGAACTTGACTACTTTAACTCAGTTAGTAAATGAATGCATGTGGTATACGTCGACCTTTCACTCACCACTGTAACTTCCACGAAGAAAACTAGTTCATTCATGCGACATATATATATATTATTTATTTTCTTTCTTTTTCTTTGTATGTGAAGTTTATTTGACATGGTTTAAGTAGGGAGTGCATGTAACCTTCCGTGCCAATACAAGTTTAATCTATACATGGATTAAGTAGGGAGTACACGGAAGGTACGCTATTACTCTAGTCTCTAGTACATAGCAACATAGCATCCAAGTTCAACTTGAATGTTTGTTTAGGATGTCGTCGCACCTTTGAGTACCCACCTACATTGACATATTTTTATTTTTCAAATGCCACTTCTAATCAAATATCACTGTAAACATGTCCAGTTTCATAAATTGATACTGTCCATGCAAATGTTTAAACTACCTGTTTTGAACAAAAGACTGTATGGGCCAATCTAAGAAAGGTTATACATGGAAACTGTGTTACTTAGCATCCTGGTCTAGCATAAATGTTTCCTCAGGATATCGTTGTTCCTTAGCATAGAATTCAGTATACTTGCCTCACATTCTAATTGATCTGCGTAACTGAACAGAAAAATACCAATGAAATTATTGGAAAGCAACACGGTCTGTTCCGTTTTTGTGAAAATAAGACTATTTTCTTCTTCTTGTTTTCCTATTAACAAACGCAGTTCGAGTGTGAACTGAGCATATTGTTTCCTGGAAAAAGAGTGCACCAACGGACATTGACATATCTTCTCACATGCCACTTCTATTCAAATATCACTGTAAACAAGTCCAGTGCATCGTTGTTTCCTATTGCATTTTCTGCTACATGATACCCATTTATTTTTCCGCACATGCAAACTATTACTGGTTAGCACTGATATGTGCCAGCCAACAATAGCCTAATTAATTGTAATTAAACCTTATTTAATTTTGATCGCAGTTGTCCAATATACAGACAACAAATCGCTCCATAGAAACCTGTTTCTGTAGGCCTCTTAATAGCGAAAAACTTCATTTCTGATATTAAATAGTATTTGATATGGAATGCATTGAGTACTAGATACTGTTTTAACTTTTAAGGTTTGATATGGTCATTTAATTTTCTGTTGCAGTGAATCTGGTTTAATGAAGGATTACAAAATATCATTATTAACATGGTGTTTATAATATTATTGTCAAGAATAGAAGATTACTTTGTAGAGTGCGTCTAACTCATTTAAATGTCATGTCATCTTTCACATGTAATAGATTTTACATTAAAAAGGAATGGATTTTACCTTCTTTCACTAGATTAGATATTTTTTACATCATATATAATATTCATGATATCCTTTATATATCACTAGATCTGAGGCTAAGGTAGGGATTTTCATGTGAATACATCGAATTTACTTTTTAATTGCACTATTCTAGCTTTTCTTTTTTAAGAAGCAACTCTGAACAATGTACCGAATTTTGATTCAATATATAATTATATATGGTTTCTTTTATGTAATTCAGTACTTTAGGGCTGAACATGAACTATATGTATGGTATGAGGCAATACATTTAAAATCACTCTTTTTTCTCTCTCAAAATAATAGTAATGATAATGGATTTGGTGTTTTGCAGATTGGAAACTGGTCTAGATGTTTATCAGATTTCTTTGGCCTGGATTCTGAAGATTGCACAAAAGACGATGAAGATACCAATGAGCATCATAACATTAAGAGAGCCAATACTGGATCAAAATCCTTCGCACTTCTTAATGAACTCAGCGATCTTCTAATGCTTCCTAAAGACATGCTTATCGACAAAGATATCAGAAAAGAGTTGATATTAGACTGATACTGCACGTTTACCATACATTGCAAAACCTTATTTCTGATATTATGTTGCATATGTGGATATGTCCTTCGATTAATTTGTCCTTGATCACAATAATATTATGTAATTTCACACCTGATGAGTTCTGCCTGCATCATGTTCCTGGTATCGTTCTGGAGGATTTAAATGCTGAGGCAGCTCTTGTTATTATTTTTCTTTTTTTACTATCCTAAACATTTGAACATTTATTCTCTTTAGTGTTGAAAGCTTGGCTTTGTATTTACTATGAAATCAATTTAAAGAAAACGTAATTGTCTATTGTTTTTACAATTACAGAGTTTGTTGGAGCTTAGCCAATTTGAAAATGATCGAAACAACATATTCCCATATTTAGCTACTCCAGCTCTGTACAAACCTCCTTCGCTTTCTGAGGTGGCAAACAAGGTAGCGGATATGAATGGAAAAGTTGTGCTTGCTAGAAGTGCTTCAATTTTACAAAGAAAAGGGTGTGCTTATGTATCTTTTATGGACAAAACTTCTATCTGTCTTATGTATCTTTTGTGTTAGATCGATGTATATATATTGAAACGGTTATGTTTGTTGTGACGGGTTTAGTTAGTGATGTACTATGTGTATGTTGATCGAATATTATGTTAGTTAATATATATGAATGATTCTGTGTAGTTATATCTGTTGCATTGAAATATGAATCATATTATTGTTAATATATATGAATTCTTTATATTAGTAAGGTGTATGTAAGTTACAACAGAAAAAAAAAGTTGTAATAAATCATTTTACAACAGTGTGAAAAAGTTGTAATATTCTGGAAGTCCCAACGGTAATCACAAGTTGTCATATCTATGATCTTACGATATTTAAATGTCTACAACAACGGGGAATAAAAGTTGTGATAAAATTTATTACAAGTGTGAGTAAAAGTTGTTAAATATCCTATTTCACAACGATTTTGCAACGGTGCAGAAATGTTGTAAAAGATACAAGTATATTACAACTTCCTAATACACGACGGTGGCTCCACCGTTGTAAAAACTTTTTACAACGTTTTTGCACCGTTGTAATATGGTATATTTGTTGTAATGTATTGATGTCGAATAATTTAACCATTGAAATGAATTGATTTGAAATTATAAACATACGTGAATTATTTGAAAAGGCCGAGTTAATTCTCATTTCAAATAATTGATCGACGGTTAGAAGTCGAAGATATGAAGACGGTGCAAGACTGACGATCTTCACACCGAATGGACGGGTGCTACTGATGCTCACGATGGGAGTAGCTACCTTAAAGGGGGCTAAAGTGGTAGATGTCCGGACATACTTGTTGATTGTACGAATGTGCGTGGTATAAGGTGCCTCCAGTTTCGTTTAGACCTAGAACGGACTTGTAAATGGATATGTGTATGACGTTGTATATTGACAACGTGGCATGCAGAGATGCTGTGATCAAAGCTTTTGTTGAAAAGAAAAGCTTTGTGGTTGATGATCAAAGCACGGTTTTGAATAGCTAGCTTTGTGTTTAGCGTTGTTTCGCGAGCCTCACACCCTAGTATGAGCCAGAAACGGGAGAGGACCTCAGGGAGGACCTGCATTTCTTTCTAGTTAGGAGTGGTGCTTTGGGTTTTACACGCCCAGGCATTTTACTTATGTGGATGATGGATAGAGAGGCGCCTCGGTTAGTTCGGTCTCTTCGGAGCCGATGGCCTGGACTGTATATGACCAGTTTACACCCCATAGGGTAGGGAAACGCAGTGTTCAGGCATTTTAATCCACTCCGTGTGGACCGGCCCTGACGATCTAAGGGCCTACCTGTGTCTGGGTCCTGAGGCTCGGGCTAGAGAGTCTCGAAGCGGTAAGGACGATCCCTTGCCTTGGTTCATGATGGAAATCCAATTTCCAAATACGACATCGTGCGGTTTTGATTGTATACCTGTATATCGCGACATAGTGGTATGGGGCATTAATGCCGTCTATGATTGATACTTATGATTGAATTTTTTTTTGAAACATATAAATACTAGCAATAATATCAAATGATTTGTTTTGCTCGTATCAAGCATATTTTGCCCATTATAAGGTAAAACTCTATCCTCTAGCTTGCGTTGCATTGTGTGTTGGGAACTGAGTCTTATAATGGCTTCATTTTTATAAAAAGCATTGCGATATTTAAATGATTTACTTGTTTTAAAGCACTGGCAATCCAATGCAGTAAACCCATTCCGCATTAGCAGCGTGGTCCTATGATTGGCCATATTATAAAGTAAATTAACTAGATTTCTCGTTACAGTCCCATGACTGACTCATAGTTTGTTTCACTTGCAAACTCGGGTGCCCCTATTTCTACACGGGCAGCCTTGTATTTAGGTTTTAGCAGGCTCTTTCTGGATAACTATGGAGCTGAAGATGGATTCTATCATTTATCTCTTTTTATGCTGTTCAGCTCCTGTTGTACATATTATGTTTTGTTTCCGCTTTAGACATTTATGTAAAGCTGAACTGTATTTTATACTAAGTATGATCCTATATTGTAACGAACTATTGATTTTCGACTCCGAAAATCAACATCAAACTACCGTGTTGACCATTCAGACATCGAACATTCCAGATCATTAATAGAAAGAAGTTAGAGGGTGAGAATAGATAAGGTAAAAATATTGAATAGAAGAAGAAGAAGAAACAACACAACACAGAGTCTCACATTGCAGCGGAACAAAATATAATACAGAAATAAATCTTTATTGAGAGCTTTGAAAATACTTACAGTATCAGAGTACATCATACCATGGGACAGTTATAATAGCCCGTTCCCATATACAACACACAGCGGAATAGTAGTAATATCATACGTCTGGACTCTTCCAGCTCGTCTCTTCATAGCAGTCGCTAACCTGAACCTGTACACTCCGGGCTAACCCGAGCATTTACAAAACACCGGGTCAGTCTGGTGAACCATAGTGAGATAAACTCGCACAGTATTAAGGGGAAATCATCAAATCATGATTTTAAAGTTCGAAAATCTTTCCAAAAGAAAAGGATAATCGTAAGACCAAATCCACACATAAACACGGACGGTTTTTACCTTACGATAACCCAAAACAGTTTTGAAACCAATATCTTGTCTGATATTATAATAATGTCTAAATACAAGTAAATAACAATCTAGTGGAACGCTTGCATCTCACGCTCCACATATATAGTATACAATCAAAACCGCAGACGCTTATTGGAGTTTGGATTTCGACCTTGACAAGGTATGGGACCACCTGCCGATAGTGTACCTCTAGAGACGAATACACTGGGTTCAACAAGAACATCTTGCAACCCGGCCCTCACATGACCGACCACTCATTTCGCTTGAGAGTATCGAATGTATATCACCGACGGTTGGGATCAGCAACCGTCTCCCGAAAAGGGACAGCATCGAAACATAGATTTAAGAACAAATAGGAATTTCTCTAGATAGGTGATCATACACCCTAATGGGAGCGACCCACATAGCCATGCTGCCTGCCCGATTTTTGTCATTTCCCGGTTGATGAGGCTTGAGACCAGAATTACTTCTGATCATCTGGTCGTCATTCACTTTGAATGCCACATCGTCAGATCCGTCAGATATCACTAATTGACGTCCACAAAAATACTCTAGCTGGAAGCTAAGAGAACGACAAATCTCCGCCAACAACTATCGCACGTTTGAAGAAATCAACGTACGTGACCCTTTGAAAATACTCTGTCAGACATCCGTCCATACAGGTCATCCAGGAACAGGATGAACCGAAGGCACTCTCCTACCGCATCCATATAGGAATCACCCCATGAATCAGTCGCGAGAAGTCCTTGCAACCCGTAGATTCCAACTACGACAGAATCACAGTTTATCTCCGTTTGCTAGGCAGAGAATATTAGTGGTTCTTCCGGTTATGAGAATCAACGGTCTTCAATGCTCCATCTCGATCATCTTCTGATCTCTTCACGTATCTGTTGATTGGAATGGTTTTCAAATATAAATTCGATCCCGGCCTTTCCGTACCAACAATCGTATTGGAAAGATTTGATAGTCGGTGTTTTGACTATCAAAATATATAGTGTTTCAATCATGACACTCCAATGAGTTCACTGATTCAGTATTCAGCATCACTTGGCCTTTAATTTAAAATAAACTAGTTCACTTCTTGTTTAATAACTTGTAACTCATTTAATATCTAAACTACGATATTTGAATCTTATATACTAATGTTCTCAAAACCATTCCATTATAATACTTAGTAAAATAACCGTACTAAATTTCCACTTACTTCTCCTTTCAAAAACATTTACTACCTCATTCCTTATTATTTAACTTGGAAAATCCATTTAACTTCTTATTCGTAAACAGAGTTACATAATATCTTGTATTCCATTCTTGAAACACTAACTAATATTTATTAGTATAAAATAAAACTCAACTTTAAATTTCTCTTACTTCGGATCTCTCGATATACACTTTTCCGAATTCTCACCAAACGTTGCATTATTTCACTAATGGAAATAATGAACTATCACTAACCCCTTTTACGATTACCAACTAATATCATCTTCAGATAATCCTGATGTTGTTCAAGTTGGGGTATTTTAACTACCTCTCAGACCTTGATCAACAACGTTCATATCTTCAAATAATTATCAGTTGTAATCGAAACCCAATATTCCATTTCAGTATCAAACAATTTCCATCATAACTTGGGTTTGGTTATACCACCCAACGACCCATTTTCTTTACCTCAAATACACTTTTACCAATCTTCTTACAACCCATCCAACCATTTCCCACTTTGGAATCTTATTTCAAATTCCCCTTTTTACTTGATCTTATTTTCAAATAACGTTAATTCAATATTAACGTTTTACATTTTGAAACTCATTTATATACTTTGGTTTATCTTAAACCCTTTTTTCTAATCTCCTTTTTACTTAATTCAAATAATTAAGTAACGTTTATTTCAAGCTATTATATTCGCTTGAAATTTCTTATGACTTCATTATAAAAATTCGGGTTTTGAATATAAAACCCCTTCATCGACTCCTTACCCTATTCCATTAGATTTCATTTCACTTCGACTACTTTTGAAAGATAATTTGCTAAATTATTATTATTAAAATAATAATTTATTTCAATCGTTAACTACATTAGTAGTTAATTTATTTATTAACTAAATTAAATCGTACATCCCTCTTAAACCTTATTTAAATTTCAACAATATTCATTTAACTATCTTAATCGAAATACATTAATTTGATCATCAATTTCAATTCAAACTGGTCGATTTAATTAACTCAATATTCGACTATCCCATTAACCAATTCCAATGAATCCTCACTTTAAATTAATTAAAAATATAATTAATTTATATAAATTCCATTAATTGTTTCTTTACAAAACAATTATCAAAGTTTAACCATTCATCTCATTTCTTATGCTCATACCTGTAAATCTGATTAACATCAGAACAAATCGAAGTCTTAAATAAATAAAATATTTATTTATTTTTCTTTTATAAACCTTTATTCAAAATAATATATTAAAAATCCAACTCCAGTTATAAAGTAAATTTTATAACTTCATCTTTATTGATTCACCTGACGGTGAATCAATATTTATAACACGATTGATTTTATAGGCCATACGCTGCCAAATACCCAACCAATATCACCTATTGGTTTAAACACAACACAGGCTGAATGTTCAGTCAAAAATCAACAATCAAATCAATCACCCCAAACAGGACAATTCATATGTGATAATATGGAAACAAACAATATATTTGAGGAATCCGGTTGGATCCCTCCAACCTGTTCTTCCCTGTATTCAAATGGTTTTCTCAAATCAGGCTATTCAGTTTTGTTTAACTGATAAACCGAATAACGACCATTTAACATCAACCACAAGCAATTCAAACGGTTCAACCATTTAAAACACGTTTATAAATAAACGTGACCAACCAAGGTGAGTTACCTTTATTGGAACCAATCGTTAAAAATAACGATTTGGTATTTCACTGAAATTAAACACAGTTTAATTTCCTCATTTAAAACAAAAAAATAAATTATAACTAGCAAACGTCAACCATTGGCAAGCAGAGCACACAAAATAAAAATACCCAATTTATATAAAATATAAATGGGAAACTGAGTGAGTTTAACTCACTTTGATTTGATTTGTGGTTGAAAAGGTCCGATTACAATCAAATTAAACAGTAGTTTAATTTAATTGTAAATTCCCACTGCATCCAGCTCCGTCCAGAACAGTTCCAAGATGTTGAGTTTATCGCCACAATTCCAACGCCAGTTAATTCCTCCAATTCTGGTTACGTAACAAGAAGTTATTAACTATATAAGGCTACACTATTTCAATTAAAACTAAATGTTCCTTAACTTAAAATTAATTATTAATTACATTTTTAAATAGTAAAGGCCGATAGATTTCCTTTTTCACACTATTAACTGTTGCTCCTTGTTTAACCGTAAACCAACCTGTGATGATTTATTGCTACAATTAGTTTATCATTTAAAATAGAACTAAATAAGTTAAATTATAACTTGGTTTTACAGTTTACGTTGTGCTTATCAAAATTGACCGAATAGCTACCCTTCGTTCCCCTTATCTTCATCTCATGTTCCCACTATTCAACACCTGATGACCACCTGCTCAGATTCACGTTTTTATATATAAGATTTTATTTTAGTTAACTAGCATTAAGATAAAACAAAAATAAAAATGTAAATGTTAACTACAATCGGATACAGTCAAACCACCAGATCATTTGCTCCTCAACCCGAATACTGCTTTCATCATGTCCAACGCCACGCGCCGAAACCTGTACCCTAGATTCTCATTTTTAAATTAATGTGTTTACCAATATAGTTATCATTTAAATAAAGGTTAATTAAATTTAACCACTTTACTTGTTATGGCTCAGATCAAAGAACACAGGCTCGTTCCCTACTGTCTTCTGTAAGTCTTCGTTCACACTCCAGAAGCCTTCAAAATCACGCTGCTTCATCCCGATGTGCCTTGTTCGAACAAAAACCACGCCAAATATAAGCTGCTACAGCTCACGCCATACATGCCAACGCCCCATGTCCGTCCAGCTTCCACCATTATTCTTCTTTGCTCTTTCAACTGGAACCCATCCCCTTCCATGCATTCACGCATCCAACCCCAATGCACTGTCTTCCCTCGCCCAAAACCAGCGCTTCATCCTTACCATTGCTACTTCACGTTCCAGATTTCCCCTCATCACATGCTGACTTGCCATCCTCCCCTCTACCGTTCATGCCACTTCCAGTTTTCTATATATAAATTTATTTATCAAAAGGTCAAAGTAGAGATGTTTCGGGTTATTATGCAAATGGGAGTTTTACAGTTTTAGTTTCTGAATGGAAATGGTTCACCTATATATATAGTGGTGGAACGGTTTGGGAAGCAAGTAATATTGCTTGGCACGCACGAGATAGGGTGGTAGCTGTAAGTTTTCTTCCTAGAGTAGCTGGAGATTTATAGGGATGCAGTGTGTTTCCACTTCATGTCCGCAGTGTGTGGTCATTCCATGATTTGTAGGAACAGCTTACTAGCTCGTGCAGTTGAAAAATAGAGGTCTGTGCGTGGTAGGAAATAGACAGTGAGGTGAAAATACAGAGCTGAGGAAGATAGCTTCTGCAAGGTTGCATGTGTTTTCATCTCAGTCATGTTTGAGTTTACATTGATGGTGAAATGAAGTACGGCTGTAAGGGAAGTAGGAGGCAGCATGTGCAAAACAGTGAGGGGTTGGCATGGATTTTGGGTAGCTGCACGGTAGGTCTGAACATCTTTGTAACTGGTTGGGTTTGCAAATGTTGAAAGGAATATATGGTTAGGCTGGAAAAAGATTTGACAATAGAATAGGGTAGGATCTTTAAAGAATAAAATAATACTTACTGAAACTTCGTCGTAAAGTAGCAAGTGAAACTAACCACAATCAACTTCTGTTTACTGATAAAAATGCTAATCTCAGTGTAAAAAGGTATTCCGAATCCAATGGGACAAGTTTCGTCGAAATCCGAGGTCGTATGGAAAAATTTCCTTTACAAAACCAGAAATGAACACGCATTTAATTTTTCCACGATCACCAGATAAACCAAATCAACTTGAAATTTTGATATCCAAAAATAATTTGTTGATACGAACCCAACGGCAACAGTTTCGTCGCATTCTGAGACTGTTTCTCCGGTAGGCTATTTTTACCGCGTACCGCAACACCCTTTTTAACGCCAAATTTCCGATCTCTAAAAATAACAAACTATATACCTATCCTGACTCTAATCTACGATACGAACTCAACGGAACTGGTTTTGCGGCTTAATTCGATCGTTTGCTCAAGTTACACTCAAATGACCCTTTATTTATTTAATTACGCGTTAGAGAAATTTAACGAGCGTTTACAACTACCGTGGTCACATACGACATCGGTTTGGCATGCGGTTTGATTTTCTAATAATAAATTAGCGATACGGTCCCAATGAAACTACTTTCGTCGAAAACAGAGTTCGTTTGCAAAATGGCTATTTTAAAGGTTGATATTTTAATAACGATTTGCACAGCGTTTTTTTTTAAATTTTGATTTAGTCATAACTTGCAATCTATAACACGAAATCTGAATTTTTCTCTTTCATATGAAAGCTATCGCCAGCATGCTTCCAGGTTTCTTGTTTCACAGAAATCCGACTTATATCAAATTCTGTATTCTCAGTTGAAGTTCAAAACTCGAATTTACGAACTGCACGCCATTTTCAAGCTCGATTTATAATTATATAAATATATAACGTTCGAACTTCGTTTTAAATAACGAATTGAATATTAAATTCCATTAATATTCCCAATATAATATTTAAAACTAATTTAAATATTCATATTAAAATGGTCGAAAAACACGGGTCGTTACATTCTTCCCCCCTTAAAATAATTTCGTCCCCGAAATTGCTAAGGTAAGAAAGAACGTTATAAACTCATTAATTTCAAATTAGAAACCAATTCGATACTGTAAATAAATATTTTCAAAAATATCGAAATTTTTCTAACACTTTAAATTTTTGAAAAATTTCGTCAGCACCTCCTCTGTACGGCTTAATCGATACAACCACAACTCGCCTCTCTGGGCCTTCTCCAATTCAAAAGAAAATAAAACAGCCAAGTGGCTTGCCAAATCGGCTCACAAATCTCCAAACCCATATAAAAATAAACGTGTACCTTTTTGTCGGGCATATCACTATATCTTTCCCGTCTGCCACCCTGTCAGCATATACAAATGCATTTCCAACAAAATTCCAATTTCATCCTTCGAACTAAATTCTTCACGTGTCCAAGCCAAATTCCATTCTTGACTCAATTTCCATCCATCATCAATTTCAACTCTTAGCTTACCAGTCCAATACCATTTCATATTCCTGTCTCCCAATTCCAAATCTGATTCCACTTGATATATTATATCTCGATTCAATTTTCATTTAATTGGTTTCAATTCAATTCATGTTTGCTTTCCCAAATTTCTATTTAATTTTGTTCTTGTTCAAACACTTTCCCTGGGAGTTTTTAAACAGCTCAACTTTTTCAAAAATCAAACCTTTCTTTACAGAATTCCAAACCACTTGTTTTTCTCAAAGCAATTCAAAACAAGATTTTTGGTAGTAATCCGTCACTTAGAACTCGAAAATGAACACTGATGAAGTGGCCAGCATCCTCAGAGTTATTCCCCAGCGATCAAAGTGAGTTCAATACTATATAACTTTTCAGAATCATATTTAACCACTTTCATTTTGAAATTTATTTCAAAATAGAATTCATGATGCTTGTAAACAATTTAAAATCTCCCAGGATTTTAAAATTCTCATATATTCAATCTAAGTTCATTTGTAAATACCTTTCCCACTTTTAGGAATTTTAACTCCGATTCTGATTTTGATTTCAGATTTAATTCATCTGATTTCATATTATACGAATTCTAATTGGTTATTTATATAACCATTTCAATTATAATCTTATTCGATTATAATAACAAACAAGGCATCCAATATATTATAATGTTTCCAATATATATATTTCTTTATATCAAAATATACTTTGGGTAAAATTATTTCATTTACCCTCTTCAAAACATACTATGTCGGTTTATCGTACTTGAGTGTTTAGAAACCCCTATCGATGCAGTGGATCAAACTGATCGATCAGAACTCATAAACAACTCAACCGATAAATCTCCACAATATAAAACAATTTTTATAAAATCTACAAATACGTTCACTCGTATATATACACTCAAACTCAATCTAGGGTATGACTAACCCCATCTCTACTGAGTCACGCCACAGAGCCAAGGTAATCACTTAACCTTCAGCTCTGATACCACTGTAACGAATTGGCGATTTTCGACTCCGAAAATCAACATCAAACTACCGTGTTGACCATTCAGACATCGAACATTCCAGATCATTAATAGAAAGAAGTTAGAGGGTGAGAATAGATAAGGTAGAAATATTGAATAGAAGAAGAAGAAACAACACAACACAGAGTCTCACATCGCAGCGGAACAAAATATAATACAGAAATAAATCTTTATTGAGAGCTTTGAAAATACTTACAGTATCAGGGTACATCATACCATGGGACAGTTATAATAGCCCGTTCCCATATACAACACACAGCGGAATAGTAGTAATATCATACGTCTGGACTCTTCCAGCTCGTCTCTTCATAGCAGTCGCTAACCTGAACCTGTACACTCCGGGCTAACCCGAGCATTTACAAAACACCGGGTCAGTCTGGTGAACCAGAGTGAGATAAACTCGCACAGTATTAAGGGGAAATCATCAAATCATGATTTTAAAGTTCGAAAATCTTTCCAAAAGAAAAGGATAATCGTAAGACCAAATCCACACATAAACACGGACGGTTTTTACCTTACGATAACCCAAAACAGTTTTGAAACCAATATCTTGTCTGATATTATAATAATGTCTAAATACAAGTAAATAACAATCTAGTGGAACGCTTGCATCTCACGCTCCACATATATAGTATACAATCAAAACCGCAGACGCTTATTGGAGTTTGGATTTCGACCTTGACAAGGTATGGGACCACCTACCGATAGTGTACCTCTAGAGACGAATACACTGGGCTCAACAAGAACATCTTGCAACCCGGCCCTCACATGACCGACCACTCATTTCTCTTGAGAGTATCGAATGTATATCACCGACGGTTGGGATCAGCAACCGTCTCCCGAAAAGGGACAGCATCGAAACATAGATTTAAGAACAAATAGGAATTTCTCTAGATAGGTGATCATACACCCTAATGGGAGCGACCCACATAGCCATGCTGCCTGCCCGATTTTTGTCATTTCCCGGTTGATGAGGCTTGAGGCCAGAATTATTTCTGATCATCTGGTCGTCATTCACTTTGAATGCCACATCGTCAGATCCGTCAGATATCACTAATTGACGTCAACAAAAATACTCTAGCTGGAAGCTAAGAGAACAGCAAATCTCCACCAACAACTATCGCACGTTTGAAGAAATCAACGTACGTGACCCTTTGAAAATACTCTGTCAGACATCCGTCCATACAGGTCATCCAGGAACAGGATGAACCGAAGGCACTCTCCTACCGCATCCATATAGGAATCACCCCATGAATCAGTAGCGAGAAGTCCTTGCAACCCATAGATTCCAACTACGACAGAATCACAGTTTATCTCCGTTTGCCAGGCAGAGAATATTAGTGGTTCTTCCGGTTATGAAAATCAACGGTCTTCAATGCTCCATCTCGATCATCTTCTGATCTCTTCACGTATCTGTTCATTGGAATGGTTTTCGAATATAAATTCGATCCCGGTCTTTCCGTACCAACAATCGTATTGGAAAGATTTGATAGTCGGTGTTTTGACTATCAAAATATATAGTGTTTCAATCATGACACTCCAATGAGTTCACTGATTCAGTATTCAACATCACTTGGCCTTTAATTTAAAATAAACTAGTTCACTTCTTGTTTAATAACTTGTAACTCCTTTAATATCTAAAATACGATATTTGAATCTTATATACTAATGTTCTCAAAACCATTCCATTATAATACTTAGTAAAATAACCGTACTAAATTTCCACTTACTTCTCCTTTCAAAAACATTTACTACCTCATTCCTTATTATTTAACTTGGAAAATCCATTTAACTTCTTATTCGTAAACAGAGTTACATAATATCTTGTATTCCATTCTTGAAACACTAACTAATATTTATTAGTATAAAATAAAACTCAACTTTAAATTTCTCTTACTTCGGATCTCTCGATATACACTTTTCCGAATTCTCACCAAACGTTGCATTATTTCACTAATGGAAATAATGAACTATCACTAACCCCTTTTACGATTACCAACTAATATCATCTTCAGATAATCCTGATGTTGTTCAAGTTGGGCTATTTTAACTACCTCTCAGACCTTGATCAACAACGTTCATATCTTCAAATAATTATCAGTTGTAATCGAAACCCAATATTCCATTTCAGTATCAAACAATTTCCATCATAACTTGGGTTTGGTTATACCACCCAACGACCCATTTTCTTTACCTCAAATACACTTTTACCAATCTTCTTACAACCCATCCAACCATTTCCCACTTTGGAATCTTATTTCAAATTCCCCTTTTTACTTGATCTTATTTTCAAATAACGTTAATTCAATATTAACGTTTTACATTTTGAAACTCATTTATATAATTTGGTTTATCTTAAACCCTTTTTTCTAATCTCCTTTTTACTTAATTCAAATAATTAAGTAACGTTTATTTCAAGCTATTATATTCGCTTGAAATTTCTTATGACTTCATTATAAAAATTCGGGTTTTGAATATAAAACCCCTTCATCGACTCCTTACCCTATTCCATTAGATTTATTTCACTTCGACTACTTTTGAAAGATAATTTGCTAAATTATTATTATTAAAATAATAATTTATTTCAATCGTTAACTACATTAGTAGTTAATTTATTTATTAACTAAATTAAATCGTACATCCCTCTTAAACCTTATTTAAATTTCAACAATATTCATTTAACTATCTTAATCGAAATACATTAATTTGATCATCAATTTCAATTCAAACTGGTCGATTTAATTAACTCAATATTCGACTATCCCATTAACCAATTCCAATGAATCCTCACTTTAAATTAATTAAAAATATAATTAATTTATTTAAATTCCATTAATTGTTTCTTTACAAAACAATTATCAAAGTTTAACCATTCATCTCATTTCTTATGCTCATACCTGTAAATCTGATTAACATCAGAACAAATCGAAGTCTTAAATAAATAAAATATTTATTTATTTTTCTTTTATAAACCTTTATTCAAAATAATATATTAAAAATCCAACTCCAGTTATAAAGTAAATTTTATAACTTCATCTTTATTGATTCACCTGACGGTGAATCAATATTTATAACACGATTGATTTTATAGGCCATACGCTGCCAAATACCCAACCAATATCACCTATTGGTTTAAACACAACACAGGCTGAATGTTCAGTCAAAAATCAACAATCAAATCAATCACCCCAAACAGGACAATTCATATGTGATAATATGGAAACAAACAATATATTTGAGGAATCCGGTTGGATCCCTCCAACCTGTTCTTCCCTGTATTCAAATGGTTTTCTCAAATCAGGCTATTCAGTTTTGTTTAACTGATAAACCGAATAACGACCATTTAACATCAACCACAAGCAATTCAAACGGTTCAACCATTTAAAACACGTTTATAAATAAACGTGACCAACCAAGGTGAGTTACCTTTATTGGAACCAATCGTTAAAAATAACGATTTGGTATTTCACTGAAATTAAACAAAGTTTAATTTCCTCATTTAAAACAAAAAAATAAATTATAACTAGCAAACGTCAACCATTGGCAAGCAGAGAACACAAAATAAAAATACCCAATTTATATAAAATATAAATGGGAAACTGAGTGAGTTTAACTCACTTTGATTTGATTTGTGGTTGAAAAGGTCCGATTACAATCAAATTAAACAGTAGTTTAATTTAATTGTAAATTCCCACTGCATCCAGCTCCGTCCAGAACAGTTCCAAGATGTTGAGTTTATCGCCACAATTCCAACGCTAGTTAATTCCTCCAATTCTGGTTACGTAACAAGAAGTTATTAACTATATAAGGCTACACTATTTCAATTAAAACTAAATGTTCCTTAACTTAAAATTAATTATTAATTACATTTTTAAATAGTAAAGGCCGATAGATTTCCTTTTTCACACTATTAACTGTTGCTCCTTGTTTAACCGTAAACCAACCTATGATGATTTATTGCTACAATTAGTTTATCATTTAAAATAGAACTAAATAAGTTAAATTATAACTTGGTTTTACGGTTTACGTTGTGCTTATCAAAATTGACCGAATAGCTACCCTTCGTTCCCCTTATCTTCATCTCATGTTCCCACTATTCAACACCTGATGACCACCTGCTCAGATTCACGTTTTTATATATAAGATTTTATTTTAGTTAACTAGCATTAAGATAAAACAAAAATAAAAATGTAAATGTTAACTACAATCGGATACAGTCAAACCACCAGATCATTTGCTCCTCAACCCGAATACTGCTTTCATCATGTCCAACGCCACGCGCCGAAACCTGTACCCTAGATTCTCATTTTTAAATTAATGTGTTTACCAATATAGTTATCATTTAAATAAAGGTTAATTAAATTTAACCACTTTACTTGTTATGGCTCAGATCAAAGAACACAGGCTCGTTCCCTACTGTCTTCTGTAAGTCTTCGTTCACACTCCAGAAGCCTTCAAAATCACGCTGCTTCATCCCGATGTGCCTTGTTCGAACAAAAACCACGCCAAATATAAGCTGCTACAGCTCACGCCATACATGCCAACGCCCCATGTCCGTCCAGCTTCCACCATTATTCTTCTTTGCTCTTTCAACTGGAACCCATCCCCTTCCATGCATTCACGCATCCAACCCCAATGCACTGTCTTCCCTCGCCCAAAACCAGCGCTTCATCCTTACCATTGCTACTTCACGTTCCAGATTTCCCCTCATCACATGCTGACTTGCCATCCTCCCCTCTACCGTTCATGCCACTTCCAGTTTTCTATATATAAATTTATTTATCAAAAGGTCAAAGTAGAGATGTTTCGGGTTATTATGCAAATGGGAGTTTTACAGTTTTAGTTTCTGAATGGAAATGGTTCACCTATATATATAGTGGTGGAACGGTTTGGGAAGCAAGTAATATTGCTTGGCACGCACGAGATAGGGTGGTAGCTGTAAGTTTTCTTCCTAGAGTAGCTGGAGATTTATAGGGATGCAGTGTGTTTCCACTTCATGTCCGCAGTGTGTGGTCATTCCATGATTTGTAGGAACAGCTTACTAGCTCGTGCAGTTGAAAAATAGAGGTCTGTGCGTGGTAGGAAATAGACAGTGAGGTGAAAATACAGAGCTGAGGAAGATAGCTTCTGCAAGGTTGCATGTGTTTTCATCTCAGTCATGTTTGAGTTTACATTGATGGTGAAATGAAGTACGGCTGTAAGGGAAGTAGGAGGCAGCATGTGCAAAACAGTGAGGGGTTGGCATGGATTTTGGGTAGCTGCACGGTAGGTCTGAACATCTTTGTAACTGGTTGGGTTTGCAAATGTTGAAAGGAATATATGGTTAGGCTGGAAAAAGATTTGACAATAGAATAGGGTAGGATCTTTAAAGAATAAAATAATACTTACTGAAACTTCGTCGTAAAGTAGCAAGTGAAACTAACCACAATCAACTTCTGTTTACTGATAAAAATGCTAATCTCAGTGTAAAAAGGTATTCCGAATCCAATGGGACAAGTTTCGTCGAAATCCGAGGTCGTATGGAAAAATTTCCTTTACAAAACCAGAAATGAACACGCATTTAATTTTTCCACGATCACCAGATAAACCAAATCAACTTGAAATTTTGATATCCAAAAATAATTTGTTGATACGAACCCAACGGCAACAGTTTCGTCGCATTCTGAGACTGTTTCTCCGGTAGGCTATTTTTACCGCGTACCGCAACACCCTTTTTAACGCCAAATTTCCGATCTCTAAAAATAACAAACTATATACCTATCCTGACTCTAATCTACGATACGAACTCAACGGAACTGGTTTTGCGGCTTAATTCGATCGTTTGCTCAAGTTACACTCAAATGACCCTTTATTTAATTACGCGTTAGAGAAACTTAACGAGCGTTTACAACTACCGTGGTCACATACGACATCGGTTTGGCATGCGGTTTGATTTTCTAATAATAAATTAGCGATACGGTCCCAATGAAACTACTTTCGTCGAAAACAGAGTTCGTTTGCAAAATGGCTATTTTAAAGGTTGATATTTTAATAACGATTTGCACAGCGTTTTTTTTTAAATTTTGATTTAGTCATAACTTGCAATCTATAACACGAAATCTGAATTTTTCTCTTTCATATGAAAGCTATCGCCAGCATGCTTCCAGGTTTCTTGTTTCACAGAAATCCGACTTATATTAAATTCTGTATTCTCAGTTGAAGTTCAAAACTCGAATTTACGAACTGCACGCCATTTTCAAGCTCGATTTATAATTATATAAATATATAACGTTCGAACTTCGTTTTAAATAACGAATTGAATATTAAATTCCATTAATATTCCCAATATAATATTTAAAACTAATTTAAATATTCATATTAAAATGGTCGAAAAACACGGGTCGTTACATTCTTCCCCCCTTAAAATAATTTCGTCCCCGAAATTGCTAAGGTAAGAAAGAACGTTATAAACTCATTAATTTCAAATTAGAAACCAATTCGATACTGTAAATAAATATTTTCAAAAATATCGAAATTTTTCTAACACTTTAAATTTTTGAAAAATTTCGTCAGCACCTCCTCTGTACGGCTTAATCGATACAACCACAACTCGCCTCTCTGGGCCTTCTCCAATTCAAAAGAAAATAAAACAGCCAAGTGGCTTGCCAAATCGGCTCACAAATCTCCAAACCCATATAAAAATAAACGTGTACCTTTTTGTCGGGCATATCACTATATCTTTCCCGTCTGCCACCCTGTCAGCATATACAAATGCATTTCCAACAAAATTCCAATTTCATCCTTCGAACTAAATTCTTCACGTGTCCAAGCCAAATTCCATTCTTGACTCAATTTCCATCCATCATCAATTTCAACTCTTAGCTTACCAGTCCAATACCATTTCATATTCCTGTCTCCCAATTCCAAATCTGATTCCACTTGATATATTATATCTCGATTCAATTTTCATTTAATTGGTTTCAATTCAATTCATGTTTGCTTTCCCAAATTTCTATTTAATTTTGTTCTTGTTCAAACACTTTCCCTGGGAGTTTTTAAACGGCTCAACTTTTTCAAAAATCAAACCTTTCTTTACAGAATACAAAACCACTTGTTTTTCTCAAAGCAATTCAAAACAAGATTTTTGGTAGTAATCCGTCACTTAGAACTCGAAAATGAACACTGATGAAGTGGCCAGCATCCTCAGAGTTATTCCCCAGCGATCATAGTGAGTTCAATACTATATAACTTTTCAGAATCATATTTAACCACTTTCATTTTGAAATTTATTTCAAAATAGAATTCATGATGCTTGTAAACAATTTAAAATCTCCCAGGATTTTAAAATTCTCATATATTCAATCTAAGTTCATTTGTAAATACCTTTCCCACTTTTAGGAATTTTAACCCCGATTCTGATTTTGATTTCAGATTTAATTCATCTGATTTCATATTATACGAATTCTAATTGGTTATTTATATAACCATTTCAATTATAATCTTATTCGATTATAATAACAAACAAGGCATCCAATATATTATAATGTTTCCAATATATATATTTCTTTATATCAAAATATACTTTGGGTAAAATTATTTCATTTACCCTCTTCAAAACATACTATGTCGGTTTATCGTACTTGAGTGTTTAGAAACCCCTATCGATGCAGTGGATCAAACTGATCGATCAGAACTCATAAACAACTCAACCGATAAATCTCCACAATATAAAACAATTTTTATAAAATCTACAAATACGTTCACTCGTATATATACACTCAAACTCAATCTAGGGTATGACTAACCCCATCTCTACTGAGTCACGCCACAGAGCCAAGGTAATCACTTAACCTTCAGCTCTGATACCACTGTAACGAATTGGCGATTTTCGACTCCGAAAATCAACATCAAACTACCGTGTTGACCATTCAGACATCGAACATTCCAGATCATTAATAGAAAGAAGTTAGAGGGTGAGAATAGATAAGGTAGAAATATTGAATAGAAGAAGAAGAAACAACACAACACAGAGTCTCACATCGCAGCGGAACAAAATATAATACAGAAATAAATCTTTATTGAGAGCTTTGAAAATACTTACAGTATCAGGGTACATCATACCATGGGACAGTTATAATAGCCCGTTCCCATATACAACACACAGCGGAATAGTAGTAATATCATACGTCTGGACTCTTCCAGCTCGTCTCTTCATAGCAGTCGCTAACCTGAACCTGTACACTCCGGGCTAACCCGAGCATTTACAAAACACCGGGTCAGTCTGGTGAACCAGAGTGAGATAAACTCGCACAGTATTAAGGGGAAATCATCAAATCATGATTTTAAAGTTCGAAAATCTTTCCAAAAGAAAAGGATAATCGTAAGACCAAATCCACACATAAACACGGACGGTTTTTACCTTACGATAACCCAAAACAGTTTTGAAACCAATATCTTGTCTGATATTATAATAATGTCTAAATACAAGTAAATAACAATCTAGTGGAACGCTTGCATCTCACGCTCCACATATATAGTATACAATCAAAACCGCAGACGCTTATTGGAGTTTGGATTTCGACCTTGACAAGGTATGGGACCACCTGCCGATAGTGTACCTCTAGAGACGAATACA
This sequence comes from Allium sativum, assembly GCA_030737875.1. Lineage (NCBI taxonomy): Eukaryota > Viridiplantae > Streptophyta > Magnoliopsida > Asparagales > Amaryllidaceae > Allium > Allium sativum. Next base: position 326,942,421 of record CM060918.1, read on the forward strand.
CTGGGCTCAACAAGAACATCTTGCAACCCGGCCCTCACATGACCGACCACTCATTTCTCTTGAGAGTATCGAATGTATATCACCGACGGTTGGGATCAGCAACCGTCTCCCGAAAAGGGACAGCATCGAAACATAGATTTAAGAACAAATAGGAATTTCTCTAGATAGGTGATCATACACCCTAATGGGAGCGACCCACATAGCCATGCTGCCTGCCCGATTTTTGTCATTTCCCGGTTGATGAGGCTTGAGGCCAGAATTATTTCTGATCATCTGGTCGTCATTCACTTTGAATGCCACATGGTCAGATCCGTCAGATATCACTAATTGACGTCAACAAAAATACTCTAGCTGGAAGCTAAGAGAACGGCAAATCTCCACCAACAACTATCGCACGTTTGAAGAAATCAACGTACGTGACCCTTTGAAAATACTCTGTCAGACATCCGTCCATACAGGTCATCCAGGAACAGGATGAACCGAAGGCACTCTCCTACCGCATCCATATAGGAATCACCCCATGAATCAGTAGCGAGAAGTCCTTGCAACCCATAGATTCCAACTACGACAGAATCACAGTTTATCTCCGTTTGCCAGGCAGAGAATATTAGTGGTTCTTCCGGTTATGAAAATCAACGGTCTTCAATGCTCCATCTCGATCATCTTCTGATCTCTTCACGTATCTGTTCATTGGAATGGTTTTCGAATATAAATTCGATCCCGGTCTTTCCGTACCAACAATCGTATTGGAAAGATTTGATAGTCGGTGTTTTGACTATCAAAATATATAGTGTTTCAATCATGACACTCCAATGAGTTCACTGATTCAGTATTCAGCATCACTTGGCCTTTAATTTAAAATAAACTAGTTCACTTCTTGTTTAATAACTTGTAACTCCTTTAATATCTAAAATACGATATTTGAATCTTATATACTAATGTTCTCAAAACCATTCCATTATAATACTTAGTAAAATAACCGTACTAAATTTCCACTTACTTCTCCTTTCAAAAACATTTACTACCTCATTCCTTATTATTTAACTTGGAAAATCCATTTAACTTCTTATTCGTAAACAGAGTTACATAATATCTTGTATTCCATTCTTGAAACACTAACTAATATTTATTAGTATAAAATAAAACTCAACTTTAAATTTCTCTTACTTCGGATCTCTCGATATACACTTTTCCGAATTCTCACCAAACGTTGCATTATTTCACTAATGGAAATAATGAACTATCACTAACCCCTTTTACGATTACCAACTAATATCATCTTCAGATAATCCTGATGTTGTTCAAGTTGGGCTATTTTAACTACCTCTCAGACCTTGATCAACAACGTTCATATCTTCAAATAATTATCAGTTGTAATCGAAACCCAATATTCCATTTCAGTATCAAACAATTTCCATCATAACTTGGGTTTGGTTATACCACCCAACGACCCATTTTCTTTACCTCAAATACACTTTTACCAATCTTCTTACAACCCATCCAACCATTTCCCACTTTGGAATCTTATTTCAAATTCCCCTTTTTACTTGATCTTATTTTCAAATAACGTTAATTCAATATTAACGTTTTACATTTTGAAACTCATTTATATAATTTGGTTTATCTTAAACCCTTTTTTCTAATCTCCTTTTTACTTAATTCAAATAATTAAGTAACGTTTATTTCAAGCTATTATATTCGCTTGAAATTTCTTATGACTTCATTATAAAAATTCGGGTTTTGAATATAAAACCCCTTCATCGACTCCTTACCCTATTCCATTAGATTTATTTCACTTCGACTACTTTTGAAAGATAATTTGCTAAATTATTATTATTAAAATAATAATTTATTTCAATCGTTAACTACATTAGTAGTTAATTTATTTATTAACTAAATTAAATCGTACATCCCTCTTAAACCTTATTTAAATTTCAACAATATTCATTTAACTATCTTAATCGAAATACATTAATTTGATCATCAATTTCAATTCAAACTGGTCGATTTAATTAACTCAATATTCGACTATCCCATTAACCAATTCCAATGAATCCTCACTTTAAATTAATTAAAAATATAATTAATTTATTTAAATTCCATTAATTGTTTCTTTACAAAACAATTATCAAAGTTTAACCATTCATCTCATTTCTTATGCTCATACCTGTAAATCTGATTAACATCAGAACAAATCGAAGTCTTAAATAAATAAAATATTTATTTATTTTTCTTTTATAAACCTTTATTCAAAATAATATATTAAAAATCCAACTCCAGTTATAAAGTAAATTTTATAACTTCATCTTTATTGATTCACCTGACGGTGAATCAATATTTATAACACGATTGATTTTATAGGCCATACGCTGCCAAATACCCAACCAATATCACCTATTGGTTTAAACACAACACAGGCTGAATGTTCAGTCAAAAATCAACAATCAAATCAATCACCCCAAACAGGACAATTCATATGTGATAATATGGAAACAAACAATATATTTGAGGAATCCGGTTGGATCCCTCCAACCTGTTCTTCCCTGTATTCAAATGGTTTTCTCAAATCAGGCTATTCAGTTTTGTTTAACTGATAAACCGAATAACGACCATTTAACATCAACCACAAGCAATTCAAACGGTTCAACCATTTAAAACACGTTTATAAATAAATGTGACCAACCAAGGTGAGTTACCTTTATTGGAACCAATCGTTAAAAATAACGATTTGGTATTTCACTGAAATTAAACAAAGTTTAATTTCCTCATTTAAAACAAAAAAATAAATTATAACTAGCAAACGTCAACCATTGGCAAGCAGAGAACACAAAATAAAAATACCCAATTTATATAAAATATAAATGGGAAACTGAGTGAGTTTAACTCACTTTGATTTGATTTGTGGTTGAAAAGGTCCGATTACAATCAAATTAAACAGTAGTTTAATTTAATTGTAAATTCCCACTGCATCCAGCTCCGTCCAGAACAGTTCCAAGATGTTGAGTTTATCGCCACAATTCCAACGCTAGTTAATTCCTCCAATTCTGGTTACGTAACAAGAAGTTATTAACTATATAAGGCTACACTATTTCAATTAAAACTAAATGTTCCTTAACTTAAAATTAATTATTAATTACATTTTTAAATAGTAAAGGCCGATAGATTTCCTTTTTCACACTATTAACTGTTGCTCCTTGTTTAACCGTAAACCAACCTATGATGATTTATTGCTACAATTAGTTTATCATTTAAAATAGAACTAAATAAGTTAAATTATAACTTGGTTTTACGGTTTACGTTGTGCTTATCAAAATTGACCGAATAGCTACCCTTCGTTCCCCTTATCTTCATCTCATGTTCCCACTATTCAACACCTGATGACCACCTGCTCAGATTCACGTTTTTATATATAAGATTTTATTTTAGTTAACTAGCATTAAGATAAAACAAAAATAAAAATGTAAATGTTAACTACAATCGGATACAGTCAAACCACCAGATCATTTGCTCCTCAACCCGAATACTGCTTTCATCATGTCCAACGCCACGCGCCGAAACCTGTACCCTAGATTCTCATTTTTAAATTAATGTGTTTACCAATATAGTTATCATTTAAATAAAGGTTAATTAAATTTAACCACTTTACTTGTTATGGCTCAGATCAAAGAACACAGGCTCGTTCCCTACTGTCTTCTGTAAGTCTTCGTTCACACTCCAGAAGCCTTCAAAATCACGCTGCTTCATCCCGATGTGCCTTGTTCGAACAAAAACCACGCCAAATATAAGCTGCTACAGCTCACGCCATACATGCCAACGCCCCATGTCCGTCCAGCTTCCACCATTATTCTTCTTTGCTCTTTCAACTGGAACCCATCCCCTTCCATGCATTCACGCATCCAACCCCAATGCACTGTCTTCCCTCGCCCAAAACCAGCGCTTCATCCTTACCATTGCTACTTCACGTTCCAGATTTCCCCTCATCACATGCTGACTTGCCATCCTCCCCTCTACCGTTCATGCCACTTCCAGTTTTCTATATATAAATTTATTTATCAAAAGGTCAAAGTAGAGATGTTTCGGGTTATTATGCAAATGGGAGTTTTACAGTTTTAGTTTCTGAATGGAAATGGTTCACCTATATATATAGTGGTGGAACGGTTTGGGAAGCAAGTAATATTGCTTGGCACGCACGAGATAGGGTGGTAGCTGTAAGTTTTCTTCCTAGAGTAGCTGGAGATTTATAGGGATGCAGTGTGTTTCCACTTCATGTCCGCAGTGTGTGGTCATTCCATGATTTGTAGGAACAGCTTACTAGCTCGTGCAGTTGAAAAATAGAGGTCTGTGCGTGGTAGGAAATAGACAGTGAGGTGAAAATACAGAGCTGAGGAAGATAGCTTCTGCAAGGTTGCATGTGTTTTCATCTCAGTCATGTTTGAGTTTACATTGATGGTGAAATGAAGTACGGCTGTAAGGGAAGTAGGAGGCAGCATGTGCAAAACAGTGAGGGGTTGGCATGGATTTTGGGTAGCTGCACGGTAGGTCTGAACATCTTTGTAACTGGTTGGGTTTGCAAATGTTGAAAGGAATATATGGTTAGGCTGGAAAAAGATTTGACAATAGAATAGGGTAGGATCTTTAAAGAATAAAATAATACTTACTGAAACTTCGTCGTAAAGTAGCAAGTGAAACTAACCACAATCAACTTCTGTTTACTGATAAAAATGCTAATCTCAGTGTAAAAAGGTATTCCGAATCCAATGGGACAAGTTTCGTCGAAATCCGAGGTCGTATGGAAAAATTTCCTTTACAAAACCAGAAATGAACACGCATTTAATTTTTCCACGATCACCAGATAAACCAAATCAACTTGAAATTTTGATATCCAAAAATAATTTGTTGATACGAACCCAACGGCAACAGTTTCGTCGCATTCTGAGACTGTTTCTCCGGTAGGCTATTTTTACCGCGTACCGCAACACCCTTTTTAACGCCAAATTTCCGATCTCTAAAAATAACAAACTATATACCTATCCTGACTCTAATCTACGATACGAACTCAACGGAACTGGTTTTGCGGCTTAATTCGATCGTTTGCTCAAGTTACACTCAAATGACCCTTTATTTATTTAATTACGCGTTAGAGAAATTTAACGAGCGTTTACAACTACCGTGGTCACATACGACATCGGTTTGCCATGCGGTTTGATTTTCTAATAATAAATTAGCGATACGGTCCCAATGAAACTACTTTCGTCGAAAACAGAGTTCGTTTGCAAAATGGCTATTTTAAAGGTTGATATTTTAATAACGATTTGCACAGCGTTTTTTTTTTAAATTTTGATTTAGTCATAACTTGCAATCTATAACACGAAATCTGAATTTTTCTCTTTCATATGAAAGCTACCGCCAGCATGCTTCCAGGTTTCTTGTTTCACAGAAATCCGACTTATATCAGATTCTGTATTCTCAGTTGAAGTTCAAAACTCGAATTTACGAACTGCACGCCATTTTCAAGCTCGATTTATAATTATATAAATATATAACGTTCGAACTTCGTTTTAAATAACGAATTGAATATTAAATTCCATTAATATTCCCAATATAATATTTAAAACTAATTTAAATATTCATATTAAAATGGTCGAAAAACACGGGTCGTTACATATATACTGTGTAACTCTGATGTTTATATTTATCCAATATATTCTATTGTACATTATCTAGCGTATTTAATTATTTTGTTTTGCTGTTATTTGTTTATATGTTATATTCCCAAGAATACCCTTGCCATCGTGGAACAGGGGTCTGGGGGAGTCACAACGTGATATCAGAGCTTTGATTAAGCTTAGTTCTGGAATATAACATATTAACGAACCCGTCAGAAATAGAACCAGTAGTGTTCTAAGACGAATCACTCATTTCAGATAGGATCAGTAATATCCTAGAATGAGTGTAGCAGAATGAAATACACCCCAGTAGACACATTACATTCAAGTATCTATCTCTATGTTTTAAAAATATCTTTTCTGTTGGCCTGACACTTTGTATGCTATTTGCAGACATAGAAAAATGAGTGGTAGAAGTAGAAGGAATAATCCTATGGTTCAACAAATTAATGAGCCAGTTGTGCTCCCTCAGCCATGACCAGATATAGAAGCTCTATTGAAAAGATATCAAAATCTGGGTGGAGTACCATTCTCGGGCTATGAATCTATAATCCAAACTCAAGCTTGGATGCACTCTACTGAAAGAATATTTGAAGGTTTCAAGCTGACAGATGATCAGAAAAGATTACTGGCATCTTGGGCGCTCAAGGAAGAAGCTTTAACCTGGTGGGAATCCGTTATTAAAGATAATCCAGAAGGTGATATCACCTGGGATGGATTCAAAGAAATTTTCAATGAAAGATTTATTCCTCCAGAAGCAACAGAGCGGTTAAGCGATGAATTCTATTATTTGATTCAAGGGGATATGACTATTCCAGAATATCATAAGAAATTCAACGAACTTTCTTGCTTTGCCCCGCATTTAATTCAGAATCTAAAGATGAAAAATCTGAGGTTTATTAACGGGCTTCAAAGAAAGTATCAAAGAAAGGTAACTGCTCATGTGCAATAACCTTTTTTTGAGATGATATACATGGCTTATCATTATGAAGATCTAGATAAGCGAGGTCTTTTGGGCGATGAAGAGGAAGTCAGTTCGAACAAAAAAAGGAAATTCGAAACTGGTAGCCCGGAGACAAGTACACAACCTGAGGCAAGTACGACGTCTGGGGCCAGAAAGAAGCCTAGATTCAAGAGGAAAAACGTTAAATCAGAAAAAGGATCAGTAACAACTGCCATATGCTCTAACTGCAATAAGCAAGGACATATGTCGATAAGTTGCAAATCTCTAAAGAAGCACATAAAGGGTAAATTTAAATTCAAGAAGAAGTCTCAAGAGAATAGGGGATGGCGTAAGTGCCACTAGTGTAACGGCTCCTGATTTCGCCCAACTCGATCGATCGCAGGATCGACCAAGACCGTTCAAAATCCAAATACGTTAACTCTGGGAATACAACAACATCATAACAATAACAACAAACTTTTATAAACATCATAATAATGTTACATCAGAGTACAGAATATCAGAGTACATCGTATAAAATTACAACGGAAGAAAAATTACAATATATTAAATACAATAAACAGCGGAAGACCTCTATGCTCTAGACACAGCTTTAGGCTTCGATCCAGAATCCTGCTCAAGAGATAAATATCTGCAAAAAACTACTCGACTGCCCGTGTGGAAAAGAGGGCACCCGAGTTTGCAAAGTGAAACAAACTACGAGTCCAGGCATGCCAAACAAGGACTGGTGTGAGAATTCTTAACTAATACAACTAATAATAATAAGGAAAATCCAAGGACCACGCCGCTAACGCGGAACGAGTTTTATTCCAATGGATTGTCGGTGCATAAATTAAGGTAAATCGTTTAAACAACGCAATGCTTTTTTAGAAAAATGGAATCATCATAAGACTCAAGTCCCATCACACAATGCAACGCAAACCAGAGGATAGAGTTTTACCTTATGATGATTAAACATGCTTGGTACGATAAATACGAATTTGATATTATCATTAGTGTATATATGTTTTAAAAACATTTCAAAGTAAATGTATCAATCCTAGGAAGCATAGCTACCATATACTATGCCTCCATACTAGTAATACAATCAAAACCGCATGAGGTCGTATTGGAAATTGGGTTTCCATCATGAGTCAAGGCTAGGGAGGAGCTCCTTACCGATTCCGAGACACTCTAGCTAATGTCTCAGGATTCCGAGCAGTTAACCCTTGGATCCTGCAGGGCCGGTCCACAAATACAGCTTCGTGGATTAGTTATTCCTGAACACACGTTTCCCGATCCTATAGGACCTATCATCTGAGGCGCGCCTCATTCCACCATCCACATGAGTAAAATATCAGCCAGTTTATGCACTGACACTAACCCTAGCTAGAAAGAAACGTGCTGCCCTCCCTGCGTTCCCTTCTCCCGTTTTAGACTCAACCGGGTTGTGAGGCTCGTGAAGCAACGTAATACACAACGCTATGCTTATTCAAGCTGTGCTTTGATCATCATCCACAAGGCCTGCTTTTCAGCAAAACCTTGATCCATGCATCTTAGCATGCCACATTGTCAATCCACACCATACCATTGATTCCTACCAATATATAACCTCTAAGCTCATACGTTTTAGAGAAGGGTGTTAAACACTAAACAGATATATATTTAGCAGAGATTACCGAATATCGTATAAAGGAATACAACGTCAGACATACAATCCATTTTCAAGTCCGTTCTGGGTCTGAACGAAACCGGAGGCACCTTATACCTCGCATATCAAAACAATCAACAAGTAGTCTGGACGACCACCATTGTAGCCCCTTCAAGGTAGCTACTCCAATCATGGGCGTCAATGGTAACTCATCCATTCGACATGGAGATCATCGGTCTTTAATCACCATCTTCAACTCTTCAACTTAGATCGATGAGTAATCATTTAAAATGAGATTGAACTCGGACTTTTCAAATGATCCTTGTGTATATATAATTTAAAATCATTTCTTATCGTTAATATTGATTTATAACGATTAATCTCTATTTTTATTTATATAAGAATAATTTAATTTTAATTATGAAAGGAGTTAGAAATAGCGCGGTAGTTTGAAAAGTCAAACTTGAACTTTGACTGACCATACAGGTTGCAAAATTTAACGGATTTTTGTGAAACCAAAAATATTAGAATCTATTTAAAAATATCTTTCTAACAAATCTGAAAAATTCAAATTTCATAACGGGAATCAAAAGTTATGCCCAGTTTAAAATTTAGAAAGGTCGCTATGAAAATTTCATTAGAGATTGGATTAGTAATATCCAATAAGAATACTCATTAGAGATAGGATCAGTAGTATCCTAGAATGAGAAAACTCATTAGAGATGGGGTTAGTAATGCCCTAGAATGAGTTGAGAGTGCCCAGTTTATAATTAACGTATTTTAGATTATATATAACCCGATCTTTGAAAATATGTTTTTTAAATATATAAAGTTATACATTTTAAAAGTTAATCAACAAATAAAATTATTGAAATCAATAAAAGAATAAAATTATTTAAAAGCTAACCAGAGCTCTGATACCAGCAATCGCTAATGTTGAACCTAATGTGAGAGGTCCAAGTGCACAAATACGAAATGGGCCATGACACGAGGTTAAGCCCAACTTATGGAGTAAGTCTACCCGGAACCGACCGGCACATCTAGCATCCACAAGTCGTAGGCTTAATGTGAGAGGTCTAGCCCATTATAAAATACAAATGGATAAGAAAATGAGTTGGGCTAGTTAATCCGTTTTAAAAATAGCAACGCATTTTTAAAAACCCAAACGATTTTATCGATTTATTTTATCCATTTTATAATGAATATTAAAAGAGAAATTTCAAAATTAATATTTTGGAAAATAATATTATTATAAAAGGATAACATATAGAATAATCAATTTTTAGATTACAGTTGGAATCATGAAAATGCATATGAAAATGCATATGAAAATGAAATCATGTTTTTTTAGTGTAACATGAGTGCATAAGAAATAAATATAATCATTTGTTTTAATGTCATTTAATTGCATATGAAAATAAAATCATATTTAGGAGTAGCGTTAAAGTATATGTAAATAAAATTATGTTTGGAGTAGCGTTAATGCATATGAAATAAAAACATGTGTTGGAATCATGTGAATGCATATGAAATAGCTTCATATTTTAAAGTCATATTAATTATATGAAATATAATCGTATTTTTAATGTTATGTTAATATACGAAATTTAAAACATATTTCAGTGTTATGTTATTATCTTAAAAATAAATATATTTTTAAGATCATGTTCATATATTGAAGATGAAACATGATTTTTTTAAGATCATGCTCATATATTGAAGATGAAACATAATTTTAGTGTCATTTTCATTGGACAGAATTAAACATTTCAGGACTTCAATTTAATATAAGTTGACTCCAATGAAAAGACAGTATTTGAATAAAAGTAAAAGTTACATTTTCATGTAATTGGATTAAAGTGAAATTACATTTTTCATGTAAAAGATCAACAGTATGAAATTTACATATTTATGTAAAAAGATTTTCAGTAAAGATTATAACGATGAAATGTACATTTTAATGAATGGATTTTCATTAAAAAGAATAAGGACTAGAAATTTACATTTTAATGAATGGATTTTCATTAAAAAGAATAAGGAAAACAAAATATACATTTTGTGTAATTTGAAAGACGAAAGGAAAATGTACATTGTTGTGTATAGTATGCGAATGTGAACTATAAAAAAAACATTATTGTGTATCATGTTATACCTTGATATTATATATACAAATAGGGATATTTATTGTTAGCAAAATATATGGTTGAAGGAATTATATATAATTATATATATAGAAATTAAAATCAAACGAATCGAGCGTGGTAGTCCGCATTTTGGAATCGGGTCTTTAAATTATTATACCGAAAGATCCGACCGTCAGATTTCCCCAAAACTGAAACCGTTAGGTTCGCCTTGGGAAGATCTTTCCAACGATATGAATTGTGTTAAAATCCAACGGTTAGATTTAGAGAAACATGTAAAACAAATTTGGGTGAAAACAGCGCCAAGGTCGCCTATTGACATGAAGTGTTGTTAAATAAAATTCAATTATTTTTATATAAATAAAAATAGAGATTAATCATTATAAATTAATATTAACAATAAGAAATGATTTTAAATTATATATATACGAGGATCATTTGAAAAGTCTGAGTTCAATCTCATTTCAAATGATTAGTCATCGATCTAAGTCGAAGAGTTGTAGACGGTAATTGAAGACCGACTATCTTCACGTCGAATGGATGAGTTACCATTGACGCCCATGATTGGAGTAGCTACCTTGAAGGGGCTACAATGGTGGCCGTCCAGACTACTTGTTGATTGTTCGGATATGCAAGGAATAAGGTGCCTCGGGTTTCTTTCAGACCCAGAACGGACTTCAAAATGGACTGTATGTCTGATATTGTATTCCTTTATACGATATTCGTTGATCTCTGCTAAATATATATCTGTTTGGTGTTTAACACCCTTCTCTAAGACGTACGAGCTTAGAGGTTATATATTGGTAGGAATCAATGGTATGGTATGGATTGACAATGTGGCATGCTAAGATGCAAATGATCAAGGCTTTTGTTGAAAAGCAGGCCTTGTGGTTGATGATCAAAGCACAGCCTGTTTAGGCGTAGCTTTGTGTATAACGTAGCTTCACGAGCCTCACAACCCGGTTGAGTCTAAAACGGAGCAAGGGAACGCAGGGAGAGCAACACGTTTCTTTCTAGCTAGAAGTGGTTTTTGGTTTTTACACGGCCCGACATTTTACTTATGTGGATGATGGAACGAGGCGCCTCGAATGATAGGTCCTATAGGACCGGAAACATGTGTTCAGGAATTGCCGATCCACAAAGCTGTATGTGTGGATCAGCCCTGCAGGATCCAAGGGTTCACTGCGGGGAATCCTGAGACATTAGCTAGAGTGTCTCAAATCGGTAAGGAGATCGTTCCTAGCCTTAGCTCATGATGGAAACCCAATTCCTAATACGATCCTACGGACTTGATTGTATTACTAGTATGGAGGCATAGTATATGGTAGCTATGCTTCCTAGGATTGATACATTTACTTTGAAATGTTTTTGAAACATATATACACTAATAATAATATCAAACCCGTTTTTATCATACCAAGCATGTTTAATCATTATAAGGTAAAACTCTATCCTCTGGTTTGCGTTGCATTGCATTGTGTGATGGGACTTGAGTCTTATGATGATTTCATTTTTCTAAAAAGCATTGCGTTGTTTAACGATTTACTTTAATTTAGGCCTCGACAATCCATTGGAATAAAACCCGTTCCGCGTTAGCGGCGTGGTCCTTGGATTTGCCTTATTGCTATTAGTTATATTAGTTAAGAATTCTCATACCAATCCCATGACTAACTCGTAGTTTGTTTCACTTTGCAAACTCGGGTGCCCTCTTTTCCACATGGGCAGTCGTGTAGCTTTTTGTAGATATTTATCTCTTAAGCAGGATTCTGGATCGAAGCCTAAAGCTGTGTACAGAGCATTGAAAGTCTTCCGCTGTGTATTGTATTAATTTACTGTAATTTATCTTCTGCTGTAATTTTATTCGATGTACTCTGATATTCTGTACTATGATGTAACATTATTGTAATGTTTATAAAAGTCTATTGTTATTGTTTTGATGTGTTGTATTCCCAGAGTTAACGTGTTCGGGTTTTGAACGGTCTTAGTCGATCTAATGATCGATCGGGTTGGGCTAAATCCGAGTTGTTAATTTGTGACGCGGAAATCACCCTTGCGGGAAATCGCCGGATACGCTTACTTTAGGATACAACACATCAAAACAACAACATCAGACTTTTATTACATCATATAATGTTACATCAGAGTACAGAATATCAGAGTACATCGAATAAAATATAGCTGAAGTATTAAATTACAACAAATATAATACAGTGCAGCGGAAAAAAAATAACTAAGGCAGCGGAAGAGAACTATGCTCTGGACACAGCTTTAAGCCTCAATCCAAAATCCTGCTCGAGATGAAGACCTATAGACAAACTACTCGACTGTCCATGTGGAAAATAATGGGCACCCGAGTTTGCAAAGGTGGAAACAAACAATGGGTCAGTTATGGGACTGGTGTGAGAATTCTTAACTAATTTAACTAATAGTAATAAGGCAAATCCAAAGACCACGCCGCTAACGCAGAATGGGTTTATTTCAATGGATTGCCGTGCATAATTTAAAGTGACAGAACAAACAATAAGTAAATCATAAAACAACGCAATGCTTTTGGAAAAGTGGAATCACCATAAGACTCAAGTCCCATCACACAATGCAACGCAAACCAGAGGATAGAGTTTTACCTTATGGTAATTAAACATGCTAAATACGATAAATAAGAGTCTAATATTATCATTAGTGTATATAAAAACATTTCAAAATAAATGTATCAATCCTAGGAAGCATAGCTACCATATACTATGCCTCCGTACTAGTAATACAATCAAGTCCGTAGGGTCGTATTTGGAATTTGGTTTCCATCATGAGTCAAGGCTAGGGAGGAGCTTCTTACCGATTCGAGACACTCTAGCTAATGTCTTAGGATCCCCCGCAGTGAACCCTTGGAAAGCTGCAGGGCCGATCCACACATACAGCTTCGTGGATTAGTTATTCCTGAACACACATTTCCTGATCCTATAGGACCTATCATCCGAGGCGCGCCTCATTCCATCATCCACATAAGTAAAATATCAGCCAGTTTAAGCACTGACACTACCCCTGGCTAGAAAGAAACGTGCTGCTCTCCCTGCGTTCCCTTCTCCCGTTTTAGACTCAGCCGGGTTGTGAGGCTCGTAAAGCTACATAATACACAAAGCTATGCTTATTCATGCTGTGCTTTGATCATCACCACAAGATTCTGCTTTTCAACAAGAAACCTTGATCATTGCATCTTGGTATGCCACACTGTCGATCCATATCATACTATCAATCTTTTTCCAAAATATACAAAAGGGTGTTAAGCAAAAGAATGAATTCTTCGCCACTAATCATTCATACATTCGACAGAAAATCAATAAATACAATATAAATGAGTACAATGTCGGACACACATTCCATCTATAAGCCCATTCTGGGTCTGAACGAAACTGGAGATACCCTCGTCCCGTATGTCCATTACGGAAAGGAGATACCCGCATATCTGTGAAATCAACACGTACATTTGGGCAATTACCCCGACCCTTGAATTGGGAGCAAGTCAATTCAGGATCTTGATCGTTGTCCATTCGAGGGAAGATTTACGGTCTTCATACGCCATCTTCATACTTCGATTCTTAACGTAGTTTGATTATATGGAATGAGAGTAACTCGGACTTTCCAAATAATCCTCGTATATATATATATAATCCTTCCTTATCGTTAATATTATTTTATAACGATTAATTCCTATTTCAATTATTTAAAATAATTAAATCTTTATATAATGACGCCTCGGGTCAATGGCGACCCTGGCGCTGCTTTCAACCAATTTTGATTTTCACATTTCTCAAAATCTGACTGCTGGATCTTAACGTAGTTTATATCGTTGGAAAGATCTTCCCAAGACGGTCCTAACGGTTTCAGTTTTGGGAAAATCTGACGGTCGGATCTCTTGGTATAGTCGTTTAAAGGTACGATTTCAAAACGCGAACTACCGCGCTCGATTCGTTTAATTTTAATAATATATAAATATATAAATATAATCGTTCAACCATAATTACGTCATTTGATTTAACAACGAGCTAAACAACTACCGATCTCCATTAAATTTTAATTCATTAAAAAAATGAAGATAATATTTCAGCATTCTGAATACATTCTTTTATTCCTTTAGTTACACTAAAGATGTGAATTATAATTCAAAGTCCAATTTCTCCCTTTATTCTCTAATTCTTATATGCACATAGAAGTGTAAATTATGTTGAATCCCATTCCTTATTCTTTTATTTACATTAAAAATGTAAATTCCATTCTTTATTCTTTTACTTACATTAGAAATGTAAATTCCATTCTTTATTTACATTAGAAATGCAAATTCCGTTCTTTATTCTTTTATTTACACTAGAAATATAAATTCCATTCTTCCAATTACACTGTAAAATCCTCTTGCAATTACATCAAAATGTAACTAACATTCCCTGTTAAATTTTCAATATAATGTAAATACTTCTTTTTAAATTACATTAAAAAAAATGTAATTTTCCTAACAGTGCAAATTTCTATCTTTTAATTTGTCTCTTAATTTACAATATAAAATCATACTTTTTAATTACATTAAAAATGTAATTTATATTACATGTCAAATTTTGTCTTTTTATTTACAAGGTAAAATCCTATCTCTAATTACATATAAAAATGAAATTTTATATTACATACCAATTCTCATTCTTAATTTACAAAAAAAAGTGTACCTTTAATTTACAATGTAAATTCTTCTCTTTAATTACAAAATAAAAATGTAATTTTTATTTACAGTGCAAATTCTCTTTCTAAACTACATATAAAAATGTAATTTTTATTTACATGTAAATCCTATTCTTAATTACATATAAGAATGTAATTTCAATTTACAGTGTAAAATCTCTTTCTTTATTTACATAATAAAAATGTGTTTTTAATTTACAATGTAAAATCTTACTCTTTATTTACATAACAAAAATGTGTTTTTAATTTGCAATGTAAATCTCATTCTTAAGTTACATAATAAAAATTGGATCTTTTCACATCGTCATATTTCACCTTTTATTTTCAATAAAAATATTGAATCTTTTCACATTGCCATATTTCACTTTTTATTTTCAATAAAAATATTGAATCTTTTCACATCGTCATATTTCACTTTTTATTTTCAATAAAAATATAGAATCTTTTCACATCGTCATATTTCACTTTTTATTTTCAATAAAAATATTGAATCTTTTCACATCGTCATATTTCACTTTTTATTTTCAATAAAAATATTGAATCTTTTCACATCGTCATATTTCACTTTTTATTTTCAATAAAAATATTGAATCTTTTCACATCGCAATATTCCACTTTTTATTTTATTCTACGTTATATTAGTGTTTGAGAACACAAATAAGAGACATGCTATTTTTCTAAGTAATGTTTGTGCTTGAGAACACAAATAAGAATCATTCATTTTTCTATTCCAATTCAAACATGTATACAAAGTTGACAATATTTAATTGGCAATCCAATAAGGTGACAAAATGATATTATACATTGGATTGACAAAATAATGCCTTTCATTTTAATTGACAATTTAAATCAATTCAACATAAATGATTCATGTTTTTATATTAAATTGATAAGCTAAATCAATTCAAATAAAGTGAAAAAAATATGAATTGATTAACTAGATCAATCCCATAAAAGTGACAACTACAAATTTTGATATTGAATCAATGATCTAAATCAACTCTATAAAATAAAAGGATGAATAATAATATTTGTCTAAGGCATATAGATCTATAATTATCCATTATATATTGATCTTGAATTGATAATCTAAATCAATTCAATAAAATAAAGGGATGAATAATCATATTTGTTTAACACACATGAATCTTATAATTATCCATCACAACCAACAGAACAATCATCATACAATATCAGCACAAACAGATCTGAAATATATAACTAAAAATTAAAAAAATATATAAATGAATTGATTAATTATTTTAAAATGAAAGAAATCTCACCGAAAGCTTTCCACTCTGACAAAAATTAGATGAAATCTAAATCTGTTTTGGTCAACTCCATGTTGTAGATCTTGGAAATACGGTTCCAACGCAATTCAGTTTGCTGAATTCTGATTTCGATTGCAAAAGATTTGATCGTTTTAAGATTTGATTACATTAATAAATAAGTAATTTATAATTAAACTTTAATTAGGCCTTAACCTTATCATCTTTCCATTTGGCCGTTCATCCTCTGATCCAAGGGCCGATACTGCTCCTTCTTCATCGCTCTTTTCTGGTCCATTTTGGACCCATTCATTGTTCCTCAATTTCACTATCGCATGCTCGGACAATCGCATAAAATCGAAGAGGATATTAATCAAAACTTCTTTTAGAATTTTTTCATGGAGTGATTTGGTTGGAATCCTCTCTTTTTTTTTGAAGGAAAGAAAAGAACAAAATGGTGGCTGCTCATTTTTGTTTACAGAGAATAAAGGAAGAGGAGTATGCTAAGGTCTAGAATTAGAGAACATTAATAGAGACAATTGCAAAGAGGAAAAAAAATAATAAGGAACGGAATTGAGAAAGATACCTTATTTATTTCTCTAATGTGTCCCTTCATATTAGGTAGGTTACGAAGTAAATAAATTTACTGACTAAGCACAAGGTGTCACTCTTATCAACTTTTATTTATTATTCTAAATTCAAAAGAAAAATTACATAGGTAAAAATGATAACAAAAAGAAATGAATACATGATTTGTTGTCTGATGCTGACTATATGAAAGTCGTATGACTTTTTAAATTTCAAAATCCATAACAATAAGTATCATAATTTATGCAACATATTCTATTGGACTAAGCATGAGGTAGCGTATTTATTTCTTATTCAAAAATAAAAATAAAATAAGAAACAGAAAAATGGGAAAGTACTCAATGCATAATTATAAATCAAATGAGGAACCCCTAATTGATATCCTTAACTACTATATAAAAATTTATATTCATTTGTTTTCTTTTCATACAAACATAAGCATGTGTTTCTCTTTTTAAAACAATCAATCACATTTATTTTCAATTTTTTTCTAAAGGATTCCAATTGAGGTTCCTACATTAAATTCAAAAATAGATTATAGTTACTAGGAAAATAATCAAAGGTTGTATTCTACCTATACCAATTCAAAATTATTTTAAAATTACGATATACAAACAATAGGTACAATTTCTAATTTAATAAATGTTTCATCATTATTGCAACCAACATATCTAAAATACATATCCATATTGTTAAAATTTACTGTTATAAATGTTGCACTTATTATCTTAATTCAACCTACGTCATTAATAGGATTCCAGGTATTTATTTATTTTGGAAAAGTTTTTCTTTAGTTGATTACTCAAGAATAAGGTAATAATTAGAAAATTTGTGTGTTGATTAAATAAACACTTATTTCTTTTTCAAAATTGAAGGAAACGATTCATTGTTAAAGTGGGAAAAAGATAAGGAAGAACACATGCAATATTTTTAGGAAAGGATAAATAAATAAAAGAATAAAAGAATGTGTCAATTTTGAAAGAGAGTAATGGTGCAGTTTTAATGAAACAACGAAGAGAGGAGGACATTAAAAACAAATGCAGTTATTCAGATGTAATCCTATTCCAAATTCTTAAACGTTACATTTTGAACAAATAGGGAAAGAATTAAAGATGATAGACAAAGATATATACATGTATGTATTGGAATTTATTTCATCTATAATGAACACATTATTTCCAAACAATCATTCAGCAAAAATTAATAAAATCCATTAATGATATCATAAATTTTATTTAAGACCAATTTATATTCAATAATTTAATTTAAATAATTTTTTCCTGAGTTTGTTTTAAATCAAATAGTATATAAAACTAATTTTAAAGTTATCCTCATCTTTTTATTTCATAAAAATAACCAATTTATACTCCATATTCCTCAAAATAGCTTAAATTAAAATTTAAATTGGTTCCAAAATTCCGGGTTGTTACAATCTCCCCTACTTAAGAACTTTTCGTCCTCGAAAAGGAACGAAGCTAAAAGTTGTTTCATTACTAACTCAAATTTCCTCCTTTAATTGGTTTCAATAATTTTATTAGTTGAACTAATAATTTCACAACACAATCATAAATCAATTAGTTGATTAGTTTTTAAATATATATATAACTTTTGTATATTCAAAAATCACATTTTCTAAAATCGGATTAAAAATACGTTAATTATAAACTTGTCACTCTCAGCTCATTCTAGTGCATTATTAACCCCATCTCTAATGAGTTTTCTCATTCTAGGATACTGCTGATCCTATCTCTAATGAGTATTCTTATTGGATATTAATAATCCAATCTCTGATGAGTCTTTTGTACAGTCCTAACGACTTGTACCCCAAAGATTTGAGCTAACCAGAGCTCTGATACCAACTGAAATATGATTCTTTTCTCTTATATTAAAAACAGATCTTTAATGTAATATTAGAAAACTTAGAAAGAATCATAATTTTTATTATGAAATACGTTTTACATTAAAAATGCAACACCCCTTTCGAAAAGCTAACACAAAGATCTTTTAGTATAGTGGTTAGTGCATGGTGTTGCTTTACGGGAGGTCGGGGGTTCGATACCTGCGGTTGTCACATTTGGTATCAGAGCCTATACCCAGCCGAAATTGTGCGTGTAATGTTGCGGATGTCAGTCGGTGTAGTACTGATGCGGGTTACATGCACAATGCCTGAGTGGTGAGTGATATGAGCCAACGAGGACGTTGAGCTCTTTAAGGGGGGTAGTTTGTAACACCCCTCTCGAAAAGCTAACACAAAAATCTTTTAGTATAGTGGTTAGTGCGTGGTGTTGCTTTACGGGAGGTCGGGGGTTCGATACCCGCGGTTGTCACATTCCCCTGACCTCCATGTTACGAATCCAATGTCTTAACCAACTGAGCTATGAAGTCTTTTTTTAACATGATACGTGTTTTAAATTTCGAACATTTCACAATACAACATCGAAATCAACATTTATCCAACATACAACAATTCCAACACTGATAATTAATTTATATTTAATGATAAAAAAAATAACTGCTCAAAATTTGAGTGAGATAAAACTGTAACGGCCCCGGATTTCGCCCGACTCGATCGATCGCAGGATTAACCAAGACCGTTCAAAACCCGAATACGTTAACTATGGGAATACAACAACATCAGAACAATAACAGCAGACTTTTATAAACATCATAATAATGTTACATCAGAGTACAAAATATCAGAGTACATCGAATAAAATTACAGCGGAAGATAAATTACAATATATTAAATACAATAAACAGCGGAAGACTTCTATGCTCTGGACACAGCTTTAGGATTTGATCCAGAATCCTGCTCAAGAGATAAATATCTACAAAAAGCTACTCGACTGCCCGTGCGGAAAAGAGGGCACCCGAGTTTGCAAAGTGAAACAAACTACGAGTCAGTCATGGGACTGGTGTGAGAATTCTTAACTAATATAACTAATAATAATAAGGCAAATCCAAGGACCACGCCGTTAACGCGGAACGGGTTTTATTCCAATGGATTGCCGGTGCATAAATTAAGGTAAATCGTTTAAACAACGCAATGCTTTTTTAGAAAAATGGAATCATCATAAGACTCAAGTCCCATCACACAATGCAATGCAAACCAGAGGATAGAGTTTTACCTTATGATGATTAAACATGCTTTGTACGATAAAAACGAATTTGATATTATTATTAGCGTATATATGTTTTAAAAACATTTCAAAGTAAATGTATAAATCCTAGGAAGCATAGCTACCATATACTATGCCTCCATACTAGTAATACAATCAAAACTGCATGAGGTCGTATTGGAAATTGGGTTTCCATCATGAGTCAAGGCTAGGGAGGAGCTCCTTACCGATTCCAGACACTCTAGCTAATGTCTCATGATTCCCCGCAATTAACCCTTGGATCCTGCAGGGCCGGTCCACACATACAGCTTCGTGGATTAGTTATTCCTGAACACACGTTTCCCGATCTTATAGGACCTATCATCCGAGGCGTGCCTCCTTCCATCATCCACATGAGTAAAATATCAGCCAGTTTAAGCACTGACACTACCCCTAGCTAGAAAGAAACGTGCTGCTCTCCCTGCATTCCCTTCTCCCGTTTTAAACTCAACCGGGTTGTCAGGCTCGTGAAGCTACGTAATACACAAAGCTATGCTTATTCATGTTGTGCTTTGATCATCATCCACAAGGCCTGCTTTTCAACAAAACCTTGATCCATGCATCTTAGCATGCCACATTGTCAATCCATACCATACCATTGGTTCCTACCAATATATAACCTCTAAGCTCGTACGTCTTAGAGAAGGTGTTAAACACCAAACAGATATATATTTAACAGAGATCAACGAATACCGTATAAAGGAATACAACATCAGGCATACAATCCATTTTCAAGTTCGTTCTGGGTCTGAACGAAACCGGAGGCACCTTGTACCTTGCATATACGAACAATCTACAAGTAGTCTGGACGGCTACCATTGTAGCCCCTTCAAGGTAGCTACTCCAATCATGGGCGTCAATGGTAACTCATCCATTCGACGTGGAGATCGTCAGTCTTCAATCACCGTCTTCAACTCTTCGACTTAGATCGACGAATAATCATTTGAAATGAGATTGAACTCGGACTTTTCAAATGATCCTTGCGTATATATAATTTAAAATCATTTCTTATCGTTAATATTGATTTATAACGATTAATCTCTATTTTTAATTATATAAGAATAATTGAATTTTATTTAACAACACTTCATGCCAACAGACGATCTTGGCGCTGTTTTCACCCAAATTTGTTTCACACATTTCTCTAAATCTAACTGTTGGAATTTAACACAATTCATATCGTTGGAAAGATCTTCCCAAGGCGAACCTAACGGTTTCAGTTTTGGGAAAATCCGACGGTCGGATCTTTCGGTATAATAATTTGAAGACACGATTCCAAAATGCGAACTTCCACGCTCGATTCATTTACTTTTATTTTATATATATAATTATATATAATTCCGTCATCCATTCCATTCACTATATTTTGCTAACATCGAATATCCCTATTTGTATATATAATGTCGAGGTATAACATGGCACACAATAATGCTTAGTTTAATTTTAATTTACATACACATCCTAAACATAACAATGTATATTTTTCTTTTATCTTTCAAATTACACAAAATGTATATATGGTTCATTATTCTTTCTAATGAAAATCCATTCATTAAAATATAAATTTCTAATCCTTTTATTTACGTTAAAAAAAATGTAATTTTATATTCCTATTTTATTTACATTGAGAAATGTAAACTTATATTTCAATATATTATTATATTGAAAATGTAACTTTCATTTCATATTCTATTTTTATTGGAAAATGTGAATTCCTAATAATTCTTTTATTTCTTTTGTTTACATTGAAAAATGTAAATTCTTTTATTAATATAATTCCTATTTCATCCTTATTTACATTGAAAAAAAAATGTAAGTTTCTATATTTCTCTATTTACATATAAAAATGTAACTTCCTATTTTTCTTTTATTTACATTGAAAAATGTAACTTATTTTTACCGCCTCTAAAATGACGATAAAAATATGTAATATTTATTCTATTCTTTTATCGCATCTAAAGTGGCGATAAAAATATACATTTCAATTCTATTATTTTTATTCACATTAAAATGTAAACTTTTCTTTTTAACATAATCTACATGGCATAAAATAAATTTTCAATGTCAAAATCTAATCTTTTCATGACATAAAAATGTAATTTTCTTACTTTAAATTTTAATTACATGAAATATAAACTTTAACTTAATTACATAAAAATGCAATTTTATCTTTCTATAAATCTAATTACACATAAATGTATTTTTCTCACTTTTTAATTTGCAATGTAAATTTTAATACTTTAATTATAAAAATATAATTTTATTTACTATGCAAATTCTTTATCTTTAATTACATATAAAAATGTAGTTATATTTTACATGCAAAAACTTATTCTTTAATTACATTTAAAAATGTGATTTTATTTACAATGTAAATCCTCAATCTTTAATTTCATATAACAATGCAATTTTATTTTCAATGACAAAATCTTATCTTTTTAGTTACATAAAAATGTAATGTTAATTTTCTTTTAATAAAAATGTAATTTTCATTCTTTTTAATCTCATTACATGAATATATAATCTTTTCTTCTTTTTATCTTATTACATGAAAATGTAAACTTCCTACTTTTTAATGTCATTACATGAATATGTAATCCTTTCTTTTTTTATCTTATTACATGAAAATGTAATTTTCGTTTTTAACTAATGAAATCAATGTCCTATTTTTCATTTCTAATAAAATGGCGGCGGAAGTAATGTTCTTCTTTTTCTAACACATGACGATGTAAATAATGTTTATTACATTTTTAAAAAATGACGATGCGAAATAATTATAATTTCATTTTAACAAATGACAGTGTAAATCATTCTTTTCTTTTTGACAAAAATGATATCTTTTTACATTTTTCAAAACAAAGATAAAAATGATGTCTTTTTATATTAACAAAACAAAGACAAAAATGATGTATTCTTACATTAACCAAACAAAGACCAAAATGATGTCTTTTTACATTTTTCGACTAAAATCAGTTTTAATGTCATTACTTTATTTTAAACAAAAACCAATGTTAATGACATTACTTTTTTTTTTAACAAAACATGACGGTGAAAATTATCTTTTATTTTTAACAAAACATGACGGTGAAAATTATCTTATATTTTTAACAAAATATGACGGTGAAAATTATCTTTTATTTTTAACAAAACATGACGGTGAAAATTATCTTTTTAACAAAAGTAAATTTCATTTTATTTACCAACAAAAGTGGTTCTGTTCATTTACAAACGAAAGTGATTCTTTTTCATTTCTAAACACAAATGATTCTTTTCATTTTCAAACACAATCGATTCTTTTCATTTTTTTTATCAAAAAAGTTACAATCTTTTTATTAATAAAGTTATAATCTTTTTATTTCTTTTTGACAAAAAAAATGACGGTGTAAAATCCATCTTTTTAATTTGACAAAATGACGGTGAAAATATCACTTTTGTACTTTGACAAAAGTGACAGTGGAAATTCCTTCCTTTTTAATTAAAAACAAAAGTAAATTCTTTTTAAATTAAAAACAAAAGTAATCCCTTAGTTTACAACAAAAGTGAATTCTACCAATTTACAAACACAACGAATATTTTACATACATGGATTCAGAATAGAATTCCGATCTACAATTGAGATTAAATTAAAAAGGGAATTCTGGTTTTTACAAACCAGATCTATCACATATGAGTAGTACAAACAGTCACCATCAACAAACAATAAAATTTTAAGTACAACAATCATAGATTCAATTAAATAAATACATACATATGAGATTCAAGCATAAAGGAATAAAATATAAATTTTAAAATAGAAATCTCACATCGTTAATTGGTTATGCGATGTTCAGATCCAAAATCTATGAAAAATTCAACTTGCTCAGAATCAGGTCTAGTTAGTATCATCGCGTAGATCTCGTTCTCACGATTGTGGCGCACCTGAAATCGTTCGATTTCGAGTTCGTACGCATTAGTTATGATTAAATTAAGATCGATCAAATTTCAATTTAAGTAATTAAATAATTAAAGGTAGAAAAAGTCAACCTTCCTCCTTCTTCCTCCTCCACGTTCAAAGCCTAAAATGAACCCATAACCTTCAAAACTAGATCTCCACTTATCTCTAAATTGGTGAAGCTTGAAGATGATCGGAAGGTGGCATATCGAAGAGGGAGGAGAGGGCTATGTGCGCGGGGAGCGGCGGTGGGGTCCACAAGGGGTGGTGGGCTGTTTTGGCCGCGGGTTGGGTGGCAATTTCTGGCCAAATTACTTCATTAAATCTCATCATCTCCGTATAGAATTGTAGCTAAGAAGAATCTCTTCGATTTGGTCTATGGATTGCTAGAAGTTATAGTTTGGATTGAGGGAAAATGAAGATCAAAGTTGGGACATTTCTGGCCATTAAAAAATAGGGTGGCGGCTGGTCATTTAGATTAGGGTTTGGGGTTTGTCATTTAGCATATTATTTATATTATTATATTCACTAATTACCCACTAATGGCCCGATTTGGAACTTTGTCAGATTTCAGCCCAATGACTGTCGTTCCTACCCATTAACCCCTATTCCGGACTCATCTAGCTATGTCCCGCAGGCCCAAATGACTGTCTTGACCCAGTTTTCTTTATTTTAAAATATTTTCTTTTATTTTTAATTCAACCGTACGAATAAATTCACCGGGGCCACAAATTAACTTCGAGAAATCCCGAAAAATATATTTGGCTATGTTTTGACGCTGCGGACCTAGGAAAATTAATTTCGTTCAGTTCTGAGCTTATTTGAAAAATGGCATTTTTTTTTCAAGTCGATAAAAATTGATCGAAATTGACCAATCTGAAATCTTTTCGCCACGGCCACAAATTATTTCTAAAAATTATGAAAAATTAAACTTAACAATAATTTGACATTCCGAATCCAACAAAAGTGGTTTCGCTGAAAACAGAGGTCGTTTGAAAAATGGCTATTTTCAAGGCGTATATATTAAATATTAAAAATACATTTTTAAACAAATAATTTCCGAAACTCGAAATATATAAGTGTTTATACTTTTTAAATGCAGAAACGTCATTCTGAACTCAACGGAAGTGGCTTTGAGTTCAAATTCCTTCGTATGCAAAAAGTAGCATTTTTGACCTTTATATTATATATAAATTTCGTATTCCCGTTATGAAATTTCAATTTTTCAGATTCATTAGAAAGATATTTTTAAATAGATTCTAATATTTTTGGTTTCACTAAAATCCGTTAAATTTTGCATCCTGTATGGTCAGTCAAAGTTCAAGTATGACTTTTCAAACTACCGCGCCATTTCTAACTCCTTTTATAATTAAAATTAAATTATTCATCCTAAATTCGATTTAAATAAATTTTTAATCATTATTATTATTTTCCTTATCAAAACCCATTAAAATAATTTAAAATAACTTAAATAAATTCAGGGGAGACTGTAACAACCCTGAATTTTGGGGTAAATTTAAAAATCTATTTTAACTAATTTTAATGGGTTTTGGTATTTAAAATAATTTATGTAAAATAATAATAATAACTAAAAAAATTATTTAAATCCCAACTGCAACGGCCCCGGATTTCGCCCGACTCGATCGATCGCAGGATCGACCAAGACTGTTCAAAACCCGAATACGTTAACTCTGGAAATACAACAACATCAAAACAATAACAACAGACTTTTATAAACATCATAATATTGTTACATCAGAGTACAGAATATCAGAGTACATTGAATAAAATTACAGCGGAAGATAAATTACAATATATTAAATACAATAAACAGCGGAAGACTTCTATGCTCTGGACACAGCTTTAGGCTTCGATCCAGAATCCTGCTCAAGAGATAAATATCTGCAAAAAGCTACTCAACTACCCGTGTGGAAAAGAGGGCACCCGAGTTTGCAAAGTGAAACAAACTACGAGTCAGTCATGGGACTGGTGTGAGAATTCTTAACTAATATAACTAATAATAATAAGGCAAATCTAAGGACCACGCCGCTAACGCGGAACGGGTTTTATTCCAATGGATTTCCGGTGCATAAATTAAGGTAAATCGTTTAAACAACGCAATGCTTTTTTAGAAAAATGGAATCATCATAAGACTCAAGTCCCATCACACAATGCAACACAAACCAGAGGATAGAGTTTTACCTTATGATGACTAAACATGCTTGGTACGATAAAAACGAATTTGATATTATTATTAGTGTATATATGTTTTAAAAACATTTCAAAGTAAATGTATCAATTCTAGGAAGCATAGCTACCATATACTATGCCTCCATACTAGTAATACAATCAAAACCGCATGAGGTCGTATTGGAAATTGGGTTTCCATCATGAGTCAAGGCTAGGGACGAGCTCCTTACCGATTCGAGACACTCTAGCTAATGTCTCAGGATTCCCCGCAGTGAACCCTTGGATCCTGCAGGGCCGGTCCACACATACAGCTTCGTGGATTAGTTATTCCTGAACACACGTTTCCCGATCCTATAGGACCTATCATCCGAGGCGCGCCTCATTCCATTATCCTAACTTCGATTTAAATAAATTTTTAATCATTATTATTTTAAATAAATTATTTTAAATATCAAAACCCAGTAAAATTAGTTAAAATAGATTTTTAAATTTACCCCAAAATTCAGGGTTGTTACAGTCTCCCCCACTTAAAAACTTTTCGTCCTCGAAAAGGAACGAAGCTAAAGTTGTTTAATTAACTAATTCATCTTTCATTCTTTTATTGATTTCAATAATTTTATTTGTTGATTAACTTTTAAAATATATAACTTTATATATTCAAAAATCATATTTTCAAAGATCGGGTTATATATTATCAAATATACGTTAATTATAAACTGGGCACTCTCAACTCATTCTAGGGCATTACTAACCCCATCTCTAATGAGTTTTCTCATTCTAGGATACTGCTGATCCTATCTCTAATGAGTATTCTTATTGGATATTACTAATCCAATCTCTGATGATCCTTTTGTTCAGTTCTAACGAGTTGTACCCCAAAGATTTTGAGCTAACCAGAGCTCTGATACCAACTGTAACGGCCCCGGATTTCGCCCGACTCGATCGATCGCAGGATCGACCAAGACCGTTCAAAACCCGAATACATTAACTCTGGGAATACAACAACATCATAACAATAATAGCAGACTTTTATAAACATCATAATAATGTTACATCAGAGTACAGAATATCAGAGTACATCGAATAAAATTACAACGGAAGATAAATTACAATATATTAAATACAATAAACAGCGGAAGACTTCTATGCTCTAGACACAGCTTTAGGCTTCGATCCAGAATCCTACTCGGGAGATAAATATCTGCAAAAATCTACTCGACTGCCCGTGTGGAAAAGAGGGCACCCGAGTTTGCAAAGTGAAACAAACTACGAGTCAGTCATGGGACTGGTGTGAGAATTCTAAACTAATATAACAAATAATAATAAGGCAAATCCAAGGACCATGCCGCTAACGCGGAACGGGTTTTATTCCAATGGATTGCCGGTGCATAAATTAAGGTAAATCGTTTAAACAACGCAATGCTTTTTTAGAAAAATGGAATCATCATAAGACTCAAGTCCCATCACACAATGCAACGCAAACCAAAGGATAGAGTTTTACCTTATGATGATTAAACATGCTTGGTACGATAAAAACGAATTTGATATTATTATTAGTGTATATATGTTTTAAAAACATTTCAAAGTAAGTGTATCAATCATAGGAAACATAGCTACGATATACTATGCCTCCATACTAGTAATACAATCAAAACCGCATGAGTTCGTATTGGAAATTGGGTTTCCATCATGAGTCAAGGCTAGGGAGGAGCTCCTTACTGATTCGAGACACTCTAGCCAATGTCTCAGGATCCCCCGCAGTGAACCCTTGGATTCTGCAGGGCCGGTTCACACATACAGCTTCCTGGATTAGTTATTCCTGAAAACACGTTTCCCGATCCTATAGGACCAATCATCTGAGGCGTGCCTCATTCCATCATCCTAACTTCAATTTAAATAAATTTTTAATCATTATTATTTTAAATAAATTATTTTAAATATCAAAACCCATTAAAATTAGTTAAAATAGATTTTTAAATTTACCCCAAAATTCAGGGTTGTTACAACTAGGCTGGTCATATTGCGAAGAATTGTCAATTATCGAAGAAATCTGAAATGGTAAAAGTAAATGAAGTGGCTGAAACTTCAGGACCCTCAGATAGTCAAGGAAGGCCAGTTGTTTTAGAAGGCACACTTACTGTCAAAGATATTCCAGTTAAAGTACTGTTTGATACAGGAGCGTCACGAAGCTTTATTGCAAAGAACGCGGTTAAGAAACTGGATTTGAATTTGAAAAAGCTCAAAGAACCTATGATTGTTCATAATCCGATTGGGGGTTCCCTTGATCTTAGTTGGATTTGTGGGGTGCCTGTTTCTTTTTTCCATTATCGGTTCCATACCATCGCGATCGTCATGAATTTCGCAGAATTTGATCTTATTCTGGGATTGGATTGGTTAACCAAATATGAAGCTGAGGTTAAATGCGCCGACAGGGTCATTAAGGCGAAGATTAAATCAGGGGATCATATAACCATTCCATGTGAGGGTCCGAATTCTGATAGAAAAGATTTTTGGTCATCTCTGGATGTTTCTTCTGCTCAAATAGAACCTGTTCCCGTCCTTACGGGGAATATTCCGGTCGACATAGAAAATATTCCAGTTGTCAAGAACTATGCGGATGTGTTCGAAGAAGTTGTTAGCTTACCTCCGCGTAGAGAAATTGATTTCAAAATCTCTTTAGTTCCGAATGCAAGGCCAGTAGTTAACGCAATTCGAAGAATGACCTTGAAGGAAAAAAAGAGTTAGATAATCAAACTCCACAGCTTGTATGGAAGGGTCTGATCAGACCTTATTTTCTTTGATTGGGAAGCAGCAGTGGTATTTGTCCCAAAGTCAGACGGTACTCTCAGACTATGTGTGGATTATCATGACTTGAATAAGCAGACATTGAAGAACAAATATCCATTGTCGTGGATTGATGATTTATTGGATTGATTGAATGGAGCACAACTATTTTCCTGAATGGACCCAGCCACAGGTTTCCATCAGCTTCGAATTGCCGAAGAGTGTGTTCCTTTGATAGCATTTAGAGGTCCAGATTTATTCTACGAGTGGTTAGTAATGCCGTTCGGCATATGTAACGCTCCAGCTTATTTTGTCGATCTAATAAACCAGGTATTTAGAGAAGTACTGAATAAATTTGTACTGGTTTTCATTGATGATATTCTAATCTTCTCTAAGTCAGAGAGCGAGCATGAAAAACATTTGGAACAAGTGTTAGATTCTGAGAAAGAATGTTTTAAAAGCCAAATTTTCCAAATGTATATTCTGGCAAGAAGAGGTAAAGTTTCTTGGCCACATCGTGTCAAAGGAAGGAATTTCAGTGGATCCCAGTAAAATCACTGCTATTCAGAATTGGAAACAGCCTCGTACACCCATAGAAGTCCGAATTTTTCTCGGATTGGCTAGCTATTATTGGAAGTTCGTTAAGAATTTTTCGAAGATATCCAGTTCCTTAACAAAGCTTACTAAGAAACATTCAAGATTCAATTGGGCTCGGAATGTGAGGCAGCTTTCCAGGAGTTGAAGTTAAAACTGACAACTGCTCCGGTGTTAACAATTATTTATGGCAATCAAGACTTGAAAGTCTGGACAGATGCTTCTGAAGAAGGTCTTGGTGCAGTATTAATGCAAAGAGGCAAGGTGGTCGCTTATGCTAGCTGTCAATTGAAGCCACATGAGAAAAATTATGCAACTCACGATCTTGAATTGTTAGCCATCGTGTTTGCAATGAAAATATGGAGGCATTATCTATTGGGTGAGAAATATGAATTATACACTGATCATCAATCATTGAAATATTTATTCACCCAGAAAGATCTGAATATGAGGCAGCAGCGTTGGTTAGAATTTCTCGCAGCATATGATCTTGATATTTTATATACTCCGGGGAAAGCCAATGTTGTAGCTGATGCGCTCAGCAGGAAGAATGTGATCATCGCAAGTATTATCATTACACCATCGTTGATTGATAAAATATCTACTCTTCAAAAAGGTGATAGTTTTGTTAAAGAGATGATCAAAAGAATTCAAAAGGGCGAAGTCTCCAGTTTCCAAGTGGATAGTGCAGGAGTTCTGAGATTGAAAGGTAGAATTTGCATTCCCGATAATCTTGAGCTCAAAAGAGAAGTAATGGACAAGAGTCACAAGTCCAAACTGAGTATCCACCCCGGGGTTAATAAAATGTATAATGACCTCAAGCGAACTTTCTGGTGGAAGGCAATGAAAACAGATATCTCTATATATGTTAGCCGGTGTTCTACCTGTCAGCAAGTCAAAGGCGATCAACAGAAACTGGCTACACTGTTGCAACCATTGGAAATTCTAGGTGGGAAATAGGAACAGATTTCTATGGATTTCATAGATGGTTTGTCCAGAACCAGGAAAGGAAATGACAGTATTTGGGTGATCGTAGATCGTCTTACGAAGACCGCCCATTTCTTACTTGTCAGATCGAATAGAACCGCTCAGAGTCTGGCGTAGGTTTATTTTAAAGAAATTGTTAAACTGCATGGAGTTCCCATGAATATTGTTAGCGATCGTGACCCGATTTTTGCTAGTAAATTCTGGGAAGCATTCCAAGCAGAATTGGGAACGAAACTTAACTTGAGCACTGCTTATTATCCTCAAACAGATGGTCAAACTGAGAGAGTGAACCGTATTCTTGAAGATTTAATGCGGCCTTGTGTTACTGATTTCGGCAGATCATGGGAAGACCATTTGCATTTGGCTGAGTTCTCATACAACAACAGCTACCAAGCGAGCCTGACAATGTCACCATTTGAAGCATTGTATGGTAGACCGTGCCGATCTCCTGCTTATTGGGCAGAACATAGTAATAGATTCGTATTGGGACCCGATATGACTCACGAAGCTGCGGACAAAGTCGATTTCATTAAGAAACGATTACTAGCTGCTCAAAGCCGACAGAAGAGCTATGCAGATAAGAGAAGAAGAGATTTATCATTCGCTGTTGGCGATTATGTGTATTTGAAGGTATCTCCGATGACAAGAGTAATCCAGTTCGGTAAAACAGGGGAATTGGCGCCTAAATTTATTGGTCCGTTTGTTATTCTAGAATGGATTGGAACTCTCACTTATAGGGTTCAATTACCAGATTGGTTGCCTAGAGTACATGAGGTGTTTCACGTATCTGAACTTCGAAAGCATGTGCATGATCCAGACTTGATCGTGGAAGAAGTCGCGCAATGGGATTTGGAAATTACTCCAGAATTGGCTGTGAGAAGAGAGCTGCTAAAGATTATTGGCAAAGAAACAAAGGAGCTGAGGAACAAGAAGGTTCACTTAGTCAAAGTGCAATGGAGTGGAGATCCACGAGACTGTACCTGGGAAACTGAGGAGAGCATTAAGAAAGCCTATCCCAAGTTGTAATGGCGGGATTTTTCAAGCCTCTGATATCTATTTTAATATAGAGATTTAAATCAAAAGCAAATAAAGGCAAACAAGATTAAGGAGATTAACACTTATATATATATATATATATATATAAGAGTATAACATGAAAAAGTATATGTATATATATATATTCATACATATATATGTTACGGCCAAATATGCATGTATATATGCATGTATACACCATTTCAATTAGCAACAAACAAGAGAGTTTAAACCAAAACAAAAGAAAGTGCAAACTCCATCATTTAGTAGTAGATTTGGACTTAAACATCACCTAATCACCTCATACATAACATATGCGCATTTGTAAGAATGCAAAACAAATATCAAAGAGAGGAAACCCATTCTCTTGTATATTGATTTGAAGGGTTGAGCTTGGCATTTAATGAAAGTAAGCTTTGCATTAAATGCAAACATAGTCTCATGTACTTTGAAGAGGGAAATAAGGGTTGGTAGGAATCATCTCTTGTGAAGGGTACTTACATGTTTGCTGTAACATATGTGAGCCATTCGAAGAGAGAGAAAGGGGGGTAGGTAAGAAAGCAAAAGAGAGTTTGCTGTAGAAAACTTTAGAGAACTTTTCCTATAAATACCACTCCATGTTGCATGCTTTCTCTTTTACAAATACAAGAAGTTTGCTGAGTTTAATCCATACACAATCTTGAATTTTCAGGAGCATTTACAAGTGAGTAAACCTCACACAAGTCATGTTTGATTTTAAATGTTCACTGTAAAATGTTTTGTGTTTTCATATTCATGTCATAGATGCAAGTATACCAAGTTTTAACACCAGTATTTATGCAAGTATAACAAGTTATATCTTCATTCATCTATGTATGCAAGTATTGTCTGAAATAAAAATGAGTTCATCAACTATTTGATCAAAGAAACCAAGACAGTTTTGTGTACCGTCAAAAACAAAACCTTTGTAAAATGAAATATACCTTGTTGATCTCACAAACATAAGTTATACCAGCCTATATATATGTTATACTTATATACGAGAATATATATACATATATCAGCAAGAACAAAACTAAACTACCTTTGTTTTAAAACCCAAGAATTCAAGAAAACAGCAGTACTCTGTCATCTACATTTCAATCCGAAATTTCAAACGTCGTGAAACTTAATTACAGAGTTATAGATGTAATAAACAAAGCAAATGATGATTTTTAAAAGTAGTTTCATGATTTTTAATGTTGAGATGAGGGAGAATGATTCAGATAACCGAAAATGGCACTTTGACCAAATTCCGGCGATCGGTGACGATGATGGTCGGGGCGTGGAGCGTGGAGGAGCTGGACACATCGGAGATCATGGGAAAAATACCCCATGATTTTTCCAGTGAGTGATTCGAGCTGTCGAGCTCGATTTATGTTTTGAGAGGCAAAATGGGTTCATCGGTTTGGAGGCGACGTACAGGTCCCACGGTGGTGCGAGTTGGCCGAGGCTTGGCGTGGAGTGACGTTGGGTCTTGGCGAAGGTGGGGGCGGCAGTGCGAGGTGCTCCGGTGGTCCGAGGCGATGGGGCGAGCTCGGTTTTGGTGAAGTGCTTTTTGATGTTGTGTACTGGAAAAATGGTGGAGCATCGATTTCGAGGAGGAGGCGATAATCGGAGGTGGTGGCTGGTCAGTGGTGATCAGTGGCGAAGATGGAGTTTGTGGGTGGTGGTTCGGTAGTCGTACAGTGGCGTGGGAGGTTGTGCACGTGCACAGCTGTGCACGTTTGCACAGTAGTTCGAGAAGAATAAAATGGGGGAGAAGGAGAAGGTATGGCCGCTTGGAATTTAGTTGGTTTCACCTTGGTTTCAGATGGATCGGAGGGGTTGGTAAAGTGGTTGGTAAAGAAGTTTGGCACGAGGCTGATAACCTAATTTTCATGTTACCAGGCGAGTTGGTAAAAGGTTTTGAAGGCTTGGAAAGTTGGCGAACCAAGGGGGCAAGACACAAGGCTGGTAAGAGAAAACCAAGCGATCCACACGAGTTGGTAAGGCGATTTTGAGATGCCAAAATCGACTTGTTAAATACAAGCGAGAACCGATTTCTAATGCAAGAATTTAATTGAATCGAATTTAATTTAAATAAATAAATAAATAAAATTATTCAGTAAATAATTAATTTAAATAAAAATAGAGTTTTCATTTAATATGGCGTAAACCAGTGGAACGGTCAAGACGACAATGAGGTCCCAGAATCGAAGTTGTTCGAAGAAGTTCGTCAAGTTAGAACTGGAGTTTTAAAAGATAATTTAATCTAAATAAGTTATAAAATAATTATTTAAGTTTAAATAAAGAAAAATAATTATTTGACAAATCAAATCGGAGTATAGAACATCGTCTAACAGTCGATGACAAGCGAGGTAAAACACCATGTGCGTAGCACGGGCTTTTTCTATACTTCACCAAATATTTGTAAAAAAAACTAAACAACAACTTGGGTACGACGCACACACTTCAACTGATCAATGTTAAAAGATATTTTTACATATCCAAGATGAACCAGAGGATTATATATTGTATATATAAACAAAATACAAAATGTGTAAAATAAATTAAAGACAGTTAAGCTGAAAATCAATTATTGACTATAAAAGAAATTTCGTACATCGTTTCGAAGAGTCCGAAATAAACATTCCACTTCAACTCGAATTTTACGACGTATACCGGAAATCGATAAAGAATGAAGAATGCAAGGACTATTCCAAAATAGTATCTACGGTCTGTTCAATCCCAGAACAGATCCGAACAGTCGGATATCTGACAACGTATATCGATCAGATTTTACACATCGACTTTACATAAGTGTATTATGTTGGTGGCGGAGAGATTCGTTTCTTTAGCCTTATACCCAGAATATATTTGTGGAAACAAATGAGTGATCTGTCAGATAGGACAGTGTGATATTCAAAGACGTTGAAGAATAATCCGTCAACGGTAAACGTGGCTTCAAACCTCACAACCCGGAAAGACAATAGTTGGGCTAGGCAGCATGGCTAGTTGGGTCATACCCAAGCAGGGTATATTATCACTATCTAGAGTATTTCCTTTTGTTTCTTAAATCTATATTCACTGCTGTAACTTCGGTAATCGGTGGGTCATTCCCAACCGTGGAGGTGGTAATATATTCGTTACACTCAAGCTAAATGAGTGGACGGTCATGTGTGGCCGGGTTGCAGGATGTTCTTGTTGAACCCCAGTGTATCCTCTCTAGAGTACACGGATCGGTGGGTGCTCCCATACCCTGTCAGTTAGAAACCAAATTCCAATAAGCGCTCGGGTTTTAGATTTTATTCTGTGAACGTGAGATGCAAGCGATTCACTAGATGATTATTTATTTGATAAATACTATCGTAAATATCAAACGTTTTGATATCAAAATACAAGGGTCATTTTCCATATGTTAGTTATGGGGTTGGGCTTAAGATTTCTAAAGTAATTGAATCTATTAATAACGGAACACCTTATTCCTTATTTCCCTGTTTACATCTTTTTAACTATATTTACTCACACCAGTCCCCTGACTAACCCGGAGTTTATTTTCTGTGTTTTCCCTAAACTCTTGGGTACTCATAATATTTATTATGAGTAGGCAAGTAATTCAGGTAGGCAAATGGAACCTTACGAAGTTCATGTTGCAGGACCAGTCTAGTAGTTTTATCTACACCTATGTATCCAGTTTAGATTTGTATTCCCATATCATGATGTATAATTATGTTAATGTACTATGATGATGTAATATGATGATGTACTATGATGTATCAGACCCTATGATGTAATGTATTTTGTATTTTTAAATTCCGCTGTGAGATTTCTGATAACTTCTTATTCTTCTATTCTATTAGTTCTATCTTTTCTATCTCATCCTCTAATTTCTTTCAAAAATGACACGGTTTTCGAGGGGTCGAAAATCACGCCGTTACAGTTGGTATCAGAGCCTATGTTCTTCGGAAACATTTAGGCTTTGAAATAGTAAGAGAGCGTATTTTTTACTAAAAACTATATTTTTAATATAGGTAGATCGTAGTTACTTAGGTAATCCCTTGACATATTTTTCCAATTTAGTTAATAAAATTTCAATCCGTGTACTCAGGGAGTTGAAAATGAGTTCTCATGGAGGAAGAGGCCGAGGAGCAAGCGGGGTAACTACGACAAACGGACACACTGTTAACCAGACCCAAGTGGATACTACTGAAGTAATCCGAGCACCAACTTAGCCTAACTTTGCTATGTTCTGTAAGAATTACACAACTCTGGGAGGGAAGATTTTCAGAGGTACTGAATCATTGGTCGGAGTCCAAGCATGGATTAGGTCATGTGAGAAGATCTTTAAAGGACTGAGGTTGGATGATGAGCATAAGCGTCTCTTAGCTTCATGGAATCTGGAAGGAGCCGCAGCAATATGGTGGGATGCCCAGACTGCTAACACGCCCGAGGAACACTTTACTTGGGCCATGTTCAAAGAAGCTTTGGAAGGTCAATATCTACCTGCTACTGGAAGGACAAGTGTAACACCCCACCTCCGCCAGTGCCACTCTTGCAAGGACACTGACTTTGGAGGGGCGTTTAAATAAGGTAATCATCCATGCAGATATCACAAGACAAAACACATAAGTAAAAACAGAGTAAGTATAGCAGCGGATAAAAGCTAGCATATCAAAACCATAGGTTAAGTTACAACACAATACTTAATTATTTTCCATAAACAAAGTCTAGAAACATAAAACTTGTAACTGAAAAGGAAAACATGAAGTAGCTATCCCCAAGTAGAAAACCATAGCAAGCTCAAGTCCGAAGCATACATGAGCTATCCAAGAAAAGCAGCTAAGATCCAAGCTAAGTGCTGGTATTCCCGCCCTGTAAACCTGGGGGTGGGGGGGGGGAACGAAAGAAAAGAGGCGAAAGAAAATGGGTCAGTCAAAAGACTGGTAAGTTCTATCTACAATTGTACAACAACTAATAAAGTTAACAGTATATATAAACAAGGATGAGTCATAGGATGATAACTGGCATGGTAAGAAGTCAACAAGATAGATCAAATGTGGTACCGCATAAACAAGATTGAGGTTTGCACCAAGTGTACTAGTATCACAAGTCGTGTCAAGTGTAAACAAGAGGTGATCCCCAGGCCCAAGTTTGGCCCACCATCATGAATGACCTAAATCAAGGTCCAACTAGCACGGTCTAGTCGATCGGCTCCCTACAGCCTAACTCGTCAAGTGTCGGTGTCATACGGCCCAACTACGAAGTGTAGCTAAACTGTGCTAGGTCCACCCTAGGGTGTATCAAGTCCTAGGGTGTCAACCCCTGACACAAACCAAGCACGCACAGTTTAAACCTACTGGTGCCCGTGCCTGGTTTTTCAACTCCGGACCATGTGCACGACCATGGCCCGCCTGAACCTACACCGGCGCACCTACACAGCCGTCGTTTTGGTCGCTTACATGTCATCCCAGTAATCGTGCCCCACCCTAGCCTAGTCCCTAGGGTATCACGATACATCCAAGAGGGTTACTGGTGCAAAGGACCACGTAACTAGGGTTTCCTTAATGGGTTAAACGTGGTTAACCTAACTCATCTAAGTACCAAGTTGGTTAAGTGTACCCAAGGTTCATGACTTAACCCTACCAACCCATCGTGTTTAATTGGTTAAGTATTCAAGCGGTCCATGACTTAACCCTACCATGTGGCATTAATTAATTTAATGCACCCAACCTCTCACATTAGACCTTGTTGTGGTTACTAGTTAGGCCGGGCGGGTCCGGGTAGGTTTACACCACAACTTAGTCTAACCTCGGGTCTCACGTGCAACATGACCAACTACTCACATTGGGTCCTATTGCTTGTAGCCACTAGTTAAGCCGGTCGGTTCCGGGTAGGTTTATGCTACAAGCTCAACCCAACCTCGAGTTGGCCATTCTCATGTTTTCTAAGTGTCATGTCCATCACATTACAAGTTTTCAAGCAATTGGGTAGACCTAACTTAATAGGTAAATTCCCAATGGGTAGACCTAACTTAATAAGTAAATTCCCAAGCTTATGTTTTTATGTCTTTTAAGTTTACCCAATCCCAAACGCAATCCCATCGCTTACATCTCGCAATAGCGCATAAAGGATAGAAAGAGGGAACTTGGCATAATCATGACATAGAGGGGTTGGAGCCACAAGTTAAACATTGTGGCATGAGACAAAGATGTGATCATAAACTTGCATATCATGTTATCAACTTGCAAAATATTCATAAGCATGCATAACATCATTTTAACTTGCATAGTGTTCATATGCATGCATAACATGGTTTCAACTTGCATAAGGTTCATATGCATGCATAACATGGTTTCAACTTACATAAGGTTCATATGCATGCATAACATCAAACTTGGCAAATAGGTGGAACATGGCCATAGATAGCATGAGATAAGGGCTAGTAACATGCATATAACATTATATGCATGCTAATGCAAGGGTTATGAGAGTTTCAAAGTTGCATTATGCAACATTTCCAACCAAAGATCATATCTTTCTATGCATAAAGCCAAGGAAATGACTTTACTAACATGCATAGAGTAATCTTATGCATAAAATCATAAGATCAAAGCACATATCATGATTAACCCCAAACTCAAACTTGAAACATAACATATTAACTTCATAGTTAAAATACAAGAGTAGAAATAGGCTTACAATGCTATGAAGACTCAAATGAGTATAGAAAATGTAAGAAACCCCTTATGCAACTAATTAAAACCCCAAAATGCAAGCAAACTTGATCAAGACTCCTCCTTTATGATGCCAATAGAGAAACAAGACTTTAATGCAAGCTAAAGAGGATCATACAAGCCTAAATACACTTGTATGCATGGGAATCTCTTGAAAATTGATTTAGGAATTTATGAAGAGAGTGGAGGCCATGAGAGGATTGATTTTTCCATAGTTTAGTTGTAGGATAGATTAATGAGGATTTAGGGTAGGTTAGGGTCTTATTTATAGATTAGGCTAGTTATTTAGACCATAGGATTAAACCCTAGTTCTCATCTCAGCCCTCCAAATCGAATCTGGCCCTCTAGCTCAACACATTCTCAAGATGGTGCACCAGGCAGGACTGGGCGTCTGAGCCAAGTCGACAGCCAAGTCGACAGGGCTGTCGACCAAGTCAGACCCAGTCGACTCCCAAGTCGACAGGGCTGTCGACTTGGGTACTGTGGCGGGAATTTTCCCGCCTTGGCCCAACTGGCCCAATTTCCAAGCTTAGATTTGAATTTGAAAATCTGTTTTTATTTAGAAATTTTCTGAAAACTTTGTTGGGCCTTAATCGGGTCATACGGACTCCGATTTTCGAAAACTCGGACTCTATTTCGCATATTTTTCCGAGACGAACGCAATGGCATAGCCCGTTTCCCTTGATTCAGAATTTATTATTTAATTCTGCCTTGTTTTTTGTTATATCTTGTTATTAAAATACGGGTTATTACATTCTCCCCTCCTTAAAGGATTTCGTCCCCGAAATCTCTAAGTTAGGAAGAACGTGTCCTACCATCCATCGTCCATCTACTCACTACATCATCCACGAGTAACCATTGTCCTTAACAATTTCTAAATGCTGTATGATCATATGCAAAGGTGTGTGTATATGTACTTATCTAATGCGAAAATCAGGCGGTTACTGATTCAGTACACCTCCTTAATGCGAAGTATGCTAGTGAAATGCGTCCATATGTATGCAATTTCCTAGCCTAATTTTATAATTTCTACATGAGTGCACATAACACTCATCCATATGCAACATCCATGAGATAGCACAACAAGTTTCAGCCATGAATAAGTATAAGCACTCATGCATATGCAATATAAAGGTGTGTGAGCCGATCTTAGTGCCTAATGTGTATCATGCATCCACGAGTATCCACTTGCAAACACTTGCAACCACTTGCAACCATCAAGCATAACATGTTTCAAATACATGTTTCATCCAAGGGATTCCTACCTAAGGTTCTCATGACGAAGTTACAAGATAAACAGGATAAACATGGATAGCAAAAGAAAGATATGCTAAAGAGGAAAAGAGATCGAGAATGTACCCTAAAAAAGGAATGGATAAAGCCCAAGCATCTTCTCCTCTGTCTCCCAAGTTGCATCCTCTTCGGCTTCACTCCACTGAACTTTCACCAATTTGACCTCTCGATTCCTTAGCTTTCTGATCTCCGTTCCCAAGATACGAATCGGAGCTCTCCTCAAGGTTGCCTCTTTCTCTACTTCCACGTCTTCAAGAATGCTAGGTTCAACCACCCCAGCGGACTCATGTAGGCACTTTCGAAGATGCGAGACATGAAAGACATTATGCACTCCGGACAGCTTCTCGGGCAATTGCACTTTATAAGCCATCTTCCCAATTCTCTCTATGATAGGGAAGGGTCCTACGAATCTGGGTGCCAGCTTCCCAATTGCTCCGAAGCGAACCACATTACGCAAAGGAGAAACCTTCACGAAAACCATGTCTCCAACTTCGAACTCCAAATCTGTCCTTCGCTTATCAGCATAGGATTTCTGTCTATCTTGGGCCGCTTTCATCCGTCTTCTCACCAATTCAACTTTCTCAGATGTGTCTCGTATCATATCGGGCCCAAGTACAAGCTTATCTGTTGTCTCCCACCAACAAGATGGTGACCTACACGGCCTCCCATATAAAGCTTCAAATGGTGCCATCCCTATGCTAGCTTGATAGCTATTGTTGTAAGCAAACTCCACAAGAGGAAGGTGGTCTTCCCAAGTACCACCAAAATCAAGAACACAAAGCCTCAGAAGGTCTTCTAGCACTCTATTCACCCTTTCGGTTTGGCCATCCGTCTGGGGGTGATAGGCTGTACTCAGATTCAATTGCGTACCCATTGCTTCCTGCAAACTATTCCAGAATTGGCTAGTGAAGATTGGGTCACGATCACTGACTATGCTAGAAGGAACCCCATGCAATCTCACTATTTCTCGAAGGTAAACAGATGCCAGCCATGATGCAGTCCTTTTGCTCTTTACTGGGATAAAGTGAGCACTCTTCGTAAGTCGATCAACGATGACCCATATGCTCGAATTCCCTTTTCTTGATCTAGGCAATCCATCCACAAAGTCCATAGAGATGCTCTCCCACTTCCATTGCGGGACCTCCAATGGATGTAATAGCCCACCTGGTTTCTTTCAGCTTTCACTTGTTGGCACACCATGCACTTTGAAACATAGTCTGCCACATCCTTCTTCATTCCAGGCCAAAAGAAAATGCGCTTCATATCCCTATACATCTTATCTCCACCAGGATGTATAGTCATCTTTGAGTGATGTGCTTCTTCGAGAACTTTATGCACCAAGTCTCCCACTTGTGGAACGCAGAGTCTTCCATCACGCCTTAGCCAACCCTTGTCATCAATAGTATATCTAGCAAGGTGACTAGACGTCTCACCACGAATCAACCTATCCATGATCTCCACCATTTGTGGGTCTTCCTTCTGCGAAGTCCCTACTTGATCAAGAAGTGTGGGTCTAAGCTCGAGAGATGCTAACGATCCTGTCATCGACTCAACTGCTGTCGTGAAATCAAAGGTTGCCAGGAACTCTAGGCTCTTCATCTCAACAAACAAGGGACTCAAAGCCAACCTTTTTCTGCTTAGTGCATCAGCCACAACATTACCCTTGCCAGGGGTATAAGCTATCTCGAAGTCATAAGATGCCAAGAATTCCATCCACCTTTGCTGCCTAAGATTCAGATCTTTCTGCGAGAAGAGATACTTGAGTGATTTGTGATCAGTGTACAACTCAAACCTTTCTCCTAAAAGATAGTGGCGCCAGGACTTGAGTGCAAAGACAATCGCCGCTAACTCCAAGTCATGAGTGGGATAGTTCTTCTCATGAACTTTAAGTTGCCTACCCCCATAACATATCACCCTTCCTACCTGCATTAGAACAACGCCTAACCCTGTGCCACATGCATCGGTATACACGGTAAACATCTTACCGCCATCGGGTAATGCCAAAACTGGAGCTGTGGTAAGGGCCCTCTTGAGCCTTTGAAAAGCAAGCTCACACTCTAGGTCCCATGCAAAGACTAAGTTCTTCTTCGTCAATCTAGTGAGAGGCGCCGAAATCTTAGCGAAGTCTCTAATGAACTTCCTATAGTAGCCTGCCAGACCGAGAAAGCTTCGCACTTCGGTTGCATTCTTAGGAATCTTCCAGTCTTGAACTGCAACCACTTTCGCGGGATCCACAGCTATACCCTGCTTAGAAACTATATGCCCAAGAAATCGGACTTCTTTTCTCCAAAAGTGGCATTTGGAGAACTTGGCTTTCAACTGATGCGCTCTAAGCGTATCCATCACCTCCTTGAGGTGTCTAGCATGTTCTTCCTCGTCTTTTGAAAAGATCAGAATATCATCCATGAAGACAACAACAAACTTGTTAAGGAACTCCTTGAACACCCTACTCATCAAATCTACGAAGTAGGCGGGTGCATTAGTCAAGCCGAATGGCATGACAAGCCATTCAAAGAATCCGTCTGGAGTCCTAAATGCAGTCTTATCAATGCTATCTTCGGCCACTCTAAGCTGATGAAATCCGGTGGCTAAATCAAGCTGAGAGAAAACAGAAGCACCAACAAGCTGGTCGAAGAATTCATCTATCCTCGGTAATGGATGCCTATTCTTCTTGGTCAGCTTGTTCAGCTCTCGATAATCAACACATAGACGAAGCGAGCCGTCCGCCTTAGTAGCGAACACCACAGGAGCACCCCATTCGGAAATGCTTCGCCTAATAAAATTCTTCTCAAGAAGCTCCTTGATTTGCTTACTGAGCTCTCTCCTTTCCCGCGGGGCCATGTGCCTAACTGGTAAGGAGACTGGCTTAGCATTATCAACCAGATAAATGCGGAAATCTATCTCTCGCTTAGGGGGTAACCCCTTAACTTCTTCAAAAACATCAGGGTATTCTCGAACCACCCTTACAGATTGCAGATCATCGATAGACGAGTCAAGAGATTCAAGATAACATAGCATGACGGGATCTAGCGGGTTGCAAGAAATCTCTAGGGTATTGCCAAGGCGAGTCATGAGTCTCACCACCCTATGCTCACAATCGAGAATGGCTCCATAGCGGGACAACCAATCCATGCCCAAGATCAACCCGTATCCCGTGAACCCGAGAACATAAGCATCACATGAGAATTCTACGGTCAAGATAGAAATCCTCAAATCCATACAGATCATAGACAAATGGGCTGAACCCCCAATCGGATTTGAAACACTAACGGGATCCTCAACAAGACTAGTACTTAGGTGCAAACTTCCAACAACATCAGAGGAAATAAAGGTATGTGATGCGCCATAATCAAACAAAGTGCGAACAGGAAAACCAGAAATATAAACAAGACTTTCCACAGAAATAGTACCTCGGTCTTGAACTGGAGCGGTATTGAGAGCATGCACTTGCCCTCCAGATGAACCTACGCGCTGAGTTTGTCCATGCCCCTGCTTCTTAGGGCAATCCTTGCTAAAATGTCCCGTCTCTCCACAATGAAAGCATCCACCCAGTTTCATTTTCTTCTTCCTACAGTCCTTGGCTACATGCCCAACAATCCCACAGAAGTGGCACTTTCTTGTGTCCTTTGCCTTGTTCTTGTTGCCCTTGTTGTTCTTGTTGTTCTTGTTGTTCTGATTACTCTGATTCCCTCCCCACTTGGAGTCTGTCTTCTTAGGCTGAGTTTCATTGGGCTTGACTTCCTTCTTCCCATTCTTATCCTCTCCCTACAGCAATGCCATGTCTACCAGGCTCTCGAAAGTGGCCCCCATGGGTATGTGTGACATAGCTAGACCTTGTAATGGCTCATTTAACCCTCGTGCAAAACGTAGAGCCTTCAACTCGGGAGTATTGACCATGTCCAAACCGAATCGGGCAAGCTGGTTGAACCTATTCACATACTCTCTCACTGTCATGTCTCCTTGCTTCAAAGCTATGAACTTCTCTAGTTGCAAATTTGCCTCTGCAGATGATAGAAACTTAAGCCC
Source organism: Allium sativum (assembly GCA_030737875.1). NCBI lineage: Eukaryota > Viridiplantae > Streptophyta > Magnoliopsida > Asparagales > Amaryllidaceae > Allium > Allium sativum. Next base: position 326,986,132 of record CM060918.1, read on the forward strand.
AAACCTTGCCCTAAAGTCGGCCCAGGTTTCTACGGGCCTTGTAGCATTGGTGACCTCCCACCAATAAGAAGCTTCCTCCTTTAGTAGCCAAACCGCCAACAGAACCTTTCTATGGTCCTCTATATCAAAGATGGAAAAAAGATCTTCGGTCTCCTTCAACCAATTTCTTGCTTCCACGAAAGTCTCTGTCCCAATAAAATTTTTGCCACCCATGGCCTTGAAGTCTTTGCAAACCTTGGCGAAATCGGCTTGTGGTTGCTGAGGAGGAGGAGGAGGAGGTGGAACCTCAGTGATAGTGGGAGTGGTTGCTGGACCTGCATTATTGGCCCTAGCTTCCAAGTACCTCCGGAACCATCCGGGAATGGTGACTCCCTCAGGAAGATTGAGATCGGCCATGCTGAAAAAGGAAAAGATAGATTAAGAACGAGGAAACGAAGGATAGTGCTTATGGCTCTTGGGGGATAGCCTTTCAAAATAAACTAGACTTTTCTTTGGAAGATACTTAATTGGTTTTGAAAATAGCTTTTAAAAGTAATTTTAAAACCCTTTTTGCTCCAATCTCGTAAACCTTATGCTCTGATACCAAATGTAACACCCCACCTCCGCTAGTGCCACTCTTGCAAGGACACTGACATTGGAGGGGCGTTTAAATAAGGTAATCATGCATGCAGATATCACAAGACAGAACACATAAGTAAAAACAGAGTAAGTATAGCAGCGGATAAAAGCTAGCATATCAAAACCATAGGTTAAGTTACAACACAGTACTTAATTATTTTCCATAAACAAAGTATAGAAACATAAAACTTGTAACTGAAAAGGAAAACATGAAGTAGCTATCCCCAAGTAGAAAACCGTAGCAAGCTCAAGTCCGAAGCATACATGAGCTATCCGAGAAAAGCAGCTAAGATCCAAGCTAAGTGCTGGTATTCCCGCCCTGTAAACCTAGGGGAGGGGGGGGAACGAAAGAAAAGAGGCGAAAGAAAATGGGTCAGTCAAAAGACTGGTAAGTCCTATCTACAATTGTACAACAACTAATAAAGTTAACAGTATATATAAACAAGGATGAGTCATAGGATGATAACTGGCATGGTAAGAAGTCAACAAGATAGATCAAATGTGGTACCGCATAAACAAGATTGAGGTTTGCACCAAGTGTACTAGTATCACAAGTCGTGTCAAGTGTAAACAAGAGGTGATCCCCAGGCCCAAGTTTGGCCCACCATCATGAATGACCTAAATCAAGGTCCAACTAGCACGGTCTAGTCAATCGGCTCCCTACAGCCTAACTCGTCAAGTGTCGGTGTCATACGGCCCAACTACGAAGTGTAGCTAAACTGTGCTAGGTCCACCCTAGGGTGTATCAAGTCCTAGGGTGTCAACCCCTGACACAAACCAAGCACGCACAGTTTAAACCTACTGGTGCCCGTGCCTGCTTTTTCAACTCCGGACCATGTGCACGACCATGGCCCGCCTGAACCTACACCGGCGCACCTACACAGCCGTCGTTTTGGTCGCTTACATGTCATCCCAGTAATCGTGCCCCACCCTAGCCTAGTCCCTAGGGTATCACGATACATCCAAGAGGGTTACTGGTGCAAAGGACCACGTAACTAGGGTTTCCTTAATGGGTTAAATGTGGTTAACCTAACTCATCTAAGTACCAAGTTGGTTAAGTGTACCCAAGGTTCATGACTTAACCCTACCAACCCATCGTGTTTAATTGGTTAAGTATTCAAGCGGTCCATGACTTAACCCTACCATGTGGCATTAATTAATTTAATGCACCCAACCTCTCACATTAGACCTTGTTGTGGTTACTAGTTAGGCCGGGCGGGTCCGGGTAGGTTTACACCACAACTTAGTCTAACCTCGGGTCTCACGTGCAACATGACCAACTACTCACATTTGGTCCTATTGCTTGTAGCCACTAGTTAAGCCGGTCGGTTCCGGGTAGGTTTATGCTACAAGCTCAACCCAACCTCGAGTTGGCCATTCTCATGTTTTCTAAGTGTCATGTCCATCACATTACAAGTTTTCAAGCAATTGGGTAGACCTAACTTAATAGGTAAATTCCCAATGGGTAGACCTAACTTAATAGGTAAATTCCCAAGCTTATGTTTTTATGTCTTTTAAGTTTACCCAATCCCAAACGCAATCCCATCGCTTACATCTCGCAATAGCGCATAAAGGATAGAAAGAGGGAACTTGGCATAATCATGACATAGAGGGGTTGGAGCCACAAGTTAAACATGGTGGCATGAGACAATGATGTGATCATAAACTTGCATATCATGTTAATAACTTGCAAAATATTCATAAGCATGCATAACATCATTTTAACTTGCATAGTGTTCATATGCATGCATAACATGGTTTCAACTTGCATAAGGTTCATATGCATGCATAACATGGTTTCAACTTACATAAGGTTCATATGCATGCATAACATCAAACTTGGCAAATAGGTGGAACATGGCCATAGATAGCATGAGATAAGGGCTAGTAACATGCATATAACATTATATGCATGCTAATGCAAGGGTTATGAGAGTTTCAAAGTTGCATTATGCAACATTTCCAACCAAAGATCATATCTTTCTATGCATAAAGCCAAGGAAATGACTTTACTAACATGCATAGAGTAATCTTATGCATAAAATCATAAGATCAAAGCACATATCATGATTAACCCCAAACTCAAACTTGAAACATAACATATTAACTTCATAGTTAAAATACAAGAGTAGAAATAGGCTTACAATGCTATGAAGACTCAAATGAGTATAGCAAATGTAAGAAACCCCTTATGCAACTAATTAAAACCCCAAAATGCAAGCAAACTTGATCAAGACTCCTCCTTTATGATGCCAATAGAGAAACAAGACTTTAATGCAAGCTAAAGAGGATCATACAAGCCTAAATACACTTGTATGCATGGGAATCTCTTGAAAATTGATTTAGGAATTTATGAAGAGAGTGGAGGCCATGAGAGGATTGATTTTGCCATAGTTTAGTTGTAGGATAGATTAATGAGGATTTAGGGTAGGTTAGGGTCTTATTTATAGATTAGGCTAGTGATTTAGACCATAGGATTAAACCCTAGTTCTCATCTCAGCCCTCCAAATCGAATCTGGCCCTCTAGCTCAACACATTCTCAAGATGGTGCACCAGGCAGGACTGGGCGTCTGAGCCAAGTCGACAGCCAAGTCGACAGGGCTGTCGACCTAGTCAGACCCAGTCGACTCCCAAGTCGACAGGGCTGTCGACTTGGGTACTGTGGCAGGAATTTTCCCGCCTTGGCCCAACTGGCCCAATTTCCAAGCTTAGATTTGAATTTGAAAATCTGTTTTTATTTAGAAATTTTCTGAAAACTTTGTTGGGCCTTAATCGGGTCATACGGACTCCGATTTTCGAAAACTCGGACTCTATTTCGCATATTTTTCCGAGACGAACGCAATGGCATAGCCCGTTTCCCTTGATTCAGATTTTATTATTTAATTTTGCCTTGTTTTGTGTTATATCTTGTTATTAAAATACGGGTTATTACAACAAGGATGTACCGAGACTTCATTGACTTAAAGCAGGAAAGCATGTCTGTCGCTGAGTACGAAAACCAGTTCTACGCACTTTCAATCTTTGGACCGGAGCTGATAAATAATCTTTTGAAAAAGAACGAGATGTTTGTAGCTGGTCTTAGAGATAATATGCAAGCAAGGATGATGGGACATTTGAAGGATCCATTTGTGGAATTAGTAGACTTAGCACTCAGACACGAAGCACTAGATGCTAAGAAGTCAGTAGCAAAGGCTCAGACCAGAGAGTCAAGTGGAGGGAATTATCTGAAAAGAAAGATCAACCCAGACTGGACGGATAACCAAGGCCAAGGTAAGGCAGGGCAGCAGAAAATGGGCGATAAATTTAAGAATATGGTGTGTCACAACTGCAAGCAAAAGGGGCACATTGCATGATTCTGCAAACAAAAGGGGAACCAGAAACCCCAGCAATACCCGCAACAGCAACAGAAACCCCAGCAATACCCAAGACAGCAACAAAAACCTCAGCAACAACAACAGAATCAGAACCAGAACCAGAATCAGAGGAACGAGATGGTAGTGAAGAATCTCTGTTTCAACTGTCATCAACCAGGACATATGGTGAAGGACTGTCCATTGATGAAGAGGGCATCACAGCCTGGGGTTATTACAATCAAGGATGAACCGTCTACTTATCAGAATGTGAAAGTGAAGGGAGTGATGGAAGGTACTTTACAGTTTAATGGAATTTACCTCCGTGTTTTATTTGATACCGGCGCTTCACACAATTTTATTTCAGCTGAAACCATAGATCAGTTTGACCTTAAACCAATTATTTCACCAAACCCCATTTGCGTATCAAACCCCATAGGGGGGAAACTGAGCTTAAAATGTGTTGTGAGGATATAACTCTCTTATATCTCTCGCACTCTTTTCGATTTGACTTCTATGTTCTAGATTTCAAAAGTTTCAAATTTATACTTGGATTAGACTGGTTAAGCAAGTTCCAAGCCAAGATAAAATGTGATAAAGAAATCATAACCCTTATAACTAGCTTAGAGCGAAAAGCTAGAATAACTTGTGGGAAACCGGGAATTCACACCTGTAGTTTCCTATACGCTTTAGAAGCACCTCAAGAAAGTCTCGACACTTTGGAAGTAGTTAGAGAATTCAAGGACGTATTCGAGGAAGTCGGAAGTTTACCTCCGCATCGAGAGATAGAATTCCGAATTGATTTAGTCCCAGGAGCTAGACAGATGATTCAACCAAAGAGACGGATGGCTCCCAAGGAAGTTCAGGAATTAGAGAAACAAACTCGGGATTTGCTGAGTAAAGGCTTAATCCGACCTAGTTTTTCTAGTTGGGGTTCTGCGGTAGTTTTTGTAGTAAAGTCTGATGGGTCCTTACGACTGTGTGTAGACTACCGAGAACTAAATAAAGTAACCATCCGAAATAGATATCCATTACCTAGAATTGATGACCTTTTCGACCAATTGCACAGAGCAACGGTATTCTCCCAGATGGATTTAGCAACGGGATTTCACCAATTGAGAATCTCTGAGGATTGTATTCCTTTAACAGCATTCAGAGGCCCGGATTTCTTTTATGAGTGGTTGGTTATGCCGTTCGGACTAACCAACGCACCAGCTTTCTTCGTGGATCTGATGAACAGAGTCTTTAGGAAAATTCTTAATAAATTCGTTCTCGTTTTCATTGACGATATTTTAATCTTTTCAAAAACCGAAGAAGAGCACCGTTGTCATCTTAGAGTAGTGCTAGAAACTCTAAGAAAACACGTGTTGAAGGCGAAGTTTTCAAAATGTCACTTTTGGAAATCGGAAGTAAGATTTTTGGGGCACATAGTAAACAGAGATGGGATATCAGTAGACCCAGTTAAAGTAGTTGCAGTACAACTATGGAATCAACCTCAAACACCAATCGATATTCGTAGTTTCCTAGGATTAGCGGGATACTATCGAAGATTTATCCGAGACTACTCCAAAATATCGTCACATCTGACCAGGTTAACAAAGAAGGGCCAAAAGTTTATTTGGGACCCAAAGTGTGAAGAATCGTTTCAAGAACTAAAGAAAAGATTAACGGAAGCACCAATATTAGCTGTTCCCGATAGAACGAGCGGATTTGCAGTTTACACAGATGCTTGTGGAAAGGGAGTAGGAGCGGTGTTAATGCAGAAGGGACAAGTGATTGCATATGCAAGTAGGCAGTTAAAGATTCACGAGAAGAATTACGCAACTCACGACCTAGAGTTATTGGCAGTTGTTTTCGCATTAAAGATGTGGAGACATTATCTTCTGGGTGAGAGATTCGAACTTTTCACCGATCATAAACCATTGAAGTATCTGTTCACTCAAAAAGATTTAAATCTGAGACAACAGCGGTGGTTAGAATTTCTTGCATCATATGACTTGGATATCATTTATACACCGGGAAAAGCGAATGTAATGGCAGATGCCTTGAGTAGAAATGCGATATTATCACTTTTGGAAGTCACACTGACTCTCCAAGAATGGATAATGAGTAATCAGAAAAGGGATGCCAAAATGGAGAAGATTATTCGAGGAGTCACAAACGGAAAAGAGACTGATTTCGAGTTGGACAATCAAGGAGTGTTGAGAATAAACGACAGGTTATGCGTACCAGACGTGGATGGGATAAGACAAGAGGTTTTAAAAGAATGCCATGCATCAAAGTTGAGCATCCATCCAGGAATTCATAAAATGAATCACGATATGAGACGAGTATTCTGGTGGTCAGGAATGAATAAAGATATCATTACTTTCGTAAATGAATGTCTATGTTGTCAGCAAGTCAAGGGAGACCATCAAAGGACTGTTGGACTATTACGGCCATTAGAGATTCCCAACTGGAAGTAGGAAATGATATCGATGGACTTCATCGATGGTTTGCCAAGAACAAGGAGAGGCTACGAAGGGATTTGGGTAATCGTAGATCGGTTAACTAAGAGTGCACACTTTATTCCAGTAAAACCAACGCGCATTGCAATAACATTAGCCGAAGTATTCATGAGAGAGATAGTACGTCTACATGGAATTCCAACGAGCATTATAAGCGACAAAGATACCATTTTTACGAGTAAATTTTGGGAAGCTTTGCAAAGAACGTTGGGAACAAAATTGAATTTCAGTACAGCTTACCATCCTCAAACGGATGGTCAGACGGAAAGAGTTAATCGTATATTGGAGGATCTTCTAAGAGCGTGTATTTTAGATTTTGGAGGGTCGTGGGAAGATCATTTACACCTAGTAGAATTTTCATATAATAACAGTTACCTGGCGAGTATACAGATGGCACCATATGAAGCATTATATGGAAGACCTTGTAAAGCGCCAGCATGTTGGGTAGAGTCCGGAAATAAATTGGTACTTGGTCCGGATATGATACGAGAAGCGACAGCGAAAGTGGAATTAGTGAAACTGAGAATGAAAGAAGCCCAGGATCGCCAGAAAAGTTATGCCGATCAAAGGCGAAGAGATTTAGTATTCGAAATAGAAGATCTAGTTTTTGTGAAGATCTCACCAATGAAGGGAGTAGTAAGATTTGGAAAATATGGAAAGTTAGCACCAAGATATGTTGGACCTTTCCGCGTCTTAGAAAGAATCGGTTTTCAAGCATATAAAGTTGAATTACCAGAATATATGGCGGGAATTCACAACGTATTTCACGTATCACACTTGAGAAAATGTATGCACAATCCATCATTAATTCTGGAACCCTCTGTTCAGCAAGAGATAGAGATCGAGCCAGATTTGACAGTGATAAGACATACATTTAGTATTATTGACCGAGAGGGAAAGCAACTTCGCAACAAAGTGGTGAGGCTACTAAAGATCTAGTGGAGCGAAAACCCGAAAGACTGTACGTGGGAGACCGAGAAGCATATAAAGAAATTATACCCAGATTTTCCTACGGGTTAGGTATGATTTACTTTGGTATAGTTAAATGTAATGAAATTTCGATTTCTACATTTCCGTGAGTTTTTGCATGTGTGTTTTATGGATTCAGTTTATTAGGACTTATGAACTCTCTTGTATGTTTACATCACTGATGAGTTCTATTTTCTTGTTTACTTACCAGATGGCACCATTGTGGAAGACCACGGCAAGAAAGAGGATGACACCACTCCAATTCCTTATGCTTCAAGCAAAGAGACAAAGAGTCGGAGATTCTGACAACAACCGAGAGAGATCACCCATCGACGACGAGGGTACACACATATCATCAGAAGGATCAGTGCTTGGCAGGAACGAACCAATAGAACAAGATGGAGGACACCAAGACTTTACTGATGAGGATGAAGTGATAGGAGATGAAGGAAGTGTTGACGGTTATGGTGAAGGAGATGAGGGTGATGATGAGGTGGAAGAAGTTGAGTATATGGACGCTGAAGAGGAAGAAGAGGAAGAATACGAAGAAGAAGAAGAAGAGAAAGAAGAAGACCAAGTTGTTCCTGGGACTCCAGTCATTGCTACGGGAAACCAGCAAGGGGAACATATAGATCCAAGGGCAGAAGTATGGAACAGGTTCTCATTGATTTTTGCACAGTGGGGGGAGGTGTACAAGTATTTGGAGTGTATGGATATCCCATGGTGAGGCTGTATTTATTACCACCAGTGGGGCTGATTTATTTAGAGGATGACTAGGAGGAGATAGATTCAGAAGACGTAGTTGAAGTCATTAATATATCTGATGATGAGGAGGTCGTAGAGATAATAGATATCTCTGACGACGAGTAGTAGGACAGAGACTGGAGGAGGATAGTTACGTATGTATATTTTGGGGCAGTTTAGAACTTGAGTAGTCAAGTCAAGTATTACGGTATGTATCAAGACTAGTGCTAATATAGAACTAGTCGTATGTGTATGTGTACTAAAACAACCAGTTTATGAAATATTTTCTTTTGGAAACTTTCTACCTTTCTTGTGTAATTTCGGGGAGAAATTCTTTTAAGTGGGGTAGTCTGTAATGGCGGGATTTTTCAAGCCTCTGATATCTATTTTAATATAGAGATTTAAATCAAAAGCAAATAAAGGCAAACAAGTTTAAGGAGATTAACACTTATATATATATATATAAGAGTATAACATGAAAAAGTATATGTATATATATATATATATTCATACATATATATGTTACGGCCAAATATGCTTGTATATATGCATGTATACACCATTTCAATTAGCAACAAACAAGAGAGTTTAAACCAAAACAAAAGAAAGTGCAAACTCCATCATTTAGTAGTAGACTTGGACTTAAACATCACCTAATCACCTCATACATAATATCTGCGCATTTGTAAGAATGCAAAACAAATATCAAAGAGAGGAAACCCATTCTCTTGTATATTGATTTGAAGGGTTGAGCTTGGCATTTAATGAAAGTAAGCTTTGCATTAAATGCAAACATAGTCTCATGTACTTTGAAGAGGGAAATAAGGGTTGGTAGGAATCATCTCTTGTGAAGGGTACTTACATGTTTGCTGTAACATATGTGAGCCATTCGAAGAGAGAGAGAAAGGGGGGTAGGTAAGAAAGCAAAAGAGAGTTTGCTGTAGAAAACTTTAGAGAACTTTTCCTATAAATACCACTCCATATTGCATTCTTTCTCTTTTACAAATACAAGAAGTTTGCTGAGTTTAATCCATACACAAGCTAGAATTTTCAGGAGCATTTACAAGTGAGTAAACCTCACACAAGTCATGTTTGATTTTAAATGTTCACTGTAAAATGTTTTGTGTTTTCATATTCATGTCATAGATGCAAGTATACCAAGTTTTAACACCAGTATTTATGCAAGTATAACAAGTTATATCTTCATTCATCTATGTATGCAAGTATTGTCTGAAATAAAAATGAGTTCATCAACTATTTGATCAAAGAAACCAAGACAATTTTGTTTACTGTCAAAAACAAAACCTTTGTAAAATGAAATATACCTTGTTGATCTCACAAACATAAGTTATACCAGCCTATATATATGTTATACTTATATACGAGAATATATATACATATATCAGCAAGAACAAAACTAAACTACCTTTGTTTTAAAAACCAAGAATTCAAGAAAACAACAGTACTCTGTCATCTACATTTCAATCCGAAATTTCAAACGTCGTGAAACTTAATTACAGAGTTATAGATGTAATCAACAAAGCAAATGATGATTTTTAAAAGTAGTTTCATGATTTTTAATGTTGAGATGAGGGAGAATGATTCAGATAACCGAAAATGGCACTTTGACCAAATTCCGGCGATCAGTGACGATGATGGTCGGGGCGTGGAGCGTGGAGGAGCTGGACACATCGGAGATCATGGGAAAAATACCCCATGATTTTTCCGGTGAGTGAATCGAGCTGTCGAGCTCGATTTACGTTTTGAGAGGCAAAATGGGTTCATCGGTTTGGAGGCGACGTACGGGTCCCATGGTGGTGCGAGTTGGCCGAGGCTTGGCGTGGAGTGACGTTGGGTCTTGGTGAAGGTGGCGGCGGCGGTGCGAGGTGCTCCGGCGGTCTGAGGCGATGGGGCGAGCTCGGTTTTGGTGAAGTGCTTTTTGATGTTGTGTACTGGAAAAATGGTGGAGCATCGATTTCGAGGAGGAGGCGATAATCGAAGGTGGTGGCTGGTCAGTGGTGATCAGTGGCGAAGATGGAGTTTGTGGGTGGTGGTTCGATAGTCGTACGATGGCGTGGTAGGTTGTGCACATGCACAGCTGTGCACGTTTGCACAGTAGTTCGAGAAGAATAAAATGGGGGAGAAGGAGAAGGTATGGCCGCTTGGAATTTAGTTGGTTTCACCTTGGTTTCAGATGGATCGGAGGGGTTGGTAAAGTGGTTGGTAAAGAAGTTTGGCACGAGGCTGATAACCTATTTTTCGTGTTACCAGGCGGGTTGGTAAAAGGTTTTGAAGGCTTGGAAAGTTGGCGAACCAGGGGGCCAAGACACAAGGCTGGTAAGAGAAAACCAAGCGATCCACACGGGTTTTTAAGGCGATTTTGAGATGCCGAAATCGACTTGTTAAATACAAGCGAGAACCGATTTCTAATGCAAGAATTTAATTGAATCGAATTTAATTTAATTAATTAAATAAATAAATTTATTCAGTAAATAATTAATTTAAATAAAAATAGAGTTTTCATTTAATATGGCGTAAACCAGTGGAACGGTCAAGACGACAATGAGGTCCCAGAATCGAAGTTGTTCGAAGAAGTTCGTCAAGTTAGAACTGGAGTTTTAAAAGATAATTTAATCTAAATAAATTATAAAACAATTATTTAAGTTTAAATAAAGGAAAATAAATATTTGACAAATCAAATCGGAGTATAGAACATCGTCTAACAGTCGATGACAAGCGAGGTAAAACACCGTGTTCGTAGCACAGGCTTTTTCTATACTTCACCAAATATTTGTAAAAAAAAACTAAACAACAACTTGGGTACGACGCACACACTTCAACTGATCAATGTTAAAAGATATTTTTACATATCCAAGATGAACCAGAGGATTATATATTGTATATATAAACTAAATACAGAATGTGTAAAATAAATTAAAGACAGTTAAGCTGAAAATCAATTATTGACTATAAAAGAAATTTCGTACATCGTTTCGAAGAGTCCGAAATAAACATTCCACTTCAACTCGAATTTTACGACGTATACCGAAAGTCGATAAAGAATGAAGAATGCAAGGACTATTCCAAAATAGTATCTATGGTCTGTTCAATCCCAGAACAGATCCGAACAGTCGGATATCTGACAATGTATATCGATCAGATTTTACACATCGACTTTACATAAGTGTATTATGTTGGTGGCGGAGAGATTCATTTCTTTAGCCTTATACTCAGAATATATTTGTGGAAACAAATGAGTGATTTGTCTGATAGGACGGTGTGATATTCAAAGACGTTGAAGAATAATCCGTCAACGGTAAACGTGGCTTCAAACCTCACAACCCGGAAAGACAATAGTTGGGCTAGGCAGCTTGGCTAGTTGGGTCATACCCAAGCAGGGTATATTATCACTATCTAGAGTATTTCCTTTTGTTTCTTAAATCTATATTCACTGCTGTAACTTCGGTAATCGGTGGGTCATTCCCAACCGTGGAGGTGGTAATATATTCGTTACACTCAAGCTAAATGAGTGGACGGTCATGTGTGGCCGGGTTGCAGGATGTTCTTGTTGAACCCCAGTGTATCCTCTCTAGAGTACACGGATCGGTGGGTGCTCCCATACCCTGTCAGTTAGAAACCAATTTCCAATAAGCGCTTGGGTTTTAGATTTTATTCTATGTACGTGAACGTGAGATGCAAGCGATTCGCTAGATGATTATTTATTTGATAAATACTATCGTAAATATCAAACGTTTTGATATCAAAATACAAGGGTCATTTTCCATATGTTAGTTATGGAGTTGGGCTTAAGATTTCTAAAGTAATTGAATCTATTAATAACAGAACACCTTATTCTTTATTTCCCTGTTTACATCTTTTTAACTGTATTTACTCACACCAGTCCCCTGACTGACCCGGAGTTTATTTTCTGTGTTTTCCCTAAACTCTTGGGTACTCATAATATTTATTATGAGTAGGCAAGTAATTCAGGTAGGCAAATGGAACCTTACGAAGTTTAAGTTGCAGGACCAGTCTAGTAGTTATATCTACACCTATGTATCCAGTTTAGATTTGTATTCCCATATCATGATGTATAATTATGTTAATGTACTATGATGATGTAATATGATGATGTACTATGATGTATCAGACCCTATGATGTAATGTATTTTGTATTTTTAAATTCCGCTGTGAGATTTCTGATAACTTCTTATTCTTCTATTCTATTAGTTCTATCTTTTCTATCTCATCCTCTAATTTCTTTCAAAAATGACATGGTTTTCGAGGGGTCGAAAATTGCGCCGTTACACAAGTGTAGGGTGGATATCTCTGATTAACTCTGGTGCATGGTACATTTACCATATTTTGCATTTCCATTTTGTTCTCTACTTTGTTGTTGTTTTCTTTTCATGGATGTAAACTTTTTAATTATATAGTCTGAATGATTTCAAAAGAGTACATAAATTAATTAGTATATTTTTGAAAGATAGAAACAAATTGATCGTTGTTTGTGCTGTGTGATTGTGGATTTGATTAATTAAATTATTAGAATGACAGTTAATTTAATCAATAAGAGAATGATGGTAAACTTATTCGATTAAGTCACACATTGAACTGATTTGAAAATAGCTAGAAATATATGCATGTACGTTATATATGTTTGAACAGGTAAATGGATTAGCTGTTGAGTAAAGAATTTATTTGCGTGCCCGACAAATAGGTAAACCTTAATGAGTTGGATGCGCAATTTTATTTATTATATCAACTCCTGTGAATGCCATTGGATGTGGAGTGCTGGTTGTTCTGTGTGTAATAATAAATGTCGCCATAGGATAGTAACAATTAATTTTTAACTACACTGCATGGCATACTTCATTATATACCACATAAGCATCAGGAGCTTGTGTGACGAGGTTAAAGATTTACCATACGAGCGAGAGGCTTGTATGGCGATGACTATATTTTGCAGGTTGAACTGATGACTGATATGGACTATATAAAATGTAACAGTAAATTGCAAGATTAATAAAAAATCCCACACGGGTCTGGAGATGACAATAAACACGTCTCTCTGGTCATTAAGGCACAAAAACCATTTATAAGGTGACGAGAATTTATTCTCTGAAGTTATGATCTATACACACTCCCCTGTGGACACCGGAATATATCACTATAAATATGTGCATGCTTATTAGGATTTATTGGGTACCTAATATGGCCAAATAAATTTCCAAACTCATCCCCGTACAAAGGAGGTTATGGCGAAATTTTTCGAAAATTTAGGGTGTTAGCCAAATTTTTGAAGAATTGGAAAATTCTCAGAAGTTGAAAAGTTGAAGAATGAAAGCCAGAATGGAAGTCGAGTTGGTTAATTAAACAACTTTCGACCTCATTCCTTTTCGGGGAAGAAAATATTTTAAGTGTGGGAGATTGTAACAACCCGGAAAATCAGAAACAATTTGAAAATTTTAATTTGGTTATTTTAGTGGATTTTGAATATTTAAAATAAATTATTTTAAATAATAACGATGAAAAGTCTATTTGAATCGATGTTTGAAAATAAATATATTTATTTTAATTAAAACAAGGCCTGAAATGGCACGGCAGTTTGAAAATTTGAATTCAAACTTTGACTGACTGTACCGGGTGCAAAATAAAACGGATTTTAGTAAAACCAAAAATATTTAAATCTGTTTATGAATATCTTTCTAACGAATCTGAAAAATCGAAGTTTCATAGCGGGAATCAAAAGTTATGGCAAAATGAATTTTCAGAAAGGTCGCTATAGAGTTTATATAGCCCTTGAAAATAGCCTTTTTGCAAACGACTTCTGTTTTCGATGAAACCACTTTTGTTGGATCCGGGATGTCAAATTATTACTAGGTTTCAAATTCCATAATTTTTTAAGTTAATGTGTGAGCGTGGCAAAGGAAAATGTGTTTGGTTGATTTCATTAAATTGGATCGACCAGAAAATGACCATTTTTCAAACGGTCTCAGAATTCGATGAAACTACTTTTGTTGGTACCGTATCGTCCAAACATAGCTAGATTTATTTTTCTGGAAATTTTGGGATAAGTTTGTGGCCCCAGCAAATTGAAATGTACATTCAAATCAAATATTGAATGTTTTATATTTTAATTTGAAGGTAAACTGACGGAAACAATCGAATAGGCCTACGAAACATATCCCATTATGTTCAGAATGGGGGTATTTAGCTAGGGACGACATTCGTTGGGTTTGAATTGGAGATCGTGAGGGGGAGAGGTATTTTTGGATTTTAAAAATAAATATAAAATCAATAGCCAATCATAATTCACCATTTTTCTTTCTCTCTCCCAGATCCTTAATCGTGAACGACGATAGCAGCTCCACACCTTCTCTTTTCAATTCCTCTTAATCCGCTCCATATTTTCGAGTGCTCCAGTTGGGAAATTTGTAGATCTCGTCGAGGGCTACAAATCCATACTTGCTGTGTATTTTATCGTGTGGTATTCGCTGAGATTCGAAGCCTCAAAGGTGCAGACTTCATCGCGTTGCCACCAATAGCACAGGCTATCGAACTGCACCCTACTACGATCGATCGGAGCGCCCTTCAGAGCTCTTTCTGGTGGCAGTGGCTGATCCTCCCATCGAGCAACGAATTTCGCAAAAATCCCGACCCTAGTTTTGAACCAAACAGAAAGGTAATGACTTTATATATTTAAACTGTTCTATAGCACTTTAAAGCGCTATGGTTTATGATTTTACAATAAAAATCATTTTTTTTTTGCTATGTTGTCGAAATCTAGTGAAACAAGAGACACTGGATTCGTGTGGACGTCTTCTACATTCTTGAAGAGACCGGATATTTTTCTGAGCCTTCTACAATTTTTGGAGGAGTGGAACCCAATGTGAGATTTCTGATTTATAAACGATATGGAAATGACGATGTATAATTATACAGTCGATGTATGAGTTATTTACGCGTTGTACACCTCAAGTATAAGCGTTGTATAAGTTGTATGTGCAATGTATAAATCATATATGCGTTGTAAAAATTATATATGCGTTGAAATGATATCGAAATATATTGAAATGAAATTGAAATATATTTATACACGTATATCTATATACATATATATACTCCCCTCGTCCACAGACCATGGACGATATATATTGGTTGTGATATTGTTTGGATTTGGCTGATGTGAATTTTGGTGAATATCATGAATGGTTGATTTTAAATGATTGATTGTGGTTTAAATCCCAATAGGATTAGTATATGGGAAAATTTGTCTGCGTACGAACTAGATATTGAAATCCCCATTGTCAAAAGCTACGAGGCTTTAAGGTAGAGCGAGAAGCCATACTCGGGACGGTGCCGGTTTTAACTACCCTGCCAATATGCTGCCAAAATTTTCTGAAATATTTCTATGTTTGATTTATTTTCATGTATTGAAATATATTCATGTGATGAATGAAATAAAATGGTTTGGACGATAAAAATAACATTTTTATCGAATGAATAAAATAAAATGGTTTTGACGATAAAAATAACATTTTTATCGAATGGTTGAAATAAATTGTTTTGACAATAAAAATCACATTTTTATTGAATGTATGAAGCATATAAAATAATCGTGTTTTGAAATAAATTGTTTCGACAATAAAAATCACATTTTTATTGAATGTATGAAGTTTATAAAATAATCGTGTTTTGAAATAAATTATTTCGACAATAAAAATCACATTTTTATTCAATGTATGAAGCATATAAAATAATCGTGTTTTGAAATAAATTGTTTCGATAATAAAAATCACATTTTTATTATCTTTTTGAATTGTTAAAAATAGTCATGTGCTAAAATAAATATCTGTTGGATAAAAATATCAGTTTTATCACATATATGAAATGAAATGGTTTTTGAAATCGAAGGTCGGATTATATATATATATAATTAAAATAAATCGAATAACAAAGCTGCAGTTCATATTTTGAAACCATGATTTTAAACGATTATTGCGGGAGATCCGACCATCGGATTTTCCAAAACCTGAAATTGTAGGGTTCGCTTTGGAAATATATTTCCAATGACACCAACTTTACAAAGATCCAACGGTTGGATTGTCTGGATTGTTTAATTCAAATCTGAATGAAAACAGCACCAGAATCGATTATATATATATATACATATATAAATAAATATAATTAAAATAAATCGAATAACGACGCTGCAGTTCGTATTTTGAAATCGTAACTTCAAACGATTGTACTGGGAGATCTGACCGTCGGATTTCCCAAAACTGGAACCGTTAGATTCACTTTGAAAAGATCTTTCTAATGATATAACTTTTTAAAGATCCAACGGTTAGATTTTCAGATATGTGTAAATCAAATCTGAAGAAAAAAACAGCGCCATGGCCGCGTTATGGCCTAAAGCGTCGTTTATATAAATTGGCTATTTTTAAATGAATAAAAATAACGATAAATCATGATAAAATATTGTAAATGATATGGAATGCAAATAAACCGAATTTACCCGGTTTATTGGATATTTGATGGTTGAATGTGTTTGACATGAAAATTACATTAAAGAACAAAATTATTAATGTTGAATAATTTAACCACCGAAATGAAATGATTTGAAATTCTAAATATACGTGAATTATTTGAAAAGGGCGAGTTAATTCTCATTTAAAATAATTGATCAATAGTTAGAAGTCGAAAATATGAAGATGGTGCAAGACCGACGATCTTCACATTGAATGGATGGGTGCTACTGATGCTCACGATGGGAGTAGCTTCCTTGAAGGGGACTAAACCCATCCGGACGTACTTGTTGATTGTACGGATGTGCGAGGTATAAGGTGCCTCCAGTTTCGTTCAGACCCAGAACGGACTTGTAAATGGATGTGTGTCTGACGTTGTATATTGACAACGTGGCATGCAGAGATGCTGTGATCAAAGCTTTTGTTGAAAAGTAGAGCTTTGTGGTTAATGATCAAAGCACGGTTTTGAATAGCTAGTTTTGTGTTGTTTCGCGAGCCTCACACCCCGGTATGAGCCAGAAACGGGAGAGGACCTCAGGGAGGACCTGTGTTTCTTACTAGTTAGGAGTGGTGCTTTGGGTTTTACACACCCAGGAATTTTACTTATGTGGATGATGGATAGCGAGGCGCCTCGGTTAGTTTGGTCTCTTCGGGGCCGATGGCCTGGTCGGGATATGACCAGTTTATACCCCATAGGATGGGGAAACGCAGTGTTCAGGCATTTTAATCCACTCCGTGTGGACCGGCCCTGGCGATCCAAGGGCCCACCTGTGTCTGGGTCTTAAGGCTTGGGCTAGAGAGTCTCAAAGCGGTAAGGACGATCCCTTGCCTTGGTTCATGATGGAAATCCAATTTCCAAATACGACATCGTGCGGTTTTGATTGTATACCTATATATAGCGACATAGTGGTGTGGGGCATTAATGCCGTCTATGATTGATACTTATGATTGAAATTGTTTTTGAAACATATAAACACTAGCAATAATATCAAATGATTTGTTTTGCTCGTATCAAGCATATTTTGGCCATTATAAGGTAAAACTCTATCCTCCGGCTTGCATTACATTGTGTGTTGGGAACTGAGTCTTATAATGTCTTCATTTTTATAAAAAGCTTTGCGATATTTAAATGATTTACTTGTTTTAAAGCACTAGCAATCCAATGGAGTAAACCCGTTCCGCGTTAGCAGCATTGAAACGACCCGCAAATCCGCACTATCTGAGTTGACTAATAACACCACACGTCCAATCCAGATTGCACCGAAATACAAATCATTATTGGGAAGAAGTTATAGGATGAGAAATAGAAAGAAAGAAATATTAGAATAGAAGAAAACGAAGATCACAAACTCACAGCGGAACGAATGAAATATATTATATAACATAATTTTTTGAAAATACAAGTCAGTAACTGGACATACATACCATTATCAGAGCACAACAGTTATTCTTGGAACAGTTATAAACACCTGTTTCCAGATACAACATAGTACACAGCGGGAAAATGATAGTCTATAGCTAATTGTTGAAGCCTCATGCTTCCAGCTCTTCCAAGTGAATCTGTAAAATCCCGACTACTTGACTACCCGTACAAATTTGGGCACCCAATGAGTTTAGGGAGAACAAAAACAAAATAAACTCTGGGTCAGTCATGGGACTGGTGTGAGTAAAATCCAACCATTTGTTTAACTTTCAAAATCCTTTTGAAAGAAAGGATAATAGTAAGACCAGCCCACACATAAACATGGACGGTTTTTACCTTACTATAACCCAAAACACTTTGATATGAAAATTTAGTGATATTATAATAATGTCTAATCAAATAAATAACCAAATAGCAGAACGCTTGCATCTCACGCTCCACATACATAGTATAAAATCAAAAACCACATGGCGCTTATTGAAGATTGGATTTCCAACATGACAAGGTATGGAACCACCTTCCGATAGTGTATCTCTAGAGAGGAATACACTGGGTTCAACAAGAACATCTTGCAAACCAGCCCACACATGACCGAACACCCATTTCGCTTGAGTGTATCGAATGTATATCATCTACGTTTGGGATCAGCAACCGTTTCCCGAATGGGACAGCATCGAATAGAATAAGTAATTAAATGAATCTCTAGATAGGTGATAATACACCCTAATGGGAGCAACCCACATATCCATGCTGCCTGCCCGATTTTTGTCATATCCCGGTTGTTGAGGCCTAAGGCAACGATTACTTTCTCTTCATTGACAGCACAAACACTTTGAATGCCACATTGTAAGATCCATTAACCATTTATTGATTTGCACAAATATTCTGGATGTTATGCTAAGGGAATAAATCCGTTGCCACCATGTATATTTGTACAGAACAATCATATTCGATCATTGGAAATACTTTGCCAGATATTCGTCCATATATGTTCGTTCTAGGACTGAATGAAACCGAAGGCACAATTTCTATTAATAGAAAAAGCCTTTGCACTTTACTCCGTCTTCGATTATCTTCATATAATCTGATTCGCAATGCTACTGCAAAGCAGTAGGTTTATGGATAATAATCCAACCGGTCTCTCCATATTAACAACGATGTTGGCAAACACTTCGATACTCGGTTATTTAACTATCGAAGAAAAATAAACAAACATCCATTCATCCATAACATCAATCAATCACTGGGCCTATAATTAATATTTCATTAATTAATTCACTTCTTCATTTCCCTATCAAATATTTGTTAACCAAATATTTCCAGAAAATCTTATTGATCTCTTACGCTAGTTGGAAAAACATTTCCCTATATCACCTTCTTTTATTTTCTATACTTAGAAAATATATTGTATTCGCAATTGAAAACATTTTCAATCACTTATCTCTTTCACGGCTCGGTTATTTTTATACTTAGGAAATATTTATGATATATTTCCAAAATTCCACTTACCAGGGTTAAAACAACTGTTGTGTAAAACATTGTTACAAACAACCCAAAATATTTTATTCAACCAACTATTATTCAGATACTTCTCTTTGAGGTTGGATCTTGCTATTTATCAATTAAAAATGAAATCAATCAAGTTGGGATAAAATTACCTCTCAGACCTTGACTGAAAACATCATTAACTTCAAAACAGACAAAACCACTTACCTCGAATAATCAACATTAAAAAAAACCAATTATTCATTTTTAAACGTATATATGTTTCTCTTTCTATTACCAGCCTATCGATTTCCTTTTAGTTTATAATATTCTATTTTAATTTCGTTCCTTATCGAATTCAATATATATTGACATATTGATTTCTAACTATCAAAATTTCTTAAAAATATTCTAACTCCTTAAATTTTTGGAAAATTTTTTCATAACCTCCTTTGTACCTGGAGCATCGGGATATTTCAAATAGCCTCCCATGGCCCTCACCAATCCAAAAGAAAAAGGAAAAAGTCAATCGGCTTGCCGATACGGCGCATAAAATCTCATATATGAATTTAAACATGTACCTTTTTGTCGGGCACAAATTAAAATCTTCATATACTTCATCTCATACCTGTCTAACACATGCTCACCTGTTTTCAATTCAATTCAACTTAATCCAATCGTTTGAATTGAGTTTCGCTCATTAATTCTTTAATTAGCTATTTTGCCTATTTCACTTCTTTGTTTGAACATAACATGTACAAACAAAATATTTAACTTGCTCATAACCAAATTGAATTTCAATTTCAATTTTAGTTCCCTTTTTGATTTCGAATATAAATTTTCAAATCGAATTCACTTATTCAAAACCCAATATCAATTCAAAATCTCATTAACTAATTACTATTCAATTTAGTTAATTGTATTCAATAATCAAAAATATGATTTCTATTTCAAAAATCAATTCATTACTCCACTTGAGTTCACATATAATTTACAACTCAAATCTGAAATTTTCTAAAAAGAAATTCGGATTTCATTCGCTTAAAATCCTTTTATAAGATTAAATAAACCGTTATGGTTTTTAAATGGTTATGGCACTGTTTTTCTGAAAATTTGATTTTGACATAACTCAAAATCTATTTGATGAAATCCAGATTTCTCTTTCATTAGAAACCTATTATCAAATCGGTCTTGACGTTTCTTGTTTCAAAGAATTCCGACTTCAATTGAGTCCTGTATATTCAATTGAAGTTCAAAACGACAATTTACGAACTGTCGCGCTACGGCGAGCTCGTTTTAATTATATTTGATATATAAAAAATTTAAACTTCGTTTAAAATAAATTCAACTCCATTCTAATATATGTCAAATCAAAATTTTCAATTCAACATAATATTTTTTATTATCTATAATTGTCAATTTCTCCTTACTCGGTAATATATTTAGTTATACTTCGATTTTCTATATTCAAATTCCATTTGAATTCTATTTGAATTCTATATTCAAATTACATTTGAATTCTATATTCAAATCTCTATATTTAAACTCTATTTGAATTCTATTTTCAAACCTCTATATTTAAACTCCATTTGAATTCTATTTTCAAATCTCTATATTTAAACTCCATTTGAATTCTATTTTCAAATCTCTATATTTAAACTCCATTTGAATTCTATTTTCAAATCTCTATAATTTAAATTTCATTTGAACTTTCTTTATTGAAATCCATTTGAATTCCTTTGAATTCAAATTCTATTTGAATTCCTTTGAATCCAAATTCTATTTGAATTCCTTTGAATTCAAATTCTATTTCAATTCCTTTGAATTCAAATTATATTTCAATTCCTTTGAATTCAAATTCTATTTCAATTCCTCTGAATTCAAATTCTATGTCAATTCCTTTGAATTCAAATTCTATTTTAATACTATATTCATTCTTAAACAAGTCTCGATTTCAATTTCTTTTGAAATCGATATTTATACTTTTGGAAAATAGATTTCCCTTTCCAATTTCACACTCATATTTTTTATTTATGAATTATCCAATGATAATTCTTTTCACTTCATTTATAAACTTTGTTTATAAAAGAACAACTTATTTTTATTCTTTTAAAATGGGTTAACATTTTTATTCTATTCAAATTTCATATTCTATTTTTGAAAAAAAAATAGAATTTCCCCTTTTAACTCTGGAAATTTCCTTTTTCGATATTTTTTTAAAATATTAACATTTAAGCCCAGTGATATCTCAAACAATCAAAACAACCAACTATAATTGACAAGTTTTCTAACACATCATATATGACAGTATAGGTGCAAACAAACAAACAAAGAGATAATATATTTTTGAGGAATCCAGTTGGATCCCCCCAACCTGTTTTTCCTGCATCCACAGATGTTAGTTGCATAAATAATACCAATCCTGTTTCAAGGCAGGATATCGCGGTATAAAAAGGGGGATCCACTTATATACGTGGGCGCAGGTCATCCGCTAATGATACTGCGGGCATTCGCTAATAGTATTATGGGAAATATCCAATAACCACAATAATTCAACAATTCATTCATGCACCCAAGCGACCAACAAATTTATTTTTACCGATAAAAATAAATTTAAATATAAACTGTGAGTGAGATTTACTCACATGATTTGCCGAATATTCCTCTATTTTCATATCATCGGCTACAGGTCTATTTTAATGCATTAACACCTACGATAAATTTTATTTTTATTTATCGATCAAACAATTATTTAGATTAATTTAAATTACCTGAATTAATCTATGTATTTTAACAATTCGTAAAAACCATATACCTTACCGTCTTGCGAACTACTCGACTAATCGTCGTAGAAGATCCCCAAATAGCTCCAACTGAAATCAGCCCAAAACTGCTACATCACACAACAAAACCAACTCAAAAACTGATGATCCATTCCTACTGCAAATAGCCTCCAAACCGTCTCATTCCACCATTTCCTCGAACATATTTTAGGAAATTTCCATTATTGTTGCCATACCACTACAAAGCCACTGAAATGCCTCAAACCATCACTGCAATTCCCTAAAACTTCTCAGCTAATGACCAGACAATCTTCTCTTATCATGTAATCCCCTCTTACTGTCACGCCTACACTTCTTTGTTCAAAAAGAAACAAGGATCGAACTCCCGCCTTCACATAGTACATCATCAGAAAGAAAAATCTGAACTCCTAACTACCCCATCCTTACCCTCGCTCCTTCAGAGCTTTACGAAAACAAACTCAAATCACCTTGTTCAATGTCCGGAAATTCAAACTTCACCCCACGTCCTACAGTCGAATCACAGAAACGAGAACAGATCGACATCAACACATGCATAGTATTGCTTCTTCCAATTTGCACTAATTTTTAATTTGGGAGCGTATCCTCATGAATCGAGGTACAGAAAGACTTCACGGGTTTTCAAATCGCGATACCCACCTCTTCTTCGAACCACGTTATCGCACCCATCAGCAATTTTTGCTCAACCAATCCCTTCGATTCCAACTTCGAATCCCTGAACACGGCTCCTCCACCAGCTATCGAACTTCACAGACTCGTTGGTTCAATCGCGATTCTTTTTTTTATAAGAATGACTTCGATTTTTTAAAGATCCGAGGAGTGGAACGGTTTTTACTCCCTTCGATTTCGAAATGGGAATACTCGGAGTGAACGAAAGGAATAAAAGGAAAAAAGGGGTCGGCTTTGACTCTCGAGGGGTGAATTAGATTTTCTTCTGGATTCGGAATGGAAGAATATGAAGGATTAAGGTGGTTTTATAAGTACGCAAGGGAATATGAGTATGATAGACATTAATTTGATGTTTTCCTTCGTGCTGAAGTAAGGAGACAGAAGCTTGTGCTCAAGAAAAAAATAGCAGCGTGATTTTTAAAGATAGGTCTGCCTTAGGTCGGCTGAAAGATTTTATTTGATTTTATAATTAATATGATTTGATATAAAGAGATTCTCACTTTATTTTAAATAGATATCGATTTGATCTCGTGCTTATCCACTAAAAAAAATATCGGGGTCCATTATTTGAGGTTAAGAACCCTTATTTTTACATATCGACCAGCGTTATAATGTTATAACGCTATTCTGAATTTCACAGTATGTATTTTGAAATTAAATTTGAATGTGCATTTATAAAATAACCATATTAACTTGATATAAAATAATTTAAATTCAGAACTAATCATTTTACTCGAAAATAAATTATTATTATCGTTCATATTCAGACAGAACTTACACTGATCATCCGAATCATTTCTATTCTATTTTAACTTCGATTTCAATATATTTTGTATTATGATAATTCGATATATTCGATATTAAATTGAAATTTATTTTTAAATCGATAACTCAATATAAAAATTGATTTATATTACCAATTCGATATATAAATCCATATTAAATATTTAAAATAAACTGTTCAAAAATCCGGGTCGTTATATTCTTCCCCCCTTAAAATAATTTCGTCCCCGAAATTGCTAAGGTAGGAAAAATAATATAAACCCATTAACTTTTCAAAACTCCATTATGTTGAAACTCATCTCTTCATATTTCAACAAATTTTACTCTACCAAAATTGTAACAACCCGAATTTTAATAACATGTTGAAACTAGAAATCAGGGTATAATTAAATTTTAAAGTGAGAATCATGGGAAACGGATTGCGCCATTGCGTTCGTCTCAGAATTCTACATGAAATAGAGTCCGAGTTTTCGGAAATCGGAGTCCGGATGAAGAAGTTATGGCCTGTGGAAGATTCAGCAAATTTTAGGCAGCAGAGGACCAGGCAGGTCGACCTGGGGGTCGACCTAGGGGCCAGGTCGACCACGTGGTCGAACTTAGGGTCGACCTACCCCCAGGTCGACCATGTAGTCGACCTCCCCCCTTACAGGTCGACCTGGTCAGCCTGTTTTAAACCAGAACTCATTTTTGAAGCCTGAGACGTGTTTTGATGGTCCGGATTGATTCTAGGGTTAATCTAAAGGCCTAAACTAGTTTCTACCCCTATAAATACACCCTTAGACCTAACCTAATTCATATCAAATCATTCTTACACCATTATGATGCTAAAATACCTCTTGAACCATGGCCGCCGTCTCCAAATCAAAGTACAAACATTCAAACTCAAATCAATTCAAAGAACAAGGCTTCTACAATGATTCAAGACAATAAATCAACAACGCCGCGACATTTTTACAACAAATTCAGTTCTTAATACATTTGCCATGCTCTGTAAGTTCTAGTTGTTTTTAGATTTAAACATTTAAATTACAATACGACCATGGAATAAAGTGGAATTGGATTTAAGTATGTTTATTGATTCAGATCTATTTCTGTTGCTTCTTGAATCTTGAGTTTTGGGACTTTTCTATGTTCGTTCTCATGTCAAGCTTATGATCTATTCAGCCTGTTGTAAATCAGTTTTTATTGATTCATATTGATATTATTATCAAGATCTATCTTTTATGCCAGAGATGATGTTTTTATGCCAGTTTTCTCTCTATCCTGATTGTTATACAAATTCTACCTTCACCTATTTATTTTCTTTCGATGAACCTAGGTCAATTTCGGACCTAGGCCTAAACCACGATTTGCGTACAATTGAATACGGGGAAATATGGGAATGTTGTCTATATTGGATATATATGTTTGGTAAAATTGATGGCATAACATGAAATTGGAAATTTGGGGTATTGTCAATATAATTGAAATTGCAAGTTTGGCCATTGGCATAATCAAATTGGCATGAAGTAGGCATAATGAATTAGCATGTAAATCAAATCACGAGTTCGGGCCTATGTAAATTAAATCAAAAGATTAGGTTTATGATTGGGCATAAGTAGAATTGGGACTTTGAACGTAAAAGCAATTGTAAACTTGATAATTGGCATAAATATGAATTTGGGTAACTGGCGTGTATTGAAATAAAAAGGATTATAGTTTGGGATAACATCATGAATCTTGATTTGGGTTTATTTGGACATGAAACTTGATACATGTAATCTTGGCTAGAACTTGATATGGGTAAAATGGCATAAACCTGGCATACATGTAAATAGGCAAGAATTGGACATATGTAAACTGACTAGAATTGGGTATATATATATATATATATATATATATATATATATATATATGTATATTGGCATGTAATTTTGGAACTTGGGCATATGTTTATTAATATGTAAAGTTGGGAATTTGAAACATGAAAATGACTGTGTATTGGATAATTGACTTGAACACGAACATGAACATTTCTATATGTTAAACACATGAACTTATATTGGGGTTCTGGGGGGAATACGACCATTAATGAACCTTTGACATGATGTTAGACTCAGTTTGTGGTGTAAATCTGCCCGGAACCGCCCAGCAAATCCAGTAGCCACAAAGTGTCAGTCTAATGTGAGAGGTCAAAGGTTGAATCGTAGGCGTAACGATTTATGACACGAGGTTAGACTCAGTTTGTGGTGTAAATCTGCCCGGAACCGCCTGGCAAATCCAGTGGCCACAAAGTGCACGGTCTAATGTGAGAGTCATGATTCGTTCGTTATAATGAATGAATTAAGGAATATTAACCATAATAAGACGGGGGTATGGTTAGAGGGTTAGGTGGGATGACATGGAAATTTGACATGTAAATGTGGACCTAACCGGTATGAGTTAAGAACATGTAAAACTTATAAATGTGGGCTTAACCAACATAACTGTTAATCAGACCAATGGGTGGGTTAAGTAATATGACTAGACTAATGACACTTAACCGATATGACATGAATGGGTGGGTTAAGTAATATGACTAGACTAATGGCACTTAACCAATATAACATGACACGTGAATGGTTAAGTCAACTTGAACATATAGATAATACTTAACCAACTTAACATGATACGTGGGCGGGTTAAGCCATGAATTACTTGAAATAATTAACCAATGCAATCTGACGAATAGGAGGGTTAAGTTAAAAGGGTTGGTTTAACTTGAATGGGTTGATAACACCCAACCAATATAACCTGATGTGTGGTAGGGTTAAGTAAATACACGAGGGTAACACTTAACCATTATAAAATGGCTAGCGGATGAGGTTGAGTTAACATACACTTAACCAATTTAACGTGAGGTGTGGTAAGGGTTAAGTTAACATAGGGGAGAACGCTTAACCGATATAACAAGACATGCAGTAGGGTTAAGTAACACAAGAGAGAACACTTAACCACGGTATCATGATGGGGGTGGGGTTAAGTTAAATAGATAACACTTAACCAACCTATGGGGTATACGAATAGACCCTAGGAAAACCCTAGTAGCGGGACCTGTTTCAGCAGTAACCCACATTAGTTATCAATGGTACCCTGAGCTAGGCAGGGTGGGGCACGATTACTGGGCTGATTGTAAGCGGTCAAAACGGCAGCAGGGGATGCAGCGGTGCAGGTTCCGATGGATTACGGGCGTGCACGTATTCCGGAATGGAAAATTTAGCCACTGGACATCAGTAGATATAAAGTTGTGCATCAAAAAGGGTGTCGGGGTTGCCATCCTAGGGATTGATACACCCTAGGGTGGGACCAGCACAGGTATCTACGAGTAGGGGGCCGCAAGAACTAGGTCGAGTAGGAGACGATCGATTAGGGTAGTAAGGATACATCTAACACATTTATGGCAATTGGGCTGGTTGAGGTGAAAATCCTCATATTAGATGTAGTCCTGAAGGCTACCACAACTACGGGGTTGGGATAACCTTAGTATATAACACATATGAAACATTGTAAGTAAGAGCCGATCAATTAAGATAGGTGCGGTGGGGACATGAAACTGTCAATATGAGGTGTGACCCTCATCGTGGGATATGTACCTATAAAACTATCATGTGGGTTATGGGGGATCACTTATCTTGTAATTAAAACTTAGTAAACTAATTGAAATGCTAGTTAGGTGGTGTAGAGAATATAGGAAATCAAGGAAAATAGTGAAATGGTGAAGCTTAGAAATCTTGCGATGTTATACTTAATAGAAACCTTGCAATGTGATACTTGGTAGGAACCTTGTGATGATACTCTTGATAGGAAGCATGGGATGTTATACTTGATTCATCGTGCCTGTAGCTTACCTTGTCATCATGCTTATGTTTACTTTCAGTTTATTCATGCCATATTATCTTCACCTGTTTTTATGCTGAAAGCCACTAGGACTTACTCAGTCTTTATGACTGACCCGGTTTGTTTCGCCTCTTTTTCTTCCATTCCGACCCCCTAGGTTCGCAGGGTGGAAATACTGCTTAGTTCGGATCTTACCAAGCTCCAAGGCTCTTTCATGTGCTGCTTGGATCTCACTTGGCTATGGCTTGCTTTGCTTTATTGGGGAATACTACAATTTATTTTCATGCTTCTTTGTTTTTGAGCAAGACAGATATTTTAGCTATGTAATTGGGTATTTGAAAGTTGATGGGCTTTTATTGTAAACAATTATATTTAATAAATGATTTAAAGTAATTCTACTTTACCTTCCGCTGTTTTATATATGTTTTTCTTGTAATATTTCTGTTCCAGTACCCATAATGCTCCATTGAAGTTAAGGCATTCCCTTTGTGAGTGACCTTAACGGATGTGGGGTGTTACATTTGGTATCAGAGTAGAAGGTTACCAGACTGGGCAAAAGCTTTTAAAAACCTTCTGAAATTATTTTCAAAACGTTTACAAAGAAGCATTTTTCTAAAGAAAAGTTTTGTTTTACAAAAGGCATATTCTCTAAAGCCATATACACTATCTTTTGATTCTCTCCTTGAGTCTCTTCTCTCTTTCTTTTTCACCATAGTTTGTAGGCATGCGACACATGTCGGAGGGCAAAGTAGTGTCCAACCTCCATCTGTAGCCGCAGTAGTTTTACTTGCGACTAATCTTATTTCAAGCTTTGTAGGGTTTCCATGCGATGGAAGTAGCTTTCGAGAAACTTTTCAACATGCTATAAAAGGATAGTGGGAACGAGGATAAAGAACACAAGTCTAAGGATGAGAAACTTGTTGATATGGCTTAATGCACGAAGAGGAAAAAGGTGAAAGGAAAGAGGCCAAGTGAAAGAATAATAAAAACCCATGACAAGAGAGAATATCTTTAGTATGGTAAAAAGGGACATGTAATTAAGTACTATAGGACAAGGAAAAGGGCAAAGGACAAGATCATCGAGAGGGCAATTGTATGCTCTCATTACTAGCGTACCTAAGAGAGGTGGTAACGTTTCTGGTAAAGGCTTAGCTTTTCTTTTCTATCATCTCGTTAGAACTTTGTTTTTGTACATCGCATCCTTTTAATTCTACTTCAATAGTTGAGTCTCTGCACCTTAGTACTAGCGTAGTAGAGGATCCCATTTTATTCTCAAATCCTGTTGGGGAATCGGCTCATTTATTCATGACTTGTTTGGATTTGAAAATGTTTATGCTAAGTGTTGAGTTTAGAAGTAATGCTTATGTTTTTGGGCTATGGGTTGTTTCTAGGGATGGAGTGGTTATCCAGAAATGATACCATTCTCGAGTATGAAAAGAGGGTAGTTAGACTCTTGACTTGCCTCGGTAATACCCTCGAAGTCTAGTGTAACCCTTAGGGTTCTGCCATGCTTAGTTACCTAGAATCTCTTGATATATTTATCAATCCGCTCGAGTAGTGTTCGCCACTAAGGCGGATGGTCCATTTCGCTTATGCATGAGTTATAGAAAATCACCTTAGTAAGTACACTTGGCAACATGGTTGGCATTTGTTTATTTTCAAGAGATAATTCATTTATGTGGAATACCTTCTAGTAAGTGAATGAGATCCAAGATTCACTAGTGAATTTTGGAGAGCTTGCATGAAACCATGAGTTCGCAGTTATGTTTGAGCCGAGTATACTAGAAAAATAATAAATGAAAGTGGAACGAGAGGCGACAGTGAAATGAGTTCCAACTCATATTTTGGAAACAAGAATTAAGAAGCTATGAAATTGTGAAGCTAAAGACGGTCAAAGCACAGTGGAGTTAAGCTCAAGGAAATGCGACTGAGAAGATTGAAGACTAAACATGCGCATCATATCTCTTTTTGAGAGTATATCCTTGATCCCTCTTTTCCTGTAGAGCTTACTTGCATGCTATCTTTTAAGTATAACCTCTTGGTCCTATTCTCAATCCTATTTCTGTTGCAAAACCCCATAGGGATCATCTGTAGTAATACATGTTAGGGCTTGAGGGTGTCCGTTGGGTTGAGTAATCCTTTCAGTGTCAGCCTGATATTGATTTCGGTCTTCGGGGTGGTTCTTAGGGAGTTCTTCTCCTAATCAGTATATATATGACATAGATTTCCAGTTTTGACACTACCTAATGGGAACAAAGTTTTTACTTGCTTCTATCATTCGACTATATCTTTAGTTAGGAATAATTGGGTGTAAACATGTGTTTGAGACATGTTATGATTGATGGTTGCAAGTGGTTGCAAGCGGTTGCTAGTGGTTGCTCGTGGATGCATATACACGCATATTAGACACTAGATCGGCTCCGTCACCTTTCATATTGCATATGCATGAGTGTTTATACTTGTTTATGGATGAATTTGAATATGTTATCATGTGGATGTTGCATATGGATGGATGTTTGTGCACACATATAGTGTTAGTGTGACTAGGACTATTTGCATACATGTTGGACTCATGGCACTAAACATATTTTGCATTAAGAAGATCAATCAGGCCTGATCATTTGCATTAGATAAGGAACATATACACACACTTTCTGCATATGTTCATACAGTATTAGAAATCTCTTAAGACAATAGATGCCTATGATTGATGATTGAGTAGATGGATCATTGGATGGTAGGACACATTCTTCTTAACTTGAAGATTTCGGGGACGAAATCCTCTAAGGAGGGGAGAATGTAACAACACGAATTTTAATAACATGTTGAAACTAGAAATCAGGGTATAATTAAATTTTAAAGTGAGAATCATGGGAAACAGGTTGCGCCATTGTGTTCGTCTCGGAATTCTACATGAAATAGAGTCCGAGTTTTCGAAAATCGGAGTCCGGATGAAGAAGTTATGGCCTGTCGAAGATTCAACAAATATTAGGCAGCAGAGGACCAGGCAAGTCGACCTGGGGGTCAACCTAGGGGCCAAGTCGACCACGTGGTCGACCTTAGGGTCGACCTACCCCCGAGGTCGACCATGTGGTCGACCTCCCCCTCTTACAGGTTGACCTAGTCTGCCTGTTTTGACCCAGAACTCATTTTTGAAGCCTGAGACGTGTTTTGATGGTCCTGATTAATTCTAGGGTTAATCTAAGGGCCTAAACTAGTTGCTACCCCTATAAATACACCCTTAGACCTAACCTAATTCATATCAAATCATTCTTACACCATTATGCTGCTAAAATACCTCTTGAACCATGGCCGCCGTCTCCAAATCAAAGTACAAACATTCAAACTCAAATCAATTCAAAGAACAAGGCTTCTACAATGATTCAAGACAATAAATCAACAACGCCGCGACATTTTTACAACAAATTCAGTTCTTAATTCATTTGCCATGCTCTGTAAGTTCTAGTTGTTTTTAGATTTAAACATTTAAATTACAATATGGCCATGGAATAAAGTGGAATTGGATTTAAGTATGTTTATTGATTCAGATCTATTTCTGTTGCTTCTTGAATCTTGAGTTTTGGGACTTTTCTATGTTCGTTCTCATGTCAATCTTATGATCTATTCAGTCTGTTGTAAATCAGTTTTTCTTGATTCATATTGATATTATTATTAAGATCTATCTTTTATGCCATAGATGATGTTTTTATGCCAGTTTTCTCTCTATGCTGATTGTCATACAAATTCTACCTTCCCCTATTTATTTTCTTTCGATGAACCTAGGTCAATTTCGGACCTAGGTCTAAACCGCGATTTGCGTACGATTGAATACGGGGAAATATGGGAATGTTGTCTATATTGGATATATATGTTTGGTAAAATTGATGACATAACATGAAATTGGAAATTTGGTGTATTGTCAATATAATTGAAATTGCAAGTTTGGCCATTGGCATAATTAAATTGGCATGAAGTAGGCATAATGAATTAGCATGTAAATCAAATCACGAGTTCGGGCTTATGTAAATTAAATCAAAAGATTAGGTTTATGATTGGGCATAAGTAGAATTGGGACTTTGAACGTAAAAGCAATTGTAAACTTGATAATTGGCATAAATATGAATTTGGGTAACTGGCGTGTATTAAAATAAAAAGGATTATAGTTTGGGATAACTACATCATGAATCTTGATTTGTGTTTATTTGGACATGAAACTTGATACATGTAATCTTGGCTAGAACTTGATATGAGTAAAATGGCATAAACCTGGCATACATGTAAATAGGCAAGAATTGGACGTATGTAATCTGACTCGAATTGGGTATATATATATATATATATATATATATATATATATATATATATATATAAATTGGCATGTAATTTTGGAACTTGGGCATATGTTTATTAATATGTAAAGTTGGGAATTTGAAACATGAAAATGACTGTGTATTGGATAATTGACTTGCACACGAACATGAACATTTCTATATGTTAAACACATGAACTGATATTGGGGTTTTGGGGGGAATACGACCATTAATGAACCTTTGACACGAGGTTAGACTCAGTTTTTGGTGAAAATCTGCCCGGAACCGCCCGGCAAATCCAGTAGCCATAAAGTGTCAGTCTAATGTGAGAGGTCAAAGGTCGAATCGTAGGCGTAACGATTTATGATATGAGGTTAGACTCAGTTTGTGGTGTAAATCCGCCCGGAACCGCCCGACAAATCCAATTGCCACAAAGTGCACGGTCTAATGTGAGAGGTCTTGATTCGTTCGTTATAATGAATGAATTAAGGAATATTAACCATAATAAGACGTGGGTATAGTTAGAGGGTTAGGTGGGATGACATTTAGAGGGTTAGGTGGGATGACATGGAAATTTGACATGTAAATGTGGACCTAACCGGTATGAGTTAAGAACATGTAAAACTTATAAATGTGGGCTTAACCAACATAACTGTTAATCAGGCCAATGGGTGGGTTAAGTAATATGACTAGAATAATGACACTTAACCGATATGACATGAATGGGTGGGTTACGTAATATGACTAGACTAATGACACTTAACCAATATAACATGATACGTGACAGGGTTAAGTCAACTTGAACATATAGATAATACTTAACCAACTTAGCATGATACGTGGGCGGGTTAAGCCATGAATTACTTGAAATACTTAACCAATGCATTCTGTCGAATGGGAGGGTTAAGTTAGATGGGTTGGTTTAACTTGAATGGGTTGATAACACCCAACCAATATAACCTGATGTGTGGTAGGGTTAAGTAAATACACGAGGGTAACACTTAACCATTATAAAATGGCTAGTGGATGAGGTTGAGTTAACATACACTTAACCAATCTAACGTGAGGTATGGTAAGGGTTAAGTTAACACAGGGGAGAACGCTTAACCGATATAACAAGACATGCGGTAGGGTTAAGTAACACAAGAGAGAACACTTAACCATGGTATCATGATGGGGGGTGGGGTTAAGTTAAATAGATAACACTTAACCAACCTGTGGGGTATACGAATAGACCCTAGGAAAACCCTAGTAGCGGGACCCGTTTCAGCAATAACCCACATTAGGTATCAACGGTACCCTGAGCTAGGCAGGTGGGGCACGATTACTGGGCTGATTGTAAGCGGTCAAAACGACAGCAGGGGATGCAGCGGTGCTAGTTCCGACGGATTACGGGCGTGCACGTATTCCGGAGTGGAAAATTTAGCCACTGGGCATCAGTAGATATAAAGCTGTGCATCAAAAAGGGTGTCGGGGTTGCCATCCTAGGGATTGATACACCCTAGGGTGGGACCAGCACAGGTATCTACGAGTAGGGGGCCGCAAGAACTAGGTCGAGTAGGAGCCGATCGATTAGGGTAGTAAGGATACATCTAACACATTTATGGCAATTGGGCTGGTTGAGGTGAAAATCCTCATATTAGATGTAGTCCTAAAGGCTACCACAACTACGAGGTTGGGATAACCTTAGTATATAACACATATGAAACATTGTAAGTAAGAGCCGATCAATTAAGATAGGTGCGGTGGGGACATGAAACTGTCAATATGAGGTGGGACCCTCATCGTGGGATATGTACCTATAAAACTATCATGTGGGTTATGGGGGATCACTTATCTTTTAATTAAAACTTAGTAAACTAATTGAAACGCTAGTTAGGTGGTGCAGAGAATATAGGAAATCAAGGAAAATAGTGAAATGGTGAAGCTTAGAAATCTTGCGATGTTATACTTAATAGAAACCTTGCAATGTGATACTTGGTAGGAACCTTGTGATGATACTCTTGATAGGAAGCATGGGATGTTATACTTGATTCATCGTGCCTGTAGCTTACCTTGTCATCATGCTTATGTTTACTTTCAGTTTATTCATGACATATTATCTTCACCTGTTTTTATGCTGAAAGCCACTAGGACTTACTCAGTCTTTATGACTGGCCCGGTTTGTTTCGCCTCTTTTTCTTCCATTCCCCCCCCCCCCCGGGTTCGTAGGGTGGAAATACAGCTTAGTTCGGATCTTACCAAGCTCCAGGCCTCTTTCATGTGCTGCTTGGATCTCTCTTGGCTATGGCTTGCTTTTCTTTATTGGGGAATACTAAAATTTATTTTCATGCTTCTTTGTTTTTGAGCAAGACAGATATTTTAGCTATGTAATTGGGTATTTCAAAGTTGATGGGCTTTTATTGTAAACAATTATATTTAATAAATGATTTGAAGCACTTCTACTTTACCTTCCGCTGTTTTATATATGTTTGTCTTGTAATATTTCTGTTCCAGTACCTATAATGCTCCATTGAAGTTAAGGCATTCCCTTTGTGAGAGATCTTAACGGATGTGGGGTGTTACAAAAACATTTGGTTTCCATTCACATAACACATCATCTATACTTACATTCATTTATTCTGAATGATTTATCACCAATTCATATTTCATTCAGATGTATTTAAATCCATTCAAATTGATTCTAGTCAATTTATTTACTACGATTTACTTTCTTAAGTTAAATTCTAATTCCAGAATACAAATCCCTGGGTTTCATTTCAAAACAATATTGAAATCCCATAAATGCATACATATATATTTGTCACTATCTCAAATTCAAAACATTTGAATTTAAAACCACTTGTTTTTCTTTCAAACAAATTACATCAAAAACTTTTCTAAGGTAGCCATTCGTCACTTAGAACTCGAAAAGAATACTGATGAAGCTGCAGTCATCATTAGAATTATTTTCCAGCCACTGAAGTGAGTTCAGTGCTTAAACAATTTCAAAATCCTTTTAAAACAAAGCTATATTGTCTAATATACTTCCAAAAATATTTCAAACTTCCCAGGATTTAAATTTCAAATTCTGGTTTGAATTCAATTTCAATTCATTTCATTTGTATATGTTATTCATATACAAATTTTATTTTGGTTATATATAACCATTCCAATTTTTATAATCAAATTTGATTATAACGATAACAATCAACACATCCAATAATTTCAGAAAATTATTAGTTTTATATCAAAATAGAATTTTGGGTAAAATTATTTCATTCACCCACTAAAAACAATATTGTGTCAATTTCTCTGTTCAAGTGTTTAGAAATTCCTATAGACTTTGTGGCGTCCCACAATTCGACCAAAATTTATTATCCACTCAACAGACTAGCCAACACAATATAAAATAGTTTTTATATCAATTTACAAATACGCGCTCTCGTATATATACATTCAACTCATTCTAGGGTGCTACTGACCCTATCTCTAATGAGTAACTCCCACAAAGCCTAGGTATTCGCTCAACCTAAGCTCTGATACCAACTGAAACGACCCGCAAATCCGTACTATCTTAGTTGACTAATAACACCACACGTCCAACCCAAATTGCACAGAAATACGAATCATTATTAGGAAGAAGTTAGTGGAAGAGAAATAGAAAGAAAGAAATATTAGAATAGAAGAAAACGAAGATCACAAACTCACAGCGGAATGAATGAAATATATTATATAACATAACTTTTTGAAAATACAAATCAGTTACTGGACATACATACCATTATCAAAGCACAGCAGTTATTCCTGGAACAGTTATAAACACCTGTTTCCAGATACAACATAGTATATAGCGGGAAAATGATAGTCTATAGCTAACTGTTGAAGCCTCCTGCTTCCAGCTCTTCCAAGTGAATCTGTAAAATCCCGACTACTTGACTGCCCGTACAAATTTGGGCACCCAATGAATTTAGGGAGAACGAAAACAAAATAAACTCTGGGTCAGTCATGGGACTGGTTTGAGTAAACTCCAACCATTTGTTTAACTTTCAAAATCCTTTTGAAAGAAAGGATAATAGTAAGACCAGCCCACACATAAACATGGATGGTTTTTACCTTACTATAACCCAAAACACTTTGATATGAAAATTCAATGATATTATAATAATGTCTAATCCAATAAATAACCAAATAGCATAACGCTTGCATCTCACGCTCCACATACATAGTATAAAATCAAAAACCGCATGGTACTTATTGGAGATTGGATTTCCAACATGACAAGGTATGGAACAACCCTTCAATAGTGCATCTCTAGAGAGGAATACACTGGGTTCAACAAGAACATCTTGCAACCCGGCCCACACATGACCGACCACTCATTTTGCTTGAGTGTATCAAATGTATATCACCAACGGTTGGGATCCGCAACCGTTTCCTGAATGGGACAACATCGAATAGAATAAGGAATTAAATGAATCTCTAGATAGGTGATAATACACCCTAATGGGAGCGACCCACATAGCCATGCTGCCTGCCCGATTTTTGTCATTTCCCGGTTGTTGAGGCCTGAGGCTACGATTACTTTCTCTTCATTGACAGCACAAACACTTTGAATGCCACATTGTCAGATCCGTTAATCATTTATTGATTTGCACAAATATTCTGGATGTTATGCTAAGGGAATAAATCCGTTGCAACCATGTATATTTGTACAGAACAATCATATTCGCTCATTGAAAATACTTTGTCAGACATTCGTCCATATACGTTCGTTCTGGGACTGAACGAAATCGAAGGCACAATTTCTATTAATAGATTAAGCCCTTGCACTCTACTTCGTCTTTGATTATCTTCATATAATCTGATTCGCTACGCAACTGCCAATACAGAGTGGTTCACGGATAATAATCCAACCGGTCTCTCCATATTGACAACAATATTGGCAAACACTTCGACAGTCGGTTATTTAACTATCGAAGAAAAATAAACAAACATCCATTCATCCATAACATCAATCAATCACTGGGCCTGTAATTAATATTTCATTAATTAATTCACTTCTTCATTTCGCTATCAAATATTTGTTAACCAAATATTCCCAGAAAATCTTATTGATCTCTTACGCTAGTTGGAAAAACATTTCCCTATATCACCTTCTTTTATTTTCTATACTTAGCAAATATATTCTATTTGCAATTGAAAACATTTTCAATCACTTATCTCTTTCACGGCTCGGTTATTTTTATACTTAGGAAATATTTATGATATATTTCCAAAATTCCACTTACCTGGGTTAAAACGACTGTTGTGTAAAACATTGTTACAAACAACCCAAAATATTTTATTCAACCAACTATTATTCAAACACTTCTCTTCGAGGTTGG
Source organism: Allium sativum (assembly GCA_030737875.1). Lineage (NCBI taxonomy): Eukaryota > Viridiplantae > Streptophyta > Magnoliopsida > Asparagales > Amaryllidaceae > Allium > Allium sativum. The sequence continues at coordinate 327,023,564 of CM060918.1, forward strand.
ATCTTGCTATTTATCAATTAAAAATGAAATCAATCAAGTTAGGGTAAAATTACCTGTCAGACCTTGACTGAAAACATCGTTAACTTCAAAACAAACAAAACCACTACCACAAATAATCACCATTAAAAAAAACCAATTATTCATTTTTAAACATATATATGTTTCTCTTTCTATTACCAGCCTATCGATTTCCTTTTTGTTTATAATATTCTATTTTAATTTCGTTCCTTATCGAATTCAATATATATTGATATATTGATTTCTAACTATCAAAATTTCTTAAAATTATTCTAACTCCTTAAATTTCCGGAAAATTTTTCCATAACCTCCTTTGTACCGGGAGCATCGGGATATTTCAAATATCTTCCCATGGCCCTCACCAATCCAAAAGAAAAAGGAAAAAGCCAAGCGGCTTGCCGATACGGCACATAAAATCTCATATATGAATTTAAACATGTACCTTTTTGCCGGGCACAAATTAAAATCTTCATATACTTCATCTCATACCTGTCTAATACATGCTCACCTGTTTTCAATTCAACTCAATCTAATCGTTTGAATTGAGTTTCGCTCATTTATTCTTTAATTAGCTATTTTTCCTATTTCACTTCTTTGTTTGAACATAACATGTTCAAACAAAATATTTAACTTGCTCATAACCAAATTGAATTTCAATTTCAATTTTAGTTTCCTTTTCGATTTCGAATATAAATTTTCATATCGAATTCACTTATTCAAAGCCCAATATCAATTCAAAATCTCATTAACTAATTACTAATCAATTTAGTTAATTCTATTCAATAATCAAAAATCTGATTTCTGTTTCAAAAATCAATTCATTACTCCACTTGAGTTCACATATAATTTACAACTCAAATCTGAAATTTTCTAAATAGAAATTCGGATTTCATTCGCTTAAAATCCTTTTATAAAATTAAATATACCGTTATGGTTTTTAAATGGTTATGGCGCTGTTTTTCTGAAAATTTGATTTTGATATAACTCAAAATCTATTCGACGAAATCCATATTTTTCTCTTTCATTAGAAAACTATTATCAAATCGGTCTTGACGTTTCTTGTTTCAAAGAATTCCGACTTCAATTGAGTCCTGTATATTCAACTGAAGTTCGAAACGACAATTTACGAACTACCGCGCTACGGCGAGCTCGTTTTAATTATATTTAATATATAAACGTTTTAAACTTCTTTTAAAATAAATTCAACTCCATTCTAATATATTTTTAATATATATCAAATCAAAATTTTCAATTCAACATAATATTTTCGATTATCTATAATTGTCAATTTCTCCTTACTCGGTAATATATTTAGTTATACTTCGATTTTCTATATTCAAATTCCATTTGAATTCTATTTGAATTCTATATTCAAATTACATTTGAATTTCTATATTCAAATTCTATAGTTATACTCCATTTGAATTCTATTTTCAAATCTCTATATTTAAACTCCATTTGAATTCTATTTTCAAATCTCTATATTTAAACTCCATTTGAATTCTATTTTCAAATCTCTATATTTTAAATTTCATTTGAACTTTCTTTATTTAAATCCATTTGAATTCCTTTGAATTCAAATTCTATTTGAATTCCTTTGAATCCAAATTCTATTTCAATTCCTTTGAATTCAAATTCTATTTCAATTCCTTTGAATTCAAATTCTATTTCAATTCGATTGAATTCAAATTCTATTTCAATTCCTTTGAATTCAAATTCTATTTCAATTCTATATTCATTCTTAAACAAGTCTCGATTTCAATTTCTTTTGAAATCGATATTTATACTTTTGGAAAATAGATTTCCCTTTCCAATTTCACACTCATATTTTTTATTTCTGAATTATCCAATGATAATTCTTTTCACTTCATTTATAAACTTTGTTTATAAAAGAACAACTTGTTTTTATTCTTTTAAAACGGGTTAATATTTTTATTCTATTCAAATTTCATATTCTATTTTTGAAAAAAAAATAGAATTCCCCCTTTTAACTCTGGAAATTTCCTTTTTCGATGTTTTTTTAAAATATCAACATTTAAGCCCAGTGATATCTCAAACAATCGAAAAAAACCAATTATAATTGACAAGTTTTCTAACACATCATATATGACAGTAAAGGTGCAAACAAACAAAGTAAGAGATAATATATTTTTGAGGAATCCAGTTGGATCCCCCAACCTGTTTTTCCTGCATCCATAGATGTTAGTCGCATAAATAATACCAATCCTGTTTCAAGGCAGGATATCGCGGTGTAAAAAGGGGGATCCACTTATATACGTGGGCACAGGTCATCCGCTAATTATACTGCGGGCATTCGCTAATAGTATTATGGGAAATATCCAATAACCACAGTAATTCAACAATTCATTCATGCACCCAAGCGACCAACAAATTTATTTTTACCGATAAAAATAAATTTAAATATAAACTGTAAGTGAGATTTACTCACATGATTTGCCGAATATTCCTCTATTTTCATATCATCGGCTACAGGTCTATTTTAATGCATTAACACCTACGATAAATTTTATTTTTATTTATCGATCAAACAATTATTTAGATTAATTTAAATTACCTGAATTAATCTATGTATTTTAACAATTCGTAAAAACCATATACCTTACCGTCTTGCGAACTACTCGACTAATCGTCGTAGAAGATCCCCAAATAGCTCCAACTGAAATCAGCCCAAAACTGCTACATCACACAACAAAACCAACTCAAAAACTGATGATCCATTCCTACTGCAAATAGCCTCCAAACCGTCTCATTCCACCATTTCCTCGAACATATTTCAGGAAATTTCCATTATTGTTGCCATACCACTACAAAGCCACTGAAATGCCTCAAACCATCAATGCAATTCCCCAAAACTTCTCAGCTAATGACCCAAAAATCTTCTCTTACCATGTAATCCCCTCTTACTGTCACGCCTACACTTCTTTATTCAAAAAGAAACAAGGATTGAACTCCCTCTTTCACATAGTACATCGTCATAAAGAAAAATTTGAACTCCTCACTACCCCATCCTCACCCTCGCTCCTTCAGAGCTTTACGAAAACACACTCAAATCACCTTGTTCAATGTCCTGAAATTCAAACTTCACCTAACGTCCTAATGTCGAACCACAGAAACGAGAACAGATCGTCATCAACACACGCACAGTATCGCTTCTTCCAATTTGCACTGACTTTTAATTTGGGGGCGTCTCCTTTTGAATCGAGCTGCAAGAAGACTTCACGGGTTTTCAAATCGCGATACCCAACTCTTCTTCGAACTTCGTTATCGCACCCATCAACAATTCTTGCTCAACCGATCCCTTCGATTCCAACTTCGAATCCCTGAACACGGCTCCTTCACCAGCTATCGGACTTCACAGACTCGTTGGTTCAATCGCGATTCGTGATTCTTTTTTTTTATAAGAATGACTTCGATTTTTGAAAGATCCGAGGAGTGGAACGGTTTTTACTCCCTTTGATTTCGAAATGGGAATACTCGGAGTGAACAGAAGGAATAAAAGGGAAAAAAGGGGTCGGCTTTGACTCTTGAGGGGTGAATTCGATTTTCTTCTGGTTTCTGAATGGAATATTATGAAGGATTAAGGTGGTTTTATAAGTACGCAAGGGAACATGAGTACAACAGATATTAATTTGATGTTTTCCTTCGTGCTGAAGTAAGGGGACAAAAGCTTGTGCTCGAGAAGAAAATAACTACGTGATTTTTAAAGATAGGTCTGCCTTAGGTCGGCTGAAAGATTTTATTTGATTTTATAATTAATATGATTTGATATAAAGAGATTCTCACTTTATTTTAAATAGATATCAATTTGATCTCGTGCTTATCCACTAAAAAAAATATCGGGTCCATTATTTGAGATTAAGAACCCTTATTTTTACATATCGACCGGCGTTATAATGTTATAATGCTATTCTGAATTCACAATATGTATTCTGAAATTAAATTTGAACGTATATATATAAAACAACCATGTTAACTTGATATAAAATAATTTAAATTCAGAACTAATCATTTTTCTCGAAAATAAATTATTATTATCGTTCATATTCAGACAGAACTGACACTGATCATCTGAATCATTTCTATTCGATTTTAACTTCGATTTCAATATATTTCGTATTAGGATAATTCGATATATTTGATATTAAATTGAAATTTATTTTTAAATCGGCAACTCAATATAAAAATTGATTTATATTACCAATTCAATATTTAAATCCATATTAAATATTTAAAATAATCTGTTCAAAAATCCGGGTCGTTACAAGCGTGGTCCTGTGATTGGCATATTATAAAGTAATGTAAGTAGATTTCTCATACCAGTCCCATGACTGACTCGTACTTTGTTTCACTTGCAAACTCGGGTGCTCCTATTTCTACACGGGCAGCCTTGTATTCAGGTTTTAGCAGGCTCTTTCAAGATAGCTATGGAGCTGAAGATGGATTATATCATTTATCTCTTTTTATGCTGTTCAACTCCTGTTGTACATATTATGTTTTGTTTCCGCTATAGACATTTATGTAAAGCTGAACTATATTTTATACTAAGTATGATCCTATATACTGTGTAACTCTGATGTTTATATTTATCCAGTATATTCTGTTGTACATTATCTGGTGTATTTAATTATTTATGTTATGCAGTTATTTGTTTATGTGTTATATTCCAAAGATTACCCTTGCCATCGTGGAACGGGGGCCTGGGGGAGTCACAATCATTGAACTATAAATACTTGTATTTAAAATGGAAAAATATATGTATCAAGCATTGCATTATAAAATTTTACATTTAACTTAAAATACATATAATTAAAACTTCCACTATTATTTACAAACCCTATATCACTTTCTCCTATGATATATGTTTCAATCTATACACATAAATTAATTATGTAGTGTTATGTTTAAAATAATAAGATAAATGTAATTAAGTGATATTCATTAGTTCGATCACTAATGATAATATGAAAATTTCAATAATATACATCATACCTATATCAATAAACTATGAAAAAAAATGCATTTTTATTAAACTAAAATACACATAAGACACGTAACATGTACTATAACACATACAATAAGGAACTTTTATTAAATACACTCTTTAAATTTCGTAATACATATATTTTCTTTCTCAAAATATGTTTAAGAAACATTATTACTTTTACTTCCGGTCAATTTGAAAATAATTACAATAAAACAGAGTATATTTTCGCGTTTGCCTAAAAAAAAAATTGCACTTTAAAGGAAAATTCAAAAAAAGAAATTGTCTATAGAGACATGAGATTAATTACAAATCCAACTTTTGAGATAAAACAAATAATAACAACAAAAAAATAGATAAAATATCAATAAATTCGTCGTGCATTACAAAATTATGTTTTCTACAGCAAAAACTTTAATTTTAAAATTTCTACAATCTTTTACCAAACTATCTTGGTTCACTTCTAATATTTTATATGACTTCATATTAGAGTTAATCAAGAATCTTAGGTCTTAAAACTATAATTAAACTTAGTAAACTATTAATAGTTGAGGAGTCAATATAAATCATAAAAATGTGAAAATTTCAATATTTGCATAATATTCATATTAACAAAAAGGATATAAAATACATTTGGATATACAAATTCATTAGTCACATAACATAATTATATATATAAGCAATGATTGCAAATTTAATTTATGATTCATATATCCTGACACATTGATGCATTACATTGTAAAATTCTTATTTCAATTAAAGTGCCTACATTCTAGAATTTCCATGCTTTCTTACAAAACTTACCTCAATACCACATAATTTTGTACATTTACATAAATATATTTTAAATTAAGCATGTACTTCTGGTTTCAGTTTATTAAAATAAATTTAATTATTAAGTATTAACTAATTCATCTAATAAAACCTTAAAGGTGATGATTTAAATTTGTGTGTCATATATATATTAAAAAAAGGTAAATAAATTATTTATTTAAATATAAGGATATATAATTCGAATATCATAAATATTTTACATGAATAATGTTAACAAAACTAAATTATTATTCATTTGTCTCAATAAATTTATCTGCAATGTTGATTTTTGTTTTTTAACTTTAAAAAATACATATTTTGACATTTATATAGTTATGTGCAAATTCATCGATTGTTTCCTAATCTTTCATGTTTATATCCATGTATTTAAATTGCTTACAAAGTCTCAAATTTAAATTATTTTAATAATATATACGCAGTTACACACGCATGCTAACAGAAATGACAACAACAGATATATAGATCATATACGTGTATTTATGTAGATAAATAACAATAGAAAAGTTAAAATTTAAATTAATTATAATCATTTATGTACATAAACAATAAATTTATCATACACAATGTTAAAAAAAATTAACTTAAATGACTCCACAATAAAATCTCTGTTATCTTTTTATAAAATCATTCTCAATTTATTAATATTATTTATTCTGATTACATAATTTTAAATTATGTAAAAGAAATAAGTTAAATAATATTTTTTAATTCGTCTAAAATTATTATAATATGTTAGTTTCAAAAAGAATACTTGCTCATAATAGTAAGAATTATAAAATTATTGTATTATTTCAACGAATTATAAGTTACATAACACATATCATGTACAAACAACCATAATAATTTATATTATATTTATTTTGATGAATTCATGGTATCTTATATAATAAATTTTGATTTTAACGTTAAAATTTTAAAATCTATATTTTAGAATATTATCATATGCAGCGCATGGGTTACACACTAGTTTAAGTTGTAAAGGATAGAATAGATCCTTCATTTATAGGCAACATACTTCTAGATATTTAGATTTTAATATTCATTTTTAATCACGCGTATTTTCATTGAACATTTCACGCTCACACCATCGAAGTCCTGATCGCCTCAAAATTCAACAATCTCCGACACTATAATATTCCGGACCCGATGAAATTAGTTTCATCAAATTCCGAGACTATTTTCAAAAACACTATTTGAAATTATCAAATCGTTAATCAATACACGTTTATATCGCGCTCGATCACAAAACAACTCCGGTTGGTACAAAACTTGAAATCTTACAATAATCAATCATTATGGATTTCTAAAAATTGGTTTCGTTGAAATCTGATGTCATTTGAAAAATGGATGTTCCCCACATGTTAGTAAAATCGAGTAAATACCAATCCATTTTCCAAACACTCCAATTCTTCGATAATAACTTGTTATTATCGTTCGCATTCAAATATGATTTTTCATAAGCTTCGAAATCAATTTAATTTCATTTTAAATTCCAGATCCTTTTATTCAAGTAATTCTGTTATTTAAATTACTATTTCACGATTTAGTTATATTAAATAACTGATATATTCTGAATTCAAGCTAATAAACTCATCTTAATATTTAAATAAATTAAATATTCTGATACTAGAAATCTGAGTCATTACAATTTGTGTACAGACTATGGATATATAGCTACTTTTTAGGTTTATGTTCTTGCCAAAGTGAAAAAAGGGGGATACTGATGTTATTATTCGCTATAAAGAGTTGACGTTCTCCATCTATTCTTTAATAATTCAATATTATCTATATGTGATTCAACACCTGAGTGATATGCATATTTTGATACCTATACCAGAAAAATGAATTGGTTGTTGTATTTCTCTGTATTACATGTACTTAACTCGAAAAAAATATTTTTGCCTTTTTTAACATTTAGGATACATGTAATGATACTCCAATCACCTAAGGTGCAATGAAACTTATTTTACTTAAGTTTAGAACTCCTGTATGTTAAAAGATGTGACAGTTTAAACTCCTATATACTAAAATTGTTTTTTAAAACATAAATTTATAATGTTTACTAACCTTTGAATTTTATCCATCCAATAAGAGACATAATGGGAGCCCATGTTATGTTTTATACTTAAATTTACTAACCTTTGAATTTTATTCATCCAGTAGGAGGCATGTAATGAAACTCCTGTTACTTGAATTTGATTGGAGCAATGATCTAAGGAAACGCTTGAAAAGTTAATTATTGTTTATGAATATGCCACATATGGATTATTTAAATAGTAAACATACATGTTATTTTAGCAAGCTACACCAATATATATTTTTTCCTTTTCTTTTCTTAGATAGAGATGTTTTTTTGGGGTGTGCAATCGATGGAATCTACTAACCTTTACAATTTGTTATCATTAAGAAAAAGAACAAGAAAAAAGCTTTTTTTTATTGTTTCAACATATATCTCATGCTATTCTGAAGACAATAGTTTTATTTGTTGATTCCTTTACATTGTGCACACCCTTAGCATGATGTCAACAGTTGAAGCTTTAAATTGTTATACATTTAAAGAGATAAGTTAGTTACTAAAAGGAATGAGCGATTCCATTATACTAACATGCTAAAAGTTGAATACGAAGGAACATATATTGATTGTAACAAGGTTTATTGTTGGTCAGTGATGACAAAAGGAAAGGCTTGTTTCTCAAAACGGCCGCTTGAGAGCTTTCGCCTTGATGATGTTCATTCCTTCCTTGGATGTCTGAGGCTAATCATTCTACTTTGTTTAATTTAAAATAGAAAACAAAATTTAAAAACGAAAAAAAGGAAAACAAAAAAAAGCGGAATACAAAGGTAGTTGTGGTGAAAATATTGATATTGACCTTATATTAGGAAAGTTTCTTACAATTAATCACTTTTGCAATGTTGCCGGTTCAGGTCAATTTGGGTAAGATTGGAAGATACCTTTGTACATAGTTTCCACATTGTTGTCGTCTGATCATAAATTGCAGCTGACAAACTTGCTTCGTGATGTCCATGTTTACCTGCATTTTATGATTGATGTAGATTCCTAACATAGTAAATTTGGGAAGGTATTCATTAATTTTCTGACTGAAATATACTATTGCTTAACTCTTGTTATTTTTTAGTAGACTAAGCTATTGCAAACATGCCATGGTATTTATTTGTCATGGACTCACCTCTAGTTCCCCTAGACAAGTCCATATTAGCTTACAGTTTAATCAACATGTAATATATGTTAAAAAAAATTACGTGAATCCAATAGACAAAATTGAGGTGCAAATGGAATATTGTATCTTAGGGATATCGCTGTACCTATCGGTATATGTATGAGATAGGTTCAACACCACTAAAATTCAACACTCCATGTGTACTTTAGCAAATTGAATTGACTCATTAACAAATCATACAGATGATAGCATATGCGAACATAGTTATTATGTCAACATTCCATGTGTACTGTAGCCATGTTGATCACCTTTCATGGAGTCATGGTTTAGCGCACGACCTTTATTTGTTTGAATTATGTCGACTAGGTAGTGGGACAAGTAGTATTCCACTAAAACATTATACTCCAGCATGTGTATTTAAGTTTCAAGTTCAGTTCATGTTTTGATGAATTATGAAATGATGCAAAGAAACAAACTTAACCTGAAATGTGATTGTTGTCAAAGCATCAGCCTTGGTTGAACTTGTTTTTCCATTAGATTTAAGGTTACATTGCACAATGGGAACTCAAGATTATTTTTTATATCCAGCTTTCTAAAGTCAAAAAATGTTTCTTGTGTTCTTTTGTTGACAATGCAAAAATTTTGTGGCTATTGTTGGTTAGAAAAAGAAAAGCATAGTTACGCGGCTTTAAGAAATTTGCATAGTCCACTTTAAGATGATTGTAATATGGGTGTTTAGAACAAGTTGTGCATATAAAATATTATAAAACTCAATAAACTTTGGTTTCGCTTCTTTTCTGTTGGTGATGCTCTTAGGTTCGATGATACTTCAAAATATAACATCATATTGCACCTTAATGTAATATAATATTATTGATGATCAATAACTATGTTCACATATGCTATCATCTGTTTTATTTGTTAATCAGCCAATTCAATTTACTAAAGTACATATGGAGTGTTGAATTTGAGTGGTGTTGAACCTATCTCATACACAAAAAGATAGGTACAACAACATCCCTAAGATACAACATTCCATTTGCACCTCAATTTAGTCTGTTGGATTCACGTAAAAAAAACATATATTAAATGTTGATTAAACTGGAAGCTAATATGGACTTGGCTAAGGGAACTAGAGTTGGGGCCATGAAAAAGAAATACCATGGCATGTTTGGCACAACTGAGCATACTAAAAGATAACAAGAGTCAAGCAATAGTATATTTCAGTGAGAAAATTAATGAATACATTTCCAATTTTACTATGTCAGAAGCTACGCCAATCAGAAAATGCATGCAAAACATGGACGTCATGGAGCAAGTGTGTCAGCTACAATTTATGATTAGACAACAACAATATGGAAACTAGTTACAAAGGTATCATCCAATCTCATCCAAATTGACTTGAACCAACAACATTTCAAAAGTAATTGACTATAAGAAACTTTCCAGATATAAGGTTACTATCAAAAATTTCACAATAACTACCTTCGAATTAGCATGTACAATATAGTGGAATTCCCCAAGTCTTTATTAACTAACTTATCTCTTTAGATGTATAACAGTTCAAAGCTTCAACTGTTGACACCATGCCAAGGGACTGCGCAGTGTAAAGGAATCATCAAACAAAACTATTGTCTTAAGAGTATCATAAGATATAGGTTGAAACAATATAAAAAATCAAATCTTTTTTCTTGTTTTTTTCTTAACGCCAACAAATTGTAAAAATTAGCATATTCCTTTGAGTGCACACCCCAAGAAAACATCCGTACCTAAAAAAAGAAAAGGAAAAAAAATTATATTGATGTAGCTTGCTAAAATAACATGTATGTTTACCACGTAAATAATCCATATATGGCATATTCATGAACTGTATTCAACCTTTCAAGCATTTCCTCAGTTCATTACTTCCATTAAATTCAAGTAATAGGAGTTTTATTACATGTCTCCTACAGGATGAATAAATTCAAAGGTTAAAAATTTATGTTTAAAACATTACATGAACTCCTATTATGTCTCTTATTAGATGGATAAAATTCAAAGGTTAATAAACATTATAAAATTATGTTCTAAAAAACAATTTTAGTATACAGGTATTTATAATATTCACATCTTTTAACTTAACAGGAGTTCTAAACTTAAGTAAAATAAGTTTCATTACACCTTAAGTAATTGGAGTTTCATTACATGTCTCCTGAATGTTAAAAAATGCAAAACTGTTTTTTTTGAATTAAGTACATGAAATACACTGAAATACAAAAGCCAATTCATTTTTCTGGTATAAATATCAGAACATGAAAATCACTCAGGTATTGAATCACATATAGATAATATTGAATTATAAAAGCATAGATGAAGAACATCAACTCTTTATGGTGAACAATACCATTGATATCCCCTTTTTTTTCACTTTGTCAAGAACACTAACCTAAATAGTGGTTATATATCTAAAGTTTATACACAGATAAATGTTTGTATCATTATATTTTGTATGCAAATGGATGTGGGACAGACATTTGTTTACAATCTTCTTTCATGTGTTGAAATAACAACAAAATTGTATTTAAGTTTACAAACTAATATATAGTTCATCGTTTTCTTTTTGGCTCATTTTCCTATAGGAGATGGTGTATTACACTTACAAAGTAAGCCTAAACAAAATCCCTCCATATTAACGGTGTGGACAATAGTCAAGTAACTATTTGTGATGATAAAGAGCATAAATATTATAAAATTATGGGCATATAAACAAAAAATGTTCACCTGACCAAAGAAAGAGATACTGAGCGCACAGAGTGTGTAGAACTAGAAGGACCCATATTCTCAACAAGAAGTCACATAGTTTTTCTATTAAGCTTTGTATTCTAGAGGACGTAGATCACTATATTCTGAAGCTCATCTATCAGCTGTGTATTCTCCTTAGTATACGTAACTTCTTCATTGTAGTATGGAGTCAGAACACTGAAAGAAAGCATCTTTTCAACTTGTGGTTCTCTTCACATGTTTATTAACAGGGAGTAACTAGAGAATGCAAGCCTCCAAATTTTTTTGGAACACTTTTCGTTGAATCCCTTGAAGTCATAATCCAATGTAACCACTTTTCGTTTCTATAGAAGAATGAGTCCTGTTAGCAAGGAAATTCTATCACACTTTCAAATAACAATCCTTTTGAAGTTAGTCTAAGAGGAACTAGTCCCAAATGCCTTAAATCTATGGTGTACTGTTTTTTTTTTTTTTTTTTTTTTTTTTTTTTTTTTTTTTTTTTTTTTGAGGAAAGTCTATTACGATGATAGTACTAAGAGTTTGCAGCACATTAGTTACCATAACCAAATCCTGTTTCGGACTCACTTTTATGCTAAGGAGAGATATAATTTTCTCATGTATACCATGTAAGATAGAAAGCTTGAATTCCATGTTGAATCTACCAAGGCGAATAACATCATTAAATTAACCATTCGAATGTTTGAATGACGATCGAATGTCCTTCATACTGTTCTTTTATAATGTGTAGTGGTAAATTTGTGATACTGTTAGAAGCTTATATTACTACAAATCTCCTATACTCGTTCTTGGATATCTTTCTCCAATGCACTCTATTTGAAGCAACAAGCTCTTATGCTTGACTATGGGGAAGAAGAAGCTCGTTACTTAACAACAAACATAGCCAACATACTACCTAATGTTCCATGCATTTTTTGGCAATTCAAGATGTTCGACCTCGCGATTGCTAACAATAACCTCTTCTCTAAACGTTTCAATTTTCTCATTCCATATTAGAGAAAATCAATATGACGTAGCTTGATTCAATTCAACTTTCTTGTATGGTCGACTAAACCTATATTTGAGCTTAAGGCGTAAAATTGCATTATTTGAATTTGCTTTTTCTACTTCCTAGGTCATGAAGCAGCTGCTCTTTTGGAACTATGTTGAACTACATAGCACTAGCAAAGAGCTAAAATCTAAGCCTTAGTTGCTACCCATCCCCAACCTCACCAACATGTAAGAAAAGCCCAACTAAATTTCTAGCAAAGGATGAAAAATAGCATACCAAAAAATATAGAACACTATATTTCTGTGGAAGCCAAGCAGAAGACCTCTTCTGTTTCATATGTCTCAGCACAAAGAGGAAACTGTTGTCACCATTATAAAACAAAGTAGGAAGGTGCGCTAACAAATCATAGACAAAAGGAAGCTGAGGAAAATAAAGAATTTGGTGCATACTTGAAAGCAACATGTGGAGGAAGCGATTTCAATTAGTTCCATGTAGAATCCTACTGTACAAATGACTACTTTTCAAGCACCAGTCTGCCTATTCGTTATGTAGTATATATGAGTAGGCGATTAGCTCAAAATCCTACAATATCAAGGTATTAGAGGTTTATAGGCTGATCTCTATGAATCAAAATCAAATTATTCTTTTGTTTCCCCTAGATAAAACTGAATAAACAAGCATTTCTATATCATGAATAATGACCTCTCGAAGATATTTACATCAAAGTGTTTTTAATTAAAAATATAATACACACATAATCAAGAAATATTTATTAATTATCACTACACCATACAGGTCATTTTGTAACACTTTTCCGCTTTTAAATTGTAACAGTAATAATCGTTACAATGTTGTAACGGATATTTCCATTATTATCTGTTATCACGATTATTACTGTGATTTTGTAATTCCATAAATTGTTAAAATAACCCTGGATAGGAATGTATTTTATCTTCATTTATTTATCATTTACCCACTTACCCTTTCTCTCGCGTCTCTCACGGACAGCATTCCATCATCATTTTATTCCTTTCATTCTAGGGTTTCGTCCCTTCGATTTTTTCTACCGCCTCCTTGCTTCTTCCACCGCCTTCGAATAATCTTTCGTCTTTGAATAATTTATCCCTCGCCAAAAGTGCCTTGCTGTCCAAACAGTTTACTAATTTGATTTCAAGGCACAAAAAAATGACACCCGCGACCAAAATTCTATCGCGTCGACGAATGGGAGTATCATATGCGCTGTAGCTTGTTCTGTCTGGGCATACCAAAGCTAGAAGTGATTGCCGATGTCGCAGCTCTTCTGTTCGTTCCTAAATTGAAATTAGACGCGATTCTAGGGAGACTCTCAAAAGCTTCTGACAGGTTTTTTATAGACTATTATTTATTTCATTAATTTTAGAGTTTAACAGCGATGAACTAGGGGAAAAGAAGTTATCGAGTTTGGAAGGTTCTATTTTGAAATTGAGATTTGGGTACTGTTTGGACGCTCAAAATTAGGTTGTTTAAGATTGATTTTTATGATTGACATGCTTGAAAATTAGAGAATTCTGGGTTCTTAACTTCATAAGTATATGTTACTGAGATACTAAGTGTAATGCTTTATATGAACATTTTTTATAATTTAGTAATTTCCAAAATTTCTATACATAATCTCTTGCCCTTTAGGTGTAATTAAACTAAGGTAAAGGTCAGGTCTTACATATGTATATAACAGCAGTGGACGAAACCAATTCTAGTTCTATGTTGTTTAACTATGAGTTATGATTTTACTAAATATCAATATATCTTTGGAAATTTTAATTCTGCTTGGTTCTAAACTGAAGTGCGTTTCAATTTTTAAGCTTCATTATTCAATTTTTAAACTAAAGCGCAATTCTGTTCGCTTTAGCGTTTAGACTTCAGTTCAGTTCAATATTTATCGTTGAGTAAAATTAGATAATTTATGTTTTTTTTTTTCATTTCTGTTTTTATTTTATTTTTTAGGTTCGGTATTTACTGATCGATGTTATACTTCAATCAGTTTCCCTTCAGGCCGGTTTATTTTACATTTGGTTTGTGTTGTTGTTGCATATTTCATTCTGCACCATGCCTTTAGGTCTTACATATTCCCAATTGTTCTCATGTTTTTTTTCCACTCAAACTATGTTTTCATTTCTGTCTATATGGCTTTATTGCTTGGCCTCAAATTAATTTCTAATAGTGTTGAATGTTCCTTCTAAAACTTCTATGCTAGTATTTCATAAGGTGACGTTCTTTCATGAAGATGCTTAAGATGATGACAGTGATAAGATTTAATGCTCAGCCTGAATAACCATGGATATCTTATCCTTACCCCTTTATTAATTCAAAACAATTTTTGATTCAAAACAGTTGTTAAAATAATGTTTATTTTGTATATTGTAGTTTTTTTTATGTAAACCAATATTAAGAAGAGTGCAATAGTTGTTTTAAGAAAAATAATTAAGTGCACTAAAATGCCTTCTGTTCAAAATAAGCAAGTGCACAGAAGTGCCAACATTAATACTATATTCTGTATTTTAAGTTATTTCATAATTACTTAATGATGAAAATAAATAAAATAATTCATACAAATGTCACTTATCATATATTAGAACTTAAAAATAACATGACTATGACTAAATAAAATGCAGACCAACAAATAATATTATATGGCACATTTTCATTTTTCAAGCTTGTCTTCTATTTAATTTGATAGTTTATTTCAGTAAATATTTCCATCTAGTAACCATATCATAAGTAAAATCAGGTGAAATGTTGAATGTGTGTGTGTGTACAAGAGACACCAAATAAGTTGATTTGAACTGTCTGGTAGAGATAAGACTTTGGAGAGGAGGCAGAAGTTGTAGATAGGCTATATTGAATGTCTAGAGGTGTTCTTTATGGTTTCTTTTATATTTTTAATTTGTTCTTTTGTCGGTTTGTAATTTTTGACAGGTTATTATGATGCTAATTTGGTAAATCAATAAGATATTGTAAGTTTTATATTATTAGACTGCCTCTTTGAAAATTTCAATAAAAATAAAATGGATAAAAATAAAATGGACAAGCGTTTATATTCCCCTTGGTGCATAGTTGCTAATTTAGGTACTTCATCTTAAGTAAATAATGTTAAAAATTACATGTAGATGTTTGATATTCTAAAAAAGAAATATTGTAAATTTGTTAATACTAAGGAAATGTTTGATATCATGGTTAAGATATTATACTCTGAAGTAGTACATTAGCAAAATCATATTGTAGAAAGCTTTTCCGACCACTTCGAAAAACATTGAAATATTTCTTTCTTGATTATTTTTATCGATCAAATATGTCTACTAACCTATGACTGGTCATTAGTTCCATTCTTGAAATCATGTTGCATATCCATTCTTGAAAGCACGTTTCTTCTATTTTTGAAAGCATCTCAATTGTTAGATCAAAATAATACCACGTCATAAAATTTTTGGAAGAAAATATAATGATGCTCTACAAGGAAAATTATATCTCAGATCAATTTTCTAAAAAAAATTAAGGATGTATAATAGAATAGCAGGTTACATAGTACGTTAAATCAGTTCTGTATTGGGCTTAACCCTTACTGTTATTATTACATTGTATTCAACCCAACAAGGCTTTATACACTGGGTTATAAATACCCACATATACAACTCTGTAAAACATCATTCTTAATTACAATTTTAAGTATACTCTCTCATTCTAAACATAATCCATCTCTGTAAATCACGTTTGCATATATCTGCAAATTCATCTTGGTATCAGAGCCAAGATTGTGCTAACTGCACCATTTATTCTGATCATCAAAGATCATTCAGAGGTGTTCTCGAGCAACAGTCCATCAGAGGAGCTTCTGTTAGAACTTTTGTAATTACACAATTGTATTACAAACAGACAGCAACAACAATCACTGTTAATCAATTATGTCACAATTGTCACGTCAAACTATGTTTACAATAATCATAGAAAGCGTAACCGATTTGTGCATAAAATCAAAGATAAACAGAAAGTATTCTGTTTAAATAATGTCCGAGTCCAGAACTTTTCTGTTTCCTTGAAACAATATTGCCGTCGTATACACCAATCGACGTAGTTGCAATTTGTTTCCCAGGATAAAACGGACCAACTCCGTAGCTTAGTGCCAGCAAACGGAGCTCCGACGAACTGAAGTTGGTTATAGAAACAAGATCAGAGAATTACGTTGAAGAAGAAGGAATAATGCAGCAGAAAAAGTAAATTCTGTCTTTGTTTTGGGCAGTGTATATATAGGCAAGGAGGAGTGCCTGTTCGCATGCATCAGTAACCGTCAGAATAGGAAAGGTTGCGACCCTTTAACCGCTCTGTTATTAATATGCATATGCTGAGAATTCAAATGGTTGTATTCGTTCAGTTAACAGACATTCCTTTCGAATTCTGGACTGAACAGACACACCTTTTAAAATTCTGAGAAAAAATATTCTCATGTCAGTGCACTAGCCCAATCAGCAACGTCGGCCATATCCAATCAGGAGACCCCAAGAGCCCCAAGGCCCAAGGCCCTTATCTTTGACTTTTTAATATATTTAATATGGCCAAGTCCACATCCTTTTATCATCCCTCTCTTTTTTATTTTATATAAGCCTATTTGGCTTCTAATATATAAGGAGACATTGTGCTAATATTTCTATGATGTGGGACTTTAAATGTTGCTACCCCTATCTCTTCTTCTTCCCACTTTTCTCTTTCGTTGCTCATTCATTTTCCAACAGCTTCACCATTTGGACTCCTCTCATCAAAGATTATTGAATCTTATCATCTGAGAGTTGTGACTCTATTAGAAGGCATCTGTGCCTCGCCATTCACTGTGGCTGCATCAATTGCTTTCAATAGAGTTTGGTGGTAAAAAGATTTCTGAACTTAGAAAACCCGATCAAGAAAACCCAAGAAACCAGTCAGTTGATCACAGTGTCGTCCAAAGAAAGCCTTCAGACAAAGTTCTCTTATCAAGAATCAATTTAGTCATCATTCATAAACCTTCTGGTTGCAACAGTGATCAACTAAAAACATTTCTTGAAGATTATCTCAATTCAAAAGTTATCTAGTTCAGAATCACATACCTGTTTCCTCACCAGTTGAACTTCTGTGCATTTTATTTCTGCAATGACGAATCAAGGAGACGTAACCAGTCCTCAAGCTTCAAGCAACAGAGCCTCAACTAGTTTATCCGATCCCACAGTGGACTTGATGAAAGCCATAGTAAAGCCACAGAGTCAATTAATCTCTGAAAAGCTTGATGAATCCAATTTCCTGTTATGGAAATTACAAATTGAAACAGCAGTTAGAGGATACGGTTTAGATGATTTTATATATGGTACGAAGACAGTGCTGCCAAAATTCATCAGAGACGGTGGAGAAAGATTAGTGCAAAACCCTGAATTCTTGGCGTATCAAAGACAAGATAGCCTTGTCTGCTCTTGGATGATGTCATCCATAGGTCCAACTATATTGCCACAACTTATTGGTGTAAAAACTGCTCAAGAAGTATGGACTACTGTTGAAAGAAATTTTTTTGCACAATCATCTGCAAGAATCATGCACTACAGACGACAATTACACAATATCAGGAAAGGTGAGTCAACTATGAACGAGTATCTTCTTAAAGTAAAAAATATATGTGATCAATTGAGTTTAGCAGGACAAAAGGTACCTGAATCTGAACAGGTATTATCCATTGTTAGCGGTTTAGATGATGACTATGAAGCTGTTACAGCTATAATTCTATCCATGGACCCCACACCAAACTTACAATATGTGTACTCAACCCTACTAGCTCATGAAGGCAGAATTGATCACAAAAAGAGTGTCAATTCTGACCTGTCTATCAATTATACCTCATTTGGAAGAAGGAAATTTCAAGAAAAAGGAAATTCGTCAAGAAATCAATTCAACAATCAAAGGGGAGGTCAAACTTTTAGAGGCAGGGGTAGAGGAAGAAGCAACAATAGCAAAGTGAGATGTCAGATTTGTGAAAAATACGGGCACAGTGCTAACAAGTGTTATTTCAGATTTAATGCAAATTATAATCCTACCCAGCAAAAGAACAATTCAGGCAACAGTTCAAGTGTGAACAATATCAGTAATCAGAGTGACAACAAGTCTGAAGGGCAGAATAATGATACAACAAGGATTGAAGACATTAATGATGACAGTTGGTACCCTGATTCAGGAGCTACCAATCATGTAACCAATAATCTGGGCAACCTAAATCTTGGAAATCGTGACTACAAAGGTACGCAAAATTTACTTGCCGCAAATGGTAAAAGTATTCACATAACACACACTGGAAATGCAATAATTGATGGACCCAAAAAACTCTATCTTAAGAATCTTTTAAGGGTACCATCAATTAAAAGAAATTTAATGAGTGTTTCCCAATTTGCTAAAGATAATAATGTGTACTTTGAATTCTTTCCTAATGCTTGCCTAGTTAAAGATATACTGACTCAAGAAATAATTTTGCAGGGTAATGAGACCAATGGTCTATACAAATTTTCTGCAAGTAAATCTGAAAAAAATGATTGTAAAGACATTAATCATTTGTTGACTGGCTCTAATGATCATGTATTGAATGCTTCTAACAATCATATGTTGGCTACCACTATCAGTTCTGTGTACTGTGATGAGTTTGACTTATGGCACAATAAACTGGGACACCCCAGTATAAAAATTGTGAAACATGTTATTGGAAAAAACAGCAACATTGACATTAGTAAATTTCCAACTACACATGTTTACACATTCTGTCAAATGGGAAAGTGTCATAAAATTGCATTTCCAGATTCTAACACAACTGATTCTAAACCACTTGAATTGATTGCTACTGATCTATGGGGTCCAGCCCCAGTTAACTCTGATTATGGTTATAAGTATTACATCTCTTTCATAGATGCCTATACTAGATATGTGTGGATATATATGCTCAAAAGCAAGTCAGATACTTGAAAAACAGTGCAACATTTTATCACATATGTTGAAAATCAAACCAACAATAAAGTCAAGGTGTTTCAAATAGATGGGGGTAAGGAATTTCTTCCTCTTAAACAATACTTTCTTAATAAAGGTATTTTTCACAGAACAACCTGCCCCTATACATCTGAACAGAATGGTATTATAGAGAGAAAGCATCGACACATAGTTGAAACTGGGCTAACACTGCTTGCAAAAGCCTCAATGCCTCTTAAATTTTGGCCTGAAGCTTTTGCAACTGCAGCATACCTAATTAATGTATTACCCTCTAAAGTTCTCAAGTTCAAAAGTCCTTATGAGATCCTAACTGGTAATGCTCCAGATTACAATCATCTAAAAATATTTGGATGTCAATGCTTTCCCTATTTAAGACCATACAATAACCATAAACTTGATTTTAGATCTGTTCCATGTACCTTTCTAGGCTACTCGAGTAACCAAAAAGGCTATAGGTGTTTAGATAACAAAGGCAAATTCTATGTGTCTAGACATGTTGTATTTAACGAGCATGTGTTTCCATTCAGTAACTCAGAAATCATATCTAGTAAAAAAGTTCAAAATCCAAAACAATACACTTTAGCCATACCTGATGTGGTAGACATAGTCATACCAACACAGCAGAGCCAGGTCAGCAATGACAGCAACTCTCAACACACAGTGTTATCCAGTGGACCAGGTCATGAGATGCAAGCCTCACCAACCAGCACCAATCAAACACCTCAGCAACAAAATGATAGCGAGAAAAGTCAATCAAGTAATAATACTGATAGCAGTGAATCAGGTAGTACTGTGCATAGCAATGCAGCTGATGATAATGCAAATCAACATCACATGATGACTAGAGCAAAGTGTGGTATATTCAAACCAAAAATTTACAACACAACACTAGATTTGCAAGAACCAACATCGTATCATGAAGCAACCCAATCTACTAATTGGACTACTGCCATGAATGAAGAATATAAGGCTTTAATGAAAAATAATACATGGACATTAACAGCCCCACCTGATCATAAAAACATTATTGGCTGTAAATGGACATTTAGAATTAAGAAGAATCCAGATGGCTCTATCTCAAAGTATAAGGCAAGGCTGGTTGCAAAGGGATATTCACAACAGAGTGGATTTGATTTCACGGAAACATTCTCCCCTGTTGTGAAACCCACTTCTATAAGAATTGTTCTGACCATTGCCTTACATAAGAGATGGCCTATCAAACAGCTTGATGTGAATAATGCCTTTTTAAATGGTGTTTTGCAGGAAGAGGTTTTCATGGAGCAACCACAAGGTTTTGTACAACAAGGAAAAGAAGGATTTGTTTGCAAGTTGAACAAAGCTATATATGGGCTAAAGCAGGCTCCAAGGGTCTGGTTTGACAAGTTGAAATCAACACTTGTCAAACATGGATACAACTCCCTTAAATCTGATAACTCAATTTTTACAAAATTTACCAGTGTTTCTACTACTTATATACTTATATATGTTGATGATTTTATTATAACAGGGAACAATGACACTGAAATTAACAGCATCACCACAGCTCTAAATTCAGAATTCTCTATAAAGGATCTTGGTGACCTGAGCTACTTTCTAGGGATTGAAGTCAAAAGAAAAGACAATTCTGAAATTCATCTTAGCCAAAAGAAGTACATTTCTGAAATTTTAATTAGAGCAAAGATGGACAAAGCAAATCCATTTCCTACTCATATGGTCACAAGTCCTCAACTGTTTAAAACAAAAGGTGAAGCAATTCAAGATGGAAAACAGTTCAGAAGCCTAGTTGGAGCACTGCAATATGTTACAATAACAAGACCAGATATATCATATAGTGTGAATAAAATAAGTCAATACATGCAAAACCCATTGGATCAACACTGGAGGGCATTAAAGAGAGTACTCAGATATCTAAAGGGAACTCTAACACAAGGGCTTATACTCAAGCACAGCAAAACACTCAATATCAATGCATATTCAGATGCTGACTGGGGAACAGATCAAGACGATAGAAAATCTACATCAGGTTACTGTATATATCTGGGCAAAAATCCAGTATCATGGTGTGCTAAAAAGCAAAACACTGTATCAAGATCCAGCATAGAGGCTGAATTTAGAAGTATGGCAAGCACTACTGCTGAACTAATGTGGATAAAGTCATTACTGAGTGAACTTAGGGTTAAAGTGAACAAACAAGCTACAATCTGGTGTGATAACACCAGTGCAATTTCTCTGAATGCTAACCCTATTTTACACTCTAAAACCAAGCATATCGAATTGGATTTATACTTCATACGAGAGCAGATTATGCAAAATAAATTGTCAATAGGATATATACCTTCTCAGAATCAGAAAGCTGACATACTTACAAAACCACTCTCGAAGGCGAACTTCACCAGACTTAGGTTGGAACTCAATGTTGATGTTGAAGATCCATGCAAGAGGTCAGATATACTCGTATTCATGCCAGAGTAGCAGCCGACAATCTCTAATTGAAGAATAAAGTGATTTTCCTGAAGATTGGGGGATGCGTCGCCACCACTATTTAACTCGTATTCGTGCCAGAGTAGCAGCCAATGATCTCTAGTTGAAGAACAAAGTGACTTTACTGAAGTTTGGAGTGATTTTCCTGAAGTTTGAAGTGATTTTCCTGAAGTTTGGAGGATGCGCCGCCACCATTATTTGACCTAACTATTTCAGCAAACCCTATTTCTCAATACGATTTGAGGGGGGGGGGGGTAATAGAATAGCAGGTTACATAGTACGTTAAATCAGTTCTGTATTGGGCTTAACCCTTACTGTTATTATTACATTGTATTCAGCCCAACAAGGCTTTATACACTGGGTTATAAATTCCCACATATACAACTCTGTAAAACATCATTCTCAATTACAATTTTAAGTATACTCTCTCATTCTAAACATAATCCATCTCTGTAAATCACGTTTGCATATATCTGCAAATTCATCTGTAACAATCACAACTTCTTGCATCAGAATAGAACTTTATGGCTAGAAGATACTGTTTAATAAATTAAAGTATATTGGTATGTACTTAACAAAAGCATATTGGTATAAGCAAATAACTTTTCATAATGATACAACAAAATATTGCTGATAAGTATGGTTTTCTAATTTGTCATCATTTTTATAATTGTTTATCAAAGCCTATATTGTTCAGCATTCCTCAACCCCAGGCCCAGCTCCGCTTCTAGTGAATTTTTGTTCCGCTGATTGAGCAAGTAAACAGCATGACATATTTGCATGGACCTGATTCAAATATTCGTCAAGGTGAATATGCCATGAATGGGTCCAACACCAATAGCACGCCACGCAGAATTGGAGTGAACTGCCATTTAGAAGTACCCAAAAGTGGGAAATAACCCCTAGATGTAGAGCCAAATCAAGAATCTGATAGGGTTGAGCATGGTGAAGCTGGTGTCTACATTACCGTAACTTCTTTACCTAGCCATGTTAAACATATGTCAAGAGAGTTGGATTCAGGCATGTTAAAAGCTATTAGTTTTGAATTAGTTTTCACCAAAAGCATGTAGTTATAAATCTTCCTGAAACAAATGTTCATATTCCATCAACTGACATGGAATTTTTTTTAATGATCATTCTGTCTTGATTTGTAGATACCCAGTGAATACTTGATATACTCTGTTAAAATATAAGGCAGGGACACCGATATAAATCTTGGACCGATATGTATATTAACACTATCATTTGTATGTTATAGCATACTATTTCAATCCTGATGGGGTTGTCTTAATTACAAGTACCTTATACAGCTTTGACTGATGTTTGGCAGAAACTAATGACTAATTAGTCCCTATTTCCTAAAATCCAAAAAATGAGATTTTGTGTAATATGTCACCATTTTAATAATCATCCAAATAGTTATTGTAATTTACCACTGCTTTACTTATTTTTAATTTGCGAACCATTGCTGAGTGCAGTGCCACTTATCATTCAGCAAAGTAATAAATACTAAGCAAAACAGTACAAGCTTCACCCAACAATTAATGTATGGGAAAATTATAGTAAAATTTTCTATCTATGTTCAATTTTCTATAAGAACTGTTGCTAAGATATGCATTATGGCACTTTTTTCAACATTCCTTATAGTAAGTTGCATCATGTACTTATTATATGCTTACAAGAAATTCATGTCAAGGGATGTAGGAATACAATAAAATTTATTTTAAAATTTCTGTTAATAGCATCTTTCTTAACATTTTAATAGTAGAAGGTGGTTAACTCAAAGGGTAGCAGACAATGGTGGGCTGAGAATGAAGGCTAGGGTCCACTAGCGGAACAAGCTGATAACCGTTCTCCAGTAAGTGCGGGAAACAACGAACTGTTCTCTTTACAATGAATAGTCCACATACTTGAAGTTACTGTTAAAACCACTCTAGTAAGTACTGAGTACTATTTTCTCCGTAACTTATTCTCTTCTGTGCACTTATTCTCTGTTTATGTTAAATTAAACTGCCAAATATAATACAATTGAAAATTTTCAAATAATTAAATTAAATTTCATTTTCTTATAAAATATGACTATTGTATAGAATAGTGCAATCCTTTCCACAAGGATAGTTGTAGAAATTTTAAGGTGAAGCTAAAAAAAATACTGAGTTGAGTATATTACTATTCACCAAATGTACATAAACATGAAACATCCGAAGTAGTATTACTGAGATAATATGCATGTCAATATAGCTAACAATTTCATTTCATCTTCAATGTCTATTAGGCAAAAAAGTTAAGTATATGTATTGAAAGTAATATACATGAAATCGAGCGACTTGGTTTCAGTTTCCTGAAACCAATATAACTAGACTTGTTAATAGAGTTTGCTTCTCTTGTACTGAATGGGTCTGTTTTTCTCTACTTGTCACGCTTTATATGATTAGCTACTCAAATAGTTGCACAAAACAAGCTAGCACCGGTCTCTAGTTAATTTATAACTAACTGATTATGCAACATTCGGCATATAAGTGTTCAGGTAGACAAGTGTTCTGCACTCAATTGGGAACGTATCTTGTCTGTATACTCTTACTAATATACCTTCCATTTGATGCTTTGTCTTTTCTGAACATCTCTGTTACTTGTGTTCATCTTAGTCAATACTAATTCAAGTATAGAAAAAGGCAATTATTACCTCTTTAACTCCGTTTATAGTTATGGAAACAGACACAACATCGAGGCATTGCATAAACAATAGAAACAAAACATCTTCACAACTTAGATAGTTTTTGTAGTTTCGTGTTTTTGCTCTCTAAGAACTCTCTTTTCATATGTAACATTGTGTATAAACAATTATTCACATTTTTTAATGCACATACCTGCTTCAGAGGCTAAATTTATGATTGAGAGCAGCTGAGAGAAACCTGCGCAGGTGATGATTACTCTCCTTCACACATGTCATTAGAATTTTGGGACAAAACCACAATTGAAAAGCAAATATTTGAACTTCCATTGGGCATCAGTCAATGCTAATGAAAATAGACCCATTCTGTCAGTACTAAGGAGGTAGCGAAGGGACATGCAGGAATGCAAAAAGTTTGTCGTCATAGACCTATGCTAGAAGGGGAGAAAACCATTTGGGTGGAGAAAATTATGGATCCGTGAGCGTCAATTTTTGATGCACCCCAAAATAGTTATGCTACCCGATCTTGTTGATGGTGGGTTTGTAATTTGGCCCATTTATCTTATGTATTTTGTGTAACGGTTGTATGTTAAATTGTGATACTACGATGTTATTTGATATTTATTATGGATGATGAATGGTTGTATGTTGAATTGTGGTAGTTTGATGTTTGTCGAAATGGAATTTTCCTTGAGATACAAATTGCGAGATGATGTTGTATTTGCTTTTGGATTTTTTATATTATGTGTTGTATATTTCTATTGGTATACGTTTTATGTTTGAACAGATTACATATTATAGGCCTTGTGCAATATTAAAGTTTGTAACAACTGTAACTGTTATTAAATTTATTGAGTTTGACATACTAACAGTAATAATTGTTGGTTAATTCATATTTGTAACAGTAATTAGCGTTATAAAATGATCTATTGTAATGGTTATAAATGTGACAAATGTTTAAGTACCAACGGTTATAAGTGTGAGAGAATCATATTTTTATAACGGTTATAACTGTTACAGCAAACACACTATGTCACGGTTATAACCGTTACAATATTCGTGACAACAGTTTGTCATGTATGTTGTAGTAACGGTTATAACTGTTACAAAGTGTATTACTAATGGTAATAATTGTTAGAAATACCCTTTTCTGGTGTTGTGTATATGCTTAGTTTACAATTAGCAGAGTATAATATGATAGTGCTAAACTTGCATGGAGAGAACTCACTTTACATCCTCTGAAACAGGTTAGTAATACTCTGCTACAATTCTAAATGAGTTCAAATTACTAAGCATAGAAAACCACACAGATGCAACAGTAACTGTACATATGAATGGAACACTAAAATGCTAAAAAAAAATATTTACAAAGAAATCAACTTGTAATTCACAATTTTCTTTATCGGAAATGCAAAGACTAAGAATATAAGTATTGACCTGCAGCCAACCATTGGAACCTCAATGCAACATCACTATAATTACTACGTAGGTGCAAACATATTAAGGCTAAAAATTTATATTTAACATATATATGCATATATGATACATACCTTATTTAATCAGTTGGTCCAATATACAAAATGTATTCTTGTCTCTGATAAGATTTATAAAAATCTTGAATCTCATGAAGGCATAGTAAGCATTAAAAGCATGAATGAAATAATTATATTCATTAACTTAGGAGATAAACTGATGAATTCAACAAAATCATCAGCAAGCTTTATAAAATCATCTTCAATTTATTTATTTTTACTTAACAAATTTTAACCCTCTCAATCTTGGAACATTATATATATTCAAATTTACACATTACGATTTATGACTTAAGTTATATTGAATTATACAGCTTGCAAATAATCAATATTCCACTCGTGGACTTAAATGACTCATGTTTCGTTCTTTTCATACTTCAAACTACGAAAATTTGATTCTACACATTCTAACAACGATTTTTTCTTGTCATACTCCAAATTCCATGGACAAAACAGTTACGAAAAAAAATTAAGGGTAAAATAGGAGGTTGTATTTGCTTGGAAACTCATTGTAACAACATGAATTTTTGACTGCTCAAATCGACAATGATCCTCAATATCGACTTTAAACAAATCAAAAAAATAGATAGTTATTAGGATTTATATAAGAAAAAGAAGAAAGAAGAAACAAATACAGAATCTCGCAACGGAATAACAAAATATAATAAATAAATAAATAATAGTTCATGAAGATGTTAAAAACATACATTTGATTATACACTTACAGCGTTTATCAGAGTTAACTGTTATACAACATACCAATATTTGCAGCGGTATAATAATAATAATACTTCTGTCCAGCTCCATCTTCATCTTCGTAATAGTATCTTCAATAACTGAAACTTAGGCTGACCCAAGCACAAATGAAAAGACAAAAACACTCGGATTAGAACTAAAATATTCTCATATTAGTTAAATCAAATTCATGATAATATGAGTGTAATAACTTAAGAGATGTTACAGGAATTTCCATCTCCTATGGATCCGTTAAGCTAGATATTATACAATACAATACGATATTATAATAGTGTCTACAGTTAAATATAAAATATTAAAATAGCGTAAGAAGGATTACATTTTTACTTTTACAGTGTTTATACATTATTGTAAACATTGCATATAAAACACCAGTAAGGTCGGTGGATAGGGATGCGTTGCTATACGACAATGTTAAATCAAAATCGTTGAGGCCTCGATCAGGATAAATATGATAGGGCATCGAGGCAATACCCAAAAGTAGGATTCTACCAGATTGGGACCCATTTAGTTACATTATATGGAAGCGTTTAAACAGTAAATGCATCTATTTCGTTGATCCACTAAAATCGTTCGTTCTAGATTATATTACTAGGCGGCATTTTTTCCTCAGTTCCCGCTTGCCCTACCATCTAATTTTCATACTCTGAAATTTCGTTTTTGAGAAACCATCGTTCCACAAAATTCCCAATTCTATCGCTCTGCCCTAATTTTTCAATTCAACCCATGAATCATTCCACGTTAATTTTCAAAACATCTTCAGTGAGTCGCTTTGCCACTTCTTCAACTTTCTAACCCTAATTCTCAATCGTTTGTCTCAACTTTTGCATCAATCAGGTATTTTATCATCCAGACAGCGTAAGGTTTCATTTACAATTTCTGTTTTGGGTTTATGTATATTTTGGAGTTACTTTTGGAATTTAACTTTAATTTGGTAATAAGCATGCTGCTTTGGTGGATGTTTACTTGGTTATTTTTTTGGTTCTGCTGCTGCTCGACTTACACATTGATCATTGGTGCAATAGGCTACAACCAAACTATTTTCATAATCAGAAAATGAAATTTTTATTTGGTAGAATCATCGTAATAGGAATAATATGTAGCCATCATATATATTTTTGAAATGACTGAAATATATTATGTTTATTTGTAATGAGAATCTTCTCTTTGTTAATTTTACTTCAAGTAAAACACAGTTATTTTCTTACATGCCTAAAATAATGTTGATTCTTCACTATTAATGTCATAGAGTATACAAATCCTTACATTTCTTTTAAACCCCAGTTTATATCCTTAGAGTTTTATAAAATAACATCACACACACACACATAAAATAAACATATAAATAAAAGATTTGCTAGCTAATGGGAAATCTGATTTGATTCAGTATCTTTGATTGAATAAATTGCAAAACATGGTAGTAAATGAACTAGCTTTTATTAAAAGGGAAACAAATTAGTAGCATCAAGCATGTTTAAATTTTACCCCAATTTTCCAGTGGTATACATAAAGATCTCAATATATATATATATATATATATATATAATGTATTGTAATGGTGCTAAATTTTTTAAGTAAGCATGTGCATGCATGTAATAATCCATGAAGTAAAACAACCAATAGAGAATAATGCATGTGTATATACATCAATATTACATCATTAGTAAAAAGAAAAAAATGGCCCTGGATTACTAATGTTTTAACAACATATTTTGTTTGTGCTAAGCATAAATAAGCAATTATTCTACAGCAAGTACCAAGAATGAAAAATTAATTCAAATTGAATCAATCTAACATAAGTACATTGGTGATGTGGATCTTGTAAAGTTGTATATTGAATTAGGGGTTACCATTGTTGTTTTAAAGCTATGGATTTCCTCTCAAATCAGGTATTTTCATTCTGTAGAAACAATGAGAGATGATCAAGGTTTCAGAAAGAAGGTGCGCAATTGTAAGATGATCTCAAGACATGCTTTGATTGATTCTTATTCAAGATAGAAGAAATGTGAAATCATTGTAACTTCTTGTTGGAATCCTTAGAGGTCGGTTTTAATGCTTGTTCTTATCTTCATTTTACATTCTGGTCATAACTTGGTTACATACTGAAATATGTAGCATTTATTCCATTTACTTGATTATTCTATAATGTCGGTGAAACATTCCTACTCTTTCTAATGCAGTGCTGTATGTTATGTCTGTTTATTCAATTGGTGTTCCCTTGATGCTGTTTAAAGTTATGTTTATATTAATTTTTTGTTACCAGCCTGTAGGATGCTCTGTGTCTGTTCTTTTTGTTACTCTAGTCTCATGCTGTGTCTGTTGTGTCTATGATGTTTATACTGAGCATAAATAAATAATTATTCTACAACAGGTACCTAGAATGAAAAATATTTCAAATTGAATCAATCTGAAATTTTAAAAGACACAAGATGTAACAACCTCAATTTTTAGAGTATTTTAATTAATGATTTAATTTAAAATTTTGATTTATTTATTTGTTTGCATTTATGGAAATAATGTTTATTTTGATTATCTAAAACTAAATTTGTTTGGATTTTTTTTAAAACAAATGAATTTTACTTTTGGTATGAATGCAACTTAATAATTCAAATCAATATTTGCTATGTTAGAACCTTATTTATGGTAAATTTAATTGGGTTATTTATTTGAGTTTGAATCCATTCTTGGATTTTATTTGATAATTAAAACTCATATAATTATACGATCCGTTTCAATATTAATAGAATTATACATATATATATTATCGTATTGATTTTTGTTGATGCAACATGGCTAAATTAATTGTCGGATTCTTTTTTTTTTCCTTTGATATCATCAATTATTGATTGCAAAATCTTTGTAATTTTATATTTCCAAAACCATTTGTTTCTTTCAATTAATAAATTTATATTGTTTCCTTTTATTTATAAACACTGTTTACATCTTTAAAATTCAATGTTCATTTATTATTATTATTCCTTTCCTTACTTGGTTGTTAATTTCAAAGAAATTAAACATTCATTTCCTTCCATTTATTTCCCCATGTTCATTTCTTTTGGTTCCCTGTTTCCATTCGTTCACTTACGTTCCAATGGTAAGTTTCTATTTCCAAAACAGTCTTGTGCGTTTTGAATTTTGAAACGTTTGATTGTCTATTTATTTATTTCCAAACCATTCGTCCTCTGAATAAAAAAAATGTGTATTTTCTTTTATTTACAAGCATTGATGCCCATTACTTAGTATTAATGTTTTCCTTATACGTTCGTTGTTTCAAAAATATAATCCGTTCCAATTTTAATTGTCAAATTTTATTTGTATTTATTGTTCACTAATATATATTTTCAAAAGAATTGTCTGTTCACTTTTATTTCCAGTTTGTTCTTTCGAAATTTAAATTTATATTTTTTCTTTCTTTTATGAGAAATCAATAATTAATTTTTTTTAAAAATTCAAATTCTTATCACTCCTCTTATCTCGTAACATAGGAGTGATGGAGTATCCCACGTTCTTATTTTTACCTTTCCTATCTTCTGGTCCGTTAATCTCATGATCATTCCTTAAATCTTGTGGAAATAAAGTTTATCCCATTTATTAATCTTTGAGCGTGCTTATTAGGCCATACCATTTCTGCTCCTTCATCTTCTACTTTTACAATTTCCAAATCCACTTCCTTTCTTCTGAAATTCCATCGTCTATTTTCTTTCCTCTCAACTTCCATCGCTGTACAACAATACCCTCCATCGCACCCCTCCCTCGCCTTCATGAAAAGCGTCGACACCCATCAACACCTCCCCACGCCTGCTGCCGAGACCGCTCCTCCACGGCTCCACCTACAGCCTCCAACCGCCCTAGTAATCAAACCAACCAAGCCTCCACCCCTCCGTGAAGCCCAGTTTTCCGATGAAGACCCCTCTGCCACCATGCTTCACCCAATCCCCTCCACGTCCGAACCCTCGCCTCGCTCAACCCCTTGCCGAGCTCGCCAAACTCCCCACTGACATGCTCCTTCCCCACAAACGTGATACTCCCCAACTTCAGCCCATCTTTTCCTCATGTGTGTACGCATGTTAGATTTGTGTGTTCTTTTGCGTGAGTTATTTAAATCTATATATATCTACATATTTATATTTATGTTAGTGTATGGGTTTTGTGTATGTAAATTGGTGTGTGCGTGATCAGTGTGTGTGTAAGTTTTGGCTGTGTGAGTTTGGTGTTTCCATGTATGCGTGGGTATGATGGTTTATTGTTTTATATATTAGTTAATTGTAGTGGAGATATTCAGCAACCCATACTTCATAGCTTTCAAATGACTCAATGATTTATATTTATTTTATGTAACAGTGGGACATAATCAAGCATTCTCATGTTATTGTTTCTTTGAAGTGTTAGAGATGTTAGGCAATTAAGCATGACGAACATATGGTAGATGGAATTTGAAGTTGTGAACTATAAGGAATATTTTAACATATATCATACTTAGTGGTAATTTTCATTGAAAAATGGGAGTATCTTTACTTTAAATATATATTTTGGTGTACATGCATGTGTGTTGATTTTTAAATAAATAAATAAATAAATTTTCAGTGTGTGGGTGTGTATATATATATATATGAATATAAATATATATATATTTGTTTGAAATTTTATTTTATTATTATATGTATGTATATATATTTTTAACGATTATCTATATATAATATATAGTTTGCGAAGGTATATATATATATTTAATTGATTTTTTGTATTGTTTTGTGTGTGTGGCGTAGTGTATTGTGTATGTGCATTCCTGTTTATAGGCATGTGTGGGTTCTGTGTAGTGTTTTTATTTTTCTAGTGTGTGGTGCGTGAGTCATACTGTATGCATGTAGTTATTGTAATGAGCGTGTATTTTATAATACTGTGTGTAACTGCATTTGTATTTATGTGTATTTAATAAAATTTATATTTTATAACAATAAATGTATTGTTTTGAGTCTATTTGTTTTGAAGGAAAATTTATATGTATGTATATATGTTATATATAATCTATAATATACAAGCTTTGGGAGTGTTTTCATGTAGCGACCCGGAAAATTCGACACTCGAATTTTCGACATTTACACAAACTGTGTCTCATTCGAGTATCGAATCTCTAGAAAGCTAGAAGGAAGAAGTTGGAGGATGAGAAAGATAAGATAGAAATATTAGAATAGAAGAGTAAGAAGAAGAACAACACACCACAACACAGAATCAGAGTCTCACATCGCAGCGGAACAAAATATAATATGGAAATAAATCTTTATTGAGAGCTTTCAAAATTACTTACAGTATCAGAGTACATCAACATATCTGGACAGTCATATAACCTGTCCTCATATACAATCACACAGCGGAACAGTAGCTATATATATAACCATACGTTTGAACTCTTCCAGCTTGTCTCTGGACTTCGCAGCATCCGGTAACCTGGACCTGTACATCCCGGCCTAACCCGAGCATTTACAAAACACCGGGTCAGTCTGGTGAACCAGAGTGAGATAAACTCGCACAGTATTAAGGTATCACACAACTTGATTTTAAAGTAAAAATCTTTTCGAAAGAAAAGGATAATCGTAAGACCGAATCCACACATAAATACGGACGGTTTTTACCTTACGATAACCCAAAACAGTTTTGAAATCAATATCTTGTCTGATATTATCATAATGTCTAAATACAAGTAAATAGAATCTAGTAGAACGCTTGCATCTCACGCTCCACATATATAGTATACAAACAAAACCGCAGGTGCTTATTGGAGATTGGATTCCGACCTTGACAAGGTATGGGACCACCTGCCGATAGTGTATCTCTAGAGGCGAATACACTGGGTTCAACAAGAACATCTTGCAACCCGGCCCTCACATGACCGACCACTCATTTCGCTTGAGTGTATCGAATGTATATCACCAACGGTTGGGCTCAAACCACCGTTTCCCGAAAAGGGACAGCATTGAAATAGATTCAAGAAGCAAAAGGAATTTCTCTAGATAGGTGATTATACACCCTAATGGGAGCGACCCACATAGCCATGCTGCCTGCCCGATTTCTGTCATCTCCCGGTTGATGAGGCTTGAGGCTACGCTTTATCAGGACATCTCATTCACTTCGAATGCCACGTTGTCAGATCCATCAACAATCACTAATTGACGTCCACAACAATACATTATGTGTTAGCTGAAAGAAGTTTCCTTCTCCGCTTCCACTCTTGGTATGGTTGAAGAAATCAATGTACGTGACCTTTTCTGGAAATACTCTGTCAGACATTCATCCATACAAGTCACCCAGGAACAGGATGAACCGAAGGTACTCTCCTACTGCATCCTAGGAATCACCCTGAGAATCAGTAGCGAGAAGTCCTTGCAATCCGTAGATTCCAACCACGACAGAATCGCAGTTTATCTCTGCTTGCAAGTCAGAGATTTTAAGTAATCCTTCCGCTTATGAAGATCCACGGTCTTCAATAGCTCCATCTTGAATCAGCATCTTCAACGTATTCGTATTTGCTGGACGGAATGGTTTTCGAATATATATTCGATCCCGGTCTTTCCGTACCCACAATCGTATGGGCCAAATTTGATAGTCGGTTATTTAACCATCAAATAAAACAAACATTCATCCATAAAAGAAAATGGATTCACTAATTCAATACTCAGTATCATTCAGCCTCTTTAACGAACCATCCGTTAATTATATTCTTCAAATTTTCCAATATTTGAAACATCGCTTTTACTTCTTATTTTAAAATAAGAATATCCTTCAGATTCAGTTTATTAAATCTTATAAACTTTTCAAAATAGTTTTATAATATCATTAACGGAAATCATAACTTATGTTTCCCTCAATTACCCTCGTTTATAAACTAATACCATTCCTGAATAATCATGGAGTCGTTCAAGTTGGGGTATTTTATTACCTCTCAGACCTTGACCAACATCATTCATATCTTCAGAATAAATAGAAGTTTATTGACAACATATTTTCCCTTTGAAAACCTATCCAAATCTCATCCACGTTTACTTAACTAATTTATTAAGTAAACTCTTATTAAATCCTTTCGATTTATATTAATAATCATTTACAATATTATATACGAACTTTGATTCTATTATAAATAGAATCTTTATGAAACTTCCTTGATATCTCTTTATTACAAATATTACCCTTTATTTCGACAATTCAAATTTCATTTGTTTTAAAAACCATATAAACAAAACTTTTATAAATCTCATATTAATACCTTATACAATTTTTATATTGATATACTTTTCAAATCCTTATATTGGTATTTATCAAGACGATTCAACTTGTTATTTGTGCCAAACATTACAAACTTCATTTCAAAACTATTTCACTTATTACATTCTCTTTAACTCGTACTCGACCACTTATTCGTTGTCTGCAACATATGATAATCCCTTTAAGAAAAATCTCATATCTTATTTCTTTTGTAACCCATGTTATAAACACATTCACAAACCCTTAATTTTATTTACTCACTCGACTTCATTTTCAAAACTTTAA
Organism: Allium sativum; assembly: GCA_030737875.1. Taxonomy (NCBI): domain Eukaryota; kingdom Viridiplantae; phylum Streptophyta; class Magnoliopsida; order Asparagales; family Amaryllidaceae; genus Allium; species Allium sativum. The sequence goes on from CM060918.1 coordinate 327,058,365, forward strand.
ATTTCCATTTACAAAACCTTTGTAAATTAACTACGATACTTACCATTCGTTTTCATTTGCGCATCTTTAATTTTGTTTACAAATCTCATTTGTAATTCATCAGCGACAACTAATATTCATTGTCGTTATTCACATTCTTAACCTCATTTAAAATTCTGCCTTCAGTTAACATTCCGAACTTCGGAATATCACATTCCGAACCTCGGAATAGAACTTACTTCGATTGATCATTTCGAACTTCGGAATACCACATTCCGAACCTCGGAATATACTCGCTTCCATTTATTTAACCAAATCTCATTTATAAATTCATATTTAGACTTTCAACTTCGATTTCATTCAAAATATGAAACCCCATTCTCAAATCACCACTCATTTCCAATCCATTGATTTGTAAATCTCATACACGAAATGTTATCACATTTCGTATTTGTTTGAAATGCCGTTTGTTAAAAATGATCATTTATTACAAAACATTTCTCTTTGAACTCTTTTAACCGTTCCCGCATACTCATGATTTAACCATTCCATTTTCTATTATGAAATCAATTTAAAACTTCTTTTACGACCGTAAGGCCTTCACAAAACCATTTCAATATTTAAATAATCAATACGATAAATTATATCGTTTAACCATTCATTTAATACACCTTGCATCTCTACTAGTTATATTTATATAAAATTGATAAATTTAACTTCGACTATTATTTTTACAATAAAAATCGTATTTCAAAACCATATAAATATATATTTATATCTTTGAAAACATTCGAAATCCATTTAGTATCGATTTCGAAAAATCATTCCTTTTAGTCGACGGTATTAAAGAGGCAAATGGTTACTACAGTACCAAACGTGAAATATAAACCAATTTCACATTACATAACAAACAACATAATCATATTGATAATGTTATTCAGTTCAAAATGGCCAATCAATATTTGGTTTCCATCTAAATAGATGACATGAACAGTTTAATGATAACGGTCAATAATAACTGTAACAGTTAATACTAGGATAATAACAGCAGTTCAAGCATTCAACTATTTGATCATAACGTTTATAGTGTTATAAACGTAACCACTGAGGTAAGTTACCTCACTTGGATTCAATCGTTAGAAATAACGATTAGTTTCAATTAAATTAAACCGTCGTTTAATTTAACTGTTTCAGCCCATACAACGAACGAACAAACAACAACCATAAACAAGCATAGCACACAATTATAAAACCCTACTTATATAAAATATAAGAGGGGAGAACTGAGTGAGTTTAACTCACCTTGTTTCTATTTTGTCAAAACAGTAGGTTCTACAAGCTTTCGGCTGCGTCCAACTCTATCCAAATCAGCTCCGTTATATTACGACCGTTGATACAATTCCATCGTCATTTCGTATGGCCCATTTCTGTTAACAATTGAACATGTTATCATTTTTTTTTCCACATATTGGTTTAAATTAAAACTTATTAAATCTTAAATACCGTATATACTTTAGTTGTACCTTAGAATCCAAAATTACTTAAGTTAACTAATCCTATATTAAGCGTTGGAAATCATGTTCTGGGACTATGCATAGATTTATCTATGAATAGCAGCTTCGTCGTGTAAAAAGGATGTACTCCTTCTTTTACTTAATTTTTCGTGAAATTAGATTAAACATTTCTAGACTGATATTCTTCGCACTTCAGTCATAACACCACGTCAGACCGATAATAAAGGGTAAATAGATAGAGGCACTTGTATTTGCCAAGTCTAGTTTGGGCACCATTAAACAAATTAGCAGATTTAATATATATACCTAAGCATATTATATTATATATCATATCCGCAATTTACTATTTGCCTTCATACCTCAGAAAACATGCGGTCTCCCTGCATTTGAACACGACAGGCTTCTTCACCCTCTCGCAACTCCACCCTTTCCTCTCTTCTCTTTTCGTTTTTTTTTTCTTTATCCGAAGGCCCAAACTCAACTCAGTTGGCCCAAACAAAAACTCAGCCCCGCCTACAAACAGCCCCTCCCTCCTCTCGTTGCTGTATAATCCATCCGGTCTTCATTTTGGTTTCATCGCTTTTTTTTTCCTATTGAGGAACCCCTTCACTGTTTTTAGAAGCACAGGAAATGAATGAATAGAGCAGGGCTTTTATAGGGGAAGAACGAGTGGTGGGCACGGCATGAATACCTTGGCACGCAAGGAAATGAGTAAACTTGGCAGTCAAGGATTTTAAAATGTGGTAAGCACGGCATGTTGGTTAATAGGATGGGTAGATAGCTAGTAGCTGCGGTGTGTTTCCTTGTCACCTACATTAGGTAGGTCTGCTGTGATTTGGGTTGATGGCGATTGAACACAGTAGTGTTTCTTTACTGGCAAGCATGTGCGTAGCTGCAAGAGGGACGAAGGCTAGTACGTAGCTACGTTTGTATAGAGTAGCTCTTCGTGTGTCAAGTGGAAAAAGAGTAGCATGGGTTGTCAACTCCAAACTTAGGCCGACTGAAAGGAAATCCTAGGCCGTAAGCTTGTATGTAGGTCTGTAGAAATTTGTGTGCATGTGAAAAACTAGGAACATAGAGGTAGGTTTGTAGGAAGGTTTGTAGATTAGCTGTATTGTTTACACAAGTGTGGAGCGCAAGAAAACATACCGTGCAATGCAAACAAGCAAGCAAATGGAAAGGCTGAATGCAAGGAAAGTAGGCAAAAGGAAAAGCATGGGATAGTTTTAATATTATTATAATACACCTAAACTTTGTTGTGAGAAATCCGGTTAAAAATCACCACATACGGTCTTTAATTGAGATGAGGACACCTATTCCTAACATAAAAAAATATTCCGGACCCAATAGGACAGGTTTCGTTGAAATCCGAGGTCGTTTGCGAAAATCCTTTAGAAAATATCGATGAAAAACACCGAGCAATAATTCCTTAAAATTACAGAAAAAATCCTAAAAATATGAGGCCTTGACGTTTCACTAGACCTCTTCCTAAGGTTTCGTATGAAACTTGTTTCGTTGAATTTCGAGTCCGTTTGACCAGTTAACCATTCAGTTTAGTTTGCTTTAAGTTAAAAACATAGCGTACCCCACTATGAAATATTCTTTTCACGTAGAAACAGTTATGGACAGAAATAAAAATACCATTTAAATGAGTAATGTGCTCTGGTCCCAAAAATGTAATAATACCGGTAGATGAACTCATATTGTGAAACCCCGAAATGTTGTCATAGGGTGTAAAATACTCCAAATAAAAAGTTGCTTATTTAATTAATTAAAAATTACCATAAAATTCTAAAAATTAAATTATCACTACACCTCAAAAGAACCTTGTCTAAATTCGAAACCGATATGCAGTTATATCCAATTAACCGTTACGGTCGATAAACGATTACGCCGCTGTTTTTCTGCCAAATTGATTTGAGCATAACTTCCAATCTACATGACGAAATCCCGATTTTTCTCTTCCACTAAAAAAATATACTTCTCCAGCTCCATACATTTCTTGTTTCACAGAAATCCGATTTAAAACGGACTCTGTATATCCAGTTGAAGTTCAAAACTCTATTTTATGAACTGCAGCGCTGTTCTGGGCTCATTTTATTTTATATATGAATATATATCGTTCAACTTCGTTTAAATAGCGATTTAAATATTAAAACCCTTTAATATTCCAAATAAAATATTTAAAATTAATAAATCATCTGATTGCCAAAAAATACGGGACGTTACATTCTTCCCCCCTTAAAATAATTTCGCCCTCGAAATTGCTAAGGTAAGAAAGAACGTTACAAACCCATTATCTTTACAAAAATAAATTTAAAATTCGATTTTATTTTCAAAATTAATCTTATTGGGTTTAAAACCAATTTATTCCAAATAAAAGAATTTTCCAACAATCTTCAAAAAAATATTCTAACAACTTAAATTTTGGAACATTTTGGCAGAGTCTCCCATATACGGAGGACATCTGCAATATCGCAGGTTGAAGAAATATATATACAGCGACCAACAGGGTCGGAAAAATTCAAAATCCAAACTCAAAGTCCAAATTAAAACCAAAATTTTATATTTTCACGTAGGCGTACCTTTAACAAGCACTATGGAGCGTATCTGTTCGACGTATATACGATTTACCCAACCAGTATCAATCTGGCTAAACATCTGACACCTGTACTCAGCTCAATTCACATATGATCAATAAACTACGATAATATTCACTAATCAACAATTTTAACTGCACCAATTCCTCAATCAAACATGAGCATTAATTCACATTTAAATACACGGTGAAATTATTTATTTCAATTCATATTCGGTTTCATTCCAATTTTTAACACCAGAGTTTATTTTCCATACCTTCGTTAAATCATTTAATGAATTCTATTCAACCACTTGTCATCAAATAACATCCAATTCACAACCATCAACCAATACACAACCAAATAAACAAAATTTATTGAATTCACATTCAATATTAATATTTATTTTGGTTTCACACATTTGATTATTATTCATTCATTTAATTCCCAATTTAATTTAATTCAATATCATTCTGAAATTAATTACACTTAATCAAGTTAAGTAACAATTCAACTTTTTTAATTCGATTTGAATCCCATTCCAATTGATCAAACACACTAATATCTCAATGATTTAATAAAAATTTCTTTTCTATACAAAATATATTTTGGGTAAAATTATTTCATTTACCCTCTTTTCAAAACAATACTGGGTTAATGGTCAGTTCAAAGCTTCTCAACACTTGAACCGATCAACAAACACAATACAAAACATTCGTATGTAAAATCTACAAATACGCTCTCATATATATACACTCAATCTCGATCTAGGGTATTACTAACCCAATCTCTATCGAGTTACACCACAGAGCCAAGGTTATTACAAAATCAATAGCTCTGATACCAACTGTAGCAACCCGGAAAATTCGACACTCGAATTTTCGACATTTACACAAACTGTGTCTCATTCGAGTATCGAATCTCTAGAAAGCTAGAAGGAAGAAGTTGGAGGATGAGAAAGATAAGATAGAAATATTAGAATAGAAGAGTAAGAAGAAGAACAACACACCACAACACAGAATCAGAGTCTCACATCGCAGCGGAACAAAATATAATATGGAAATAAATCTTTATTGAGAGCTTTCAAAATTACTTACAGTATCAGAGTACATCAACATATCTGGACAGTCATATAACCTGTCCTCATATACAATCACACAGCGGAACAGTAGCTATATATATAACCATACGTTTGAACTCTTCCAGCTTGTCTCTGGACTTCGCAGCATCCGGTAACCTGGACCTGTACATCCCGGCCTAACCCGAGCATTTACAAAACACCGGGTCAGTCTGGTGAACCAGAGTGAGATAAACTCGCACAGTATTAAGGTATCACACAACTTGATTTTAAAGTAAAAATCTTTTCGAAAGAAAAGGATAATCGTAAGACCGAATCCACACATAAATACGGACGGTTTTTACCTTACGATAACCCAAAACAGTTTTGAAATCAATATCTTGTCTGATATTATCATAATGTCTAAATACAAGTAAATAGAATCTAGTAGAACGCTTGCATCTCACGCTCCACATATATAGTATACAAACAAAACCGCAGGTGCTTATTGGAGATTGGATTCCGACCTTGACAAGGTATGGGACCACCTGCCGATAGTGTATCTCTAGAGGCGAATACACTGGGTTCAACAAGAACATCTTGCAACCCGGCCCTCACATGACCGACCACTCATTTCGCTTGAGTGTATCGAATGTATATCACCAACGGTTGGGCTCAAACCACCGTTTCCCGAAAAGGGACAGCATTGAAATAGATTCAAGAAGCAAAAGGAATTTCTCTAGATAGGTGATTATACACCCTAATGGGAGCGACCCACATAGCCATGCTGCCTGCCCGATTTCTGTCATCTCCCGGTTGATGAGGCTTGAGGCTACGCTTTATCAGGACATCTCATTCACTTCGAATGCCACGTTGTCAGATCCATCAACAATCACTAATTGACGTCCACAACAATACATTATGTGTTAGCTGAAAGAAGTTTCCTTCTCCGCTTCCACTCTTGGTATGGTTGAAGAAATCAATGTACGTGACCTTTTCTGGAAATACTCTGTCAGACATTCATCCATACAAGTCACCCAGGAACAGGATGAACCGAAGGTACTCTCCTACTGCATCCTAGGAATCACCCTGAGAATCAGTAGCGAGAAGTCCTTGCAATCCGTAGATTCCAACCACGACAGAATCGCAGTTTATCTCTGCTTGCAAGTCAGAGATTTTAAGTAATCCTTCCGCTTATGAAGATCCACGGTCTTCAATAGCTCCATCTTGAATCAGCATCTTCAACGTATTCGTATTTGCTGGACGGAATGGTTTTCGAATATATATTCGATCCCGGTCTTTCCGTACCCACAATCGTATGGGCCAAATTTGATAGTCGGTTATTTAACCATCAAATAAAACAAACATTCATCCATAAAAGAAAATGGATTCACTAATTCAATACTCAGTATCATTCAGCCTCTTTAACGAACCATCCGTTAATTATATTCTTCAAATTTTCCAATATTTGAAACATCGCTTTTACTTCTTATTTTAAAATAAGAATATCCTTCAGATTCAGTTTATTAAATCTTATAAACTTTTCAAAATAGTTTTATAATATCATTAACGGAAATCATAACTTATGTTTCCCTCAATTACCCTCGTTTATAAACTAATACCATTCCTGAATAATCATGGAGTCGTTCAAGTTGGGGTATTTTATTACCTCTCAGACCTTGACCAACATCATTCATATCTTCAGAATAAATAGAAGTTTATTGACAACATATTTTCCCTTTGAAAACCTATCCAAATCTCATCCACGTTTACTTAACTAATTTATTAAGTAAACTCTTATTAAATCCTTTCGATTTATATTAATAATCATTTACAATATTATATACGAACTTTGATTCTATTATAAATAGAATCTTTATGAAACTTCCTTGATATCTCTTTATTACAAATATTACCCTTTATTTCGACAATTCAAATTTCATTTGTTTTAAAAACCATATAAACAAAACTTTTATAAATCTCATATTAATACCTTATACAATTTTTATATTGATATACTTTTCAAATCCTTATATTGGTATTTATCAAGACGATTCAACTTGTTATTTGTGCCAAACATTACAAACTTCATTTCAAAACTATTTCACTTATTACATTCTCTTTAACTCGTACTCGACCACTTATTCGTTGTCTGCAACATATGATAATCCCTTTAAGAAAAATCTCATATCTTATTTCTTTTGTAACCCATGTTATAAACACATTCACAAACCCTTAATTTTATTTACTCACTCGACTTCATTTTCAAAACTTTAAATTTCCATTTACAAAACCTTTGTAAATTAACTACGATACTTACCATTCGTTTTCATTTGCGCATCTTTAATTTTGTTTACAAATCTCATTTGTAATTCATCAGCGACAACTAATATTCATTGTCGTTATTCACATTCTTAACCTCATTTAAAATTCTGCCTTCAGTTAACATTCCGAACTTCGGAATATCACATTCCGAACCTCGGAATAGAACTTACTTCGATTGATCATTTCGAACTTCGGAATACCACATTCCGAACCTCGGAATATACTCGCTTCCATTTATTTAACCAAATCTCATTTATAAATTCATATTTAGACTTTCAACTTCGATTTCATTCAAAATATGAAACCCCATTCTCAAATCACCACTCATTTCCAATCCATTGATTTGTAAATCTCATACACGAAATGTTATCACATTTCGTATTTGTTTGAAATGCCGTTTGTTAAAAATGATCATTTATTACAAAACATTTCTCTTTGAACTCTTTTAACCGTTCCCGCATACTCATGATTTAACCATTCCATTTTCTATTATGAAATCAATTTAAAACTTCTTTTACGACCGTAAGGCCTTCACAAAACCATTTCAATATTTAAATAATCAATACGATAAATTATATCGTTTAACCATTCATTTAATACACCTTGCATCTCTACTAGTTATATTTATATAAAATTGATAAATTTAACTTCGACTATTATTTTTACAATAAAAATCGTATTTCAAAACCATATAAATATATATTTATATCTTTGAAAACATTCGAAATCCATTTAGTATCGATTTCGAAAAATCATTCCTTTTAGTCGACGGTATTAAAGAGGCAAATGGTTACTACAGTACCAAACGTGAAATATAAACCAATTTCACATTACATAACAAACAACATAATCATATTGATAATGTTATTCAGTTCAAAATGGCCAATCAATATTTGGTTTCCATCTAAATAGATGACATGAACAGTTTAATGATAACGGTCAATAATAACTGTAACAGTTAATACTAGGATAATAACAGCAGTTCAAGCATTCAACTATTTGATCATAACGTTTATAGTGTTATAAACGTAACCACTGAGGTAAGTTACCTCACTTGGATTCAATCGTTAGAAATAACGATTAGTTTCAATTAAATTAAACCGTCGTTTAATTTAACTGTTTCAGCCCATACAACGAACGAACAAACAACAACCATAAACAAGCATAGCACACAATTATAAAACCCTACTTATATAAAATATAAGAGGGGAGAACTGAGTGAGTTTAACTCACCTTGTTTCTATTTTGTCAAAACAGTAGGTTCTACAAGCTTTCGGCTGCGTCCAACTCTATCCAAATCAGCTCCGTTATATTACGACCGTTGATACAATTCCATCGTCATTTCGTATGGCCCATTTCTGTTAACAATTGAACATGTTATCATTTTTTTTTTCCACATATTGGTTTAAATTAAAACTTATTAAATCTTAAATACCGTATATACTTTAGTTGTACCTTAGAATCCAAAATTACTTAAGTTAACTAATCCTATATTAAGCGTTGGAAATCATGTTCTGGGACTATGCATAGATTTATCTATGAATAGCAGCTTCGTCGTGTAAAAAGGATGTACTCCTTCTTTTACTTAATTTTTCGTGAAATTAGATTAAACATTTCTAGACTGATATTCTTCGCACTTCAGTCATAACACCACGTCAGACCGATAATAAAGGGTAAATAGATAGAGGCACTTGTATTTGCCAAGTCTAGTTTGGGCACCATTAAACAAATTAGCAGATTTAATATATATACCTAAGCATATTATATTATATATCATATCTGCAATTTACTATTTGCCTTCATACCTCAGAAAACATGCGGTCTCCCTGCATTTGAACACGACAGGCTTCTTCACCCTCTCGCAACTCCACCCTTTCCTCTCTTCTCTTTTCGTTTTTTTTTCTTTATCCGAAGGCCCAAACTCAACTCAGTTGGCCCAAACAAAAACTCAGCCCCGCCTACAAACAGCCCCTCCCTCCTCTCGTTGCTGTATAATCCATCCGGTCTTCATTTTGGTTTCATCGCTTTTTTTTTTCCTATTGAGGAACCCCTTCACTGTTTTTAGAAGCACAGGAAATGAATGAATAGAGCAGGGCTTTTATAGGGGAAGAACGAGTGGTGGGCACGGCATGAATACCTTGGCACGCAAGGAAATGAGTAAACTTGGCAGTCAAGGATTTTAAAATGTGGTAAGCACGGCATGTTGGTTAATAGGATGGGTAGATAGCTAGTAGCTGCGGTGTGTTTCCTTGTCACCTACATTAGGTAGGTCTGCTGTGATTTGGGTTGATGGCGATTGAACACAGTAGTGTTTCTTTACTGGCAAGCATGTGCGTAGCTGCAAGAGGGACGAAGGCTAGTACGTAGCTACGTTTGTATAGAGTAGCTCTTCGTGTGTCAAGTGGAAAAAGAGTAGCATGGGTTGTCAACTCCAAACTTAGGCCGACTGAAAGGAAATCCTAGGCCGTAAGCTTGTATGTAGGTCTGTAGAAATTTGTGTGCATGTGAAAAACTAGGAACATAGAGGTAGGTTTGTAGGAAGGTTTGTAGATTAGCTGTATTGTTTACACAAGTGTGGAGCGCAAGAAAACATACCGTGCAATGCAAACAAGCAAGCAAATGGAAAGGCTGAATGCAAGGAAAGTAGGCAAAAGGAAAAGCATGGGATAGTTTTAATATTATTATAATACACCTAAACTTTGTTGTGAGAAATCCGGTTAAAAATCACCACATACGGTCTTTAATTGAGATGAGGACACCTATTCCTAACATAAAAAAATATTCCGGACCCAATAGGACAGGTTTCGTTGAAATCCGAGGTCGTTTGCGAAAATCCTTTAGAAAATATCGATGAAAAACACCGAGCAATAATTCCTTAAAATTACAGAAAAAATCCTAAAAATATGAGGCCTTGACGTTTCACTAGACCTCTTCCTAAGGTTTCGTATGAAACTTGTTTCGTTGAATTTCGAGTCCGTTTGACCAGTTAACCATTCAGTTTAGTTTGCTTTAAGTTAAAAACATAGCGTACCCCACTATGAAATATTCTTTTCACGTAGAAACAGTTATGGACAGAAATAAAAATACCATTTAAATGAGTAATGTGCTCTGGTCCCAAAAATGTAATAATACCGGTAGATGAACTCATATTGTGAAACCCCGAAATGTTGTCATAGGGTGTAAAATACTCCAAATAAAAAGTTGCTTATTTAATTAATTAAAAATTACCATAAAATTCTAAAAATTAAATTATCACTACACCTCAAAAGAACCTTGTCTAAATTCGAAACCGATATGCAGTTATATCCAATTAACCGTTACGGTCGATAAACGATTACGCCGCTGTTTTTCTGCCAAATTGATTTGAGCATAACTTCCAATCTACATGACGAAATCCCGATTTTTCTCTTCCACTAAAAAAATATACTTCTCCAGCTCCATACATTTCTTGTTTCACAGAAATCCGATTTAAAACGGACTCTGTATATCCAGTTGAAGTTCAAAACTCTATTTTATGAACTGCAGCGCTGTTCTGGGCTCATTTTATTTTATATATGAATATATATCGTTCAACTTCGTTTAAATAGCGATTTAAATATTAAAACCCTTTAATATTCCAAATAAAATATTTAAAATTAATAAATCATCTGATTGCCAAAAAAATACGGGACGTTACATTTCATGCGTGTGAAATGGTGTGGGTACAACATTGTGTGTGCGTATATTTGTGTTAAGTTTGTTTTGAACATTTATTTGTTTAAAAAAAATGTGTATGTATATTTCTTTAAATGTTTATATATGCATACAATGGTTTTTATGTATTTTGCGTGTGGGTTTGCATTGTATATTTATTTTATATATAAAGTTTTTGGTGTGTTACACAATATATAAATTTATAAAATATCTTGGTATGTATTGAACTTGAACTATATATATATGTTATGGTTTTACCATCCGTGTATGTATATATATAAATATATATATAATATTTGTAAAAGTAAATGTTGTGTTTATATTTTAAGTCGGTTTGGTGTTGAGCTTAAAGACCGTTCTGAAACCCAGTAGCCTTACCGATCCTTTGAGACATTCCCTATCCTCCTCTTATGAAAAAAATATAATGAGTAAGCATCGAGCTGAAATTATTCTGAATCGTGCATGGAAGTCGTCGTTTCAATTCTGCATAAATTCATCTATTGTCTTTAATCTGCGCCACGAAAGGTGAGTTTATCTCACACCTGACTCACATTACTTCATAGATGTTAGATCAACTAAATGAACTGTTATGAAATGTATAGGATTGTCAGTAGAAATTGTTTGTTTAAAATATGCACTTTCATATGTGACACGATATTTATATGACATGTATGTACATTGATTATTTATGACTATGATGTGATTGATGATATGTGATGATTTGTTATGTTGTATATACCCCTAGTTTAGGAAAAATCACTAAGGGTTGAAATGATACATACCCGAATGGATATTAGATTAGGGAAAAATTGTTATGGGTTGAAATGATAGACCTGAACGATTTTACTGAATTTGGGATTGCGGGTTGAAATGATAAACCCGTAGAAATTTTATAAATTACGGGTTGAAATGATAAATATCCGTATCACTAGACCATAGTGTAGAAAACTATATATGGATACCGTTGGTTATGTTTTCGAATTAAAATGAGTTGGAAATTTTGATTGTAATAATATTAATTTAAGATATTATATTTATATTTTAAAGATTTATAATTAAATTTTGTAAATTTTAAATTATATGTTTTAAAATGGTTTTATGAGTAAAAATGTATTTAAATGCTTATGTAAGATTTTACTTATAATTAATTTATTTTAAACTATATAATTTAATCATATATGTATTTTTAACTATAAATTAATATATTATAATAAATTATTTTTTTAAAACCTATTTCTGAATTAATTTGAACCTATATATGTTTATAAAGTTATTTCCTATATAAATTTATAACTTATAAACAATATTTTCAATGCTTATTTTATATATATTTTATAAACTTTAATAATAAACTCAAAAGGCAGATAAGTTTTGATTTTGCGATTTAAAAGCGAGGTTTAAAGAATTAAATTTATATAACGATACTTGATTCAACGAATTTGAATTTTAATCAACTAAATGCGAATTTTGAATTGACATAAATATTGAACTGTATAGGAAATGTACGTGAACTACGTAGTTAATTGGAATTTGAATTTATAATTGATATGAATATAGGAATTCGATTATAAATTGACTGAATATGAATTGAAATAATTTTATACATGGAATTGATTCATAAACTTTTTGGTTTGAATTAAAGAAATTTCTTAAATCAATTTATTTCAAGACATGGTTTTATTAAAATGGCCACGGTGTGAAAAATGTAAACGTTTGGTTGTTAAAGAGACCGGGATCGGATATTGTCATACTCTCTGCCAATACCGAAAACCACTTTAACAACTGTGTACGCGGTGGAGTTCCAGAATGAAGTAGGATGGTTTGGTGGCGATTACTGGATTGAAGGAAGAGAACGTTGATGGATAGCCTTGACCTTCGGGTCATAATTAAAATGACTAAAACAGGTGCTATACCATGATTAAGTGAGGTCGCACCTCCATCGGACACACTTCTTCGAACCATATCTATTACTTTGTGATTTGATTGGTGGCCACCCTTGATTATGGGAATGTTGTTCGAGGTGGGCGATAGTTGCGGCTATGCGTTACCACCGGTCCTGGCGTGCATCGGTATAATCCTACCGTGGGTATTCCTCGTGTGCCTTGTCATATTATCCTGATCGAGCCCCCTACGATTTTGATTTAGCGTTTTCGTATCACGGCGCATCCCTATCCGCCGACGTACTGGTGTGTTATATGCAAACTGTACGATAACGGTATAAACGGTGTAAGGGTAATAATGGTAATCCCGCTTACACTATTTTCAATAGTATATTTAAACATAGACACTATTATAATAGCGTATTATATTATATGATATTAGTTTAACGGATCCTTAGAGGATGGTGATCCCAAACATCCTTTAAGTTACTGATGCATTTCATTGAATATTTCATTTAAGTTGATTTACTTCCATGAGAATGTTAGTCCTGATCCGAGTTGTTTTGTTTTGCATTATTGCTCGGGTCAGATCGAGTAATGCAGTGTTGAGATTTCACCTTCTGAAGCTGGAGACTATTGAAGATATCATCTCTACCTGTTGATTCTGGCTATTTCTCCTTTGTATTAGAAATTCTTGTATTTAGACTTCCGCTGTATTTAATTTTGTAACTCTGATAGTATGTATAAATTTTGATTTTTATTTAGTAGCTTCATGAACTACTATTGTATAATTTATTTATTCCGCTGCGAGATATTCTGTTTTCTCTGTCTGTGATTCTGTGATTTATTCTATTTACCTCAGAAGCTAATAACATTCTGTCATTCGAACGGTTTGAGTTGGTTTAATTACCATCTTGAAGTGGACGAAAGATGGTATGTTACATTTGGTATCAGAGCTTTGGTTTTTTCAAAGCTTTAGCTTATGAGGTAAAAGCTCATTAGAGATAGGGTAGTGATACCCTAGAATGAGTGGAATCAGTCGCTGAATCTTCCTTGCGAGAGAGCGTATTTTTAAAGTATAAATGGTTTTTAAAATGGTTTTAAATGTTTTAAACAAATATTTTCGGATATAATTTTTTATTTATATATTCATATTCTTTTCTGAAATTTCCTTTCCATTGAATCTATCTTCCTTCGTAGATCCTCTTTGATTAGATTCTTCATTCGTTCAGCTTTTACCTCAAATTCTATAACTTATCCTTGTCTATAACAAGGTCAGAAGTTGAAGAAGAGTAATCTTATTTAATATTGATGTGAAATTTTGATATATATATATATATATATTCGTAAATAATATTATGTTTTGGTAATACCAATATTTTGAAAGGATTTGATGTTTATACTTTAAGACTTTATATTTTATAAACTATACATTTTGAATAAGAGGTAAAGATGTAGATTTTGTAAGAAAATGATATTATCTTAGTTGAAATCTATAACGATATAGTTTATAAAGTTATGCATATATCGAAATTTATAAATTTAAATAGATTATAAAGATTTTAATTTGTGATATATATATATATGTGTGTGTGTGTGTATATAGGTATGAATATAAATATGAACCTTTGGTTTGAATATATTAATTATTAAATTACTATTTCCCTACTTCGTTCCTTTTCGGGGACGAAAAGGTTTGAGTAGGGGAGATTGTAACAACCTCAATTTTTAGAGTATTTTAATTAATGATTTAATTTAAAATTTTGATTTATTTATTTTATTTGTTTGCATTTATGGAAATGATGTTTATTTTGATTATCTAAAACTAAATTTGTTTGGATTTTTTTTAAAACAAATGAATTTTACTTTTGGTATGAATGCAACTTAATAATTCAAATCAATATTTGCTATGTTAGAACCTTATTTATGGTAAATTTAATTGGGTTATTTATTTGAGTTTGAATCCATTCTTGGATTTTATTTGATAATTAAAACTCATATAATTATACGATCCGTTTCAATATTAATAGAATTATACATATATATATTATCGTATTGATTTTTGTTGATGCAACATGGCTAAATTAATTGTCGGATTCTTTTTTTTCCTTTGATATCATCAATTATTGATTGCAAAATCTTTGTAATTTTATATTTCCAAAACCATTTGTTTCTTTCAATTAATAAATTTATATTGTTTCCTTTTATTTATGAACACTGTTTACATCTTTAAAATTCAATGTTCATTTATTATTATTATTCCTTTCCTTACTTGGTTGTTAATTTCAAAGAAATTAAACATTCATTTCCTTCCATTTATTTCCCCATGTTCATTTCTTTTGGTTCCCTGTTTCCATTCGTTCACTTACGTTCCAATGGTAAGTTTCTATTTCCAAAACAGTCTTGTGCGTTTTGAATTTTGAAACGTTTGATTGTCTATTTATTTATTTCCAAAACAATCTTGTGCGTTTTGAATTTTGAAACGTTTGATTGTCTATTTATTTATTTCCAAACCATTCGTCCTTTGAATAAAAAAATGTGTATTTTCTTTTATTTACAAGCATTGATGTCCATTACTTAGTATTAATGTTTTCCTTATACGTTCGTTGTTTCAAAAATATAATCCGTTCCAATTTTAATTGTCAAATTTTATTTGTATTTATTGTTCACTAATATATATTTTCAAAAGAATTGTCTGTTCACTTTTATTTCCAGTTTGTTCTTTCGAAATTTAAATTTATATTTTTTCTTTCTTTTATGAGAAATCAATATTTAATTTTTTTTAAAATTCAAATTCTTATCACTCCTCTTATCTCGTAACATAGGAGTGATGGAGTATCCCACGTTCTTATTTTTACCTTTCCTATCTTCTGGTCCGTTAATCTCATGATCATTCCTTAAATCTTGTGGAAATAAAGTTTATCCCATTTATTAATCTTTGAGCGTGCTTATTAGGCCATACCATTTCTGCTCCTTCATCTTCTACTTTTACAATTTCCAGATCCACTTCCTTTCTTCTGAAATTCCATCGTCTATTTTCTTTCCTCTCAACTTCCATCGCTGTACAACAATACCCTCCATCGCACCCCTCCCTCGCCTTCATGAAAAGCGTCGACACCCATCAACACCTCCCCACGCCTGCTGCCGAGACCGCTCCTCCACGGCTCCACCTACAGCCTCCAACCGCCCTAGTAATCAAACCAACCAAGCCTCCACCCCTCCGTGAAGCCCAGTTTTCCGATGAAGACCCCTCTGCCACCATGCTTCACCCAATCCCCTCCACGTCCGAACCCTCGCCTCGCTCAACCCCTTGCCGAGCTCGCCAAACCCCCCACTGACATGCTCCTTCCCCACAAACGTGCTACTCCCCAACTTCAGCCCATCTTTTCCTCATGTGTGTACGCATGTTAGATTTGTGTGTTCTTTTGCGTGAGTTATTTAAATCTATATATATCTACATATTTATATTTATGTTAGTGTATGGGTTTTGTGTATGTAAATTGGTGTGTGCGTGATCAGTGTGTGTGTAAGTTTTGGCTGTGTGAGTTTGGTGTTTCCATGTATGCGTGGGTATGATGGTTTATTGTTTTATATATTAGTTAATTGTAGTGGAGATATTCAGCAACCCATACTTCATACCTTTCAAATGACTCAATGATTTATATTTATTTTATGTAACGGTGGGACATAATCAAGCATTCTCATGTTATTGTTTTTTGAAGTGTTAGAGATGTTAGGCAATTAAGCATGACGAACATATGGTAGATGGAATTTGAAGTTGTGAACTATAAGGAATATTTTAACATATATCATACTTAGTGGTAATTTTCATTGAAAAATGGGAGTGTCTTTACTTTAAATATATATTTTGGTGTACATGCATGTGTGTTGATTTTTAAATAAATAAATAAATATATTTTCAGTGTGTGGGTGTGTATATATATATATATATATGAATATAAATATATATATATTTGTTTGAAATTTTATTTTATTATTATATGTATGTATATATATTTTTAACGATTATCTATATATAATATATAGTTTGCGAAGGTATATATATATATTTAATTGATTTTTTGTATTGTTTTGTGTGTGTGGCGTAGTGTATTGTGTATGTGCATTCCTGTTTATAGGCATGTGTGGGTTCTGTGTAGTGTTTTTATTTTTCTAGTGTGTGGTGCGTGAGTCATACTGTATGCATGTAGTTATTGTAATGAGCGTGTATTTTATAATACTTTGTGTAACTGCATTTGTATTTGTGTGTATTTAATAAAATTTATATTTTATAACAATAAATGTATTGTTTTGAGTCTATTTGTTTTGAAGGAAAATTTATATGTATGTATATATGTTATATATAATCTATAATATACAAGCTTTGGGAGTGTTTTCATGCGTGTGAAATGGTGTGGGTACAACATTGTGTGTGCGTATATTTGTGTTAAGTTTGTTTTGAACATTTATTTGTTTAAAAAAAGATGTGTATGTATATTTCTTTAAATGTTTATATATGCATACAATGGTTTTTATGTATTTTGCGTGTGGGTTTGCATTGTATATTTATTTTATATATAAAGTTTTTGGTGTGTTACACAATATATAAATTTATAAAATATCTTGGTATGTATTGAACTTGAACTATATATATGTTATGGTTTTACCATCCGTGTATGTATATATATAAATATATATATAATATTTGTAAAAGTAAATGTTGTGTTTATATTTTAAGTCGGTTTGGTGTTGAGCTTAAAGACCGTTCTGAAACCCAGTAGCCTTACCGATCCTTTGAGACATTCCCTATCCTCCTCTTATGAAAAAAATATAATGAGTAAGCATCGAGCTGAAATTATTCTGAATCGTGCATGGAAGTCGTCGTTTCAATTCTGCATAAATTCATCTATTGTCTTTAATCTGCGCCACGAAAGGTGAGTTTATCTCACACCTGACTCACATTACTTCATAGATGTTAGATCAACTAAATGAACTGTTATGAAATGTATAGGATTGTCAGTAGAAATTGTTTGTTTAAAATATGCACTTTCATATGTGACACGATATTTATATGACATGTATGTACACTGATTATATATGACTATGATGTGATTGATGATATGTGATGATTTGTTATGTTGTATATACCCCTAGTTTAGGAAAAATCACTAAGGGTTGAAATGATACATACCCGAATGGATATTAGATTAGGGAAAAATTGTTATGGGTTGAAATGATAGACCTGAACGATTTTACTGAATTTGGGATTGCGGGTTGAAATGATAAACCCGTAGAAATTTTATAAATTACGGGTTGAAATGATAAATATCCGTATCACTTGACCATAGGGTAGAAAACTATATATGGACACCGTTGGTTATGTTTTCGAATTAAAATGAGTTGGAAATTTTGATTGTAATAATATTAATTTAAGATATTATATTTATATTTTAAAGATCTATAATTAAATTTTGTAAATTTTAAATTATATGTTTTAAAATGGTTTTATGAGTAAAAATGTATTTAAATGCTTATGTAAGATTTTACTTATAATTAATTTATTTTAAACTATATAATTTAATCATATATGTATTTTTAACTATAAATTAATATATTATAATAAATTATTCTTTTAAAACCTATTTCTGAATTAATTTGAACCTATATATGTTTATAAAGTTATTTCCTATATAAATTTATAACTTATAAACAATATTTTCAATGCTTATTTTATATATATTTTATAAACTTTAATAATAAACTCAAAAGGCAGATAAGTTTTGATTTTGCGATTTAAAAGCGAGGTTTAAAGAATTAAATTTATATAACGATACTTGATTCAACGAATTTGAATTTTAATCAACTAAATGCGAATTTTGAATTGACATAAATATTGAACTGTATAGGAAATGTACGTGAACTACGTAGTTAATTGGAATTTGAATTTATAATTGATATGAATATAGGAATTCGATTATAAATTGACTGAATATGAATTGAAATAATTTTATACATGGAATTGATTCATAAACTTTTTGGTTTGAATTAAAGAAATTTCTTAAATCAATTTATTTCAAGACATGGTTTTATTAAAATGGCCACGGTGTGAAAAATGTAAACGTTTGGTTGTTAAAGAGACCGGGATCGGATATTGTCATACTCTCTGCCAATACCGAAAACCACTTTAACAACTGTGTACGCGGTGGAGTTCCAGAATGAAGTAGGATGGTTTGGTGGCGATTACTGGATTGAAGGAAGAGAACGTTGATGGATAGCCTTGACCTTCGGGTCATAATTAAAATGACTAAAACAGGTGCTATACCGTGATTAAGTGAGGTCGCACCTCCATCGGACACACTTCTTCGAACCATATCTATTACTTTGTGATTTGATTGGTGGCCACCCTTGATTATGGGAATGTTGTTCGAGGTGGGCGATAGTTGCGGCTATGCGTTACCACCAGTCCTGGCGTGCATCGGTAGAATCCTACCGTGGGTATTCCTCGTGTGCCTTGTCATATTATCCTGATCGAGCCCCCTACGATTTTGATTTAGCGTTGTCGTATCACGGCGCATCCTATCCGCCGACGTACTGGTGTGTTATATGCAAACTGTACGATAACGGTATAAACGGTGTAAGGGTAATAATGGTAATCCCGCTTACACTATTTTCAATAGTATATTTAAACATAGACACTATTATAATAGCGTATTATATTATATGATATTAGTTTAACGGATCCTTAGAGGATGGTGATCCCAAACATCCTTTAAGTTACTGATGCATTTCATTGAATATTTCATTTAAGTTGATTTACTTCCATGAGAATGTTAGTCCTGATCCGAGTTGTTTTGTTTTGCATTATTGCTCGGGTCAGATCGAGTAATGCAGTGTTGAGATTTCACCTTCTGAAGCTGGAGACTATTGAAGATATCATCTCTACCTGTTGATTCTAGCTATTTCTCCTTTGTATTAGAAATTCTTGTATTTAGACTTCCGCTGTATTTAATTTTGTAACTCTGATAGTATGTATAAATTTTGATTTTTATTTAGTAGCTTCATGAACTATTATTGTATAATTTATTTATTCCGCTGCGAGATATTCTGTTTTCTATGTCTGTGATTCTGTGATTTATTCTATTTACCTCAGAAGCTAATAACATTCTGTCATTCGAACGGTTTGAGTTGGTTTAATTACCATCTTGAAGTGGACGAAAGATGGTATGTTACATTTGGTATCAGAGCTTTGGTTTTTTCAAAGCTTTAGCTTATGAGTTAAAAGCTCATTAGAGATAGGGTAGTGATACCGTAGAATGAGTGGAATCAGTCGCTGAATCTTCCTTGCGAGAGAGCGTATTTTTAAAGTATAAATGGTTTTTAAAATGGTTTTAAATGTTTTAAACAAATATTTTCGGATATAATTTTTTATTTATATATTCATATTCTTTTCTGAAATTTCCTTTCCATTGAATCTATCTTCCTTCGTAGATCCTCTTTGATTAGATTCTTCATTCGTTCAGCTTTTACCTCAAATTCTATAATTTATCCTTGTCTATAACAAGGTCAGAAGTTGAAGAAGAGTATTCTTATTTAATATTGATGTGAAATTTTGATATATATATATATATATATTCGTAAATAATATTATGTTTTGGTAATACCAATATTTTGAAAGGATTTGATGTTTATACTTTAAGACTTTATATTTTATAAACTATACATTTTGAATAAGAGGTAAAGATGTAGATTTTGTAAGAAAATGATATTATCTTAGTTGAAATCTATAACGATATAGTTTATAAAGTTATGCATATATCGAAATTTATAAATTTAAATAGATTATAAAGATTTTAATTTGTGATATATATATATGTGTGTGTGTGTGTGTGTGTATAGGTATGAATATAAATATGAACCTTTGGTTTGAATATATTAATTATTAAATTACTATTTCCCTACTTCGTTCCTTTTCGGGGACGAAAAGGTTTGAGTAGGGGAGATTGTAACAACCTCAATTTTTAGAGTATTTTAATTAATGATTTAATTTAAAATTTTGATTTATTTATTTTATTTGTTTGCATTTATGGAAATAATGTTTATTTTGATTATCTAAAACTAAATTTGTTTGAATTTTTTTTAAAACAAATGAATTTTACTTTTGGTATGAATGCAACTTAATAATTCAAATCAATATTTGCTATGTTAGAACCTTATTTATGGTAAATTTAATTGGGTTATTTATTTGAGTTTGAATCCATTCTTGGATTTTATTTGATAATTAAAACTCATATAATTATACGATCCGTTTCAATATTAATAGAATTATACATATATATATTATCGTATTGATTTTTGTTGATGCAACATGGCTAAATTAATTGTCGGATTCTTTTTTTTCCTTTGATATCATCAATTATTGATTGCAAAATCTTTGTAATTTTATATTTCCAAAACCATTTGTTTCTTTCAATTAATAAATTTATATTGTTTCCTTTTATTTATGAACACTGTTTACATCTTTAAAATTCAATGTTCATTTATTATTATTATTCCTTTCCTTACTTGGTTGTTAATTTCAAAGAAATTAAACATTCATTTCCTTCCATTTATTTCCCCATGTTCATTTCTTTTGGTTCCCTGTTTCCATTCGTTCACTTACGTTCCAATGGTAAGTTTCTATTTCCAAAACAGTCTTGTGCGTTTTGAATTTTGAAACGTTTGATTGTCTATTTATTTATTTCCAAAACAGTCTTGTGCGTTTTGAATTTTGAAACGTTTGATTGTCTATTTATTTATTTCCAAACCATTCGTCCTTTGAATAAAAAAATGTGTATTTTCTTTTATTTACAAGCATTGATGTCCATTACTTAGTATTAATGTTTTCCTTATACGTTCGTTGTTTCAAAAATATAATCCGTTCCAATTTTAATTGTCAAATTTTATTTGTATTTATTGTTCACTAATATATATTTTCAAAAGAATTGTCTGTTCACTTTTATTTCCAGTTTATTCTTTCGAAATTTAAATTTATATTTTTTCTTTCTTTTATGAGAAATCAATATTTAATTTTTTTTAAAATTCAAATTCTTATCACTCCTCTTATCTCGTAACATAGGAGTGATGGAGTATCCCACGTTCTTATTTTTACCTTTCCTATCTTCTGGTCCGTTAATCTCATGATCATTCCTTAAATCTTGTGGAAATAAAGTTTATCCCATTTATTAATCTTTGAGCGTGCTTATTAGGCCATACCATTTCTGCTCCTTCATCTTCTACTTTTACAATTTCCAGATCCACTTCCTTTCTTCTGAAATTCCATCGTCTATTTTCTTTCCTCTCAACTTCCATCGCTGTACAACAATACCCTCCATCGCACCCCTCCCTCGCCTTCATGAAAAGCGTCGACACCCATCAACACCTCCCCACGCCTGCTGCCGAGACCGCTCCTCCACGGCTCCACCTACAGCCTCCAACCGCCCTAGTAATCAAACCAACCAAGCCTCCACCCCTCCGTGAAGCCCAGTTTTCCGATGAAGACCCCTCTGCCACCATGCTTCACCCAATCCCCTCCACGTCCGAACCCTCGCCTCGCTCAACCCCTTGCCGAGCTCGCCAAACTCCCCACTGACATGCTCCTTCCCCACAAACGTGCTACTCCCCAACTTCAGCCCATCTTTTCCTCATGTGTGTACGCATGTTAGATTTGTGTGTTCTTTTGCGTGAGTTATTTAAATCTATATATATCTACATATTTATATTTATGTTAGTGTATGGGTTTTGTGTATGTAAATTGGTGTGTGCGTGATCAGTGTGTGTGTAAGTTTTGGCTGTGTGAGTTTGGTGTTTCCATGTATGCGTGGGTATGATGGTTTATTGTTTTATATATTAGTTAATTGTAGTGGAGATATTCAGCAACCCATACTTCATACCTTTCAAATGACTCAATGATTTATATTTATTTTATGTAACGGTGGGACATAATCAAGCATTCTCATGTTATTGTTTCTTTGAAGTGTTAGAGATGTTAGGCAATTAAGCATGACGAACATATGGTAGATGGAATTTGAAGTTGTGAACTATAAGGAATATTTTAACATATATCATACTTAGTGGTAATTTTCATTGAAAAATGGGAGTGTCTTTACTTTAAATATATATTTTGGTGTACATGCATGTGTGTTGATTTTTAAATAAATAAATAAATATATTTTCAGTGTGTGGGTGTGTGTATATATATATATATATATATATGAATATAAATATATATATATTTGTTTGAAATTTTATTTTATTATTATATGTATGTATATATATTTTTAACGATTATCTATATATAATATATAGTTTGCGAAGGTATATAAATATATTTAATTGATTTTTTGTATTGTTTTGTGTGTGTGGCGTAGTGTATTGTGTATGTGCATTCCTGTTTATAGGCATGTGTGGGTTCTGTGTAGTGTTTTTATTTTTCTAGTGTGTGGTGCGTGAGTCATACTGTATGCATGTAGTTATTGTAATGAGCGTGTATTTTATAATACTGTGTGTAACTGCATTTGTATTTGTGTGTATTTAATAAAATTTATATTTTATAACAATAAATGTATTGTTTTGAGTCTATTTGTTTTGAAGGAAAATTTATATGTATGTATATATGTTATATATAATCTATAATATACAAGCTTTGGGAGTGTTTTCATGCGTGTGAAATGGTGTGGGTACAACATTGTGTGTGCGTATATTTGTGTTAAGTTTGTTTTGAACATTTATTTGTTTAAAAAAAGATGTGTATGTATATTTCTTTAAATGTTTATATATGCATACAATGGTTTTTATGTATTTTGCGTGTGGGTTTGCATTGTATATTTATTTTATATATAAAGTTTTTGGTGTGTTACATAATATATAAATTTATAAAATATCTTGGTATGTATTGAACTTGAACTATATATATATGTTATGGTTTTACCATCCGTGTATGTATATATATAAATATATATATAATATTTGTAAAAGTAAATGTTGTGTTTATATTTTAAGTCGGTTTGGTGTTGAGCTTAAAGACCGTTCTGAAACCCAGTAGCCTTACCGATCCTTTGAGACATTCCCTATCCTCCTCTTATGAAAAAAATATAATGAGTAAGCATCGAGCTGAAATTATTCTGAATCGTGCATGGAAGTCGTCGTTTCAATTCTGCATAAATTCATCTATTGTCTTTAATCTGCGCCACGAAAGGTGAGTTTATCTCACACCTGACTCACATTACTTCATAGATGTTAGATCAACTAAATGAACTGTTATGAAATGTATAGGATTGTCAGTAGAAATTGTTTGTTTAAAATATGCACTTTCATATGTGACACGATATTTATATATGACATGTATGTACACTGATTATATATGACTATGATGTGATTGATGATATGTGATGATTTGTTATGTTGTATATACCCCTAGTTTAGGAAAAATCACTAAGGGTTGAAATGATACATACCCGAATGGATATTAGATTAGGGAAAAATTGTTATGGGTTGAAATGATAGACCTGAACGATTTTACTGAATTTGGGATTGCGGGTTGGAATGATAAACCCGTAGAAATTTTATAAATTACTGGTTGAAATGATAAATATCCGTATCACTTGACCATAGGGTAGAAAACTATATATGGACACCGTTGGTTATGTTTTCGAATTAAAATGAGTTGGAAATTTTGATTGTAATAATATTAATTTAAGATATTATATTTATATTTTAAAGATTTATAATTAAATTTTGTAAATTTTAAATTATATGTTTTAAAATGGTTTTATGAGTAAAAATGTATTTAAATGCTTATGTAAGATTTTACTTATAATTAATTTATTTTAAACTATATAATTTAATCATATATGTATTTTTAACTATAAATTAATATATTATAATAAATTATTCTTTTAAAACCTATTTCTGAATTAATTTGAACCTATATATGTTTATAAAGTTATTTCCTATATAAATTTATAACTTATAAACAATATTTTCAATGCTTATTTTATATATATTTTATAAACTTTAATAATAAACTCAAAAGGCGGATAAGTTTTGATTTTGCGATTTAAAAGCGAGGTTTAAAGAATTAAATTTATATAACGATACTTGATTCAACGAATTTGAATTTTAATCAACTAAATGCGAATTTTGAATTGACATAAATATTGAACTGTATAGGAAATGTACGTGAACTACGTAGTTAATTGGAATTTGAATTTATAATTGATATGAATATAGGAATTCGATTATAAATTGACTGAATATGAATTGAAATAATTTTATACATGGAATTGATTCATAAACTTTTTGGTTTGAATTAAAGAAATTTCTTAAATCAATTTATTTCAAGATATGGTTTTATTAAAATGTCCACGGTGTGAAAAATGTAAACGTTTGGTTGTTAAAGAGACCGGGATCGGATATTGTCATACTCTCTGCCAATACCGAAAACCACTTTAACAACTGTGTACGCGGTGGAGTTCCAGAATGAAGTAGGATGGTTTGGTGGCGATTACTGGATTGAAGGAAGAGAACGTTGATGGATAGCCTTGACCTTCGGGTCATAATTAAAATGACTAAAACAGGTGCTATACCGTGATTAAGTGAGGTCGCACCTCCATCGGACACACTTCTTCGAACCATATCTATTACTTTGTGATTTGATTGGTGGCCACCCTTGATTATGGGAATGTTGTTCGAGGTGGGCGGTAGTTGCGGCTATGCGTTACCACCGGTCCGGGCGTGCATCGGTAGAATCCTACCGTGGGTATTCCTCGTGTGCCTTGTCATATTATCCTGATCAAGCCCCCTACGATTTTGATTTAGCGTTGTCGTATCACGGCGCATCCCTATCCGCCGACGTACTGGTGTGTTATATGCAAACTGTACGATAATGGTATAAATGGTGTAAGGGTAATAATGGTAATCCCGCTTACACTATTTTCAATAGTATATTTAAACATAAACACTATTATAATAGCGTATTATATTATATGATATTAGTTTAACGGATCCTTAGAGGATGGTGATCCCAAACATCCTTTAAGTTACTGATGCATTTCATTGAATATTTCATTTAAGTTGATTTACTTCCATGAGAATGTTAGTCCTGATCCGAGTTGTTTTGTTTTGCATTATTGCTCGGGTCAGATCGAGTAATGCAGTGTTGAGATTTCACCTTCTGAAGCTGGAGACTATTGAAGATATCATCTCTACCTGTTGATTCTGGCTATTTCTCCTTTGTATTAGAAATTCTTGTATTTAGACTTCCGCTGTATTTAATTTTGTAACTCTGATAGTATGTATAAATTTTGATTTTTATTTAGTAGCTTTATGAACTACTATTGTATAATTTATTTATTCCGCTGCGAGATATTCTGTTTTCTATGTCTGTGATTCATTCTATTTACCTCAGAAGCTAATAACATTCTGTCATTCGAACGGTTTGAGTTGGTTTAATTACCATCTTGAAGTGGACGAAAGACGGTATGTTACACAAGAACAATTTCTAAACCAGGTTTTGATCATGGCAAGAGATCTCATGACATATAACAAGTTTACGTGGATAATTGTCTACAAAATCCACAGCATTTCAAACATTTTACTAGCTAGGACCCCCATATATTTTATAGCAAATTGACAACAACTACAACTTGTTTAACATTTGAGAAGATAAAAAATCGTATGAATCAGCTTTTATTCTTGTCAAAAAGTACTTGACATGGTTAATTGTAACTTTGCATAAGAAAGTTGATGATTGCGTGCAATAAGACAAGACCCATTTTCACTTTTAATTAGCACATCAATATTTTAAATTGATCAGTATTCATCATGTAATCTCTCTGTACAAATAGTTTTCCCATACACACACATGTTAATTGTTTGATGTCTTCACTTTGCCAAAATGTCAAATGTACAATTTTATGCCACTAGGCCCGGCCCTTTGGTAAAGCATACGAAGCTTACGCTTTGGGCCTCATCTAAAATTAGGGCACAACTCAGCATCTGATCGACGCAGCAAAACTCGGATCGCCATCAGCGACGACAAATTAGATGGATGCTGCGGCAACTCCAGACCCGTTAACAAATACCGAGGACGCGGCAAGAAAGCGACGACTGCTGATAGGTTATCTCATTTTGGTGGTAATGGATCATGGATGGTAGGCGCCAGTGTGACTGTGACGTGGTCAAATAACAACATAACTGAGATGTAGCACATTAGGTGTCACAATCGGTCATCTTCTTTATGAATTGCGGACAGTGGAAGAATAGAATGCAAAAGGTGTGCACTGTGCTGTTACTATTAGCCTCTAAGGATTATTTTATTCACATTTCTAGTGAATTCCTTGTAGATTTTATCCACTTCTGAAAATTTTCTATTGCTTTTCATTTAAAATGTATACATAACATTAGGAACTTAAAAATCTCTGGTGAAAAAGCTACTGTACATCAGTTATCAGTTTTTGTTGTCTACCCCTTTTGTGCTTCCTGCAGTTAACCACCTAAGAGGTTTTCATGGTACGTTTGATCATTACAAGTTTAACAACAGGTTTCTTAGTTTTGTATGTGCAGAGTCTTGCTAGTTGATGGCTTTGTTTACTATGATTTTTTCTTACCAATGGACCTATAATAATCCAACCCATTTTTAGAAGCAACTTTTGATCCTTTTTAATTGATGAAATTATGTTTATTCATCTTAAACACTCAAAAATTTGCAATGTTATTTTATTTACTGATTCTTCGCTTCTGTAGCTACCATTGAATTTCTCATTTATTCTATGCCATCTTTTTTGGGATATCTCATATCAAAGTATAAAATATGGGAAGTAATTATTACCCACTATATTAAATTTTGCAATAACATTATTCTATATAAATATATATAGGCCATTTATCTTTAAAAAAATACATTCCCCACGATGTCAATTTATTATCAATCACAATGTTTATGTCCTATTAATTCCAACTTAATTATAACATTTTATTTATTGTTTACCAATTTGAAGCTCTTGCCTCATTCATCAACAAATGGAATAGGTGGATATAGAGGAAAGAGCAAACAAATCTGTTTCAAAGTAATGGTTTTTCTATATATTTCAGTTTGAGGTAACTATGTTAAGCGGTCAAAACCAACGTATATTTCTATCACCATTTAGCAATGTGAAATTTTTTTCTTCATTTTTACGCTTCAGTTATGAACATATTTGGTTATTGTACTATTTATAATTCTATATCTAATAAATAAAGTTTAGCTTTCTGTAGTTTTGGTTACATCATAAACTGTAATGATGTTAGACTTCACATCCTTCATAATTTACGTAATGGATGAGTAAATGTACAGCTACACGCAGAGCACAACATAATATTGAATTTCAGATTTATAATTATAGAAAAAACAATGTTGAATTTATTACTCCATGCACACGAATCAATTTGTATATTTTATGAGTTTGTCTAATTCATTGATTGTAGTACTTATATGCATTTTAATGATAGTATGGTTCACAATTTGTATTTACTGACTTTTGATTGAGGATCTAATTTAGGTTTATAAGTTGGAAATGAAGGTAGATTACCCAACTTCTTTTCTCTTTTATGTGAAAAAAATCAGTTATTGCTTTTTTAATAAGTATTTGTACATAATGAGTAGCAAGTTATACTTTCGGTAAGCCATTTTTGGACATTTGGGTAGTGTCCACCATCCAAATCTTAGAAAACAACAGAATGTTTTCAAGATTTTCATTTTGCTATATTTATAGGTTTGAATTAGAAAGCTCGACTTCTTTTCTTTTTTTGTGGTCTTCCTATATTTTATTATTATTATCGATATTATTTTCCATTTATGTTTGAATGCCCATTGATACATACTATTATATCTATAATCTGAACTTTTGAAATATGTTTTTTTTAGGATTGTTAGTTGAATGCATACGTTTTCTAATACATAATTCTGTAATACTGATGTTGGTTGTTGGTTGAAAGTGTAACTTAATACATTTAATAAAAAAACATAGTATCTTTGCATATGCAGCACATGACAAGAAATTAAATTGGGATTTCAATATTGCAAGAAAGAAGATGCACAAATAAAAACACCACATTCATGTAGCCATCAATTATTCTTCTTCTACCCTTTTTTATTAAAATATGCAGTTGTTCTTTATTATATTAGTTGGATCCTTGGGCTATTGCACAGCTACTCTTAAATATACCATGATAATAATATATGCCTTGGACATGTCAGTATTATCTTTCAGCTCTTAACTAAGAATATGGTGTACTAATATTTACAAAGTTATATGTCATACTTTTTCTGAAATTGTTGCTGAAACTAACATGGATTATTATGTTAATTTCTTCAGGAGAAAAAAAAGGAATACCCAAACAATGAAAATGGTTCTAGGATAAGACAGAAGAAGCAAAAATAGAAGAAGAGAAGTTTTAATCCCTAAGCTAATTCAAACAAACTATTTCCAGCTTTATGCATGTTTGGTTAAGCTAATCAATTCATTGAATAAGAAAGTAAATTATTTACATTGATGAAGACTATCATACCATAAGTGGACCCAGTGAAGTAAATGATGAAGGTTAATACCCAGACAGTTAGGCAGAAGATGAGGTATGTATGTAGGGGATTGCTTTCACTGTTAAGATGATATTTAGATGGATAATAATGTGTATGTTATATAAACTATTTTAGTTTTGTCTATGGTTGATATTTAATGAAGTTTCCCCTTACGATTTTCATTTGGTTGCCTGTTAGTTTTGCTTTGTTAAAT
Organism: Allium sativum; assembly: GCA_030737875.1. Lineage (NCBI taxonomy): Eukaryota > Viridiplantae > Streptophyta > Magnoliopsida > Asparagales > Amaryllidaceae > Allium > Allium sativum. The sequence goes on from CM060918.1 coordinate 327,088,200, forward strand.
GAGTAATGCGAGGAAGTTAAACAAGTAATGCGAGGAAGTTAATCAGAATGAATAAGCATTAATTAGTTTTATTGTTAAATGAGTAATGCGAGGAAGTTAATCAAAATCAATAAGCATTAATTAGTTTTATTATTATCTTAATGTTGTGATATTCAGCAAAAATACATTCTGGAAACTAAACTGAACAAACCGTACTTTAAATGTAATTCTTCACTGTCATAGAGTAGATTCTAAATATATTTTTAGCAATGAATAACTGCTTATCATTGATGTAGATGCACCTAAAATTTTCATGAGTCCACTACGTTTTATTTGTTCACCCCATGAAATTTCTGTTCATATTTGTATGTTCTATACCAAAAAATAATAAAATAAGTTCCAAAATAGACTGCGGGGTATGAAATTAAATGAAGAGCAGGTTTTATAGATTTTTCGTCCATCATTTATCAGTACTCCTGCATCTTAGCTTTCAGGAATTATAACAATTATCTAAAACAAATCAACAAATATCTATATATTTGTGTAGAAGTTAAAACTTATATATTTTAGTAGTCATCGGCTGGAAATGCATCTGATTATGGAAGGTAAAAATTATAATTGATTTGAGTGTTATTTTGACTTTGCCTGCTTTTAGTATTTTAACGAAATTTCGTCTTATTTTATCACTCCTCCATTCACATAAATTTTGGATGTCAAATATCACCTAGCATAAATTCATTATTGACGATAATTTAAATTTGCTCATTTATTCCTTTGCACATGTCATATGTAAGTGTCGGTTTCAATATATGATCTTTTTAATGACTTTTAATTACCTTTGTCATGATAATTATTTGGTAGATAATTAAAAAGTCATATATATATATATATGTATATGTATAAAAGTAGTTTTATATATTTTATGAATATTAAGAATAACGTAGATCAGAGAAAAAATCAATATTACATGTACAAGTTATAACCACTTTGTTGAACAAATAATGTTTTATATTATCAAATTAGGATGACATACGTATGTAAAAAACAAGGTTTCTATTTATGCACATGGCCACTGTTTCACAATGAATAAATTTGCTCACGAATTTCTTTGCACACGTCCAACGGACGTGCTAACACACTGGTGTGTATACACACACAAACACACACACACACACACACATCCGCTTGATGCAACCAACATTGCCATTATTTTATGTATAGTACATTAATTCATACTCAGCATCTTCTTCTTTGCTAAAACATAGTTGCATTGAATCACAGCTATATAAAACCTCAGTGATTTGATCATGCATGCTAAAAATTTAGAAAGGAAATCTGCTAAAGCAATAAGAATTGGAAATTTCAACCACGTGGACTATTTTGCAGTTAAAGAATTTTATCCAATGGTCGAGAGACTCAATTGAATAGTTAACAACCATTTTACTATAATTTGGGAGACAAATGCTAGCCACATTGTCAATGGCGAAAAATGGCAATGAATATTATCATGGTAGTTAGATACTCTGTTTATTTACTCATGTCATCCAAAACTTAAAGTAGAACATTTTTTTAGTAATTTTCCAAAGATCAAGAGTAGCCTGCAAACTGACTACACTCTTAGGTTATATATTTTTTGATTACTTTGATAGCTTTGAAAATTTGGTAGCAATTACAAACAATAGGAAAATATTTTAATGCTTCAAGTGGATTAGCATAAAACCTACTTTAAATCTAATGTTGTATTATTTGGTTACTTAGTAATTATACTGACATGATGGATCAACAAAAAAATTACTTGAAAAATAGTTAGAGCACTTCAGTCTGTTAACACAGAGGTACCTTTCCTTGCAAAAATTTCAACAGAATTAGCAGTACGGATGTATAGTCCATTTACAATTTTTTGTATTTCATTATATAACATAATCATCACCTTGTGTTCAGTGACATTTTTGTTTAAATCATCATCCAGGTTTCCCCATAAGTATGAAGATCATTTCCCCATAGTTTAATGAGTACAATTTCGCTTATGCACAAAGTTGTATTGTCAATTGTCATCTAGATCTTGCGCAATTTCGCTCCAGCATTGGTAAAAGAGCGGTCAACGGGCGGGATGCAAGCTCGAATTTTCGGATGTGGATTTCACTGTGGTTAGTATTCTTAAATTTTCTTGACCTTTTTAAACGAAAATTTGGTATGCCATTTTATAAGGTTCATTTTGTCGATAGAAAAAATGCTATGCTTGCTAACTGTCATATGGTATTCAACCGTTTCTCTCAAATCATGTTGCGTTGTCTACTAGCATAGAATTATCAGTATATTACTTTTAGTTCTTGTTGGGATATTATTTTTAGTTCAAATGGCATACCTGCTAGCCCACTCTCCTAAGTCTGAGAGCAAATTAATGACCTGTATCAATATCCTTTATGATATTAAAAACACATAATAGAAAAACACTCATATAAAGACATTACAATTCTCGCCCTGGAATCCTTCCATTTAAAATCAAATTGGTCAAAAACAAAACAAAATGGGAAAAGAAAAATGCGAAAGAAATATAGAAATTGGCGCGGGTGATTCCGAAGCCAAGGGTACATGCAATTTTAAGGGGTGAAGTTGATGTGGGGTATTATGAAAATGCTGGTGATTTGTCTGAAGTGAGGTCGCGATTTTTGGATGTTTGTGTTTGCTGTAAATTTTTACATTTTGGTAGTTTGAAGTGCTTGAGATTTCTAGGTGGCAATGCGAATTGGATCGATTTGGGTTTCTGTTATTGTGTAGTGAAGGAGAATAGTAGTTGTTTGAGTGTGGTATGTTTGGTTGATATTGTTGTGCTTGCAGTTTAGTTAAAGTGGAAGGTAGTTTCTTGCTAAGGGTAGTTTGTGAAGACGTGGACAGTGGTTGATTTTGTGGAAATATGCAAAGTGGGTTTTGTAGAAGCAGTTTTTGGTTTGTTAATCTATTGGAGGAGGAATTGGTTGATGTTGAAGATATGGGTGATGAGACTGCAGGTTTTGTGATGGGTTTAATGCGTGATGGATGATGTATGAGTGTTGGGTGATGAAGGTGGTGATTGTTGAAGTGTTTTGTTGAATTTTAGAGGTTGCTGCAGTGTGTAGCGATGGAACTACAAATGTATGGTGGTGGAGATTGACTACTGAAGGTGCTCAATGTTGTTTGTATGAAGGCAGTGATGTTGGTGATTAGAACAAGGGGGGTTTAGTGGTTCAGATTGGTTTGGTTGTAGTGGTGATGCATGGATGAACTTGCAGATTGCATTTAAGCAGAAGTGGGGTGGTATGAAGGGGCAGTGTTGTGTGTGGTTGATGAAGGTGATTTGGAGTTTTAGCAGTTTGGAAAAAATTGTAAGCTTGGAGTTTGTGGTTGATGTGATGGTTGAAACTGTGAGGGTAGCTAGTGCTTTACCTGTAGTTGCATTGGTGGATGGGAATGGTGATGATAGTCACGACTCACGTATAGGATGATGAAGGTGATTTGGGGAGGTTCAATGTTCAAATGTGGGAGGGAACGATTATTTTCAGGTTGAGGGATGAGTTGATGGGAAAGATCATTTCCTCATAGCTGAAGCATTATCCCCAGGTTTAATACAAAATATTTACATCTGTATTGTATAAAAGAATTGTTAATAGGAAGTAGGCCACCTAGTTCTCAAATAATGATCAATTTAATGGAAATAGCAGTTTAACAATAAGTCAGACTCACTTTCATTGCCACTGTAATAACTCATCACATCTTCAAAGTCGAACTCAACGTACTAGCAAGTCCTCAACGGTGATCCATGGTTAAATATCCTGAATGGTTTCGTGCTGAGTTAGGAGCATTTTAGATTGAGGTTGAGGCCCAATATCAGCTTTCTTTTCAACTTGGTTCCTTTGCGAAGCATGTACTGTATGATCTTCATTATCTGGCGCAGTTCTTTGCCCAGGTTTAAGTCTAGTTTTGTTAGTATTTCTTGAATATGTTTATCAAGTTCGTAGTGAGGAATTGAGAGGGTGGGAGCGATTTAAAGGGTGGGGAATGAGCTAATGGGAGTCACTATAATTATATGCTTAAATTGGAAGAAAAAGGTGTTATTTTATGGTTTTGCAAATTATTTGCCCCTCTAGGCACAGGAAACCAAAAAGTTATGATCATTTAGGGGCATTGGAGTAAACTGCCAAGTAGATGGATCATGAGAAATGAGCAGTTGCCAAATTTAGGTTACTTTTTCATGGACCCTATGCCAATAATAACGAAATTGGTCCTGAGGGTGGAGCAACCTCCATGGGTGGCGGCCGCATTACTTCATATAGTGGGTCACAAAGCTTAAACTATACACAGCTTAACATCAGGTCTAAGAGTCAGAACATTTTTGGACACGTAATTTTTTTACTGCATTATTACATGTTAAATGGCATAAAAGGTGGCATCTTTTACTTTTGTCTTGGTGCCATCCATGGAGGCAGCTGACTGCAAAGAAAAAACATTATAACATAGGTGATTTAGCTACTGAACTATTTACCACCCACATGTATATGAAAACTGGGATGCTTTGATCGCCAATTCATCATTCATATAAATTTAGTTTGACTTAAAGAAAAATAGCTTCAAATTGGTGATCCTTTGTTCAAAACTTATGTTTTTAGCCTTATGGGATATGGGTTAGGTTTTCAAATTCCACTTTCATTGTCATTGCAAAATGATAATTTCAATTCTTGTAGTTGTTAATGGATTGCAAAATTTTGAAAACTGATCTTTCAAGAAGAATAGAATTTGTTTAGTCATTTCTGTTTGTTCTTAAACTAAAAATTAACCTAGATATTTTCATATCATAGTAATTTTATTTAGTACTGTTTGGTCAAGTTGCAATAGAATACTGTTTGCTATTTTTCATTATTGCCTACATGTGATTAACTACTTTTGGCTGTCTTCGTGGTTTTTATGTCCATTTGTTGAATTCTTTAGGTACATTGTTCTGGCCTTTTCTACATACTTTAATTCTTTAAAGACTTGCCACTCATATTATATTTTTTGTTCAAATAGCCCATTCGCTATATGACTTTTCTGATTGCCATATTACTACAATAATGATACGTTTAGTTGATTTTTCTTGCTTACATGAGTTTGAATGTGCATCCATTGATTGATAAATGCATTAATCTTTGAATTAGTAGCTCGGCATTTAGTTTTGGTTTCCAATTCTTACTGTTGCTTGTTAAACTCATCTGCAGGTAATTATCTCTTTCGAAGCAAAGACTACCGACAACAAAAAATTATTGGTAACCAAGCAATCATCATGGTTTTAATTGTTATTTATGTTTCTATAATTTATTAGTACTATTTGTGTAAACTTATTTGTGAATGCTTGTGGTATGTGACTTACTTTGACGAAAACTACTGTCAAATTGATTATGGATGCTTATTTGACTATATGATTAGTGTGTTTCTCAATTATTTGAAATATGATGGTCATATGATCGATTGATTGTTTGTATATGTTAATTATGTGCAGTGTAGATATGGAAATTATGTGATTGATCGTTTGTTTTAATAAGGATATTAAATAGGTAGTTGTTTGAAATGGTACATGCCATCAACTGTGGGTAACATCATTTAAATTATGCTATCAAACAATCGACAACTTTTATTAGCGTTTTAAAAATCCTACAGAAACAAATATGAACTAATATAAAAAAATTATATAGTTGCATTTGAAAAACGCAACAATATGGTGATTTTTGGTAGCGTTTTCTACAATGCAACAAAAAGGTTTAGATTTTTAGTTGCATGTCGTATCGCAGCGTTCTCTAAAACGCTACTACAAGTTATGGTAGCGTTTTTTCAATGCTACTAAAAGTCTTTTCTGGTGTAGTGAGCTACCATCCACCCCAGACAATACTCTCAAAATCAAAGGTGCCCAAATCAGTCACAAAGTAATATATATGGTATCGAAGAAGCATGCCTGCTAAGAGTAGCTAACTCACATTGGCCTGGGTATGGCTCCTGTTTTAGTCATTTCAATTATGATCCGAAGGTTAAGGCTATCCATCATCGTTCTCTTTCTTCAAATCCAGTAATCGCCTCCAAACCAACCTACTTCATTCAGAATTCTCCACAACGTGTACAGTTGTTAAAGTAGATTTCGGTATTGGCAGAGAGTATGACAATAGTGGAAATTTGTGTTAAGGGCGTACCAGCCGAGCCTTATTATTTTGTAAGACACGGGATTGAAATAATTATTTTCCTGGACAAAAATCTTAGCGCACGTCTTCATCTTCTTAAAAATCAATTCCTGAAATCAGATTCTTGTGGAAATTAAATCAAAATTAAGCCGTAGTTTCTTGTGCAATGAAAGCAAACATTTATTTTTTAGGAAAAAATCAGGCATTATTTTTTTATGAAATCAAATTCGATATTAATTGTGGAAACTGTGAGGCGATCTTGTTCATCTGGATAGGCTAATCGATTTTCTCTGTTGGATTTCTATAACTGATGTTAATTAACTTATTTTATTATAAAATACATTTTCTAAATCATTTTTTAAAAAGACAAGTGCAGTAGATGGAAAAGGTAAATATATTGACAAAACAGTTCAACCGTTTTATCACGAAATTACTTTTAGATCCATTATGTAGCAACATCTTAATCCCAATACATGGAAATAAACATTGGAGCCTCCTTGAACTAGAAGTCGTAGAGTGCACTTGGAAACACTACGACTCAATATACTTAACCACAAGATATTATCAGAAATATTAAAAATTAACTATCAAAATTTATGTGATGATTGTCTTGCTATAACTGGTTTTATCTTTCTAAAAAATTGTATTTAAAAAAAAGATAAATGGTTATGTGGGCATCAATGGAAAATGACAAGAGTGAAAAAGATAATTGGTTAGTAGTCAAAAAATTATTGTATAATTTTGTTTTTCATTCAACATCACAACAGGAGCAAAAAAGATAACTAATTATATCTTTATGTAAAATGTCTTACAAAAAGGGAAAAATTGTATAGTTATTTACTTATGTTTTCAATTGCAGGTCTGATATATCTGTGATGGTTGTATGGTTTAAACTGAAGCTAAAGAATCATTTATGTTGTGTTATGTTAAATGATTATTTGATTATTTTGTTTTTTCTACAACAAAGGTTTGAAAATATAATTGTATTTATATTTTCATGTAAAGGCAATATATTAAGTTTGTTGTATGTATTAAATTTAATAGGTTCATGTTGTCTGAGTATGTATGTTCTATAAGGTAATTTTGTTCCATTACATTAGAAAATAATTGCATAATTATTTCACTATTAACTTATTATATTATTTGGTTTCTTGATGAAAAAGATAAATATTTTTATCATTTTAATTTATATTTTGCTAATAACAGTAGTGAAATAATTATTGATATGATTACAATTCTGATATGAATTAATCATACACACTAACAAAATCCAGCAATTAATCATATATAGAAACATAATCATAACAGATATACAAATAGTATACGACATATTAGAAAAAGATATATGGTTTTACATTTTTTAGCAAAACACAGTATAATCTTTGTATTTGCTGTTACGTACTAATTTTTCGTCATTTTAGTGAGAAGAACAAATTATGTAAGATAAAAAAAATATGTATACATGCTGTTGACTTTGTACATATTCTTACTATCAAGAATACAAACAAAATTACCACAATCATTATTGTCACTATGTAGTTGATATCTTGTTTGATAGAAGCATTGCTTCTACATAGTTTTGCCTTCTTGCTTCACTATATCATAACAGCTGGACAATACATCCCATGATACTGGTCGCACAAGAGATCGATAGCCTTTAGAATCAGGGTCGTAGCATTTCTGATAGTAGCCACTTCTTTGGAAATCAACATTTTACATAACATGATTACTTTTATGTTCTCTTCCAATTCGTTCACAATATCGACTTTTGGACATGTTATAAATTATATAACCATGTGTAGAAAACCAGTACCACTTTCTGATTTTACCCAAAACATTTCCATGAGATGCTAATGATGAATTTTTTTTCATCCAAATCTGGAAAGGGAGATTTTCCTGAGTTATAGGACTTACGCATATTGCAAGAGTAAACATTTACCGACTTTTCACTTAGGATGTACTTGTTTAGCATTCTCCTCAGTTTTAAAATGAATATTTTGTAAGATTTCAAATCCATTTCACACTCTAATAATTTATCTAAATTATCTTCTATGTTGCAAATAAGTGATTTTGTAAACACTTGTTCGTCATTAAGATTGTTACATCCAAAGCGTATGCTTGGCAGTAGTATAGAAATTTTCCCTGCTTTCATTGGGAATGGAAGACGAAAACAATGATTATGGGTATAAACTTCAATATCAATGAATATACTCTTTGTATTTTCTAACGAGCTTAAATATTTCTTGATGTAAAGTTTTTCAAAGTGTGAATCACTTAATCTTGAATTTATGAGCATACCTTAGAGATGAATCCTCCAACGTGCAAATTGTCTTTGAATGCAATATTTAGGATATGAATTACCAAATGTCGAATGAACTTGTCTTCATTAGATGAATCAAGTTCTATAACCCAATCTTCATTTCCCTTTATTTTGTATATGTCATTCAGAGTTTTGAATGTGATGGGAATCAAAGTATTTACCATTTCGTCGCCATTTCTTATACTGTTAATATTTTTGTTGAACTCTAGATCATAGTACAAGTGGCAAGGCAGTCCAACTTGAATAATCTCGTAATGGTGGCGTAGCTTAGGATTCATGATCCTGTATCTTTTCCAAAACTCTTCATATGTAGAAACTAGGAACCTTCTTTGTCCAGTCAAATGATCTTGTTAGCAAAAAAAACACGCGTTTGGACAAATATTAAAGCTTCTTCTTGTCTAGGAAAAGTTGCCCATATTGCATTTGTTTGCTGTGTAAAAAAATAAAATTAGAAAACATATTACTAATGAAGTATAAATGATAAACAAAAGATAAAAGGTTTTATCTTTTTAAACATAGTAGTAGAAAATAGTATTAAATGACAATTTAAGTAAAAGTAAAAATCATCATGTTCATAAGCATTGTCAAATTTACAGTCTACAAAGTTAATCAGTACAAATTATTGAAATATTGGTATGATCCCTTACAAATTAATCACCAATTATAATATCTAAATGTTAGAATCAATTATTACAAATTCTGAATTTTTGTGTAAGTTTAAACATTTTTAAGAGCTGGACCAGAGCTGCAAAAAATTTCAATTGTCCAACAGTATGGTTCATCATTGAGAATATCTGCAACTATCTTTGCTCTGAATGCAGTAGCTTCATCAGCAGTAATATTTGATGTACTCTCCATTCAATGTGCAATTTTTTGCATGAACATCATCACATAAGTTCTGCAATCGTACCTAAAATTATGAAATTTAGTACTTTGCATCTAAAGATAAAGCATATTATCTTTTTTTTAATTATAATAATGAATTGTAATATGTTTCTTCTTTATCTTAATGTTTGTACATTGCATTATTATCTACTTGTATAATTACACATTGATTTGTTGAGCACAATCAACATTCACAAGCTGTGTCTTCTTTTTAATAATTGTTTTGTGACCTTCTTGTTTTAGCTTGTCATTTAAGTTATTCACTATTGTTTTCTACAAAAAAGTCAGTGTTTGTTAGAATAAATATAAACAAATATATGAAATATAATTTTTGAGAATATTTATTTACCACATTAGTTACAAATTTTGTATGTCCACTTCTGTGGGATTTAGATCTTGTGGTTAAATATTGTGAGTCGTAGTGTTTTCAAGTGTACTCTACGACATCTAGTTCAAGGAGGCTCCAATGGTCATTTCCATGTATTGGGAATAAGACGTTGATACATAATGGATCTAAAAGTAATTTTTTGATAAAAGGGTTGAACTTTTTTGTCAATATATTTTCCCAGTTTCCATTTGCTGCACTTGTCTGTTAAAAAAATGGTTTAAAAAATGTATTTTGTAATGAAATAAGTTAATTTGAGAATATAATTCACTTACTGTCATTGTTGTGTTAATTTACACAATACTATTGCTTTTATCTAGTTGCTTTGCTTTTTGAAACCAAAACTAATCAATGATCTACATTTGAAAAATAATATGGGTAAAGTACACAATTTATACCAAAGGAAAGTTTTATTTTTTTTATACTTACTTGACCAAAAGTATTCCATTCATATGGGAGATCTTCTATCATGTCTTTTGTTATGGTGATGTTGTTTTCATCATCACAACTAAATGCTTCGTCGCTGAAAAATAATATGTGGGCATTTATTATAACTTTTGTTAATACAGATATAATATGTAAATAAGTTTTTTGTAAGTAAACATAATTACTAAAATAGCAATATAATGAAATAATCATTGAATAATTAAGTAAAATATGAAAAGATAAATGCATTTATCTCTTATAAATTTTAATGCTGAAAAAATTTAATTATTGATATATTACTTTTGAAAATAATATATCACATATTTCAGAAAGCCATATAACGAAATAATCATTCAATAAAAGAAGTAGTTGCATAATTTTTAATAACAAGATAAATTGAATATCTTTTTAATCTCCTAAGCCATAACATACAAGAAAACCTAAACTTTGGTAATTTAAATCATTTGTTAACATTAATCACTACATAAAAGCCAACTACGTCAGATGTTGTGTAATTAATTATTTACTAGTCGGTATTGAGTAAACTAAGAGTTGATAGTGATATTTAAAACAATATTTAATCAACACCTTGCTTATGGTAGTATAATTGAGACGACCCGAAATCCACCGATCTCCGAAAAGACCAGAAACAGAAGATTGCTTTGGGAACACGATGCATCATAACACAAACAGTAGAACATTTCATTGCTATTACAACATTTATATCAGAGTACAAGAATGTCAGAGTACGAATACATAATATTACACAGCGCAAAAATAATATCAGAGATCTAAAATACATAGCCGCGGAAATAAAATGTATAGATAAAATGCGTAGCAAAAAATACATTTGACACAACTGAAAGAGATATACGAATACAAAGCTTTCCGAATATAGCTCCAGTAGTAAATCCAGGATCTTGTGAAAAGAAATATCTACGAAAAACCAAAACTACTAGTTGCACGTGTGGAAAATATGGGCACCCAGAGTTTAGGTGAAAACAACAAACTCCGAGTCAGTCATGGGATCGGTGTGAGAACTTAAACAATTATTAAATCTTTAAAGGTTGGGAAAATCATAGGATCATGCCGTATAACACAGAACGGGTTTACTCCACATGAATCTCAGTTTAAAATAAAACAACGCAATGCTTTTTGGAAAATGAAACTATTATAAGAATCAGATCCCATCACACAATGCAACACAAGCCAGAGGATAGATTTTTCCCATATAATAGTCAAACAAGTTTGGTACATTTAAAACAAATCATTTTGGTATTACTATAAGTGCATAGTGTCAAAAACAACTTCAATATAAATATATCAATCCTAGATGACATATATTATGCCGCCATACTAGGTTTACAGCTAAAACTGAATGGTCAAGTATTGGAAATTGGATTTCCATCATGAGTCGAGGCAAGGGATCATCTTCACCGATTTCAAGTCACCTCTAGCAAGATGACCCAGGATTACACACCTAGGGGTAACCCTTAGTCAACAACAGGGTCGGTCCACACATACTTTAGTGGATTGGTTATTCCTGAACAATACGTTTCCCGGTCCTATCAGACTTATCTCTGAGCCCAGAAGTGACTCAATATCCGAGACACCTCGCAATCCATCTTCCACATAAGTAAAAATGTCTGGGCTCCATACCATGACACTACTCTTAGCTGGAAAGAAACGCATGCACTCCCTGCCATCCTCATTCCGTTTTTGACTCATACCGGGGTGTGAGGTTCGCGAATTAACGCTATACACAAAGCTATGCCAATTAAAGCCGTGTTTTGAACATTAACCACAAGACTCTGCTTTTCAACAAGAGAATTGATTATTTGCATCTTAGCATTCCACACTGACATTTCATGCCATACAACTGATATCCATCAATATATAACCTCTAAGCTCGTACGTCTCAGAGAAGGGTGTTAAGCAAGAGAATAAATTCTCCGCCACCAAATATATATATATATTTAATAGAAATCAATCAACATAGAATGAAATCCAATGTCAAACACGCATCCATTTACAAGTCCGTTCTGGGTCTGAACGAAACTAGAGGTACCTTATTTCTCGTCCTATATGTCCAATACAGGAGAGAGGTCCTCGCATATCCGGTCGATCTCCAAGTACGTCTGGACGATCACCACTTATTACCTTGTCTTGGGTGTACAGCCCAATCAAGACGTCAGTAATCATCAGAACGACATGAAGAATTTGGTCTTCAAACACCGTCTTCATCGTCGACTTTTAGTCGTCATATTAGTTATTCAGAATAGGTTAAACCCGGTCTTTTCGAATAATTCGCTTTCATAATCAATAATCCAGTGCTATAAAAACACATCCTACGCCCCATTCCAATTCAGAATATTTGTTTATTCACATATTCGCATTTTTAGGGAAAGGTTCCCATTAATTTTATCAAAGACAATTTCTTTTAAATTTATTCTTTAATCTTCCTTTGGATAACAATTTCAAAGATTTTATTTTATCTTTTAACAATCTAAACCAAATTAAGGTTTATAAAACTAGTCGGGATTATCGAGCCATACAGAAGTAATCATTTATTTATTAATCCCAATCCCAATCCCAACCTATTCATCCTATGGAGCAAAACTGGTAGTACCCCATATCTAACACCCACGGTGTTATCAGTAAATTTAATTACCATTTCACGTTCAAATCTAATTAAAGATTTAACTATCGCCTGGAGTAAAACTGGCGATACTCCATACTCGATCACTTCTCAAATTTGGTAAAACTTAATTATCACATTAACATTTCAATCTAATTAAAGATTTCTTGAAACTCAATTTTTAGTTAATCTCCCAGAATTCGTTATTTAATGATTATTCAAATTTAGGACATAAATCCCGACTTTAACCGGGTTAAAGAACTAATGTCATTTAAAACACTGTTCACGATAAACCCAAATCCTCTTTCCATTAACTATGGAATCTTCATGGAAAATAGATCAATATATAATCGATATAAATTTCCATATCAGACTAACAATATAAATGGAATAACGGCCAAGCCTTTTAAATTCCATATATAGTAACGGTCTTACTTCCCAGAAGCTAATCTCGATTACTACCGAATCGAATTCCATTCGATTCCAATTTGATATATTAAATTGGAAAGCTTTACTTTGAAAATTTTCCATTAAATCTTAATAAAAAGATTTATTAATTCCAAATCACATTTTCACTGTTAATTGGGTTAAAGAACAAATGTCGTTTAAAACACAGTTCACGATAAACCCACAATCAACTTTCATTTCAATTCCGGTTAAATATTAATTAATTGGTAAACTTCTCCGAATCTTAATTAAAAGATTTATTCTTTTCTCAACTGGGTTTAAGAACAGTGTTAATAAAGACACCGTTCATGACAAACCCAAATCCCAATTTGAAATTAAACACAAGGCTCTGAATAGAAATTATTTTGGCTTATATTCAATATCAAATTCTGAAACCAACAAATATCGTATTGGGAATAATGATATATATATCTTCCAAATTCCTTAATTATATCCGTATAATCACAGAGTCCAATATCGAAATATCTGAAGATAATTTCCATTCAAATCCATTCCAATTCATATGTTGGAAAATTCTAGTTATATCAAAACCATTTCAAATCCAGTTTATTTATTTTAAAACATTGGATTATTATTCTAGTTAATAACTAGTTCATTTCGATAAAAATATATTTTTATCTTTTCAAACTTGGAATTTTTCATCCAAAATCTTTCCAAATCAGTTATAATGGTTTTTACACAATTTTTACTTATTTTTAATATTTTATGTAGGCTGTTATAGTCAAATTCCATAAACGATCATCGAACTGCATTCATAGCGACCTTTTCTGAAAATGATTTGGACATATTTCCAAATCTAACTGTTTGTAACAACCCGGAAATGCGAGCCAATTTAAAAAAATTTAAATTGGTGAATTTAGCGAATTTTGATTATTTAAAATGGATTATTTTTAATAATATCGATGAGAAATTTATTTTGAATAGAATTCGAACGTATATATTTATATAGCTCGACGTTGGAATATAAATAATTATTTATATATATAAAAGGAATTGAAAATGGCGCGGTAGTTCGATAATTCGATTTCAAAGTTCAAATGAATGTACGGGATTCAAAATAAACCGGACTTTAGCGAAACCAAAAATTATGGAATCTAATTGAGAATATCTTTCCAATGAATCCGAAAAATTGAAATTTCATAGCGGGAATCAAAAGTTATGTCCAGTTGAAAATTCAGAATAGTCGCTATGGAATTCTAGCCCTTAAAAATGGGAATTTTGCAAACGACCTCGGATTTCGATGAAACCACTTTTGTTGGATCCGTGATGTCAGGTTATTGCTAGATTCCAATTTTCGTAATTTTTCGAATCAATATGTGAGCGTGGCAAAGGAAAACGCGTTTGACCAGTTTTAGTTGATTTTAATCGACTGGAAAATGGCCATTTTTCAAATGGCCTCAGAATTTGACGAAATTAGTTTTGTTAGAACCGTATCATCAATACGAAGCTAGAAAATATTTTTTGGGAATTTTCAAGTTAGTATGTGGCCTCGGTAAATTGAAATGTGCGTTAAAATTCAATATATAGATTTATATGTGGATTTTGACGGAATCTGATCGAAATGATCGAATCAGCCTACGTGACATATCCCATTGTGTTCGGAATGGGGGTAATTAGCTATGGACGATAGTCGTTGGGTCTCGTTTGGTGTTTGGATTGAATGTCAACTTTTGGAATTAAAATATAATATAAAATTAAAATAAATAAACCCACCCACTCCTCTTTTCTCTCTCCCCGATCATTTCAAAACAGAAAAAAAAACCTAGTCGCCTATCGATGATGAACGCCGCTGCCCCCGTTCTCCGACTCGCCACCCTGACGCGGCTTCCCCTCTCGCCATCTCCCCTTCCTCCTGCTCCTCCGCCTCTTCTTCTCCTCCTCCCTGAAACCGACCTCGCCTAAAACCCCCAAACTCCACCTCCGGCCACGAAAACCCGTCGCGCCACCTGCTAAATCCCCACTACCTCCGACGAACCTTCGGCAGACCCCGCGCACCCCCTACTTCCGACCAGACCTCGCGAGCCCCTCTTCCCCTTCGATTTTCTGATGATTTCCCCCCACCGCCAACGCGAGCTCCCCCTCCATCTCTTCCAGATCCGACGTCGATCTCCCTTCGCTGAAGAAACCAATGCCAGTAAGTTTGTACAAGTTTAATTAAGTAGGTTATTAGTTTATTTAGGTTAAGTAATAAATATATATATATATATATATAGCCTTTATAAAAATCAGTTTAAAAATAAAATGAAATTGACTCCTTGGTTTTGAATATAAAAATATATATACCATTATCAAAGAATTTCAGATCTGAGATATATAACTATAGACGATGATAAAAATATAGTTTTTATATATTTAGAGGATTAAAAATATAGTTCTTATGTATTTAGAGGATTAAAAATATAGTTTTTATATAGGTAGAGTATTAGAAATATAATATAGAAAAGTTAAAAATATAATTTTTATATAAGGAAGATAATAAAAATATGATTTTTATTAGATGTGAAGGTTAAAAATATGATTTTTATAAGCTAAAAAATATAAAAATTCGATTTATATATATATGATATGAAGATAAAAAAATATAATTTTTATTGTGAAGAGAGCATTATAAAAATATATGAACATCATATTAAAAATGTGATCTCTGATTTGAACAGCGTGAAAGGAACTGCGTTGGAATTTCAAGCAGATCCAGACTGTTCAGCGGTTCAAAAGCAAAACACGGCGGAGTGGAACCCTCTGTGAGAACTTCTCACCTTTAATTTAATTTTTCTAGTTGAAATATATACTAGGATGCAGACGGTGTTTAGTAGCACCCGACACCCGTCGTCCACATACCATGGACGGCTTATATGCTTGTTTGTATGATTTTGATGTGTAGTTAATTGTGTGATGTGATGTGAAATAAAATAAAATATTTATATAGTTAAAAATAATTTTTGGTTAAAAATAGAATTTTTAACGCGTATATGAAATGAAATAAATTAATATAAGCAAATCGAACGATTTGTTTATATACACCCATTTGACTGATATTGATTGGGACGATAAATTTTACACATCGCCCAACTGCACAAATAAAATCTGTGTTTGATAGTTTGAAACCCCACACGGGTATTGGGATGATATTTGGCATACACTAATCTCAATTATTTAGTTTTATGTCGATCGATTGATTGACAGACTGTTATAAGCGTTAAATATTTATATTTGATGCTTATACTGTGTAGCATGCACTTTGGATGATGGTTGATGATTTATCGTTGCTGTTATATACGTGTGGTAGAAAATCCAGGCCTCATTCCACTTTTGAAATAGAAATATTTGAAATAGAATATTGGAAAATAGAAATATATGAAGCCGTGTTGATTAGATTGACGCCATTTTGACGTGAACGATATTTATATCGATTTTATTCATTTTACAATGAATATCGAAAGTGATTTCAAAATCTGGTATTTTAAAAGGAATTGAAATTCGAATTAAATTGAATTGAAATGAAATTCGAATTAAACTGAATAGAATTGAAATTCGAATTAGATTGAAATAGAATTGAAATCGTTTTGAATTGAATTTAAAACGTATTGAAATTGAACTGAAATTGATTCTAATTGAAATGAATTCGAATTGAAATGAATTTGAAATTTGAATTGAATTGAAATGAAATTTGAATTAAACTAAAATGAATTGAAATTCGAATTAAATTGAAATTGAATTGAAATCGATTTGAAATGAAATTAAAACGAATTTATATATAGATGATATGGAATATTCAATTTTGATTAGAAATTGAATATGAAGTTGAAATCGATTTGAAATAAATTTAAAACGATTTCTAAAATACGTTTTAAAAGGAAATCGACGAAGTATGTATTATATATATAATATAATGGCCTGAATAGAACGCGCCGCACTGCGGTAGTTCGTGAATTTCGACCATTGACTTCGAATGGATATTGCGGGAGATCCGACCGTCGGATTCTCCTAAAACTGGAACCGTTGGGTTCATATCGAAAAGAGCTTTCTAACGAATATTAGAAATTAGAAATCTAACGGTTGGATTTGGAATTATGTCCAAATAAAATTTGGAAAAGGTCGCTGTAAGTGCAGTTCGATGGCCGTTGATGGAAATCGACTGTACGGGCCTTGATAAAATTATTAAAAATATCAATAATTTTTGTAAAATCATAAGAAATGATTTGTGAAGAATTGGGATGAAAAACTCCATATTTGAAAAGATAAAAATAGTTTTTTATCGAAATGAACTAGTTTTGAACTAGAATAGTAATTTATTTATTTTTAAAATAAATAAATTGGATTTGAAATGGTTTTGAAAATAACCTGAATTTCCAATAATTGCATTGGAATGGATTTGAATCGAAATTGTCTTCGAAATATTTCGATGTTGGATTTCGTGATTATACAGATGTTGTTATGGAAATTTGAAAGATATATATATATATATATCGTTATTTCCAATACGATATTTGTTGGTCGTAGAATTTGTTATTGAATATAAGCCGATATATTTTCTATTCAGAGCCTTGTATTTAATATCAAATGTGATTTGGGTTTGTCGTGAATGGTGTCTTCATTAACACTGTCCTTAAACCCAGTTGAGGAAAAGATTGAATCTTTTTATTTAGATTTAATGAAGTGTACCAATTAAATGATATTTAATTGGAATTGAATTGGTATTGATTTTTGGGTTTATCGTGAACAGTGTTTTAAATAACACTTGTTCTTTAACCCGATAATTAATGGAATGTGATTTTGGGTTGTCGTGAACGGTATCTTCAATAATACTGTTCTTAGACCCAAAGGAGTTAAGAAAATCAGAAACTAACTGGAGATTAGTTAAGTTGAGTGATTTCTGGGGTATTGATCTGATGTTGGTTTCGGCCTTCGGGGTTAATACTTAGGGAATTGCTCACTTGCTAATTTACGGTTAGGGACTGATTGAAATGGAATGTGATTTTGGGTTTATCGTGAACCGTGTTTTAAATGACACTGATTCTTTAACCCAGTTAAAGATTAAAACTAAGTGGAGTTTTAATGAATCTTTAATTAGATTGAAAAGATCGAGAATGGGGTACCACCAGTTTTACTCCAGGCGATAGTTAAATCTTTAATTAGATTTGAACGTGAAATGGTAATTGAATTTACCGATAACACCGTAGTGTTAGATATGAAGTATTACCAGTTTTACTTCATGGGATGAATAGGTTGGGGTTGGGAAATTAAAATAAATGATTACTTCGGTAAGGTTCGTTAATCCTGACTAGTTTGAATTGATATTCAAAGGAAGATTAAAGAATAAATTTAAAGAATTTATCTTTGATAAAATTAATGGGAACCTTTCCCTAAGAATGTGAAATTTAGAAACTAACTGTAGGTTAGCTAAGCAGAATGGCTTCCTGGGTATTGATCTGATGTTGGTTTCGGCCTTCGGGGTTAATATTTGGGGAATTATTCTCTTGTTAATTTACGATTAGTGACTGATGAATTGGAATGAGGCGTATGTTGTGTTTGTGTAACACATGTTTATTATATACGCGAGTTATTCAGAAAGACCGGGTTTATCCCATTCTGAATAACTGATTCGGCGTGGGGTCGTAGATGAAGACGGTGGTTGAAGACCGGAGGTCTTCACGTTGTTTGGGTGGTTACTGATGATCTTGATTGGGCCGTACACCCAAGAGGAGAGAATCAGTTGGTGATCGTCCAGACGTACTTGGAGATCGATGGATATGCGGGGTACTAGGTTCCTCCGGTTTCGTTCAGACCCAGAACGAACTTGTAAATGGACTGTGTGTCTGACATTGGATTTCAGTCTGTGTGATTGATTTCCATTAAATATATATCTGTTTGGCGGTGGAGAATTTATTCTCTTGCTTAACGCCCTTCTCTAAGACGTACGAGCTCAAGGGTTATATATTGATGGATATCCATCGCATGGAATGAATTGCGTGTTTGGCATGCCTAAGTGGCAATGAATCAAGGCTTCTATTGAAAAGCAAAGTCTTGTGGTTGATGATCAAAGCACTGCCTTTGTGGCGTAGCTTTGTGTAGCCTAGATTCGCGAGCCTCACACCCCAGTGGTGGACCAAAAACGGGAGAGGACATCAGGGAGGACATGCGTTTCTTTCAAGTTAGAAGTGGCGTCAGTGGTTTTACACGCCCTGACGAGTTTGACTTATGTGGTTGTTGCTGTTGTGAGGCGCCTCGGTTAGATCGGACGATCCGGGTCCGATGGAGCCATCCGTTGGCTCATTTACGCCCCAAGGGCGGGGAAACGCAGTGTTCAGGCATTTTAATCCACATCGGTGGACCGGCCCTGACGATCCAAGGGTCGATGCGCTCTGACCCTGAGGCTCGGGCTAGAGAGTCTCGAAGCCGGTGAGGACTATCTTTTGCCTCGGTTCACAGATGGAAATCCAACTTCCAATACGTGACATGTTCGATTTTAGTTGTAATCCTATATATGGTGACAGTGGGATGGGGCGCTTATGCCGTCTATGATTGATACTTATGATTTGAAGTTGTTTTATACACTATACACTTATTATAGTACCAAATGATTTGTTTTAAACGTATCAAGCATTCTTGGCTATTATAAGGTAAAAACCCTATCCTCCGGCTTGCGTTGCATTGTGTGATGGAACCTGGGTCTTATAGTAGCTTCATTGTTTCTTTATTTAGCATTGCACTGTTGTTTAATGCACTAGTATTTTTGGGAGGAAACCCGTTCCGTGTTATACGGCGTGGTCCCTTGATTTACCGAACTTTAAAATAAAGATTAATAACTATTTTAGTTCTCACACCAGTCCCATGACTGACCTGGAGTTTATTGTTTTAACCTAAACTCTGGGTGCCCTTATTTTCGACATGGGCAGCTAGTATTTTTGGTTTTGCAGATTTATATTCACAGGATCCTGATTTACAGCTGGAACGATATCCGGAAAGCTTTGTATCTGTATATCTCCTTCAGTTGTGTTTGTATTATTTTCCGTTGCTATGTAACGTATTGTAATCTCTGATATTTTTCTGTTGTGTAATGTTTATTTATACTCTGTATATTCTTGTATTCTGATGGAATTGTTGTAATATGCAATGAAATGTTCTTCTGCCTGCGTTCTATTGTGGCTTGTCCTCGACTCAATCTGTGATTTCCCGTAAGGGGGATTTCGGGTCGTTTCACTGTTAGATTTCAAATCTCTTATATTCATTGGAAAGCATTTTTCGATACGAATCCAATGGTTCATGTTTAGGAGAATCCGACGGTCGGATCTCCCGCTACATCAATTTGAAGTTTATGGTCGAAATTCGCGAACGGTCGCTGCGCGGCGCGTTCTATTCAAGCCATTTGTATTTATAATATATATCATCGATTTCTATTTAAAACGTATTTTATAAATCGTTTATAAATTCATTTCAAAATGATTCCAACTTCATTTTCAATTTTAAATCAAAATTGAATAATCCATATCATTACAATATCTATTTTAACAATGCAAACATACTCATCGTCCACTATGTGGTTTGCTTCAAAAAACTTATCTAGGAACCAAAATAATCTCCCCTAAAATCAGACATTTAACAAACCTAAAATCCTCAGTTAAAGAGAAATGGAAAAACCTGTTCGAGTTTAATGAAAGATCAAAAACTAAAAGAACATACAAAACCCAAAACCCCTTTAAAAAATTGAGAAAATATATCAAAATTGAGCTTTTAACATCACACCAATCTTAGGAATTGTTAATGAAAATCATTCGAGAATCTTAATCAAATTCGAAAGTGGAAAATCATTCAAAACACACTAAAATAGAAAATATACTGATATTTAGTTGAAATTGCAATCGTTAAAATCAAAATGAATTCAGAAGAATGGTAATTCAGAACCGTATTTTTTTCCAAATGACCAGTGGAACAACTCATTTTATTATTCATCATCCAAAGGCAGGTCGTAACTTTGGATTCTGAAGAGGCGGGAGGCCATTCATGACTTACGGTGTTGACAAGGTAGGGTTTTTAGAGGTAAACAAATTGTTCTTTTTTTAAGGAGAACGAAGATTGGTTTCTTTGAGGAGACGGGAGGCCGATGTTGAAGAGGTAGGGTTTTCACAGGTAAACGGACTGTGTTTTTTTTGAAGGAGAACGAAGGTTTGATAGATAGCAAGGAAAAAATCAAGCATTTTCTAAGAAGAGGAAGAATCGGACGACAGAGGAACACGATTGTCATGCAACGCGTACTCAGATTTTTAAGGCGATATTCATTGGGATGGACAAATTGATTTCAGCTCTTACAGTACGGAAACCTCCCTAACGGTTGGTTTGATAATGCACATTTATCATAAATTACATTTAGTTAAACGAAGTGAAAATTTTGACTTTTTAGTTAGGATATAAAATTTCAAATTTGTAAAATATGTATTGCTAAGGTTTTTCATGGATATGGCACACAATGCTTTAAATTTAGGGAATAAATTATTATGTCAACTGCCAGTATTTTCCTTTCTGAGTTTTAACAGTGTTCATCTTAGGCTAAGAGTACTCTTTCTTGAAATGTTATATTATTAAAGCTTTTCTATTTTTCCTTAGTTGGGAATGGGCATAGTTATGACTTTATTCAATATTTTATAGATCATCAACATATTCAGTTAGTGATTTATATGATATATCCTTAAATTAATGCACACATATCCTGTCATATTTTTTATTATGGTGTAAAAAATATCTAATCTAACTTATCAGTAGCTATTAAGTAGCATGCAACAAAACATAGTCAAAATACATTGTCCATATGCAAAAGGCAAGAGGAATTGCCATTTGAAAAATAGTCTTCTTTTCAAAATTAAGGTTTTTTTACCAAAATACGTGATTCGAACATACACAGTGTGGTTCAGCTGTTTAGTTGAACCATAAAAAAACATTTGGATTATCCAATTGCGTTAAATCGACACATTTGTTGACAACTTGCAAGAGACCTGCCATATGAGTATGATATATTTCTTACGAATCTATAATCAGCACTAATATATTAAAATACATTTATAAAGTTATAACATGAGTGACTTAGAAACAAATAAAAGACATCTTATGGTGTTCATCTTCTTTTTATATTAGTTGTTCAAATTGTTATAGTTTTCCGTTTATTTTCTTCTTCTTTTGGATTTTTATGCTGTCGATCTTTTTATATAGTAGGAAATGGTTAGTGTTTGAAGCTTTGTACTCTTGACGCTATTATGGCATGCAAGTAACATGTAACGTGTCCGTATAATAGCTCTGTTAAAATTGGTTATTAATGGTTAAAGTTTCATTTACTCGATTCCAGTTTGTTTTGTAATAATAGACACAAATCCATTGTCAACTGAAATGTCCATGCTTTCCATGTTTATGGACCGCATAGTGGAGCAAACTGAAATGTTTGCTATTTATTCTACAATCCTAGAAGTCATCACTTTGTTTCCCTGTTATTGCTTTCATCCAATCAATTAATACTACAAAGGTGTAATCAACCCTAGCTTGAAACTATACTTATGGTAAAACAATCAATACACAAAATAAAATTTGTTCTACCTTTATTTGCTGAACTGTAAAAGCATAGCAGTGAATTTATTAACAAGTAATTTTGCTTGACTTTCAGGTGTTTGTTGCTATTTTGGACCCCAAAAATGTAAAATAACCCTGTTGGCTAAACATTGAGCGCTTCTAACACAATTGCATCGCAATTATTTTTGTTATAATTTAAATCTGTTTTGTATTTCAATATTAAAAAATGTACTATATAGCTAGAATTTTTGCAGATATCATGCTTTTGTAGTTGAGGGTTTTTGTTTCATAAACTACCATTTTGCACCTTTTGCATATACATAGAAATGATATTCATATTTCGATACATATTCTTATATTGATTCATATTTTAATTTTTAATTTCGGTGATATGCTTGGAAACTTTGCTGATACTTTGATTTCTAAACTGTGCAGAAGCGAACATTATCTGTGGAGATGATGGTTACTTGTGAAATCTACTGTGGCAGCAGGACGGGGATTGAAATTAGTTTTATAAAGAATTTGATTGAAACGAACACATGCTGCTGCAGTGACGGTAAAGGAAATAAGCTATCTGACAATGGTTCAAATCCTATTCTTAAGCCTAAGAAGATAGATGCATTTCTATTTTTTATTTATACACCATAATACATCAAAAGTTATAAAAACAACAAAAACAGGAACCATGATTCAAGCTTTTAATTTTTTGAACTTGATGCTCAATTACTTATATATGTCCATGCGGTCTTTACTTCTGGTGTACTTATAGAAATAATATATTTTTGACATATGTGCTGTAAAAAAAGAAAAATTAATGCATACAAATATATCGATTCATGAATACTACACTCCAATATTTAGGTTATCTCAAATAGCATTTTAAATTCAATATGTACATACTTTTCTTTTGGTAAATTATACCAAAAGCTAAATGTCAATTTCAAATTGATACACGTGAATATCTGTGTATAATTTTATAAAAATATTGATTTCAAAATTAATTAACAATAATAATATTCATTATTTCTTAGAAGATATCGAATCCTGAGAAATATTAAATCAATATATGACCTCTTTTTTTGAAAACAGTAAAAAAAAGTCAATATGAAACTCAAGTTTATCAAACAAACAATAATTTTTTTTAATTTCAAATTTAGAAATAGCTATATAAAAATGAATTTAATTTTTATTCAAATATAAAATATACTTAGAATTGTAAATTCAATTTATCTAATTTGTCATAACAATTTCACCTAAATTGCGTAATAAATTATGTGTGTATTTATATTGGGTACTCGTTTCATTTGTCATTCAATAACCAAATAATATTGGGTACTCGTTTCATTCAAAAATCAACTAATATTGGATACTCTACATTATGGAAAAGTAATGCTGAGTTTTATAACAATGTTTTGGTCTTTCTCTTGTGTATGGTTATGCATTGCTTACTAAATAAATGAGAAAGTGTGAGTACTAACAACAAATTTCTTATCATTAAATCTCTCTCTCCAACTTTATTTTCTTCCTTTCTGGTATTTTCCATCTAATCTCTGCATGAAATCTTTAGTACATTATCACATTATTTGATAATTACAGTTATGGCTTATGAAGCAATTTAATAAGCAAACACTTGCACTTAGAATTTAAACGACATACAAATGATTTTGATTCAATTTACTACTCATAACCATTTAGAAGCTACTATATAAGGCTGTTTTTAAGAAATTCAAGATAAGTTGTTCTACATGGGCTGTAAATAAAGGTTTACCATATTAGCCAATTTTTATGTCGGCAACAAGTGGGTGAAATGAGGTTCTGACTAAGATGCAATTAGCATCGCTCTGTAGTTATGATGCATTTTCTGAAGTTCAATCGATAATTCATTCACAACTAAAACATAAATAAAGTGTCTGCAATTGAAGCAAAACTGCACTAAATAAATAAAACAATAGTTGGAGCATACACCAACTTTGATTATGAATAGCCTGCTCCTGATATACAGTTTGGGCATCAACAACAAGAGATGGATCCAGTTCAGTGGAAGCCTTTAACCAGCCGTTGAAATACAACACCCCAAATTTTGTAAACCTGCTTATCATAGAAGATAATTCATTTCACATGATTATATCACAAACAAAATATTACTGCAATGGTAAAAGAAGCTACCATCCACTCCAAGCTTCAGTCCAGATCGATGGTTTATATGACTTGATTGGAGTAAACCTATAATGACCCGCATTGGCAGAGGTATTATAATTAATTTATTTAATTATATAAATAGTGATATAGTGAATTTAATGGTCGTTGAATAAAATAATAGTGAATATTTAATTAAAAATAATAAATTAAACAATATATTTAATTCTGAAATAATCAGAATTGGCTGAAATGGCGATATGGTGTGAACTGGATCATCTGTGATATTTAATTCAGCTTGGAATTGAATTTGAATAACGAATATATTATATAAACGACAGTTTGAACGTAGAGTTATAATATAATTAAAATCGAGCTTGAAATGGCGCTGCAGTTCGTAATTTGGCGATTTGAACTTCAATTGAATGTACAGGATTCGTTTTAAGCCGGATTCCTGTGAAACAAGAAACATATGGAGCTGGTGGAGTATATCTTTCTATTGGAAGAGAAAAATGGGATTTCGTCGAGTAGATTTTGATTTACGTCTAAATCAAATTTCAGAAAAGTCGCTGTGGAATTCCTTTATAATTTGCGACGCTTTAATTACGTTATAAATGGATTTTCGATATAAATTGAATATCGATTTATTCTGGAATTTTGGATAATCAAGTTATAAATTCTGATAGGATATTCTGGAGCCGTACGACATCGTATGTGGATATATACGATAATATTAATTTATTTATATTTAATTTAATTATATTTAAATATATTTATATATTTAAATGGGTCATCCAGAGCTTTAAAAATAGTCGGTTTTGCAAACGAAGTCGGGATTCGAGGAAACTAATTTTGTTGGATCCGCAATGTCAAATAGTTGTTAGATTTCCAGTTTCGTGATTTTTCGAGTCACTGTGTGGTCGTACGGATTTTTAGAGTGAGAAAAGTCAGTATTTCGACAGTTAAAAATACGCTGTGTGAGCATACGG
Organism: Allium sativum; assembly: GCA_030737875.1. NCBI lineage: Eukaryota > Viridiplantae > Streptophyta > Magnoliopsida > Asparagales > Amaryllidaceae > Allium > Allium sativum. Next base: position 327,114,157 of record CM060918.1, read on the forward strand.
AGTCAGAATTCGACGAAACTAGTTTCATTGGGACCGTAATGTCAAACTCTAGCTACATGTCCAGTTTCGTGATTTTTGGGAATTGTGTGTGATCACATGAATTTTTAGAAAGCAAATAAAAATAAAAATAAAATATCTAAATAAATGGGTGAACTAACTAAGGCCACACGTCCCTTGTTCTCAGCCACACAAGAAAAATATCATCCCTTATATAAACGTTCTTCTGGCCGCCACTCTTTCTCCCTTCACAAAAAATCAAAACGTGAATCCACTTCAAAGAAAAAAATAAAAGAAATTCATTTAAATTTCTATAAATCATGACAATAGTATATCTGAACTCGTGTAGATTTTCTCTTCGTTTCTGAGTACATAGTTTGGGGCTTGGTGAGGTTCGGTCTCGCTGGAAATACACAGCGTGAGGTTTAGGGTTCCTATACCGTGGAATTTGAGGCAACGATAGTGGATTTGGAGTTGATATTTGGGTTTGTAGTTGAAAGGAGCATCATTTGTGAAAGTATGATGAAGCTCGGTGCTGAGTTGGTGGTCGCGTTTACCTGTAGCATGCTCAAAGAGTTGCTGTCGCACCTCACGTCGGGACGTCGAGTTGAACAAGGTTGTGCCAAAGTAGGAGTGTAGGAGATGAGGGGATTTGTGGTTATTTTAGTTGGATTTTTAATAAAGTGGTTTGGGAATTTTGGGAGGAGCAAAGATCGGCTATGGTGGAGTTTTACTCCTAAAGGTCACGGCATTGGGATTTTGGGGAAGAAAGATAATTCGGGTCCGGTTATGGTGAAAGGGAATGGGCTGGATATAAAGGTGAAGGCCCAATATAAGTTAATTCAACTTTTATTTAATCGAGAAATGTATTCAATCTTGTAAATAAGATATCTTGGTCATACCATACTAGATTGACGAACCGTAAGTTGCGTTGGGATCATATGGACGGACACTACACGATGGCACTGACTGGAAGTCCATCGGAGCTCGTTACAATTTATGGAAAAATAAATTGTCCCTCGAAATCAACGACAATTATTGTTATTAACGATGATAGTCCAATGTGAGTAAATTTCACTAACTCTGAACAGTTTATAATTTCATGTTGTATTTTTAGAACTGTTAAATATTGGCTGATTGATTGTGTGTTGACTGTTTTATTGAACTGCTAGTCAGTTAGTTGATTTTCTATATTGATTCTGTTTAACAGAATATATCATATGGAACTGAAAGTGATGTTATCTATATTGTTTAATATCTGTGATGCAGGGAAACAGGTTGGAGGAATCCAACTGGGTTCCTCAACATTTATTTTATTGTTTTTCATATATTGTGATATATGATGTGATATATAATCTGTTGTTGATTATGTGTGTTTGGACGATGTTTATCGTTGTTATATAGTATGTTAAATACTGGATATGGGAAAGGGGAATTTTCAAAGTGTATTTTGAAAATGAATTATTTATATAAAATCGATAGATTTTGTATAGAAAAGGAAAAGGATTTTTATAAAGAAATATTTATAAAATCAAAGGATAAGTTAGAATAAAAGGAAATCATTTGTAAAGTGAAGAACCGTTACTAAAAGTAAATCTTTATAAATGAATAGTTTAATAGTAAAAGGAGTTAATCGAATTAGTTATTCGAATAGAATAAAGGAGGTATTCGAATATAGTTTAGCCAAAAGGAGTTATTCGATCAGAATTCATCGAATAGAATTAATTGATTAGAGTTAATCAACTAGAGTTAACCAGTTAGGGTTAACCAATTAGGAGTTAATAGATGTTAGTTTAATCGATTAGAGTTAAAACAAATGAGTTAATCGAATATAGTATATTCGAATAGAAAGTAAAAGGAGTTAATCGATGTTAGTTAAATCGATTAGAGTTAAAGAAAATGAGTTACTCAAATATAGTTTATTCGAATAGAAAGTAAAAGGAGTTAATCGAATATAGTTTATTCGAATAGTAAAAGGAGTTAATCAAATATAGTTTATTCGAATAGAGTAAAAGGAGTTAATCGAATATAGTTTATTCAAATAGAAAGTAAAAGGAGTTAATCAAATATATAGTTTATTCAAATATAATTAAAAGAGTTATCGAATATAGTTTATTCGATAGGAGTTAAGTGAATAGAGTTAGAGTTAAATCAAAAGAGTTAAGTGAATAGAATAAATTGAATAGAGTTATCGAATATACCTTATCGAAGGAAAGAATTATCGAATATAAAAGATTTGAAAGAGAGTTACGTAAGGAAGTTTGTTAAAGAATTAGAAGGGTGAACTTTGTCTATTTCAAGGTTAGAAACGTTTTTCAGTTAAGGTCTGAGAGGTAGTATTACCCCAACTTGATTGACTTCATTTTTAACTAAGGAATGGTTAAGGTTCGATAGTAAAGGATGGTTAAGTGAATTTAGTAATTAAAGGAAATGGTTTGAGTTGGCATCGCGATGGTTTGTTTAAACATCTGTCTAAGTCCAATAAAGAAGCTTTGGAAATGTTTTCCAAATAAGAAACCAAAAATTTTTACTAATAAAGAAAACAAGAAATGGAAATGTTTTCCATTGTTAATAACGTATATTTTCCAAATTTAGAAAATAAGAAATATTGAATATAGGAAATAAAGAGATAAATGTTGAACGATGTTTTGATCGATATAAATTTCCATTTGGAAATAATATCGTTGTTTGCACATCTGTTTTTCTTCGATAGTTAAATCACAGACTATCGAAGTTTTGACCATTTTAACGTTGTTAATATGGAGAGACCGGTTGGATTATTATCCAAAGAACCACTCTGTATTGGCATAAGCGTTGCGAATCATATATGCCAAAGGAAATTGAAGACGGAGTTATGCAAGGGCTATCCTGTTTACAGAATAGTGCCTTCGGTTCATCCTGTTCCTGGATGACTTGTATGGATGAATGTCTGACAGAGTATTTCCAAACGATCACGTATATTGATTTCTTCAACCGTACCAAGAGTGGAAGCGGAGAAGGAAACTTCTTTTAGCTAACACATAATGTATGGTTGAGGACGTCAATCAGTGATTTGATGGATTTGACGATGTGGCGTTCAAAGTGAATCTGATGTGATGATAAAGCGTAGCTTCTAGCCTCACAACCGGTAAATGACAGAAATCGGGCAGGCAGCATGGCTAAGTCGGTCGCACCGATGTAGGGTGTATAATCACCTGATCTAGAGTTTCATTTACTTCTAAAAATCTATTGTTGATGCTGTCCCATTCGGGAAACGGTTGCTGATCCCAACCGTTGGTGATATACATTCGATACACTCAAGCGAAATGAGTGGTCGGTCATGTGTGGTCGGGTTGCAAGATGTTCTTGTTGAACCCAGTGTATTCCTCTCTAGAGATACACTAGCGAAAGGTGGTTCCATACCTTGTCATAGTTGGAAATCCATTTCCCAATACGTGCTTGCGGTTTGATTGTATACTATATATGTAGAACGTGAGATGAATGCGTTTCACCTAGATGATTATTATATTGTGATTGATAGACATTATTATAATATCAAAAGGCTTTTGATATAAAGATAATTTGGATTCTCATAAGGGAAAAACCCGTTCCGTTATACGACGTGGTCTTATGAGATATCGATTACCGGCTTGAACTGTTTTAAACTGTTTTACTCACACCAGTCCCATGACTGACCCGGAGTTTATTTTGTTGTTTTCCCTAAACTCTTGGGTGCCTAAATTTGTACGGGCAGTCAAGTAGTCAGGATTTTACAGATACACTTGAAGAGCTGGAGCAGGAGGCTTCAGGATTTTATAGCTATAGTTATTTCCGCTGTGTTGTAAGTGATGTACTTTGATAATGATATGTATATTCAAGTACAGATTTGTATTTCAAAATTATGTTATGAAATATATTTATTCGTTCTACTGTGAGATTCGTGTTACTCTGATGTTGTGTTCTTCTTTTTCTTCTATTCTAATTTTCTATCTTATCTTTCCTTACCCTCTAATTTCTTTCACTAATGACTGGTATTTTTCGATGTTTGGTTAGTCGTCATCGTGTTTATGGCGATAACCAAAGTCGTCAAAATCCCGGGTCATTACAGTTGGTATCAGAGCAGAAGGTTAATTGATTAACTTGGCTCTGTGGCGTGACTCAGTAGAGATGGGGTTAGTAAAACCCTAGATTGAGTTGAGTGTATATATACGAGTGAACGTATTTGTTATTGATATAAAAATTGTTTTATATTATGGTGATTTATTGGTTGAGTTGTTTATGAGTTCTGGTCGATCAGTTTGATCCACTGTATCGGTAGGAGTAAATAAACACTCGAATACGATGGGTCGACACGATTTGTTTTGAAAAGAGGGTAAATTAAAATAAGTTTATCCAAGGTATATCTTGATATAGAGAAGATATATATATCAAAATTTTAATATATTGGTTGTTATTATAATCGAGTAAGATTATAAATTAAATGGTCATAACCAATCAGAATTCATATAAGTGAAATATGTGAAATCAGATGAATAGAATCTGAAATTTTAAAAACCAGAAATTGAATTAAAATTCTGGAAAATTGGATAAGTGTTTGTAATTGGATTTGGATTAAAAATAAGGAAAATTTAAGATCCTGGGAGATTTTAAATTGTTTTACAAGCAGTGTGAATTATACTTTGAAATGAATTTCAAAGTGGAAATGTTTAGAAATGGTTTTATAGTATTGAACTCACTTCGATCGCTGGAAAATAGATTCTGATGATGACAGCTACATCATCAATATTCATTTTCGAGTTGTAAGTGACGAATTACTACCAGAGATACTGTTTTGAATTTGTTTTGGGAAAGACAAGTTGTGTTGAATTTCAAAATGGGATTTATAATAAAGAATGAATAAAGAAAGTTTGAAATAGAAATTAAATATAGAAATTCAAAGGGAGTTTGAATATATGAAATTCAATGGAATTGAAATAGAAATTGAATATAGAAATTCAAAGGGAGTTTGAAGATATGAAATTCAATGGAATTGAAATAGAAGAAGTGATATAGAATTTGAATATAGAAATTCAAATGGGGTTTGAATATAGAAATTCAAATGGAATTATAATATAGAATTTGAATATAGAAAATATAAAGGAATTCAAATATAGAATTTGAATATATAGAATTTGTATATAGAAATTCAAATGGCATTTATAATATAAAATTTGAATAGAAATTGAATAGAATTAACTAAGTCGAAGAGGAATTAGTTAATCGAGTTGTGAATTTGAAGTTGAACTTTGAAAGGTGGATTGGATTTGTAAATGGATACTCGAAATCGAATATAGAACTTAAATTTGAAATTTGGATTCAAATTAGTTAATAAGCAAGTTAAAATATATTTGAACATGTCATGTTCAAATATAAATGTGAAATAGACTAAAGAGTTAATTAACAAATTTATTAACGAATTGAGTTAAAACGATCGGGTATAGTTGAATTAAATTGGACAGGTATAGATATACATGAGATAGGTATGGATAAGGTATGAAGGTATATAAATAGAATGCTCGACGAAAAGGTACGTATTTAATTCATATATGAGATTTTATGCGCCGTATCGGCTAGCCGCTTGGCTTTTTCTTTTTCTTTTGGATTGGTGAGGGCCATGGGAGGCTATTTAAAATATCCCGATGCTCCCGGTACAAAGGAGGTTATGGCGAATTTTTCCGAGAATTTAAGGAGTTAGAATATTTTTAAGATGATTTGATAGTTAGAAATCAACGTATGGATATATATATATATATATAAGTCGATAAGGAAACGAACTTAGAAATAGAATAGTATAATCAAAAAGGAAGTATAAGAATAAAATCTCGTAAGAATAGAAAGAGAAAGTGTATACATGTTTAAAAGTGAACAAGTAGTGTGTGGTATTGATTATTCGAGTAAGTAGTCATATCTGTTTTGACATTATAAATGTTATTTAGTCAAGGTCAGAGAGGTAGTTATACCCCAACTTGATTGATTTCATTATTAACAAATAAATAGTAAGATTTCAGGCTCGAAGATCAATGTTGAATAAGAGTTAGTTGAATATAGTATTTGGGTTGTCGTAACGATGTTTTACACAACATCCGTTTTAACCCAAGAAAATTGTAAGTTTGGAAATAAGATGTTAACTATTTCCTAAGTATAGAAATAAACGAGATCGGAAAAGAGATAAGTAATTGGAGTATTTTTCAATTATAAATAGGATTATAAAGGTTATTGATTTAGAAAATAAAGTAAGGCGATATTCGGAAATGTTTTCCAAATAACATAAAAGGCCAATATGGTTATTGAAAGTATTTGGTTAACAAATATTAATAAAGAAATAGAGAAGTGATTTAACTAATGGAATATTAATTAAGGGCTCAGTGACATGTTCAAAAGGAAAATTTGATTTTTGAAAAGAGTAAACTGTTTGAAAACTCCCAGGGAATGACTATTTGAATTAAAAACATATTTAACAGAAATTTGTGAAAGAACATTTGAATTAAAGTAAAGTCAGTTAAGTGGTAACTGAGATTGAATTAGAATGATATCAAGACAAATTGGATTGTGATATTCAAATTTGAAGTATAATGTGATAATCGAGTTAAGAGTTGGGAATCGAGAAGAAACTCGAGTTGAAATGATATTTGGCTCGGATATAAGCGAATGGTTGGATTTGTGGAATAAAAACAGATTGGAATTTGATTGGGACGACCCTTGTATCCGCTGAATAGATAACAGGTGGAAATGATATAATGACATGTCGACAAAAGGTACAAGTTTATATTTCTATTGGATATAAGATTTATGAGCCAAATTGGCAAGCCGCTTGGCTGTTTGATCTTCTTTTGGGTTGGAGATGGCCCAGAGAGGCAAGTGGTGGTTTGACGTATTGACCAGTACAAAGGAGGTGCTGGCGAAATTTTTCGAAGAGTTAAGGCATTAGAAAATTTTCAGGATTTTTGAAAATTTTCGTTGATAAGAATTAATTAATAATTTAATTGAAATTAAATTGGTTCAGTTGAAACTGAAGTTCAGAAGTGAACAAATATGTTCTAACCAGTCAATAGGGTCGTTCTCTACCTTTTAGCAATTTCGAGGACGAAATTATTTTAAATGGGAAAGATTGTAATGACCCGCATTGGCAGAGGTATTACAATTAATTTATTAATTATATAAATAGTGATATAGTGAATTTAATGGTCGTTGAATAAAATAATAGTGAATATTTAATTAAAAATAATAAATTAAATAATATATTTAATTATGAAATAATCAGAATTGGCTGAAATGGCGATATGGTGTGAACTGGATCATCTGTGATATTTAATTCAGCTTGGAATTGAATTTGAATAACAAATATATTATATAAACGACAGTTTGAACGTAGAGTTATAATATAGAGGCCGTTCGCAGTAATATTTTGGCACGTTGGAATTTTCTGTGGCGTCGGACGCGTCCGACGCCACTAGAAAATTCCACGCTTCCGTGGACCGATAGTTGAACGTTGGAAAACTAACCGTTGGCGTCCGACGCGTCGGACGCCAACGGTTAGTTTTCCAACGTTTCCCTTCAAGCTCTATAAATTGCCCCCCTTCCCCCTACTTCCTCCATCAAAACCGAATACCCCTCTAACAGCCCCCCTTTTTCATTTTTTTGAGCCTCCAAACGTTGAAAAAAAGGTATTTTTTTTATACCGTTGTGTTTATTTTTTAGTTTTCTATAACATATGTTTATTTCGAATTTTTTTGAATTTTTTTTTTGTGTTCATACAGATGTCTGCTGCTTCTGCAACCGCTACTTCGCAGCCGTTTGCGTACTGGACTGAAGAAAGGGAGTCCGCGTTCATAGATATTTGTATAGAGTATCTAGACGAGCGCGCTACTGGAGTCAGCCACTTTTACTCCCTGGTCGCGGCTGCAATGAACGTCCGCTACCAACTTGATTTCACAGATACGCAGATTAAAAACAAATGGGATAACATGAGGCGTACTTTTCGCGAGTGGGACAGATTGCTTGTGACACCTGGCGGGATTTGGGATGCGACTTTTGATTGTTTGGATGGTTCCGATGAGTTTTGGAGTACTGGCGATGGCAGACATTTCAGACGATTCAGGAGGAACTCGCCGATGAAGTTCCGCGAGCAGAACATTATGTTCGATGGTTGTTTGCGCAAGGCTTATTGCGCGTACATCATTCCTGAGGTTGCGCCTTCTACTGCACCTCTACCTCCACCAGCGCCTGCTGCTGCTTCTTTCACCCCTGCCGATACCGCTTTGTACGGGGACTGGATGACTAGCGGCGATCCCCCTTCTGGTCAGCCCTCTAGGCGCAGACATATAGAGCGTGGCAGCTCGAGTCGCTCGTTTGTGACTGACTCTGTGCGACAGCTTGCTGCCCGTAGCTTGGAGGTTGTTCAGGGATCGACGACACATGTCGAGCTTTGGGAGATTCTGACGATTTTCTGCAATGACACGCGGAATGTGGAGATTGCCGAGGAGCTTACCGATCAGGGCTTACATGGGTTTATTTTAGCGGAGTTGGCTGCATTACCACATCGTCGTTCATAGATTTTCATGTATTTGTTTTAGTTTATGTCTTGTTGTGTTATTTATGTTTGTATTTCTGGTTGTGTAATGAAAAATGTAGTCGTTTTGTTTTATGCAATTAGTATTTAATTAATTCAACACAATTAATTTAACAATTAAATACCACGCTCAAATGCCACGCTCAAATACCCCGTTCGCAGCTAAAAACACAATTCCCCGTTGCTACAGTACCACGCTCAAATGCCACGCTCAAATACCCCGTTCCCGTTCGCAAAGAACGCACCCATAATTAAAATCGAGCTTGAAATGGCGCTGCAGCTCGTAATTTGGCGATTTGAACTTCAACTGAATGTACAGGATTTGTTTTAAGCCGGATTTATGTGAAACAAGAAACGTATGGAGCTGGTGGAGTATATCTTTCTAGTGGAAGAGAAAAATCGGGATTTCGTCGGGTAGATTTTGATTTACGTCTAAATCAAATTTCAGAAAAGTCACTGTGGAATTCCTTTATAATTTGCGACGCTTTAATTACGTTATAAATGGATTTTCGATATAAATTGAATATCGATTTATTCTGGAATTCTGGATAATCAAGTTATAAATTCTGATAGGATATTTTGGAGCCGTACGACATCGTATGTGGATATATACGATAATATTAATTTATTAATATTTAATTTAATTATATTTAAATATATTTATATATTTAAATGGGTCATCCAGAGCTTTAAAAATAGCCGTTTTTGCAAACGAAGTCGGAATTCGACGAAACTAATTTTGTTGGATCTGCAATGTCAAATAGTTGTTAGATTTCCAGTTTCATGATTTTTAGAGTCACTGTGTGGTCGTACGGATTTTTAGAGTGCGAAACAGTCAGTATTTCGACAGTTAAAAATACGCTGTGTGAGCATACGGAGTCAGGATTCGACGAAACTAGTTTCGTTGGGACCGTAATGCCAAACTCTAGCTACATGTCCAGTTTCGTGATTTTTGGGAATTGTGTGTGATCACACGAACTTTTAGAAAGAAAATAAAAATAAAAATAAAATATCTAAATAAATGGGTGAACCTAACTAAGGCCACACGTCCCTTGTTCTCGGCCACACAAGAAAAATATCATCCCTTATATAAACGTTCTTCTGGCCGCCACTCTTTCTCCCTTCACAAAAAATCAAAACGTGAATCCACTTCAAAGAAAAAAATCAAAGAAATTCATTTAAATTTCTATAAATCATGACAATAATATATCCAAACTCGTGTAGATTTTCTCTTTGTTTCTGAGTATATAGTTTGGGGCTCAGTGAGGTCCGGTCTCGCTGGAAATACACAGCGTGAGGTCTAGGGTTCGTATACCCTGGAATTGGAGGCAACGATAGTGGATTTGGAGTTGATATTTGGGTTTGTAGTTGAAAGGAGCGTCGTTTGTGAAAGTATGATGAAGCTCGGTGCTGAGTTGGTGGTCGCGTTTACCTGTAGTGTGCTCAAAGAGCTGCTGTCGCACCTCACGTCGGGACGTCGAGTTGAACAAGGTTGTGCCAAAGTAGGAGAGTAGGAGATGAGGGGATTTGTGGTTATTTTAGATGGATTTTTAATAATGTGGTTTGTGAATTTTGGGAGGAGCAAAGATCGACTATGGTGGAGTTTTACTCCTGAAGGACACGACATTGGGATTTTGGGGAAGAAAGATAATTCGGGTCCGGTTATGGTGAAAGGGAATGGGCTGGATATATAGGTGAAGGCCCAATATAAGTTAATTCAACTTTTATTTAATCGAGAAATGTATTCAATCTTGTAAATACGATATCTTGGTCATACCATACTAGATTGACGAACCGTAAGTTGCGTTGGGATCGTATGGACAGACACTACACGATGACACTGACTGGAAGTCCATCGGAGCTCGTTACAATTTATGGCAAAATAAATTGTCCCTCGAAATCAACGACAATTATTGTTATTAACGATGATAGTCCAATGTGAGTAAATCTCACTAATTATGAACAGTTTATAATTTCATGTTGTATTTTTAGAACTGTTAAATATTGGCTGATTGATTGTGTGTTGACTGTTTGATTGAACTGCTAGTCAGTTAGTTGATTTTCTATATTGATTCTGTTTAACAGAATATATCATATGGAACTGAAAGTGATGTTATCTATATTGTTTAACATCTGTGATGCCGGGAAACAGGTTGGAGGAATCCAACTGGGTTCCTCAATATTTATTTTATTGTTTTTCATATATTGTGATATATGATGTGATACACAATCTGTTGTTGATTATGTGTGTTTGGACGATATTTATCGTTGTTATATGGTATGTTAAATACTGGATATGGAAAAGGGGATTTTTCAAAGTGTATTTTGAAAATGAATTATTTATATAAAATCGATGGATTTTATATAGAAAAGGAAAAGGATTTTTATAAAGAAATATTTATAAAATCAAAGGATAAGTTAGAATAAAAGGAAATCATTTGTAAAGTGAAGAACTGTTACTAAAAGTAAATCTTTATAAATGAATAGTTTAATAGTAAAAGGAGTTAATCGAATTAGTTATTCGAATAGAATAAAGGAGGTATTCGAATACAGTTTAGCCAAAAGGAGTTATTCGATCAGAATTCATCGAATAGAATTAATTGATTAGAGTTAATCAACCAGAGTTAATCAGTTAGGGTTAACCAATTAGGAGTTAATCGATGTTAGTTTAATCGATTAGAGTTAAAGCAAGTGAGTTAATCGAATATAGTTTATTCGAATAGAAAGTAAAAGGAGTTAATCGATGTTAGTTAAATCGATTAGAGTTAAAGCAAATGAGTTAATCGAATATAGTTTATTCGAATAGAAAGTAAAAGGAGTTAATCGAATATAGTTTATTCGAATAGTGAAAGGAGTTAATCGAATATAGTTTATTCGAATAGAGTAAAAGGAGTTAATCGAATATAGTTTATTCGAATAGAAAGTAAAAGGAGTTAATCGAATATATAGTTTATTCAAATGGAATTAAAAGAGTTATCGAATATAGTTTATTCGATAGGAGTTAAGTGAATAGAATTAGAGTTAAATCAAAAGAGTTAAGTGAATAGAGTAAATTGAATAGAGTTATCGAATATACCTTATCGAAGGAAAGAATTATCGAATAGAAAAGATTTGAAAGAGAGTCACGTAAGGAAGTTTGTTAAAGAATTAGAAGGGTGAACTTTGTCTATTTCAAGGTTAGAAACGTTTTTCAGTTAAGGTCTGAGAGGTAGTATTACCCCAACTTGATTGACTTCATTTTTAACTAAGGAATGATTAAGGTTCGATAGTAAAGGATGGTTAAGTGAATTTAGTAATTAAAGGAAATGGTTTGAGTTGGCATCGCGATGGTTTGTTTAAACATCTGTCTAAGTCCAATAAAGAAGCTTTGGAAATGTTTTCCAAATAAGAAACCAGAAATGTTTACTAATAAAGAAAACAAGAAATGGAAATGTTTTCCATTGTTAATAACGTATATTTTCCAAATTTAGAAAATAAGAAATATTGAATATAGGAAATAAAGAGATAAATGTTGAATGATGTTTTGATCGATATAAATTTCCATTTGGAAATAATATCGTTGTTTGCACATCTATTTTTCTTCGATAGTTAAATCACAGACTATCGAAGTTTTGACCATTTTAACGTTGTTAATATGGAGAGACCGGTTGGATTATTATCCAAAGAACCACTCTGTATTGGCATAAGCGTTGCGAATCATATACGCCAAAGGAAATTGAAGACGGAGTTATGCAAGGGCTATCCTGTTTACAGAATAGTGCCTTCGGTTCATCCTGTTCCTGGATGACTTGTATGGATGAATGTCTGATAGAGTATTTCCAAACGATCACGTATATTGATTTCTTCAATCGTACCAAGAGTGGAAGCGGAGAAGGAAACTTCTTTTAGCTAACACATAATGTATGGTTGAGGACGTCAATCAGTGATTTGATGGATTTGACGATGTGGCATTCAAAGTGAATCTGATGTGATGATAAAGCGTAGCTTCTAGCCTCACAACCGGTAAATGACAGAAATCGGGCAGGCAGCATGGCTAAGTCGGTCGCACAGAAGTAGGGTGTATAATCACCTGATCTAGAGTTTCATTTACTTCTAAAAATCTATTGTTGATGTTGTCCCATTCGGGAAACGGTTGCTGATCCCAACCGTTGGTGATATACATTCGATACACTCAAGCGAAATGAGTGGTCGGTCATGTGTGGTCGGGTTGCAAGATGTTCTTATTGAACCCAGTGTATTCCTCTCTAGAGGTACACTAGCGAAAGGTGGTTCCATACCTTGTCATAGTTGGAAATCCATTTCCAAATACGTGCTTGCGGTTTGATTGTATACTATATATGTAGAACGTGAGATGAAAGCGTTTTTGATAGATGATTATTATACTGTGATTGATAGACATTATTATAATATCAAAAGGCTTTTGATATAAAGATAATTTGGATTCTCATAAGGGAAAAACCCGTTCTGTTATACGGCGTGGTCTTATGTGATATCGATTACCTACTTGAACTGTTTTAAACTGTTTTACTCACACCAGTCCCATGACTGACCCGGAGTTTATTTTGTTGTTTTCCCTAAACTCTTGGGTGCCTAAATTTGTACGGGCAGTCAAGTAGTCGGGATTTTACAGATACACTTGAAGAGCTGGAGCAGGAGGCTTCAGGATTTTATAGCTATAGTTATTTCCGCTGTGTTGTAAGTGTTGTAATTTGATAATGATATGTATATTCAAGTACAGATTTGTATTTCAAAGTTATGTTATGAAATATATTTATTCGTTCCGCTGTGAGATTCGTGTTACTCTGATGTTGTGTTCTTCTTCTTCTTCTATTCTAATTTTCTATCTTATCTTTCCTCACCCTCTAATTTCTTTCACTAATGACTAGTATTTTTTGATGTTTGGTTAGTCGTCATCATGTTTATGGCGATAACCAAAGTCATCAAAATCCCGGGTCATTACAAAACCCATCACAGTAAAAACCATTGCAGGCATTAATCTATTGCAGCACAATCGGAAAATGACACTGGTTACAATTACTAATCCAGATTGCAACAATAATAGTATAATTTGTGCTCGAAATTACTCATCTGGCCAAATTAAAGAGATGGCCGATAAAATATGTAATAGTCAAATTCCAACATCGAGTAAATTATATTGAGTTACTTGAGGTATGTATTATAGAATACTTAAGAAAATTTACGGACAATGTACAATCATCTATGTATTAAAAATTGTGCTTAAAAGGATAACTCTCATACCACTGGGTCAGCTGCATCGTCTTCTTTGCACATAACCCATGGCACACCTGTGTCAGTCTCAATGGCCATTTTTGCAAACCAATTCACATAATTGTGACCAGCAGGACCAAATGTCTTACTCTCTGTTCCATATTCATTCTCAATCTACATACATACTCAAATTCCAGCAAAACATATTGTTTATGTCCGTCTAAATTTTACCATGTTTCTCGAATGATGGTTCATTAAATGGAAAAGTACCTGTGAAAGAATTATAGGGCCAACTTGCGACTGGTAAAGTGATTCACTCTTCATCAGTTGAACAATTTTTTGCGTAAATCCTTGCATAGCATTCTGTTAAAAAAACACAAGATTATCAAAACGGCATATAACTTTCTAATATATTTAGGAAAATTAAGAAGATAACCTTAAAGGGTTCATTATCCGTTCTGAGGCTAATTCCAGAAACATATTTCAACCACACAGGAAACCCTCTGCATACAAATTTAAGAAAATGGATAGTGTTGACAAAACCAGAGAGTATTACAAACCAGAAGCATTAATGAAATTTAATAAAACAAATATGTACCCAAAATTATATTCAACACATAAGGTCCCATTCTCAAATGTATATAGAGGCCTGCTTTCTGCACTGTCTTTATAAACCTCACTAAATCATACCTTCCTTCAAAATTGTACAGCATAAATCAAAAAAAGAACATATTTAATGAATACCTTATTACATGTTATTACTTTCATATTAATTTAAAAAGACAGCATTTTGTACTACCAAAATTTTACTCATTAATCAAACAATATGCATGGTGTAACTCGAACAAAATTAGCAAAAGATGACGAACGGAGATGCATTGCACAGGTAAAAATTATACAGTTTCCATTTATCAAATAAACACAAATACACGAATTTTGAAGTATATATTTTGGTTGACTTATAAGTAACCAAAACACATCCACATAGCAGTAATAAAGAATATTAAACAAATAAAACTCAATCACTTCTCATCACAAATTTTATTTAATTTCCACAAACAAAAATGAATTATTAATTATAAAGTCCCTATATTCGAAAGAAACTTAAAACATAGAAACAGGTTGGCTCTTCCATTGGCCAATCATAATCAAAAGTAATAATAAATTTTAACTGTCTTACAACCATGAAACACTTCCAAAAGGTTTCCTCACAGTGAAAAGTAAGGTTTGAGATATAAATGAGATTTGTTCACAACGAATTAAAGTTTTGGTAGCAAAAACAATTTACTTATTCTGTATACTCAGTTTATAAAACCACAAATACGAATCAACTAAGTGTCTGATGTCAAACCTTCATCTTCCACTAATACCTGTGGATGATATATATTTTTACGGCAAAGAGTTTTACAAAATCGAGTAAGTGTAAGTGATGGTGCGCGCTCGCCCTCCATGATAAACAAGCGTCTTCTTCATCCAAACCATAGATTAGAACATGTATTCCTCAGCACAATCCTCGTGATAACTCATCGTCAAATTCAAAAAAGCGAAGCAATCCCCACTTGAAATGATCATCAATCAAAGTTCCAATATAACTGCAATTATGCCAACAATCAATATCAGTTTGTAAAACATGAAATGGACTTGCATATCTGCCAATCTAGTAATGTTTTAATGCCTAAGACTGTTAGATGCTAAGTAGCAGTGTTATTAAAAATCTTCAAAGATCGCTATTTGAATTTTGTTTTAGTATGAATCTCTAGGTATGAATGGATTCTCAAATTCCAATTCAAAATGCAATCAAAAGTGCAACCTATAAAGATTACTCAATCCACGATAAACAAATTAAGATGGAACAAAGAAAAAGAATCTTAACGTTAAGATGTAGAAGCTCAAACATTTGATAAAATTGTAAAAAAATAAAAATGAAAACTAATAATTCACATCAAATAACACTTACATTAAAGCATATGCCCCGCCACCTTCTCCTCTCTCTCCAACTTCTCTGTCATCCCCAACCTCACCATCTGTCGCCCCATCCAAAGCTGGTTAGTCGTCTTCGGCGCGATCAGAATTAACATTGCTTAAAATCAGAATCGGTGGAGAATATTTGATTTGCGACGAAGAAATTGTTAGTAGATTTGATTTGTAGTAAGAATCGGCAGAGAAGAAGAACGAGGAAAATGTCGGATAAAAGAGATTTTCTAGCCGATTTTCTAGAATGAGGAAAAACAGCGGTCGGTTTGATCAAAAGAAGGAAAATGCGGGAGAAAAGGAAACGAGGGAAAAAACATTATTGTTGAGCGAAAATTACGCCTAAATTTATTGGCATAGACAATTTGATTTTGGCCCTCTTACAATAGACAAACCTCCCTAACGGTCGGTTTGATTAATAACTTATCGAATTCACTATTAAAGAAATATCAACCTTGCAATTTACATTTTTCTCCAAAATTTATGTTAAATAAAAAAAAATAGTAGGAAAATACGGGTTGTTACACTCATCATACCAATAAGTTATAGCATAGTTAAATCAATGCAAATGCTTAACATCTGGCATTAAGCATGTGAAATTTAAATAAAATAACATTCATGTAATACTTAATTACCTATTTCAAAATTGCACGAGTGCTTCGATGATTAATCCTAGATTAGACATGACTACTAGCTTTTGTTTTAATAGCAAACAACCTTGCTTAACTATTAAAATATTGGGCTTTTTATCATTAAATTAAGATTTATTAGCAAACAAATTAGATATTGCTAGCAAGCATATTACTATATTTCTTATGCACTACTGTTCGCTTACTAGTTCCTATCTTTCTATGAAAATTGACAATCATTTTTTAGTACTCCATCAACTCTAAATAGTGTAAGCTTTAAAAGTCTTAGACTGAACTTTAAACTTTTTAGTCTTCAAAGGTCTTATGAGAACCACTGTCTGCTGTAATTCTTCAGAAATAATTTACTTTAAACTTTTTAATCTTTCCTGATTACTTGAAAGTTTTCCTTACAATATTGACAACTAATATAATAGAACAAAAAATTTATTGAATGGAAAAATAAATTTTGAATGCAAATATTGCAAGAAATATTAATAGCATTATAACTTATTCCAAACTAATGTTTATGCACAAATTAAAGTTGGGAAAAATGATGAAGACGAGTAACAATTAGGGTTTTGTGCAAATGCATATGTAAGATCAGAATCAAATCATACAAAATGAGGCAAATTTAGAGAAATCCATACCAATTGCAAGTAGAATGATGTGATCTTCGATCAGTGGAGAGGATTAACGCGTGTTTGATCAAATGCGAAGAAAGTAGAGCGTCAGAGAGGATTCAATTAACTGTGAGAGGAAAACTAGAGGAATGAAGTCGATGGAGGAAATTTGAAGCGGATGATGAGAAATGAGGGCTTATAACTTTATGTAAGCGAAGGAGAATTAAGACATGAAAACTAAAATGAGGAACGCAACAAAAAAATTGGCGGTAATTTTTGGCCGAAGTAAAAGAAGTGTACAAGCGTGATAAACGGTAAATTTAAGGTTGTGCTGAAGATATGGTATAAAACAATAATAGTTGCAGTTGCTTTCTAAATGCTACTGGTAAGCGTATTTAAAAACATAATAAAAGAAATTGGCAAAGCCGACCGGCTTTTAAGGTGACCGCAAACACCTTTTTATTTTAACCAATTATAAAAATACAGTATAATACAAGTGATTGTTGTTACAATAAGCAAATTAGGTTTTAAGGTGGACTGTCCACCGTCTACGGAATTTATAGTATTCCGTCCACTCTACCTATCAGGCTTACAGAACTGGAGCCAGCTAAATTACTAGACAATAATAAAATTTTCTAACTCACCATGCAGCGTGAGTAAACAATTACATACTACAAAAAGTAGTGTTTACATATGAATACAGTATATATAGAACAAGACTGTTATCAAATATGCTTCGGTATCTATCCAATGACATGGCAAAACAACCGCAAATACAATAGTAGCAAATAGTGTCCAGTGGGTTTATTGAGCTCCGCTCCAAAGAAGCAGTAGCATGCATTGGCTAATGCGAAATGACATAACAGCAGCAGAATGGTGTCAGGGTCATGGAAGGATCAGATGGAGCACACCGAAAATATAGCAATATTGAGAGCCTTAACTTCACCTGCATCACCATATTTTTGATGGAAAAAAAATGTTTCTAGAAAACCAAACACACGAACACACACATCATACTCCATTTTATGTGTCACTCGATAAAAATAGTTGAAATACATGCATCATACAACCCTGCAGCAGTACCGTGCAGCCAAAAAACATCACCATATTACCATATGAGATTAAGAAAAGCTCAGTGCTAAGCATCGTGTATATTTCCATCACTCGATGATGATGACAGCACAGTTTTACTACCAGATAACATAACACACGAAAAAACAACCTCGAAAGCAAAGGACGAGCAGCTCACAAGATCACATAAGCTTCAAGAAATGAAGCTAAGATCCAAGTAACAGAGACAACATCCAAACACCTCAACATCATAAGAGACGACCAGCAATAGAAAGTTGTAAACAAAATCACCAACAAGACGAACCTACTCAGCAATAAAGACCAAAATACCTGAAATGAACCATAACAAACTAGGTCGAAACGTGAATCAAGACAACAAATCGGAGTTGCTGCTCACTGTGTAGTCTCTATGTTAGTGCCAAAACGCCCTTCATAAACTGCGACCACCAGTTGAATATCCTACGCAAGCAAGAAGAAGCCCGGAATGGTTGCCATGTCTTTGAAGGAAGTGTTTTCAGTTTGTATTACTGGTAGAACAACGTTGTAGATATGAGAAGAAGAAATCGGGAAACTGGATCTTGAATCACTGTTTTAGGAAAAAGCTTAGGTCTGGAATTAAAAATTGCAACACGGATAAATAACCACGCATAACAAAAACAGGGGAGAGAGGAGAAGGGAATTTGTGGATCAGGATGTAGAAGTTTTGAAGAAGAAGGTTGTGTAAAGAAATGAAGAAAGTGATGTTCTTCCCCTGACACTATTTACGGTTTTCAGACCGTGTTCGAAGCTTGTTTCTTCCTCTGTCGCATAATTTCTTGTAGTGTCATTTCCCTTGTTTCTTCTATTTCTTTCCCTTGAAAACTTCCTTGCATCGATGGGTGCCTGCATAATACATTATTGGGTTATATGAACATTAGTGGCATTGGGCGGTTGTCTTATTTAGCATTAGAGCTTAAGACGCATTGTTTAACCCTAGTAGTATTGAAATAGAGAGTTAATATATATGATAGTATGCATTTGTATATATATAATTTTCAGACTATATAATAATGGGGGACGTGTGTGTATATATATTAAAAGTTGCTTTGAATGCGAGTGACTTTGGAATAGTTTTCTCTATTAGCGACTAATCATCCTATCCAATTATCTGAGACGATCTAACAAACAAGAATTCTAATAATTACTCTATTTTTGGAGTTGAGAATTCGGTAGGATCAAGGGTCATTAGCCTCAATTACATATCATGTTCTCAGTGGTGGTATGAGTCACCGTTTGGGATGTCCTGATTTCTCTAATATGTCTTGGTACTTAAGTGCAGTGAGTTGACTGAGCCAAGCTGTGTAAATACTCAAGTGTATACATGGTGAACTTTTCCTTGGAATAAGGTCAATTGTGGTGGCGTAGGATTGGTTTGCTGATCCTTGCATGGAGTTCTTCAATGACTTTGGAGTTGCATACTTGCATGGTGAAGTGAGATAAGAGTTTACTCCTACGAAACTCCAAGTCTAAATCTAAATTCGGTGAAAGTACCAATAGGTTTGATTCCCTAATAATGATTCGCTCTAGATTAGTTTTCTTCAAAGAAGTTTGACTTCCTAGAAGTCACTGTTAATTGAGGAATTTGCTGATTGGAGTATATTGATGCTTGTGTTGAAGTATGTAGCCAAATCCAATATGTTGTTGGAGTACAGTTTACTTTTCTCGTTTTTACTCCCCACAGAAAGGATGGAAGTTTGCGCCTGGGTTGAGATATCAACTCAGAAGGTGATTGATTTCGTTCGATGAGAGTATGATGGCTTGAAGGAATTGGTCAAGCAAGCTCACGATGTTCGAGCTTTTACCCAGTTGGGAGTTTTCCTGTTTATATCGACCACTCGTAGAAACATATATACCAGTCATCATTCTTATTTCATCAAGTGCTCCCTCAATGAAAGAGAAGGGAAACAATAACACCACCTGAGTTATGCTTTCTCCCTATGGCATTTTCTTTGTGTTTTATTTTGGCGTTGATGTTTCATTGTTCCTTTTGATCTTGCGGTTTGATGGATGTAGTGGGATTAAGACTCAAGAAAATTAATTTGCGTGTCTTGATTGTGACTTATAGTATCGAGGGCGTAATTAGACTATATGTTTGTAACATCTCGTATTTTTTGTTAGGGAATAAAACTATGGATGACTGCAATATCCGTTGCATTTAGTTTAAGACCTCGAGGTAAGGAAATATTACAACATGGGTTGTCTATACTTTGCAGTATACATGCTTCATCAAAAATTAACCTCATTGAGTCATGTTCTCCTATTTATTAGTTGTTTGATTTTGATTCCTTTAGGCTTAATTAATTTTGTATTATAGTATAGGTATTAACTCGGTGGAAGGATACAGAACTTCGATGGTTATAGGTGGCGAGGGTTAGGACATTTTTCTCTTCAGCAATGAGTCCTCTTTGATTTAGTGATAGCGGAATGATACCTTGATCTTATGTAAGAGAGTCAATTATGGTTGGATAATAGCGGGCTATGAGTTCTCTAGTATCTAATCGTTTTTTGAGTTGGTATCTCGAGAGTATTTGGACATGTGGTACCCGTGGATTGGGAGACAAGTATCTCTAGATGACTTCTTTGATTATCCCTGTGGTGTGTGGGTGATCTCTTAGTTTGACTTTCCGAGGGGAATTAGTTGATGAAAAATACTTAGGAAGAGTATGTCGATTATAGCTCCCACATGCTGCTTTGATTTTGATTAGTTAGTTATGTCATTTCGGTTGATCGGTGAGTCAGCACATTTCATTGGTTTCATGGAAAGTGATCTAAGATATCGCTTTAAGAATTTGTGCTCGTGCTATGCGATCATATTTTCGTCTTTCCGTTGATGAAGTGGAAGCACAATACATTGATGATGTTGTGTCGTTGGTGTGTAGAATGATTAGCTTGTTGTAGTATCACTTCGGGATGGTAGAATTAAGGTGTGTCATGTCGCCTTAATTAGGATGTTTTTATTGATTCTACAAGGTTAGAGAAGTTTGAGCTGACTCATTAGAGTTGCAGATTTGAAGCTTGATTGAGGAGTTGGTAAGCATATCGACACCAATCATTTCTTGTGAGAATGTGAAGTCGATAGCATCCACCTGTTTTTGTTGCTTAATAAGGTGTGGTATTGATGCTTAAATAGAGGTTGTCGCATCCTAAGTCGAGGACCAAAAGCCACATTATGAGGAGTATATGACTCCCGATTGAGAGTTGGTGGCGATAGAGTTAGCTTTGGAGATTTGAGACACTAATTATTAGGGAAGGAGATAAAGTTGTTTAGTGATGTCATATCGTCGGGTTTTCTCTTCTTTGGGGGTGAACTTGACCTTTATTAATAACTACGGTTATAATTCCAAGTTTCTTAGCGTAGTTGTTGTGTTTGACAGTTTAGGAGCAATATTCTATTAGTGGATTTTGGTTTTATTAGTTACGAATTCAAAGCTTGGAGTGATGTGGTGTTGGCCCAACCATGGCGGTTGTCTCCATATATCACTACAAGAAAAATGATTTTTTGTTCCAAAAATCAGTGGCATTTATTTGCAAATGCAAGAAAAGGTTTTTTCACCAACAATACAAATGCGGCAAAAAATATTCCAGGTACCCTCGCTTCGTAAAAATAACTCTGCGTGGTCCAAAATAAACGTGACCAACTATCCCACCATAAATTTTGGGAAATTTTATTTTGGTCACTCCTTTTTCATTTATCCTCTTTTGCAAAAACTCGTTAAGGAACATTGGTCTATTCTCTGGAAAATAGATTAACAAATAAAACCTGAATTTTTGTTTTCTTCCTCTAAATCAGTAGAAATGAGTTCTGCAGGAAGAGGAAAGGAAAAATCCAATTTAAAATCGGTTTCTAGATCGTCAAAAGTAGGGCTTCAGTTTCCAGTTGGAAGGATCTCCAGATTTCTAAAGACAGGAAAATACGTCGAGAGAGTCGGTGCCGGAGCTCGCGTCTACATGGCGGTTGTGCTCGGGTACTTATTTGCTAAGGTACTTGATTTTTCTATAACAAATCACTTTTTAACTATAATTGTTCGAATTGAATTTCATTTTTCTAGTGGTTTTAATCTAATGAAGGCAATGCCTTTAGGATTTAATTTGTTCTTTGGAAACCCCACACATCAAATTTACATTTTCGATTTTGGTTTTGCGTACTAATTAGTCTTATGTTATTTCTAAACAAAAGAAAATATTTTAGGGTCCTAGTTTTGATAAAGATGCCAGCTTTGTTTACTTGTGATCAGATTAATCACTATCCTTTCTAATTTGTTTGGTATGATTATGGTTTTAAAACAGAAGATTACAGTGACTAGAATGATGATAAATCGTTGGATGAAATGATGATTAGGTATTGGAGTTGGCTGGAAATGCAGTAAAAGATAACAAGAAGAACAAGATAATGTCAAGGCACACTCAGCTTGCTGTGAGAAACGATGAAGAATTAAGCAAACTTCTTGGGTCTGTTACCATGGCCAATGGCGGTGTGATGCCCAATATCCATTCCATTTTTCTTCCAATCAAGCCTGCAAAGTTAAAAGGAGAAGCTGGTTTCGCTTCTCAAGAATTTTAGTTTGTTTTACTTATAAGTTATCACTAAACGATTCACCTTTATCCATTGACAAGTACGATGAGTGCAGATGTTTGAGTAGTAGTTATTTTATATAAATCAATGGTTATATATGATTCAGAGTTTCCACCATTCTTTGATCCTAAAGCCTTCAGTTTCTGCTGAAGGAGGATGGTGGAAGGTATCCATGCTTGAAATTTTCTTCTAGTATTGTACATTCTTATTGATAGGCTTATCAGTCAAGTGAAGGTCACACACATTCAAAGTATGCCTATGCTTAATGCATCAATGACATGTCAAGTACGCAGATCGAGGCTTTAAGATCAATTCTTGAAAACTAAATTGGTAGATCAAAATTTATCTTACACATTTTTTTCCGTGGGAAGTTAGCCTAATCTTTAAGTCATTAACATGATAATTAATAATGTCTTCATGGTACATAGATAATCATTTTGAAACAGGTTACATTTAGGCTCAGGCTATGAGTGGGACATTGGTCACTTTCAAGGAGCACATCGACCTAATGTGGACTATTTCCAGGTGACGTCATTTGGATGATCCGATCAAGAGGTATGATTTTTACTTTTAATTACTGTCTGTTCAGTTTATATCCATAATCTTGTAAAAGCATACATACATTCAAACAGACACATACATACATGCATGTATGTACATACATATATCTATTTATATGTATAGCACAATTTAAGTATTTCAAAATATTGGGACAAAATCTATCTTTTATTTGCTTGTATTAAGATGTATTTTCTTTTCCAAGTTATAAACTTAATCAAAAATTGTCATTTTACTGGTGTTACAGGATAAAAATTATGAACAATAGGACATTGACACTAAATGCGAAAATTTTAGTTAAATTATAATGTCAGCTTTGTTTGCATATGCACACAGGTGCAGGCCTTAAAACGTGCATTATCACTTCTAGCTCTTGTCAGAATATGGAAAAAGATGGTGTTGCAGAAGACAACAAGTGAGCTTATGACTCTTGTTGTCTTTTTTTTCCCGTCGTTTATGTTGTGGTTCTCTCATCTGTGATCATAACAGTGTTATTTTCAAAGTTTGTTCTTAATGTCACTTATTTTCTTTCAGCCAACATTATTACTACTTTCTTTGGTTGTACCACTGCAAAACAAATTGATGCAGTCATGAACAAGTTAGCTCTATTAACATCCGATGTTGAGAGTATTTATTCTATTTTTGTCAATCTGGACTGAATCACATCATATTCTATAGAGGAGTCTTCCATGACTATTCTTTCATCATAGTTTGCATGATTCTAAATCATGCTCTCGGGTATATACTCATATCAGAGTCATCTGCAGATAATGATATTTAGACCTTGTCACTTGTCGAATTGTCGCTATGCACCCAAGTTGATGCAGGGCTTGCTGCCTCAGTTTATCTGCTTGGTGCACCAATAATACTTCAATGTTGGCTAGTTTACCAAGTGCCATGGCCACATATCCCATATAATTACTAACATTTGAACCATCACTGATTAGGGATCCACTTGAAATTGTACTAGCCAGCGACTGTTGCAGCTGCTCAAAACCTTGCGAGAGTGCCTCTTCTGCCTCTTGAGATGATTGTTGGAGGCTGCACATTCCTATTACTTGTTGTTCTATTAGTGGGTTCAGCATTGGCATGCATATCTTGATTAAATCTGTTAATTGGAACCTCCTTCTACTAGATCTTGTTCTGGACATAGCAGAAAGGTAAATAACATTTGATGTCCTGGTATTTGAGTGATCATTTGTTTTTCACCATCCAAAATAGGCGTATAATAACATTATACATGGTTTAACTTAGCCGACGCATTTGTATTAATTTTTAAAATTTATATTTGCATAAGCATGTCAAGGATTGAATGTGTCAAATAAAATAAGTTTGTACTCTTACTTGGATTGAATTTGCAAGTACTTTCGTTTAATTTAAAAAGGATGCGGATCAAAAATTACTAAAAATATTTGAGATGTGTGGATAATGTGTATGAAAAAGATAGACCAAATACTCTTTTTGTGGAGAAAATATGCACTAGCAAATTCAATAGTTAAGTGCAGTCATTTACTTTTAAGGTGGTTATGTTGATTATGGACCATCCAGCATGAAGCAGTCGTTGCTCAAGTAACTGAAAGTGTTTTAGCACCGACGGGTCACACGACAAATGGTGGAGATGCATGTAACATTCACTCTAAGGTTTTCCAAGATGTATGTTTGCCCTTGATTTTTGTTCCAACCTTCATTGCTGGCCGCTGCTGCTGTATACACTACTCAATGCAGTCTCAAAGGATTCAATTTTTGGATGAGGTCTTGTGAGCAATACACCATGTACATTGAAGATCAACTTCTGTAAGCTACATTTACTGAAAGCGAAGAACAAAACTGACAGCTGATACTTTGACTTGGAAGTTTTATTTTTATGTTTCAAACTTATAGGGAATGCTCGAGGATGATGGTGGGATTTCACAGAAATGCAGGATCAGGGAAACTAACTGGGGTGTACAGAACAAAGAATTATGGGTAATCAAGCATTTTGTAAGTACTAGTTAGGTATAACATTTTCTTTGTACTAGATGTGTAAATTTGTATATCAATGGTTATTGTATGTGAGTTTGGTCATTTATTCAAAAAACTATTGTATTGAAATAGTTATGCATATTTTATTTGATTATATGGTTAATTGTTTTTTTGACTGTTTGAACATGATGATTATGTGAATGATTATTGATTGATGTTGTAAAAACAAAATAGACTATTATCAAGAAATAATTGCATGAAATAATACAGCAAAGTAATCAATAATTTTTAGTAGCATTTTAAAAACGCTACAGAAATACGTGTAGTGGCGTTGAGTATATGCAACCGTAAATTAGGGGTAAAATTGGAAACTTTATTAGTAGCATCAAAAAGCTTTTTTATGCCGTTTTCAAAGCGCTACAGAATATTTATGGTGGAATTTGGAAAACGTTACAATAAAAGTATTTACAGTGGCGTTTATTAAAAGTGCAACAAATATTTTTTATTTTTAGTGGCATGTTATCTCGTAACGATTATCGAATCGCCACCAAAAATGATTGGTGGCATTTTTCGAGCATTACAAAAAATCATTTTTCTTGTAGTGTATAAGAGGTGTTGCTTGTTTATGGCATTATTAGAGGTGAGTCATCAAGCATTCCAATCAAGATGGATGGATGATCTGCCAGCAATGCTAACTCGTAAGCGTCAAGTAGCCCTCTATAACTACTTGAGATCGGTAGGTAGATGCAGGAACAATTGTTGATTGTTTTCATTGATAGGTTGCCATGGAGTTGAGGATAATATAGTAGCAATTGAGTCATATGTTATTCATCAACGAAATATACTGCGGTTTATATTCCTTATTTCAATAAGATGGAAATCAAGTTTTTCGAGTCATTTATATGGATTAGATGTCCTATTCGATGTCTCGCACTAGGTGAAATAGCATCCTTCATTCTAGGATTGGCCTGGATGTTATTTTTGGTGATTGTTATTATTTTATCCATGTATGTTTGATTGTAGATATTTGTATGATTGTTTATGTTTATACGATTGTTAAGCATTCCAAATAGCCCTATTTTTGTATAGCCTAATTATTTCCATATATGAATTAACAACAAATATCTAGTATTGAGTTGTGGTTTCTGCCAATGGGAGGCCACTTTGGACTTCTGTTTTCTTTGTTGGTTTAAGCCATATTTGGCTAGTTGTTGTATGTCAAAATCGAGACAAGCAAACGAGATGCCACATTAATTTTTGTGAACTAAGCCAAAGTTGGGAGAGACATTATGTGGTTTAGTTTTCTTCCAACTAGGGGGTTGTTTTTATTCCCCATTGTCCACTTGCCTGGAAATAAGTATGCAATGTAGATGCTTGGCTTAGCAACATCAATCTCGAATTTGAAGGTGAATGTACATAGGAATGAGAATCATGGATCCTTGCCAAATTCTGAGTTTATTTGCTTTGTTGTGGTCGGTTTTAGTTGTTGTTTTTTAGAGCAGTGAGCAATAATTTAACTTATGTTGTCACTTACTCGAGAGTGCTGGGCTATGTTGTTTAGCCCTTGAGGATTTCAAGGATGAAATCATTTAAATTGAAGAGAATGCAACAGTCTGTATTTTAATGATTAGATTTATAAATATTAATCATTGATTAATTGACGGTTCAAAAATATGTTAGTTCACACATGATCGAATTAGGACTTGAAAACATTTTCATTAAGTTCAAATGATCTGTTATATGAAGAAAAAGTATAAGGATCGTCATATTTCGAATTGACGTTTCTAGGGTAAAATGATCTCGATACATGCAAAAATCATCATTTCGAGGCATAGTGTCAGATTGTGATGAAATTTGTATTTTTTGAACCGAACTGGTGAGGTGATACATGCGAGCGTTTTTTTCACGATTGTATTTACCATTTGGTTGTGCGAGCGAAAAATGCATGTCATTTTCAATTATGAGAGTTGAATAGTTGGAAAAAGGTTAGCTGCAATGAAAATTAGAACTTAACCTTAAGATATATTCCATTGTGTTCAAAAGGTGCTTTTATGTCTAGAATACCAGTCGGCATGTGTCAATTCGAATCTAGATCAATTTGACTCATTTTGGATTTTCCACTAGGAATATGGGCACATAGTTCTAGAATAATTTATTTTATTTTCTAACATCAAACCTATTAGCTATGAAACCCTAAGATTCAATGGTCCACGCTTATTCTCTCAATCTATCCATTTCCAACCAAAACCCCAATATGAAAGTTGTTTGTATCGTCAATAAGATGTTATTCATGTTCTCCAATCGATTATCAGGTTATCTGTGTGCATGGAAATCGAGATTGAACAAGATCAGTCCAGTTTTGGTTTTTGCCTTGTAAGGTCACATCGTCAAGCTTTTGGCACCAAAATGGAAAGTATGGTTAATTGAAAAATGAAGTTATAGGATTTTGTTTAAGGTAGATCGGGGTCCTGATGAGGGAGAAATATGCATTGGAGTGTATTTAGTTTTCCAATTTTTTCATACAAACCGAGATGTTTCGAGTGGCGGGCCTCTGGTTGAACTTAAGTGGAAGGGAGGCAGATCAAGTAGAGGTGGCATGGTGGTTTCCGATGTACTATAATGACCGTGGGAGTGATTTGAAGCAGCACGGGTTACTGGGTTCGAACAGAGCTAGGTGAAGCGGATGATCACGTGAATTTTTCACATGTATGGAACACGTGAGGCGTGTTGCATACGCAAGGAGCTGGAGGCACATGGTGCTAAGGCGGTGCAATTCTATTGGTCGGAAAGAGTTGTGTACTTTATTTCCATTTGGATTTACGAACATCTAACCAGCATAACTTTTGCATACGAAATTCATTTTGGACGTCGTTTCTTCCTTTGACTCGTAATGAAGATCCCTATGTTATGGCGCTAGTTTGGACTGATTTAGATAAGATGAATGATATTGTGTATTACTGAGTTGTTATTATTTGTACAGTATAAAATTGACATTTAAAAATGATTTCTGGTCTTAAAATATAATTTATAGGATAGTTGAGCCTACTTAATAATAAATAAAAGAATTACAAAGTAATTTTATTTATTTGAAGTTAAGTTTTATCTTTTTTGCCCATTTGCCTGCTATTAAGCGCTATTTTGACATCATCACTAGATGCGAATTGTTTTAACATCAAACCCACGACAATTACTTTAGATAGTCTATTTAATTTATTGATGGCAATATAGTTGCTTGTATATTATTTTAGATAATTATGGGATTATTGGCTGCATGGTTGCTTATTGCGTAGTTGGTTGAAGATGTCTTTCAAGGGCGATATAAGGCAAGAAAAATCTCATTTGCTAGAGTTTGGTGTATATCGATCAAACGAACATGGAGTGCATATAGATTGAGCACGTAAGTGATGATTTTTTAGAACTAATGAGTAACATTCAAGATGAAGTACCAAAATGTGAAGAACAGTTTGAAGACGAAAGTGAATTAAAGGATGTCTATAGAATCGACGATGAAGAAGCATTGGAGTTTGGAGACTGATTATAAAATGGAGCAACGCTAGAGTTTAACGACATATCTAAAGATCGAGGATGGACTTGGCGGCGATAATGGATTTTTGGATTAATGTCGGATGTTTTCACCGGATGTGCATTTAACGAATCTTAGTTAAGTACATGAATATAGTGGTCGTTATCGATTACTATGAAGTGCTCATTATCGATTACTACAAAGTGGTCATTATGATTACTATGAAGCAGTCAATATCAACTACATTGTTATTGTTTACTTTAGCCAATTTGACATGGATGAAAGTGCAGCTTCAAGGAGTAGGATATGGTGATTCGTTGGATATAGGTTTCGACATGGTGAATCTTTGATCTATGGTTTTGGCATGGGGCTATAATTTGGTGCTTCGATGCAGCAATTCGTCATTCGATGATGGTGGTTCCAGACGGGAAGCAATGGTGCTATGATGGATGGTTTTCTTCGAGATGCAGAGAGAATGGCACAAGGTCGCATTAAGGTCACTGTCAGAGGAGGATTAAAGACATATGATGAGATCTTATAGCAATTGACGACCGCCGGAGATGGCTTACTGATGTTGCGACTTAGAGGTTAATTGATGAGATTTCACAACAATTGATGTGCGCTGAGGATAGCCAACTTGTCAAATAACTTCAGGCGGAAGATATATGGATAGTCAGCGAGATAGATTCTACTGCAGAGAATGTGTGCAAAAGAGTTATTGGTATTCGAGACTTTAGTACACCTTTAAGAGAGTGAAACAAGAATGGATAAGATTCAGTTGACATTTTCGATCCGATCTTCCCAGACCCCAGAGCATCTAGATGTTTTGGATTGAGTAGGGTTATCATTCATAGTCACTTACGTTATGTTGCAGCGATAGTCTAGCAGAGTTCGTTGATGTTAGAACCTATTAGGGTCTCGATGAATTGGGTGGTCGGAGTGCTAGATATCATATGCTTGACACACTGAGTGAATGTGAGGATGGATGCTATAGATGTTTACTTGTTTGTCCCCATTTTAGTACTTAGACATTTATTGTGGCAACCGTGGGATTCGAACCCTTGACCTCCCAGAAAGCAACACCACGTACTACCCACTATGCTAAAAGATCTTTGTGTACTTTTCGGAAGGGTTGTTAAAGACTATCCCGCTTAAAGAGCACAACATCCTCGTTGACTCATCATCACTCATGCATGTAATGCATTAGTACCACACCGGCTGACATTTACAACAATACATACACAATTCCAGCTGGGTTAAGCTCTGATACCAGATGTTATAATCGCGCGATTTGAACCCCTGACCACCTGAAAAGCAACATCATGCGTTAACCACTGTGCTAAAAGATTTTTTTGTTAACTTTTCAAAAGAGATGTTGCATTTATCACACCTTTGACATGATATTAGGAATACAATAGCTTGCATCTAGTTTCACATGCTAATTTTGTGGATGTAGAGACAAATCAAGTACGATTCTCCACACCATATGTGACTTATACTATTAAACTTTCACTGTATTTTTAGATTTATTTTTACATTATGTTGATGAGTAGGCTAGGTAATAGGTATATACATCATTTTGATATGCGTAGGTAGGTTAGTTGGAGCAGATGCATTCTTATATTTATACGCGTACAATTGTTTATTTCACTATGCAACATTATGGAGCCGTGATAATGTTGATTATTTATTAGATATAGTTTATTGACGAGTTTATTTGTCTCTCGTATAAACTCTATTTATATGTGAATGTATGAGCCAGTATACTTTGATTATATTATACAGTTATTACTATCTCGTTTTTTTTATATTTATGAATTCTATTATATTTTATCTGGTGCGACGTGAGATACACGACAGGCTCTATGTTAATGTATTATGTTCATTTCTTCCTCTTTTCTTTTATTCCCTTATCTTCCTTTCCATTTCCTTTTCTTCTTCTTTTTTCCCTTGACAATTGTTTTGCATCGATCGGGTGCTTGTACAACGAAGCATTGGGTTATATGAGCAATAGTGGTGTAGGGTGGGCGCCACAATGAACTAGTTGAATGAAAGCATCTACAAATTATCGAAACATATAACACACTATTGTCATAAGCACACTTACCACTAAAATTTTGATTTGATGCTTTTGCCATAATAGTTCTCTTGATAAACAGATTGCCCACTAAGGTGTTAAGGTTTAAAAGCCTAACATAAGCCTTGCTTAACATTAAAACTAACTATAAAGGTCTAAAAGTTTTTGAGTGTCTATGTTGTCCTTATCTAAGACCCTATAATAGCCACAAATTAAATTACGGATCATCTTCATGTACATTCCTAGGGTACATTAATAACCAAAAGGGATAAAAATGTTTTAGATAACACTAATTTTTTTTTATATCAAGGATGTAGGGTTTAATGAAAATTTATTTCCTTCTAAAAATTATGAAATCGCTTCAACAAAGAAAATCTACGATCCACCAAAGCTAAGTACAGAAGTGTTGCAAATACTACATCATGAATCATGTAGATAAAGCCACTACTTAGTGAACTCAGATTCGAAACTAATAACGAAGCTACCATAGGGTATGACAACCTCATTGCAGTATCACTTACTGCAAATCTAGTACTACATACCAAGACTAAAAATATGGAATTAGTTATCTAATTCATTCAGGGACAAGTGGCAAAAGGAGAAATTTATGCAAATCAGTTACCAACATCTTACCAAATAGCCAATGTTCTAGCAAATCCCCTATCAAAAAAGAGTTTCATAAAATTTTGGAAAGATTTGAAAGTTGAAGAGACCAACTAGTGCAATTCCAACTCAAAATTGCATGATCAAAGCCAGATCTGGCCTCTAAAGCTAGATCAAAGCCAGATCAAACTGCTTCTGTCACTCAATTGCCATCAACCACTAAATCTATTAAGGATGAGAATCACGGATTTATAGGAAACTCAAACAATTAACAATAACTCAAACAAGTATATGAATCACACAATGAATATCACAATAGAAACAATCACAGATGCAAATATAATCAAAAGTAAAATGCATAAAAGGGAAGAACACACCGTATTTTATATTGGTTCGGATTACTCCTACGTCCAGTCCCACGCATCACTGGATTGCACAAAGTTTTATTAATATCAGAATCTAATTACAACACCCTTGATTTCATGGCTGCAAGGTTAACACTGATTCAACACCCTTGATTTCACGGCTACAAGGTGAACACCGATTCACCACCCTTGATTTCACGGCTACAAGTTAACACCGATTCAACACCCTTTCCTTAACAATTACAATACCCTAGAACTCTTGAATAGCACTTCCAAACAGAGAGTATTTGATAGAGATTAAGAATAGTAAGAGAATGATATAATTTGTATTGAAATCGGTAGAGTATAAGTGTAGAAATTTAGAAAATTAAGAAGAATAATGGTGGTTTAAAGAAGGAGAAGATTATATGTTAAAAATTTCGAAAACGAGGCCTTTATATGGTGTTCCAAAGGTCACAACAGTTCTGAAATGTTTCAATTATGAAAAGACACATCTTTTTAAACTTAAAAAATTATGACAGTTATAGGTCAACATGTACATATTTTTATGACAACATATACTTGAAATTGGAAATTTTTTATATAATTTTTCAGATGTTTAAACCAATATATATCTAGAAATTCTTGAATCAAAACTAGTTATCTAAAACATATTTTATGAAGTACAAAAATGTAGTACAATATAATTTAAACAAATAATATAAAAAATATATAAATGATATAAAACACATATATAATATATACAAACTATGTAAGAACTTATATATATTTCGAAATCATAATAAAATAATCTTTGTATGATTTAAAATCATTTTGAAAGGAGTTTGAAATAATTTTAAATTAATTTTAAAAAAGATAATTTGAAAATAGAATTTTGAGAGTGCTAACCAGAGTTTTACATACTAACTTGACTCTATTAGTCTGGTAATCTTGAATCTTGAAATCTTGATACTCATGAGCCTTGAATCTCCTTTGAAATCTTGAATCTTCTAAAAACTCTTAACTATACAGTCTTCAATATTTATTTCCTACATATAAATCCTGCATATACATACATACATATATATATATATATATATTCAGGATAAAGATGTTAGCATATATTTTATAATCAATAATTGAAACAAGGTTGCTGTCATCAAAATTCAATTCTCTAACAATCTCCCCTTTTTTATGATGACAACCTTGGTTTCTAAATTATTTATACCCGGTATTACATGTTGATCTGATTCCTCTATTACTCCCACTTTCACCATGAATTCCTTCTAATTCCCCCTTAAACTATGTCTGTCTTAACTATACCCTATTGTATAATTTCTCCCCTTTGTCCACAACAAAACATATACCTAACTATACACCCCTTAAATTTATACTAATAATAATTCTAGTGTCTAATCCAAAATGCAATCCCTTTAATTTTATAATTCTTAATCTACAAACTTAGAACTCTTCCTAATTCTGTGGCAGCTCTAAATAAACTATAGTATAAACAAGAGATTCAAACAACATAATATTTACAAGCAAACATTGTATGTATCAAATCAAACAATACAAATCCAATCAAACCAAACAATATGTACAAGTTTTCATACCACACAAAGCATATCGAACCAAACAAATTCATATGTCTCTTGGAACTTCCACCCATCTATCTTCACCGAAGATTGGATCCCTTTTTATGACTTCCCAATCTTCGTTTTCTTTAGTGAGAGGTGCTCTAGTGATGTTATTGTCTTCATTTCTGGAAAGATAAGAGATCGTCCAACAAATAACATCAAAGTTTTTTTCTTGTTGTTCAATCATCTTTATCTGACTTAATTCTACATGACGTTCATTGCAAAGGATTATAGATAGGATATTCTTGAAGGAATTGAGAGTTTCTTCAAGATTTTCACTTAGATTGTGAATATGATTGGCCATTATTTGATTATTTAGAAGGGAAGTGATTAGAAAAGAGAGGGAAAGAGATATAAAAATAATTTTTTCTGGAAGTAAAAGGTATTTATAGAGTCTGGAATTCGTTCAGAAATGAATAGACATAAGGTAGTTATTTAAAAATCCAAATTTGAATTTCTGGCAATCATATGTCAACATGTCAAAATATACATGTCGACATACCTATGTGTCTTTTGGGTATTTTGAATTTTTACACAATTTTGAGTTATTTCTAACTATATTGTATTAATTTATTTAACTTTAACGTGTTTTTACAGTTGATTAAATATCAGTTTGACAGAAAACAATAACATTCATTACTACTAAATGATTACATTCAAACGATACATGAAATTCAAGATAAGAAGTACAAAAAGGAAATACAAGCTAATATGGAAAGATAACATAAACTGGTAAACTTAGAATTCAGCGGATGAAGATGAGGAAGACGATAATCCAAGTTTTCTTCCAACTTTTCTGAAAAACTTGTTCATTTTAGAAGAAATTTGGTTGAGAGTCTTCTTGATTTGCTTTTGGTTCTTGGCTAGTTTGACTTGATTTTGTATAATTATTTCTTTGGACATGGCTCTAGAAGATGTTGGACATTCCACACTTTCCGTGGAGGATTCTTCTTCATTGATTTTCATTGGATTTTCTTCTTGTTCCATTCGAGCTTGATTTTCGGCATATGTTTCATAAGGCTTGAAGGTGTTTTGAATTTGCATAAGAGATATATTTCCTGAGTTAAAAACCTTTCTAGGAACAAATTCTTCTCCTATGAAATCCACTCTGAAATACTTAAAGATTCAGGTAAGGAAAATTCCATGATAAGGAGTGTTTTCTTTTGTAGACATTTCTTTTGGTTTACATTCCCTTAAAATTACTTCGGCCCAATTAATATCATAAGTGCCAAAAATGTCAAAAAGAGCTTTTTGGATCTTGATGGTGGGGTTATTAAAATTTTAGGAATGGGGAGTGAGAGTATGTTGAAGAAGGAGGTTAACAATTCTTGTTTTTGGATGGAAAAAGCAATTTTTGAAATCCATATGTTCATCGCTTTCAAAAATATGATGAAATGTTTCCAAATCATGTTCATCAATTTCAAAATCCGAAAAATCCAAAATCGTTTTCATGCAATTTAAAATAGTTCCCAAAATATCACAATTCAAAATAAATTGAGTGCCTTTTACGCTACTTTAAACTTTCTTTTCATTTCCATCATGAAAACCGTTATTTAGATTCGCATAAAACATTTCGACGAGATTCAGGTAACATACTTCATCATTATCCCGAGAATCAATCGAACGTAAAACTCCATTTTGATGAAAAAGAGTAGGAAGATCATAAGATACAAAATCTTTAAAGATAGCGAATGTTCCCGTATTGACTTTTCCATTAGCAACATAGGCAATATATGCTTGGGCAACTTCCAGATCATTGTAGAGATGACCTTTGAGAGTTTTGGTTAATCTCATAGTCTTTGGTGTACTTGAGGAAACCATTAGAGATAAGTTTTGAAGAGAATAGTATGAAGAAGATAGTTTTTGAATTTTGAATGAAAGGTATAGAGAATAGAATTGAATAGATGATTAAATAGAGAGCAAATGAACACATCTTTCTGAGTAGAAGGACACCTTTTTAAACCTTGGGAGTTGGTAAAAAGATGGAGGGAAGTTTGAAAGTTTAAATTTTGAAATTTAAAATTTGAATTTCAATTTTTGGTATATATGTCGATATGTACATCATGTTTGTCGATATACATGTGTGTTTTCAAAAGACAAGTTGCTTTTTGACTTTGTTTCATTATTTAATATTTTATATTCACTATTTTATTATTATCTGAGATGTCATTAATTTTTAAACTATGTAAAATTTATTATTATTATGTTATTATTTATTGTTTTGTTATTATTTTGAATTTCAAATTTCAATTTTCAATTTTGAATTTTAGAATTTCAAGTTTGAAATTTAGAATTTAAATTTCAAATTTTCAAACAGGGAAAGCAAACAAAACATCCATTCAACCAATTCAATCAAAAATTATTAATTAAGGCGTACCTGGTTTTCAGATCTATTTCTTCGATATTTTCTGAATCCTGAATCGCTGTGAAGCACATGTTCAAATATCTGTTTTCTGGCTCTTCATCACTTGATGATGAATCTGAGTCATATAAAGTTGTTGCGTATACTCTTTTCCTCTTCTTTGATGAATTGTTGTCTGTTTTTTGATTTGATTTATCAGGATATGGACACATCCTTTTTATATGACTAGCTTGTTGCAATTATAGCACCTATCATCATTTCTTCCCTAACTTTCTTGATTATTTTTCTAAAAATATTTCTCCTTTTATATCTTAGATATTTTATGAAATTCCTTGCTATTAAGGCAATTTCTTCATCGTCCTCCCTTCTTGAATCAGAACCGTCAGTTGTTGCTTTGAATGATATAGATTTCTTTTCTGTCGACTTATTTTCCTTTCTTTTCTGTAAATGTACTTCGAATGACATTAATTCCCCTATTAACTCCTCAATTTTCATTTCACTAATATTATTGGCCTGTTCAATCACCAGTATTTTCTGATCCCACTTTAAAATTAGAGAATTTAGAATTTTTCTGACATGGTCTTCCCCAGAATATGGTTTTCCCAAAGCTATTAATGAATGCACGATTTCCTGGCCCTACAATACATATCGGAGACAGATTCATTTTAAATAACTCAAATTGATTAGTTAGCGTTAATATCTTGGTCTGTTTAACTTTATTTGTTCCTTCATGAGTGATTTGCAAGGTTTTTCATATATCATGACCAGATTTACAAACTAACACTCTATTAAATTTATTTTTATCTAATGAACAAAATAACATATTCATAGCCTTAGAATTACTTTGTGCAGTAGCCTTCATTAGTCCATTGTGCAAAATTAGTAGTGGGTTCAACATATTCAGTTGTGATATTCCAAATGTCTAATCCTATTGATTGCAAATATATTTTCATTTTACATGCCCAATAAGAATAATTACTGCCATTAAATAGTGGTGGTCTAACAGTGGACTGACCATCCACAAAAGAACTATTATTACTAGCAATTCTAGTGTTGGTTGCCATAATATTTCCAAAAATTCAGATGATTAAATTTTGAAAACCTATGCTCCAATACTAATTGTTAGGGATGAGAATCACGTATCTTAAAGAAAAATTAACACTAGAGTAGGGGTGAGTAATGTTTTGAAGGATTTATAGAAAATTTAAATAGTTAACAATTACTTAAACAACTATATGAATAACAGAATGAATATTACAACAGAAATAATCACAGATGCAAATATAATCAAAAGTAAAATGCAGAAAAGGAAAGAACACACCAGATTTTATATAGGTTCGGATTACTCCTACGTCCAGTTCCACACACTGTTGTATTGTGCAAAGTTTTATTAATATCAGAATCCAATTACAACACCCTTGATTTCATGGCTACAAGGTTAACACTGATTCAATACCCTTGATTTCACGCCTACAAGGTTAATACTGATTCAGCACCCTTGATTTCATGGTTACAAGGTTAATACTGATTAGACATCCTTTCCTTAACAATAACAACAGCTCTAGAACTCTTGAATAGCACTTCCAAACAGAGAGTATTTTATAAAGACTGAGAATAAAAAGAGAATGATACAAATCATATTGAAATCGGCAGTATAAGTGTAGAAACTTAGAAAATTAAGAAGAGTAATGGTTGTTTGATAAAGGAGGAAGAACGAGAAGATTAGTTGTTAAAAATTTCGAAAATGAGGCCTTTATATATTGTTCGAAAGGTCACAATAGTTCAGAAACGTTTCAATTATGAAATGACACATCTTTTTAAATTTAAAAAATTATGACAGTTATATGTCGACATGTACATATGTGTATGTCGACATCTACTTGAAATTTGAATTTTTTAAAATCATTTTTCAAGTGTTTAAACCAATATATATATATATATATATATTCTGGAAATTCTTGAATCAAAACTAGTTATCTAAAATATATTTTCTAAAGCATGAAAACATAGTACAATATAATTTAAACATATAATATAAAAAATGATATAAAACACATATATAATATATACAAACTATATAAGGAACTTATATATATATTTTTAAATCATAAATAAATAATCTTTGTATGATTTAAAATCATTTTGAAAGGAGTTTGAAATAATTTGAAATTAATTTTAAAAAAGATAATTTGGAAACAGAATTTTGAGAGTGTTAATCAAAGTTTTACATACTAACTAGACTCTATTACTCTGATAATCTTGAAGTCCTGAAATCTTGATATCTTGATACTCATGAGTCTTGAATCTCCTTTGAAATCTTGAATCTTCAAAAAACTCTTAACTGTACAGTCTTCAATATTTATTTCCTGCATATAAATCTATATATATATATATATATATATATATATGTACACATACATATATATTCTGGATAAAGATGTTAGTATATATTTAATAATCAATAATTAAAAGAAGGTTGTTGTCATCAAAATCCCATTCTCCAACAAAACCTTCATCAAACCTTATGATTCCAGCATCAACATCTTCAAATCAAAAACTTAAAGCTGCAGTGGAAGTCAAAAGATGGTTGGGGAGCTATTTTTTCAAGTATGATTTGAAGAAGCGGGTAATTTTTCAATGTCAGCTAATGTTTGAGAGAGGAAGAAAATCCTAACACTAACACAGTTGAGGGGGAATGTGAAACAATATGAAGCACTCAATATATTATTTCAAACATATCAAAGCGGGCCATACCCGAACCAACTTTTTAGTAATTTATTCAAAATGTTTCATACAGTACTACATATATATAATGCCATGTAATATGTCAATACTAACTGATTAGTTAAAATCCTTTTATCAACTTTCTTTGCAAATATGAGAATCACTCTTATAAAGAAAATTTAATGCATTCATCAATAAAAGAAATTCAATTATATTTCTAACAGTTCATCATAAGTAAAAAGGATTCATAAAATCAAATTCCTAATTTTATAAGAAACTCTATGCAATAAATCTAGCTTATCTCGGATAACCTCATCCTTTTCATTTTTCTTTATTGTAAACACCCATTTATAAACATAAGTCTTATATCCTAGGATATCTAATCTACTGATACTAAGACTTCCCATCTTGCTAATGGGTACAATTCTGACTCTATTGCGTTCAATATTTATCAATCATATCTTCGTCGACATTCATCCAATATATGCAGTTGAATATTATAATTTCCTAATATTTTAGTACTTATTCAATTACAAAGCATATAATTTTTTCGAGATAAATGAATGATTCTCACAAAGAGGAGAGCACTCATGAAATTTTATTTTACACTTAAAAAAAGAGCTATCAACAAGCCTGACAGTTGGCAAAAACCCTCCCTATACAATATAAGGAAAAAAACCAAAAGATGAAATCTATAGTCCAGAAAATGAAAATACAAATAAAAAACTTAGAAAATGTGATCCAAAAGAAAATAAAAACACTATTCTAGAATGTGCACCTGCAAAAATAAGTGGCATACAAAAAAAGCTAACATCAACAAATACAAATATATATATATATATATATATATATATATATATATATATATATATATATATAAAACACCTACACATATGTATCAAATTTACACTCATATATGAAAGGAAAAAATAGATAGAACAGTGCAAACATGAAGTAGGATTAAAAAAATAAACAAACAAGACATAATCACAAACAGAACAGAAAAAACAAACCCACAAAACATGAAAAATCATCATAGACAGTATAACGACAATTGGGAAGCAACATTTACAGAAAGAGCATTTCTAAAATTACCTGAATTAAAATTAAGCTAAAAATAAAAGTGAGATTTAATGATACAATAAATATTTCCAAACTCAAAAAAATACTTAGCTTATAAGAAGGATTCAAAATCCGATTGAAACTAAAAGAGATATCCTAAAAATCAAATTATAAATATTTCCAGTGTAGTTATGAAAAGCATATTTGTTTATTTCATCCGAATATACCAACAAGTAATAAAAAAAATAGTACCACATTAATCCATGTTATTAGTATTAAGACTAAACCAAAAATAATTCCAATAAAATTCATAACAAAATGGCTAGAATTGATATGAAAATTAAAAAAGTAAAAAATAGTAGTTAAAATATTTTTAGTGAAAAAAAAACAATCAAAATAAAGACGAGCAATATCTTCCAAACAGTTATTACAAAAATACAAAATCTTATTAATA
Source organism: Allium sativum (assembly GCA_030737875.1). Lineage (NCBI taxonomy): Eukaryota > Viridiplantae > Streptophyta > Magnoliopsida > Asparagales > Amaryllidaceae > Allium > Allium sativum. The sequence goes on from CM060918.1 coordinate 327,154,179, forward strand.
ATAATGTTTTTGATTTTTAAGAATTCAATAGTATTACGTTTGCAATGTAAAATAATCCACATATGTAATTTGGTTTTGGGAGGACCATTTCCAAAGATAGTCAAAAAAAATTATTGTAAACACCTGAAAAGTTGAGAAAACAATAAATGACTTTGAAGTAAAAGAACCATTTTATCCAAACACCAAGTGTTAATATCTTTCTCATCATCAATTTTATACAACTCTAGTTTAGAATTTAATAAAGAAAAATGCTTAAGAATAAGACCTAAAAGAGTATGATTAAAACTAAAATTCTAAGGAAAACTCTGATTATGATTATAGATATCAGAAATTAAAACCTTTTTGAAATCACAAATATCATTTTTTTAAATTCAACTTTTAGTGAAAGGGCAGAAATCCAATAGTCATCCCAAAATGAGGTGTTATTACCCGAGTGAACAATAGTATTGACACATAACTTATAAATATTAAGACTAAATGCACCAGATTCCCAAAAATAAGAAAGATGATTAGAATTGTTTGAAAAACCAATATTTAAATTATAATTTCCATTATACCATTGATTATAAATTAATTCTTTCCATAAAAGATTAACATTATTATCACAAAATTTCCAAATCCATTTGCTTAATATAGAAATATTAAGGTTGTGTAAATTAATAATACTTAACCCACCCTCCTTTTTAGGTCTAAAAACAATATCCCACTGAAGCAAACATTTGGATTGGGAAAGAGAACTATTACCACATTACAAAAATTTCCTCCTAATTTTATCAATTTTTAGAATAATCCATTTAGGGAAGCGGTAAAAAGACATCCAATAAATAAGTAAAGTAGATAAACAAAGTTAATTAAAACCATCCTACCTGCTCAAGACAAAAATCTATCATTCCAAATAGACAGTTTACAATTAATTTTATCAGTAATAGTATTCCAATCATTATGCTTAAATTTCCAAGGTCTAATAAGGAAACCAAGGTATTCAATACAGAATCTCATAACATTGTAATTCAAAGTGTTAGCAACTAGAATTTCACAGCTATCAATGTCATTAAGAACGAGAACATAAATCTTATCAAAATTAATTTTCAGACCAGAAAGCAACTCAACACTATATAAAATAAATTTAAGAGCAATAATATGATTAGGCAAATGAGAAGTGAATAGCATAGTATCATCCACAAATTGCAGAACATAAATACCATCCCTCTTAACATCACTGCCCATAGCATCTAACACCATTTTTATTGGCATGCTTAATGACTCTCGAAAGAAAGCCTACGGCTAGGTTAAAAAGTAATGGAGATAAAGAATCCGCTTACCTAAAACCACGCTTAGACTGAATTTTTCCAATAGGGATACCATTAACCAAGATACTATAGCTGCTATGTAACAACACAGAAAATCAGAACCAATTTAAAAATTATTTGTAAGGTAATTTTGCCAGAAAATGCGTTAGAATTTAAAATTTCCATTTTTAGATAATAATAAATCCCTTAAAAATAGCCATTTTGCAAACGACCTTCGTTTCGACGAAACCACTTATGTTGGATCCGGAATGTCAAATTATTGCTAGGTTAAAAATTACATAATTTTTGGAATTAATATGTGACCGTGATAAATTAAAACGCGTTTGGTAATTTTAGTTTGAATTAGATCGACCAGAAAAAAGCTATTTTTCAAACGGTCTCTAAATTTGATGAAATTAATTTTTTTAGGACCATATCTTTAAAACATAGCTAGATTTATTTTTCGGGAATTTTTGGAATCAGTATATGCCCCCGGTAAATTAAAATATACGTTCAAATTCAATATTGAACGTTATATATTTTAATTTTAAAAAACTGAATGAAACAGTCGAATGGGCTTACGAAACATATTCCATTGTGTCCGGAATAGGGGTATTTAGCTAGGGGCGGCAGTCGTTGGGTTTGATTTGGAGTTCGTATGGACTAATGGGTATTTTTGGAATTAAAATAATAAAAAATATAAATATATTATCTCACATAACCCTAATCATTTATTGCGCAATCAAAAACCCACCGCCCCTCAATATCGAACGACGGAAACAATTGAAATCTTTCCCTCTCCATAACTTCTAATTTACTCAATGAAATTCAGTGATTCTTAAGGCAATTTTATAGAGAATCTCCCTATCTTCAAATCCATACCAGTTTGGAGTAGTATCATTGCGTGTTGAGGGAGAAATCGCGCACCAAAGTCTGGCCGTTCGAACCGTCATCGGTCTGGACGTGACCACCAGGCGCAGGAAGCTCTCTCCTAGCTCTACAACGTGGCGCCAGCTGATCGTCCCCTCGTGCAATGGATTGGAAGATAAATCGAAACCTAGTTTTGAACGATTTCCCGATGTAACGGGTTTTATTATTTAAACTAATCACAACATTTAAAAGCATTGCAAATTTAAGTTTTTTTTTATAAAAATCATATCTTTTTGATACAATGTCGAAATCCGATGAAACACGAAGCATTGGGACTGTGACATCGTACACTACATTCTAGAAGTGACCGGAGGAATTTTAGAGCTAGTCATCAAATTAGAAGGAGTGAAACCCAATGTGAGATTTCTAAATTCTAATAAAATGGAGAAAAATATAATAGATTGCAAATGGGGCTTAGTAGCTCCTGACACTACTTTCTGTTAAACCATGGATGTTTGTGTGATGATTGTGTTATGGAAATTGATTGTGATTGTGATATTTGAAATATATATACGCTATATAAAATACATATATGCGTTGGATAAAAATGGGGTTGATTGATTGTGGTTGTGATAAATTATTGGATTGAATTGTGGAATTATTAAATGGAATGATTATGAATGGTGCAAACCTAGGTTAGAAGAGGAGCAATGCTCAAATACTGTGACGGTGCTACAACACCCTACCGTTATAATGCTGAAATTTTCTGAAATAAACTATATAAAATATGCATGTGTTGAGTAAATTATTTGAACAATAAAAATATCATTTTTATTGTATGTATCAACCACTAAAAATATGCGTGTGTTGAATAAATTATTCGAACAATAAAAATATCATTTTTATTGTATGTATGAACCACTAAAAATATGCATGTGTTGAATAAATTATTTGAACAATAAAAATATCATTTTTTGTATGCATGAACCACTAAAAATATTCATGTGTTGATTAAATTATTTGAACAATAAAAATATCATTTTTATTGTATGTATGAACCACTAAAAATATTCAAGTGCTGAATAAATTATTTAAACAATAAAAATATCATTTTTATTGTATGTATAAACCACTAAAAATATTCATGTGTTGAATAATTATTTGAACAATAATCATTTTTATTGTGTGTATGAACTAAATAAAATAATCATGTGTTGAAATATATTTTTGTTCGCCAAAAACATTATTTTTATCATGTATATGAAGTGTTAAAAATAACCATGTGTTGAGATATATTTTTGGTCGCCAAAAATATCATTTTTATCATATGTATGAAGAGTATAAAATAGTCATGTGTCGAAATATATTTTTGTTCACCAAAAATATTATTTTTATCATGTATATGAAGTGTTAAAAATAACCATGTGTTGAGATATATTTTTGTTCGCCAAAAATATCATTTTTATCATATGTATGAAGTGTATAAAATAGTCATGTGTTGAAATATATTTTTGTTCACCAAAAATATTATTTTTATCATGTATATGAAGTGTTAAAAATAACCATATGATGAGATATATTTTTGTTCGTCAAAAATATTATTTTTATCATATGTATGAAGTGTATAAAATAGTCATGTGTTGAAATATATTTTTGTTCACCAAAAATATTATTTTTATCATGTATATGAAGTGTTAAAAATAACCATGTGTTGAGATATATTTTTGTTCTCCAAAAAATATCATTTTTATCATATGTATTAAGTGTATAAAATATTCATGTGTTGAAATAAATATGTGTTTGCCAAAATATCATTTTTATCACATGTACATGAAGCGAATAAAATAGATATGCTATGGAAATAAATATTTGTTTGCTAAAAATATTATTTTTAGCTTAGATATGCATATATATATATATATATGTGTGTGTGTGTGTGTGTGTGTGTGTGTGTGTGTGTGTGTGTGTTTTTTTTTTTTGTGTGTTGAACAGAAAAATGGATTAGCTATTGAGTAAAGAATATATTTGCTTGCCCAATAAATAGATACACCTTAGTGAGTTGGATGCGCAATTTTATTATTATATAAACTCCTGTGAATGCCATTGGATGCGGTGTGCTGGTTGTTCTGTGAGATTATAAACTATACCATAGGATAGCAACAACTAGTTTTGAACTACCCTACATGGCATACTACGTGAAGATAACATACTCTATCATATTCCATATAAGCATTTGGAGCTTGTATTAACAGGTTGGAATTGTCATACAAGCGAGAGGCTTGTATGGCGATGACTACATTTCAGGTTGAACCGAAGACGAACTATTGATGTTATAGCATATCATATTCCGTATAAGCATTTGGAGCTTGTATGACGAGGTTGGGACTACCATACGAGCAAGACACTCGTATGGCGATGATTGAATTATAGGTTGAACTGAGGACTGATATGGATTAAATAAAATATAACGGTAAATTGCAGGAATTAATAAAACCCCACACGGGTCTGGAGATGACAATAATTTACGTCTCTCTTGATTTTAGATACGGCACATGGATTATTTATTTTCCAACACTGGACAAGGTGATGAGATATAATCTCTAGAGATATGACCTTTACACTATCCCTTGGGCATAGATAGGTCACTAAAAATTGTGTATGCTTTTTCAGGATTTATTGGGTGCCTAATACGGCCCAATAAATTTCCAAAATGCTCTCCGAACAAAAGAGGTTATGGCGAAATTTTTCGAAATTTAAAGGCATTAGCTAATTATTTGAAGTATTAAAAGCATTTCGAAGTCGTCGAATAAATTATATAATTTATATATGATATAAATTAAAATTAAACGAATCGTGTGCGGTAGTTTGCATTATGGAATTGTAATTTTAAACGATTATACCGAGAGATCTGACCATCGGATTTTCCCAAAACTGGAACCGTTGGTTCACTTTGGAAAGATCTTTCTAGTGGTATTAAATTTGTTAAGATCGAACGGTTAGATTTTTAGAAATGTGTAATTCAAATCTAAATAAAAACAGCGTCAGAGCCGCATAATAACCTGAAGCGTCATTTATTTAAATGGGCTATTTTTATATAAATAAAAATAACCATAACCCGTTTTAAAATATAATAAACGATGTGGAATGGAAATAAACCAATTTTACTTTGTTTACCAGATATTTTTGATGGTTAGATGTATTTGACATGAAATTATTACACTGAATTGAAACATGAATGTCAAATAGTTTAACCATGGAAAGAATTGATTTGAATTCTATATATACGTGAATTATTTGAAAAGGCTGAGTTAATTCTCTTTTCAAATAATTGAATGGAGACTAAAAGTCGAAGATAATGAAGATGGTGCAAGACCAGTAATCTTCACATCGAATGGATTACTACTAATGCCTTCGATATGGGTAGCACCCTTGATGAGGTTACAGTGGTAGTGGTCCGGACGTATTTGTTGATTGTCCAGATGTGCGAGGGCCTCTCTCCTATATTGGACATATGGGACGAGGAATAAGGTGCCTCTGGTTTCGTTCAGACCCAGAACGAACTAGTAAATGGATGTGCGTCTGACATTGGATTTTATTCTGTATTGATTGATTTCTATTAAATATATATCTGTTTGGTGGCGGAGAATTTATTCTCTTATAACACCCTTCTCTGAGACGTATGAGCTTAGAGGTTATATATCCATAGACATCAGTCGCATGGCGTGAATTGTCAGTGTTGCACACAAAGGTGCAAATGATCAAGGCTTTTGTTGAAAAGAAAAATCCTGTGGTTGATGATCGAAGCACGACTTTAAACATCATAGCTTTGTGTATAGTGTTAATTCGCGAGCCTCACACCTCGGTATGAGTCAAAAATGGGATCGTGACCATAGGGAGAACATGACATTTCTTTCCAGCTATGGGTAGTATCATGGTATAGAGCCTAGACATTTTTTTTACCTATATGGATGATGGATATCGAGGAGCCTCAGATATATCTGTCACTACGGGGCCGATGGACAGGCCCGATAGGACCGGGAAACGTGTGTGTGCAGGAATAATTAATCCTCAAATGTAAGGGAGGACCAGCCCTACCGTTCACAGAATTCACTACAGGGAATCCTGAGGCATTTGCTAGAGGGTCTCAAAGCCGGCGAGGAGTACATCCCTTGCCTTGACTCGTGATGGAATCCAATTTCCAATACGTGACTTTTCAGTTTTGATTGTAAACCTATATGGCGGCATAGTGGCATGGGACGCTCATGTCATCTATGATTGATACATTATGATTGAAATTGTGTTCGAAACATATATGCACTAGTGATAATATCAAATGATTTTTTTTTATACGTATCAAGCATATTTTGGCCATCATAAGGTGAAAATCTATCCTCTGGCTTGCATTGTATTGTGTGATGGGACCTGAGTCTTATAATGGCTTCATTTTTCTAAAAAGCATTGCATTGTTTAAAAGATTTACTTTATTTCATGGACTGACAATCAATGGAGAAAACCCGTTCCGCTTTAGCGGCATGGTCCTATGATTTGCCTTATTATTATTAAACCAGTTAAGTAGATTTCTCATACCAGTCCCATGACTGACTTGTAGTTTGTTTCACTTGCAAACTTGGGTGCCTCTATTTTTACACGGGCAACCAAGTAACAGGTAGCAGGATTTATTTTGGCTTAGCACTATAGCTTCGAGTGCACTTTTCGGATGATAGCGAAGACTAGCTTTTATATGTATTTTGGACTATTGACATTACCGCCTGTACTATCTTATGTATATGTACCGTTGATCTCGATGTAGACTGGTTATTTCTTTTATGTACTAAGTTGTATCCTAAAACTGTGTAACTCTGTTGGTTATGAAATTTTATGATTCCGCTGTCATATTGATGTAAATTATTCTATTTCATGTTTATGTTATTATCTGTAATCTGCTGATGTTGAATAATGTGTTATATTCCAATGATTACCCTTGCCACCGTGGTACAGGGGTTTGGGTTGTCACATGCTATATCTTAAAATAAATTATATCCAACCAACCCATCTATTATTAAAACCTCTAGCTAATAAAAGGTCTTTAAGGAAATACCTGTCAATTGAGTCAAAAGCTTTAGCAAAATCAAATTTAAGAATAGCACAAGTCACATTATTCTTGCAGCATAAATTAATATATTCTTGAACAACTGCAACGCCATTAGTGATATTTTTACCTCTAATAAAAGCGAAATGAGAATTATCAATTAAATCGTTCATTTAAGAACTTAATCTATTAGATAAAACTTTAGAGATAATTTTAATAGAACAATTTAATAAAGAAATTGGCCTACAGTATTTTAAAAGTAGCCCCCACTTTCTTATGCAATAAAACAACATTAGCTGATTTAAAATGACCTAATTGTTACTTTACCTCGTAGAATTCATTAAAAATAGAAATTAAATCATTCTTCATAACATCCCAAAAAGTAACATAAAATAAAATAGGGAAACCATCAGGACAAGGGGCTTTGTCAGAAGGCATATCCTTAATAGCATTCAAAATCTCGGGTTATTTAAAAGGACGTATCTATACAATTTAAATCAACATTAATTATTATTATACAATAAACCCTAGTTGTCTTCAATCTGTAATCATTAGAGCTACCAAGAATTTTTCTAGAGTAATTGGTAAAAATGCTATTAAGATCAAACTTGATTGAAAATTTCAATATTATCATAAAAATTGATTTAATAGTATTACACCTCTTCCTACCGTTAGCAATTTTATGGAAAAATTTAGTGTTTTTATCTCCCACGTCCATCCAATTAATTGTAGACCTTTGCTTCCACATAATTTCTTCTTGCAATTAAATTTTCTTAAGCTTCTCTTTAAAATTAAAGGGCACGTTCTTTTCAGAAATACTAAGAAATCTAGTTACTTTAGTTTTATTTAAAAATAATATATCCTTTAAAATTTTATCTTTCTTCTGTTTAATATTACCGAAGATGTCTTTATTCCACATTTTAAAAAACTAAGCTCTTTAAATTTACAAACCAAAATTTTAGCTATGTTATTTGGGAATTTAAAATTAAAGTTATTCAAAGAAAGCCATTTTTTGAAATCAAATCCTTAAAATTATATTCCTATAAACATATTTTATTAAATCTAAAAACTTTATTATTAAAATTAAGATTTAAACAAGATAAAATAATAGCCCAGTGATCAAAGAGAAAAATAGGAAAGGCTATTACATTACAGTAAGGAAATTTGTCTTCCAACTCATCACTAATGAAAACTTATCTAAAAGGGTCATAGATCGAATATCTCTCTCATTAGACCAAGTAAAAAGCCTAAAACTTAATAATTTCAATTAGATAACTATTAATAATAAATTGATCAAAATCTTCCATTGCGGAGAAATCTCCTTTCTAGGAGATCTCTCTCTAAGGAATCTAATAACATTGAAATCCCAATCCATGATCCAAGGACTAGAGGCAAGCAACCTAAAATCCAAACACTCACCTCAGTGAACTTTACGGCTGCGTTTATAATAGGGACCATATACATTAGAAATGTTCAAGATAGAAATATCACTAATATCAGAAAAGATAATATGAATAGAATGAATTTTAATATGCCCCACACAAGTACTTTTCTAACCAATCATTAGACCTCTAGCACTATCTCTAGCTGGAAGAAAATCCCAATTAATAATATAAAGTCCACCCAAACATCTAAGAAATCTAAAAGCGGGAATTTTAGTTTTAGACTCTTGTAATAGGACAATGGCAATAAAATTATCATTAATCCCCTTAATGTTTAAACTAATGATCTTCATCCATAAATGATCTAACTCTCTTGAATTCTTCGTTTCTAATGAAATCTAATGATAAGCATTCCTAGCTAAAAACTGTAAATCAACAGATAAAAGATCACTCAAAAGCACATAGACCATAAACCATACAAGACAAAAAACCATACATAGAACTAGAAAAGATGTTTTTGAAAGAGCTTTTCTTCTTCACTGATCCAAAACTTCTTTTCGGAGACTGAAAAATATCAACAAAAGTGCTACTACAAGGAGCAAAGTATTCACAATCCTCAAAACTTGATCAATGGCTGAACTAGAATCAAAATTAGCCTCCAAAAAATTGCCACAAGAAACCATTCCACTATCAATAAAAATAAATGTTAAATTCGGTGATGCTAAATCAGATTAAATGGAAGGAAATTTTCCTTAGGGGAAGAAAGAGAAGATGTTACTTTCCCTAATGAATGGAATTTGAGTAGATATTGCATTCCCAAATTAATGGGATTTAGGTAGATATTGCATTCCCAAATTAGTGGGATTTGGGTAGATATTTTTTTCCCTAATTAATGGGATTTGAAAAGATATTTTTTCCCTCATTAGGTGGCATAATTGATAAGAACTTTTGTCATATACATAAAACTTGGGTATGAAGTAATTGGTCTTATAAAAAGAGCCTAAAGGGGAGAGTGAAAGGTATTTATTCATTCATCTCTCAAATCAAGATTTAAGGATCTCTAACCTAAATCTATTTTCTTCAATTCTTCATCTCCACAAATCAAATTCTTGAGTGAATTGAGTGACCATTTTAATCAATCTCTTGTACTCTTCATTGGTATTAATAAAAGGCTCTCTCCCTCTCAAGTGGACGTACACTAACAAATATGTTAGTGGAACCACTATAAATCCCTATGTGATTTATTTTTTATTATTTCCCCTTTATTTCTCTTGTGTGGTGCTTGTGATAAGCTTTTGGATTGGGTTGAGATTTTTTTTTATATTGATTGGTTGTTTTTGCACGTTTACCACGATCTCGTCTTCCGCAAATTTGGTTTTTTTATTTGAGCGGTCTTGTATCAAAATTTCTCCACAACATTTGGTATCAGAGCTTTGGTGTAAGTAGATAGTTGTAAAAATACCGGAATCAGATTCAAATAGTGCCTCAACAGTCGGTTCAAGTGGTGTAGCTCCTTATGTACATGGTTCGCGTGCAGATTCCAGATCACAATTAATCATTGACAAGTGGAATGACGATGATGATTTTGAAAAGTGGCAATGGAAGATGAAAGCGGTTCTTAGGCGAAATCTGGAACATCGGGTAGTGTTCGATACACATTTATTGCCAACAGACATCTTAGACGTGGAGAAAGAAGAAATGGAAGAGTGGGAATTCAATATACTTCAACTTGCCATGGGGGAGAATGTTATTTCCGAAATTAGTGGTGAGACGACTGCTGAAGGTATTTGGAACAAGTTGGAGGAGATGTATATGAAGAAGTCACTCACGAATCGAATGATCTTGTTGCGTACTTTCTTTACCTACAAGATGAAGGAAGGAACTTCGCTAAAGGCCCACTTAAATGTGTTTGATGATTTGCTGAAGAAGATAAAGGCGGTTGATTTGAAGATTGAGGAGGAGCAGAAGGTGATGATATTGTTATGTTCATTGCCTGAACGCTATACTGGGTTCTCAAAGTTTGATCCATGGACGAGATACATTGACTGTTGATGATGTCAGGATGGGTCTTCTTAGTAAGGAGTTGCGAGAAAAGATGAAAGAGCCAAGTGATGGAAGTAGTGGTGCAAGTAATGGTCATAGTTTATTTGTGGAGAAGGAGAAAAATGAGAAGAAGGAAAATTGGGGGTGTTCTAAGTCTAGGGAGCCCGGTCAGAGAGGAAAGTCAAAGGAAAGAAATGGCAAGTGCTTTATATGTAAGAAACCTGACTATTGGAAGAATGAATGTCCAGACAAGGGAAAGAAGGAAGTAGCATCTTCATCAGTTGTGGTGGAGATAGATGTTGGTAAGGGAGACGTAGATGTTTTGTCGACTGTAACATCAGATGTTTTGATCAGCAATTGGGTGCTTAAATCAGGGGCTTCATATCACATGATGCCTAATAATAATTGTTCTTCTTATACTAATCGGGAAGGAAATTTAATTGTTATGGGAAATGGTGTAGTTTGCAAGTCGAAGGGCATTGGAGTCGTGTAAATTCGAATTTTTGATGGAGTGATTCGTACTCTCACTAATGTGCGCTATGTTCCGGGACTACGGAAGTCACTTATCTCTTTGGGACAGCTGGATTCTTTGGGATGAAAGATCACTATTGAGGGTGATAGCTTGAGGGTTTTGAAGGGTGGACTTGTGGTTATGAAGGGTGCTAGGACTCATGGAATTTATTTGCTTTAAGATGTGACTGTGAATGGCGAAACTTGTGTTGGTGTTGATAGTTCTCGTGGCTTAGATGTGACACGATTGTGGCATTTGAAGTTGAGTCATGGCTCGGAGAAGAGTTTAGATGCTCTTCGTTGAAGGGAGATGATTGATGGTGAGAGTTTCAGCAAATTGGAATTTTGCGAGGAATATGTCACTGGGAAGCAAACTAAAGTGTTATTCGGTGAAGGAAAACATAATTCAAGAGGGATTCTTGAGTATTTACACACAGATGTTTGGGACCAACACTAGTAGCTTCTTTGGGAGGAGAAAGATATTATATTTCTCTCATTGATGATTTTTCTTGGAAGGTTTGGGTGTATGTAATGAAGGCCAAGTCAGTGGCATTTGCAAAGTTCAAGTAATGGAAGGCTCTTGTTGAAAGTGAGAGTGGAAATCTTTGAAGGTTCTTAGGTCCGACAATGGCAGGGAGTATGTTTCCAGATATTTTCTAAAATTTTGCAAGCATCATGGTATTCAGAGGCATTTAACTCCACCAGGGGATCCGCAATCTAATGGAGTAGTAGAGAGAATGAACCGAACTCTATTGGAGAAAGCTCGATGCTTGAGATTGAAATCAGGTTTGTCTAAGAGATTTTGGGCTGAAGCTTTGCCAACTGCGGTGCATATTATTAATCGAATTCCATGCTCGGCTATTGATAACAAAATTCCGGAGGAAGTGTAGAAGGGGAAGAACATTGACTTGAGTTATCTTCGTGTGTTTGGCAGTCCTATTTATATGCATGATCCGGGGAATGATAAGCTTTCACCTAGAGCTTTCAAGGGGATTTTTGTTGGCTACATGGAGGAGTTAAAGGTTATCGGATTTGTAATCTGGAAACTAAGAAGGCTATGGTTTCTCGTCATGTTACTTTTGATGAGTCAGCTATGTTTAAGGAGAACGAGGGCTCACCGGATGTTCCGGATTTTTTTCATGGTGAATCAAAGGAGAAATAAGTTATTCCCACTTTTAGGCCTAGAGAGAGTAGAGTTGTTGGAGATTCTAGTAAGGAGGTAGTGGTTGATGTTACATCACATAGTCCACAAGGTTACTCTAGTGGTGTTGGTGATGTGCATGACTCTAGAGAAGTCTCAGTTAAAGGTGGAGCTGAAGGAAGACCGGGTGATGGTATTTCTACTCGGGTTGGTCATCATCCTATAAGACCACCCAAAAGATACGGTGATTGGAGCTATCTTAGCTTTTTTGAGACTTTGGACTATGCTCTTCATGTAGTCCAAGATGAGCCGATGGACCTTTACGACGTCATGAGTTCAAATGTTAGCTCAAAATGGATTTGTGCCATGGAGGAAGAGATGCAATCATTGATGAAGAACCAGACTTGGGAGTTTGTTCCACTTCCTAAAGGAAACCATGTTATTGGGTGCAAATGGATATATAAGGTGAAGGATGATGGATGATAAAAAGCTAGGCTAGTGGCTAAGGGTGCTTGCATAGAGGAAAGGAAATGAGTATGATGAGATATTTGCACCGGTTGTGAGACATACTTCTATCCGGATATTACTTGCCATAATTATTATTCACTACTTGGAGTTGGAGCAACTTGATGTGAAAACCACCTTCTTGCATGGTGACTTGGATAAAGACATTTACATGGAGCAACCAGAAGGGATTTTTTGTAAATATTAAGTCAAAATTAGTTTGCAAGTTGAAGAAATCACCATATGGTTTGAAGTAATCACCTAGGCAATGGTACAAGAGGTTTAATCATTTTATGTTTGAAAGTGTCTTTCGTAGAAGCATCAAGGATGCTTGTGTTTATTTCAAAAGGTTGAATAATGATTGTTGGGTGTATTTACTCTTGTATGTGAACGAAATGCTCATTGCTTCTAAGGACAAGGCTGAAATCAATAAGTTGAAAATGAAATTAAAGGCGTAATTTGCGATGAAAGACCTTGGATAAGCAAAGAAGATTTTGAGCATGGAGATTGAAAGGGATTGAAAGCATTTTGAGTTGAAATTAACTCAAAAGGAATATATCAGAAAGTGCTTTTCCAATTTAGCATAGAGGATGCAAAGGCGTTAAACACACCTTTACCTTTGCATGTAAAGATTTCGAGTAAGGGATCTCCTATTGCGGAGAAAGACAAGGCTTATATGGAAAAAAGTTCCATATGCTAGTGCGGTTGATAGTTTAATGTATGCCATGATGTGTACAAGGCCCGATATTGCAAGTGCCGTTGGGGTGGGTAGTCGGTTCATGGTTAATCAGGGGAAATCGCATTGGGAAGCAGTGAGGCTTATCTTGAGATACTTGAAAGGTACAACATCTCATGATCTTGTTTTTAGGGGTAGTAAGGAGAAGGATTGCATGTTGGTTAGTTACTATGATTCGGATTACGATGGTGATTGGGATCGGAGAAAATCAACTTTTGGATATGTCTTCAGTCTTAGTGGTACAACCATAAGTTGGAGATCGATATTATAGACCATTGTTGCTTTATCCACTATGGAGGCAGAATTGATAGCTGGGGTGGAGGCAGCAAAGGAAGCACTATACTTGAAGCGATTGTTGTGTGACTTAGGCTTTGAACATGACAGTGTTGATGTTCAATGTGATAGTCAAAGTGCTATTTATTTGGCGGAGAATTTGGCATTTAGCTCACGGACCAAGCATATTGAAGTGAGGGAGTCATTTCTAGTAGCCATGGACGAAGAAAAGCAGGTATGCCTTCAAAAAGGACACACAGAAGATAATGTGGCAGATATGTTCACTAAGGCATTGCCGATTGGGAAGTTCGAGCATTGCTCAAACTTAATTCACTTGGAGAGGTGCTAGATGCCACGGGGTGGCATGGTTGAGAGAGAAGTTTGGCCATGAATGAAGAAGAGTATCGGTGAGAGGTTGAAGTTCTATCTTATCGGTATGTTTGTCTTCCAGTGAGACTGGCTTTGGAGTTGGGTGTTTTCAACACTTTATTAGCGGGTGGGGGCTTTGCCTGAACTCGTTGATAGAGTGCAATGAGGGGTGGCTTTGCCAGAACTCATTGGGAAGACATTCAAGCTCGGTGAAGGTAAATATCGTGAGAGTTGGAGCTGTCGGTTACAAGTGATGGTATGGATACCATTAGTTCATGGAGTTGAAGATAGCTGATTTTGCATCAAGGTGGAGTGTTAAATTTGGTGATGCTAAATCAGATTAAATGGAAGGAAATTTTTCATAGGGGAAGAAAGAGAAGATATTGCTTTCCCTAATTAATGGGATTTGGGTAGATATTGCATTCCCAAATTAATGGGATTTGGGTAGATATTACTTTCCCTCATTACGTGGCATAATTGATAAGATCTTTTGTCATATATATAAAACTTGGGTATGAAGTAATTGGTCTTATAAAAGGAGCCTAAAAGGGAGAGTGAAAGGTACTCATTCATTCATCTCTCAAATCAAGATTAAGGGATCTCTAACCTAAATCTATTTTCTTTAATTCCATCTCCACAAATCAAATTCTTGAGTGAGTTAAGTGACCATAGTAATAAATCTCTTGTATTCTTCATTGGTATTAATAAAAGGCTCTCTCTTTTAAGTGGGAATACACTAACAAATTGTTAGTGGAACCATTATAAATCACTGTGTGATTTATTTTCGTTGTTGCCCATTTATTTCTCTTCTGTGGTGCTTATGATTAGCTTTTGGATTGGGTTGAGATTGTTTTTATATTGATTGGTTGTTTTTTCATGTTTACCACGATCTCGTGTTCCGCTAATTTGAGGGCTTTTGATTTGAGCGGTCTTGAATTAAAATTTCCCCACAACACTAACAACCTCATCTACCATCAACTCGGTCTATAAAACTAGATCATTAACAATAACAGAGACGCCCTGAAGCTAGCCACCCAAAGAGAAAAAAATCACCATTAGAATTTTGATAATTAACTACGCCATTGTTACTATGTAAATCAATTGAACTCTGCCTCGACACCACCGCTAGCCAAGAACAAAACAAGCACTGAAGTATAGGAGAAAAGGCAGCATGCACACTTATAACACGTGCACAAACTCAAGCACACCATAAGATATGAACAGATCCAAACCGCCAGGAAGAAGAAAAAGTACAGGACACATGCCACAACGATACCCAACACTAACATCACTGCTCACTGAAGAGAAACAACTCATAATACTACCACAAAAGCCCAGGCACACTCCTGCATATTTCTCTCATACATGTATAATTTACATATACCAGCACATTCAAAAGATGCCTTTGCTAATTTTAGAGCAGTAGACAGTTTTATCGCTTATGTTGCAGTTATCGCTTCAAGTGGAAGCAATGGAGTATTTATTTTTTGGAAAATTTATTTTCCCCTATAATCTTTATTACGAGGAGTTGTATCTTTTTATCATCCACTTTCAAACGAGGTCAGTTTATAAGAGGAGAAAGGACAACCGGTTTCAGAAACAATTCAGTTATTTTAGTTTTTTTACATATGAGGAGTGAATCTTTCAGTTTGGAAAGAAAAAGAGAAGTGGAGGAGCAGATATGATGAAAAGAGGTAGTAGGAGATAATAATTAACAGTACTTTGAATTGAATAAAAAGATCTGAACAGATATCACTTCCCATGCTCACACATAAATATCGTCAATGAACAGGTTACTTCGGTTACCATCCCAAACATTCTGACGTTGATTATAAGTTATACTTTTATGCTGCGGGGTTGTGTGAGAAGTTGAGTTATCTGCAAGTTCGTGTGCGTATAAGTTAATATGTGCACGTGTAGCCAAGTTAAATAATGAAAACAAGTTAACTACTTTTATATATATATATATATATATATATATATATATATATATATATATATATATATATATATATATACACACACACACACACATATGTATGTATGTATGTATTCCATACACTATTTGGTATCTGTTGTGGCATCTGCTATAGTATCTACATTTATATATTTGGATTATGAATTTTTTTTCTTAGTGTTACATAAGCCTATGCAATTGAGTGTTGTTGAAACGCTTTTTGGTCGAAGCTGTCACATGTTAGTAATATCATCAGTAAGCACAAAGCGATTTGGTCGAAGTTGCGACGCAAACATAAAATGGCTCGAAACCCTTTTAGATGACTTCTTTTGGGACCCAAAACATGAAATACGGTGCACTTGCATTGTAACTTTTGTAATCCTCTGAGTTAGCTTCAGGTACAACTTTTGTTTGGCCCAAACGGCCTTATGGTTTGAAAGTTAATCCCATTTTCGTGAACACGCGTCGATCGCTCAAAGCTGCTCGAGTAACTCAATATGGCAAGCTCCATAAATTTTGCATCGCTTCACCGGAACCACCACCTATCGCATCGCATAACCCTTCAAACCGCATCACCCACTCCACACTGCGTCATCCACTCCCACTTCGCCGTAGTTTGCATCCATTACGGATGCGAAAATCCGCATCCCACAGATGCGAGTTTTCGCATCCTTCAGATGCGAATTATTGCATTCCTGGGATGCGAGTGCACCAGCTTGCTCCCCAGGAGAGATGCGAAATTTCCTAAAAACGCAGTTGTGTGATGCGATTTTTCTTATTTTGAAGGATGTTATGCGAATTTTCGGTGATTCAAAGGATGTGATGTGATTTTTTGGTGATTCGTAGGATGTGATGCAATTTTTTCACGATTCGAAGGATGTGATGATATTTTTTGTGAGTAGGCTATGTAGGATGCGATTTTCTGCTGTGTGGTTCCCAAATACCACCTACTCCTACCTAATCCACTACTATAAGTACCCCCTTGCTCATTCACTTAAGAGGTTGGATTTTTCTCACTCTTGAAGCTCTCAAGCACCGTTAATGGCAGCCATGTTCTTTTCCATGACCATTGGACATGACATGGACCGCTAAAACATTGTAAAGACGTTTTCCATCCACTTTTGGATATTTACAGGTATAATTACACCGCTTTTGGACTGAATTGGACATTTTTGGATTTCTTGGACATTAAAGCTATTTTCTGGACATAATTGACCGAGTCAACATATTTTTCACTCAACGAAATTGAAGGACATTTTAGTCAATGCTTAGAATTATCAATCATTTTTTGATTCTATTGTAACGCTTTGTACTTGAGTATTGTCTGGATTTGTACAACAATTGTAATCGAATATTATCTGATAAATGATTACTATGAAGTGGACGTAGGTGTTAGTGCCGAACCACTATAAAAAGCTATGTTCCCCTGCATTTACTTACATCACTTTAGGTTACCGTGTTTCTGCGACACATACACTTGGGTGTTGGCGTGCGTTACGTCCACGACGATTTTCCACGTCAGCAAGTGTGATGTTGAGTGTTTTATGTAAGTGTTGTGTATAATGTGCACTTGTTATTAAATTTTATGTTGTGTATCCTCTTGCAGAACTGTATTAGTTGCATTCTTAATAGGTTTGCAATATGAAATGTATTCTTTATTGAATTGACAGAATGAAATGTATAGAATAAATTGTCTCTGACTTGTAATATATATACAAGAAAATAGATATGTGGGACTCAGCCCATATGTTTTGATATAACCGCATGGGCTGTTGTGTTATGCAGAGGATACTACCATACGGTCTATAATAAATCGATGTCATAATACCCTCCCTCAAATAAAGCTAGGGTTTCCGGTTTTCCTCTTAAGCTCTTATGCCGCCATCTTCTACTCTCAATTCACGTCTGAGTCGATTAAAATTCTTGGATGGGAGTGCTTTGGTGAGGATGTCTGCTCTCTCATAGTAAGCTGGCACATGGTTTACTACCAGTTTACCTCCTCCAGTTCTCTCTCGAACGAATGCAAATCGACTTCAATGTATTTTGTTCTTGAATGTTGGATTATATTGATTGATAGTGATACGACGCTTTAGTTATCGCACCATATCAGTGGTGTCTTTGGTATAGTGAACCATAATTCCCTAATTATGGTTTCAATCCAAATCAGCTCTACTGTGGTGCTAGCAATGGCTCTATATTTAGTTTCAGTGCTAGATCCGGAAGTGGTTGATTGTTTTTTTGGTGCACCATGAAACCAAATTCGACCCGAGATATATGCAGTCACCAAATATGGACCTTCGGTCATCAGGGTCATTGGACTAATCTGCATCATTGTAAGCCTCTATACTTATACTTTTGCATTGTTTTAAAGATAATCCATAGTGTTGAGTTACTTTTAAGTAGCAAAGTATATGTTTGATGGATTTTTAGGGCTCACTTAATGGATTTTGCATATGTTGACATACCTTGTTTACACTATAACATATTTCGGGTCGCTCGCACTATGCTTCTGTACTGTTTTGTGTTATCAGTAGCTTCTCCTCTATGCTTGGACAGTTGTAGATTGCTAATCATAGGTGTGTTCAGTAGTTTAGCTTGGTCCATCTTGGCCCTTGTCAGTATCTCATTTATATAATTTTTCTGTGACATAAACAATTCATTGTTGGATTTCCCCTTGATTTGTATGCCCAGAAAATAGTTAAGCTCATCAGATCTTCAATTGCAATGTTCGGGTCCATATATTTGAAAACTTTAGTGATTTCTTCATCTTGATCTCATGTGATTAGTATGTCATCCACGCAGACAAGTATGTAAGTAGTGGACTCATTAATATGTCATCCACGTAGACAAGTACGTAAGTAGTAGACTCTTTGGTGAGTTCACATAGAGTGAATTGTCTGCCTTGGTTGCATGAAATCCCAGTTTGACCAGAGTCAGTTTTAATTTGTCATACCAAACTCTCGAAACTTGTTTTAAACCATATATGGCTTTGTGGAGTATTCATACTTGATTCTTGTTTATTTTATAATCGTTTGGTTGTTGCATGTACACATCTTATTGTAGCTCTCCATTCAAAAATGCATTGTTCACATCAAGTTGCCTTATTCTCCAATGTTTGTGTAAGACTATGCATAAAATAATTCAAATGGTTGTAGGTTTCACTACTGGTGAGAAGGTCTCGTTGAAATCAAAACCATGTTATTGTGGATATCCCTTAGCCACAAGTCTAGCTTTGTATTTTGATATGTTGGCATTTACATCTCTTTTAATCTTGTAAGGCCATCTGCATCCATCAAAGTTTTTGCGTCTTGGTGGATCCACCAATCTTCATGTTTTGCTTTTGATCAGTGCCTGGTGCTCTTCGTTCATGGCCTTTTTTTCATTTTTTTACAAGTTATGGCCTATTCATATGTTGATGGTTCTAGTTCTTCTGTAGTAACAGTGTACACTTTTTCGTTTGAAGATACCGTGTTTGGCCCTGGTGATCATATAGTGTTTAGTTTGAGTAATCCCGGGTTTTTCCTCCTCTTGATCATCAGGAGCATCACTGGTAGAAGTGCGTTCGTTGTTGCCTCTGTCTGGTTGCACTGCTTCATCACTTGAGTCATTATTGTCTTGAGTGTTGGAGCTCTAACTAGACTTTGTGCTTGGAATACTCAGTTGTTTCCTTGTGTTGTCTTCATGAACTTCATTTTCAGTGTTGACACTCAATTTCTATAATATTTGTATGGCTGGCACTGTTATTCTTGAGGGTTCATGCCTCTTCTCCTTATTGTCCCTTTTTCTGCAAAAGGAAACTTGATTTCATTAAACATCACATGCCTTGAAATAATAATTTTACCTTGGGCATCCATGCACTTATATCCTTTTCGATTAGGGGAATAACCCTTGAATGTGCATATAGTGGACCTTGGGCTTAGTTTGTGTTTGATATATGGTCCAAAATTTCTCAGCTGTTTGTAGTCAAGTTTGACTTTGAACAGTCTTTCATGAGGACATTTGCCTTTCAGTATTTTCGTAGGCAATCTGTTAATAAGTTGTACTGAAGATGCATGTTTCTACTATATGCATATGTTTTCTCTCAACTAGACCATTCTATTCATATGTATATGCATACTTCAATCTGTTTGAAATATCTTTACATTGTAGTTAATTTTTTTTTCAGTTAATGTTATGAACTGTATAACTATGTTGTAAGTTTCTGATTTTGTTTTGAGGAAAAATATCCAAGTATGTCTAGAATATGAATCTACAAGGGAAAGATAATACTTGTTCCCATATGTTGAGTAATGGATGTTGACCCCCATAGATCTATTACTATCAAATCAAGAGGTTTCTTGAATTCAGTTTCAAAATGCCCAAAGGGTAATTTATGACTTCTGCCAAGTTAGCAATGTGTACAAACATATAACTCAGACAAATTTCTAAAACTAATGTTGCTTTCATTTGAAATCTATTTTACAATGTTCATATTTGGATGACCAAGTTAACATTGCCATTTTTCTAACACATTATCAGTCTCGATATTGTCTACATTGACATGTTCATCATTACAGTAATCAGTAGAATTATTATTTTATGCACTATCATGGGTATTAACAGTATTAATGCAGTTGAACCAAACAACATTGTCATGAGTTTTTCTTGGCTTTCCAGAACTGAATTTGTACAAACCACCATCCATCCTACGCTGTAATAATATGTCTCTACTAAGTAAGTCTTTTACAAGACAAAACTTGGGGTTAAATTTGAAGTATACGTGGTTGTCATTGGCAAATTGTGACGCGCTAATTAATTTTTTGGAACTCTCAACAAATTATTTAAACAAAGTTTCCTTTTACCCTTTATAGAGCCAATACCAACATGTGATATGTCGTTTGTTTCACCATTGCCCATATGAATAATTTGTTTACCTGAGTAATTCTTGTTACGTACCTAGATTTGGATTCTGCAGTGGTCAGGTGATTAGCAACACCCGAATCTGGGTATCAATCATCTATGTTGACACATTGCTGTAAAGATGCACCATCATTATCATTTGTCTGACCCCTTGTACTGTTTGTGCTGGTTTTATTCTGATTATTGAATTGCACCATGTTTGCACTCTGATTCCTTTAGTTTGAACTTCTTTGTTGACCACATTACATTCAGAGTTGAAGCGAAAATAGTATCCGCTGGCTATATGTCCTATTTTCTCACATATTTAACATTTTATTCTGCTATTTTTACTCCACCTGCCTCTGTCCCTTCCTCTTTGTGTTGGGTTGCCTCTCTGATTTGTACTTTCTGATTTAGTTGACTGGCAATATTTCTTGGTTGATTCTTGTTTCTGGAATTAGCAGCATAATGGACTAATATTTCATTTTTCATGGACTTTCTTTGTTCGACTCTCCCTTTATATGCCAGCAAGGCTGAGTGGACAAACAGCAAATCAGGTAATGTTTTCTGTGTTACAATATATGTGACTAGTGATTCGTATTCTTAATTTAGTCCATTAGTAATTACAAGAATCTGCTCACAGTCCAATATCTTATGCCCAACCGGTTTCAGCTTGTCGCATATGGATTTGATTTTAGTCAAATACTTTCTCATAGGCATTTCATCCATCTTGCATTTTGTAATTCTCTCCTCTAGTGCATTATTCTAGTTGATGATTCTGAATTGGAAATTTCTTCTATTGCTGACCATATCTCATAAGAACTGTTGCGCCCAATAATTTGTGAAATGAGGTTTGCACTAATAGATGATAGTTACCAAGAAGCCAATAGACTATCTTGTTTTTGATATAGAACATATGATGGGTCACTGATTGTGTTTCCTTGGGTGATGGTGATCATTGCAGGTGGGATGGCTATGGTTCCTTTCACATAATCTTGTAAGCCATACCCTTTAAGGGAAGTCTCGATCTGATACTTTCCTAAGATGAAGTTATGGTATAGTGATGACTTGACTCTTGGGTTTGATAAGAGAATTGATCGAGGCAGTATGTTCATTGGTGTCGATGCTTGATGTTGCAGAGGTAGCATCTTCATTATCTTTAGCCATGATGAAATAGAGAAGAATTTTGTTGAATCGAAATCAGGGAAATCAAGAAAATGTACATGCGAGGTACAAATAACTACAACCTTAGATGGATGGGTAAAAACAAGGGGGATCAGGTGATGGGTAGTGAAAACTATCTCTGAAGTTTGCTAATTCGATACAGCCAAGAAAAATATGATTATAATACTCTGATTTTTCTTTAGCGAGGCACGAATAAAACCCTAAACTGATGGACGATGGCACCTTGATCAAGAACAAAGAGGGGTATAGGCTCCCCAATGATGAAACTTATCTGAAGAGACCGCAAATAGCACCAACTCTTTGTTAATGGTGGTTGATAGTTGCTGAAAGTTGAACAGGAGAAGAGGATCAATCTCTTATGGCTGTTTGGCAATCCTGCTTTGATATCATAACTAGTGTGTGGCTCGTGCTACGCATACGGAATGTTATGTAGTTCATAAGGATGGATAGCATACTGTGTTGATTTTTTTTTTCATGTTCTTTAATTTTATGTTTAGTTTATATATAAAATATAGAGCACAATTATATTTTTTATTGTTGTAACCTAACTCCGTATTGTTATTTCAAGGGAGTGCTTGAGATAGAGAAGGGGGTGCGGAAGAGGTTTTGAATCATCATAAAAAGAATGAAATTTTATGGATCTTTTTTATTTCAAACGGAAACAATGAGTAATATTCTATTTTGTTTCTGTTGTCAGTTTATTTTATAATACTCTAATTATGTTCATGTTCATCATTGCACGTACCAAATTTTTTTTTTAAAACTCACCCCACAAGGAGGAGAGCCCCCGAACTGCCTGGTCCGACCACAGACAGAACAGGATTTAAGCCAGCCCAGCACAGAGGCTTGATGTCCCCAACCAGTTTATTGGTTTTAACGGGAATCCACCTCCGTGCCTTGAAAATGGAAGTAGGGCTGTCGGGTATCGAACCTGCGACCCCTTTAACGGGAAGCGGGTGCAATACCACTGCACGTACCAGATTAATACTCAAATGAGTTTGGATTTTGATTTTTATAAAAATTTGAACATAGAAAGAAAATCACAAATTGTTACATTTTGAACCATGCATGTATAAAATCAAAATAATTATACCCCAAGAAGAACACATGATCCAAAGTATATTTAAAATTATTATATTCGTTATTTAAAAATGTAATGTATGAAAGCATGCTGCAAACACCAAATCTAAAGATATGATATTTATTCAGTAGTCTGTAGATGTGAGGGTGTATGTGCGAAACTAAACGCAAACATAGGAGACTTTGTAATTCAAGAAAACCAAAATATATTTAAAATATCAATTATACGATACGCTGGGTTTCATTGAAAACAGTACACACATTAAATTCTGATTGTACACCTGAAAATCGTATATGCATAAAATTGTTTTCATCCAAAGATATCTACATATTTATGATTTCCAACCCAAAAAGCAATCATACATTGAAACCAAAAGATATTCTAAAGACCACGTTCATGTTAAAACGGCATACATGTGCCCTTTATAACATTCATGAATTCTTGTACTTGCAAAGTTCTATCAAAAGCCAACACATAAATTGAATATTTTTCAGTGGCCTCCATTCTTTTCCATCTTCAACACCAGGGCATAAAGCAAGCCTCATGAGAAAGGGAATCGGCAGCCCTTTCTTGCAATGCTCTGTAAACAGGTCATGACTTCCTAATGAATTAAAAGCTTGCTGTAGTTTGCAGAAAATTATGGGTAAAGCCTCTTGATTAAACCTAAAATTAAGGTGAAAACAACTTAAAATTAGAAATTTTGAAAACACATATATGTACGTAGCATGCAATTTAGCATTTCAAAGCAAAATGTAAACATAACAAATAGTGACATCAAAAGACACTTTACTGAATATGTAATATCAATTCACTAATGGAATAAGCATAGGTAACTAATATAT
The DNA here is from genome assembly GCA_030737875.1 of Allium sativum. Taxonomy (NCBI): domain Eukaryota; kingdom Viridiplantae; phylum Streptophyta; class Magnoliopsida; order Asparagales; family Amaryllidaceae; genus Allium; species Allium sativum. Next base: position 327,178,328 of record CM060918.1, read on the forward strand.
ATTTTAAGGCGTGAGATTTATTTGTGGTGTGAAATTTGCAGATGGACTAATTACATGGAGGGACAGACCATTCTGTCAAAATCCATTGAATAATGAAACTTGCATTACCATATCCTTCTTTCTATTTTAGCCAGTATAACATTCTACTTAGGTAGACTTGTTTCTACTTTGCTACGTTAATTCAAGAGAAATGAAAAATGAGTCAATAGGTTTATTTTCTACCTTGATGAGTTGAAGAGGCATCTGTGTTTTTCAACCTGGCTTCTGGAACCTTTTCTCCCAAGACCCATTTTGAATGAAGGCTTTGAATCATTACATGTATATAATACACTTGCTGCTCTTAGTTTTTCTGTAGCTTTAAGAGGTGTCTTTTTGGGTACATGAGAAACATGTTTTTCTTTACTTTGAGTGTCCAAATTCGAAAGTGTTTCAGGAGGAACCGAGAAGCGGGTTTTTCTTTACTTTGAGCGTCCAAATTTAGAAGTGTTTCAGCAGGAACCGAGAACTTTTGCCAGATGAAGTCGCTGAAGAAATACGGAGTGAGTTGTTAACACGTAATGATATCATTTTGCATGGAAATTGAAAGAACCATGATGATATGTCATGTTCATTCCCTCCTCTGCATATGTTATACTTTGGTAGAACTAAACAACGATCAACCTGGCAAGACATATTTTTTAGAAACAAAGTGAAAAAAATTATGCCAAGCCATCATGGTATCAGTTAAGTATATATGTGTAATAAAATTAAACAGCAGTGGAAGTAATAGACCTATATCTTGCAATGCTACACAAATAATAAACAATATATCTTTTTACAACTAATTGAGTTTTAAGGGGGGAAAGTTGTACATAATTCTTAAAAACAGTCAAAATATCTGTCAACAGTTTAGGGTTGAAATAACCATTACCGGCCTACATGAAGCCACAGCTTTCAGAAGAAATAACCGTATATGCAGACAATCGAAGTTATAGAAATGTTGACAGGTAAAATGGCTTGGAGAATCAAATGTTTTTGTATAGCTATCATTGCCTTAGCCAAAAAAACAAATCATAGGAATAAACCCCTAGGATTTATTCACAATCGAAAATTTGGAAGGATCAAATCAATTGTACGATATATAGGAACAATACATCAGGAAATCATGTTATAGCACACATTGTAACCTATGTGTGTTCAGATTCGTAAAGAATCCCCAATTGGAGTAAAACAATTCTGAAATTACTAACCTGGGCATATGAAGAACGCAGATGCAAACCGCATTATGGTAAGTTTTGTGCCAAGAGCAACCGGTATGCAAAGAGATGTGGGCACCACGTTATTTTACATCAGCAACTTGAAATCTATGGTATACTTCAGCAAATACACACTATGTAAGGAAACAATTCTACAAATATTGGAAATAACTAAAGACAGCTTACCTGCAAAATATTTGTGAATGCCTATCTCTGATGAGTGTGTCCACAAAGGCGACTATACCTCCTGTCTTTAGAAGATAACTGGTCAAGTAGATAGATGGGGCTGCATGCATTTGTTTGTGGCAAGCAGGCCTGAAATAATCAATACTGTTATCTGTCTTATGGTTTTTAATTGGCTACTAATATATGAGAGCCGTATAACTACATCAATATATAAAAAGCACCTGTTTTCTTTGAGGGGGGGAGAAACATAAAATTTCTTGGAGTAAATTTTGTAGCCCAAAAAAGGATGGCAGAATTAGCTCAAAAAATTATAGAGGATCTAAGGGACACATGTGCCTCCAAACTGTTGTGCAAAATTATATATGCACATACACTACGGGCAGCTTGGATGAGGCACATATATCATCCACAACATAATTTCTAAGTTATGGTTATTGACAACAATATGTCTTGCAATGTGAAATCAATCCTGAGGCATAGATTTATAGGGAAGGATCTGCTGCATAGACTTATCTCGATGAACTCATTAATAACAATACCCAATAGTAGTACAGTTTAAAAAACTAAACTTTTTTGGAAGGAAGTTAAAATGATGAAATGATTATATAATTAAAATTAAAACATACTAGTGTCATCTTATGATTGGAGCTATATAGGGAAATTTAAAAAACTTAAGCATAATATTGGGAAAAATAATGTGAATTAGAGAAAATCTCACAATTTTAGATGGTATGAAATCTATAGCTCAAACAATTCTGCCTCCTAGTCTGACAATAAATAGGATATAAAGAAATTTCGTTACTTTTTTTTCACAATTAGTTCCACTCGAAGAATTGAAACGCATTTAGCTGCCGACCTCCCAAAATCAGGCATGACCAAACAATCACAACAAAAACTGTAGGAATAAACATGCATCATCATGTAACTTTAGTAATATAAAGTAATGAACTTTTTCCTTCAGCATCTCAGTTGAGCCAAATCCAACAAACACTATGTAACAATATCAACAAATGATCTGCTCGTAGTTAAAGCAGTTTAAATGTAAATCACTAATAATGCAGTGCCAAATTGATAGGAAGTAAGCGAATCAAATAGAGGAAAGGAAAAATCGAAAGAAAACTTTACCTTGCAATGGACATGATCAGAATTCCTATTATGAATTAAGAAGTCATAAAATAACAAAGGGAGAAGAAGGAAGCGCCTCGATCTAATTAATATTTTGTTTCGCCTCTGTTAAAATTTTAAAGTACCATAGTTGAAGTTTCATAATGACCCAAAAAATAGAAGTCAAGATCCAAAAGTCTACATTTCAAATCTTCAATTCAAAGCGTCCATTGGTATATAAAGTTATTTGTAAACAGAAATAAGAATCCTGCAGGTTTTAAATCTAATGATGGAACATTTCCTGTTCCAACAGTCCAAGAATAGAATTAATAATGAATCTGAGATACGAACATTAGAACTATAAAGGATGCAAAATGAATGAAATTCATATGCTCGAAATGAATTAAACGGAATTTGAAGTAAAACAGCAAATCCGATCATTGGCATATGTTTAAAGTCTATATGTGCTCAATATCCATGGTATAACAACTTGTATATTGACCTGAATAATTAATATAAATCGCGGACAAATGTTAAGTTAAAGAAAAATCAGGCAACTGGCAATATCAGATAGAATAGCAGATGAAATACACATGACAACGACAAATTTTTAGGCAACATTTTCAAAATTAGTAGCTTGACCTGCAACTAAACTTCTAAAAGAGTTATAGATATTAGTCAATGCATTATCATTAGAATAAATTTAGAGAATTCTTATGAAAATCGACCCATGTATACAAAACTTAATTGTTTATTCAATCCTACTAAATTGATTTTATGCCGAAACAGAAAATATTGTTGCTCATCATCTAGTCCAAACAAAGTACTGATAACAAATAGTTGTAAAATAAAGGACATGAATACATAGCTCTTCAATTGTCTAAAGCTTTCAAATTTTCAATTAATGCAATCAAAGTTGCAAATTTATACTTGTAGTTACATGTGTCTCATTAGTTGCGAGATTACCACACATGCTATATGATAAAGTTAGGCTATAAATGAGCAATAGTAGCAAGATTACTTAAACTGTTTGTAATGGTAAGTGCCATTAAATAATTTCATAAAATGAACATTAATAAAAATTAGAGCATTGAAGACAAATGAAACTGAACCATAGCCAGAAGTATTGATCTTTGCACAACACTGATTATTTTTTTAAATCTTAAAATATGTTCTTATAATGATTAATGATTTTTATTGTAGATTAGTGAAGATATTGGCTTTAGGAATTAGGATGATGTATTAAAGAAGAGAGAAAAAGTATATATTATTTCAAATGTAATTTCATGATTTTCAAATGTTTGACTAACCCCATGAATGTGGGTAATACATTTAGTGCAAATAGTAAAAATATGTTGGTTAAAAATAATTTAGAATAGCCTAAAATACATGCTAATGTTTTTGATGTTTTTGAATGGATAATGGAAGAATTGGCATGCAATAAATTTAGGTCGCCTTACATGCATAAAGCAAAGTACAGCTGAGTTAGTATTATAAACTGAATTTACAAATTATATTGAATTGGAAACGGTGTAAAACAAAAAATCGTGTTGGACATACTTATTAAACTCAAGTATTTATAATGTACTACCAACATTCGAAAATTGGAGAAAAAGGTTGCCGATGGAAACTCAGGTATTTAAATAGAGTATGAATGTGTAATGGGACTTACTTGCATATAGTTTATCTGCAGTATCTAGCGATGTAACTGACATAGTAACTACCAGTGAGTGGTTCGTGCTACACATACGGGGAATTCTTGAGTTCATGAATACATGCGGTGTTATACAATTATTTTTAACTTAATTGTTTTTACATTTCACTACATTTACTGAATTTATATTTTCAGTAGATTAAATGAGGATGCACGTGCAACTCATAAGAATCCATAGATCTTGTGAGGAAAGCAGTAGTTCTTACTTCCCTAAGCTAAGAAGATCTCTAAAAAAAGCTCAACGCTTATCTCGATGGAGCCATGCATACCTATATGTAGTTCCATTACTCTAAGAACAATTAATTCACCACCTTTTCAAAGTGCAGGATCCTCAACAATAGAAATACATCAGCGGTCAAATTTAAGAGTAAACAGCCATCTAGGAAAACATAACATCATTATCCTTGCCTTGGGAGATAACATGGATTTATAAGTGTTAAAAACAATGATTATTAAGATAAATCCATCCCTCAAGCAATATACAACTCTAGCATGTTGTGTCAATATTACAGGATAAAGAGACAAAAGAATGAAAGAAACAAACTGTCAATTTCAATTAAGGAACCAAGTTTTTTTAAAATCTAGTTGCCTTATTTGATTCATATTTGGTGTAATGGCATTTGGTTTAAAGAAAACGTACTTGGATATATGTACATAAACATTTAAATTAACTGTAAATGTTTTTTCGCCAAGTTTCCTTGTTATTTTACTTAGTCGTCTTATCAGATGTCGAATTGATCTGACCATATAAATTATTGTCGAATTGATCGTTGCTGAAAGTTGAACAGGAGAAGAGGATCAATCTCTTATGGCTGTTAGGCAATCCTTCTTTGATATCATAATAGGTTTATAATATGAAATGTATTTTTTATTTAACTGATAGAATGAAATGTCTTTGGCCTGTAATATATATACACGAAAATAGATATGTAGTCCTCGACCCATATGTATTATCATAGCTGCATGGGTTGTTGTGTTGGGCGGAGGATATTACTGTACGGTCTGTAATGCACCGATGCCACAATAATTTTTGTGTGAATTTATTTGATTACTACACTGGCCTGCCCTTATTATTATTTTATTAAACATGGTAGGCCAAATAAGCAGATATACCATGAAGATTCAAACCGATATATAGTCCAAATGGAGTGTCCAAATATAGTTGTGTTCAATGTGCCAGTATAAACAGAATAACACATAAAAAACTTATATTTTATTTTTTGTGTAAAATTTTATTATTTATGATATATTCGTTACTAATGGTCATTAGCCAATTTCATAAATCAGTTTAATGGACCTACAGAAATTGAAAGTCGACGAAACAAACGTTGACATTTTAATCATAAGATTTCCTAGAACATTTCACCTAAGATATTCATATTCTAAAAACCAATATTGCGTCGTTATATTATTGACTGACTTGTTGCTATATTCAAAATTGAATAAGTTTCCGTTTTAAATGATTGATTTAATTTTTTTAATTCAAACTAATCGTACGAAGCATAAAATTTGAATTTGAATTTTAAGTTCAACAGTTTCCTTCTAACTTAGTTAAATCGAATTCTTTTATGTCATAAGGGTAAATTTTGAGTTGTTACAAGATAGATGAACCACATTGATTTAATGTTTTTATCTAAGATTGAAAGATTTTTGAAATTTTGACTTTAGTTTTCCACCATGAGAATTTTTGCAGATGATGAAGAAACATAATGTATGAGAAAGAAAAATTATACGTATATATTAAATTAGGGATTATGTTTTCTTTGAAAGAATAAAATCTTTCATACTCTTTAATTAAAACTTCCTTTATTTATTTCCTTAATTGTTTCTCTCTCTCATATTCTTTCTTATCGTATATCGCATGTCATCAGCTAACAAAAAAATTCCCAAATCATGTCATCGTATAACATATAATAATCAATGTCATCAAACGACATGAAATTTTCACTAATTATTTCATGCAATTATCTTTTATTTAAATTACACTGTATAGATGTGTTAAAATGATTACAAGCAACTTTCAAACATTAAATAAACTAAATAATAATAATTTCTTAAGTATCAACTAATTTAATTAATTTACAACATTTGTAAATTAACTGAATTATGTGGTTTTCCAAATAATCCGTCATTATGATTGTACAACTCAAAGGTGTAAACTCAGTCAGCGATAACACCAAACTATACAAATATTAATGTTCGTGTGTAACTTAGCAAATGAAATAACATTTTGGCTGAATTTATCCCTACACATTTCTACTTGATATCCAATTTTACTTGTTATAAGTGGTACGTTTTAGTAACAATTATTTACATCGATTCTCTTCGTCGAAACTATATCATTTTGGTTTTATGTAATTTGATAATGCTTAAAATTCTAATATTGCCTATATTTAACATTTTAGTTCAAACACAAAATCCTTACTTTAATAATAATAATTATTAACTGAATACTTTGGCCTAAGACTTTGACTTTTACTAATAATGATACTAAGCTCATATAATCGAGGAGACGAATCCTCTCTTAAATAGTGCTTCACTTCCAATGTTTTCACTCGGTCTAACCGTAGTAGATCGATGGAGGTCATGCCAAGATTTAACTACAACAAAGTAGAACTTTTACATTGAACATCGAGAGTATTCTCAACTCGATATAACTATGTAAATTAGCCACATCGATATGTTCTGGTCGACCTTGGTTATATCAACCAACAGAAAATTATCCGGTGAGACATTTCATAGTTATCTAATAACTATCAATACACAACCTCTTGGTGCCCATAACAGTAGACATATTGATATATATATTTAGTCCCTATATATCTTGGTTATGAATAATTAAATTTGTATATTTGATTTTGTTGTGATAAATTATCCATAACTACAACACTTTGTAACTATTATCATAAAAATGTCATTTATGAATTTTCTATAAAATGTATTTTTAATTAAACTAACTAATTAACTATTTTCTAAATCTAATGGGACTGCGTCACTACTGACGTGTCATCCGTCATATGGTATTTCAGGTAGCGGCTCAGAACATACTTCTTCGCCATGCCTCCTCTGTGTCATGCTTCTTCTTCAGCGCCTCTCAGAATTCCTTTGTTGATTTGTCGAAATTGTAGTAGTCGTACAAGTCATCATTATGGCCATTGAGAACGAAATTTTTGCAGAGGTAGTCTTGCTCAATCCAAGTCTAGAGATCCTTTGATTATTCTGTCCAGGAAGCCATCTAGACTTCATCAACTTCATCGGGTTTCTCTAGCAGTTGCGGTTTGTCAGTCATGAGCGCAACAGCCACTTTTCTCATAGTTAGAAAGAACTCCATCTTCTGATGTCAGCGTTTGAAGCGCAGCCCTTCGAATTTGAACGGGGCAACGGTGGCAATAGGGATCTGGGACACGGAGGAAGGTGCAACATCGTCAAAATTTATAGTCGAGACCATTGTTTTTTGAGACCGTCTTCAATTCGTTGGAAAGACAATGATCGAGTCATGCAAAAAGTCGCTCTCTTGAAGACACTTCGGTGATTTACTCAATGGTTCAAAGCAGTTCGTATTTTTCATTGTCGCCTCTAAGATAAAACAGCCTCTTCTTCAATATCAATTCGTTTACACAAACAAATTGATCCTAATTTGCCCTCAAATTAAAAAATAGTATAACACTTTTCTTTTTGTAACGAAAATTTTTCAATGAAGATAAGGGGGTTTTTGAAGAGAGAGGAAAATGAAACAATTGTTCTATATATTGCTTTGTTTATTCCATTTCTTATATTGACAGAATGCAAAAAGGTAACGTTCGCTATGCTAGTGGGAGGAAAGTTGGATCACAATTAATACCAGAATAAATAAAAGAAACGGATAAAAGACTGCAATTTATAACATGTAAATTGCATACGTTTAAAAAGTGATGAATGTTAATAAGTTTTAACTTATTATCATTCATAGCAATATTTTAATACCATTTGTTTTTGTAACAGTTCGATAAAAAGTCACATAAATATATGACCGTTGTGCTAGTGTAACTGCTCAATCACAATAGTGGCTCTTTTATATATATATATATATATATATATATATATATATATATATATATATATATATATATATATATATATATATATATTACCGTTATAACTTTCAATGGCTCAATTGCAATAATGAGTCAATAATAAATTCGTAGTAACTGTAACTTTTTTTAATAATTCACTGCATATACAAAACGTTTCCAACAGCATAACACATTATATCAATGACATAATAACAAGAAAAGATCTTTTACTTTGGACAAGGTTGGTCAATGAGCTAGACATATTTAATAAATTACATAATTGCCTATATGTCATACCTCTAAATCTATCACTTTTGATAGTCTCACGACTATTAAATGCAAGCGTAATGGAAAATGACGCCCCCGTAGATGTTTGCGACACCGTATGAAACTTGTATCGATTTGTTTTAAAGGTATAATCCAAAAACTATATTTCATGAAAATACCATGCAGGAACACACACTGGATAAGTGAAGAACAAATAAGAGACTTGATCGGTCTTACCTTCAAGTTAGTGTTCCACGAAATAGTGATGGTTGTAAGCCAATTTCTTAAACTACTAGATAACAGGCCTGCCATTCATATTCTATAGTTTCAATTCAGCTTTTGCATTTGACACATTTTTGATGGTTGATTGGTTCTTTGGGTTTTCAATTCAACTAGCGGTTAAAATGTTGTGAAGTGTAGTTCGACCATTAGTCATTATCTAAATGGTCTTAGTATCTTAATCTTTTTAACCTCGCAACATATAAATGCCGACAGGTGCATCTGGAAGCAAGTGACCGTGACATCAAATACGTACGGTCAATGTCTATGTTCCATCAAACTGACAATATACGCTTAACTCGGATGGACAACCATATTTTCTACTACCAGACCTCCTCTGTTTTTTGTTGGTATTTTAGAAATTAAATTTTTACCCTATTAATATAGTCATCACTTTTTCGCATATAAGAATCATCCATGATCCTTTTCCATTAGCTTGCAAATTTGTCATTATTGTTCCTTTTGTCATAACAATGCAATTCACGAGGCATTCGTGATCAATACACGATTCTATATGCTTTCTTTAGCTCGAAAACCTACGATATGTATCAACAACATAAATTACAATGAATCTATTATTGAAATCAAATTTACAGAATTAATCATGCTACATTGCTAGTAAATTAAGAAGCAAAATCAAGAAAATCAGAAGATGACATGTTAACTTCTTCTTTTTGATTTTTATCATCAACGTCATCAATGTTTTTGAATTTGTTAACATGTCTTCTGGTTCGGTTCCCAAAAGTACGCTCGACTCAACATATCGCGTGATACTACAGCCCAGAAGTGTTGCCAACAATATCAGGGGTCTAGCACCAGAAGACTCGAGCCGTGCTACGAGCCGAAGGCGAGCCGTCAAGCGGATTCAGGCGAAGCACCGGTGGGGGTCCTGGTCCCCACAGTCCCAGCGGCGATCGGCCAGTGGGCCCCGCCCGATTCATCCGATTTCCTCCAACAAGTGTATCGCCCATAATTGCCAGATCGACTCAAAGTCATAAGTTCTGTGAACCTCGCCGCTCCTCCAAACACTGCCAAACTAAGACCTCGGACACCAAAGAGTCGAGAGTCCAAATCTCAAACCCCTAGCCCGTGTTTATATATGATCTTCGTACGCCTTGGAGTATGAATTTCGTACCCCTAAGGGGTACGAAATTCATACCCCTTGGGGTTTAAAATTCGTACCCCTCCCCCCATGGTATGAATTTCATACCCCTAAAGGAGTACAAATTTCATACTTCGAGGGGTACGAAATTCGTACCCCAGAAAGGGATACGAAGCCTATACGAGCACGTGCTAGGGGTCGAAATTCTGGAGGTCGGCCACAGGGGGTTTGAAATTCCTGGTGCGCTCCCCTATTTCTACCTATTCTTACCTAACCTCTCCACTATAAATACTCCCTCACTTCCAACATTCAAGGGGTTGGTCTAAGCTCTCTCTCTCAAGCTTTAATGGCTCCCTTCTTCTTTTCCAAGGCCTCCTAGGCACCTCCCTTCATCATACAAGGGAGAAGATGAATATGCTTGGACCTATGAGCATACTCATAATGGTTCGAGCATGCTTTTGGACATCAATCCACCTTTGGACTTCATGAAGCTCTAAAACACCACTAATGATCACCATCTTCTTCTCCATGGCCATTGGACATGACATGGGTCTCTAGAAGAAGAAGAAGAAGGACTCGACTCCGTCTCCTTCGGATCTCGAGCCTCGACTCCGCCTCCGTCGGACTCCGAGCCTTGACTCTGCCTCTGTAGGACCCCGTGTCTCGACTCCGCCTCCTTCAGACCCCGAGCCTCGACTTCGCCTCCATCGAACCCCGAGCCTTGACTCCGCCTCCTTCCGACCTTGAGCCTCGACTCCGCCTCCGTCGCACCCCGAGCCTCGACTCCGCCTCCTTCGGACCACGAGCCTCGACTTCGCCTCCCTCGGACCCCGATCCTCGACTCTGCCTCCTTTGGACCCCGAGCCTCGACTCTACTTTCGTTGGACCCGAGCCTCGACTCTATCTCACTCGGCCTCGACTCCGCCTCGCTCGGCCTCGACTCCGCCTCCTTTGACTATGCTACAACATCAACAACTCCTCGACCACTCTCGCCCAACAAGGAAGATCGATAACAAGGAGTAAGAGGATATTGTTAATCATTATAGCTTCTTGTAATAGTCTTATTGTACTTTATTGTGATGGAATAAAATTAGTACAGCCTTCAAAGTGGAAGTAGGCCCCTGACGGGACGAACCAATATAAATAATCGTGTTCTTTACTTCCCTGCACATTATTACTGCGTCTCTTGTGCTTCTCCGCTCTGGACATAAAAGTTTCAATTTTTTGGGACTCTCGGATGTTGACGACAATTTTAGGCGTCAACATTTGGTGCGCCAGGAAGAGGGAGAGTAAAGAGCGCACCTACGCTCGACTTTCTGTCACTTCCTTCGAGGAATCGAAACCTCGCCTTTCCTCCTGTTCAGTCACTTCCTTCGAGGAATCGAAACCTCGCCTTTCCTCCTGTTCAGTCACCAATACTTGGGACGCTCAGCCTCCATCCATCAAATAATGCCTTCACTCATACTCGACGAAGCCGATTTTTTCTCACCGGTCCTCTTCCACAAGTTTCTTTGTGTTACTTGGATTTTCTAACACCCCATAATTTTATAACACATTAAAATGATAAACTAAGGAATACTTAAATAATATTGGGAATTAAGTTAAACAGACTATGCTATTGCGTTCGTCTCGGAATTTTGCTTAAGCTAGACTTCGCGTTTGCGTGAAACGGACATTGTATGAAGAAGTTATTAATCCTAGAAATTTGTATACGCGCGAGAGAATTATATATATACAAACAAATCAAATATAAAAAAAATTCAAAACAACGAAGCAGAAGCCCCAGAAGCGGAACCGACCGATTCTGGGGGTCGACCTGAGACCCATCTGGGTAGGGTCTCGGGTCGACCCCGGGGTCAACACCCAAAAGGGGGGTCGACCCCCATACAGATCTGGGCAGATTCCCAATTCTGAACGTGGAATGAATTCTTGGCTTGGTTCGTTGGCTTTAGGTTATAAATAGAACCCCATTTCACTTTTTACACACCAAAAACAATGGAGAACTAGATGCTGCCTCTGCCTTTATTAAAATAGCCTATTCTTCTTCAACAACTAGAATTATACAAATTCAAAGATCTGTTCTGCAATACCTGCAACCAAATTCCCTGTTCTCTAGATCCAATCATAATGAGTCTACATTATTTTTAGATATGAATACTTAAAAGATAATTTTAACATGTTTATGGATTGGATCGAAGCTTGTGACTAATCATATCTGCCATAATCTCTGTATTTAAGTTATTTTGACATGCCTATGAATTGGATCTAAGCCTATGCCTATTTATCATGTCAGATCTGCCATTATTTCAAATCTAATTCACTGTTAATATCTCATCATGCTCGTTTATGATGTCCCTATTATATGAGAATCAGTTCTATTATAACATGTTCATCAGATATGTTCCTATACATCTTGTCATTATGTCCAATTTTGTCACTATATGCTTATTAGTGGTTATGCCTATTTCTGCCATCATATGTCAATATCGTTATTATGTTTATTTCTGTTCTCTTCCCTTCTTCATTTTATAGCCAGGCTACCTGCGAGCCTAGGCATACCGCTAAAATACGCGAATGTACGAAAATGGGAATGATGGGAATAATTAATTTGGGGCATAATTCATACTGTAAAACATGATTGGGAATATTGGGCATAATTCGTACCTTGAGCCAAGACTTGGGATTTAGGGCATAATTTATATGTTGATCTAAATCATAATTGGGCATAACTTGTATTGGGAAATTTGGGCATAACTTGAATTGAAAACATGAATATGGATTTGGGGGCTTAAATCAAAGTTGTGATTAGAGTTCTTAATTTGGGGCATGATAAACTTGAAAATTTGTTAGTAATGAACATGGCTTGGGAAAGGGGCATGAAAACCTATAATGAAATAGGAATAATTGTTAAAGAATGAACATGCCTAGATTTACAATAATTAGAAATTATAACCGCGCTTAGACACGAGGTTAGATTACACTTGTGGCGGAAGTCTTCCCGGATCCGCCCGACATATCCAGCAACCACAAGTGGTGAATCTAATGTGAGGGTTCTAAGTGCATAAACATGTAACGTGCTAAGATACAAGGTTAAGTCCGACTTGTCGAAGAAGTCCGCCCAGACCCGCCCAGCATATCCAGCATCCACAAATTGTAGACTTAATGTGAGAGGTCTACACTGCAGCAAAAACAATCCATTACAACGTCGTTTTTACAACGGGCATCAGCTGCCCGTTGTAGTTGAGGGCTATTATAACGGTCAAATAAGACCTGTTGTAATAGATGCCCTATACAACGCCTTTTTTACAACAAGCACCAGAAGCCCATTGTAAAAGGTCTCTATTACAACGGTTCTTTCTAGTCCGTTGTAATAGATATCAATTTTACAACGTTCACAAAATGCACGTTGTATTAGATGTCAATTTTACAACGGGCAAAAAGTGACTGTTGCTATAGGTGTCAATTTTACAGTGGCCAAAAAATGCCCATTGTAATCGTTATAATGAATATTTACTGTGAATTTTCAATAATAAACAATTAATAATCACATTGTTTTCTTAAAATTAATATTTATTATTTATTAGTATTTAATAATTTATCATTAATAATATTATATATATTAGTCATATCTTACTAATTACTAACTATAATATTGCATTACTAATAATGTTTATCATATTAATCATATGCTACTAATATTTATTAATCATTAATAATATTATATTAATCATATGTCACTAATATTTATTATTTACTAATATTTAATGGTCAATCATTAATAACTAATTTACTACTATACAAATCGGTAAAAGTTTTTGAGGGAATCTTCGCTATATGAAAGGATCGAATCAACATGATTTTTTTAATATGTGTGCTATATACATTTAAGCAAGAATATAAGTTTGCAACTATGAACAAGATATTTGAGAAGAGCACCTAATCAGGGGAATTTAATTCATAATTTTTAATTCGGCTAATTTATAATTAATTGATTATTTATTTTTAATTGTGTAATATGAGTTTAATTATTGGGAATTGCATCAAAAAAATGCAAAATTTCATTAAAATAAAAAAATATTTTAAATAAATAAATTGTAAAATTTTAACTTGCTTGATTTAGTTCAAAATTATAATTAAGGACTGGTAAATTACAGTTAATATTTATTAATTACATTAGATAATTAATAAATATAATTAAGGATGAATAATTATAGTATTAAATATTACTATTAAATAATTTTCAATTAATATTCAGTATTTAAAATTGGTTATGTACCAGTAAATAATTGATAACTAAATGTTACTATTAAATAATTTAAAAGCGCTAACTAAAAATTATGACAAATAACTAATAAATGATATGCATTTATCTGAAAAGAAGAGAGATACTATTAAAAAATCTTTTATAATCAAGTGGTAGTATTTATTTATTAGAATTTAAGAATTCAAAATTTCACAAACCATACTCAATATTGGTGTACTAAAAACAATGGCAGTGACATAACGACTAATTTAAAGCGCTAAATTTAATCTGACTATTGCTACTATCCGTCACTAACAAAATTAACCACACGGAACGAGCGAGCGACTCCCAGTTCCTTTCTTCTCACGTTCTTCTTTTTCCTTTTTCTAGGTTTTCTCATTCTGAATCGCTAATTCGACAACTAACTTTTCATTGATTTTAGTTTATGTCAATTGAATCAATTCTTCATCGAATTTTTCGTGCATCCCATCAACCGATTGTTGGGTACAGAAGCAAGGCGCAGATCTCTGTGAATTTTAGATCTGGCAGTAGTCTGATGAGTATTCGAAGTTGGAGGAATACATGCGGCTATATACTAGTAAGGATCTACTAATATAGTTGGATGGAGAAGGCTGTCATCGATGGTTACAAATCATGTATTTTATATTTCCAATTCAATCATTTTGTATTTGTAAGTTGAAGTTTATTTGGGATAAATTTTCCATTTATGTATTGATTCCAATAAACTCTTGCAATTAGAATTGTAGGATCAATATTTTTTGGTTCCTTTAATATTAGTTGAGAATCCAACCCCATCTCGAATCTAGGGTTATGAAACCTTAGATCTGCTATTCTTCCTCGTTTTGGATTTGAGAAAAATAGGAGTTTTGAGTCATAAATTTAAATAGTTGAGATATTTAAATAGATTTTCAGAATTATGAAAATTCTACAGACTTCATTTGTGATTATAATTAGGCTTTTGGTATATCTTGTGTGGAAATAGGTTAATAGTTAGTTTTATCTGCTAAAAATGTAAGTCATGCAATACCAAAGGACTCTATTTACTTTAATTTGTTTTGTGAACGACTAGTTTAGTTTTGAACAAAAAAGAAATTCCGATAGTGATAGTTTTCTGGACTACTTTTTTTTCTGTTAGCATCTATGAAAAGGAGGAGTTGTAAGATTTTAATTAAAAAAAAACTCATGTGGGTTTTGGCAAATTATATAAAAACCGAAATGAACATTGTAGATTTTCTCAAATTAGTCCTCATTTTTTTCAATCTATCTTGTTTGATTTGTTGTTTCTAATTCAATTATATGTCAAATGCAAAAAAAAAAACTTTAGCTTGCTTTTTTTTCCCTTGTTAATTTCTTTATTCATAACGTGGAAAGAAAATTGGGAACTTAGCCAGAAAATAAATTTAGACCAAGATTGTATCTTTATTATCATTGGTGCCGAGTGGAAAGGAAGAAAAGTTGACGATGTCATTCGTGCTCGACTAGATAATAAGTAAAAGTCATAGATGATCCACCTGTTGTTTGGCAAGTTTGTGGAGGTGCACGCTACTTGGCTTTGACATATTTGATTGGACCAAAAAAGAGGAGCCAACCATGATCGTAATTGAAAATAATAGTATCAGAAGGATAAATCACCTAGTTCATTCTTTTCAGTCTTGGGTTACAACTTACAAGTCAATCGTTTGCCTATGTCTCCCTATCATTTCATTTCCAGTTTCCATATTATAATATCCAGCACAGACCAAACCACTCCCTTGACTTCTATGATGGGTTGAAACTGAAAACTAAGTCTTTGTCTTCATAATTCATACTCCAAGCTTTAACCCATTTGTCTGGATTGTAAATTCTTGCAAGCATCACTCGATTTTATTTTATCTTAATTTTCCACCATAGTTTAGCAAGTCATTGACCTCTAATATTGTCAGATTGGTCTTTGACTTGGACAAACTGGAACCAGACCCGGCCCAACACCAAGGCGACCAAGACTAATGTCCAGGGCAACTGAGCGCTAAGGGGGCAATGGAAAAAAGGCTTCTTACTTGCGATTGAAAGAGACAAATTGGCTAGTGATAGAAGGCAAGCCATGCCTCATGGCTCCAAAACCTCTCACGAACCACCAACCTACGATAGCCTCTCCTCTCGCACGGCACCAGATCCCCTCTCGTGCCGTGGGATTGAAAGTGAAGAACTGATGATTGCAGCTCTAGATTCAGTTTTATCCCAAACCAATTATGTCGTGCTCTACTGCATTAATTCTAAGGTGTAAGTCTTTTATTATTTTATTTTTAGATATAAATATGAATCATATGATCGCTATTTTTACTATAGTTGTGATTGTTGATGTTAAATTTCTTATAAATGTAAATGGTTAGTTTTTTTGCTCCATGGTTGCTGATTTTCTCCTCCTCCTAAGAAAATCCTAGCAGATGTTCGTTTGAATCTTTTGGTTATTTTTTTTAATACATTCAAGATGAACAAAAATCATGTAAATATGGAACAAACTGAAGGTGCAGGGTACTTCAATTTGTTTATATCAAATTATTTATTGTTTGATAGTTTATAGTTTTGATGATGTCACAAATGTAGGTTGTCGAAGAGTAGATGTATCCGAGAGATTTGGAAAACTCAATAATTTTTATGTACATGCAGTGGCAGTAGTTGATACAAATTAACTTAGCTGGGACTATAATACCAACTGCTGCACATGTATTTTTTCCACAAAACATAGTGCTTCGGAACATCTTATAAAACTACCAAGAAAACAGTCTATAAAGCTTCCTATGAAATAATCAGTTTTTAAAGGTTCTTCATTTCAGTTTGAGGAATTTGCATATGCAAATTCTTGCAGCGCAATTCAGTGGTGCAGTTCAATAGTTAAAAATGTTCTGTGTAATCAGCAATCTAAATCCTCTGTTCTTTAATTCATTATCGTACCAGATTTTGTGCCTTTTTCATGTATATGCAATAATATTAAACGTGTATTTCCTCTAAATCGTTTAAACACATATAGGGTGAATGTTGTAGAGATAGTCCAAGCTGCCATCAACGGGCATGACATCTGGAGATTGGTTTAAAACAATCAGTAGTAACAAAGCAATTTAAGCAACTAAAGGTAAAAATATACTAAATGATTACATATTGCAATATACTAAATGCTTACATATTACATATATTGAAGGTAAAATCTAATCCTTGATCAGTTTCTTACACCTTTTTTAAACTTTTTTTTTTTTTTTTTTTTGCACGGCAGCACAAGTGAAACAACCAGAAACCTCTTAGAGGAAAACTTGGTCCAAAAGTGAAGTTCCAGTGCATTTAGAGGCAACCTAATTAACTTACGCTACAAATTGAAGGTACCTGCAACAAGACGAATTTATACTGCTTTTTGATGTTTTTATGGTATCTAAGAGGAAATATTAAGATCTTGAACCATCATTCTGTGTATAATTATTAATCTTTATTATTGTAGGTTTATTACCTGATATATCCTTTATTTGGGTCACTGTCAGAGTCAAATCAAATAGGTTGGTCCTCAGTCATTGTTGAAGACCAGTTATACCCCCAAAAAAGTTGATTGATTATACGTCATTGACAAATCTCATGTTGTTGCGAGTTTTTGACTTCAATCATTAGCCTATAAATTCAAAACTCATTTCTCTATCCCCATGAAACTAGTGTGTGACCCGTGCGTTGCACACGATAATATTGTAAAGTATAGATTTTAAAATTTTAATGTTAGAATTGGAACTATATCATAAAACACACTATAAAATTGGAAAATTAAATGTAATATACATTGTTTTTGTTGTTTTATGTTATATAACTTATATTTCTTTGAAATAAAACAATAAATTTATTGTTTTTACTACTATGAGCAAGTATTTTTGTTGAAATAGACATATTATAATTTTTTTAGATAAGTTATCAAATATTATTTAACTTATTTCTTTTATATATGTTAAATTTGAAAACATGTAATTAGTTAAAGTATATTAACTACCACTTTGTATAGGGTATAGAGTACATAAGCATATAAAAAAAAAATAAGAAAGTGACAAAATTTTCAACCACATCTCAGTCATTTTTTTGTAGCATTGTTAGAAACTACAAAACAAAGTGCAAGTTGAGTTTAACTGATCACATTAATAAAACAACTGATCACATTAGTTGATGGTACTTCAATAACGACAACAGTGCAAAACATGTTTCATCGCACATTTCACATGCTTGATAAAGAGCTAACAATAATGGTAAAAATAGATAAATCCTATCACTGACACTGGTTAAGAATTAGTTAGTATAATACTACATGCTACTTGATAGTAAATATATTATAAATTACAGTTTGTTCTTGGCAGTGAAAACAATAGTATGTAACTACACCTTTAAGGAACCAAAGTCCATATTAATAATTGTATGTCAAAACATGTAGCAACGCTCCATTCTCATTAACTTTCAAAACAATTTGCATGTTTCAGCACGTAATAAAACCGAACTTCTCTTTCCATGTGTATGCAAGGAGTTGCTTCATTCATTCCATCAGTATTTCTACCCTGATAAAAAAAAGGAGTGAAACGCATAAATTTATGCTTGAGTACAGTAACTGAAATAACATGATAGTTTCTGTTAAAAGTAAGCACTGAATCATAACGCAAACCATACAAACCATCACCAAGATAGGATAGTTTCTTACTCATGATATGTCGTAATTTATTTAAACCGCCAAATCAATGTGCACTTCAAATTCGTATGGGTATACGACATAGTATATTATAACTCTAGATACGTATAGCTCTAGATACGTATAATTGATCTACGAATTCTAATTGCTCTCTGCAATCCAATACTCATATAACACATGAAGCGTTATGTACATTAAAATTATGATAACATGTCAATTAGTTTTTATCCGAGTATGGTACAAAAAGATAACATGCCAATTGGTTTTGAACTTGAAGAATTATTTTAGATTCATCTACTGTATTTGAAAATGTTATATTACAAAAATAAGTGTCAATAATCTGGAATACCATGCAAAGTAAATAATTGAAGTCCATTACAATATAACATACATGAAACAAAAGAACTGCATTAAATGGAACCTGTACCCAAAACACGTAGCTTAATGTTAGCACGTTGCATTTGCATACTTCATGTTTTAGCTTCTTAATCCAAAACTTTCTGCTATTGGACCTACTGGTTTTGGAAACTATCAATAAAAGTCCTTTCTTCAATGCATGAATTTTCATATATCAAGCCACACATTGATGGGATGTTCAATAATCGACAAAATAAATTTACGTAAAATAGATGTTGCGGAAAGTATTTTACAACTGTGGATATATAGAATTGAAATGGTAATTTAGAAGTA
The DNA here is from genome assembly GCA_030737875.1 of Allium sativum. Lineage (NCBI taxonomy): Eukaryota > Viridiplantae > Streptophyta > Magnoliopsida > Asparagales > Amaryllidaceae > Allium > Allium sativum. The sequence continues at coordinate 327,197,899 of CM060918.1, forward strand.
ACTTACGATGTCATGATTTAAAAATAATAACAAAATAGGCATGATTGTCTTCCAAAGACAAAGTGAGATTGAAAAGCACCCAATAATGCAGAAGATAGGTTTCATGAATATAACGTTTATGAAAACAAAAATAATTAACTTGAGAATAACATTTTATTATGTAAATTCAGCACGAAATCTCACATCTTGTCTTCTTCATAAACGCCATTTTGGAACTTTTGTTGCATGGAGGAAATTTTAATCCTGTCAATACTCATCCTAAGGGAATAGTATAGTATATGCATAATTCATTTATCAATGATAATGGCAAAACATATTTATTCTTGTTAAAACTGATTGCAAACATTTTCAAGTTATCTCATAACTGAAATTAAATCAGTGTGACATTATAATGCCTCAAAGACTATGTGAATATCCTATTATACACACACACACATATACATATATGGGCAGCGTTCCGCTACATCTCTTATATTGCACATGAACTCTCCTCCTGAATCTCAGTCATTCATTCCCCCACTCATTCATTCTCTTTCCACTAAGAGAGAGAATAAGTGGAGGGGAATGAATGACTAAGATTCAGGCAGAGAGTTCGCGTGCAATATGAAAGGTGTAGTGGAACTCTCTCCTACATACATACATACATATATACAAATATATATGCAGCAGAGAATCATATCCTTACGCATAAATTTTAAAAAATTATAAGTATCCCTTGCAATTGTAAGCAAACGTTGAAAAACAAATCTATCGGCAGGAGCAGAAAGTAATCATAATCAATCAAAAGTCACACATATGTTCATGGACTCTTTGGAAATACCTGCATGAAACGGTTTTGTTTGATTAATCGACTAAAATTTTCTACGATTTTTCACTATTCCAAAATTTATATGGTCTTACATTGAAAGAAAATGGTGTATATTAACTCCCATCAATTATTTTAACATCTTTGATTTATTAGTTTTATTCTATACTATGTTGTGCAAGAGTTGCAAATCTGTTTCGAGTAAAGATGTAACTCAGAACAGAATCGTAAACAAATACAACAAACCTGCACAATTGAACTACTTTCTTATCAATGTCACATCTTCAAAGGGATCATTCATGCATACAATGGTTATAAGAACATTATAATTATCATTATCTTTATCATTTAATAATAATCACAATCAGAATGAAACAAAGCTAAATATTTCTAAACTATTTTATTTAGCATTTTAAAACTGCATATTACCTTCAAGTTGGAAATAGAGAGGTGATCGACATATTTTTAAATGTTAACCAATATCAAGTATTTATTTTTCTTAGTTTAAGTATGTCGAGAAGAAGCATGTCTCATAAAACCATGCTTTACATGAGATCTAACTTGCTAATTTGGATTCTATGGAATCATCTTTGAGTAGAACGGATTAAATAATGCGATAGCAATAATAATAAATTTGGCCATCGGTATATTTCTCGGTTTCATGTTTTCCTTTTACCCTCAGCCAATGATGATCTAAAAAATATAGAGAAAATTTATCCGATGATTTGATTGGTTGTTGAAAGAATAAAAAAACAATAGTAAAATACCTCCATCGTAGATTTACCGAGGATGTTCTTTATTGAGTGTGGCTCCAAGAAACCTGCAAAATTATTACAGACGGAATCAAACGCCTCGTAGAAGTAGGACGATGGGAAATCAACCAAGGCGTTGGGGGAGTAGGAGACAGAGTGGAGAAAGCATGCTGATGTATAGAGAAAAAAGTCAAGGATACTGAGAAGTGCATGGTTTATGCGTTTAATTGATTGTAATTGTTGAAAGTTTAGAAGCAAAGATTAAAGGAAGAGACAACATTGTTATGAAAATTGAATTTTCAGTCTTGCTCTTATGGAATGAATGGTACAAAAGTAGAAGTAATAAATGAAGGAAAAATTAGAATAAAAGCTGAACTACCATCTATAGGTGAAATGAAACGCAGACCTGAAGGGATGACGGCAGACGAAAGAGAAAACATTCTGTTGTAGGTGACAAACTGGATGTTGAATTGGCTTGTAAAAGAGTAAGTCAGCAGAAGCTGAAGCCTTAAACCACAGTGATTGTAAAAAGACTTAGTGCATTACGGAAGACAAATCCTACCAAATCTACGAATACACACACACACACACACGCATCAGGTTGCTTTAAGACAAAACCACACTTACTCAGCCGTCCCTTTGCCTGGTGTGAACTAATCCCATTCACATTGCTTTAAGGAAAAGCAAAGGTTCCAGGTTCCAAAATAAAATAATATGGATTTGAGAGAACTCCCTGTTGAAAACAGAGGAAGATATCCTTCACACCGAATCTTCAAATATCCTAAGTGAAATCTTCATTTTCAAGTTTATATGCTACACTTTCCAAAAGATTTCCAGCACCTTATGAATTGACTTAGATTATACTAAAGCATCAGGTCTTGTTGGAAAACAATGGCTGAGTCGCGGACTAGGTCGCTTTCTTGAAGAGGTGCAAACCAATTCGTTCCTTCGCCGGCGCCTCTAGGATAAAACAGCCTCTAAAATAGTAACTGATTTGCTTGCACAAACAAATCAGTGCAGATTTGCACTTTCGGGAAAAATACTGCTCGAAATTTCTTAGAAGTTTTAATGGCGGCTGAGAAGAAGAGAATATAAAATTCGGTGTTTTTCTCGTCTCAGATAAAATAGTATATATAGAACGAGAATTAGGTTTTGGGAGAAAATATCGGATCTGCTAAAATTTCGGGGGGGATTAATTATTTTACCGTTACAAAACTTTTCCGTTGCAGAATAAATATCGGTGCGCAAAATAATTTTTCCATAAAAAAAACGGTTCGAAAACAACTAAGTTTTATGGTCCAAAAATATAAGTGCCTACACCACAAAGCCCAAGCCCAAGCCCGAGCCCGAACCGGGCCAGGTCGGGTCGAGTCGAGTCGAGTCGGTCGGTCGCGCGCGCATGTGTGGTGGTCATGATGCATGGTCTCCCTCCTCACAACAATGCATGTATTGGGAGCCCAAGGCCCCAACATGACTTCTTAGAAACAAGTATAAATCCTTGCCTCTTCCCTATAATCCCATGATGTGGGACTACTCAAACATAGGAGCCATTCATACACTTATTCAATCATTTTTAATAATTCACATAATGTTTGTAAAACATTTCCAACAATCCCCCACTTGAATTTTTAAAAATATTTTCGAGCAGTTTCTTAAAAAACATAAGATTGTGCATAAACAAAGGTGTCCAAGGACTTGAACCTTTGCATAGTGAGTAAGATTCAGTTTTTACTAGAGTGACACGTAGTCTTGAACTCTATTCCTGACATCAAACCACACACAACCTTTTCTATAGTGCAATCAGATAAGCCCGTGCTTTTATGGCCCTGCACGTCTATCCCAGTTTAGTGAATGCTCTAGAAGTTTTGCCCAAACTCCATAGGAAACGGCCACATTTCCACATTCACAAAGGTGAGTCTATCAAGAGCACTCCTGAAGGTAGGTACTCCACTCCAAATAGAGTATAGATCTCATTAAGAGTTTCTATTAACTCATCCTCTAATCACTTCAGGAATACATGCTTCTTGGTTTATTAAATAGCATGTTCAACTCATATCACTACACAACTTGTTATTACCCATTGAACCTAGTTCTTGGGATCTCCAGTCATTTAGGTCGGGTTACCATTGTGCGTGACTTAACAATCTAAGGGCAATAGTCCCACTCTTTTAGAAGAGTTATGGACTTTCTCTCTGGACAGTCCTTTCGTCAAAGGATCTGCCAAATTTTCCTCACTACGTATGTAATCCACTCTAACGGTACCTGTGGAAAGTAGTTCTCTAACAGTGTTGTGCTTACGACGTATTTGTCGTCTCTTACCGTTATAGTAACGGTTCTGAACTTTTGCAATAGCCGCGGTACTATCGCAGTGTATCAACACTGCTGGTATCGGTTTTTCCCATAAGGGAATCTCAGCTAGCAGATTTCTCAAATATTCTGCCTCTTCACTAGCTGTAGCTAGTGCTATCATCTCAGACTCCATAGTAGACTGAGCCAAAATAGTCTGTTTCTTGGATTTCCAAGAAACAGCTCCTCCAGCGATGCTAAATATGTAGCCACTGGTCGCTTTAGAATCATCGGATAAGGTATTCCAGTCTGCATCAGAATATCCTTCAAGTACAGCTGGAAACCTTTCATAATGTAATCCAAGGTTCATGGTTCGTTTAAGGTATCTCATTACCCTTTCAATAGCTTGCCAGTGCTCTATACAAGGTCTACTGGTAAACCTGCACAATAATCCCACGACATAGGCAATGTCGGGTCTAGTACAATCAGTGGCATACCGAAGGCTGCCAATGATGCTCGCATAATCAGACTGTCTTACACCTTCACCAGTGTTCTTAAATAACTTTACACTGTGATCATATGGCGTACTTGCAGGTTTACAGTCAAAGTAATTATATTTCTTTAGTATCTTCTCAATGTAATGAGATTGGTCCAAAGAAATTCCCTTTTCTGACCTAGTAATCTTAATACCAAGGATTACACTCGCTTCATCTAGATCTTTCATATCAAAATTGACACTTAATAAGGATTTGACTGAGTTTATGGCATGAATATTTGACCCAAAAATGAGTAGGTCATCTACATAAAGGCATATAATAGTGCAAATGTCATTCTCAGATTTGTAATAAATGCATTTGTCACTTTCATTAACTTTAAAACCATTTGAAATGATTAAGTTATCAAATTTTTCATGCCATTGTTTAGGTGCTTGTTTTAAACCATATAATGATTTATCCAATTTACATACTTTATGTTCTTGACCATGTACTACAAATCCTTCAGGCTGGTCCATATAAATTTCTTCGTCTAATTCACCGTTCAAAAAAGCAGTTTTAACATCCATTTGGTGTATAAGTAAATTATGAATGGAAGCAAGTGAGATTAATACCCGAATGGATGTTATTCTAGTTACAGGTGAAAAAGTGTCAAAGAAGTCTATATTTTCCTTTTGTTTAAAACCTTTAGCTACTAGTCGTGCTTTATATTTATCTATAGTGCCATCAGGTTTTAATTTCCTTTTAAGTACTCATTTACAGCCTATAGACTTACAACCAGGGGGTAAATCTACCAAGTGCCAAGTCTTATTGGATTCAAAAGAATCCATCTCATCGTTTATAGCCTCTTGCCAGAAATCGGCATCTAAAGAAGATAAGGCTTCTTGGAGGTTTATAGGATCCTCCTCAATAGTAAAAGCACAAAAATCTGAACCAAAGTCTTTTATGGTTCTTGCTCTTTTACTTCTTCTAGGTTCAGCTTCAGAATTTTCATTATGTTCTGTTCTAATAGGCATATTTGAAGTGCCCCCACTATTCCTTAATTTGAAAGGAAATTTAGTTTCATAAAAGTCGGCATCATTTGATTCAATTATATTATGTGCATTAAGGTCATAAAATCTATATGCTTTGCTGTTAATAACATAGCCTATAAATGCACATTCATATGCTCTACTTGCCAATTTTATTCTCTTAGGGTCTGGAATGCGAACATATGCTAAACAACCCCAAGTTCTAAAGTATGAGACATTGGGTTTATGATTCTTTAAAATTTCATAAGGTGAAATTTTATTCTTAGATTTAGGGATTCTATTCAGAACGTAGCATACAGTCAATAAAATATTCCCCCACCAATGTTTTGCTGCACCAGAATTTAATAATATGGCAACTACTAGCTCGGTAAAGGTCCTATTTTTCCTTTCTGCTTTACCGTTCATTTCAGGTGAGTAGGGTGCAGTTCTCTCATGTACTATACCATGTTGTTTATAGAAATCCAGAATAGAATTAGATTCATATTCTGTTCCTCTATCACTACGAAGTCTCTTAATTTTTCTATTTGCTTGATTCTCAATCTCAGTTTTGAATGTTTTAAACATGTCAAAAGCATCACTTTTATTTTTCATAAGATATACATATGTGAAATCAGAGCAGTCATCAATAAAAGTGATAAAATAACGATGTCCCTGTCTAGTTAAAGTGCCATCAAGTTCACATATGTCAGAATGAATCAAGTCTAATGGTTCAGAAACTCTATCAACAGATTTGTGAGGTTTCTTTGTGATTTTAGCTTGTGTACAGAATTCACATTTATCAGATTCAGATTCTGTCATTTTAGGTATCATATCTAGGGTGCTCATATTACGAATAATTCGATTATTAACATGACATAATCTAGAATGCCAGATATTAAAATCACACAACATGTAAGCAGAAGTAGTCACTTTATTAGATTCAACATTCAGTTTAAACATACCCTCACAAGCATAACCCTTTCCCACAAAAGTTCCCTTATAAGTAAGAGTGTACAAATCAGCCCCAATAACTTGAGTGAAACCAGCCTTATTAAGGAGGAAGCCAGAGACCAGATTCTTTCTTATCTCTGGAGTGTGCATAACATCTTTCAGAATTACAGTTTTTCCAGAGGTGAACTTGAGTTCCACGTTTCCAATCCCCGCAACTGTAGTGGTGTGAGAGTCTCCCAACAGCACTTTCTGATTTTCAGCAGCCGTGTATGTAGAGAACAAGGCACGATCATAGCAGACATGGCGTGAAGCACCAGTATCTACCCACCAGCCCTCTGATCCACCAACAAGGTGAATCTCAGTAACCATAGCCGTAAGAGGCTCCTCAGTCAGGTTAGCCTACGGTGCAGAGCTTGGCCTGTTCCGACACTTTCGTGCCATATGACCTGGTTTTCCACAGTTGTAACATAGAAACAACTGTCCAGAGTCATTCTTTTGGGCTGGTTTCTGCTGTCCTTTTGGGTTTCCTTGCGGATTCCCATTCTGTTTGTTGCGCCTGTTCTGATTCTTAAATGATTTCTGATTTGGTTTCAGAACAGCGGGAGTGGTCTTTTTAGTGCTGTTGTTATTGACAATCAGCACCTCTTCTTTCTGGTCTTGCTTGCGTGCTTCCTCCTCAATACGGAGGCGTGTAATCAAGCTCTCTAAGGAAAATTCCTTAGTCTTATGTCGCAAAGTGTTCTTAAAATCTTTCCAGCTAGGGGGTAATTTGTCAATGATAACAGCAATTTGAAATTGTTCGTCCAAGACCATACCTTCGGAGATGATCTCATGAGCTATTTTCTGAAGCTCATGAGACTGCATCTCTACCGATCTATCATCAGTCATCTGATACTTTAGGTAGCGACTTACAGCGTATTTCTTTGCCCCTGCCTCCTCTGTGTCATATTTCTTCTTTAGTGCTTCCCAGATCTCCTTTGCCGTCTTTTCATCTGAGTTATAATAATCATACAGATCATCGCTCAGTCCATTCAGTATAAAATTCTTGCATAAGTAATCCTGTTCAGTCCAGGTCTGCAGTTGCTTTGACTGTTCAGTCCATGATGCCATCTTTGCTGCATCAGTCTCGTCAGGCTTGTCTGGTAGCTGCGGTTTTTCAGCAGTCAGAGCAGCCACCACCTTCCTGATCGTGAGGAAGAACTCCATCTTCTGACGCCAGCGCTTGAAATGCAAACCTTCGAACTTGAAAGGAGCAGCAGTCACCAAAGGGTCGTGAAAAGCAGAGGGAGGAGCAGAATCGTCCATGGTTGAGTTCGAGGCCATTGTTTCAGTACGTCTTCAAATTGTTGGAAAACAATTGCTGAGTCGCGGACTAGGTCGCTTTCTTGAAGACGATTCGGCGATTTGGTCAGAGGTGCAAACCAATTCGTTCCTTCGCTGCCGCCTCTAGGATAAAACAGCCTCTAAAATAGTAACTGATTTGCTTGCACAAACAAATCAGTGCAGATTTGCACTTTCGGGAAAAATGCTCGAAATTTCTTAGAAGTTTTAATGGCGGCTGAGAAGAAGAGAATATAAAATTCGGTGTTTTTCTCGTCTCAGATAAAATAGTATATATAGAACGAGAATTAGGTTTTGGGAGAAAATATCGGATCTGCTAAAATTTCGGGGGGGATTAATTATTTTACCGTTGCAAAACTTTTCCGTTGTAGAATAAATATCGGTGCGCAAAATAATTTTTCCATAAAAAAAAACGGTTCGAAAACAACTAAGTTTTATGGTCCAAAAATATAAGTGCCTACAAAGCCCGAGCCCGAGCCCGAACCGAACCGAACCGGGTCGGGTCGAGTCGAGTCGGTCGGTCGCGCGCGCGTGTGTGGTGGTCATGATGCATGGTCTCCCTCCTCACAACAATGCATGTATTGGGAGCCCAAGGCCCCAACATGACTTCTTAGAAACAAGTATAAATCCATGCCTCTTCCCTATAATCCCATGATGTGGGACTACTCAAACATAGGAGCCATTCATACATTTATTCAATCATTTTTAATAATTCACATAATGTTTGTAAAACATTTCCAACAGGTCTATCCATTATTAAAATTAAAGGTATTATATAATGCTTGAACCATATAAAGGATAATCTAATGTGAAATAAATGTTATATATCAGGCTGTAAGAAATAAGATTTATGAAGATACGTCATAAATAGAAAGGCATGAGGACTTAATTATGATGCAGCTTAAATATGGTATATGTATTAAACAAAAATCAAAGTTTTAGGAATGTAATTAAAAATATTATTGGATGATTATTATACATCCGCAAGAGTCACTAATTGATTATATATATTTATGAAAAGCTTAGGTTTTATAACTACCTATGCAGCAAATTACACGGAAATAAAGCATTTAAAATCAAATGACCAAACATATATTTTGCTAATTTCGAAAGAAGAAAATCTGTAAAGCGTAAGGTTTTTCAATTAATATTATAGATGAACCATTTAGTGTTTTCAATACGTTCACTAATCGAAACCGAGTAACATCTAGATTAGAGCAGTTAAGTAAGAAAATTTTGAAGTTTTTTAAAGCATGAAAGAAATGAAATAGCAACAATAAAAGGTGTATATTCATTTTTGTACATAATAATTGGTTTACTATAGTCACAAGCAATGATACATACACACACACACACACACACACACACATGATTGAAACTGCTCTTGATGGAACAATATGTACAAAATGACCATAAATTCAACATGCAATGATATAGTTACTAATGTTAAGGAACAAAAACTATGAATTTTCTTATGATCAATAAAGTAGGTAGCTTAAGGTACGTAGTTTTATTATGCTGCAGATTTTAATACATTAAGTTAATATGTAAGCATAAAAGCAACACAATTTACTGTGAATTAGTCATTCAGGCTAAATACTAAAAGAAGGAACAAAGATCTGCTTCAAATGTTAAATGACTTTCTTATCATAGAAAGATATGTTGCAATACTTGTTATATGGCGATAGGCCCAAGTGGTAATCACTTGTAAGATAGCGACCTAAGAAAACCGATCTAGCAAGGACAACAGTCCGGTGGTGTATATAATAATAACGAAGTCAAATGACTGTATGGTGTAGTGATAACATCATTATTGATTAAAGGTAACTAAAGTTCGAATCTTGGCAGAGTGCATCATTCCTACTCATTTGCTAGATAACGGGTTGGGGCAACCAAATTGTTGGATCTGTCCTAACTGGAGACAAACTCAAATCATGGAAATACTTCTTCCCATCTCGGCTTTACACCTATATTTTGACCATACATCAAGTTATATTTATTTTTGTCTAACAGTCTATAAAATGAATAGAATAAATATTTTTCTTTACCGAGCAACATACTTGTCTGCATATGTCTATGAGTGTGTGTATAATTTCATAAATGAGCAGCGGAACACAATTGTTTTGTAATGCATATAATAGATAAATATACTTGTTACGAATCAATAGCACTATCGTCAAAATTTTCCATTTAATCGGTGATTGATAAGCTAGTTCTATTAGTTAGTGAGATAGGGTAGAGTAACCGAATAGGTAATAAGAACGGTCTCGTACATCAGTTTTATTTTATTATTGCCAAAAACAACAACATTTGTTATTTCCTGAAAAGGAACTTCACAAATAATTAATAAAGCCAGCTAGCTAAAACCATTTCCACATTGACTTGAAATGATGTGGCATCACACTGGAAAAAACCAGGATATTTTCTTTGCCCTTTGCATTCAAATGGGAACTTGACAGTTTCTACATTGCCACTTCTAGCAGAAAGTTAAAATGGTACAGGGAAGTAAAGCTAAAATGTTGATAGTCAAGACTCATGTAAATTTCATACTGTTTTTAGGCAGTAATTTGCTAGTCAGGACAAACAAAGAACATTAATTTGCAATCAAAGTAGTAAATCTAGTATTAATTTGAAAAGCATTGCAATCTCCCATAATGTAATAAATTTCTTAAAGTGAGTATATTCCATTTATCTTTTAGAATGTCAAGGCGCATATGTTGCCCATTTGTTCTCAAATTTTACCTTTTACAAATTCAGCATATTCATAAGAAGGGGGGAAACATACATTCAATGCTTGTTTGCTTGATATTTTACCAGCATAATTAAGAGAAGGCAAGGGAAAAATGTGTGCATTGATAGCTCAATAAATTATAACCTCATCAAATTATTGGGTTAAAATTTTATAAAAAGAACAGAAAAAAGCGCAAAGAAAATAATCGTATACCCCAATTGTAAAAGTGGAAAGAACAAAACAAACTTGCAAAATGAGTGAACATCTTAAGTAAATGATCATAATTAAGCTTTAATAAAAAAAAGGATCTATTTAAATTGTAGGCAATGTGAAATCTAAGCCAAAAAGTTGAATACAAAAACTAAAAGGAAGATAAAATAACTAAATACATTTTAGCATTTTCATAATTAAAGATTCAAGGATGACCTGTAGATTAGACACCATTGTTGTTTATTTAGTACCTAAATGGCATAAAGACATATAAACTTAAATATTTGTGGTAGACGAAACAACCATATGACCTGCAGTGTAAGTTTAATCATAAATGTATGTTTATGTAAGTACTTCTTAAGCTATATTTGTTTAGTCTACAATATAAGTTTAGTCTGCAATGTAAGTTTAATGATAACAAAAGATATACAAAATGTAAGTTCCTATATTTTTATGTCACCGGTAGTAATAAAGACAGAAGGCTAAATGACATTATTTGTGGCAACAGAAAACCCATATAAAGATATACAAACATCTTTAATTTGCAAATCGATCTCATACCCGTATGTCACTTGAACCTGAGATCGAACTTTGAATAGAGGTTGATTTGGAGCAATACAAAACAATGTCTATACGAAACCTAAAAGTTTCAAAATCAGAAAAAAGAGAAATTCAAGTAATGAGTACCTGAGTCGAACTTTGAAGCAAACCTAAAAGTCCACAGCTGAATTATAAAGTTTGATTAAAAACGTGTTAGTAGATTGCGTTGGAGTCTCATACCGATGTTGGATGAAATTAGAGGAAGGAGATTTACAGCTTTCTAATCCAGAGTGGAGGAAACAACAGGAAGAGGATTGCGGCGATTAGCATAACCATTATTCTGTGAGTTAGAGTTTCATAGATTGGACAAAGAGGAGATGCGAGTGAGAACAAAGTGGATAAAAAAACTAAAATGGACGGTTCATTTACCATATTCGTAGATTGCTTGTGCGTGCTTCAAGTTCAACTGACTAATTATATTATAGATTATCCATCGTTTTAAATAAGAATTACATTTGAAATAAGTTCCATCATTTCATGTTAATCATTTTAAAAATATATTTAACTGCCTTTCAGGGGAAAAACACACCCACACAGACATATACTCACGCACATAAACACATTTCAAGCGCAGTAGCACACTGGAAATATTTTGGAGCTAAAGCATTTCAGCAAGAAAATTTCCAAATTAGTAAATAATATTAACTTGTACAGTTATAAATGGGGTGAACATGCAAAGGAACATAAATAGATACGATAATACGAAGAACCCAATATACACACGTGAGAAAGAGAACATAATCGATGTAGAAATCTAACAGAAAGGAACTTTACCTCAGAGAACTATTGCAAATGCGTAGCATACATACTTCCACAATTCAACATCTGAAATTGGGACAAATGAAATTCATCCAACAAATAGGAAAAACAATTGCAAAGACAGAAAATAATCAACGATGCAAGCATTAAAATAATTCAAACAAATAGATTAGTCAACAAAATAAAAAAATAGCGTACCTTTGTAAACTCAGCCCCGTGAAGAACGTGTTCCAAGTCTACCTGCCAACCGATAAATCACTGATGATTTGAACAAATTAGGGTTTCTTTGATGGAAAATTGAAGAGACCAGCATCGCTATATTGTGAAAGCGAAAGTAAAAAAAGTACGTAAAAAAAAAGAGAAATCAATATTATTAATGAGATGTCGAGGCTCATAAGTTTGGGAGTTTGCAAATCAAATAATTACCATGGAATTAACGTATGAGGAATTAGCGTATTCAGAATTGGAGGGGTTTATTATTTTAATAAGTGGAAAGAGAAATAGAAAACAGGGGACACAGCGGAAAAATAACAAATCAGAAGATGGGATTTTTGTTTTTTATATATAATTTAGACCGAAAGGGAGGAGGATGGTGAGAGCTGAGAGGCACAATGGAAGAAGAAGTAGATTAAGATCATGGAGGATGGAAAAAAGCAGGAATGGGAGAGTTGGGTTGGAAGAATAAGAAAATAAATATCGTAACTTTTGAATTCACGGAACACGCTGGAGGCTTATGAGCCATTCTAAGATAAAAAAATTCAAAATATTAAATATCAAGAGTATTAAGCCGAAGGGGAAACTCCTGAAATTAAGGAAAAAGCAATTATTTAATAAATGGAATTATATTGTTGTATTATTTTGATTCAATAAAAATATTTTTAGACTTTTAAGGAGAATTGAGAGAACTAAGGGCAATTGAGAGAATTGAGATAATTAAGGAGATAGCTAGAAATTCGTCTGCTTTACTATTATTTAATAGATTCAAAAAGTTACATTAATGGTTAATGCATGAAAACCTCCTTAGCTTGCACCGTGTTGTGCACTTGTACAGTTAATGCATCAAATCTCATCGGGGCAGTTTTTTTTTCTTCCAATTAATTGGTTTTTGGCCTAGGGCAACAAATTGCAAGGGTCGCCCCTGACTGGAACAATAGCTTAAATTAGAATAGACAAAACTTTGAAAAGTAATACAAATATGAATTGGTATGCAGGTAATATTGAAAATTATTTTTGTTATATTTGCATTTGCGAACTCATATTTGTACACTGTATAGCTATGTATAAGAGAGAGGCAAGCTGAATACCGAACCACAGCGATCATCTCATATTTTTTTGCTCTTGCTAAGTTTTTTTTTCCTTTCTTGACCAAACCTAATCGTTACTGGACTCACTGCTATAAAATGACTTGCCATTTGGCCTTATTGCAAAGAATGTCACTACTAACGTTCGTAATTTAATATATGTTACTATCTCCAGTATAAATCTATTTAAAAGCACCGAGACAAAATCATGTATTTACAAGGAAACAACATTTATATTAATATATATTATAAATGATATGATTATATTTTATTTTGTAGATGGTATGGCTTTTAAGTTAAAGCAGTTGCCAAAACTAAGAACATGTAACTTTACATGGATCAGCATCTGGAATGAGTCAATAATGTTATTTTTATTGGGTCTAGATTAGAATTAATCATTTCATTCATGCGTAGTACTATAACAGTATTAACCATATATCTGATTCTAGAGAATTTTGTTATGGTAAAATACCATTTAATATAATAACAAAGCTAGTGCATGTATGCACAGACCTCTTAGGTTTACGGACAATGCCTGATTTGCTTTAGAACTACAAAAATTCTAAAGGGCTTTGTACTGTACATTTTGTGACCGCATTTTGATATAAATCAAATGTGTATATGAAAAAGAAAAGTTTATGTTCTGATCCAGGGTCCAGGTTTCAATAATGGACTAGGATGATCAAAAGTGATGCAAAAGGCATGATTTAAGATATTTTTCTCACATTATGTAAATTGCAGTTAGATCTTAATCGTTTTGTCTTTGAAAAAGGCATGATTTAAGATATTTTTTCTCACATTATGCAAAAGGCATGATTTAAGATATACATTTACTATATTCATCTTCAACTTGTCAGCATATTTTCTGCATGGCTGCTACCATTGTATTCCAACGATGCAGTACATTTCATTTTCTCTTTTAACTTGCTACTATTGTTAACAGACATGCTTAAGATGGTTAATTTTTCCTTCTTGAAGGATGCGTTGAATTTGCTACAAATAGCAGGCGATTTGGTACCCAACTAGTACTTATTAGAATAATATTTTACAGAGACATGGAGACAACTGCAAACTGATTAGTCCGTACTCTTATCCACGCTCTACATGGAAATTTAGTGGTAATTTTCTTATACATGATAAGCAGGCTGTACATGTTTCCAAACAATTATAGATAATTAATTTTATAATCATTGACTATGACTTGTTTAATTACAAAGAATATCCCTGCAAGAAAAAAGGTTATGTTCTATTCATAAAAATGTCAAAGTGACAAAGAAAGATAATTGTATGGGAAAGGAATTAGTCTAGTTCTGTGATCCATTTATGAAGTTGCATATTCTGAGATCCCATTTCATTTTTATGGCTCATTTGACTTGCACAATATCTAGTATCAGTATTTAGTTCTATTATGTTTATCATATGAAATATCACATGCCTAAAAATAATTAAACAGTCTACTAATTGAATTCCATAATGTGCAATGCACCAGGTCATCAAACATGTAACTGCCATGGGAAGGGGAAAATTGAAATTAAAAGTTTAGAAAACACACAAATCGCCAAGTTACTTTCTGTAGAAGGTGGAATGGATTGATGAAAAAAGCTTATGAACTTTCTGTGCTTTGTGATGTAGAAATTGCTTTGGTTGTTTTTCAAGTTATGTAGCCTTGTTGAATACTCAAATTTGAACAGGTCAGTTGCCCATGCTATTCTTGATTTAGCTTAAGTTCTTCAACTTGTCTTATATATTTAATCTTTCATTACGTGGCCTAGATCTAGCTTGTTGTATTCTACGCCTTTTCTTCTTCTTTTCTTGTGCTTTATTTTGTTGGATTTAGTTAAAGATTAAGAAGATCTACAATAAAAAAAATACGCTGTTTCCGAACTCCGGTTCCGTCGATTTTCGTATATCGGCGGTATAATGAAATTACATTAAACGAACATGTGCATATAGGGCGTATCATTGTAGTACTACCATAATAACTTCAAAATATGCATGCACGTATAATACTTGTTTACAATATGCATTTTCTTGTTTACATTATGCATTTTCTTTTCTTCAAAAACATTCTTTGTTTATTTATTAGTTTTTATATGGTAGAATTTATTAGTTTGTGTAGCTCTTTGAACCCCTTGAAGGTACTTTCTATAACCTGTATAATACACACCCTTTGGGTTTTTTGTCTTAATTTTTAGTTGGCTACAACAGTATTTTTGTAATTTGTGTGTTGTTAATTATGCAGGCTTTAACGGATAAAAGTTGGAAAAACTTCAAAAGCTAGCAAAAAAAGAGGATTTAGCATGGTGTCCAAACAATAGATATTATTATTTATTGAGGAGTATGTTCTTTGTTATTTTTGTAAATGTATGACAATATGTATAAAAAGAATTAAATGTGCGACTTCACAAATGTTGTATGTGTTGGTTTTAACAATTGTGAGTACAATTTGCATTTATGTTGCATCAATGGTTTTTTTATTTTATTTTGTATATTTTTAACAACGGGGCAAAACAGTTGTAATAGATGTCTATTACAACGGTCAACATCTGTTGCAAAAAAAATTACAACGGACTGCAATTCAATTGAAGGAACATACAAAACCAACATAAGACCGTTGTAGAAAGTCTATTACAACCTTCTGTTACCACATTTATTATCCGTTGTAAAAGAGGATATATTACAACATGGCCTAATACAACGGGCGGGCTGACCGTTGTAAAACACCTATTACAAAGGGCATTGCCTGTTGTAAAAGATCTGTTTTGTTGTAATGCTAATGCATAAACATATATATAATATATGTATATAAAAGGATAGAAATAAATGGCACTAATTGTAATTAATGGAAATGAATTGGAATAAGCGGGGAATGAAAATAACCTATTGTAGTTAATTACATTAATGAGAATGTTATATAACAGGTAGGCTTGTCCTAGGGACAAGTGGAAATTATAACATAAGTTATAATAAAAGGAAGGAAAACTTATCAGTAAACCTTATTTAAGAGAACTAAGTTAATAAGTTAACAACGACGAGTTGTAATGACATGTTAGCTAGAAAACGAGTAAATTAATATGAAGTATACTTAATTACATATTAAGTAAAACATATTATTGTAACTATGGAAACAAACAATGAATAATTGTGGATTACTTTCGTTAATTAAAATTTGGGGATAATAGATTACAAATTTTGGATTACAATCTATAGAATAACATGTGATGGGCTTATTAATAAACTTAAATGGATTAAGTTGTATATATATATGAAATTAATAAGCAAGTGGAACTTGGTAATTTGAAAGGAAGTTAATGTGAATGGGGATAACCTGTTAACCTGTAATAATTAACCTATTTGAATCCATAAGGATTACATGAACATGTTAACTTGAGTAGGAGTTAAGTAAATTTGTTTGAAACAGTGGGAGGGTTAAGTATATCTTTATGTGGTGCGTAATATATATAGGCCCACAAACTTAACTTGTGGGGTTATGCAATCTTTTTACACTGGTAGGGCATAACCTGTGGGGTTATGCAATCTTGTTACACTGGTAGGGCATAACCTGTGGAAATCATAGTAGTGGGGATGCAAGCCTAGGGGGAAGCTTGTATCATCTTATGTGTGGGACCCATTTCAGACAGCAACCCATATATAGGTATCGAACGAGTAATCTGAACTAGATCGGAGTCGGGGCACTGGGCTGATTGTAAGAGATCCAAACGAAAGGGCGGTGTGGGCGGCGCATTCCGACGGGGTCATGTGCGTGCATGGGTCTGAATAGGGGAGGATTAAGTCGCCGTGACACCTGTAGATATGGTTGTGCACATCCTGGAAAAATAGGGTTGCCGCTTTAGGAAGTGATACGTCCTATTGTGGGGCTAACACAGGGTATCTACGGAGTAGGGAGTCGATCGATTGGGGTAGTAATTATGGTACATCTAGACTCTGGTATGTTTAGAAGCCCATTATTATCCTTAGGGGTAACTCTGGTATGTTTAGTTAGGCTGCCTGTTATTGTATGGGGCAAAACCTCTCACTAGAAGTACGGCTAAGTCTACCATCTTATACTTGTTGGGGATCATCTTATTCATATGAAACTAGTATTGGTGCAGAGAGGGAGAGAAAGAAAAGTGTTAGAGAAGTGCTATTTATTGTATCCAGTTTTCCTGTTACCTAGTCATGCCTGCCTTATATGTTGTTATCTACCTCTTATCCAGTTTATATGTCTGTCATGATGCTTTTACTTATTTATATGCTAAAAGTAACTAGAGTCACTAGACTTTATGTCTGACCTATTTTTTTTCCTCTTCTTTCTCTTCCGTTTCCCCCCAGGTTCTCAGGTGGGAATACTCAAGCTTGATCAGGATTCTTCTTTCCTCTTGCTTGGAGCTGCTTAGATGTACTGCTTGATTTCGTACCTTTTCTACTATGTCTATACTTTTGGGGATAATACTCTTTTCATGTTTACTATACTCTGATGATTTTAGTACAAGACAGAAATTTTAAGTTGATTTACTTGGTTTTATGTATTTCAGACTCATGATGTAACCATGTTTTGAACCACGATGTTTTCTGCTTAATAAAGTTTTAAATTCCGCTGTTATTTTATATTTATCTTGTAATATTTTTGTTTCTATTTACCTATGACACTTCACGAAACTTCGTGCATTCTCTTAATGAGTGACATTAACGGACGTGGGGTGTCACACTTGGTATCAAAGCTGAAGGTTACCAGATCAGATAAAAGATTTTGAAAATTGTTTTCAAAAAGGTTTTAAAAGGAAGCATTTTCAAAAGAAAGGTCTGTTTTGAAAAACATATTCCCCAAAGCCATGGGAAATATCTTTCGATTTTTGGTTTGAATCCCTTTTTTTTTCAGCATGTCTGGGGAACCTTATATTCCCGAGGGCATTCAAGTATCAGATTGGTTCTGTGGGTATCTTAAGGCTACGACACCTACCGGGAGCCAAGGAGACATCCCTCCCCCAGCTGCAGCTGTTCTTCCTCCACCATCGCGGGTAGGTAAATCCTCTAAGAAATGTTGTGGCTGTAAGCGCTTGGGTCATCTGGTCAAAGACCACCGAAGAAGGAAAAAACGCTTGCTTCAACTATGGTAAGGTTGGACACTATAAGAGGGAATGCCCGAAGAAACAAGGACGAGACCAAAAGGCAAGATCATATGAAGGGCAGGTGTATGTTCTCATGGTCAGTGTACCAGATAGAGGTAGAAAAGTTTTTGTTGTAGGTTTGATTTCTCTTTCCAATCATCTAGTTAAAACTCTTTTTGATTCCAGCGCTTCACATACTTTTATATCTGATTTCGGTGGTTGAGTCTCTGCACCTTAGTTTAGTATGGTTGTAGATCCCGTAGTTGTTTCAAACCCAATTGGGAGTATGGCTCATCTGTCTATGATTTTTCGGGGCTTGACAATATCTGTGTTGGGCGTCGAGTTTGAGTGCGACGCATATCTTATTTCACGAGCTATAGTTTGATTCTAGGGATGGATTAGCTAGCCACGTATTGTGCCATTCTGGATTGTGAGAGGAGGGTTGTTAGAATTTTGACTTTCCATGGGAGGACCCTCAAGATTTCTTGTGACCCAAAAGGGTCTGTAATGCTTAGTTTCCTAGAGTCACTTGATGCATCTATCGATGATCTGCGATTTGTACCAGTATTCTATGAGTATCCTGACGTTTTTGAGGGGGTTCGAGCTTACTTCCGAGGCACGAGATTGACTTCCGTATATACTTGGTGGACAATACAAAGCCAGTTGCATTGCCTGTGTGCCATATGGCTCCGAGAGAAAGGAGGGATCTTAGCAAGCAAGTAGGGCAGCTACTAGAGGAAGGGTTTATTAGGCAAAGCATATCTGAATGGGGTGCTTCGGTGGTTTTTGCAACTAAGGCGGATGGTTCGCTTCGCTTATGCGTGGATTATAGAGAGTTGAATAAACTCACTATAAAGAACAGTCGCCTACTTCTGAGGATGGATGATCTATTTGACCAGCTCATTGGTGCATCTGTTTTCTCTCAGTTTGACTTGGCCGTGGGGTTTCATCGGTTGAGGGTGGCCGAGGACAATATAGATAAGATCGCTTTTAGAACTCCAAATGGTTTCTTCGAGTGGCTCGTTATGCCTTTTGGGTTGACGAATGCACCCGCGTATTTTGTTGATCTGATGAGTAGGGCATTTTGGGAGTTTCTAAATAAGTTCGTTATGGTCTTTGTTGATGACATCTTGATTTTTTTTCTCGAACAGTGAGGAAGAGCATGCCCTACACTTAAAGGAGGTTTTAAAAACTCTCTGTGTGCACCAGATTAAGGAGAAATTCTCTAAATGTCATTCTTGGAGAAAAGAAGTGAGATTTCTAGGGAATGAGGTCTCTAGAGATGGGATAGCAGTAGTTCCCGCAAAGGTAGTTGCAGTTCAAGATTAGCAGATCCTAAAGAATGCAACGTAGGTGAGAAGTTTTCCTGGTTTAGTGGGCTATTATAGGAAGTTCATTAAGGAATTCGCAAAGATATCAGCCCCACTCACCAAATTGGCGAAGTCGAATCTGATATTTTCTTGGGATGTAGATTGTAACAATGCTTTCCAGCAATTGAAGAGGACTCTGACAATAGCCCTAGCCCTGACCTTTCCCGATGGGAACAAAGTTTTCACAATATACACCGATGCATGTGGTACAGGGCTTGGTGCGGTTCTGATGCAAGAGGGAAGGGTCGTATGTTATGGAGGTAGACAACTAAAGGTTCACAAAAAGAACTACCCTACCCATGCTTTGGAGTTAGCCGATAAAATATTTGTGCTTAAGACTTGACGGTAGTATATTCTTGGAGAGAGGTTCGAGTTATACATGGACCATAAGTCGCACAAGTATATGTTCCCGCAGAAGGATCTCAAATTGAGGCAGTAGAGATAGGCTTCTACTTGGACCTGAGACGGTTAGAGAAACTTCAAAAAAAACTGATATTATCCGCAGGCGCATAAAGACAACTCAGGACAGGCAGAAGTCATACGCAAATAAAGGAAAGACCGATATTGAATCGAAATAGGAGACATGGTTTCTATCAAAGTACTTCCTTTGAGGAATGTGGGTCGTTTAGGATCTATAGGGAAACTGGCGCCAAGGTTTGTAGGACCATTTCCCATAATGGAAAGAATAGGTCAAATGGCTTATAGGGTAAAGCTACTAGAGAAATTAGCAGATGTTCATTTGCGGAAATGTTTGCACGATACAGTAGAAGTAGTTGAGCCGAGTTTGCTTGAGGAATTAGAAGTGGAACAGGAGGCAACAATTAGATGAGTTACTACCCGTATTCTTGGATCGGAGGTTAAGAAGCTACACAACTGAGAGGTCAAGTTGATGAAAGTTCAGTGGGCAGATAATCAAGAGGGTACAACATAGGAGACTGAAGACAAGTTTTTCTCTTCATACCCTTTTCATTTCAAATGAATGTTCTTAACTTCTCTTCCAAAAGCTTTTATTCGTACTTGCTTCTATCATTTAGGTATATTCTATCGATCGAATCTTCGACCTTTAGTAGGAATTCCATGGATGTAAACATGTGTTTGAGACATATTATGTTTGATGGATGCAAGTGGATGCAAGTGTTTGCTAGTAGTTGCTCATGGATGCGTATACACACACATTAGGCACTAAATTGGCTCAATCACTCTCATACTGCATACGGATGTGTGTGCATTTTTCTTTTTTATGGATGGAAATGGTTGTATCATCATATGGATGTTTGCATTTGGATGAATGATTGCGCACACATATAGAACTTACATGTTGTAATAGGATTATTTGCATACCTGTTGGATTCATGGCACTAACATACCTTACATTAAGGAGGTCGACTGAATCAGTAGACCGCTTGATCTTTTGCAGTAGTATAGGGACATATACACACACCTTTGCGTATGTTCATATAAGCATTAGAAATCTTTTAAGGACAATGGATGCCTGTGATTGGTGGATGAGTAGGTGAATGTGGATGTTAGGATATACATTCTTCTTAACTTGGAGATTTCGGGGACGAAATCCCTTAAGTAGGGGAGAATGTAACAGCCCATAATTTTATAACACATTAAAATGATAAACTAAGAAATACTTAATTAAATATTGGGAATTAAGTAAAACGGACTACGCCATTGCGTTCGTCTCGGAATTTTGCTTAAGATAGACTCCGAGTTTGCATGAAACGCACATTATATGAAGAAATTATTAAACCTAGAAGTTTGTATACGCGTAAGAGAATTGTATATATAAAAAAAATCAAAATAGTGAAACGGAAGCACCAGAAGCAGAACCGACCGATTCTGGCGGTCGACCCAATAGGTCTCGGGTCGACCCAGCGGTTGACCCAGGCTCTTTGGGGTCGACCCATGGGTCGACCCCGGGGTCGATACTCAAAGGGGCGGTCGACTCCCATACGAATCTGGGTAGATTCCCAATTCTGAATGTGGACATAATTCTTGGCTTGGTTCGTTTGCTTTAGGCTATAAATAGAACCACATTTCTCTTGTTTTTACTCACCAAAAACAGGGGAGAATGAGATGTTGCCTCTGCCTTGATTAAAATAGCCTATTCTTCTTCAACAACTAGAATTATACGAATTCAAAGATCTATTCTGCAATAGCTGCAATAAAATTCCATGTTCTCTAGATCCAATCATAGTGAGTCTACATTATTTTTAGATATGAATACTTAAAAGATAATCTTAACATGTTTATGAATTGGATCTAAGCCTGTGACTAATCAGATCTGCCATAACCTGTGTATCTAAGTTATTTTAAAATGACTATGAATTGGATCTTAGTCTATGCCTATTTATCATGTCAGATCTGCCAATATTTATGGATCTAATTCACTGTTTAGATCTCATTATGCCTATTTTTGAGGTCCCTATTATATTAGAATCAGTTCTACCATCACATGTTCATCAGATCCGTTTCCATATTCCTATCTTGTCATTATGCCCAATTTTGTCACTATATGCTTATTAGTTGCTATGCCTATTTCTGCCGTCATATGTCAATCTTGTTATTGTATTTATTTCTGTTCTCTTTCCTTCTTCCTTTCCCTTTTTATTTTATAGCCAGGCTACCTTCGAGCCTAGGCATACCACTGAAATACGCGAACATACGAAATTAGGAACGATGGGAATAATTAATTTGGGGTATAATTCATATTGTAAAACATGATTGGGAATATTGGGCATAATTCGTACCTTGAGCGAAGACTTGGGATTTGGGGCATAATTTATATGTTGATCTAAATCTTAACTAGGCATAACTTGTATTGGAAAATTTGGGCATAGCTTGAATTAAAAATATGAATATGGATTTGGGGGCATAAATCAAAGTTGTGATTAAAGATCTTAATTTGGGGCATGATAAACATGGAAATTTGTTAGTAACGAACATGGCTTGGGAAAGGGGCATGAAAACCTATAATGAAATAGGAATAATTGTTAAAGAATGAACATGCCTAGATTTGCAGTAATTAGAAACTGTAACCGCGCTTAGACACGAGGTTAGATTACACTTGTGGTAGAAGTCTTCCCGGACCCGCCCGACAGATCCAGCAACCACAAATGGTGAATCTAATTTGAGGGGTCTAAGTGCATAAACACGTAACGTGCTGAGACACGAGGTTAAGTCTGACTTGTGGAAGAAGTCTGCCTGGACCCGCCCGGCAAATCCAGCATCCACAAGTTGTAGACTTAATGTGAGAGGTCTAATGCATAAACATATATATAAATATATGTATATAAAAGGATAGAAATAAATGGCACTAACTGTAATTAATGGAAATGAATTGAAATAAACAGGGAATGAAAATAACCTATTGTAGTTAATTACATTAATGATAATGTTATATAATAGGTAGCCTTGTCCTAGGGATAAGTGGAAATTATAACATAAGTTATAATAAAAGCAAGAAAAACTTATCAGTATACCTTAGTTAAGAGAACTAAGTTAATAAGTAAACAACGATAAATTGTAATGAAATGTTAGACAGAAAACAGGTGAATTGAGATGAAGTATACTTAATTACATATTAAGTAAAACATGTTATTGTAACTACGGAAAAAGACAATGAATAACTATGGATTACTTTCGTTAATTAAAATACGAGGATAATAGATTACAGATTTTGGATTACAATCTATAGATAACATGTGATGGGCTTATTAATAAGCTTAAATGGATTAAGTTGTATAGATATGAAATTAATAAGCAAGTGGAACTTGGTAGTTTGAAAAGAAGTCAATGTGAATGGGAATAACCTATTAACCTGTAATAATTAACTTGTTCGAATTCATAAGGATTACATGAACATGCTAACTTGAGTATGGGTTAAGTAAACTTGTTTTAAACAGTGGGAGGGTTAAGTATATCTTGGGATGGTGGGTAATATATATAGGCCCACAAACTTAACCTGTGGGGTTATGCAATCTTTTTACAATGGTAGGGCATAATCTGTAGGGTTATGCAATCTTATTACACTGGTATGGAATAACCTGTGGAAATCCTAGTAGTGGGTATGCAAGTCTATGGGGAAGCTTGTATCATCTTGTGTGTGAGACCCATTTCAGTCAGTAAACCATATATAGGTATCAAACGAGTACTCCGAACAAGGTCAGAGTTGGGGCACGCTTACTGGGGTGATTGTAAGAGATCCAAACGAAAGGGCGGTGTGGGTGGTGCATTCCGACGTGGTCATGTGCGTGCATGGGTCCGGACAGAGGAGGATTAAGACGTCGTGATGCCCGTAGATATGGTTGTGCACATCCTAGAAAAAAAAGGTTGTCGCTTTAGGAAGTGATACGTCCTACTGTGGGGCCAGCGCAGGGTATCTACGGAGTAGGGAGCCGATCGATTGGGGTAGTATTTAGGGTACATCTAGACTCCGGTGTGTTTCGAATCTTGTTATTATCCTTAGGGGTAACTCTGATATGTTTAGTTGCGCTGTCTGTTATTGTATAGGGTAAAACCTCTCACTAGAAGTACGCCTAAGTCTACCATCTTATACTTGTTAGGGATCATCTTGTTCATACGACACTAGTATTAGTGTAGAGAGAGAGAGAAAGAAAAGTGTGACGGCCCGCCCCGCACCAACCGGCATTTCCTCCGAAAGTGCAATGTACACATGCCCGACTAGCACGGAACGATCGCCAAAGAAAGGAAAGAAGAGAATGGGCTAATCGAAAACCTGTAGAATGTCTCACAGCGCATGGAACAAAATATAATAATAATATGCTTGGCATAAAACAAGCGAGACAGTGCATAAGCTGATAACTAAAACAAACATCAACATCCTCAGAGTAGCGGAAATCCAAATATAGCTTATTACAACTTTCCAAGTTACTGTCTCTAAACAAAAGAAAGAAAGGTACACCACTAATGCCCAAAGTAGTGACCGCAGCAACACAGGGAGAATATATATATATATCATACGTGGAAGCCTCCTGCTCGTCTCAGGTACAGCTACTCGTGCATACCACCTAACCTGTCTCTAGTCTGCTCGTGAGAGCACCCAGAGTAATAAGAAGAGACATAAAACTCTAAGTCAGACAAAAAGTCTGGTATGAGCGATAAGCATCTAAACAGAACAATAACAGGTATACTAAACCATACCTGAACCTGGACCTGCAATCAAAGAGTTAGCACTACATACCGTACAATACTCTAAGGTGCCACTAAACAGATGGTGTAAAGAATACAGGGGTGGGGGTGTGCATGTCACAATGATGGTAAACAAATCAAGCATAGCAACCATCCTTACATCTCCCACTCAGTGCGTAAAGCGTACGATGTCCACCATTGGCAATCACTAGACCCATCGAAGTAGTGACGGAGTTCGACTTGTACAACTACTGCTACTACAAAGCTTACCCCATGGAGTCATGACCAAATCTTTACAAATGACCCCACTTCATTGGTCTATAGCTCTTTAGTCGTACCTAGGCCACTGTGGCCCTGAATTTGTTCATGTACCCCCAACACATAGTGATCCAAAGTTACAGACATTGACAACCCCTTAGCACACGTCCCGCAGCAAAGCCCAACTCATGAAGTCAACTCGTTGGTTCCCAACTAGACCCTAAGTACAAACTTCCCACTTGGACTACCTTTGCATCTCGGGTTTTTGGTCTTCCCTTCTTCTCCGGATCAGTCTCCATTTCTTTACTTCACTTTGCTTCAGGTTGTGGTCACCGGCTCCTTGGTTCGGATCGGAGTACCCCATACGGGTCGGGTCGTGCTCCTCCAGCTCGTGACTCATCGTCAGGTCCTACTCGTGATGCAACGCCATTGGCTCGAAGTCCACTAAGCGGCTCGGATCACATACTCCTCCCTAAGCAATCGGATCGGTTCGGAAGTGGTCTCCCTTCGAGGTACAAGAAGCTCCAGCCCTTCTCTCTGCTCCGGGTCGGATCGAGGAACCTCTGGCGGATCGGTTCGGGGGTGACCACTCGGGTTGGGTCGGGGTGGCACATGCCCAAGAGAGGCGGATCGGTCGGAGAACTGCTCGGTTATCAGTTCACGAGCTCCAGGCGGTTCGGGTCGGGTTCCATCACCACAAGCGGATCGGGTCGGAGAAGGTGTTGCGATCGGGTAAGACGATCCGATCCGGTCTGGTATTTTCCTGCACCTTTCCTGCAACTTCTTCCAACGGCTGTTTACGCCATTCGACGGCGTTTTCGACCAATCTAACACTTCTAGACAACCACAAAGCATACCATACAGTCATAGCAACATGTACAATCAATCGTAAACACCAAAACAACAATATGACAAGGTTAAATGGATCAAACATAGCCAAAATCTCATATTTTCCCCTAAGCATGTTTAGGCAAAACTAATCATAGGATTAACAAAACTCAACCAAATTAACCCAAATTTCTAACAGAGGTATAAAACATTATTTTCGAATTTATAAATATTTTTCCAGAGTTTTATCATGTCTAATTTCGTTAATCTTCACTAATTACCCTTAATTAACCGTAATTAGCGCAAAACTATGCAAATCACTCACCTTGGCCACAAATAAAATACCAAATCTGAAATGATTCTCTGTTTGGCGCTGTTCCCAATGCAACACAGTAGCTCTAACCTTGCTTTGGTGTTATTCCTCCTTAATTTAATGTAGTTTAAACCAAAACTTGATTAAGAGGTGATTAGAGGTGTATTTATATGTTGGAGGTCATTGTTAGGTTGAAGAGAGGGTTTGTGGTGGCTGGAAAATAAGTGAAAAACCGAAATCTTAACCCTAGCAGCCCTTAAATGCCTCTAATCCCGAAATCCCTCATTGGGCCTAGCTGTCAATCACCCGGTTAAGCCCAATTAAGCTGTTTTTCACTATCTGAACTTGTTTCAGCCATATCTCCCAAACGGTGAGTCCGTTTGGCTAATGTGACCATTCTATGGAATTTTAAACCATCATCCGGAGCCAATGGAAGTGGTTTCAGGTCAAAACTCCTTTTCAATCAAAAGTTATGGCCAAAACAAGATCAGCTAGGGGCAAAATGGTCATTTAAA
The DNA here is from genome assembly GCA_030737875.1 of Allium sativum. Classification (NCBI taxonomy): domain Eukaryota; kingdom Viridiplantae; phylum Streptophyta; class Magnoliopsida; order Asparagales; family Amaryllidaceae; genus Allium; species Allium sativum. The sequence goes on from CM060918.1 coordinate 327,224,691, forward strand.
AATCGGCAAAAATCATGAACATGGGAAATGACTCCAATAGTCGTCTCCCAAAGTTACGTGACCATACGACCTCGTATGTGAAATAAATAAGTATTCTATGATCCTTCGATGCGTAGAATGCGGGTCGTTACAAAAAGTGTTAGAGAAGTGCTACTTATTCTATCATGTTATCTTGTTACCTAGTCATACCTGCCTTATACGCTGTTATCTCCTCTTATGCAATTTATTTGTCTGTCATGATATTTTTACTTATTTATATGCTAAAAGTAACTGGACTCGCCAAACTTTATGTCTGACCTATTTTGTTTCCTCTTCTTTCTCTTCCGTTCCACCCCTTAGGTTCTCAGGGTGGGAATACTCAAGGTTGATCAGGATTCTTTTTTCCTTCTGCTTGGAGCTGCTTAGATGTACTGCTTGATTTCGTACCTTTTCTACTATGGCTATACTTTTGGGGATTATGCTCTTTTCATGTTTATTGTACTCTGATGATTTTAGTACAAGAAAGAAATTTTAAGTTGATGTACTGGGTTTTATGTATTTCAAACTCATGATGTAACCATGTTTTGAACCACGATGTTTTCTGCATAATAAAGTTCTAAATTCTGTTGTTATTTTATATCTGTCTTGTAATATTTCTGTTTCTATTTACCTATAACGCTTCACAAAACTTAATGCATTCTCTTACTAAGTGACATTAACGGACGTGGGGTGTCATAGATTTCATCTTATCTACCGAGATAACTAGTCAGTAATGGCGAGAAAAATGAAATCTATCATTGGCGAACCATCTAATGATAATCGTGTCACTCTGGTCCATCGAAGATTTCTTTCCGACATCCTAGCCACTGCTGATGTGGCATCACCTCCAGCCCCTGAGGCCTAGGTGGATCAAGTGTAGCTTCTCGCGCTTACCCAAAGACCGAAAGAAACCGAGCGATGGCTCAAAGCATCGGTCAGGAAAAACAGGGAGTTAGTCCAGCGACACACTCAACGAGTCATCGCCCGTTCCACGGTAAGAAGGAGTGCATCAAGGAGAGAATTTAGATTTGTTTCTTTGTCGCAAATTCCCATCCTGACTTCGACACGCCTTAGGTTCATTCTATAACCTGTGGTCGGGTCTGCTTACGATGGCTAGGCAACAAAGAATCAAATGACAGAATGTTAGGGATAAGTTCCACCGATCCATTTTCGGATTTCGTCTTCGGTTCTCGCCTATGACTCAATCACTCGCTCCTCATCATGATGTTTAAGCATAGGAAGCTCGACGCTATAATCAAAGCTCAAGGTGTAGAAGGGGAAGAAAGTCAAGAACTCTCCTCGACCCGACCTCCATCGAACTACGTCACTTGAGAAGGCATCGATGGAATGAATAAGAATCTTGCCATAGATTTGAAAGGTCAACTTGAGCGGCAGGAAGAGGCTTTCAATACCTTCCTCACCCGAATTGAAAATAGAGTAAGAAGTACTTCAATGCCGACTAGCCTGGCGTACACTATTGGGACGAGTACCAATGTTTGTCCACCCACGACTCGGGACTTGGGGGTAACCCCAGAAACTAACCATCCAGCCGACGCCGCTCCTCGGAATAGTGCAAGTTCCACCACACTCGGGGGCAGCTCGAATCCCGATGTCGCTCCAGCTCGTGACACTTTGGTTGGTCAAGTTGCGGGTCCGCAGTCGAAAATATTGCTCAAGCGCCAGCGCGCGCAGCTTTGGATGGTAGTGTTCCCACAGTTCCGGGAGTCAAAGTTATGCCCGACGTGGCCCCTCAAGTTGGAGTCCAACCAGACTTCCGTCTCAATCAACTGATTCTCAACTTGGACTTAAACACTGGGGGCACCAGTGCCGCTTCAGACAAACTAGATCAACTACGTTCTTTTGGAGATGGGTCTGAGATCGCGGATGTCATCCGCCAGTGCACTTGAGACGGTGCTTCTCCTAAAAGCATGGTGTAACACCCCGGATTTTTGAATAATCAAAGTAACTAAATTAAAGAATAATTAATCTCATACGTGAGAATTAAGGGAAACGGGTTGCGCCATTGTGTTCGTCTCGGAATTCTGGTTGAGATAGAGTCCGAGTTTGCGTGAATTGGACTTCGTATGAAGAAGTTATGGCGATCGGAAGTTTCAGAAAATTCAAAACAGATTTCAAATTTCAAAAATTCAGAGTCAAACAGGCTAGGCGGGAAAATTCCCGCCAGGGCCAGGTCGACCATAGGGTCGACCTGGGGGTCGATCTACCCTGACCAGATCGACCATAGTGTCGACCTGGGGGTCGACCTGGCCCCCCCGGGCATATTTGAATGATGACCTGTTTGTGACTAGATGCTGACTCATTAGGGTTTCTGAACTGCTCTGATTGGCTGGGATTAATTCTGGGTTGATCGGACGGCTTAAACTAATCCTAAACTCTATAAAAACACCTATAGACCAAACCCTAAAATCAAAATAAAAGTGGATTCATGGCCTCCATGCCGTCACCTTGCAACTCAGCATAGCCGCCACCAATTAGAGAGGAAGAAAGCAAATCAAATTCAATCCTTTTCAACTCTAACAGCGAATCTTCATCAAAGGAGCGCTAATTCAACACCAGAAATCAGAATTTAGAACTCAAGACTGCTTTTGAGTAGTGAGTTCGATAGTTTTAACAAGATAATTAATAAATGAATTGGATTGAGTTATAATGCGGAAAATTTGGATGTGATATGAATTGTTGATTTCATGTTGTAATTATGTTGTAGAATTATGTTGTAATTTCTATGATATTATGTTATGATGCTATCATCTACGATGCAAAGTTATGATGCTATCACCCATGTTATAATCCTATGATTGGCTTATGTCTATTTGAATCATCATGTTTCTTATGCTAGTTTGTTATATTGACTCATATGATAAATCATATGTATGCAAGTTTAGACTTTGATGTAAACATGAACCATATACAAGTTTAGGTAGAATTATATGTGAACTTACATGATTATGACACCTAGTTTATGTGAGAATTTAATTGAAAGTTAGGCTATGACATATGCTAAATTCTACATGATACTTTACATGTCTACACCATTGTTGCGATGTATAAATCACCTATGTAAGTTTATGAGTTGGATATGAATCATGTTATGCAAGTTTAGGATTATTACCTATGCAAATATGGATCTATGACATATGTTTATGCAAGTTTGTGGTCATTATTTCATCAAGTTCACACCTTTAGATATGGATCCATGACATATGTTGTTTATGCAAGTTGTAACTTTGGCCTATGCAAGTTTTAGATGTAGAACATCATTCACATATGCAAGTTCACCCCTATGTTAGATTTATGTTTTAATTATGTGTATAAAGTGTGATGTTTTCTTTTATTTTATAAGTTAGACTATTCGAGTCTAACGTATATTTTTACGTTAAACGAACAAACGTACTACGTGGGGAAAAAGGGGATAATATTAAAAATATTTAATTGGCATAAATGCCTTAAAAGGCATAAAATATAATTGTGGTGAAAATTGGTATGATTTTACATACCATAAATGGATGGACATAATTGAGTCAATTATGAACATCGTTAAATTTGGAATTGATTGATAATTTGAATAGGGAAAGTAATTCAAATTTGGGGAATGATTAATTAGGAGTAATTAATCGTCTAAGACACGAGGTTAGGCTCTTTTGTGGTGTAAGACTGCCCGGACCCGCCCGGCAAATCCAGCTGCCACAAATGCCAGTCTAATGTTAGAGGTCTTAGGCACAAACTAAATACGTAACTGTTGTAAAGACACGAGGTTAGGCTCTTTTGTGGTGTAAGACTGCCCGGACCCGCCCGGCAAATCCAGCTGCCACAAATGTCAGTCTAATGTGAGAGGTCTTTATGAGGTTACGGTCTTAATGAATTAAGAAACACTTAACCAGATAAGCATGTAGTGGGACATGAGGGGGTTAAGTGGGTGCCTTGGGTGGCATGTGGAATCTATTGGGTGCCTTGGGTGGCATTTGGAAATACGATTAGAAACTCTTAACCAAAATATGAAACATGTAATTGAAGCATGAATAAGAAGTGGGTTAAGTGGGATGTACCAGAGGGGACCAAGCTTAGGTGGATAGCTTGTGTCAAGTAATGGGGGCCCGTTTCAACCAGTAACCCATACGTATCTTTGTGGGCTCGACCCAAGTCGAGGACAGGACACGCATACTGGGCTTGACTGTAAGAGGCCAAACCGGGTTAGCGGTGGCAACGCAAGTCCAACGGGTTCATATGTGTGTGTGGACCCGGGCTGGTAGGTAAGATGTTGTTGCATCGTGTAGGTATAAGCCGTGCATTCTTGGTGGTATCGGGTTGCCACTTTGGGGAGTGATACACCCCACTGTGGGTCCAGCACGGGTATCTACGAGTTAGGGAGCCGATCGCTTGGGGGTAGTGGGTACACCTAGTGGAAATAGGGGCAGACGGCACCTATGAAGGCAGCTAGGGGTGCACGAAACTACCAATATCATTATTAAGTCTGTAGGCGGGATCAACCTTAGGGTGACTAGTGGTGGTGCTGTATACTAGCGGCGGTGCAGTATAGCAATTATCCTATAGTGTTGGTGTAGTTTAGTAAATTTATCTTAGTGGGTTAGGTGCGCTTTAACGATATCGTTGTTCATCTTGTTTCCTTGTTTACTCTGTCATACTCAATGGTTCATGATCAATTCCTTATTTTCCAACTTATGCCTTAGTTTAGTTACATTGTGAATTATATTGTTAGAATTATCGCACTCGCCAGACTTTATGTCTGACCCCCCTTTTTCCATCTCTTCCCCCCCCCCCAGGTGCTCAGGTTGGAACTAGCATCAGTGGAGCTTGATTTTGGACTGCTTTTAGAAGATTTCTTGGACCGCTGAAGTAAAGTTCAGCTTCTCTTTATTTATGGCTACTTTAATGTTGGGGATTATGTCTTTCAGTTTATGTACCTTGTTTTATCAAGATGGATATGATGTACTTGACTTTGGTTTATGGTTTTGATGATGTAATTAAACATATGTGTTTTCCGCTGCAATGAAATAAAGTTTTAAATTTCCAAGTACTGCTTTATATCTGTCTTGTTGTGATTTTCTGTTCTGTATTCACTTAAAATGCTCCATGGAAGTTAATGCATTCCCTTTGTGAGTGACATTAATGGACGTGGGGTGTTATACGTGGTATCAGAGCAGAAGGTTATCAGAACAGATATGAATTTTTGAAAAACTATTTTTCAAAGCAATTTTTATAAAGAAGTACTTTCAAAAGTATGATTTAAGGAAAGTATTTTCAAGAGAAAAGTTTATTTTAGAAAGCATAACCCCAAGAGCCATATATCTTTCCTTCAGTCCTTTTTGTGTTGAATCTTTCCTTTTTCGTTTCAGCATGTCTGAAGCATCTGAGATACCGGAGGGCGTTCATGTGCCCGGTTGGTTTCGTCAATATCTTGAGGCTAGGGCCGCCGCCGCAGGTCCAGCAAACCCTCCTCCTCCTCGTGTCGATAATTTCGCAAAGATATGTAAGGACTTTAGAGCAATGGGTTGAAAACCTTTTCACGGGACGGAGACATTTGTTGAAACTCGTAACTGGCTAAAGGAGGTGGAAGAATTGTTTAGAATCTTTGAAGTGGATGATGGAAGGAAAGTCCAGCTAGCTGTCTGGCTAATGAAGGATGAGGCCTCGTTTTGGTGGGAGGTCACTAATGGGGGGCGTTCAATCGATACATGGCCAGATTTTAGGCAGAGGTTTGAGGCGAAGTTTGTCTCACGGGCTGAAGAGAGTCTATACATGGAAAGATTCTTGTCACTGAAGCAAGGGAATCTATCGGTGAAAGAGTACGTTAAAAATTCAACCAATTGGCAAGGTTTGGCTTAGACTTGGTGAATACTCCAGAAAAGAAGGCTCTAAGATTTGTTAAGGGCTTAAACGAGCCGCTTCATGGGTTAGCTATGACCCACATTCCCATGGGGGCCACCTTTGAGAGGTTAGTTGACATGGCACTCATGCATGAAGAAGAGAAGGGCGCCAATGCTAATAAGGCACCCGAGAAGAAAGTGGATCAAAAGAAGCCGCAACAACAGAACAAGAAAGGTGGCAAAGGCAACAATGCTAAGGGGAAGAAGAAATGCTTTAATTGTGGGACACCCGACCATCTAAGCAAGGATTGTAGGAAGAAAAAGAAGACTGGTTGTTTCCACTGTGGCGAAGCGGGACATCTTATTAAGGACTGCCCAAAGAAAGGGCAGAGAGCAGGGTCTACCTCAAGAGGACAGGTGCAAGCTCTAATGGCACCCGGGCAGGCAATGGGACAAGTTCAGGCTCTCATGGTCCCACCGCTGCAAGAACAAGGTAGAGCAATTTCCGTTGAAAGTTTAGTTTTTCTGTTTGACCATCCTGTCCGTACTTTATTCGATTCTGGCGCATCGCATTCGTTTATTTCTACATCATTAGTTGAAACACTGCACATAGATACTAGTCTTTTTACTGATCCCTTAGTAGTCTCAAATCCTATTGGTGGTTTGGCTCATCTTTCTATGATTTGTCGGGATTTGAGAGTGTTTATCTTGGGCGTTGAGTTTGAATGCAACGCCTTTGTTCTGGGCTTTATGGGCTACGGTTTAATTCTAGGTATGGATTGACTAACTAGATATGGGGACATCCTAGATTGTAAAAGAAGGGTAGTTAGATTGTTGACTCGTTATGGAAGGACCCTTGATATTTCTTGTGACCCTAGAGGTCCAGTAATGCTTAGTTACCTAGATTCCCTTGATGCATCCGATGATGATTTACATTCTGTTCCCATAGTCCGTGAATATGTTGATGTCTTCGATGAGGTGAGGGGTTTACCCCCAAAACATGAGATAGACTTTCGAATATATCTAGTGGACAATGCAAAGCCAGTTGCATTGCCAGTGCGCCACATGGCTCCTAGAGAGAGAAGAGAACTCAGTAAGCAAGTGAAAGAATTGCTTGAGAAGGGGTTCATCAGACGTAGTATATCGGAGTGGGGTGCTCCAGTAGTGTTTGCCACGAGGGCGGATGGGTCCCTTAGACTTTGTGTGGACTATAGAGAACTTAATATGCTTACTAAGAAGAATAAACACCCACCACCGAGGATTGATGATTTCTTCGATCAGTTAGTTGGCGCCTCGGTGCTTTCGCAGTTGGACTTAGCCATTGGTTTCCATCAGTTGAGAGTGCCTGAGGATAGCATAGACAAGACTGCCTTTAGGACTCCAGATGGTTTCTTCGAGTGGTTGTTGATGCCCTTTGGTTTGACAAACGCCCCCGCATACTTTGTTGACTTGATGAGTAGGGTGTTTAGGGAGTACCTTAATAAATTCATGGTAGTCTTTGTAGATGACATATCGATCTTTTCTAAAAGCGAAGAAGAGCATGCCCTACATCTTAGGGAAGTGTTGGAGACTCTTCGAGCGCATAGCCTTAAAGCTAAATTTTCTAAATGTCACTTTTGGAGAAAGGAAGTGCGATTCTTAGGGCACGTGGTTTCCAAAGAAGGGATAGCCGTGGATCCCGCGAAGGTAGTCGCCATCCAAGATTGGAAGGTTCCTAAAAATGCTACCGAGGTGAGAAGTTTCTTAGGGTTGGCTGGCTACTATAGGAAGTTTCTCAAAGACTTCGCAAAAATATCAGCTCCATTAACACGCTTGACGAAGAAGAACTTAGTTTTCACGTGGGACGTAGATTGTGATGATGTGTTCCAACGTTTAAAGAGAGCTTTGACCACAGCCCCAGTCTTAGTGTTGCCAGATGGGAGTAAGTCATTTACCGTTTATACCGATGCTTGTGGGACAGGACTAAGCGCAGTCTTAATGCAAGAGGGGAGGGTAATAGCCTATGGAGGAAGGCAGTTGAGAGTGCATGAAAGAAATTACCCTACACATGACCTAGAGTTGGCCGCTATTGTTTTCGCGCTTAAGTCTTGGCGTCATTATCTTCTTGGCGAGAAATTCGAATTGTTCACTAACCACAAATCGCTAAAATACTTATTCTCTCAGAAGGACTTGAACTTAAGGCAGCAAAGGTGGATGGAGTTCTTAGCATCCTATGACTTCGAGATAGCATATACTCCTGGCAAGGGTAACGTGGTGGCAGATGCCTTAAGTAGAAAAAGATTATCCTTGAGTCCATTATTTGTTGAGCGGCGAAGTTTAGAGTTCATCTCTATGTTTGACTTTACACCTTCCGTTGACTTTGTACCTGGTTTGCTAGCATCCTTAGAGGTCAGACCTACGCTCTTGGGACGGATTGACGAGGCACAGCGAGACGACCCACGATTGGTTGAGTTAGTAGAAAAGCTCAAAGAAGGGGAGTCATCGAGCCATCTCCGTAGGTATACCTTAGATGATAAGGGTTGGTTGCGTAGGGACGGTAGACTTTGTGTACCACGGGACGGGAATCTAAGAAAGACCATTCTTGATGATGCCCATCGTTCGAAGATGACCATTAATCCCGGCGGGGACAAGATGTACATGGACATGAGACGATTTTACTTTTGGGCCGGCATGAAGAAAGATGTGGCTAAGTATGTCGCTAGATGCTTGGTGTGCCAACAAGTAAAAGCGGAGCAAAAGAAGCCCGGTGGATTGCTTCACCCATTGGAGGTCCTACAATGGAAGTGGGAAAGCGTCTCGATGGACTTTATTGACAGATTACCAAGATCGAGGAAGGGTAATACGGGGATTTGGGTCATGGTAGACAGACTTACTAAGAGCACCCATTTCATTCCCGTGAAGAGTAAGAGAACTGCTCCATGGTTAGCCTCCGTATACATTCGAGAAATAGTTCGTTAGCACGGTGTTCCTTCTAGCATAGTGAGCGACCGCGATCCCATCTTCACTAGCGAATTTTGGAAGAGCTTGCAAGAGGCGGTAGGGACTCAGTTATGTTTGAGCACCGCATATCATCCTCAGACGGACGGCCAGAACGAGAGGGTGAATCGTATTCTAGAGGACCTATTGAGATTATGTGTCTTAGATTTCGGAGGTACATGGGAGGAACATCTTCCGTTGGTAGAGTTCGCATATAATAATAGCTTTCAGTCTAGCATTGGCATGGCACCGTTCGAAGCTCTTTATGGACGGCCATGTCGTTCGCCTACATGTTGGTGGGAATCTACGAATAAGATCTTGCTTGGACCCGATATGATTAGAGAGACTTCGGAGAAGATCGATTTGATTCGAAGGAGGATGAAGACGGCGCAAGATAGACAGAAATTTTATGCGGATGAGAGGAGGTCAGATCTTGAGTTTGATGTTGGGGACATGGTCTTTGTCAAGGTGTCTCCATTACGGAACGTCGTTCGCTTTGGGTCCGTTGGGAAGTTAGCACCAAGGATCGTAGGGCCGTTTCCTATTAAGGAAAGGATTGGACAGATGGCGTATAGAGGGAAGTTGCCCGAGAGATTTAGTGGTGTACACGACGTATTCCATGTATCACATTTGAGGAAGTGCTTGCACGAGACCGCGGAAGTGGTAGAGCTGAGCTTGCTTAGAGATGTGACAACAAGGAATTTCGCTCGATCCGAATCAGTCGCTAAACTGATCTAGACCTTTCCAAACGCCTGATTGTTTGAGAACACGACAAAATAGAACACAAACAGAAGAACATTTCATTGTTTATTACAACAATTCCATCAGAATACAAGAATATACAGAGTAGAAATGAATACATTACATTCGATAAATATCAGAGGTTACAATAAATTACATAGCAGCGGAAAAACAATATAGAACACAACTGAAAATAATGCACGGATACAGAGCTTTCCGAACATCGTTCCAGCTGTACATCAGGATCCTGTGAATATAAATCTGCAAAACCGAAACTACTAGCTGCCCATGTGGAAAATAGGGGCACCCAGAGTTTAGGTTAAAACAATAAACTCTAGGTCAGTCATGTGACTGGTGTGAGAACTAAAACAGTTATTAATATTTGTTTTTAAAGTTAGGTAAATCAAGGGACCACGCCGTATAACACGGAACGGGTTTCCTCCCAAGAATACCAGTGCAGAAAACAAACAGCGCTATGCTAAAGAAAGAACAATGAAGCTATTATAAGACCCAGGTCCCATCACACAATGCAATGCAAGCCGGAGGATAGGGTTTTCCCTTATAATAGCCAAATATGCTTGATACGCGAAATTTCATCTTATATTATTACTATAAGTGAAGAAAACAACTTCAGATATAAATATATCAATCATAGACGGCATGGGTACCATATATCATGTCGCTAATACTAGGCTCTACAATCAAAACCGCAAAATGTCATATTTGGAAATTGGATTTCCATCATGGTGGCTCCTGATTCGAAAGATCGATCGCGTAGTGCCATCTCAACGGCTTACGTCTCGGCTAGAGAAAACACCGTAATGCACATCCGCACTTTTGGGAAATCGAGTATCACTGCGGCTTACGTCCCGGCGAGAGAAAACACCGCTTACCCTATCCCTCTGAGCACTAAGCTCACTCTCGGTCGACCGAATCCACGACACCACGAAGGTGCCCATCCACGAAAAAGCATACTGATCTAACCATCAGTTTACCACCATACCGGGGTGTGAGGCTCGCGAATCAACGCTATACACAAAGCCGTGCTCTATCAAAGCTGCGCTTTGATCATCATCCACCAAACTTTGCTTTTCAACAAAAGTCTGGATCACTGCATCTCAGCATGCCACACTATCAATCCATATCGTACCACTGGTTTCTGCCAATATATAACCTCTAAGCTCGTATGTCTCAGAGAAGGGCGTTAAGCAAGAGAATAAATTCTCCGCCGCCAAACAGATATATATTTAGCAGAGATCAACGAATACAATATAAAGGAATACAATGTCAGACACACCATCCATTTACAAGTCCGTTCTGGGTTTGAACGAAACCGGAGGCACTTTCCTCGCATATTCGTCGACCTCCAAGCACGTCCGGATGGCTACCACTTCAGCCCCCTTCAAGGTAGCTACTCCCATCGTGAGCGTCAGTAGCACCCATCCATTCGATGTGAAGATCGTCGGTCTTGCACCGTCTTCAATCTCTTCGACTTATCGTCGAATCGGTTATTCAGAATGGGTATAGACCCGGCCTTTCTGAATAACCCACGTATATAATAAACAATGTTAGACAAACACAACAAACGCCTCATTCCAATTCAGAATATTCTTTTATTCACAAAATCACATTCTTAGGGAAATGTTCCCATTAATTTTATCCAAGATAAATTCTTCTAAATTTATTCTTTAATCCTCCTATGGATATCATTTCAAGCTAGTCGGGATTAACGAGCCACACCGAAGTAATTATTTATTTTATTTCCCAATCCCAACCTATATATCCCATGGAGAAAACTGGTAATACTCCACATCTAACACCACGGTGTTATCGGTAAAATTAATTACCATTTCACGTTCAAATCTAATTACAGATTTAACTACCGCTTTGGAGCAAAACTAGTGATACTCCATTCTCGATCACCTTTCAAATTTGATAATTTAAATTATCAATTCACATTTTCAATCTAATTAAAGATTCATTAAAACTCCTCTTAGTTTTAATCTTTTCAAAAATCAACATCCTGCCTTTAACTGGGTTAAAGAACCAATGTCATCTAAAACACGATTCACGATAAACCCAAATCACATTTGATATTATATACAAGGCTCTGAATAGAAAATATATCGGCTTATATTCAATATCAAATTCTGAAACCAACAAATATCGTATTGGAAATAACGATATATAACATATCTTTCAAATTCCCCAAGACAATATCTGTATAGTCACGAAATTCAACATCGAAATATTCCGAAGATAATTTCGATTCAACTCCACTTCCACTTCACCTATTGGGAATATTGATTATTTTTAAAATCACTTTCAAATTCAATTTATTTATTTCAAAAATAAATTGATTTTAATTCTAGTTCAAAACTAGTTCATTTCGACAAAAATATTTTCTCCTTTCAAATGTGGAATTTTTCAGCCCAATTCTTTCCAAATCACATATTATGATTTTACGCAAATTATAGATATTTTTAATAATTTTATCAAGGCCCGTACAGTCGATTTCCATCTACGACCATCGAACTGCACTTACAGCGACCTTTTCTGAAATTGATTTGGACATAATTCCAAATCCAACTGTTAGACTTCAAATTTCTAATATTCATTGGAAAGCTCTTTTCGATACGAACCCAACGGTTCCGGTTTTAGGAGAATCCGACGGTCGGATCTCCCGTAATGTCCGTTTGAAATAAATGGTCGAAATTCACGAACTGCCGCGGCGCGGCGCGTTCTATTCAGGCCATTATATTATATATATATAATATATATATAATATATATTTCGTCGATTTCTATTTAAAACAAATTTTATAAATTGTTTTAAATTCGTTTCTAAAACAATTTCAACTTCCTTTCCAATTCAAATCAATTTCAATTCGATTTCAATTCAATTCTATTCGAATTCAATTTCATTTCTATTCTATTCGAATTCAATTTCTTTTCTATTCTATTCGAATTCAATTTCTATCCAATTCTATTCGAATTCATTGTCTCTTTCAAAATATTCATTTCAATTCAAATTCATTGTCTCTTTCAAGATATTCATTTCAATTCGAATTCATTGTCTCTTTCAAAATATTCATTTCAATTCGAATATAATCGATATCAATATCGTTCGCGTCAAAATAACGCATCTCTAATCAACACGGCTTTATATTTTTCAATAACATCGTTATTCTATTCAACAAATGAATATTTATTCTATTCAACACATGAATCTATATTTCTTCCACCACTTGACTAATCTCAACAAATGAGTACTGTCAACACGTTAATCTTTATTTTATAATATTCTTTATTTTCCCAATTGGAATGAGGCCCAATCAATTACCATATAATGTTAATTATATGGATTCCATACAACAAATGTATATAATAGCAACAATAAATAATCAACCATCATCTAAAGTGCACAACACAACTGCATAAGCATTAAACATATACCATCAACGCTTACACAGTCTGTCGACCAATCGATCGACATACAATTAAGTAATTGGGATTAGTGTATGCCAAATATCATCCCAACACCCGTGTGGGGTTTCAACAATCAAACGCAGATTTTATTTGTGCAGTTGGGCGATGTGTAAAATTTATCGACCCAATCAATATCAGTCAAATCAGTGTATATAAACAAATCGGCCGATTTGTTTATAAAGATTTATTTATTCACTTTCACGTTAAAAATTATATTTTTAACGATAAAATATTTTATTTTAACACATGGATTTTTTTTCAGTTCATTTACAAACTAGAAATGATATTTTTATTTTTCTAACTCATTTTAGAAAATTTCGGCGGCATAACGGCACGATACTAGAAACGGGACGAGGCCTAGCCTTATCCCCGGTCTAGTGAAGGCCCACGCCATTCACACATTAATCAAATCCATTCATTTCACCACACAATTCAATTCAAACCAAATAATCCAACTAATTTTTGCAATCAAACAAACAAGTCCATGGTCTGTGGACGATTGTGTCGGGTGCTACTAAACACCGTCTACATCCTAGTATATATATAACTAGAAAAAGAGATTTTAGAGTGAGAAGTTCTCACAGAGGGTTCCACTCCGCCGTGCTTTGCTTTTGAATTGCTGAACCGTCTGGGTTCCTTTGAAATTCCAATGCAGTTCTTTCACGCTGTTCAAATAAAAATTATATTTTTATTTCACTTCATATGTATTTTTACAATGCTTCTTTCTATATAAAAATTATATTTTATATTTCTATTTCATATAAAAAGATCAAATTTTTATTTTATCGCTATAAAAATCGCATTTTAATTTCAATATATATATAAGAAAGATCAGATTTTTTTCGCTACTTTCATAAAAACCACATCTTTGCTCCTTCTACAACATAAAGATCAAATCTTTAACACTTTCATAATGAAAAAAAAATCATATTTTTATATCTTCTATAAATTAAAAATCGAATTTTTATTCCTCCTAAAATATAAAAATCATATTTTTATTCTGCTATCTCTATTCTAAAAACAATGCGGTATATATTTTCAAAACAAGGCGATGTATATTTTCAAAAGCAAAGTATATTTTATATTTACAAAAGCAAAGTATATTTTATATTTACAAAAGCAAAGTATATTTTATATTTACAAAAGCAAAGTATATTTTATATTTACAAACATATGTTCTTATATATTTTCAAAAATATGTTCTTATATATATATATATATATATATATATATATATATATATATATATATATATTGAAATTTAAAAACAATGCTTATATATATTTTTCTTCTTTCCAAAGTTATTCATATCCAATTTTAATTAATCTAATTGCCTAAATTATAAATAAATAAATAAATAAAAACAAACAAAGCTCACTGTTTATACCTTCAGATATCACGTTTAAAACTTCACCGTCGAAGTTCGCCAGCGCTCCTCCCCTTGAGCCATCGGACGGCGATCAGGGACCACCACCGCGAAGAGCTGGGCAGCGCCTCCCACCACCTGGCGCGGCGGTCAACTCGAAACTTCCAGGCGTGCTAAAATCGCCTTCAACCCGCACCAGTTCGAGCAAGAAATCCGAGCTGTACTTCAATTGAAGATCGATCTCCACCGTGTTGATATGAAGATCAAACTTCCTCCATGATTTCATTTTAGAAACTTGCGAAATTATCTTGTGGATTAGGAGAAAAAAAATCAGAAGAAAATTTGGAGCGCTTTCGCCGTTTATTTGGGGTAGAGCGGCGGTAATAAGGTTTGACCGAGAATGAATAAAACTAGGGTTTGACCCAAGGAAGTTTGACTATATATAATATTTTATTTATTTTTAATTTCGAAAAGGTACTTTTTATTTTGACCTCGAAACGAGACTCACCGCCTGTCGTCCATAGCTAATTACCCCTATTCTGAATACAATGGGATATGTATCACAAGCTGATTCGACTGTTTCGATCAGTTTTCGTTAAAATCAAAATATAACACTATATATTGAATTGGAACGTGTATTTCAATTTACTGGGGTCACATACTAACTCGAAAAATCCCTAAAAAATATTTTCTAGCTTCGTATTGACTATACGATCCTAACAAAACTAGTTTCGTCGAATTCTGAGACCGTTTGAAAAATGGCCATTTTCCAGTCGATTAAAATCAACTAAAACTGGTCAAACGCGTTTTCCTTTGCCACGCTCACATATTGAATCGAAAAATTATGAAATTTGGAATCTAGCAATAATTTGACACTGCGGATCCAACAAAAGTGGTTTCGTCGAAATCCGAGGTCATTTGCAAAATGTCTATTTTTAAGGGCCTGAATTCCATAGCGACTATTCAGAATTTTCAACTGGACATATCTTTTGACCCCCGCTATGAAATTTTAAATTTTCAGATTCGATGGAAAGATATCATCAATTAGATCCTAATGTTTTTGGTTTCACTAAAATCTGGATTGTTTTACACCCGGTACATTCAATTGAAGTTTGAAATCGAATTATCGAACTACCGCGCCATTTTCAATTCTATTTATAATTATATATAATTATTTATATTCTAACGACGACGTATATAAATGTAAACGTCGAATTCTATTCAAAATAAATTTTTCGTCGATATTATTTAAAATAATCTATTTTAAATATTCAAAATTCGCTAAAATTGCCAAAATAAAAATTTCAAACTGGCTCGCATTTTCGGGTTATTACAATCTCCTCCACTTAAAACTTTTCGTCCCCGAAAAGGAACAAAGTCGAAAGTGGTTTGATTAATCAACTCTACGTTCGATCTGGCTTCCATTCTCCAACTTTTCAGTTTCTGAGAATTTTCAAATTCTTCAAAAATTTGGCTAACACCCTAAATTTTCGAAAAATTTCGCCATAACCTCCCCTGCAATGGGAGCATCGGGGAATTTCAAATAGCTTCCCCGGTCCTTCTAATCTCAAAAAGAAAAAGAAAAAGCCAATAGGCTCATAAAATCATCATCACCCAAACAAAACAGTAAATTATGTAGTAAACATGTACCTATTTGTCGGGCAAACAAATTTTATTCTTTGGCTCTAGCCTCCTTGCTATGACCTGTTCAATGTAAGTATTTGTATATGCAAGCAAATGCGACCAATTTTCAATACAATTCAATATTTGATACAATTAGGCATAAATGGTTAAAATTATCAAACAAATAAACAAACGACACAAACATCAATCAATTAGTGGATTAGAGTTTTCAAATTCATAATTTTGATACATACACAGAAAATCTTGTTTTTGATGCCAATTCACAACAATGTATTCTAGCTATATAAGTTTTGATTCTCACACCAGCCTAATGGAAATATATAGAAACCACACCTTCGAAATTCGAATATGAATACTGATGATGATGCACCATCATCAGAATCATCCCCGGATGTCTAGAATGTGATTCTATATCTACCCAGTATATCAAAACTTCGAATATACGTTCATGACGCGTATATGCAAAACCTTTATATATTGGATTGTCCATATTCAAAATAAATAAATATTCAAATACGTATAAAACGATTTAAATTTTAAAACCAAATTGTTTTCTATTGAAAAATATACTCTTCACCCTCGTTCTAGGACACTTCTGATCCTATCTCTAACGAGTCATTCTAATTGGATATTACTAATCCAATATCTGATGAATTCTTTCGTATGGTTCTAATGTGTCTTGTTCTCGAGCTCTGTAAACCAAAGCTCTGATACCAACTGTGACAACAAGGAATTTCGCTCGATCCGAATCAGTCGCTAAACTGATCTAGACCTTTCCAAACGCCTGATTGTTTGAGAACACGACAAAATAGAACACAAACAGAAGAACATTTCATTGTTTATTACAACAATTCCATCAGAATACAAGAATATACAGAGTATAAATGAATACATTACATTCGATAAATATCAGAGGTTACAATAAATTACATAGCAGCGGAAAAACAATATAGAACACAACTGAAAATAATGCACGGATACAGAGCTTTCCGAACATCGTTCCAGCTGTACACCAGGATCCTGTGAATATAAATCTGCAAAACCGAAACTACTAGCTGCCCGTGTGGAAAATAGGGGCACCCAGAGTTTAGGTTAAAACAATAAACTCCAGGTCAGTCATGTGACTGGTGTGAGAACTAAAACAGTTATTAATATTTGTTTTTAAAGTTAGGTAAATCAAGGGACCACGCCGTATAACACGGAACGGGTTTCCTCCCAAGAATACCAGTGCAGAAAACAAACAGCGCTATGCTAAAGAAAGAACAATGAAGCTATTATAAGACCCAGGTCCCATCACACAATGCAACGCAAGCCGGAGGATAGGGTTTTCCCTTATAATAGCCAAATATGCTTGATACGCGAAATTTCATCTTATATTATTACTATAAGTGAAGAAAACAACTTCAAATATAAATATATCAATCATAGACGGCATGGGTACCATATATCATGTCGCCAATACTAGGCTCTACAATCAAAACCGCAAAATGTCATATTTGGAAATTGGATTTCCATCATGGTGGCTCCTGATTCGAAAGATCGATCGCGTAGTGCCATCTCAACGGCTTACGTCTCGGCTAGAGAAAACACCGTAATGCACATCCGCACTTTTGGGAAATCGAGTATCACTGCGGCTTACGTCCCGGCGAGAGAAAACACCGCTTACCCTATCCCTCTGAGCACTAAGCTCACTCTCGGTCGACCGAATCCACGACACCACGAAGGTGCCCATCCACGAAAAAGCATACTGATCTAACCATCAGTTTACCACCATACCGGGGTGTGAGGCTCGCGAATCAACGCTATACACAAAGCCGTGCTCTATCAAAGCTGCGCTTTGATCATCATCCACCAAACTTTGCTTTTCAACAAAAGTCTGGATCACTGCATCTCAGCATGCCACACTATCAATCCATATCGTACCACTGGTTTCTGCCAATATATAACCTCTAAGCTCGTATGTCTCAGAGAAGGGCGTTAAGCAAGAGAATAAATTCTCCGCCTCCAAACAGATATATATTTAGCAGAGATCAACGAATACAATATAAAGGAATACAATGTCAGACACACCATCCATTTACAAGTCCGTTCTGGGTTTGAACGAAACCGGAGGCACTTTCCTCGCATATCCGTCGACCTCCAAGTACGTCCGGACGGCTACCACTTCAGCCCCCTTCAAGGTAGCTACTCCCATCGTGAGCGTCAGTAGCACCCATCCATTCGATGTGAAGATCGTCGGTCTTGCACCGTCTTCAATCTCTTCGACTTATCGTCGAATCGGTTATTCAGAATGGGTATAGACCCGGCCTTTCTGAATAACCCACGTATATAATAAACAATGTTAGACAAACACAACAAACGCCTCATTCCAATTCAGAATATTCTTTTATTCACAAAATCACATTCTTAGGGAAATGTTCCCATTAATTTTATCCAAGATAAATTCTTCTAAATTTATTCTTTAATCCTCCTATGGATATCATTTCAAGCTAGTCGGGATTAACGAGCCACACCGAAGTAATTATTTATTTTATTTCCCAATCCCAACCTATATATCCCATGGAGAAAACTGGTAATACTCCACATCTAACACCACGGTGTTATCGGTAAAATTAATTACCATTTCACGTTCAAATCTAATTACAGATTTAACTACCGCTTTGGAGCAAAACTAGTGATACTCCATTCTCGATCACCTTTCAAATTTGATAATTTAAATTATCAATTCACATTTTCAATCTAATTAAAGATTCATTAAAACTCCTCTTAGTTTTAATCTTTTCAAAAATCAACATCCTGCCTTTAACTGGGTTAAAGAACCAATGTCATCTAAAACACGATTCACGATAAACCCAAATCACATTTGATATTATATACAAGGCTCTGAATAGAAAATATATCGGCTTATATTCAATATCAAATTCTGAAACCAACAAATATCGTATTGGAAATAACGATATATAACATATCTTTCAAATTCCCCAAGACAATATCTGTATAGTCACGAAATTCAACATCGAAA
The DNA here is from genome assembly GCA_030737875.1 of Allium sativum. NCBI lineage: Eukaryota > Viridiplantae > Streptophyta > Magnoliopsida > Asparagales > Amaryllidaceae > Allium > Allium sativum. The sequence continues at coordinate 327,243,789 of CM060918.1, forward strand.
TATTCCGAAGATAATTTCGATTCAACTCCACTTCCACTTCACCTATTGGGAATATTGATTATTTTTAAAATCACTTTCAAATTCAATTTATTTATTTCAAAAATAAATTGATTTTAATTCTAGTTCAAAACTAGTTCATTTCGACAAAAATATTTTCTCCTTTCAAATGTGGAATTTTTCAGCCCAATTCTTTCCAAATCACATATTATGATTTTAAGCAAATTATAGATATTTTTAATAATTTTATCAAGGCCCGTACAGTCGATTTCCATCTACGGCCATCGAACTGCACTTACAGCAACCTTTTCTGAAATTGATTTGGACATAATTCCAAATTCAACCGTTAGACTTCAAATTTCTAATATTCATTGGAAAGCTCTTTTCGATACGAACCCAACGGTTCCGGTTTTAGGAGAATCCGACGGTCGGATCTCCCGTAATGTCCGTTTGAAATAAATGGTCGAAATTCACGAACTGCCGCGGCGCGGCGCGTTCTATTCAGGCCATTATATTATATATATATATAATATATATAATATATATTTCGTCGATTTCTATTTAAAACGAATTTTATAAATCGTTTTAAATTCGTTTCTAAAACAATTTCAACTTCCTTTCCAATTCAAATCAATTTCAATTCGATTCTATTCGAATTCAATTTCATTTCTATTCTATTCGAATTCAATTTCTTTTCTATTCTATTCGAATTCAATTTCTATCCAATTATATTCGAATTCATTGTCTCTTTCAAAATATTCATTTCAATTCGAATTCATTGTCTCTTTCAAAATATTCATTTCAATTCGAATTCATTGTCTCTTTCAAAATATTCATTTCAATTCGAATATAATCGATATCAATATCGTTCGCGTCAAAATAACGCATCTCTAATCAACACGGCTTTATATTTTTCAATAACATCGTTATTCTATTCAACAAATGAATATTTATTCTATTCAACACATGAATCTATATTTCTTCCACCACTTGACTAATCTCAACAAATGAGTACTGTCAACACGTTAATCTTTATTTTATAATATTCTTTATTTTCCCAATTGGAATGAGGCCCAATCAATTACCATATAATGTTAATTATATGGATTCCATACAACAAATGTATATAATAGCAACAATAAATAATCAACCATCATCTAAAGTGCACAACACAACTGCATAAGCATTAAACATATACCATCAACGCTTACACAGTCTGTCGACCAATCGATCGACATACAATTAAGTAATTGGGATTAGTGTATGCCAAATATCATCCCAACACCCGTGTGGGGTTTCAACAATCAAACGCAGATTTTATTTGTGCAGTTGGGCGATGTGTAAAATTTATCGACCCAATCAATATCAGTCAAATCAGTGTATATAAACAAATCGGCCGATTTGTTTATAAAGATTTATTTATTCACTTTCACGTTAAAAATTATATTTTTAACGATAAAATATTTTATTTTAACACATGGATTTTTTTTTTCAGTTCATTTACAAACTAGAAATGATATTTTTATTTTTCTAACTCATTTTAGAAAATTTCGGCGGCATAACGGCACGATACTAGAAACGGGACGAGGCCTAGCCTTATCCCCGGTCTAGTGAAGGCCCACGCCATTCACACATCAATCAAATCCATTCATTTCACCACACAATTCAATTCAAACCAAATAATCCAACTAATTTTTGCAATCAAACAAACAAGTCCATGGTCTGTGGACGATTGTGTCGGGTGCTACTAAACACCGTCTACATCCTAGTATATATATAACTAGAAAAAGAGATTTTATAGTGAGAAGTTCTCACAGAGGGTTCCACTCCGCCGTACTTTGCTTTTGAATTGCTGAACCGTCTGGGTTCCTTTGAAATTCCAATGCAGTTCTTTCACGCTGTTCAAATAAAAATTATATTTTTATTTCACTTCATATGTATTTTTACAATGCTTCTTTCTATATAAAAATTATATTTTATATTTCTATTTCATATAAAAAGATCGAATTTTTATTTTATCGCTATAAAAATCGCATTTTAATTTCAATATATATATAAGAAAGATCAGATTTTTTTTCGCTACTTTCATAAAAACCACATCTTTGCTCCTTCTACAACATAAAGATCAAATCTTTAACACTTTCGTAATGAAAAAAAAAATCATATTTTTATATCTTCTATAAATTAAAAATCGAATTTTTATTCCTCCTAAAATATAAAAATCATATTTTTATTCTGCTATCTCTATTCTAAAAACAATGCGGTATATATTTTCAAAACAAGGCGATGTATATTTTCAAAAGCAAAGTATATTTTATATTTACAAAAGCAAAGTATATTTTATATTTACAAAAGCAAAGTATATTTTATATTTACAAAAGCAAAGTATATTTTATATTTACAAACATATGTTCTTATATATTTTCAAAAATATGTTCTTATATATATATATATATTGAAATTTAAGAACAATGCTTATATATATTTTTCTTCTTTCCAAAGTTATTCATATCCAATTTTAATTAATCTAATTGCTTATATTATAAATAAATAAATAAATAAATAAAAACAAACAAAGCTCACTGTTTATACCTTCAGATATCACGTTTAAAACTTCACCGTCGAAGTTCGCCAGCGCTCCTCCCCTTGAGCCATCGGACGGCGATCAGGGACCACCACCGCGAAGAGCTGGGCAGCGCCTCCCACCACCTGGCGCGGCGGTCAACTCGAAACTTCCAGGCGTGCTAAAATCGCCTTCAACCCGCACCAGTTCGAGCAAGAAATCCGAGCTGTACTTCAATTGAAGATCGATCTCCACCGTGTTGATATGAAGATCAAACTTCCTCCATGATTTCATTTTAGAAACTTGCGAAATTATCTTGTGGATTAGGAGAAAAAAAATCAGAAGAAAATTTGGAGCGCTTTCGCCGTTTATTTGGGGTAGAGCGGCGGTAATAAGGTTTGACCGAGAATGAATAAAACTAGGGTTTGACCCAAGGAAGTTTGACTATATATAATATTTTATTTATTTTTAATTTCGAAAAGGTACTTTTTATTTTGACCTCGAAACGAGACTCACCGCCTGTCGTCCATAGCTAATTACCCCTATTCCGAACACAATGGGATATGTATCACAAGCTGATTCGACTGTTTCGATCAGTTTTCGTTAAAATCAAAATATAACACTATATATTGAATTGGAACGCGTATTTCAATTTACTGGGGTCACATACTAACTCGAAAAATCCCTGAAAAATATTTTCTAGCTTCGTATTGACTATACGATCCTAACAAAACTAGTTTCGTCGAATTCTGAGACCGTTTGAAAAATGGCCATTTTCCAGTCGATTAAAATCAACTAAAACTGGTCAAACGCGTTTTCCTTTGCCACGCTCACATATTGAATCAAAAAATTATGAAATTTGGAATCTAGCAATAATTTGACACTGCGGATCCAACAAAAGTGGTTTCGTCGAAATCCGAGGTCATTTGCAAAATGTCTATTTTTAAGGGCCTGAATTCCATAGCGACTATTCAGAATTTTCAACTGGACATATCTTTTGACCCCCGCTATGAAATTTTAAATTTTCAGATTCGATGGAAAGATATCATCAATTAGATCCTAATGTTTTTAGTTTCACTAAAATCCGGATTGTTTTACACTCGGTACATTCAATTGAAGTTTGAAATCGAATTATCGAACTACCGCGCCATTTTCAATTCTATTTATAATTATATATAATTATTTATATTCTAACGACGACGTATATAAATGTAAACGTCGAATTCTATTCAAAATAAATTTTTCGTCGATATTATTTAAAATAATCTATTTTAAATATTCAAAATTCGCTAAAATTGCCAAAATAAAAATTTCAAACTGGCTCGCATTTTCGGGTTATTACAAGAGAGGTGGAGATCGAGCATGATGCAACGATTTGACGAGCTCCTACGCGCATTCTTGGGTCGGAGAATAAGAAGTTGAGGAATCGAGAGGTCAAACTAGTCAAAGTGCAATGGGGAGATGATGAGAGCAACGCTACTTGGGAGACGGAAGAGAAGATGCGTTCATTATATCCTTTTCTTTTCGAGGGTATGTCTTTTAATTTCTCCTTTATCGCTTACCTTGTACTTATCTTATCTTTAATATGTCCTCTCATTAATATCTTTGACCTTTAGATAGGATAGTCCTATGGTTGAAACATGTGTTTGAGACATGTTATGTATGATGGATGCAAGTGGATGCAAGTGTTTGCTAGTGGTTGCTCGTGGATGCATATACACACACTTTAGGCACTAGATCGGCTCAGTCACTTCATATTGCATATAAATGTGTGTACATATTTAAGAAATGGATGTATAATGGTTGTACCATCATATGGATGTTGCATTTTGGTGAATGGTTGTGCACACATGTAGAAATAATATGTATCGATAAGGTTATTTCGCATACATAATGGATGCATGGCACTATCATGGTTTGCATTAAGGAGGTCAACTGAATCAGTAGACCGCCTGATTTTGCATTAAATAAGGAACATATACACACACTTCTTGCATATGTTCATACAACATTAGGAATTTATAAGGACAATGGATGCCTGTGTTTGATGGTTGAGTAGATGGTTGTTTGGATGTTAGGATATGCATTCTCCTTAACTTAGAGATTTCGGGGGCGAAATCCTTTAAGGAGGGGAGAATGTAACACCCTGGATTTTTGAATAATCAAACTAACTAAATTAAAGAATAATTAATCTCAGACGTGAGAATTAAGGGAAACGGGTTGCGCCATTGTGTTCGTCTCGGAATTCTGGTTGAGATAGAGTCCGAGTTTGCGTGAATTGGACTTCGTATGAAGAAGTTATGGCGATCAGAAGTTTCAGAAAATTCAAAACATATTTCAAATTTCAAAAATTCAGAGTCAAACAGGCTAGGCGCGAAAATTCCCGCCAGGGCCAGGTCGACCTGGGTATCGACCTACCCTGACCAAGTCGACCATAGTGTCGACCTGGGGGTCGACCTGCCCCCCCCCCCCCCCCCGGCAGATTTGAATGATGACCTGTTTGTGACTAGATGCTGACTCATTAGGGTTTCTGAACTGCTCTGATTGGCTGGGATTAATTCTGGGTTGATCGGATGGCTTAAACTAATCCTAAACTCTATAAAAACACCTATAGACCCAAACCCTAAAATCAAAATAAAATTGGATTCATGGCCTCCGTGCCGTGACCTTGCAACTCAGCATAGCCGCCACCAATTAGAGAGGAAGAAAGCAAATCAAATTCAATCCTTTTCAACTCTAACAGCGAATCTTCATCAAAGGAGCGCTAATTCAACTCCAGAAATCAGAATTCAGAACTCGAGACTGCTTTTGAGTAGTGAGTTCGATAGTTTTAACAAGATAATTAATAAATGAATTGGATTGAGTTATAATGTGGATAATTTGGATGTGATATGAATTGTTGATTTCATGTTGTAATTATGTTGTAGAATTATGTTGTAATTTCTATGATATTATGTTATGATGCTATCATCTACGATGCAAAGTTATGATGCTATCACCCATGTTATAATCCTATGATTGGCTTATGTCTAGTTGAATCATCATGTTTCTTATGCTAGTTTGTTATATTGACTCATATGATAAATCATATGTATGCAAGTTTAGACTTTGATGTAAACATGAACCATATACAAGTTTGGGTAGAATTATATGTGAACTTACATGATTATGACACCTAGTTTATGTGAGAATTTAATTGAAAGTTAGGCTATGACATATGCTAAATTCTACATGATACTTTACATGTCTACACCATTGTTGCGATGTATAAATCACCTATGTAAGTTTATGAGTCGGATATGAATCATGTTATGCAAGTTTAGGATTATTACCTATGCAAATATGGATCTATGACATATGTTTATGCAAGTTTGTGGCCATTATTTTATCAAGTTCACACCTTTAGATTTGGATCCATGACATATGTTGTTTATGCAAGTTGTAACTTTGGCCTATGCAAGTTTTAGATGTAGAACATCATTCACATATGCAAGTTCACCCCTATGTTAGATTTATGTTTTAATTATGTGTATAAAGTGTGATGTTTTCTTTTATTTTATAAGTTAGACTATTCGAGTCTAACGTATATTTTTACGTTAAATGAACAAACGTACTACGTGGGGAAAAAGGTGATAATATTAAAAATATTTAATTGGCATAAATGCCTTAAAAGGCATAAAATATAATTGTGGTGAAAATTGGTATGATTTTACATACCATGAATGGATGGACATAATTGAGTCAATTATGAACATCGTTAAATTTGGAATTGATTGATAATTTGAATAGGGAAAGTAATTCAAATTTGGGGAATGAGAGTAATTAATCGTCTAAGACACGAGGTTAGGCTCTTTTGTGGTGTAAGACTGCCCGGACCCGCCCGGCAAATCCAGTTGCCACAAATGCCAGTCTAATGTGAGAGGTCTTAGGCACAAACTAAATACGTAACAGTTGTAAAGACACGAGGTTAGGCTCTTTTGTGGTGTAAGACTGCCCGGATCCGCCCGGCAAATCCAGCTGCCACAAATGTCAGTCTAATGTGAGAGGTCTTTATGACGTTACGGTCTTAATGAATTAAGAAACACTTAACCAGATAAGCATGTAGTGGGACATGAGGGGGATAAGTGGGTGTCTTGGGTGGCATGTGGAATCTAGTGGGTGCCTTTGGTGGCATTTGGAAATACGATTAGAAACTCTTAACCAAAATATGAAACATGTAATTGAAACATGAATAAGAAGTGGGTTAAGTGGGATGTACCAGAGGGGACCAAGCTTAGGTGGATAGCTTGTGTCAAGTAATGGGGGCCCGTTTCAACCAGTAACCCATACGTATCTTTGTGGGCTCGACCCAAGTCGAGGACGGGACACGCATACTAGGCTTGACTGTAAGAGGCCAAACCGGGTTAGCGGTGGCAACGCAAGTCCAACGGGTTCATATGCGTGTGTGGACCCGAGCTGGTAGGTAAGACGTTGTTGCATCGTGTAGGTATAAGCCGTGCATTCTTGGTGGTATCAGGTTGCCACTTTGGGGAGTGATACACCCCACTGTGGGGCCAACACGGGTATCTACGAGTTAGGGAGCCGATCGCTTGGGGGTAGTGGGTACACCTAGTGGAGATAGGGGCAGACGGCACCTATGAAGGCAGCTAGGGGTGCACGAAACTACCAATATCATTATTAAGTCTGTAGGCGGGATCAACCTTAGGGTGACTAGTGGTGGTGCAGTATACTAGCGGCGGTGCAGTATAGCAATTATCCTATAGTGTTGGTGTAGTTTAGTAAATTTATCTTAGTGGGTTAGGTGCGCTTTAACGATATCGTTGTTCATCTTGTTTCCTTGTTTACTCTATCATACTCAATGGTTCATGATCAATTCCTTATTTTCCAACTTATGCCTTAGTTTAGTTACTTTGTTAATTATATTGTTAGAATTATCGCACTCTCCAGACTTTATGTCTGACCCCCCCCCCTTTTTCCATCTCTTTCCTTCCCCCTCCCCCCCGGTGCTCAAGTTGGAACTAGCACCAGTGGTGCTTGATTTTGGACTGCTTTTAGAAGATTTCTTGGACCGCTGAAGTAAAGTTCAGCTTCTCTTTATTTATGGCTACTTTAATGTTGGGGATTATGTCTTTCAGTTTATGTACCTTGTTTTATCAAGATGGATATGATGTACTTGACTTTGGTTTATGGTTTTGTTGATGTAATCAAACATATGTGTTTTCCGCTGCAATGAAATAAAGTTTTAAATTTCCAAGTACTGCTTTATATCTGTCTTGTTGTGATTTTCTGTTCTATATTCACTTAAAATGCTCCATGGAAGTTAATGCATTCCCTTTGTGAGTGACATTAATGGACGTGGGGTGTTACACATGGATTGTGTGACTCGCCGCCGCTTTCCTTAGATTATAGGAACCCTCGTGACCCGCCTGATTTCAAGCTAACAGTCTTGGATCCTTATGACAGTCGCAAGGACCTAACTGCTCACCTCGCAAGGTGCATTTGACATATGGAAGTTCTCTCAGCTTTGGAAAATGTCATGTCCAAGTACTTTTGGACTAGGGTGCACACCAGCCCGCTCAACCTCACCAGCCTTATCAAAACCAGACCATCGATGTCCATGACATGGAAAAGGGAAAGTCGGATGTGTACTACAGAAGACGTCCACGGAATAGAACTCCTGAAGTCTGCCAAAACTAATTGGTTCCACTATAATATCCTCATCCTGCACATCTCCCTTACACGGTCCGAACAATCATAAAAGATATGCGAAAGAACGCCAATAACTTGCGGGAAACCAACTCGAGGCGTAATCCCTTCAGTAGGATAAAGATGAGTGGCCCCAACGCTTCAACATGCCGTAGGCGGCATTCTACGGCGGTAAAGCTAACCTTTAATATTGGCAATGCCATAATATCAATCAGAAATGGAATGCGTCATCCCTGCCGTTCCCGCCTTGAACCTAATCTCGACTAAGGAAATAACGCTCAAGCCTCCGCTTGGCGGACTCAAGCTGCTATGAGTCCGGACTTGTCGTCTACGCTTCTAGCATCCGACCGAACCCAATATCACCTCAGCCAACCTCCACAAAGTATAATCAAGGTGGAAGACTCACGGAATGACAAAGACCTTCCTTCAAAAAGACGAGCTAGGCTCCAAATTCCCCAACTGGATCACGACCGCCATAATGCGGTAGGAACCCAGCCTCCAATTATTGCCGACTTGATCTGTAGGATTGCGAGAGAATCAAGGGGCACACCAACGACGCCTGAGAAACCAGCCAGAGGCATAACTCATTTTCTCCAGCTATCCTTAATACCGAACGGTGCAAGCACTTCGACATACCCACACTCATTCCTTACTCAAGGAAGCCAGGATCTTCGAAGCTTCATTAACCACCACAAATGGCACATGGGTTCATTACGCGTCACCAACGCCATAAAATGCAAACATTTCTCCGTCCTTACCCAAGACGACTCCATTATGCTTCTCTCAACTTCCACCTTGAACTATATCAACTCTCGACTAACTCGTCAGGAGATTGGTCGCACAATTCAGGGTGCACGACGTAATTTCCTAAGGCACTGAGGTGGCCTAAAACATTTATAAAGTCACTCGTGAAACTCTAAAAGGCTATCTCGAAAGATCCAACACTGCCTTGGCCGAAGTCTAGAAACCTACTCCTCGAATCGCACTCGTCCAGCTTACGAAGGGCATGCCACCTAATTCCGAACTTGGAACATGGACCGATCAAAAGCAATCAAAGATTCAGGAGATCTTCCGCATGAGTGTCGGTCACCTCCTATGCCGAAAGTTAGCATAAAGGAATCGAGCTTCTCACCTCAACATCCTGCCTTGTGGCGATGCCCAGAGCCCCAACGACTCTAATTCCACCTCTCTACGCAATCTTTCTCATGCCGCAATGTCAAAGGTAGTCACAACAATAAAAGGAAGAATCTTCGACTTTTGTCCTTCCGCAGCTATGTTGCTCTCGGCGACACCCCCGAGAAAATCTATCTCGCAACCTGCAATTCCCAACCATGCAAAAGGCCAAGACCTGAAAGTTTGACAAGCGCACCGAGGGACTCTACAGGATATTGTCGGTTCTACAACATCCGCAGACACAACACGAACATGTTTCGCCACTTGCAGAACAACATTGAGGAACTCATCCGCATGGAACTCTGAGTCACTCAACGCTCATCAAAGATTCCCACTGTATGGGATCTCCGAGCCACTCGACGCTCATCGAAGATTCTCACTACGTGGAACCTTCGAGCCACTCAATGCTCATCGAAGATCCCACTGCATGGGATCTCCGAGCCACTCGATGCTCATCAAAAATTCCCACTAAAACAAAACCTCGACCGATGATTAATCCCTCAAGATCGTCCCCCCGGCTCGTCAGGACCGTGGCAACAATGAGCATCCATGCCTCACAACTCGCTTCACGTGGGTCGCCTTTTGTACCTATCTAGTTGTTATCAGGCCTCAAGTGCTGTAAGCCTTCCAAATGACTTCTGTCCGACCTATTATCAACCTTTATGGCTAATTTGCATACATGAGCATGCTACACTAGATCAGCATCTCCGACCCGGGAACCGGTCCCCTGGATCAAGCCTGAAATCGACAATGAGTAGCCTGATACTTCAACTCCAAACCTGCCATAAGGACATCAACATCGGCGACCTCATCTTAAAACGGGTATTTCCTCCACCAGCAGGCCTCTCTCCTCGTTAGGAAGGCCCATACTCCATACAACGCAAGCTCAGCGATGGAACTTTCAAACTTTCAACCGTGGACGGAGCTGAACTCCCGAGGGAATGGAACAACGAACATCTCCACCACTACTTTACATAACTTAGTGTACAGTTATTTATGCCTTCCAGCGATGTCTTGTTTTCTTGCAATTCAAGGCATTGTAAAGGCTATTACTGCCAAAGTTATCAGTAGAAATAATGTTCAGTTCCCCATTTTCCTTCCTTTTTTACTCTGTGCACGACATGTTTGATCAATCCTGACAACCAGCTTGCGTGCAAACAATAGATTGCCGCCTCGGCACCCCAAGCACGGAAGCAGGTGCCACCGTCCTAACCTCTATCCAACATCGAGGCCAAACTACACTGGCCACGATCAGCACCCCGAGCACAGGAGCCGGCAACGCTACTTGAGTCGCCAGCCCGCGACGCGCTCGAGTATAAATAACCACTAACTTAAACCTCGGTCTCATACCGAGACCGAGGATAAATCATTCAACGCCCAAGTTCCATGCGACTTGGGGCCACCCAATGGCCAACCTAGGGTGATGCAAACTTCTCACCTAGCTACGGGTGTCGGTCGAATCTCGGCGCAGCACCGAGACCGACCTTAAATTGTTTCTTCCCTGAAACTCTCAAGGCTTAGGCGTAGACCATGGCCATGATCGTACCCTACGGGCTGAAGATGTGGGCTTCTCTTTCGAAGAATAAATGACGCATGTGCTCGTAACCCGAATGAACGACGGGAGAGCCCTCCACCAGACTAATCAACGTCCTATGCCTTTGCTTTAATTGGGACTTACTCCGATCATCCCAAAATAGCAGGTGACTAGCCTGGTTTTACAAACTACGGGTTTCCTGGGATGAGGGAAACTTACTGAAACCAGCGCTCTATCTCACCCCTCTGGAATCAACGCAGAGCGTGGTCTCCGATTGCATTTTTGTTAAGTGTAACGACAAGTACGCTCATGCAAGTATAGGACGCTGGAAAACATGAGAAGAACATCCGAACACTCGACATAAATCATGATCTTTACAAATTCATATTTCATTTTCACACACACACACACACCCCGAACAGACTATATGTCTAACATCTCTTCTCTCTTATGACAGGTTGTACAGGAAAACCACACCATATCTTTAAGGACCAAAAGTGAGGGCCACATACGCATATACTATCGGTTTACCTAACCCAAAGCATCTATAATTCCTTTAACAATTACTGATGCTACTCATCCTTCTCTTTTATTTTATTTTCTCTGTGCAGGTTCGGCACTAGGCAGGTTACCACCAGTGATGGGCCCTTTCCTTCCAGAACTGCTTCCTCCTCCTCTACTCTTCACAGGAGTAACAGATTCATGAGACATCGAGGTGCGTCTCCTGCCGTCATCCTCGCCGCTTGTAATTATCGTAACCTCTCCAAGGGAAATGCATGGCAACAGCTTAGGGACGATGTAAGAAGCAAGGACCAATGCAGCCAGGGCTTCTCCCAAAGCCTTCTAGGCGCCCAACTCCGCCCTCTTCTCGGCATCTTCGGCGGCCTTCTAATCAGCTAGCTCCTTGGCCTGGAGTAACGCAACTGTACCTGCTTCAAGTTTGCTAAGGGTCCCCTCGCCCTCTTTTGGTGGGCATTATCGACGACTTTCCTTTTTCCTAGCCTACTCAGAGGCCCTCTCCTTTTCCGCCTCAATATCGGCCTACTTATTCGCCACCACAATGGCAGATTTCTCCTCGGCATCCTGCCTAGCCTTTGCCTATGCATCTTGTATGGAAGCCTCATCCTGTCCCTCTTCCCCTCCGGCTCCTCAGACTTTGCCACCAGTTGGGCTTCCTGATCTTGCACCATAGCTTGCATTGTTTGCATACTTACATCAGCTACGCCCGTTTCATGAGCGCTTCGGCCAACCACAACTTCTCCTCTTCCAAAGAGACTCATATAAATGTGGGATCCCAAAGCCATGGGTTCTCCTACTCCAGATTGTTCTCGCTGTAACTTCAACCGGGACTCGGACGCTTGAGGAAGCACGGGGGCAATGCCTGGTGTCGCATCCGCTCCATGGGGGGCTACCCAGCAAAAGAGGCAACTATTTGACTTCTGAGGGTTCATCGCTCGCATCCTCTTCAGTTGGCAAGTACTCGAGCTTGAGGGCAGTCCTTTACCTATCCTTGCACCTGTTCGACCATCACCGTAAGCTTCAAAGCAACCATTTCTAAAGAGGAACGCCCATCTTTCGTCGAGGATAACTCAAATCCAAAAGCTCGGGTCTCAGAAGCTTTGGACCTTCCACCAATACTAGGCAGGTCGGGCATAGAGACCCAAACTGAAAGATAGGGGGAGCAACATAATCACTAGTCCCCTAAGGAACAGGGGAATTTAGACAAGTTCTTAGTACGTGAAATAAAAATTTCATATCTCGATGCAAGTTCTCGAGTTCCCATGGCCGGTTCATTGGGTTCTCGAAGTCTCAACGCCCTGCCAGCAAACTCATACTTAAACGCAACGCGAAGCTGACTCACACCTCTCGACGCAAAAAAATTCCTACCTACAAGCGCATTGGAACGCAGGGACGACATCTAGTTTTAATAACTAAAGTCGTGATTAATGGTAACCATCAACACCATTTTAGGATCGTAAAATGGTCATGACATAATTGGGTTGGAGCTAACGACTTAACCGTATGTCCACATCTTATGTGCATATCCGAGGGGTCAGTCCGAAATTTAGTAGGTACCTAGGCTTGGGGGAACCCTCTATCGATTATCGCATCAGCCTGGCTATCACGGGAGCTGATCAGATCCTCTTTAGTGCCTACTCTAGCATCGTCTTCATAGCATCCCTTGGAGCTACCGTCTTGAGAGTGCCTTCACCTCGCAACGAAGGCAATCCAGAGCCAGAGTCCAGGCCCTTGAGGGTTTTCAGCTTTCCATCTATGCCCGAACTCCACAAAAGCAGACACTCCGGAACATGATGGCAACCTTTAGCCTCACCAAATAACGCCATGACCATCACCAACCGCTAACGCATTGCCTGAATCAAGATGCAGCTGAATCGTGGTTGTGTTATTGATCGGATCCCGAGACTAAGAGTTCAACTATGTGTTGACATCCTATATACGCATTCGAGCCGCCAGTCCAAGCAAGTCCATTTCTTATGAACCGCGTCGCAAGAGCGCAACTCACTAATCATTGTCCGCTCATCCGACGCCATGCAAAGGTTCAAGTTTACTAACTCAAGATCGAAGCCAGGGCTCGACAAAGTCATTGGAGTGCGAAGTTCTGTTTCGTGCTCACATGCATCGGCTTAGTGATGTCCTCAAACAAGCTTCAAACTCCTAAAGAGCTTGAAATATTTAATAAGTGTTTGGGATACGAGGCCCAATCCCGTATCCGCAAATAATTGTCCTCGAATCCCTTCTTTCGCTTTCCAGAATCTACCACTCCACGCTCTTGAGTGACAATCTCGGGAATCCTCTGGCTTTCCATATATCTCTTCCGTTCTCTGGAAACCTAAGGACAACTCGAACATCCAAAGTGCAAAAGAAGTATTTTGGTATCCTCCATGCCTTAAGCTGATTTACTGTCCGGAGGAGAGAAGAAAGGAAGCAACTACAATCAGGGGATTGACATGCTCCAAACGAGCATTCCGGGATTGTACACCAGGCTATGGCCACATCCACTTATCTTCGAAGCCCCAAGTCAATCACGGCTCAACGACCACTCATGTACTCACCAAATGCCCAATCGTCAAAGTGCACGTGCTTGGCATTTGGGTTTGACCTCGCCTCAAATCAAAATCTACACGAATACATGCCACGACATATGTCGTGTATTGTCCTAACAACAACATTCGCATATACGAATTGCCGAAACTTTGATCATTGGGACAAGCTCGGATCGTTGAACGACTTTGGGCTCACAAATCCGAGTGATTCAACGGATACTTCAAACAATCAAGCTCCATCTCAATGAAGTTTCGACAACCACACTTGGCGATCGCGCTCCCGAGCCACATCGATGACCATGCATATACGCTTTCGAAGTCTCAACCGAGCAGATCGACTTGACTCGTTAATCAGATGGGTGCTCACAAGCTTTAATGGTTCAAGTATGCACACCAGACGATCACCTCTCAACCTGAAAACTTTTCAAAAGCTAAATTGCGCATTCACAAGCCGATGGCATACAATTTACCTTCATGTTACCTATTCCAACTCAGATCGCATCGCACGAAAGAACGTGCAAACTTGTCATTACATACGCAATTATGACCCCTTAACGAACCATTTGCACTTCAATGCAATCGGGAGTCAACAGCTAACATTTCATGTCTTTAATCTATAGAAATTAGATGCCTTGGACATGTTCCAGCCCAAGCGGCGAGATTCAAGCGACTCAAATCCCTTGGCAATGCCAGAATCCTAAACCCGTACCAACACATTTCGACAAGACGTCTCAACCACTCTAAAGCGATTCATTCCTGGCGTACATCTCAAGGGAAAGGTCACGACCAATCACAAAGCGTGGCATGGATATCTTTCTGTACATCCCCAGACTTGTCTTACTTTAAAGCATGTCCCATTAACACAAGACATACTTTGATGGGGCAAATGTTAACCGGTCTTTTGGTCTGATTCCCAAAAGTACGCAAGGCACGCTCGACTCAACATATCGCGTGATACTACAGCCCAGAAGTGTTGCCAACAATATCAGGGGTCTAACACCAGAAGACTCGAGTCGTGCTCCGAGCCGAAGGCGAGCCGTCAAGCGGGTCCGAGCGTAGCGCCAGTAGGGGTCCGGGGCCCGGGGACTCACAGTCTCGGTGGTGATCGACCAGTGGGCACCTCCCGATTCATCCAATTTTCGCCAACAAGTGTGTTGCCCAAAATTACCAGATCGACTCAAAGTCAGAATTTCCGTGAACCTCGCCGCTCCTCCAAACATTGCCAAATTAAGACCTCGGACACCAAAAAGTCGCGAGTCCAAAACTCGAACCAATATCCCGCGTTTATATATGATCTTCGTGACCCCTGGGGTACAACTTTAGTACCCCAAAAAGGGATACGAAGTCTATTCGAGCACGTGCTAGGGGGTCAAAATTCCGGAGGCCGACCATAGGGGGTTCGAAATTCCTGGTGTGGTCCCCTATTTCTACCTACTCCTACCTAACCTCTGCACTATAAATACCCCTCAATTCCTACATTCAAGGGGTTATTCTAAGCTCTCTCTCTCTCAAGCTTTAATGGCTTCCATCTTCTTCTCCAACGCCTCCTAGGCACCTCCCTTCATCATACAAGGGAGAAGATGAATATGCTTGGATCCATGAGCATACTCATGAAGGTTCGAGCATGCTTTTGGACATCAAGATACCTTTGGACTTCATGAAGCTCTAAAACACTACTAATGATTACTATCTTCTTCTTCATGGCCATTGGACATGGCATGGTTCTCTCCAGAAGAAGAAGAAGGCCTTGACTTCGTCTCCTTCAGATCCCGAGCCTCAACTCCGCCTCCGTCAGACCCCGAGCCTCGACAAGCCTTGACTCCGCCTCCGTCGGACCTCGATCCTCGACTCCGCCTCCTTTGGACCCCGAGCCTCGACTCTGCCTCCTTCGGACCCCGAGCCTCGACTTCGCCTCCTTCGGACCCTGAACCTTGGCTCCGCCTCCTTCGGACCGCGAGCCTTGATTCCGCTTCCCTTGGACCCCGAGCCTTGACTCCGCCTCCCTCGGACCTCAATCCTCAACTCTGCCTCCTTTGGACCCCGAGCCTCGACTCCGCCCTTCGTCGGACCCCTAGCCTCGACTCCGCCTCACTCGGCCTCGACTCTGCCTCACTCGTCCTCGACTCTTCCTTCTTTGGCTACGCTACAACATCGGAAACTCCTCGAGTACTCTCGCCCAGCAAAGGACTAAGAGGATATTGTTAATCATTATAGCTTCTTGTAATAGTCTTGTTGTACTTTGTTGTGATGGAATAAAATCAGTACAACCTTCAAAGTGGATGTAGGCCCCCGACGGGCCGAACCACTATAAATAACTGTGTCATTTACTTCCCCGCACATTATCACTGCATCTCTTATGCTTCTCTGCTCTAGACATAAAAGTATCAATTTTTTGGGACTCTCGGATGTTGACGACAATTTTAGGCATCAACAGAATTCATTCTACATCCCCTATTCATTTATTTCTTTTACACTTTATTAAACGAAAATAGTTTTCCACCTTAGTGTTAGTTTTTTTTAAAGATAACATATATAATTCCACGACATATTGTTGAAAAAATCAAAGCATATGACCCCACTGAAGTAAAATCCTATCTATAGCGTTCCTTCGTCAAGCATCGAATATTAGATGGGCACTTTTTGACCTCAGCTAGCATAAGCTAACTCAACATCTTCTCATAAATCCACTGAAATTCTCAAGCGTTATTGCAAATCCCTAAAATTTTAAAAATAACAATAGCCAATCGTTTGTTCCCTCAAAAGCTATGGTAAATACTTTTTTAAGTAGGAATTATCCTTATTTCTTTCTTCCTTGAATTGTCATCAATAGTTGTTTTTGAATTATCCATTATTAGGGTTTAGCGGTGAAAAAAGGTAATCTGGTTCTATCTGTGCAGTTAAAGTCATGTTATATCATAGTTATGCATTTATAATCCCCATGCTCAATTATAAAGTCATGTTATATCTGTGCAGTTAAAGCATTTATCGGTTCTATAGCGGCGAAGGTGCAAAAATGTGTAGTAAGGATAAAGCGGGGAAACAATGGGATATAGCGGATACGCAAAAAGATTCACTAGATGTAAAGCCAAATATTTGAAAATTAATTCATTATCTTTCTTAAAATATATATGTACAAAAAACTAATATTAATTAATCTTATACAACAAAATAAAGGAATATCATAGTTATGCATGCTAAACTTGATGAGTGTAATTAAGTATAACCATATACTAGGCACTTATGCCTTAAATCTACCCTTTACATCAAATTTATAGAATTTTTAAAAAAGTTAACTAGTCAAATTAAGTTCTATATATTAATACTGCTAAAGCGAACACTAAAAAGTCTTGATTTAGCGGATGCAGCGGAAAATAGCGGGGATAAAACCGGGTCTACTGTTCATCAGCGCTAAATTTAAATAGCATAGCATCTGAAGAGTGTTATGGGCCATAATGGAGATATTGCACGGTTTTCACTATGTAGTGCTATATACATCCAAACACCAACTGCAATTTACCCATTTTTCATTTTACCAAGTCTAGTTTAATTAAATGCTACATTTTACACATACCTTATTTCATACTATTGAATCTATGTCTCTTTCTCCCTCTCTCTTAGAAAGCCTTAAACCCTACCATCCACATTTTCTTTCTCTCGCGATATTTTCTCTCGGAAAATATCACTGCTCCATCTTGTGTCGTCAACGCAATACCCTCACCTCATCATTGCAGTGCTCAGTCCATGTTGTTTTTTCTTTCTTTTTACACCATTTAGTAATATACAATTGAAAAGCAAAACATCAACTAACAAGCAAACGATAGTCCAAAATATAATGGTCTTTATATTACTCTGAGTCGCTCGGTAGAAGATTGTTGATTGGTAGATTACCATCAATTGACTCTGGAAAATACGAAGTACAAATTTCATTTACTTTATTTTGTATTAAATTGCAGTTGGGGATAATTCTTGATGTGACATGATTCAATCATGCCATTAAGAGAAAATTGCTACGTGACCATACGAAGGTGGCTTCTTTGGAAGGTGGAGACAATGATGGTTTTACTCTAGTTTCTAGACGTAAGGGAAAGTCAGTTTTTAAGATTTCTCCAGTTACTGATAAACAAGTGAATTCCCAGTTGGTAAAATCAATTCGAGAGAAGTAGAGGAATACGATTTCAATTTTTGATATGAGGTCAAATCTTTATTTTCATTTCCCAAAGATTACATAATAGGGTGTGAAAGCCTGCATGGGAATTTCAAAACAAAAAATATTTAACTAAGTTTGAAAAAACAGAAAGATTGCGACAGAGTTTAGGTAAATGCACCATATTTCTATTGTAAGCATCTTATGACTATCAAAAAATGAAAATAAGGCATGAGATTATTTAGAGATTTTCTGAAATCTACTCCTATTTGGGTATTATTTCCAAACTTAGATTTGGATTTGTGGACAGAAAAGGCAATTGGTAGAATAGATTTAGCTCTTAGAATGCCGTTGAAAATGGATCAAATTACTTATAGGATGATTCGTATTTCTTTCGCTGGAGTTTTAATTGAAACTGGTATTTTTTTTGTTCGTTCCCGAGGAAGATATGGATATTGGATAACGCTGATTATTTGCTGTAGCATGAGGTTTTATATGAATGGAGTCCTCTAAAATGTGTGAAATGTCAATGTTTTGGACATTCTGAATGTAGATGTAATTATGTTACATTGACACCTAAGCAATTTCATGATGTGGTAAACATTGATGAGAATGACTTGAATGAAACAAATTATTGTGGAGAAATTTTGATTCAAGACCGCTCAAATCAAAATCCCCAACGCCGCGGAAAACGAGATCGTGGTAATTGTGCAAAAACCAATCGATATATCAAAACAGTCTCAATCTTATCCAAGCCAATCACAATCACCAAACAATGGAAATAATAGAGCAATAACGAGAAACTAAACCACACAGGGGTTTATAGTGGTTCCACCGACGTCTTGTCAGTTTGCATCCACTTTGAGAGAGAAACCTTTATTAATATCAATAGAAGAGTACAAGAGATTGATTACAATGATCAAATTCACTGAAAAAATTTGATTTTGTGGAGAAAGGAATTAAAGAAGATTAGGATTGCCTAAACCCTAATTAGAATAAACCTAGATCTAATCTCTTGATTT
Organism: Allium sativum; assembly: GCA_030737875.1. NCBI lineage: Eukaryota > Viridiplantae > Streptophyta > Magnoliopsida > Asparagales > Amaryllidaceae > Allium > Allium sativum. The sequence goes on from CM060918.1 coordinate 327,262,993, forward strand.
TGTTGTGTGTTCCTCCTCCTTTTGGATCTGATGTAGCTTATATAGGCATAGGGAAGTATATGGAAATTCCCAAAATTTCCTCTAGATCCGAAATATCCTCCAGATCCTAAATATCCTGAAATATCCTTCAGATCTGAAAATATCTTCCAAATCCTAAATATCCTGAAATATCCTTCAGATCCAAAAATATGCTCCACAATCTAACACATAGTATCGCATACTTCAACACTCCACCTCGATACTATATCCATCTACATAACAAACTCCAATGCACCGAAGCATTTCCTTCTATCTTCAATCAAGAAAGCTTGAATATTTCCCCAATGAACTCCGGCATAGCCACCGCCCATTGCACTTCACTAACGAGTTCAGGCATAGCCCCCACTCGTCAATGAAGTGTTGAAACATCCAACGCCTAAACCAGTCTCACCAAAAGATAATGTACTCGGGAGTGAAAACGAGTACTTACCATGAAGATAGAACACCGACCTCTCACCGATATTCTTCTACATCCAATTTTCTCTCTCAACTGTGCCACCCCATGGCACCTAGCATCTCTCCAAGCGAATTAAGCTCGAGCAACACTCGAACTTCCCAACCGGCAATGTCTTAGTGAACATGTCCGCCGCTTTATCCTTTGTGTGCACTTTCCGAAGGCATACTTGCTTGTCTTCGTCCATGGCTACTAGAAATGACTCCCTCACTTCAATATGCTTCGTTCATGAGCTAAACGCCAAATTCTACGCCAAATGGATAGCACTTTGGCTATCACATTGAACATAAACAATGTCATGTTCAAACCCCAAGTCACACAACAATCGCTTCAAATAGAGTGCTTCCTTTGCTGCCTCTACCGCAGCTATCAAATCCGTCTCCGTAGTGGATAAAGCAACTATGGTCTGCAATCTCGATCTCCAACTTATGGTTGTACCACCAAGAGTGAAAACATATCCGGAAGTTGATTTTCTTCGATTCCTATCACCAGTGTAGTCTGAATCACAGTAACCAACCAACATGCAATTCTTCTCTTTACTACCCCCAAAAACAAGACCATGAGATGTTGTACCTTTCAAGTATCTCAAGATAAGCTTTACTGCTTCCCAATGGGATTTCCCCGGATTAGCCATAAACCGACTAACCATCCCGACGGCATTTGCAATATCGGGTCTTGTACACACCATGGCATACATCAAACTTCCAACCGCACTAGCATATGGCACCTTTTCCATGTAACCCTTGTCTTTCTCCTCGATAGGTGATCCCTTACTCGAAAGCTTTATATGCAAAGGTAAAGGTGTATTTGACGCCTTTGCATCCTCCATGCTAAACCGGCAAAGCACTTTCTTAATGTACTCCTTTAGAGTTAATTTCAACTTAAAAAGCTTTCGATCTCTTTCAATTTCCATGCCCAAAATCTTCTTTGCTTATCCAAGGTCTATCATCTCGAACTCCGCCTTTAATTTCTCTTTCAGCTTGTTGATTTCTGCCTTGTCCTTAGAAGCAATGAACATATCGTCCACATACAAGAGTAAATACACCCAATAATCATTTCCTAACCTCTTGAAATAAACGCAAGCATCCTTGATGCTTCGATGGAATCCACTTTCAAGCATGAAATGATCAAATCTCTTGTACCATTTCCTAGGTGATTGCTTCAAACCATATAGCGATTTCTTTAACTTGCAAACTAGTTCTGACTTACCTTCTACAACAAACCCTTCCAGTTGCTCCATGTAGATGTCTTCATCCAAGTCTCCATGCAAGAAGGCGGTTTTCACATCTAGTTGCTCCAACTCCAAGTCATGAAAAACAACTATGGCAAGTAATATCCGGATAGAAGTATGCCTCACAACCGGTGCGAAGATCTCATCATACTCCTTTCCTTTTCTCTGTGCAAATCCCTTAGCCACTAGCCTAGCTTTGTATCTTCCATCATCCTTCACCTTATATTTCCATTTGCACCCAATAGCACGGTTTCCATTAGAAAGTGGAACCAAATCCCAAGTTTGAGTCTTCATTAAAGATTGCATCTCTTCCTCCATGGCGCAAATCCACTTCGAGCTCTCGAATCCATGACGTCATCAAAGTCCATCGGCTCATCTTGGACTACATGAAGAGCATAGTCCAAATTCTCATAAAAGCTAAGATAGTTCCAATCACCATATCTTTCGGGTGGCCTTATAGAACGGCGACCAACCCGAGTAGCAATACCATCACCCGGTCTTCCTTCAGCTCCACCTTGAACTGAATCTTCTCTAGGCTTGTGCACATCACCAACACTACTAGAGGAACCCTGTGGACTACGTGATGTAACATCAACAGCATTCTCCTCGCAAGCACCTCCAACAACTCTACTCTCTCTAGGCCTGAAAGTGGGAATAACTTCCTTCTCCTTTGATTCACCATGAACCAAATCTGGAACATCTGATGAGCCTTCATTCTCCTTGAACATAGCCGACTCATCAAAAGTAACATGACGAGAAACCATAGCCTTCTTCGTTTTTGGATTTCAAATCCGATAGCCTTTGACGCCATCCATATAACTGAGAAAAATTCCTTTGAAAGCTCTAGGTGAGAGCTTATCATTCCCTGGATCATGCACATAAACAGGAAAGCCAAACACACGAAGATAACTCAAGTCAATGCTCTTCCCTTTATACACTTCCTCCGGAATTTTGTTATCAATAGCCGAGTACGGAATTCGATTAATAATATGCACCGCGGTTGACAAAGCTTCGACCCAAAATTCCTTAGACAAACCGATGTTAATCTCAAGCATCGAGCTTTCTCTAGTAGAGTTCGGTTCATTCTTTCCACCATTCCATTAGATTGTGGATCTCCCGGTGTAGTAAAATGCCTCCGAATACCATGATGCTTGCAAAAATTCAGAAATTCTCCGGAAACATACTCATCGCCATTATCGGGCCTAATAACCTTCAAAGTCTTTCCACTCTCATTCTCAACAAGAGCCTTCCATTCTTTGAATCTTGCAAATGCCTCCAATTTGGCCTTCATTACATACACCCAAACCTTCTGAGAGAAATCATCAATAAAAGAAATTTAATATGTTGCTCCTCCCAAAGAAGCTACAGGCGCTGGTCCCTAAACATCCGTGTGTACATACTCAAGAATCCCTCTTGAATCATGTTTTCCTTCACCGAACGATACTCTAGTTTGCTTCCCCATGACACATTCCTCGCAAAACTCCAATTGTTGAAACTCTCACCATCAATCATCTCCCTTCGACGAAGAACATCTAAACTCTACTCCGAGACATGACCCAATCTCAAATGCCACAGCCGTGTCGCATCTAAGCCACGAGAACTATCAACACTGATACAAGTTTCGCCTTCCACGGTCACTCCTTGAAGCAAATAAATACCATGAGTTCTAACACCCTTCATAACCACAAGCACACCCTTCGAAACCCTCAAGCTATCACTCTCAATAGTGATCTTGCAACCTAAGGAATCCAACTGTCTCAAAGAGATAAGTTACTTCCGTAGTCCCGGAACATAGCGCACATTATTGAGAGTACGAACCACTCCGTCAAACATCCGAATTTGGACGGATCCAATGCCATTCGACTTGCAAACTGCACCATTTCCCATAACAATTGATTTTCCTTCTCGATCAACATAAGAAGAAAAACAATTCCTATTAAGCGTCATGTGATATGAAGCCCCCGAATCAAGCACCCATTCGCTGCCTGAAACATCAGATGCTACAGCCGACAAAACATCTATGTCTTCCTCACTAACATCTCTCTCCACCGAAAATGATGAAGATGCTACTTCCTTCTTCCCCTTGTCTGGACAATCATTCTTCCAGTGACTAGATTTCTTACATATAAAGCACTTGCCATTTCTTTCTTTTGACTTTCCTCTTCCACTGAGCTTCCTAGACTTAGAACGCCCCCGGTTTCCCTTCTTTTCTGACTTTTCTTTCTCCGCAAATAAACCTTGACCATTACCAGCACCACTACTACCATCACTCAGCTCCTTCATCTAATCTCGCAATTCCTCACTAAGAAGACCTATCTTGACATCATTTAGAGTCAATGTATCCCGGCCATAGATCAAGCTGTTTGAGAACCCAGTATAGCGGACGCTAAAAAGTCTTGATTTAGTGGATGCAGCGGAAAATAGCGGGGATAAAACCGGGTCAACTGTTCATCAGCGCTAAATTTAAATAGCGTAGCGTCTGAAGAGTGTTATGGGCCATAATGAAGATATTGCAGGGATTTAACTATGTAGCGCTATATACATCCAAACACCAACTAAAATTTACCCATTTTTCATTTTACCAAGTCTAGTTTAATTAAATACTACATGCTACTCATACCTTATTTCATACTATTGAATCTATGTCTCTTTCTCCCTCTCTCTTAGAAAGCCTTAAACCCTACCATCCACATTTTCTTTCTCTCGCGATATTTTTCACTCGGAAAATATCACTGCTCCATCTTGTGTCGTCAACGCAATGCCCTCACCTCATCATTGCGGTGCTCAGTCCATGTCGTTTTTTCTTTCTTTTTACACCATTTAGTAATATACAATTGAAAAGCAAAACATCAACTAACAAGAAAATGGTAGTTCAAAATATAATGGTCTTCATATTACTCTGAGTCGCTCGGTAGAAGAGTGTTGATTGGTAGATTACTATAAACTGACTCTGGAAAATAAGAAGGCTAATTTCATTTACTTTATTTTGTGTTAAATTGCAGTTGGGGATAATTCTCGATGTGACATGATTCAATCATGCCATTAAGAGAAAATTGTTGCGTGACCATACGAAGGGGGCTTCTTTGGAAGGAGGAGACAATGATGGCTTTACTCTAGTTTCTAGACGTAATAGCACAACCAAAAATGGCTTGTTCAGTTACTAAACAAGCCACGAAGCAACCAGGTATGGTTTGTTCAGTCATCCGTGGCTTATTTGGACGTGGTTCGTGGCTGGTTGAGTGAACAGAGGCTAATGGTTATAACGGTGAAATCTTTGTCGTTATAAGTTTATAACAGCAAAGTCTTTGCCTTTATAAATTTATAACGGCAAAGACTTCGCCGTTATAAACTTTTAATAATAAACAAGCATGCAAACGCTGTTTGCTGCGGTGAAAAGAGGTAATATTGGATGAAAGGGTTGTTTGCTATTTTGTACTATTTGTATTATATAATATATATTTTAAGTGGTTTGTGGCTGGTTGTGGGTGCTTGGTGGTTTGTTTGGATGAAAGAGAAAAAGTGAACAGAACGGATTGTTGGTTATGGTCGACCATAACCAACCATCCGTTATGTTCAGTTATTCTCTCTCATGTTCTGAAACTAGTCCAACGAGCCGAGCACCCAGAAGGGGAGAACCAGCCACAGACTGGTTGAGGAGTGGGGATACAACGGCAAAGATATTGCCGTTATAATATTACAACGGCAAAGTCTTTGCCGTTGTAATATTATAACGGCAAACACTTAGCCGTTATAACATTATAACGGCAAAGTGTTTGCCGTTATAATGTTCCCCCCCCAAAAACCCTCGCCGCCTCCCCTCCTCTGCTCCATTTCCCTTTCTCCTTCTTCAAACCCTAAAACCCATATTCCTCCCCCATTTTTCACCCAATTTTCTCCACCAATTCACCAATCCGTCAGTTTTTAACCAAATTAACTAGCTTGTGTGAGATATTAGTTCGAAAATATGGCTAGATTACTAAAAAAATTCGCCAAAAAATTCATGCACGGCGACGATCGTGGCGCCGGCGGGAGTGGTTAAGGTGGTAGTGGCCAACAGCCAGTGCTCGGAATAGAAGACTTACTTGTAGCCGCCGAAAACATGGAGAACGAAGAAGCAGAGGTGCAACAGGGAGGCGGTCATCGGGGACGTGGCGGGCGTAGAGGCGGACGAGCAGGCAGGGCACGTAGGGATGTTGGATCAGTTGCCGCTAGAGAGGGCCAACTCGATGGCTATGTGGATATGAACCTCAGCGCCGCGAAGCTTCCTGCGCTATCCAACTTTCGCATTCTTCCAGATGACGAAGTACACGTTAGCACGCGGTCGAGTTTGGCTGTAAGTATTTTTAGTATTATTTACATAGTATTCTTTGAGTGTTAGATATTGGGTAGATGGTATAACATTTTGTTGAACCGTTAACAGTCGTGGAATATACGTCCACGTGGTTCGTTAGCGACCACACTTAGATATTATCATGCACACTTGGCGGGTAAGGAGGGGGTCGCAGGACTGTTACATGCTCTTGGATTTCAATTTTTTCTAGGTAATATTATAGACCTTTTAATGAAATAAGTGGATAATTTAGTAGTCATATTTTATCTTATTGTGCGATTTGCTATTTTAGGAATAAACCATGTTATAAATGCCGATGTCCAATTGTGTGCGGCCATTGCTCTACAGTGGTACAAAACCACCCACACATTTCACTTTCCTTGTGGTGAGTTAGGACTTACACCGCTTGATTTCTCCATGCTTACTGGTATTAGCATTGGAGTAAGTGCTTATCCCCAACTGCCTTATGACGATGGTCGATGGCGTGATCGCGCACTTGTTCATGATCTACTGCCTCATTTGGATGTTTCTGCTACGTCGTATCAGGCAGAAGGCACTATTAGAGTGAGCGCGATCCGTGCGGCTATGGACAGGATACTCGAGCACTACTCTGTTGATGACGACTTGGAGTTTGCTCGATTATTTGTGTTATACCTTATGGGTAACCTTTTCTTTAGTTCTTCGAGCAGTAGCGTTCCTGTGGGGTTTTTTGCGGTCGCGGCTGAGATAAATGCCGATGGGGCGATTTTAAATGATTGGGGCACACCTATCCTTGCATACCTATACAGATGTCTCGACATGCAGTGCACCATCACTGATTCTCAGGTTTCTTTATTTGGATTCTGGGAGTTGTTACAGTATTGGTACTTTGAGTACTCTAGGAACTTTCATTTTATCACCCGTATTGCAGACCCATCGACCATTTTCCCCCGTATATGCTTTTGGACTGCGGACAACCGGGGGCCCATAGATAATGAGTCACGCCATGTGTTTCCCGTTGCCCATAACCAGATCGAGCTGAGGATGTATAGGGATCAGATTCTATGGCATCCATTTGAGCAGAGTACATCCATCGATCTTGAGATCATACAGATTGCTAGGATGCTTGCCGGACGGAGATTTCCACTTATATCTTCTCCCGTGGCGCTAGGTGCTTATTGGTATCTTGGTGAGAGGTGCTGGAGACAGTTGTATGACTTCGATGCTATTCCGGATGATCCACACCCACATACTTATCGGTGTATGATTTACCCGACGGAGCAGCTAGATATAGCCAGGACAGCAGGCTGGTGGACGGCTGAGAGCTTTGTTATTATCGGGGAGTGTTACCTTACCTTCTGGCGTAGATTTTTCACCGGGTCCTCAGATACGATTACGCATGCAGCATCGATTGATTTAGTAGGGCCATCTGCTATACGACACGGCATACGTCCACCTGTTGTCGAGGATGTTACCCAGCCCAGTCAGAGTTTTCGTGCAGCTGATCATGTGGCGGCCGCCAGTCATTTTGGATGGACCATGGCAGTGCCCACCATTGGACCGGATCGTTACGTTGACGTGTTTCATCCTCCGGCCCATCACGATTACCCGGATCCTACACAGATATCATATCATGATATGTATGATATGCAGATGGGGATTAGGCATATGGGCTATATAGAGCATAGGCGTAGCCTAGATTACTGTGATGGTGAGCTACGTCGTGTTGCAGAGGAGGCACGACAGCAGCAGGCGCATTTAGAGGCCCAGCTTGAGGCAGAGCGCAAGAGACTTCAGGACTTGCAGATGTATTACCACCATAGGTCTAGTGCTGGGTCCAGTCAGCCTCCAGATGTTGGTGATCATGAGAGACGTCATCGGCGCCGCACACGTCCACGTACACATTCAGATGACTCGGACGAGTGAGTTACTATCACTTTTATGTACTTTCGCAGTTGTTAGGTGTATGGTCCTACTGTTGGAGTAGACATTCTACATTTTTTGAGTACCAGTGTTATGTACTTTTGTTGTATTACCACTGTTATGTACTTTTGTTGTTCTACGTATTCCTAGTTGATAGTTGTCTGTTCTTTTTGTTTGAGTAGACGTTCTGTATTTGTTCACTACCATGATTATGTACTTTCGATGTTTTACGTTTTCGCAGTTGTCAGTTGTATGTTCCTATTGTTTGAGTATGCGTTCTGTATTTGTTGACTACCGCTATTATGTGCTTTCGATGTATTTTGTGTACGTTTTGATTATGTTTCTGTGTAGAGACTACATTTGGTTATGTGTAGAGACTGTATTTATGTGTAGAGAATGTTTTTGTGTAGAGTCGGTATCTTCTGTTGTTCTAGTTCCTGTAAGTGTTATTTGGAATGTAATAACGTTTGAATTTGATGTTAAACAAGGTTTCCCTCTTCTCGTGTAGAAATGCAAAATTCTTAAACAGCACGCCAACATAAAAAGGTTTACAGATAACTCTATATTCTACGCACAAACATCAAAGTAAATAGACAGTAAAACAACAATAAAATCACAATACCATAAGCCTACTCAGTTCCATAGCGGGTCAACCAACTGTAGCGTAGTTTATACGCTTCGTAACCAACGAACTCCTCACCATACTCGAAAAGGTAACGAGAATCATATGTTGCTTGATTTGTTTTAAATATGTTCTCGTCTTCAACAGTTTCGATAATCTTTGTGTACCGATCACAAGCGTCTGCAAAATGACGATTAGCCATTTGGATTTCAACCGATGTTCGTGTAGTGGGCCGGGAACGATGGTTGTTGTATAGCCTCGTGATCATTGCCCATCTTTCTTCATATGTTAAACCCCCTCCACTTTGCATTAGCAACTCATCTCTCTTTTCAACCTCAATATAGGATTTTACGAGGGCCAGCAAATCCTTAGACGAAAAATCTGGAGTAGGAGAATTATTACAAGCACTATTACTAGGTCGTTGATTTACTGGAGAAGGACGCGGAGCTGTAACCGCTCGATGCTGAATCGCGACGGGCACCTCTTCAACTTGTGTATCATGAACTAAACCCTTTTCGTTATCGTTCACTAAGTTTCGTTCGTACTCATCAAAAATCCTTCCCATTTCTTCATCACTTATTTTTGAATTGTCCATGTAACATGTGCATCAGTAGAATTAGTAGAGTAACTAGAAGTACGAATTTTGTTGATAATAAACGTTACCTTTAAGAAAACAAGAAAATAAATTTTCTCCCTTTACTCTACAACGGTGCTGCTTGAAGCTGTAGAAGGTATGAGATGGATTATCAGATATGGAGTACTTATAAGGGCAATGTACGACCAACAGTTACAATTCAACATACTTGAATACGGTTTACAGGGTTCTCGTGTTATTATGGTTGATTCTGTACAATGTCCGGTCACATCATTGCAACACAAAAAATGGTGCCATCACATGAAATGTTGGCATTTACTATTAATCCCATGATATTACGTTAGATTCCCTACAGTGTCCGGTCACATCATTGCAGCACGAAAAATGGTGCCATCACATGAAATGTTGGCATGTACTATTAACCTCGTGATATTATGTTAGATTCTCTACATTGTCCAGTCACATCATTGCAGAACGAAAAATGGTGCCATCACATGAAACGTTAGATTCCCAACAGTGTCCGGTCACATCACAACAAATGTGGGCAATTACTATTAATTTCGTATACTGTTGTCATTTAATTCGGAAGAGACTACCAGCACCAAAAAAAGGGTCGTCCACCAGTGCTTTAACCATTTCAATTCACGAAATGGTTACGAAAAATGGGTCGTTCCCAGGTGCCTTATTTCTGCTTGCGACAGAATGAAAACAACTATAATATCACGACAAGTAGTAGAACTATTGACAAACCATAATCATACAAACTTCAACAACTAGTACAACTATTGAGCAATTAAAACAACTGGAACAACGACAACTAGTAGAATAGAAGGAAATGCCAAACCATAATCATACAAACTACAACAACTGAGCACACCAGCATCAAATTCAAACACGTACACCTACCATGGTTTAGGGAAAGGACCATCTCTTGTCTTACCGGCATTAATCTTGCTCAAGCGTCTTATTTCTGCTTGTGCTTCGAGTGCATACTGACGTCCACATTCGCAAATGGGAGGGTCAATCCACTCCTTAAAGCAACAACAATCAATGGCATCAGGATAATTCATGTGGTCGTTGAAGGCTTCACAACCGAAAAATCGACGACCGACATTTGTTTCGGTCTCGTCAACAACAACGACCGACACTTGTCCACAATAGCAAACAGGGTTGGATCCAATCGTCCCTAGTGGCTCGGAAACCTTCCCTTCGAGTACAATTTCTTTTCCAGCTCTTTGATAAACGGAATGAGCATCGTCATTTGAATACTGTTGGGGTTGGACTGGACGTTGCAAGGGATATGACGACGAGTGCTATTGGGATAGGGGTTTCTTGCTTACACCTTTTTTCCGCTTCGCTTGGGACATTTTTTGGGTTGTACAACTTGAAGTTGAAAAGGTAGTGTGTTAGTGAAGAAGGAGGAGGTAGGTTGATATATAATGGGAGGGATTGCGACCGTTTAAGTAGCCGTTGGGGCGCAACGGCTATAAAATAAAAAGGCAAACAGTTTTCCGTTATATTTTTATAACGGCAAACAATTTGCCATTATATTTTTATAACGGCAAACTCCTTTATGCATTGGTAACTGCATCTCCTCCTACATATATCGAATGTCGTTTCACTAAAACACTATCCATCTACTTAGAGCGTAGTCATGCCAATTTCTTATCCATCTTCTTACAATTACACGGACCTTATTTCTGGACCATCAAATCCTAATCCGTCCGCATCTAGAGAACCAACTGAGTGGTATATTGAAATGGAAGAGCGACACAATGACGAGGTGCGACAATTAGAGCTCGAAGCAGGAATGCACGAAATGGAAATAAGCAATCAGCAAGACAATCCAGCACGACAACATGACCGTAGGGCTAACCTTGTAATTCCTCGTGTAAGAGCCACGGTTGAAGAAGGCGAGGTGCAATCCGCAAATATTGTATTCTTTTGTGGTTTTGAAGCACCGCAATTAGTCGCCCGTCATGGAAAAGACGTTGGACGACGATATTATACTTGTCCAGTACGAAACAACGGATGCGAGTTCGGACAGTGGATAGATGATCGCTTTCCCCATCGAGCAATTACGTATGCTTTGGAACTAGAGGAAGAAATAAGAAAGCTGCGAAATCAAGTTAACGACCTAAGTAATTCAAATTATCGACTCCAACGTGGATTAAATTAGGATTTAAATATTTTATGTTATGCTAATATGTACTGTATCATTACGCGTCCTATCACTTGTATCGTATCGCTTGTATCGTATCACTTGTATCGTTATTTGATGTTACTATGTTCTGCTGTTCTAGTTCCTGTATGTGTTGTTTGAAATGTATTAACGTTTCGTAACCATCTGTAGTTGGTCGACGGACTGTAGCACATTGACTGGTCTCGTCTTGCACAGTTCGCATAGTGCAGTCATCTTTTATGTGACAGTGGCGTCATGTCACTCTTTGTCGAGAGTTATTGGAATATAGTCCAGCTCTCAGTCTGTAGCCACAGGGGGTCGTCCTCGATACACTTTATCACTAAAAAGCAGATTCCCTACAGTGTTCCCTACAGTCGTACCAGTGACCGGTTACATCAGTATTTTGTTGGTTTACCTACACAAGCTTTGAAAATCACAAAGTGTAGCTAGTGACCATTCACACCATAACTAATATTGCAGCTATATATACATATGTTACTTAGTCACAGCTTACCGCACTCAAACACCTTCGTTCTCATTTTTAGAGCACATCCTTCTATTAGAACTCACTGAAGATGTCTTCGTGGTCATCTTCTACAGACTCCGAGGAACAGGCGTACAACGAAATGAGGCTACAGGAGCTTGAAGACGAATTCCAGTTCCTAAACCAAATTAGACCGCAAACTGAACCGCCGTACGAACAGCTGAACGTTCAACCTCCATATGAAACTCAAGTCCCACCTGTTCAAGTATCATCTGAACAAGCTGTCACTCAGTCAACTCAGGAAGCAGAGTTCTTTCGTGTACCACTGCAGGAACAAATAGTTGATTCCTATCCAGTTCATTGCTACTGCAGGTACGCGGTTGAAGTTGTGGTTCAAGCAGAGGGAAACAATATAGGTCGGCGCATTCAGCGATGCCCAGCCTTTCCAAATGGTTGCAATTACACGGAATGGATAGACCAACCTTTGTGTCCTCGGGGAATAGCATATTGTAACGAACTCGAACGGGAAAATAGACGTGTTCGAAGTGATAATGAGCGGTTGCGATTGAACATCAGGCGACGCCCATAAGGCTAAACGTAAAATGCATTTTAATGAAGTTACTAATTCCTACTCCATGCTTTGATTGAGCTAGTTCGCATGTACTATCGTTAGTTGTTGTGTCTGTATGAACTATTTCAATCATAAATATAAATTTCAATCATAAATATAAACCGTTTGAAAAATGGCTATTTTCCAGTCGATTAAAATCAACTGAAACTAGTCAAACACGTTTTCCTTTGCCACGCTCACATATTGATTCGAAAAATTATGAAATTTGAAACCTAGCAATAACTTGACATCACGGATCCAACAAAAGTGGTTTCATCGAAATCCGAGGTCGTTTGCAAAATTTCCATTTTTAAGGGCCTGAATTCCATAGCGATTGTTCAGAATTTTCAATTGGACATATCTTTTGATTCCCGCTATGAAATCTTGATTTTTTCGGATTCGTTGGAAAGATATTCTCGATTAGATCCTAATGTTTTTGGTTTCACTAAAATCCGGATTGTTTTGCATCCGGTACATTCAATTGAAGTTTGAAATCGAATTATCGAACTACCGCGCCATTTTCAATTCTATTTATAATTATATATAATTATTTATATTCTAACGACGACGTATATAATATATACGTTCGAATTATATTCAAAATAAATTTCTCGTCGATATTATTTAAAATAATCTATTTTAAATGTCCAAAATTCGCTAAAATCGCCAAAATAAAATTTTTAAACTGGTTCAGAATTTCCGGGTTATTACAGTGACATTGATTGTTAGTTATGTTTGTTTTAAATTTTAAAATAGTCGCCAACCTTTCACATCACAACAACTGTCTGAATTGACTACTCAATGACAGAGCCATTATTGGCAACCAATTAGTGCCAACCTTTCACATCACAACAACTGTCCGAATTGAGTACTCAATGACAGAACCATTATTGCCAACCATTTAGTGCCAACCTTTCACATCACAACAACTATCCGAATTGACTACTCAATGACAGAACCATCATGTTGGAACCATTATTGCCACCCATTATTGCCTACATGTACTCTATGTCAGAGATATTTAGTTCACCATCCCTGCTTATATATATCTCTCGTTCGGATACGCTTAGAGAGAACAACGAAACTCAACTTATAAAAAAGCAAGCAATGGATCCAAATCTATACTACCATTACTACAAAAACAAGAAGAATCAAACTGATAATTCCGAACTAGAAGTGGAGCAAGAGACGGAGGAGGAGCTGGAACAGCACGCAATGGTTGCGTATTCCAATTATTTCGCTGAAGGCTCAACTAGCAACCATCGGGGTAGCATGCATGGCCGGATTGACCGACGGTATAAGAGAGACTACAAGGATGGACATGAAAGACTAATGAGGGATTACTTCATCGACAATCCAACCTTTGATATAACTTTGTTCTGCCGTCGTTACCGTATGAGTCCGGCTATTTTCTCAAAAATATATCTTAAACTTCACCAGTCAAATCCATATTTCACTTATAGACTGAACGGAGCACAAGAAATCGGCCATTCACCACACATCAAAATCACCTTGGCGTTGAGGATGTTAAGCTATGGAACATCTGGCGATCAAATGGATGAATATTTCAGAATCGCAGCATCAACAGCAATAGAGTGTCTGAAAGAATTCTGGAAAACAGTTGTTGCAGAGTTTGGGAAGGAGTATCTACGGACGCCTGGACCTAACGATATAACCAGGATACTACGCAGGGCAGAAGCCAGAGGATTTCCAGGTATGATTGGAAGTTTAGATTGCATGCATTGGGCTTGGAAAAACTGCCCAACGGGATGGAAAGGAATGTTCACCGGACATAAGAAAGTGCCATCAATGATCCTTGAAGCAGTAGCAACAGACGATTTATGGGTTTGGCATGCTTTTTTTGGAGTCCCAGGTTCATTGAATGATATAAATGTTTTAAAACAATCATATCTTTTCACAGAACTTGCTAACGGACTGTCAACAGATGTTTCATATAAACTTGGTAATATCGAACACAAAACTGGGTACTACCTAGTCGATGGAATATACCCAAAGTGGAGAACTTTGATGCAAGGGTACAGAGTTCCATCAAATGATAAAGAAAGGTATTTCACTGAAAAAGTAGCTAGCTACAGAAAGGACATCGAACGTACGTTTGGTGTTTTACAAGCCCGATTTCATATTTTACGAAATTCTGCTCGTTTTCATGATGCAAGAGTGCTTTCAGAAATCATGTATGCTTGTATAATAATACATAACATGATTGTGGAGTCTGAAAGAGGCGGATATAAGAATCAAAAGTCTAATTATCCTGACATGTTTACGGGCTCAAATGCAAAACCCCATAAAGATGTAAACTCAATGGAAGAATATGTTGATATGGTTCAACACATTGAAGATCAAGCTGCACACTTCCAATTGCGTGACCAGTTGGTGGAACATTTGTGGGCGCATAAAGGAAGGAATAGTCGGAATCAGTAGTTGGTACTAGAACTATGTATCAGTGTGTAGTCGTGTACTATGTATCATTTGAACTATCTATCAGTGCGTACTTGAGTCTATAAATCTGGTTTCCAATCATATTGTAGATTGTATCATTATTTCAACTCAACCCAACATATACAGCTCGTACATAAACAACAACTACTACATTAATACTAGAAACAGGTCACAATCATATTACAACTCACCCCAACATATATAGCTAGTACATAAACACCCACCAGTACATAAATACTACAAACAGTTCACAATCATATTACAACTTAACCCAACATACATAGCTAGTCCATATACGAGCCACTAACGCTTCCGCTTCTGCTTCCTTTGTTTTTTCTGTACTCTCCAATCTGCTCGGCTACTAGTTCTTGCTGTAGAGGGGTAAGCTTACTAAAATCACATGTAATCATTCTAACATAATTATTCTCTCGCGCCAAAGCTTTCTGCTCCTCCATCTTCTTTTCTTCCATGGCTTGTTTCTCCGCATGTTCTTGTCTGCGGAGCTCTCGATCATCCCTAACTGCCTTTTGGAAATCTTCGTCGCTACGGTTTCTTTCCACCGAAAATCGAGCTCTATGCTCTTTTGTTGCCTTAGATGAACTCTCCATTGTTTCCATAAATCTAGCAAACTCTGCACCTCGTTGCTCCAGCTGAATTGCCTTGGATCTGCCGACAGGTCGTCCATCACTACTTCCAAATAAAGGGTTTCTTTCTTGCGAACTCGGGCCACTTCCTGGACTAGAATCAGAGTAGTTCATCCTTCTAGCTTTGTTCTACTGCTCAAACATGAAGTTGCTGGGGTTCTTCCACTTCGGCAACCTAGATAGAAGCTCATAACAGTCTTGAAATTTAAATGGATGACCATACTTTTGCTGGTAGGCCTTTCGTAACTCTTCAATCTGTAACAAAAAGTGGATATTGTATGAGCGTATGTCATTTCTAACTAATCGATAATAGTATAGTAAGTTATTTTTCAAAGTAATCTACGGTACTTACAACGTCATAAGGTGCAGCACCGCTTTGCTATCTGTTCTCCAAGGCTGTCAGTTTTGCAAGATAGTTCTGACATGCGGCATTCATAACTCTATAACCGCCTCTAAGTGATGCCCATGTTCTATTCCTCGCTTCCAACGAATTGTAGAACTATGCTACTCTTTCCCAAAATTTCTCACCTTTCATATTATTTCCAACAATGCTGTCTTGTGAAATGCGTATCCACGATTTAGCAAGTGAAACGTACTGCTCGGAAGTAAACTTACATTGTTTTCTTCTTCCATCCGCTGGTATATCTTCCCCTTCAGCATTATCATCCTCAATATCTTCTATTTCGTGATTCGGCTCCGATTCAACTTCGGTTTGGTGTCGTTTACTGAAAATGCTCCTTAAAGACTTCACCTTCTTCTTCTTCTTCTTTTGGTTATATTCGGGACTGATAGGTGCAACGTATTCTTCATTCAATTCTTCAGAATTTGTAACATTTACTTCCTCATTTGCATCTTCCTCCTCCTCCTCCGTAGAAGTCCCAACATTTTCTTCGGTAGTAGGAGAGACATACCCATACGAAAACTGTCTTTGCAGATTTTGCATCGCTTCGCTGTCACGAACCTCGGTCTGTTGCGGAGTTAGGTGAGGTTGTTGACTTTGCTCGGTCTGCATCATCATTGACATATACGACGAATGATCGTCGTACACGCCTACCCCGGGCGGTCGTTGGTAAAACTGTGGCGGGACGGACGATTGGATGGGAGGAAAATTAGGAGGACCGAGCGGTTGGTATGGATAATTTGAATACGGCGAGTAGTCATATTCGTGAGATGGCTGCAACGGTTGCTGTTGTTGGATTGACCGTTGCATGACATACGATGACGAGTGCGGTTGGGACATGAGTTTCTTGTTTATGGTTTTTTCCCCGCTTCGCTTGGGTGCAGACGAAGACATTTTGTTGATGAAGAAGTTGGGAAGGTGGAGTGCTTGTGTGGAGGAGGAAGAAGAAGGAGGTATGGTGGTTTATAGGGAGGAAGTGAACTAGCCGTTGGTGTTGCAACGGCTAGTAACTACAACGGCAAACTGTTTGCCGTTATAATCTTATAACGGCAAACAGTTTGCCGTTATAATCTTATAACGGCAAAGTGTTTGCCGTTATAATCTTATAACGGCAAACAGTTTGCCGTTATAAGAACCAGTCTCTGTTATGTATTTCATCTAATATCTTTGTACTGATTATAAATACATGTATTTGACTCAACATTGTATGAAATGTTCATTCAGTTATCTACGTATAAAACAGTCTGTATAAAAAAGCAAGAGGAATATAAAAATCTCAGTTCAAGCAAAAGGAATATTTGCAGTAGACTGCAGATATTTAGATTGTAAATGCTTTATTTATTTTTTATAAGATAGAGTGATATAATAAGAAGAAGAAAACTACAAAACAAGTTAACTAGAATGATAAAGACGAAATGAAAAAATAGATCATCAATGAGATGATTGAACAAGTAAAGTGTTACTACCAAAATTGACTCCGAGACAGGCTGACGGTGAAGGGATAACAGACCGACAAGAGCATAGAGAGATCTTCAACACAAGCAACAGCTAAGCACAAGGTAAAATCAAGAGCCTAGGAGAGACGTTCGGCAGAACAAGCGACTGACACCCTCAATAAAGAAAGAACCTTAAAATCAAATACAAAGAAAGATTACCGGCATGGTAATTTTGACAGGGTAGCTCCGGCAGAAAGGATAACCGACAAGAAGTCATCTGAAAACCGGGAGCTAATAAGAGTGAAAAACAAAGGGCATCACAACCCGAGACCCAGAAGGATGGAAGAGCTATCTGTATTAACCGGCTTAATACCGATACAATAAGGACTAGGAGCCACATATTGGAACCTTGATCAGATGGACACCGAGAGATCGCTTTAATAAGCAACAAATGGAGTACTGGAAGTTGTCCTCCGGAAAGCCAAGACACATTTCAGGAAATCTACCGCAAGGCAAGCCGGAACCCTGAAGAGAGACTTCGCCGTTATAAACTTTTAATAATAAACAAGCATGCAAATGCTGTTTGCTGCGGTGAAAAGATGTAATATTGGATGAAATGGTTGTTTACTGTTTTGTACTATTTGTATTATATAATATATTTTTTAAGTGGTTTGTGGCTGGTTGTGGGTGCTTGGTGGTTTGTTTGGATGAAAGAGAAAAAATGAACAGAACAGATTGTTGGTTATGGTCTAAGGGAAAGTCAGTTTTAAAGACTTCTCCACTTACTGATAAACAAGTGAATTCCCAGTTGGTAAAATCAATTCCAGAGAAGTGGAGGAATACGATTGCAATTTTTGTTATGAGGTCGAATCCTTATTTTCATTTTTCAAAGATTACATAATAGGGTGTGAAAGCCTACATGGGAATTTCAAATTTTCTCAAAAAATAAATTGGTTTTTATTTAAACTAAATTTGAAAAACAGCACGACAAAGTTTAGGTAAATGGACCATATTTCTATTATAAGCATCTTATGACTATCAAAAAATGAAAATAAGGCATGAGATTATTTAGAGATTTTCTGAATTCTACTCCTATTTGGGTATTATTTCCGAACTTAGATTTGGACTTGTGGACAGAGAAGGCGATTGATAGAATGGATTCAGCTCTTAGAATGCCGTTGAAAATGGATCAAATTACTTGTAGGATGATTCGTATTTCTTTCGCTGGAGTTTTAACTGAAACTGATATTTTTTGTTCGTTCCCTAGGAAGATATCGATATTGGATAACGCTGATTGTTTGCTGTAGCAGGAGGTTTTATATGAATGGAGTCCTCTAAAATGTGTGAAATGTAAATGTTTTGGGCATTCTGAATGTAGATGTAATTATGTTACATTGATACCTAAGCAATTTCATGATGTTAAACACTGATGAGAATTTTATGCAAGTTGATGAGAATGACTTGAATGAAA
Source organism: Allium sativum (assembly GCA_030737875.1). NCBI lineage: Eukaryota > Viridiplantae > Streptophyta > Magnoliopsida > Asparagales > Amaryllidaceae > Allium > Allium sativum. Next base: position 327,281,853 of record CM060918.1, read on the forward strand.
CAAATAACAAAAGCAACTTCAACATTTCATATGCAGATGGATAATGTTAAAACACTTAATATGCCTGCATGCAACATCACAATAATAGTCCAGAATAGTTCATCAAATTACAAAGCCACACAATAAATGGCCCAACAGTTCATCAAATTACAAAGAAAAACAATAAATGGCCAAACAGTTCAGATCTTGATTTGATTAATGGATCTAATAAACTTACACTGCCTAGGCCTTACGGAGCCTATAATTAAAGACTGCAGTCGAGAAAGATGCATATACTGTGATGGTTATTTCTCAGTCTTAGTCAGATTCTCAGGAGCACGTTATTGGTGACCATGAGCAGGAGATTAGTGCTCCCATGCAAGATGAGTTAGCTGCTGAAGGCAATCAAGCGAGTCACGAATCCACCTTTGGCATTTCTCAGCGCTGTAACGGCAAGCTGATTAGTGATAAACCATCTGAATCATCATAAAGTGTTATTAATAATCCAGCTTCGTCTGATCTTATCAGTCAAGTAAAACCTAAAAGTAGACGTAGCAATTAAGCGAAATAAGGTGAGTTCGTTTCCCTCTAACTTCAATACTAGGGATCTAGAAGTTGTTTCTATTTAACGTCATTTCTCTTTTGGAATGTCAGGGGTATAAATTCCCCAGTTAGAAAATTGAATATCTTATTTCATATCACCTCTTATAATATTTTTGTTCTGACTATAGTAGAGCATAAATTATCCAGTGATGATCTTGAATCATTTGTGCATGGGTTTAAACCTGGATGGGCTTACTTCGCTGATGAATTTCCTAATGAGAAGAGCAGAATTTGTATGTGGGATACTTGCTATTAGAAATTTAGTGTGGCTGTAAGCAATCATCAGGCTCTCAGGTATATTACACAATACTGGTGGGTTTAATGTTAAATTGACCGTTGTTTATGGCTTTTACAATAATAGTCAGAGATAGGAGTCATGAGGCCATCTCAAATATGTCGCTAATATAGATTCCATGCCATTGCTAGTTTCAAGTGATTTTAATTTAGTTTTATTTTATTCAATTATTCTGACAGGATGGGTCATCTTCTTTTGTTGGTACTGTTGATGATAGTTTTTTCAACACTATTCAAATGGTGGGTTTACAAGAATTAAATTGTTCAGAGCATAAATTCACTTGGACAGGGGGTCTAAATTTTTCACATCATAGCAAGATTGATAGAGCTTTTGATAACACTGTTTTTTTTTTTTTCCATTGCTTCAATGCAAAGGATTTTACACACTCGACAAGTGATCGTTGTCATCTATTTATTCAGCTTTTTCAACTTGAGTTTCAACAGTAGAATATTTCATTTAATTCAATATTATGTGGACAAACATAGCTGAGTATAATGATATTATTAAGAATGCTTGGAGTGCCAACATTGAAGGAAACAAGTTATTTTCTTTACTCAATAAGCTTATATATTACTAAGACCTCTTTAAAACAATGGAAAAAGGGTAAAGTTTCCATGTATCATATCTTAAGCCAACTTCGACGGATTACTGATAAACTCTACCAACTTTTGCTAGCTAATCCTCTAGATCAAGATGTGGTGCAATAGCATTAGAGTAATCTTTTTCACTTGGAATGTGTCATATATAATCATGCAATTGAAATTTGTCAAAAATCCGAAGTCAGTTGGTTAAAAGAGGGTGACAAATGCACAATTTTTTCAATTCTAAAATGTCTACTGAATAAAGTTAGAAAACATTTACGAAAATGTATATGCAGGTCCTTTTTTCTGAAGTAAATTCTATTTGAAGTATAGGTGGTTTACCGAATTTCGCTGCCATTTACAACTCTTCTCATATAGAGAAAACATTAGACCTTGGTTATACGTAAAAAGATTTTATTTCGATTAACTAGAAATTATTTAGAGTCCAAAATTACTCCTGAAGAAGTGACAACTGCCACTTTTCACATAAATGAGGATGGCAGCCCTATGCCTGATGGTGTGGGCTCTAATTTTTTTTAAGCATCATTAGAATCTCACTAAAAATGTTTTAGTTGCATCTATTTAGGGAGTGTTTTCAAGTTGTTGGATTTTAGAGAAATTAATCGCACTTTTATCACTTTGGACCCAAAAACAGAATATCCTAATTCTATTTTAGATTATCATCGAATTTCTTGTTGCAGTGTTATCTATAAAATTATTGCTATCATAATATGCTACAGGATAAAAATTTATTTACATGATTTTGTGTCCCTTGATCAAAACGCTTTTATTCCAAGCAGAAAAATAACTAGAAATTCTTTACTAGCGCATGAGATGGTGAGGTCATTTAATAACAAATGATCTAATAACATGTGTTTGAAATTGGATTTACAGAGAGCGTATGGCAAAATCAACAGAGAATTTGTGTGTCACATGATGTTATGTGTATGGGGTTTCCCATTAAGTTAGTTGGTTTGATTTATTGTATTTCTCCACCTACTTTCTCCATATTGATAAACAACAATCCTTATGGATTTATCTATAGTGGTAGAGGTCTTAAGCAAGGAATTTTTTTATCTTCTTATCTATTTTCTATCGTTATGGAATTTTTTTCTATTTCTATGGATTTGGAGCATATAAATGATAGTATATCTCCTATTTATAAATGTGAATCTATTATAAACCATTTAATTTTTTTTATTTTTTTTGAACAGAAATGGGTAAGGGCTGTTATGGTAATGGTAAATTTACCAGTACCATACCAATACCAAGTAACTGGTAAAAAAAATTGACCCATTTTGCTTTACCAATGTTATCGGTATGGTAACGGTAAATTTACCATTGTTAACGGTAAATATAGCGGTAAAGAAAAGTCAAAACCAGTGGCAAAGGTAAATTTACCAATCGTATTAAATTTATTTTGCACAATTAGATCAAACCTTAACCATAAACACTTTTAATGATATGTCGTGGTTTTTAAGAAGACTTTGTAGTATTATTTATGATGATGCTTCTTTTTAAGTTTTGTTAGGCTCAAAGTTTTGAGATTATAAATGTTATTATCTCATATTATTGTAAATAAGCTATGATGGATTAAGAAATACTTAGATGTCAACTAAACATGTCGTAATACTAATATAAATATCATAGAATAATAATAAAAAACAAGATAATTGCTTCTTCTTCTTTTTTCAAATTTTAGTGCAACAAAATTTGAATATTTGTTATACTGGTAAATTTTTCATTACCAGCCAACGGTATACCAGTTTATCGGTATACCAATGAATATTTTACCATTAGTAACGGTAAATTATCGGTAGCTATTTTTAACTTACCAGTAGTACTGGTATGGTAATGGTTCTCGTGTATCGGTAGCGGTTACCATTACCATAACAGCCCTACTTATATTACAATAAAAGAAGTACAGATGTTTTAAGTTGGTACAAATACAACAACTTGAAACGAATACTATACAGTAAAAACAAACCAACTCAAAACTGAAAGAGAAACAGTCCTAGATACACATTACAAAACCATACAAACAACTAAACCACTGCCAAAACGACCACCAGAACAAAGCCCAAAATACTTCAGCACTAATGAAGCAACGAAGTCCAAAAAGCCCAACTAAATATCACAGCGCGAAGCAAAAACAGTTGAAAAAACTATCCAAGTAGCGTCAGCCTTGAGCTGAACATCACACAGAAGCAAGCAAAACATCCCTCATCATTCACTGAAACAAGCCAAAAAAAGAAAATCTTACACATCTCACCACAGCAACCAACTTCTGAGAAATATAGAAACACAAAAATCCACGAGCTAAATAGAAATTCCATGCAGATAGATCCATTAAGTCCGCACACCCATAGATGTGTTGAACAGAGAGCACACCAGATTGGCGACAAAATCAAACTAGAAAACCAAAATCAAACTACCACACTGCGTAAGAGATCAACAACCATACTACTGCAAAATAAAACCCGGCATACACAAAAACTCCAAACCTGAAATAGCTCATCACCATGCAACTGAGACAGAAAGGGTACTCCAACACATAAGACAGAAAATGGAAATCGAAACTAGCTATTTCTTAGATACACCTCCTTTCTTAATTCCACCTGGATCACCTCCTCCTCCTTTTGCTTTTCTTGATTTAGATCTATTTTGGATTTCTTGCATAAGTTTAACCCAATCCGGATTTTCTTCTACCAACGTTTCGTCGGTAACAAAACTATTACCCTGTTTGTATTTACTAGTTTTATATTTTGCTCTCCTCTTTTTGAAGCTATTTGTAGAACTATATGAACTATAAGAACTATCAGACTCGTCCAAAGTAGCATCTTTACTTGCAGCATCTTTTCCATTTTGAAGCTTTCTACAATCCTCAAAAACATCCACTGCTACATATTTCTCATATCCTTTCGATTTACCAAAATCATTTAAATGAATACCATCTTCAGTCATACTATGATTCAATTCCTGTTTTGCACAATTATTATCTTCCACTTCAGAAATAGTTGAACACTTTAGCTGTTTCACGAGGACACTATTAGTATCAATATCAGCATTATCAATAAAATTATATCGCATCAATTCTTGCTGATACACTTCAACCTGCATGCAATTATAAACCATTTAATTTATGTATATGATCTATTCACTATACCATAAAAAAAAAAAAAAAAAAAAAAAAAATCCACGGCTTTGGACCATGGCTAATGAGTTTTGCCACGGTATAAAGCAGTGGCAAAATGTGACATGGAAAATTTTGCCATGGCCAAAAGCCGTGGCAGATTTATATTTTGCCACGGCTTAGGTCCGTGGCAAAATATCATTCTGGCACGACTCAAGACCGTAGTAATTTTACATCGTAATTTGTTTATATAATTTAGCCACGGGTTAGGGTCGTGGCTAATTCGATTGGAAAACCTACATATTAATTAGAAACCTCTACCTGAAGCATAAAGCTTCGGTTTGAACAAAATATGAGCATGTTATACCCACCAATACAAATTTATGAGCATGTCATACCTACCAATACAAATTGTAATCTTCAAAGCTACAAATTTATAAAGTTTAAATGAACAACTCATATGTAGCACAAATACAACGTCTCCAAACTAAAAACTACAGAGTACAACTTCAATTCACAATGTTGACAGGGATCAACATTTCAATATACAGACCCTTACTTCAAAGTTCAGCACATCTGAGTTCATAAATGAACTAAAATGTATAGGCATACTTCAAACCTTAATATGTATTAAATGATACAAATTAACTGAATATATAGGCATGCATACTTCAAAGTTTTACATATTACATATTGTTAGGTGTGGCTCACATTGTATGAGAGTGGGTGCGTAGATTGGATTTGCAATTAGTCCCACATCGCAAACACTACAACAAAAAACACTTTTCGCAACAGGCAATATCTGTTGCAGTAGACCAACTGCAACAGGCCTGCATCTGTTGGTATAGCCGGAGTTGTAAAAAGTCCGCAACATTTTTTGCCTGTTGCAATAAAACGTTGCGGTATACTTTTTTGCAACTGGCCTTTGTTGTTGCAACAGATATTTTTACAACTACAAATGACAGTTGTAAACTTAGAATAGGCATTCGATAAACAGGATACTACAACTATTTTTGACAGTTGCAATATGATTATTTGCATTGCACAAATCAAAAAACCTATTTACCTACTATAATACACCATCATCTGCATTTAATAATGTAAAAAATGAAAACATATATTATCAAGAAATAAATAAACATATATTATCAAGAAATAACAGATATTTTATTTCAATAGAAATATAATACTATAGACAATTGCAGCAAAAATTGACAAAATTTTCATATATTATTCGCATATACAATAATTTCTATTCATTCCTATAACACATTTTCATAAAATACAATTTTTTTGATCATATGTTCCTAAATATCTTATGTCTTGTCCTTCTTAAACTTTCCATGGTAAAACATTCCAAGTTGTATAGTTTGAAGGACTCCTTCAACTCTTTCTCTTCTGCACTTCTACCACATTCGATATGTTCCAAAATCCTAAAAGAAAGGAAGAAATTATACAACTATAATCATATTCATATATAATGAATAAAAATAAGAACTGAAATTATAAATATGTCTACAAATCTTACAGGGACAAAAATTGAAAGTAATATCCAATTCGAGTTACGGCTTCTCTAATAATGCAGCTGATGTAATTTCTAGAGCAAAGTATAAAGTCATGGACATACCTATTAGTTTACCATCTCAAAAGACACCTGCTGATAAGCCCAACCCAAAACAAGAAGCTGGTTTACTATTATGGACTCATGACAGCCAATATCTTTTCACATGCAATGACAATATGGCAAATGTTTTCTGCATCACATAAGTAATACAAATATAATTTGTTATATCAGTAATAGAATAAAAAGAACTGTTGTTAGTTTTCCCGCCTGACCAGTAGCTTCTCATTGAACTGCTATTAGTTTAACCAAAAGTGGCAAATGAAAGTAAAAAATAAAGGCTCACTTCGACTAAATGCTGCTCAAAAACCAGTACACATTTCTTAAAGGAGGACTGAAAAAATAGAAAAAGAAGAGGAAAAGAGCAGCAAATTCAGCTAATCACCAATGCCAATATAGATCCAAAGTGCACATAAGAGTACAGAATTTAGGTGGTATAAAATTATCAAGCAAATTCAGCTAACATATCAGCTAGCATATAAAATACAGATCCAAACTAATGCAAATTCTACCATTCCCAATACAGAATTTAGATGGTATAAAATTATCAAGCAAATTCTACCATTGCCAATACAGATCCAAGCTTACCGAAAGCATCAAGCAAATTCAGCTAGCATATCAAAAACGATTACAACGGAAATGAAATTTCAAATGTGAGACATTCTAAAATTCTAGTGGGAATTTTAGTTACCTTTTTCTCAGCTTGAATTTAGGTGGTATAAAATTATCAAACTTAAAATCAGTAAGTTCAAAATTGATAAGCTTTGCACTGTTTTAGAAATCTAAAAAATTAATTTATGACTTTGTTAGTAGAAAAATATCTCATTCATAAATAACTCTTTTTAAAAGAAATTGGATCTGCAATTAGCGAACTTTCCAAGATCCTAATTTAGTAATTTTAAAATTACAAACATGAAATTAGTAAGTCTAGATCGCTGATTTTGGAACTAGCTTGCTAAAATCAACTAATTAATTTTTCAAAATTAAAACTGGCAGGGTTGTAAAACTATTTTCCAGCGTCAGGGAATAAATGGTTTATGAATTCTGCTAATTGTAATAAGGGAACTGTTCACTTGATTAGGGAGCTACCTATTTTTGATGCAGATTAATCAGTGTTGTCCACTGCTTCACCTACCTATACCCTTTCACATAAGCCACTTCATCCTAGGTTTAGGGTTTCTCCTCCCATGGAACTACTTAATCAGTGTTGTCGACTACTTCGCCTACTTATACCCTTTCACATCCATTGACTGCACCTTTTCCGTCTCCTATAAGCTCTCCTCCCTGTGTGTGCTGACCCTCATCATCTACTTCGGAGCCCATAAGTCCCAGTCCGAGCTCCGAATCAACTCCGTCCTTGTCCTCTTCACTCTCTACCTCGTCATGGTTTCTGTCGTTGATTTGGGCATTGTGAAGGCGAAATTTGTTTTTTTTTTTTTTTTTTTTTTTTTTTTTTTTTTTTTTTTTTGAGGGGGGGAGGGGGTTTCAAGCGATATAGCTAAGTAATTATTATTAAGACAGATTTAGGGAATACGCGATTTTGAATCTGGATAATGGTGAAAATTTTGGTGAAATGGAGCCGAAATTTGGGAAGTTGGAGCCAAAATTTCGGATGTAGGAGCCAAAAGTTAAACAGTTGGAGCCAACAAACTTTATGGATTTGTCAACGAGTAGCAAAAGCTAACCGTCAATCAAGTAACTTTAGTTACTTTTTCTTTTGCAAGATGATTAAACTTTAGTTATTAAACATTAGCATTGATTATTTATTAGTTATTTCATGTTAATTATGAATTATATTAATAGCTAAACTTAAAATTTAAGGCAAGACCAAAAAACTATCAATTATTATTTTTAAACATATATAAAAGCATCATCCTTTAGAAAATTTTATATCTATTTAAACATTAATTTAATATAAATTTAAAAATACTTGAAAAAAAATTAAAAACGACAACATCAACAATTACTAATAACAAATAATTAATTAATTCATAAAAATACCTCTTTCAAACAAGAACTATAATTAATTCATACAAAAAATTATTATTGATTATTAATTACTTTTTAATAACAATATTAATCAATTATCATTTGTTCGTTGATTATTAATTTATTTATTATATATGCAAATTCATATTTTAAATTAATTATTATTTTTTATCCATTAGTTTATTATTATTTAATAATTATTTAGTTATTTTATTATTTTTTAAGTGTTAATTACTTTTATTTAATTATTAATTATAAATATTAATTTGTAATAACTAAATTTCATTACTAATTATTAATCTTTTACATAATTACTAATAGTTAATTATTTAATAGTTACTATTTAAAATAAATAATTAAAAGTTTATATTATGTTTTTCGCAACTTGCTTTACCGGTTGTAAAAAAATACAGTTATCGCAAGTGGCGAAAACAGTTGCTAAAAATATTTATTCGCAACTGGCATGGCAGCGCAGTTGCAAATAATATGTTTGTTGCAACTGTTATTGAAGTACAGTTGCGAAAAGTATGTTTTGCAACAGGAAGGGAATCGCAGTTGCTAAAAATATGCTTTCCGCAACAGAAAGAAAAGGGTCTGTTGCTAATCTCATCTATTGCAACTGCTACAATAAGTCTGTTGCTAAATATTGTTTACTGCAACTGTGATATGTCGCCTGTTGCAAATAGCTAGTTGCAATATGGTATTTTTCTTGTAGTGAAAGTATCCTAAAGAAGATGGGTACATATACGTAATTGGTGACATGTAACAACATGAGATTTCTTTTGTTACAATTAATTGTTGATATGAACATATATGTGTGCCAGTGGATGTAGGGATATCCAATCAAGACGCTGACACCAAGAGGACTTCATTCAGGGGTTTATAGTGCATCTACGCTGAACGAAGTGCGCGCATATGAAGACGCTTTGGGATGCCGAAAAATTTCAACATGGTATTAGAGTCGATGGTTCGAGACGGCCAATATGATGCAACATGATCTAAATTTGCTCCAATATGTAGCTTGAACTCCGGATTCTCATTAAGGTGGAGTTATATGTTAGACCATGGTCTGGCACAACCATAGAAAATAGACTCTTTGGAGAAAACAGTTTGGTGAAACTGCTTAGAGGTAGTAGTGACCTAAGATGAGCTGCTGGAGGTGTTAGCGACATTTTCAAGTGTTTAAAGACTCTGTATAACTTCAAGTTCAGTCGAGAAAATGCTTGCTAAGGCAGAGATCTATTAAGTGTGGATCACATTATATGAGAGTGGGTGCGTAGATTGGATTTGCAGTTAGTCTCACATCGCGGGATATCTTAAAGAAGACGGGAAAATATATGGGATTGGTGATATGAAACAACAAGGGATTTCTTTTGTTATAATTAATTGTTGTCATGAATATATATGTGCCCCCAATGAATGTAGGGATATCCAATCAAGACGGTGGCACAAGAGGACTTCGTTCAGCGGTTTGCTTTGCCTTTACGCTGAACGAAGTGTGCGTATGAAGATTCTTTGAGGTGCCTAAAAATTTCAACAGTATAACTTCGGTATTCAGTAAATAAACTACAACCCATCCATAATAGATCTTTAGTTCAGGTGACCAACCTGCAAAGCAAAGTTAGTTTGACAGCGATCAACCTGCAAAGCAAAGTTAGTTTGACAGCGATCAACCTGCAAAGCAAAGAAAAAACTACAAATTAGCAAATAGTTAAAAAGGTAGTTTAATGGTTATCCTTTTTTCATGTATTTAATTAATTAATCCAAGATTTATGGCTTCCAGTATGACAGGTATAGTTTTGTACAATTGAAATAATACAATCAAAAACTCAAACAGGATTGCTTACTGTTATGTATTTCATCTAATATCTTTGTACTGATTATAAATACATGTATTTGACTCAACATTGTATGAAATGTTCATTCAGTTATCTACGTATAAAACAGTCTGTATAAAAAAGCAAGAGGAATATAAAAATCTCAGTTCAAGCAAGAGGAATATTTGCAGTAGACTGCAGATATTTAGATTGTAAATGCTTTATTTATATTTTATAAGATAGAGTGATATAATAAGAAGAAGAAAACTACAAAACAAGTTAAGTAGAATGATAAAGACGAAATGACAAAATAGATCACCAATGAGATGATTGAACAAGTAAAGTGTTACTACCAAAATTGACTCCGAGACAGGCTGACGGTGAAGGGATAACAGACCGACAAGAGCATAGAGAGATCTTCAACACAAGCAACAGCTAAGCACAAGGTAAAATCAAGAGCCTAGGAGAGACATTCGGTAGAACAAGCGACTGACACCCTCAATAAAGAAAGAACCTTAAAATCCAATACAAAGAAAGATTACCGGCAGGGTAATTTCGATAGGGTAGTTCCGGCAGAAAGGATAACCAACAAGAAGTCATCTGAAAACCGGGAGCTAATAAGAGTGAAAAACAAAGGGCATCACAACCCGAGACCCAGAAGGATATAAGAGCTATCTGTATTAACCGGCTTAATACCGATAAAATAAGGACTAGGAGCCACATATTGGAACCTCGATCAGATGGACACCGAGAGATCACTTTAATAAGCAACAAATGGAGTACTGGAAGTTGTCCTCCGGAAAGCCGAGACACATTTCAGGAAATCTACCGCAAGGCAAGCCGGAACCCTGAAGAGAGACTACCTATCCATACTAATCTGCTTAGTATCGATACCGACAGGGGTAGCGGTCTCTGCCACCTTTTCACTTGGATCACAAAGGCAAGCTCCGCAAAGTGTTAACATCAACACTGAGAGTCCACATCTGGAAGCTTAGATCCGAAAGCCATTCACACTGGTAGACCGGAATCAATACAAAGGGAATGGACAAGCCATCAAAAAGGAGTTTTACAGACCGAACCCCCCCCCCCCCCCCCGCCCGCCTCTCGGGGAAAGAACCGACACCTCAGAAAGCCGTAAGCAAGGCCTTTAGAACCAAAGGAAAAGGCGGCCGAGAGCTAGAACTTCTAGGGCCAAAAGGGACTATTGGCCCAACAGCAAAATGGACTCCGATTTGTCTATAAATAAGACCCCAGGGGTCTTATTTTAGGATTGATTTGTCTTTCTCAATTTGCTCTCCTTCTCTTTAGAGTAAACCCTAATTTCTAAATTGAATTGGGGATTTCTTCAACTCTTATAACATATTTGAATTGGGGATTTCTCGATTTTTCATATTGTGTTCATAGTGATAGACAGAGAGTTAACACTAACCTTTCTTACGAAAGAGTTATCGCGGTCCTTTCGTGAGAAGGAAGGCCTTGGGTAAAACAAAGGCTTCTACCTCTTCGAACGTTCATATGTGACTTAGCTCTTCCATAATGAGCTTAATGCAACCCAACATCCAAAGGGATCTTGCCGTAAGCTTGCAGCTTGATAACTGACGCAACCAAGGCGCTCCCAGGCATGTTCGATGCGAAAGTATCATATAAGCTAACAAGCACAATAGTATGAGAACAAATCCAAGTGTTATGAGGCATTAGCCTGTATCTTCTCTCAACACAATGTATATTATTTCATCAAGAGTCTAAAGGTTTATAACGCATAAGGAATCAGTTTTATTTAACTAGTAAAGATCTTTCTTGGAGGTTGTCTTCGATTTATAGTCTCACAAGTGTGATACTCACCCCTGGAGGGAAGGGTTACTAATCTTCCGACTAAAGATCGGTGAAATTAGTTAAAGAATACTGATTCATAACTGCGTTTCAATAACCTTTGGACCATCTTTGCATCAAACTTTTAAGCATATACATTGTTTATTCTAGTTCGGGTGTTGACGAAAAATATCATTAACATTTTGGCGCTAGAAGGAGGGCCTGAACCTCCGTATTTATGTTTACCCTATCAAAAGTTAATTTGGTAAACTCATTGCTCCGTGGTAGGGAAAGTTGAAATCAAAAGGAATAGAGGATCGAAATAAGGAACCAGCTCCTAATACAATCGTTGAAGGAAATGTGAGCCCAACATTCAACCTAAACAATAATGAAGGAGGAACCTCCAACCCAATGCAACCATCAAACCCAAAGGCCATGGAGAAGAATGCTGCTAAAATTATGGCTTTAGAGAAATAGATCCAGGAGATGCAAACTCAAATAAACGCTAATCAAGCGCAAAAGTCTTCAAAGCTAGCTAAGTCCATATCCAAAGAGAAGTAGGCGAGTCTCCAAAGAGAAAGGCTCCTGTCCAACATTCTGAAGCAAAAGAGAAGCTCAAAGCAATTTCGTTAAGAATAAAAATCCCTTTTAACAGGGATAGATCATCAAGGAAATCAATGTGACCAGGAGCAGTCTGGGAGCTCTACTTCCGAAGGATATGATCCAAAAAAGGATGGATTATGGGAACACGGAGGCTTATCTCAAGGATATCACTAGAAAAACCGTCAAGGACCTGTTGGGAAGCAAGAGGAAAAGAACCTAGGATGACAGGATTAATGACAACGAAAGAGTGGCTCCTTTCACCGACGAGATCATGGACACTACAATACCATCCAGTGTGAAGGTTCCAACCATAAGATATCTCGGAACAACTGACCCTAATGACCATCATTTGGCTTTCGACAGCCAAATGGATCCCTATAACGCTTCAGGAGCCATTAGATGCATATTTTTTCCAATAACCCTACAAGGAGCAGCAGCTATGTGGTACTGCCAGTATAGGGGAAATACCATCTATTCGTGGAAGCAGTTTGCCTACGAATTTTCCGCACAATTCTGCATTTGTAAGGATCCAACAGTTGATTACACAATCATTGCTAACATCAAGTAGAGGCAAGGAGAATCCCTAGGAGATTACTTGAAAAGGTTCAGTGTGGAAGCATTGAAGGCAAAGGACATGAATGACCGTGATAAGCTAATCGTCACGCATTCGGGGTTAATTGAGAACACCCCTTTCTGGAAAGAGTTATACATTCATGGCTTCAAAGACTTGCAAGACTTCCACTTTCAAGCTGATAAATTCATCCGCATGGATGAGTTGTACTTTACCAAGAAGAAGTTCAGGCCTCGAGGGGAAGGAGAAAGGCTGGGCTTCGTATGAAAACCCCAAGGTGGAATATTCAATCAGGACGGAAACCAAAAAAGGCCAAGATGGGAAGATACTAATAACAATTCAGTGGCTTTAAGCAAACCCATTTTCTTTGTGTATCTTGTGGCAAAAGAAAGGGTCAATAACTTCTCCATCTCGTTCAAAGCCAAGAATTTCCCTGAACCTCATGCCGGTGGAAAATATTGTGAGTATCACAAGACTAATGGGCATAAGACCGACGAGTGCATGGTTTTGGACGGGATTATTCAGAAGCTCATTCGAGAGGGGAATCTGAAATAATTTGTTCTAAACAAGACAACATCTGCCCAGCGTACGAATGGACAACATAAGGTTTCAGCTAACACAATTGAGGCTTTTGTGAAGGAAGGTCATATAGACTTAGGTCCGCCAATAAACCGAATTAATGTGATTCATGGTGGGCCACATCTTATTGGAAATTGCCCGGTAGCCAAGAATTGATACCTTAAGAGGCTCGTGAGGGGATACTCTCCATTCAAGAGGAACCCTCATTGAAAAATGCCCGTTACACTCTCAAGATGCATAACTTGGTGATTTCGCCGGAAGAGAAGAAAGGGGTCCGTCATCCGCACAATGACCCTCTTATGATAACAACTCAAATTGGACTCTCTGCTGTTTCTAAAATCCTTGTTGATACTGGGAGTGTCGTCAATGTCATCTTTAAGCATGATTTTGATCAAATGGAAATTTCTGAGAAGAAGTTGGAACCAAGCAATAAGTCAATCTTCGGCTTCAACAATAGAGTATTGACTCCTGTGGGACAGATCAATCTCCTAGTCCAAGTTGGCTTATCTCCATTCTACCGAACCTTTGAAACTCTCTTTGTCGTGATCGATCAACCATCCTACTACAATGCCTTCTTTGGTCGATCTGCTCTGGAAGAAACAGATGCTTTTGTCTCTTCCAAGTATCTTATGATAAAATTCCTGACTAAACAAGGACGGAGAACCATCCGGGAAGAGCAGTTTAGTTCCCCACGAATTGTACTTCGCAACGGTTGACAAATAAAAAAGGAGTATTCTTCGTACTTTGACTCTTCTACTATTTTTAAACCTTCGGATGATGGATTCTTACATCCAACATTCGAAGTTAAAGTAAAAGTTAATAAAGTTGACGAAGGTGCAAATTGTAGGTACACTTATTTGAGACGAAAAAGGAAGAGAATCGATAACATAAATTTGGCAAATGAAGAAGAAATTGCCACAGACTTGGATTCCAGAGGAGACACTGAAAGGATAAAACCAATAGAGGATTTGGAAGAAGTAAATGTTGACTGATAAGGCTAAGGCCATCAACATAGGGAAAAGACTGACAGAACCCTTGAAGAGTGACCTAGTTCGGTTTTTGCAGCTCAACAAGAATGTTTTCGCCTAAACCCATTTAGACATGGTCGGAATATATCCTTCTATCATGAGTCATGCCCTAAACATTAACCCTTCTATAATCCCAGTCCGACAAAAGAAAAGGCGGTACAATAGGGACCGATTGGAGGCTTTAAAGGAAGAAATCAGAAGGTTAGAAACAAACGGGTTCATCCGAGAAATTTTTACCTCAAGTAGCTAGCCAATCCTATGCTAGTAAAAAAGTTCAACAGGAAATGGAGAATATGCGTCGATTATACAGACTTAAACAAGGCACGTACTAAAGATTGCTACCCCCTTCCGCGGATAGCTAAGTTGGTTGATGCAACAAGTGGCCATAAGATGTTGTCCCTGATGGATGCTTACTCAGGGTATAATCAGATACCAATGCATAAATTTGACGAGGAGCATACAAGTTTTATCACTGATTGGTGAACATTTTGTTACAAAGTAATGCCTTTCGGATTGAAAATTGCAAGAGCAACAAACCAAAGGCTAGTTAATAAAATGTTCCAAGGTCAGATAGGGTGCAACACGGAAGTATATGTAGATAATATGCTAGTAAAGTCCATCAAAGTGGAAAACCACTTAATTAAGGGACCTAGAAGAGATGTTCAAAATCTTAAGAAGTTACCAAATGAAATTAAATCCACAAAAGTGTTCTTTTAGGGTCCAGTCCGGAAAGTTCCTGGGATATGTGGTAAGTGAACATGGCATTGAGGCTAGTCCTGACCAAATTCAAGCCATAAAAGACATGGAGGAGCCTAAAACAAGCAAAGAAGTCATGAGCTTAAACAGAAAGGTAGCAACCCTCAGTAGGTTCATTTCCAAAGTCACTGACAAATGTGTCCACTTCTTTGATGTTATAATGAAAAAGAAGAATTTCGAATGGAACGAAGAATGTAGATGGGCCTTCCAAGAATTGAAGTACTACATGGCAAAACCCCAGATTCTGTCCAATACCGAGAAGGGGGAAGATTTATACCTCTATATAGTCGTTTCAGAGTATGCGGTAAGCTCAGTCCTTATAAGAGAAAGTGACGGAACTCAATACCTAGTTTACTACGTCAGCAGGAGGTTAAAGGATATGGAAACCCAATACCGCGTGATGGAAATATTAGCATATTGCCTAATACTCATGACACGTAAGCTCAGAGGCTACTTCCAAGCACATCCTATTAAGGACTTGACTAGTTTTCCGCTTAAGCAAGTTTCAGCAAACTAGAAACCTCGTGAAGGTTGGTGAAATGGGAAATTGAACTTAGCCAATATGAGATTGACTTTCAATCTTGAACAGCAATCAAAGGACAAGCTCTTGCAGACTTCGTAAATGAGTGCACAAGCTTCATTTCAGAATAATCAACTAAGGAAAATGACTTCAAAGCTAAGTGGCAACTATTTGTAGATAGGTTTCAAATGAACAAGGAGCAAGGGCAAGTTACATTATAATCACCCCTGATGGGCATCGCTTGCACTATGCAATGAAGTTAGGGTTCTTAGCTACTAACAATGTGGCCGAATATGAGTCAATGATGGCATGGGTTGAATCTGGCACTACAACTAAAGATGCCTCGAATAAAGATCTTTAGTGATTCACAACTAATGGTAAATCAGATAAAGAAAACCTATCAAACCAAGGACGTATGGTTGGCCCTATACATAAAAAGGATATTAAAGATGCTTTCCTAATTTGAGGATTTCTCAACACACCAAATACCTAGAGCGGAGAACACCCAAGCTGATTCATTAGCCAAATTGGCTAACTCTCGAGGGGCATCCGAAACTCAAGTGATCCCAGTAGGATACCAAGAAAGACCCAGTATCGAGCATGAGGAACCCGAAACAAGAAAAGAATCATTAATCCTAACTAGATCTCAAGCTTCGAAAAAGGAAAACGAACTTAATAAGGAGGTAGTTTTAAGTGAAGAACCTCCTTCAACAGAAATGAATTATCATCATGAGAGTACATGGATGACTCCTATGATAGATTACCTTGTGAACAAGATTTTACCCCTTAGCAGAAAAAAAACGCAAGGAAGATAAAACACCAAGCCCCTACATTTGCAATTATGGAGGGGTACTCTATAAGAAAGGGCATTCACTTCCCTGCCTAAGATGCGTAAGCCTCGAGAATGGGCTTAATTTGTTGAAAGAAGCACATGAAGGATTGTGCGTAGATCATTCCAGTGGGATTAAGCTAGCCACGAGAGTCATGCGATAAGGTTATTATTGGCCACAAATGGTTAATCAAATGATTGACTATGTCAAGAAATGTAAAAAATGTCAAAGGTACTCTAAAGTACTCCGGCTTCCTCCTAGTGAACTAACCACTATCTCAATCCCCTAGCCATTCGATGTATGGGGAATAGATTTGATCGGGCCTCTACCAATCTCCAAAGGTGGAGCCAAATATGTCGTAGTAGCCATTGATTATTTCAACAATTGAGTAGAAGTAGAACCCCTCTCGACAATTACATCCAAGAAGGTGTTGAGATTTTTGATAAAGAATATTGTTACTCGCTTTGGCATTCCTTACAAAATAATATCGTACAATGGAACACAATTCGAGAGTGAGGAATTCACTCGGTTTTGTGAAAAGAATGGAATTATCTAAAGCTTTTCCTCGGTGGCTCATCCAAGGGCAAACGGAGTCGTGGAGGATGCAAACAAAACCATAAAGACAATCCTCAAGAAACGACTAAATCAAGCCAAATGAAATTGGGCTGAAGAATTACCCTTGGTGCTTTGGGAACATAGAACTTCCGCCAAAACGACAACAGGGAACACTCCATTTTCTTTAACATATGGATGTGAAGTCATGCTTCCGATTGAGGTTGAAATCCCTTCACACAAAAGGATAGCCTACACATTTGATCCAAATCAAGAGTCAAAGAAGGAAGCTTTAGACCTAATACATGGATTAAGAGACGATGCTACAATCAGAACAGTCGAACACCAAAGGAGAATCACAAAGTACTATAACTCAAAGGTCAAAACTAGAACCTTCACGAAAGGATATTTGGTCTTACGAAGGGTAATGGCCGACACAAAGAACTTATCGAATGGTTCGCGTGGCCCAAATTGGGAGGGGCCCTTAATCATTCATCAAGAAGTCATACCTGGGAGGTATGGACTGTGCAAGCTAAATGGTGATCTCGTTCCTAGAACATGGAACTCAGAACATTTAAGGCCATACTTCTCAATGATAAAGGAGTAGAAGGCCTTCCCGAAAACATATTCACACAACTAAGGGAATGGAAAACCCTCTCGAAAGCTCAAAAGTAGCCCAAGATGGGTCCGATTGTGAATGGATAGATACCCTTGTCATCGCCAAAGTTGGTCAGGGCAGGGCACTCCCTGGAGGGGGTAGTGAGTAAGCCTTCCTTCGCGCCCAACTCAGAAAGGCCAGGTTGGGGCATTAAAAGCGTAAGCCTCCGACCCACACGAGAAATGGTCGTGATGGAGCATCTAATTAGAACGCCCTGTCTTTGCACGCAGAAGAGTACGCCCTGTCTCTGCTATGAACTAAGCATGTCCTACCTCTGCTTATGTTCCGCGTTACCCACAAAAGGGAACGCAAACCCCTATCATTGCCTACGATGGTCAGGATAGGGCACCCCTTGGAGGGGGTGGAGTGTAGGCCTCTATCAACGCCTACAATGGTCATAATAGAGCATCAAAAGAGTAAGCCTTGATTCTGTGTCTACGATGGTCCGGTTTATGTATCTAAGACTTTATCATCGCCTACAATGGTCAGGATAAGGCGCCTCCTGGAGAGAGGCCGGGTAAGTCCTTAGGCCCTGCTTATGGATAACCTAGCCAAGCGCACCGGACGCACGATCCCAAAGAGTGGCCAACAAAACACATACATCCTTTGCTTTGACAATATAAGCCTGAAGAGTGGCTCAAGGAGCACGTAAGCCTCTGCTTCATAAATCAAACTTGAAAGGGATAACGAAACACATTACCAGATGATGATTTTTGGTTTTTAATGCTTAATACCCGAACAAGGGTTGGTTCGGGACTTCTATAAATGCCAGAAAAGGATTTCTGGTCTTCAATACTTAATACCCAAATAAGGGCTGGTTCGGTACTTCTATAAATGGCAGAAGAAGATTTCCGATCTTCAATTCTTAATACCCAAACAAGAGTCGGTTTGGGACTTCTATTATTTCCAAGAGTGGATTTCTGATCTTTAATTCTTAATGCTCAAACATGAATGAGTTTGAGACTTCTATTATTACCAGAAAGGGACTTCCGGTCTTCAATCTTTAAATGCCCAAATAAGGGCCAATGGCCAACAGAAAGGAGTTTCTCATTTTCAATCTAAGCGGCATTCGAGACAAAACTTCCCTCTCTTTCCAAAAAGCAAAGTTATAGCCTTATACTGTGGAAACCTGAGCAAGAATTCTGTAGACTTCCATCTTATATCCCGCAGCCTACTATGGAGACGATGATATAGACATTTCATTGAGGAATTCGATAATAATAATATCCGTTCACAGTTAACAATCAAAAAAACACAAAGGAAATCCAAAAAGGGGGTTTGACTTGAAAAGTCGAAAACACCCCTTCACTAAGAGGCAATTGTTACTACCAAAATTGACTCCGAGACAGGCAGGCAGCGAAGGGGTAGCAGATCGACACAAGCATAGAGAGATCTTCAACATAAGCAATAGCTAAGCACAAGGTAAAATCGAGAGCCTAGGAGAGACATCCGGAAGGACAAGCGACTATCACCCTCAATAAAGAAAGAACCTTAAAACCCAATACAAAGAAAGATTACCGACAGGGTAATTCCGACAGGGTAATTCCGACAGGGTAGTTCCAATAAGAAGTCATCTGAAAACCGGGAGCTAATAGGAGTGAAAAACAAAGGGCATCACAACTCAAGACCCAGAAGGACGGAAGAGTTATCGGTATTAACTGGTTTAGTAACGTTACGATAAGGACCGAGAGCCACAAACCGGAGCCTCGATTAGATGGACACCAAGAGGTCGCTTTAGTAAGCAACAAATGGAGTACCGGAAGTTATCCTTCGGAAAGCTGAGACACATATTAGGAAATCTACCGCAAGGCAAGCCGGAACCCCGAAGAGAGACTAACTATCCATACTAATTTGCTTAGTATCGATACCGACAGGGGTGGCGGTCTCGGCCACCTTTTCACTTGGATCACAAAGGCAAGCTTCGCAAAGTGTTAACGTCAAGACCAAGAGTCCACATCCGGAAGCCAGCATCCGGAAGCCATTCACACCGGCAAACTCGGAATCAATACAAGGGGAATGGACAAGCCATCAAAAAGGAGTTTCGCAGACCAGAAACCCTCCCCCATGTTAGGGAAAGAACCGACACCTCAGAAAGCCGTAAGCAAAGCCTTTAGAACCAAAGGAAAAGGCGGACGAGAGCTATGGCTTCCGGGACCAAAAGGGAAAAGCGGCCGGTAGGGGCTACTGCTGGCCAATAGCAAAAGGGCCCCCGATTTGTCTATAAATAAGACCCCAGGGGTCTCATCTTGGGACCAATTTCTCATTTCTCAATCTTTCTCTCCCTCTCTATAGAGTAAACCCTAATTTTCAAATTGAATTGGGGATTTCTTCAACTCTTGTAATATATTATTGATTAATAAAGAGAAGAAGTCCAGGGCCTAAAAATTTCTCGATTTGATAATCATATTGTATTTATAGTGATAAGACTGAGAGTTAACACTAACATTTCTTACGAAAGAGTTATCACGGTCCTTTCGTGAGAAGGAAGGTCTTGGGTAAACCAAGGCTTATCCCTCTTCGAACGTTCATACCTGGCTTAGCTCTTCCATAGTGAGCTTAATGCAACCAACCTCGAAAGGGATCTTGCAGTAAGCTTGTAGCTTGATAATTGACGCAACCAAGGACTTTCCGGGTCGGTTCGATGCGAAAGTATCATATAAGCTAACAAGCACAATGGCATGAGAAAAAATCCGAGTGTTTTGAGGCATTAGCCTCTTTTTTTTCAACACAATGTATATTATTTCATCAAGAGTCTAAAGGTTTTTAACGCATAAGGAATCAGTTTAATTTAACAAGTAAAGACATTTCTTCGAGGTTGTCTTCGATTTATAGTCTCACAAGTGTGATACTCACCACTTGAGGGAAGGGTAACTAATATTCTGATTAAAGGTCTTGGTATCTAAGAAACGGTGAAATTAGTTAAAGAACGCCGATTCGTAACTGCGTTTCATTAATCTTTGGATCGTCTTTGCATCAAACTTTTAAGCATATACATTGTTTATTCTAGTTCGGGTGTTGACGAAAAATATCGTTAACATATAGCCTTACATTATGATTATGCATATCCGTCAATACAATGATTTTTTCGAATAATTAAGCATATACGATGATATTATTATCATTTGAAGTTACAAGGCCTTACATTAGCTTGTATGGTCAGCAACAAAGAAAGCAGGCTACTGCTACTATACAGTTAGTTGAAGCAAAATGGATGAATAGATGTTATAGCATGGGACATTTTTTATTTTGATTAAATCATCTTTGTATTCCATTGGTAAATACATTTGTTGAAAAACTTCAATGCAGACAGCAATACTCTTAATATTGGTAAATCCATAAAAGTGAAGAACATGAGAGGCTGGAATGGTCAGCAAAACTGAGAAATTATGAAATCAAAAAAGAGCAAACATGTAAATGATGTGTTGTTACTCTGAATAATATTGCTATATTCTTTAGTCATTCAACATCTTCTCTAACAATAAAGTAAGATGTAGGAAAACTAAAGCAGACACATCAATTTTTGCAGGATATGTTTATTCAACAAGTTAACATGTAAATATTCTGGTTTAGGACAGGCGACACATCTTGCAAGAAGCAAGTTGATATTATTTTGGTTTTAACAATGATATTTTTTGCAAGAAAATATTTTCCAATTAGCATGTTGATTTTTTTGTATGATTCACATGTTCTTTGCTCTATTAGGTTGAATGTGATTCCTTGTACAGTTCCACTTGCAATGCTTTATTTATTGATAATTATAAACCAATCATTTTTTGTTGTTTTCTATTGTGGCATCTATTATTGTTTTTGCACGCTATATGCCACTCCATTTTCTTTTGGATATGACTTTCTGCCAATTCAGCATAATTTAAGTTTCAAACATTTCACTGGAAAATAATTTCAGTGTACATACCTTGATGTCTTTCAGTCATAATAACCTTTTAGCTACCACATAAGCCACTTTACAAAGTTGTCCACAAACAAAAACTTCTTTTGTTCCTACGGGAACACTATTGACCACCATAGCAGCCTCTAACGTGCTTCCATATGTAATTCTAACTTTCAGGTTAAGGTATTTTTCTACGTATAGATCCTGCTTGATTTTTTTTTTTTTGCTGATCGATTTCCATGTATACGGAGTCTGGAGTTTGAACCAGTTTTCTTCTTTTCTCCATGTTTCCTTGCACGTCATCAACATACGAGGACCATCTTATTATTGAATTAAAGTGATTGTCTAATTCAGTGGTATGATGGGTACAACATGATCCAAATATCGATAAACTTTAGACTATGGAATGTAGATAACAAGAACCAGGACTGCAATTTGGTATGGTTCAATTTCCATTAAAAGATCCGCACTAACAAGCTTCTGCGATATCACTTTTGAATAATTAGTTTATAGGATAAAAGATAAAAGAAAGTATAAGTTTATAGAAAATGATTAATGAAATTATCTAATTTTTCCATCATTAAAAATATTAATTTATTTTGTCTTTTCTTTTTGAATTAGAGACTACTGAAAATGATATTTTATTGTAGAAACAAATTATTGTACCTATGTATTAGTCTGGGATGAGAAGCTTTTTAAGTGACAATCCTCTAATTGAATTATCTACTTGCATTTTCATCATTATCATGTAATCTTGTATCCTTTTTTATATACAACCACCTAGGCCAGTTAAACCATTTGCTCCGCCTTGTACAAATCCGGTCAGGCCTGATCCAACGCATTGATCATTGTACCCTGACCAAACTAAGCCTAATCTAACACATCGATCATCCTACTTTAACAAACTAGGCATGATTCAGCACAATAATCACCCTACCCTAATTAGACTAGACCAAATGCAGCAAACCAATCATCTTAACTTAACCAAATAAGGCTCAACCCTACAAATCAATCGCCTTACCTAACTTAACCGGTCCTAATGGGACAAACCAGTCACCATTCCTAACCAAAATAGACCTTGTCCCAACCAGAGCTAGTGCAACACATCACCATCCTTCCTCCACATCAGAACCAAATGCAAGTGAAGTCAATTCAGCTCTAGATATACAACTAAACTCTGAAGTGGAGAATGCTCTTTGTGCCATAGTTGTCAGTTTGCCTCGAGTCCGTGGTAATTCAAATGGCAGGACATGGATGTTTGACATTAATTATTGATTTAGAAATCCTAATGAATGAATTGTATCTAATTTATCGAGCCAGCTTGTTTGTTTATTTGTTTTGGAATAAGAGTCGAGATGTATTTGGATAAATAATAAATATTGAACATGGCTCGTTAACATTCTGGAGTTGTTTGTATCATGTCTATAAACATCTATAACGCTGATTGAGGATGATTATTCCTTAAGAAGGATTGTTTATATTCATGTCGGTGCATGCATTAGTGTTTTCCTTATTCAAAGTTTTCATTTGCTAGGAAAATCTCTCTGTATGCTTTAAACAAAGAGAATTATGGTTAAACATCTGTCTTAACTTTCAAAATATGTCTGGTCCTTCCTCTCTAAAATTCAAATTTTGAAAAATAGTTAATTAATTGGTTAAAAAGGTTAAAGTTGTGTTTGGTTTATTTTTTATGTTTTGAGTTTTCAACATTAAATACAAAAAAGTGAATTAACTAATCAATTTCTCGTACATCAAACTCTAAATGGCACAACCAAAAAAGTATTAGAAACATCAAATGATACATGCATACACTATTGTTAGCTACATGTAAGAGTTAACATATATAGATGTAGGAGGAGCAGGGAAAAAACAAAACCAAATCGTTGTTTCTTTCTTTAAACCAAGGCTTCACACAATATATCACGTTGTCGATTACACTAAATTCATATACAATTTTTACTGAAATATACAAAATGTACCCTCAAACGAACACACTAAAAAACAACAAGAACAATTTGTTGTGAGCTTTACAGAATACTCTTTTTTCTCTCCCTAATCAAATACACCTTCCTATACCATGTGTTAAATCCAAAAAGCAGAATAATAAGCGAAACAACTCTAGTGAACCAAGCAATTGAAAAGCACAATTTCAACGATGGAATATCACATCACAACAATGGTAGAAGAGGAAGTGAACATACACCTAGTCCTTGTTTTCCTTCAGTCCGATGAATATAAAGGCATAAAGATGATAGTATTGTGGTGATTTCCAGTGCAATATGAGGCAAACAGAAAAGGTATAAACCGAATGTTTAATAGTTCATAAGATAAACCTAGATCATTGAAAATGATGGCTAAATAAACAAACTATAGCGTAGCAAAGAAAAATTTAACAAGAAAAAAAATGAAGGAAAATCATGATTTTAACGTTGCTCTTTGATTCCAACGTCTATGTTTACTCAACCAAAAAGACAAAGAACATTTCGACATTGATATGAAGTTTTGTTCGATTAGCTAAGCATAAAATACTGTTAATAGCAGCGAAGATTTTTGAAAGAAGCAGAACGAACTGAACTAGAGAACAAATTGGACAGATTCATTAAAATTGCTAACCAATCACCGTAGTCATTTCATTCGTAAAACAATAAATAAAAATAATCAATTCTAATAACGAGAACAGAATAATACCTGAAATGAAAACGCGGTTTCAATAATTGCACGAATGAGAGGAAAAGCGTGATTTTGATGTAGATTGATGGGAGCATGAGACGACCCCAAACCCTGTACAGGCGGCGGCAAGGGTAATCCGTGGAATATAACACAGAAACAGATAATAGCAGATAATAGCAGAATGGCTCAGAAAAATATGTGGTCTCTTCTAAAATGTAGAAGACGTCCACACGGTCACGATGTTTCCTGTTTCATTTTATTTATATTTATATATTTATACAAATATAGTTCATTCAAAAATTCCTATATCGTTTTCACTTCAAATATTTCACTAACGCCTTTAAATTTCGGAAAAATTCGCCATAACCTCCTTTGTACGAGAGGGGCTGGGAAAATTCCCAAATTGCCACACGGGCATCTCATGTCTAAAAGAAAAAGAAAAAGCCAAGCGGCTAGCCAACAGACTCATAAAATCATCACCCAAACAAAACAGTAAATGTGTACCTATTTGTCGGGCACAAAATTTTATTCCTCTTCTCTAGCCCCTTTGCTATAACATGTTCAATAAATATGCATGTACATATATACAGTTCTTATCATTTATCATTTTCCATTCAACTTCATATTTGATTCCATTTGGTTCAAAAACACCATTCATTCTAATGTTGTATGCATAGGCAAAAATCATATCACTAGCTAATTAATGAATATTTCAACTCATGCATATTTATTTGAACGAGTGGCTATTTTTAACACTTCACATTTCAACGATTCATGTATATAATAAAAATGTGATTTTTATTGTAAAACAATTCATTTCATAACACTATTATTTTATATAGTTTATATAGGTAATAAAAATAGGATTTTTCTTATAAAACAATTTCTTTTAAGACGAGATTATTTTACATATTTCATATAGTTGATAAAAGGTGATTTTTATTATGAAACAATTTATTTCAAAATATGAATACCATTCAACACATGAATTTCAATTCAACGAATGAATATCGATTCAACACATGAAGGTTTTCTATAGTTTCTATATATAGATAAAAATGTGATTTTTATATTTAAAACACGAATACCATTCAACACATGAATTTCTAATCAACGAATGAATATCGATTCAACACATGAAGGTTTTCTATTCAATGAATAAATATAGTTTCAGCAAATGAAAATAATTCAAACACATGAATATTATTCAAATTTCGGCAGCATAACGGCAGGGTAGTTAAAACCGGGACCGTCCCTAGTACGGCTCCTCGCTCTACCTTAAAACCTCGCGGTTTTTGACAATGGGGATCATGCATCTAGTTCGCACGCAGGCGGCATGTATATATTTATTTCATTTCCACAAACTAATCCTATGTGGTTTCAACCAAATATTTCTCAACCACGAACGGGTATTTTTCAACCACAATCAATCAATATCAACCACAAACAATCCCAAACAATCATTCGCTATCAATCAATTTTCACACCAATCACAATTAATAAATATCGTCCATGGTTTGTGGACGAGGGGCGTATATATATATATATATATATATATATATATATATATATATATATATATATAGCAATTCACTTCTATTTCAACACATATATAATTTTTACAACGCATATATAACTTATACATCGAACGTACAACTTATACAACGCTTATACATGAGGTGTACAACGCTTATATAACTCATACATCGACTATATAATTTATACATCGTCGTTTTCCATATCGTTTATGATATTTTAGAAATCTCACCTTGGGTTCCACTCCACCAAAAATAACTTTTTATTTCGAACACGAAACGAAACCCACCGCCTGTCGCCCATAGCTAATTACCCCCATTCTAAACACAATGGGATATGTATCGTGAGCTGATTCGAACGTTTCAATCAGTTTTCGTCAAAATCCAAATATAACTATATATTGAATTTGAACGTGCATTTCAATTTACCGGGGCCACATACTAACTCTAAAAATTCCCGAAAAATATTTTCTAACTTCGTATTGACGATACGGTCGTAACAAAACTAGTTTCGTCAAATTCCGAGACCATTTGAAAATGACCATTTTCCAGTCGATTAAAATCAACTCAAACTGGTTAAACAAGTTTTCTTTTGTCACGCTCACATATTGATTCGAAAAATTATGAAATTTGGAATCTAGCAATAATTTGACATCGCGAATCCAACAAAAGTGGTTTCGTCGAAATCCGAGGTCGTTTGCAAAATTTCCATTTTTAAGGGCCTGAATTCCATAGCGACTATTCAGAATTTTCAACTGGACATATCTTTTGATCTCCGCTATGAAATTTTAGTTTTTCGGATTCGTTGGAAAGATATTCTCAATTAGATTCTAATATTTTTGGTTTCGCTAAAATCCGGTTTATTTTGCACCCGGTACATTCATTTGAATTTCGAAATCGAATTATCGAACTACCGCGCCATTTTCAATTCCTTATATAATTAAAAATAATTATTTATATTCTAACGATGACGTATATAAATATATACGTCGAATCTCTATTCAAAATAAATTTCTCATCGTTATTATTTAAAATATGTGACGACCCGATTTCCCGTTTTCACGGAAACAAGGGTTGTCTTTGGAATATAACACAGAAACAGATAATAGCAGAACAGAATTAAATAAATACACCAGATAATGAACAATAGAATATACTGGATAAAATTAATCATCAGAGTTACACAGTATACAGGATCTTACTTAGTACAAATACAGTTCAGCTATACATAAATGTCTACAGCGGAAATAAACAAAATATGTACAATAGGAGCTGAACAGCATAAAAAGAAATAAATGGTAGAATCCATCTTCAGCTCCAGCTATCCAGAAAGAACCAGCTAAACCTGAATACAAGGCTGCCCGTGTGGAAAAAGGGGCACCCGAGTTTGAAAGTGAAACAAACTACGAGTCAGTCATGGGACTGGTATGAGAAATCCACTCAACACATATATGATTGGCTAATCACAGGACCACGCCACTTTCGTGGAACGGGTTTACTCCATTGGATTGCCAGTGCTTTAAAACAAATCTTTCTTTTAAACATCGCTATGCTTTTTATAAAAATGAAGCCGTTATAAGACTCAGTTCCCATCACACAATGCAATGCAAACCGGAGGATAGAGTTTTTACCTTATAACAGCCAAATATGCTTGATACGAATAAAACAAAGGCATTTGATATTATTGCTAGTGTTTATAAGTTTTGAAAACAATTTCAAATCATAACTATCAATCATAGACGACATGAGCGTCCCATGCCACTATGTCGCCAAATATCTATACAATCGAAACCGCATCATCACGTATTTGGAAATTGGATTTCCGTCATGAACCAAGGCAAAAGATAGTCCTTACCGAATTCGAGACAATCTAGCCTACCATGTCTCAGGATCAGAGCTCGAGTGACCCTAGGAGCGACAGGGCCGGTCCACCGATGTGGATTAAAATGCCTGAGCAATACGTTTCCCCGCCCTTTGGGGCGCAAACGAGCCAACGAATGACTCCATCGGACCCGGATCGTCCGATCAAACCGAGGCGCCTCGCAACAGCAACAACCACATAGGTGAAAAATATATAAATGTCAGGGCTGGTAGGTCACTGACACCACCCTAGCTAGAAAGAAACGCATGCCCTCCCTGAGGTCCTTCCTCCCGTTTTAGGTTCATACCGAGGTGTGAGGCCCGCGAATTCACGTTATACACAAAGCTACGCCACATAGGCGGTGCTTTGATCATCACCACAAGACTTTGCTTTTCAACAGAAGTCCTGATCACTGCATCTTAGCATGCCACACAGGCCATTCATGCCATGCGACTGATGTCCATCGATATACAACCTCTGAGTTCGTGCGTCTCAGAGAAGGGCGTTAAGCAAAAGAATAAATTCTCCACCGCCAAACAGATGTATATTTAACAGAAATCAATCAACACAGAATAAATTCCAATGTCAGACACGCAGTCCATTTACAAGTCCGTTCTGGGTCTGAACAAAACCGGAGGCACTAAATACCTCGCAAACCCTTCGACCACCACGTACGTCTGGACGATCACCACTCATTATCCATATTTCGGGATTCCTCCCAATTAGGACCTCGGTTACCATCCAAACGAGGTGAAGATCTCCGGTCTTCGACCATCGTCTTCATCTTCAAATTTCAATCGTCGGTCAATTATTCGAAATGAGAATTAACTCGGCTTTTTCAAATAATTCACGTATATTTAGAATTTCAAATCGATTTATTTCAATGGTTAAATTATTCGACAACACCAATTTTGTTCTTTAATGTAATTTTCACACCAAACACATTCAACCATCAAAAGCCACATAAATCAAGCAAATTCAGTTTATTTCCATTCCATATTATTTCCAATATTTTATAACGATTTATCGCTATTTTTATTTATTTTAAAATAGCCCATTTATTCAAAACGACGCTTCGGGCCATAACGCGGCCGTGGCGCTGTTTTTCTTCAGATTTGATTTACACATATCTGAAAATCTAACCGTTGGATCTTCACAAAATTTACATCATTAGAAAGGTCTTTTCAAAACGAATCCAACGGTTCCAGTTTCGGGAAAATCCGACGGTCGGATCTCCCGGTACAATCGTTTGAAGTTTCGATTTCAAAATACGAACTGCAGCGTCGTTGTTCGATTAAATATATAATTATATTTATATATATATAAATATAATCGCTTCTGGCGCTGTTTTTCTTCAGATTTGAATTAAACATTCCAGACAATCCAACCGTTGGATTTTTACAAGGTTGGTGCCGTTGGGAAGATCTTTCCAAGGCGGACCCGACGGTTGAGGTTTCGGGAAAATCCAATGGTCGGATTTCCCGCACTAGTTGTTTGAAATCACGGTTTCAAAATACGAACTGCACGGCCTCGTTTCGTTTTAATTTTATTTATATTTATATATTCATATAAATATAGTTCATTCAATGATTTCCATATCGTTTTCACTTCAAATATTTTTCTAACACCTTAAAATTTTGGAAAATTTCGCCATAACCTCCCCTGCACCGGGAGCATCGGGAAATCGCAAATAGCGTTCCCGGTCCTTCTAATCTCAAAAAGAAAAAGAAAAAGCCAAGCGGCTAGCCAACAGGCTCATAAAATCATCACCCAAACAAAACAGTAAATGTGTACCTATTTGTCGGGCACAAAATTTTATTCCTCTTCTCTAGCCACTTTGCTATAACATGTTCAATGAATATGCATGTACAGATATATACAGTTCTTATCATTTATCATATTCTATTCAACTTCATATTTGATTTCTATTTGGTTTAAAAACACCATTCATTCTAATGTTACATAAATAGGTGCAAATCATTTCATTAGCTAATTAATGAATATTTCAACTCATATATGTTTATTTTGAACAAGTGGCTATTTTTAACACTTCGCATTTCAACGATTTATGCATACAATAAAAATGTGATTTTTATTGTAAAACAATTCATTTCAAAACACTATTTTTCTATATAGTTCCAGTTGGTGATAAAAAAATGTGATTTTTTTTATTATCAAACAATTTATTTCAAAATATGAATACCATTCAACACATGAATTTCTAATCAACGAATGAATATCAATTCAACACATGAATGTTTTCTATTCAATGAATAATTATAGTTTAAGCATATGAAAATAATTCAAACACACGAATATTATTCAAAATTTCGGCAGCATAACGGCAGGGTAGTTAAACCGGGACCGTCCCTAGTACGGCTCCTCGCTCTACCTTAAAACCTCGCGGTTTTTGACAATGGGGATCATGCATCTATTTCGCACGCAGGCGGCATGTATATATTTATTTCATTTCCACAACTAATCCTATGTGGTTTCAACCAAATATTCCACAACCACAAATGGGTATTTTTCAACCACAATCAACCAATATCAATCACAAACAATCCCAAACAATCATTCGCTATCAATCAATTATCACAACAATTTCAATCAATAAATATCGTCCATGGTTTGTGGACGAGGGGCGTATATATATATAGATATATATTTATATATAGCAATTCACTTTCATTTCACACATATATATATATATTTTTATATAGCAATTCACTTTCATTTCACACACATATATATATATTTTTAAATCAGAAATCTCACCAATAGCTATCCAACTTCACGACACTTCCTTTATAGAAATCTTCGCCAACCTCGCCTTTTTGTCGCTTTCGCCCGTATTCTCTACATATGTAAAAATCGAATTTTTTTCTATGTTATTCAATATATAAAAATCGAATTTCAAAAATATAGATTCCGCCTTTTCCATTTTAAAGATCAAACCTTTTCTAAATCAGTTTTTAAATGCTTTTAAAAAAAAATCTGTTTTTAATCCTTTTAAAAATCAGTTCAGTTTTTAAACCTTTTTCAAAAATCAGTTTAGTTTTTAAACCCTTTAAAATCTGTTTTTAAAATTAAGTTTAAAATTCTTAAAAAAACTCAGTTTTAAGTCCTTAAAAAAAACTCAGTTTTTTTTCTTTTCAAGAAAATCAGTTTTTAAATCCTTAAAAGAAAAATCAGTTTAAATGTTTATAGAAATCAGGTTTTTCCCTTTTTAAAAACCCAGTTTTTAACTACATAAAAATAAAATAACTAAACAAAAAAAACTTACAGAGGGGGGGGGGTTTCGCAGTTCGTCGGAGGGGAGGCGGAGTCTGGCTTCGAGGAGGGCGGTCGGGGTTTCGAACGGGGGAGGCAGGCGGTTTGGTTTGGGTCGCTGCGAATCGTACTGGGGGAGGAAAGAGAAGGGGAGGGGAGGAGGAGAGAGATGGGGGTCTGGCGAAGTGGAGGAGGGGAAAGGCGGGGCAAGCGGCGGCGGTGGCGCTTCCTGGTCGGCGACGCGATTTAGATTTAGGTTTTTTTTTTCTTTCTTCTGTTCGAAGTGGAGAGAGAAGAGGGAATAGGGGGGGTTTATATAAAATATATATATTTAATTATTTAATTTTTCAAAAAGTTGACTTTTACATACGACCTCTAAACGAGGCCCACCGCCTGTCGCCCATAGCGTTTTACCCCCATTCTGAACACAATGGGATATGTATCGCAAGCTGATTCGATTGTTACAATCAGTTCCCGTTGAATTTTCATTTAAATCACTATATTGAATTTTAAACGCACATTTCAAATTACCGGGGTCACATACTAACTAGAAAAATTCCAGAAAAATATTTTCTAGCTTCGTATTGACGATACGGTCCTAACAAAACTAGTTTCGTCGGATTCTGAGACCGTTGGAAAAATGGCCAATTTCCAGTCGATTAAAATCAACTGAAACTGGTCAAACGCGTTTTCTTTTGCCACGCTCACATATTGATTCGAAAAATTATGAAATTTGAAACCTAGCAATAACTTGACACTGCGGATCCAACAAAAGTGGTTTCGTCGAAATCCGAGGTCATCTGCAAAATGTCCATTTTTAAGGGCCTGAATTCCATAGCGACTATTCAGAATTTTCAACTGGACATATCTTTTGATTCTCGTTATCAAATTTCGATTGGTCAGATTCGTTGGAAAGATATCATCAATTAGATCCTAATGTTTTTGGTTTCACTAAAATCCGGATTGTTTTGCACCCGGTATATTCAATTGAAGTTTGAAATCGAATTATCGAACTACCGCGCTATTTTCAATTCTATATATAATTATAATTAATTATATTCGTTTTCAATTGTCGATTCAAACTTAGTTTTCATTGCCATTATTTAAAATATTTATTTTAAATATTTAAAATCCATTATTTTAGCCAATTTAAAAATTTTAAATTGGTTCAGATTTTCTGGGTCGTTACAAAATAATTCATTTTAAATAATCAAAATTCGCTAAAATTGCCAAAATAAAAATTTTAAACTGATCCAGATTTTCGGGTTGTTACAGAGCAGCGGTGGATTTTTTTGGGACGAAACCGTGGATAGATCTGAGAATAAAGAGGGCTTTTTTTGGTAGAGGGGTGCGAAATAATTGGGACATGGAGTGTAAAATAATTTGGAATGGTCCAAAATCATTCCAAAACTACCACTTTCCAAAACTAGGGCCGTCAATTTCTAACACGACTCGTAACCCGTACGAAAAAAACCTGACTCGACCCGACCCATTTATAAACGGGTCAATTTCGGGTTAACCCGCTCTGACCCGTTTAATTTAGTGCATATTCGTTCATCATAGTTTCTGGAAGTTCTTTATACAACTTCACAAAGAAAAGGCAACAACAAATTAAATCAAAGTGGTATAGATGTTGGCTTAACTACTACAGTGTAGTGTCTTTAGTGCGAAAGGTGTAACCGATTTATCAACAACAAAGCGCCGTTTGTTTTATTATGACTTGAACTCATTAAAATAGACATTCTAATTTTTACAAGTAATTAATTAACTAAAATCATTCATATAATTCGAACCAGTGGATACAGCCTTACCTAATTTGTCACTTTCTCTATGCGATTCGCCATTCTCCAGCTATTGGAAATGTCTTTGCTTCTCTTTCTTCTTTGTACAGTGGATTCTGCTAATGTGCTTCAGTTTTTAGTTTCTTCGGTCCATGAAATTTCCGACTTTCATGGTTTTGTTGATAATTTTCTCAGATTTAGGCGTAAATGCTTCGATTTGCTGATGGTATTTTGAAAAAGAAAATTATGTTTTATCGAGGGATGTGCATGCTTTTGAATTGATGTCCAATTGTGAATTATAATGGGTTGTATTTCGATAGGTTGTTGTCTCTTTTTTTGTGTTTGGGTCATGTGCCTTGTGGTGTCATAGGTCTTTGGCTCGCTGTAGTCTGCCTCAGTACGAGTGAATTTTGTTCGAGTTTGTGTGCATTTGTTTAGAAGTTTGAGTCTTAAAGATGTATTAACTTCATTTACTCTTTTATTAATTTAAGTACCAACAAAAAAGAAAAAAATTTGTGAAGTTGCAGTTGGGTTGCATACAACCCGACTTATTGGCTATTTTTATCGCTACAACCGATAATAAATCCTTTACTTTAAAACAAAGACCCTATTGTCATCAGTAATACCCAAACTAAAAGGGAAAAAGGTAATTCTATTCAAACTGATGATGTGGGAAATTGGTCACTCGCACACGCCAACACTCGATGGGTTGATATTAAACAAACTGTCCAATCAAACCAAAACAATTCAGAAAAGAGTGCAAAAATGTAAAGAACACCAAATTTATAGTGGTTCGGAACCAACGCTTACGTCCACTTTGTTATAACTATTCATCGCAGTCCTCAAAGTTACAATATCAATCCAAGTCCAAATACTTTGAGTTTTACAAAGTTATGAATCGTAAGTGACAAAGTTCTTGTCAACTTCCTACAATGCCAAATGAGCCACTAAAATCCTTCTATGTCCGAAAAGCTTTAAGTGTGCTCCGATGTCCAATATGCAAGCCAAAAATCAATGCAAATGCCAAGATGTAGTAAGTAAACTTCTATGTGAAGTTTATAAGTCCAAAGGCCCTTCCAAAACCATAGAAAACGGGTGGAAAGCCATTAAAATGCTCCAAGAAGAAGCTTTTCGCGTGTAGGAAATGAACAGCCAAAGCTCCCCTTATGTGTCACATCAGTGGGGTATTTATTTATAGGTAGAGTTTGTGGGTCAAACCCCAAAATTTCATACCCTAGGAGTTGTACTGATCCTAGGAGTAAGCCAAAATTCAAGTGGTTTCCAATATTTCGTATCCCGACTAAAGTGCTAAAAACAGGTGATCCACACGTAGTGATCACCACTTTTTGAATGATCTTCTCGTGATTGGCAGGATTATTAAAGTTGCCAAATCCAACAACTAATACTGATCCTGGATAATTTGTATCTTGAAGTGCCAAATGCTAAGTCTAGAAATAAAGTGTCACATCCATGATTTTCACTGATCACCCTGTGCTTGACACGCTGTTTTACTTGCCAGATACATGGAGAAATTTTGTATTCGCATTATGCCGATCCCAGGATCGGTGACCTAAAACCTGAAGCACGTCTTCAATTTCATGTGATCTACCCGATGCAGGCAAGCAATTTGTGATGACCGCTTCGTATCCAGGGATACGAAAGATACAATCGATTTGGGAATCGATATTCTGCATTGCGTGTGTTCCTAAACACGCAACCTATTTTTGAGGTGATCATCCCGGTATAAAATCAAGTGTTTTTTCATGATCAATTCAGTCGTGGTAAGCTTTCTTTTGAAAGAAGTGTTGAGTTGAATTTTAACATGCCAAAACCATGACTTTTTCCTGATCTGATTCACGTCATTACCAAAATTCGTAAAGTGTGGAATACGAAATTTTCACTAGGCAACTAACTCTGATTCGAACCAAAACTTCATCGATCTGAAGTGCATTGAATCTAGAATGCCGATACTAGAGTTAACCATATTTCCAAGAATTTGAACACTCTGCGACTTCGACCAGATCACTACATGTTTCTTTGAGTTCGTACTCGAGCTTTGAGTACTTAGAAAACCATAAATTCATCATGTGACTGCCTTGACAAAAGGTAGGTCAACACTCTTCCCCCTAAAATGTGTCTT
The DNA here is from genome assembly GCA_030737875.1 of Allium sativum. Classification (NCBI taxonomy): domain Eukaryota; kingdom Viridiplantae; phylum Streptophyta; class Magnoliopsida; order Asparagales; family Amaryllidaceae; genus Allium; species Allium sativum. Next base: position 327,316,926 of record CM060918.1, read on the forward strand.
TCTCATAAAAGGAAACGTGTTCTGAATAATCCCCAACTCCAAGAATCCAGATGTCGCGAACCAAAAGAAGTTCGCATAGGAATCCGATTGCCGAGAATCAAAAAAACAAAAGCCACGATCATGCCGGATCATATTAATGGAGAACCAGAAATCCTAAGAACAAAAGAAAACCGATGGTCTCTCTGGATCGTGCTAACTAGAAGACCAAAATCAAAGAGACTTGACGATCGCTCTAGAGTATTACGATTGATAACCAAGATGGCCATAATAACCAAGGATTAGGAAACCGGAGTGAACCGAAATCCAGAAAACCAGAGTAGCCGATAACCATATGATTTTACAAATCTGAAATCCAAAACAAGCAGTAGCCAGATAACCAGATGAGTCTAAGATGACCTTTCCATAACCTAACAAGACGACTAAGGAAAGCCAGAAAAGTCTAAGATGCCCATGCCAGAGTGTGACAAGAGGACCAAGGAGAAGCCAAATGAGTCTAAGACGCCCTTACCAGAGTGTGACAAGAGGACTAAGGATAAGCCAAACAGGTAGGGCCATACTTGCCACTAGGCAAGGCAGTCTTGCCAAGTCTTGACAAGACAGTCCCCCCTTCCCAAGCAAAGTCCATGCTTGGGGACCAGGATTTTTATACTTAGCAAGCAAAGTCCTTACTATGCCAAGTCCTTAAAGTTTGAAATTCCAATTCCATATTTCCTTACCTCGTAAGCAGTGTCCTGACAAGCAAAGTAATTTTTATCAAAGTTTTCAAGGGTTGGAAATTTTAATAAATCTGAAGGAAAACCTAATGGTTTATTGTCAGAGAGCTAGCCTAGGAGTTAAGGCTTAATCCCGTACATGGGTGAGTCGACTTAGCCGCATCCAACTTCAAGTTGATTGAGTTTTGTTAAGTTCGAAAGGGATGAAATAGCGTCGGGTATAGAACATGCATAGAGGTTGCACTTGGATTGTTTATCGCCTATAAAGAGCATACCTAGTGATTAAGACCAACCCCGTACATAGGTAGGCAGATTAGCCCTCCAAACTCCCAAGCCAGTTAACTAGAAATGAGTGAAAGAAGTCCGAGGGTTTATTGTCTATAAAGAGCATGCCTGTGGATTAAGACCTAATCCTGTACATGGGTAGAGACTTAGCCCTCGAAAATCCCAAGCCAGATAACCGAAGATGAGAGTCGGAGATTGGGTGGTTTTTCGTCTACAAAGATCATGCCTAGGGACTAAGACCTAATCCTGTACCTGGGTAGGCAGACTTAAGCCCTTCGAAATCCAAAGCTGAATAACCAGAGACGAAAGTGGGAGATCAGACAGTTTCTCATCAAAAAAGAGCTTGCCTAGGGATTAATAATTAATCCCATACATGGATAAGCAAGCTTAGCCCTCCGAACTCCGTGGTCAGACAACCAGAAGTGAGTGTAGGATATTGAATGGTTTATTGTCCACAAAGAGTATGCCTATGGATTATGGCCTAATCCCATACATGGGTAGACGGAATTAGACCCTCCACGCTTCTATAATCATGTAAACCAAAGTGATTAGTTAATTTTGAGGCGGATGGTTTATAGTCGGGTACAGAGCATGCTTAGGGATTAAGAGCTAATCTCGTATGTGTGTGATACAATTTAAAGCCATCCGCAGCCGGAAAACCGAGGCATAATATCCAGAAGCGCAATATCCAGGAGGCCGGAGCCAATATAATCAAAGTTCAGAGATGATAAGACAGAGATTTAATCACCAAATTGCTAAAATACATAAGTCAGAAGTCCAAATAAACATATGGTCATATCCACAAGCCGGAAGACCCAATTACCATATTCATAACCCATAAGGTCAAACACCAGAAAACCAGAAACACAAATATCTCAAATCTGAAGGATGAAATGCCAAAAGACCAAAATCCACAAAACCACTAAACAAAGTGCAGTGAGATGAAAAGTCGATAAACCAAGAAACCAAGGAAACCATAAACCAATAGAACCAAAGTCCAAGAGATGCAAAACCAGAAAATCTAGAGAACCACCTCAATTGATGACCAAATTGCCAGTAGCAGGTCTCAGTCCATTCTTATCCCGAGCCGGAGCAATCAGCTGTGCATGTCCTAGTACTACGGCTCGATTCCGAATGTACTCCACCGGCTCGCAATTTCTGATGTGTTCTTCAATCATGTACCTGAGATGTTACAATCATTGGTGTCATGGCCATCCAGATCGTGAAACAAGTAGCGCCTGCCAAAATCCTTCTCCCTCTTGGTCGACGCCCATATAAGAGGGAGCAATCGGGTGAACTTCTAGATAAATCTCCTTTAGGGGGCGAGTAAGCTCCGTGTATGAAGAGAATTTGAGCTGATTCCACGCATTCCAAACATTATGAGGAGCAACCTTTCCTTTGACTTTACCAGAGTTGGACGATCCTTCGCTCTGAATCGAATTTGCCTCGAGAACCTTCTCATCAGTCCTTGCAACCTCCCCCCTAAGGAACCAATTTGTCTCAAATAGAATTCACCGAGGCCCCTAAGTGGATCCCGTTGGAGCAAGATTTTGAAATTCGTCTTTTCCCAAGACACCAGAAATCGCAACCATCAAACAATACTACAAAACAGGTCATTTGCACCGGTTATTTAACCCCTGTTGCTTCAGTTCTACAACTGGTGCAAATGCGGATATGCAAAAGATTTTTCTTTTGCATCGGTTTTAGAACTAGTGCAAAAAAAAGTTTTTTTGCACCGGTTGTCAGTAACAATCGGTGCAAAAGGTGAATTTTTTGTAGGGCTACACACAATCCAAATCCAATCCGACCCAACCTACCAACCCAAACAACCCATCTTAGTTCAGGTCAGATATGGGGTTACAATTTATAACCCTTTCTATATATGGGTCGGGTCTGATACTTTGTTCAACCCAACCTTATTTTAACCCAACCCTATATTAAAAAAACTAGTTAAATATCAGTTCATTTAAAATTAGAATGGTATAATCTTCGAATAATGTTTATGTATTCTATAATAAACATACAAAAAGCATATTTCATGTCAATCCAAGCTAGATAGAATTTAACAAATATATTTTAAAGAGCGTTTTAATGTATTTTAAAATGAAACACTTATTCTACTATGTAGTAAATTAATTTCATATGATGTATTTTACAATGAAATTTTAATAAAATATGTCTTATAATGAATCAATTATTTTAAATGCATTATGATAGCAAAAATCTGATATATTATGTTGAATATTTTAATATGATTTCTGAAAATGCCCTTATATTGTCATTTTTTTAACTATATTCAAACAACCCAACCCTACTAAATCCGACCCGATCCATACTTCAACCAACCCATATCCAACCTCATATAGGGTCGGGTACGAGATTAACTACCTTAGACCCATACCTATGCGAGATGAATTCTTAGATTAATTCAAACTTAAGCAATCAACTGCCATCTCAATACGACAAGCGAAATCTATTTTAAACTAGGGCTATAAATATAATTTTTGAGGAAAGACGATTCAAATCAAAATCTATTTATAGGGTTTCGTACCTTATGACTGAACACAGCGAAATCGCAATCACCAAGCAGACGTGAACGATTTAATATTTTTTTAGGCCTAATCCCTTTTTTTCATTGAGGCTGAAATGTTTTTGGGGAAGGAAACGGAGAAAATAACTAGAGCGAGAACGAAGAGTAAAAGTGAAAGTAATCCATGATTTGCCAATTAATCTAGGTAGCATATCTTAAAATAATTTCATATTGCACCGGTTGGTGAAAACCGGGTGGAAAACCAGTGTAAATCTAATATTTGCAACAATTGCATATGTAACCGGTGCAAATAATATTATTTGCATCCCTTATTTGCACCAGTTTTCAATTAAAACCGAATCAACCTATTTTTCTCCTACTATATTGACTTTTTCAATATCAATTGTACCGGTTATTATCCTAGAACCGGAGCAAAAAATAGTATTTACTCTGATTGTTGACATTACCACTACAAATAAGGCGAAACAACAAATATGATTTGTAGTAGTGAAAATCAGAGAAGGGTCCGGTCGATTGACCGAAGCCACGACAATATTAAACCTTTCGAAAAACTTATGCAAATTCTCGCCAGTCGTTTTCTTAATTGTCGTAAGAGTCATCACGTTCTTGGGCCAAACAATGTTGTAGCCATCCAGATTTTTACCGTTTATTTTAATATTTAAAAATGTCGATTTGGATTTTAAATTGAATTTAATAATTTTGAATATTATATTAGCTTAAATAATAAAATAATAATTTAATTTCGAAATAGTCGAAATTGGCTGGATTTACAATATTTTATGATTTGGTAATATAAGAATATATATTTAAGTTTATATTTAATTTTATTTACGATTTCGTTTATTAAACAATGTTTGGACATTTAATTTATAATTTTAGTTATAAAACGAGTTGCAGCAGCGCGGTAGTTCATAATATAACGTTTTGAACTTTAATTGATTATACAGAATCCAATTTAAGTTGGATTTCTTCAAAACAAGAAATGTCCGAATCTATTTGATAATAATTTTCTAATGAAGTAGAAAAATCGAGTTTTCATATTGTAGATTTTGTTTTATGTCCAAATCAAATTTTCAAATAGTCGCTACGGAATTTGCTTATATAATATAACAATTTATTTTATAAAAATAAAGGGTTTTTAATATATTGAATATCATTTTAGTTTGGAATTCAACCCGAAGTATTTTATTTTGAAACTATATGAAATTTTGCCCGAGTATGGCCAATTATAATATTTTAATATTATTATATTGAGGTATTTTAAAATTGATTTAATTTAATTTAAATTGGACCCTTAAAAGGGCTATTATTCAAACAACCTTTGTTTTCGACGAAACAAATTTTATTGAGACCGTAATAGCTAATTATTGCTGGATTTCAAGTTTCACGTCAATTGGAGTTATTCTGTGAGCGTAGCAAAATTAGATGTAAATAAATCAACTGCTTGAGCTTAAATAAGCGCCATTTAAGCAAATGGACTCGGAGTTCGACGAAACAAATTTCATTAGGATCGTAACGTCTAATTATACCATGACGTCCATTTTCATTATGAACGGAGTTTGTATGTAACCACATGAATCAATAAACAGTGTTTAGAAATTCCAATAGACAGGAATAAATATTGGTAGTCGCTATCAGTAAAATATCTTTACTTAGGTTAAAGTACAATTATTTTCATTATATAAACACCCAATATTCAGCCAACTTCACCATACCGTTCACCTATAATTAGAAAATTTCAGATAAAACCCCAAATACATTATAATTTATTTCTTCCAATCGGTGAAGAATTAGGCAAGGCTTCCAACAAAAATGTTGTCGGGGATGGTGTGATCTACCTACATTCAAAATTTGGTGGCCAACCAAGGCCTGTGGTGGTCGAAAATCGAGAATTACAGCGGGATCTAGGTTTCTTTTTTTGGATTTTGGAAGAGCTAGGGGTGACTTCAGGCGAAGTACCTTAAAGAGATGTTGTGGAGGATACGTAAGGCTACAAAATTGCTGTTGGAGCGATGACCTATTGGTGCCTGTGGTTGTCGGGGATCGAAGATGAACGTGGATGAGCTTTGCGTGCTGTTTTCAAGGACTTCGATCGCAATTCAACCAATTTGGCGATGGTGGAAGCTGTTTCGTGGTCGAGCTCCAAAAGGAGAAAGGTGGCAGAGGGTCAGGCGAACCGATTGGCACAGGTCCGATTAGAGTTGGTGAAACAACAACGGAGAAATTAGGGTACCACTACACCAAATATGTAAATTTGAAACGCATGATATTTTTATTTTGAAATGATTGTTAAGTGTTTCTCTGTCAGCAACACTTGCTTAGTATTTTATTGGTAAGTCGTTTCCCCATTATTTCCATTATCATTTAAATTAATAGATGTCCAATTCTCTAACAATAAATCTGATTGTTGTCCTTCAACGTGCTCAACCCTAGGAAGCAAAACCGTTCTGAAATATGAAAATAGGTCGCTTCTTTCCCCATTAGATTTCTCTCCTGCTAGATCTAATTTCGAGTTGTCTGTTAATCGCTTCCTTCTTCTCTCCAATGGCTAATCGTTTCATTGATCTTGTTTAACGGATCTTCTCAAAATCCATTTTAAGGTATCGCTGATCTTCTCAAAATCCATTTAAGGTATCGTGGACCTTCGTATGTGACTGATTGCCTCGTTGTATCATTGCCTTCGATTTTTATTTCTTCACCTTGTTTTTCTGGTCGGATTAAATATAGAGGTCGACATTGTCATCCAATTATGCAGTAGCGCATCTCCATCACCATATTATTTCGATATAAGTATAGATTGTCGTCCCTTTTATTGTTTAGCGTATGTATATAACTCCTTGTACATCTTATTAGTTTGGCTTAGTATGGTTATGTTTTAATTGCATTAGGTATCTACCAATATGAGTAAGGCATTTTTCTTTCTTTTCCAAGGTATAGAAAACTGAAATCACATAATTGTCTATAAGGTACTCGGCATTTTTCTTTCTTTTCAATTTCAGGTTTTGGCAACAGATTTAGATTTAGACACTGGGTACTATTTTTAGACATGATAGCAGAGGAAATATGAGATGCAACTTTGCAACATCTCCAAGTTTTGGTTTTCTTTTAAATTCAAGTGAAAAATTATCTTTTGATTTTTGTTATATGAAATTTTATTTATGTACAGTGAATGCAAACCAGAAATGGGTAATTTCATAACAAGCAATACTGAAATATGTGAAAATTTATGTTTTACTTTAACGGTAATTGAGGCAAAAGTTAAAAGAAAATGATTTGAAAGCACTGCCATTTTCATATTAGAATTAAATAATTGAGAAGATAAAATGATTTGAAAGCACTGCCATTTTCATATTAGCATTAAATAATTGAGCAGATAGATTTAGTCGTTTCTTTCTTAAATCACCAGGAGAGCCAGGAATCAAAAAATAAAAATGTCCTAGGAATCAACTCATCAAGTAATTCCAAAATCTCAAAGTCATTTGTCCTGTTTGCCTACATGTACATACAACACCAAAATTACGGCTGCACTAGATCTGTCGTAAGAGGCTAACTTCAATTTGCAATGGAGCATTTGCTTCATCACTATTACAGCACTTTTCTGACTGTCTGTCTTTTAGGTATGAAAGATTGGTAACATATTCAAGTATTGAACCAGTTTGATAGGGAAGTTGCTCGAAATTGGTGTAGGAAAGAACTGGGAAATGTCTGTATTTGTCCGGTTGAGTTGGATTTAGAAATGGTGATGCCCTGGAGGCCCTAGAGTTAGCCAGTGAACATTTCGTAGAAGACGCCTTCCCAAGTACAGTAGTCTGTGAAGGGGTTCTAAGATGGGAGTGTTGGTGGGTTTTGAAGGTGTTTCTGAATTTTAAGAGGGTGATTTTATTGGTTAGTTTTGCTTGTGGCTTTGGGTGATGTGTTGGCAAAACACCGATTTACATTGTTCAATAAATTTTCAAATAATAAAAAGCTGTTCGGTTTATTGATTTTATTACAGGTGTTGGAGAATTATTTTGGTTTAAGTTCATCTTGCCTTTCAGGTACGGTTAATTTAAGTTTTCACTATTTTTTCTTATGTTGATAAATTCTCAAATTAACGATTCTCCTCTCTAGACATGGTCGGCTGAAAGCCTTGGCTTCCATAAATGGAAAAGAATAGTCGGTCTTTTATACCTGTAATTAATTAGATAGTGCTAGTGGGTTGTTATGGTTGTTTGCAATACATAATTAAAGTAATTTAACTTTGCTAGGAAATACTATTATGTTAGATTATTGTTGAGGGTCATTGATTTAATTGTAATTGGCTGGCAAAGCTGGGTAACTTACCCATGACGAGACGAAAGATATGAGTGATGCATCAGATTTGACTAATTGAACTGATCAGATATCACTTTATGTGAAAACAAAATAGCATGGTTTTGCCAAAGAACATCTATAACCTACGTTGTAAGCGGACACTAACACAGCAATGGATTTTATGATGACAAAATCTACCAACTATTTAGAGTTTAGATGTGAATTAGATATTCAATCTGAAAAATGAATGTTTGATATTAGTTTCTTGACTTACCAGTTTGGACGTCATCACTAAAGCCAACTGGCACAATACCGGTTTTTTATTTAGCAAATTACTACACTCTACACTATACCAATTACCATGCTACCTGTTTTTACTTTACCAGATTGCAAATTTGCAGAACTTTTTTAATCTTTTCATTTCTGCTGCTTGAATATTCTACATTGTCATAATTGACATTACATGTCGCCACCATTTCAAAAATCATATAATGTTCATTTATATCATCATTCATCACAACATCTTAATTTTCTTTATTCACCAAAATATCAATTCTGTTCTTAGTAGCAGTTGCATTTTCCAGTAGCCTAACAGGAGCCTATAAATAATCATTATAAGGATCCAGATTTTTGTAACCAAGTAATTAATTAATTTAACTATTTAAAAGGTTGATTTGGAGATTTAAGTGTCTTGAATTCAAAAATCTTAAATAATTAATTAGTATAAACAAAGGATTAATAAATTTAAATTCTGTAATAGTCAAATAAGTTAATTTGCTTATTTTATTACAGTTTTGGAATCGTAACACATCGCTTCACATAACGGTATTTTTATATTTGGCTGTAGTGATTGATAAATAAATAAAATTCTATGTAATAGGTACTGCATGAATTTAACTTTTCAAAACACAAGAATTTGGGTTTTACGAGTAACCATTTATTAATGAACATATAAATTTAGAACTTGTTCAAAACTCATCATATAACCAAAATTAAAATCAATCGGTACTAACATCAAGAGCCACATATCAAATCAATTAAAATTGTAGGCTACCCTATGTTTTTAAGAGGCTAATGCATATGCAGTGTAACCATGTCGGAAGTCTGCAAAGAAGAAAAAAAAGGATCCTCATAAATTATCGGTACGTTACTTTTCTTTTCACAGTCAACATTTTCTGCTGAACAATCTTTTGCATATCACCATATTTTTATTTGTGCAAAGAAAACTTTCCATCCATTCTTCTTCAAAACAGTAAAACAAAAATCCAACCAAATCTGTGAAGAAGCTTATTCACGCAGATAGCCATTTGCCAATCTGGAAGAACAGTATACAACAACTACACGCACATGGTTAGGACGTCTATACCATTAAATATATACCCTATATCAATGCGATATCTACAAGTATTTAATGGGGCACATGCATAGTTGATTCAAGACAGTAGCCTACGATTTTCACATGCCTTGTCTGAAAACAATAGGCTAAATAATAATAATTAAATAAATAAAATAAGAGTTTTACCATACCCTGTACGCTTCATACACCATGCGTTCCAAGGCATTCCCATTATAAATTAACATCATCCGTTCACTTCCAGAAAGCAAAAAAATGCATGCCTTCATCCAAAAGGCGGAATCGAAAAACTTCATAAATTCGTTAAAAATAGAAAATACAATGGAAATCCATGAAATAAGATTCGTTAAAATCCTCGAAACAAGGGCTTCGATCTCCTCTATCATTCCTATAGTGCGGTTCATTTTTCCAGAAACCAGATTCGAGCAGCAAGCTTAGTGGAGGGGCGCAAGGGAGTTCAGGGCATTTGGTTGTGATTTGGAATTAGGATTTGTATTCAACAGCGTCGGGGTGGAGGAGTATCGCCGGAGTTTGGATTAGTTGAACGAAGTCGTTTTGGGATGTTTCAGTCAAAGTCGAATGGGATTTTTGGGGTTGCCTCGTACTGTGGAGCACCATGGGTGGCGAGGTGGGTATCAGGTGGAAGCCCGGTTGGTGACGCGTCGGAAGAGGGGGGTGCGGCGGCCTGAAGCCTGCCGTGGTTGATGCAGTTATCGGTGAAGGTCAAGGTTTGGTGAAGAGGTTTAAAGGAAAGTGTGTTTACAGTAACAATGGATTTAGGGGTTTAGAAATTAAGAAAAAAATTAAAAAGAAAGAAAAGAAACCGCGGATTGAAGAATGGTTATGTAAGGGGCTGATGTATGTGAGAATGGCAGATGATGGTTCGAATTGACAGTATAAGTTGAGTGCGTTTTTGTAGTCATGGAATAAAACTTTTAGGTAGGAGAAGGGTGATCGTTAAGGTGGAGATGAAGTTAAGGTGATGGGTGCAAGCAACTGTCTTGAAACTGGAAACGAAGGGGACGATGTTGTGATTGGCGTCGGGTAGATGGAGTCATATTTTTTGGTAGTCGGGAAGGATAGTTGTGTATGTGGTACTTAGAGAGATAGTGAGTTAATTTAGGTACTTAAATTTGCAGTGAAAATTTGTTTTGGAGTCTGGCTTGGTGAGTGGCAAGATTTTTTGGGTTAGTTGAGGGTGATACAAAAGTTTTGTTGAATCAAAGGAAGCAGTGTCAAATTTAAAGAAGACCGGAGTTAGGGGACTCTAATTCTAGGATTTTTGGGGGTAGTTTCTGTTAATGATTGGAGTGGTGTTTGATGTAGGCGTTACGGAGAGCAGTATCGGTTTTATCGAGATGAAGGATTGCCGGTTGGATTATTACGTGGATTAAGGGATTTAGGGTACTTAACTTGATGGATTAGTGGATTAAATTGAGGAGCGGGTTGGGTGGAGATAAAATTGAGAAGTGTTGTTGCGTTTGTTTCAGGAAGCATGGGGTTTGTACTGTAGAAATGAGGGAAAGAAGAGTAAAGGGGGATTTGCTGTTTTGGGGTCATTTTGGGAAGTAAGGGGGTGTGATGTTGTGTGACCATGGGTTAAAGGAAGAGCTGGGTTTGAATTACTAGGTGGAGGTATACAGGAAGTCGCAACAGTGAGTTTTATATAAGGGAGGAATGATGGATACTGCGTTAGCTTTGAAATGGAAGGTACTTTGTTATTGGTAAGGGAGAAGTGGTTCGTTTTGACTGGGGGGAGCATAAAGCAGTAAGGTGATGGGTTTTTTGCTGATGGAAAGTGACGCAGTCATTATGAAGGCAACGGATTGGGTACAGGTCAAGGAGGAAGAAGGAGCTCGAGCTTAAAGGGTGGAGTCTCTATGGTGAAGTGTAACACCCCACATCCGTTAAGGTCACTCATAAAGGGAATGCCTTAACTTCGCTGGAGAGTTATAGGTAAAAGATACAATAAAATAACATTTATATTCCCCAACGTAGCGTGAGCCAGCCATAGCAATGGAAAAGAGAATCCAAGCAAAAATTCGAATAATCTTCAGCTTGGAAAGAAAACTGGGCTAAGTAGTAATATTCCCTCCCTGCGAACCTGGGGGGGAGGGGGAACGGAAGATAAGAAAACGAAAGAAAACAGAGTCAGACATAAAGTCTGGTAAGTTCAGTAACTTTCAGCATGTGAACAGGTAAAAAGCAACATGGCATGAATTAACTGAATACAAGACTACACCATGATGACGGGAATCATAAGGTTAGGACAAGATATGATAAGGTAAGATAAACTGGATGCACTTCTATACTTTCTCTACTTCGCTACTACCTTGTTATCCTAATTTCTATATCCCTGCACCACCTAACTAGTAATCTGTATAAACTGATCAGAACAGAAATGTGATCCCAATCCCCGCAATTGTGGTTGTTTCAGGTGTACATCTATTATTCATTACCTAGGTCTAACCTAGGGTTTTCTATCGAGCGCATTCTAGATCTAACCAAGGTTTTCGCTACTCAGGGCTACTGGGGTTTATGTTACCTATTGAACGTTTCTCGGATTTTAGGGTTTACGCGACCTAGGTCCAACTAGGGATTATGCTACCTATCGAACGATGCCCCCTAGTCTAGGACACAATACCTAGAGCGGTATATGTTCCTAGACTTTTCCCACGTATGTGTCGCGAATCGTTATCGATGTCTAGATGCACATGTCCTCCGTATGTGCGACCCGAGTCTCATGGCAGGGCAAATCAAGAAACTCGAAACTTGGTCGGGAGCTTTCAGATATATGCCGATGCAGATGTTAAGGTATGTTTTTCCAGTGGCTATGGTCTTACCTGACCCCTCCCTCAACTAATGAAAGGCACACCTTGAAAAATGAGAACTATACGCAGGCCCCCCAATGCCCCACTAACCTGTGGCCATCCGCAACCATAACTAGATAGCAAGTATATGCGTCTTTTGGAGTTCTCTGCCTTTCCGCTTCACGTATCTCGATTGACTCAAGATGGTAGGTAGACGACGAGTTGCTATCACAGGGCTACTGGTCTCGCCGAATCACGCTGGTCCATCCTAGTCTTTAGGTTGCCTTATATTGCAACCAAGGCATACCCTTGGTTCTTCTAACACAGACCTTAACCTCTGTGAGCCCAGACGGATCATCTGCAGCCTCACGGAGGGATACCAAGAGTACCCTCACGTCCCCTCGAAGCCGCGTGCTTCGTACCCCAGTTCGTTGGAGCCTTCTTTAAGATCAGATGGACGTTCGCTCCTTCTCGTATTCTACTAAGGTTTACTACTTAGTTCCCTTAACTAAGGTTTACTACTTAGTTTCCTGAACCGTCGTTTTCTTAACTAAGGTTTACAACTTAGTCCTCTTAACTAAGGTTTACTACTTAGTTCTCTTTCTCATCAAGTTGGATTAGTTAAGTGTCATTAGTCAATTCAAGTTAACTTAACCCATTCATTTGTCATGTTAAACTGGTTAAGTGTTATCACTAGTTCATGTTGACTTAACCCTACCACAAATCAAGTTATATTGGTTAAGTATTTCTTATTACTTAACCCCACCCATTCATCTTGTATTGGTTAAGTGTTCCCTCAGTTAACTTAACCCTAACATCTGTTTAATTCACATGTTCTAATGGTTAAGTATTGTCCCTTCATGTTTTAACTTAACCTTGTTCATTTGTCACACTATGATGGCTAAGTGTTCTAAGTTTACTTAACTCCACCTTCTAGTCTAGTTAACATGTTAAATTGGCCAAGTGTATTTTACTTAACCCCACCTTCTAGTCTAGTTAACATGTTATAACGGTAAAACCTTTTCTTAACCTCACCCACTTGTCTAGTCAACATGTTATAATGGTTATTTAACCCCTACAAGTCTTGTCTTGTTAACATGTTAAGTTGGTTAAGTGTTCCAATGGACTTAACCCTCCCATTCTAGCTTAACTGTTTCTTAGCTTTAAATTATTCATTTAAAGCACCAACCACTCACATTAGACAGATATTGTTGCGGTCACTGGATGTGCCGGTCGGTTTCGGGCAGATTTACACCGCAACTCAGTCTAACCTCGGATCCTTTTTGGGCTCAATGCTCTAACCACCCACATTAGATAGGTATTGTTATGGTTGCTGGATTTGCCGGGCGGTTCCGGGCAGTCTTATACCGTAACTCAATCTAAACTCGAGTTAGGCATATTCGTCTTTCCTAGATTTACATATTTATCCTTTTTGTCTATATGTAGATTGCTAACAACTCTTTTAAACAAATTTGGCCTATATCATATTTATCTGTCATGGCCACTAACATACCTATATTCTAGGCTCAAATCTTGATTTACCTATCAAGTAACCCAACTTGTAGTTTATGCCAAATTAGATCAGTTCATATCAAAACTAGATTTAATATTCTAGTTTATAACTTATATCCAAACTTGGCTTATATGCCAATTACATACTTTGCGGTCAATTAACAATTTACCATTTTACGCCCAAGTCTAATATGCATGTAATATTTACTGTTATAGCCAATTCAGATTATGCTAACATATTTGTTATGCCAAATCATCTTAATTAAGCTACGCCCAAATTCCCCCGCTGTAGTCGTACGTATAACATGATTTCACAAGTTTCTAGGTACTCATGAAATGAAACTAACAAAAGGAACAGGGGATAAGCACGAGAATTGACATAAGAGAATAGGCATGAAAAAGCGAACCAAAATACACAAATACAAAGATAATGGATCCAGTGGGTTTGGTGTACATAATAGAGAACCGGAATAAACTAAGTAAATTACACCCTAAGTATGAGATCCAACAAAATCGAGGGAGATATAGGTGATTTGATCCAACATAATGCCAGTTTGGTATACAATCATGATTTGTAACTATAATGTTATAAGCAACTAACCATAATAGTCATAGGCAATTAACCACAATAGTCCTAGGCAATTAACCACAAAATAGTCCTAGGCAATTAACCATAATAGTCATAGTCATGGTCTCATAGTTATGAATCTTAGTCATAGGCAATAGTCTTATGTTCATAGTCATAGGCATAGTCTTATGTTCATAGTCATAGGCAATGATTTCATGTTCGTAGTCATAGGCAATAGTTTCATGTTCGTAGTCATAGGCAATTGTTTCATGGGCCACGGTTTCATAGTCATAGTCTTAGGAAAAAAGTCCCATAATCATAGTCATTGACAAATTGCCACAATAAGTTCTAGGCCATAATCGAGAATCAAATGCAGAGGCATATACAAGCACCGATTCAAACGAAAGGATTAGGCATATTCTCATATCCATTTAATTACATGTCACAAATAGATCTAGGCGTTCAAATCTAAAAAGTAACTGACTTACATTGATCGGTTTTAGAAAAGGATAATAAGATAACGTTGAGGTGATTTGCTATGATTCGCGCGACGTTGCTCGAAGCCTTTGAATTAGCCTTTGCTTCCCTTCTTGAAGCTTTAACTTTATTTGAATCTTCAATATTCAATTCCTAGCCGTAGTCTTCAAGAACAGTCTTCGTGTTTTATTTTAATTTATTTATTTCAATTATTCCAGAAGCAGCATAAGGAGAGAATAAAATGGTGTAAAGAGAATGGGGCTAGGGGCTGTTTATATAGGATTAGGCGGACGAATTTAGACTGAAAACGAGACCAGAAACATCAGAATGAACCCAGGCTTAAAACTGGGTTTCAGCACCAGGTCGACCATAGGGTCGACCTAGTCCCTGGGAGGTCGACCATAGTGTTGACCCCCAGGTCGACCTGGTCCTGGGTGGGAAAATTCCCGCCCAGTCTGCGTTGGGGTTTGAATTCGAATTTCGAATTCGAATTCGAGCTGTTTTTCTGTTCTAAAAATCCTTGAAACTTCGGAGGGTCATATCTCCCTCATACGGACTCCGTTTCTCGAAAACTCGGACTCGTTTCCAAGAAAAATTTCAAGATGAACGCAATAGTGCAACCCGTTTCCCTTGATTCTTATTTTAAAATTTAATTATACTTTAATTTGCGAAACTTAATGTTACAGAATTACGGGGTGTTACATTCTCCCCCTCTTAAAAGGATTTCGTCCCCGAAATCTTCAAGTTAGGAAGAATGTATCCTACCATCCAATCACCCATCTACTCAACCATTCAATCACAGGCATTCATTGTCCTTAAAAAGATTTATAATGCTTTCATGTTCATATGCATAGTGTGTGTATATGTCTTTATCTAATGCAAAATCAGGCGGTCTACTGATTCAATTGACCTCCTTAATGCGAATTATGTCAGTGCCATGCGTCCAATCATGTATGCAAGGATCCCTAGTTATGTAAATACTACATGTGTGCATAGCCATTCATCCATATGCAATATCCATATGATAACATATCCAGTTAAATCCGTTAAGCAAACACATATATGCTAATGCAATATGAAAGTGACTGAGTCGTTCTAGCGCCTATGGTGTGTATATGCATCCATGAGCAACCATTTGCAACCATCAATCATAACATGTTTCAAATACATGTTTACATCCATTGGCTTCTACCTAAGGATCGATGATACGCCCTAGAGGATATACCTTAAAAGCTAGAAAGTATGCATAAAATTCCTAGAAAAAGAGATCAAGGATGTACCCTTAAGAAAAAGGGTATGATGCGTGTATCTAGTCTTCAGTCTTCTAAGTCGCATCTTCTTGAGGTTCACTATTCTGTACCTTATCTAATTAATCTTCACGATTGCAAAGCTTCTTGACCTTCATTTCCAAAACTGTCATTGATCGGATAACTGGTTTTGCATTGTCAACTGGATATATGCGGAAGTCTATCTCGCATTTTAGGGGTAAACTCCTATCCTAATCAAAAACATCTGCGTACTCATTGACTACCCTAACAGATTGCAAATCGTCAATAAATGCATTAAGCGATTCTAGCTAGCTAAGCCTAACTGATCATTTACACGGAATCTCGAGGGTATTTCCAAGGCAAGTCAAAAGTCTGACTACCCTCCTTTCAGAATTACTAGCCAACCAACCCATGCCTAGAATCAACTCATAGCCCATGGAACCAAAAACATAAGCATTTCTCTTAAACTCAACACTTAATATAGTTATTCTCAAATCCTTACAAACCAAAGGTAAACGGGCCGAACCACCAATTGGATTTTAGACACTAATGGGATCTTCTACTATACAAGTACTAAGGTGCAGAGACTCAACTATGGAAGTAGATATGAACAAATGCGAAGCGCTAAGATCAAAAGAGTACTAACTGGTTGATCAAAATGAAAAGCTAAACTTTTCCAATAGAGACTTTTACTATCTTTCTCTCAGGTATTCTGGTGGTGGAAGCATGCACTCTCCCTTCAGAAAATCTTGTCCCTCGTTCTTGCCCTTGTCCTTAATTATATGCCCCATTATACCATGGAAAAGATACTTCCTCTCGTCTTAGGTTTTATAATTCCTTCTTTCTTTGTGAGTCGAGTTTATATCCATGAATTTCTCATCCTTGCGTTGATCTTCCTAGCCAAACTCCCTCATCCTCATCTTTACCATCCCTGTGTAATCATATTGACAAGTTTCTCAAAAGTTGCCTCCATCGCATGGAAAACCCTTCAAAGCTTGAAAGAAGACTAGCTGCAGGTGAAATTACTATGGCTATAGATGGAAGTTGGGCACTACTTTGCCCTTCGATAGGTATCGTAGTCTTATCAAGCCTACAGAACCGTGCCGCGATGAGGTTACCTCCCAGAAAGCCAGGAGCCTCGAAGACTCAAGAAAGAAGGGGACAAGAATTCAAACAGAGGATCAGAAGATAGTGTGTATGGCTTTTGGGGAATATGCTTTTAAAATAAAACTTTTCCTTTGAAAAATGCTTCTTTAAAAACCATTTTGAAAAAAAAAAATCAAATCTTTTATCTGATCCGGTAACCTTCAGCTCTGATACCACATATAACACCCCACATCCATTAAGGTCACTCACAAAGGGAATGCCTTAACTTCGGTGGAGAGTTATAGGTAAAAGATAAAGATAAATTACAAGACAGATAAAATTAAAACAACGGAAAATAGAACTTTGCTTTATTGATCAAATAGTTTGTACAACAATTATTTTCCAATACCAGAATATCTGTCTTACAAAATAAAGAAGCATAAAATAACATTTATATTCCCCAATGTAGCGTGAGCCAGCCATAGCAATGGAAAAGAGAATCCAAGCAAAACTTCGACTAATCTTCAGCTTGGAAAGAAAACTGGGCTAAGTAATAATATTCCCTCCCTGCGAACCTCGGGGGGGGGGGGGGCGGAAGACAAGAAAGCGAAAGAAAACAAAGTCAGACATAAAGTCTGGTAAGTTCAGTAACTTTCAGCATGTGAACAGGTAAAAAGCAACATGGCATGAATTAACTGAATACAAGACTACACCATGATGACGGGAATCATAAGGTTAGGACAAGATATGATAAGGTAAGATAAACTGGATGCACTTCTATACTTTCTCTGCTTCGCCACTACCTTGTTATTATAATTTCTATATCCATGCACCACCTAACTAGTAATCTGTATAAACTGATAAGAACAGATACGTGATCCCAATCCCCGCAATTGTGGTTGTTTCAGGTGTACATCTATTATTTATTACCTAGGTCTAACCTAGGGTTTTCTATCGAGCACATTCTGGATCCAACCAAGGTTTTCGCTACCCAGGGCTACTGGGGTTTATGTTACCTATTGAACGTTTCTCGGATTTTAGGGTTTACGCGACCTAGGTCCAACTAGGGATTATGCTACCTATCGAACGATGCCCCCTAATCTAGGACACACTACCTAGAGCGGTATATGTTCCTAGACTTTTCCCACGTATGTGTCGCGAATCGTTATCGCTGTCTAGATGCACATGTCCTCTATATGTGCGACCCGAGTCTCGTGGCAGGGCAAATCAAGAAACTCGGAACTCGGTTGGGAGCTTTCAGATATCTGCCGATGCAGATGCTAAGGTCTGTTTTTCTAGTGGCTATAGTCCCACCTGACCCCTCCCTCAACTAATGAAAGGCACACCTTGAAAAATGAGAACTATACGCAGGCCCCCCATGCCCCACTAACCTATGGCCATCCGTAACCATAACTGGATAGCAAGTATATGGTCTTTTGGAGTTCTCCGCCTTTCCGCTTCACGTATCTCGATTGACTCAAGATGGTAGGTAGACGACGAGTTGCTATCACAGGGCTACTGGTCTCGCCGAATCACGCTGGTCCATCCTAGTCTTTAGGTTGCCTTATATTGCAACCAAGGCATACCCTTGGTTCTTCTAACGCAGACCTTAACCTCTGTGAGCCCAGGCGGATCATCTGCAGCCTCACAGAGGGATACCAAGAGTACCCTCACGTCCCCTCGAAGTCGCGTGCTTCGTACCCCAGTTCGTTGGAGCCTTCTTTAAGATCAGATGGACGCTCGCTCCTTCTCGTATTCTACTAAGGTTTACTACTTAGTTCCCTTAACTAAGGTTTACTACTTAGTTTCCTGAACCGTCGTTTTCTTAACTAAGGTTTACAACTTAGTCCTCTTAACTAAGGTTTACTACTTAGTTCTCTTTCTCGTCAAGTTGGATTGGTTATGTGTCATTAGTCAATTCAAGTTAACTTAACCCATTCATTTGTCATGTTAAACTGGTTAAGTGTTATCAGTAGTTCATGTTGACTTAACCCTACCACAAATCAAGTTATATTGGTTAAGTATTTCTTATTACTTAACCCCACCCCTTCTTCTTGTATTGGTTAAATGTTCGCTTAGTTAACTTAACCCTAACATCTGTTTAATTCACATGTTCTAATGGTTAAGTATTGTCCCTTCCTGTTTTAACTTAACCTTGTTCATTTGTCACACTATGATGGCTAAGTGTTCTAAGTTTACTTAACCCCACCTTCTAGTCTAATTAACATGTTAAATTGGCTAAGTGTATTTTACTTAACCCCACCTTCTAGTCTATTTAACATGTTATAACGGTTAAACTTTTCTTAACCTCACCCACTTGTCTAGTCAACATGTTATTACGGTTATTTAACCCCTACAAGTCTTGTCTTGTTAACATGTTAAGTTGGTTAAGTGTTCCAATGGACTTAACCCTCCCATTCTAGCTTAACTATTTCTTAGCTTTAAATTATTCATTTAAAGCACCAACCACTCACATTAGACAGATATTGTTGCGATCACTGGATGTGTCGGTCGGTTCCGGGCAGATTTACACCGCAACTCAGTCTAACCTCAGGTCCTTTTTGGGCTCAATGCTCTAACCACCCACATTAGATAGGTATTGTTACGGTTGCTGGATTTGTCGGGCGGTTCCGGGCAGTCTTATACCGTAACTCAATCTAACCTCGGGTTAGACATATTTGTCTTTCCTAGATTTACATATTTATCCTTTTTGTCTATATGTAGATTGCTAACAACTCTTTTAAACAAATTTGGCCTATATCATATTTATCTGTCATGGCCACTAACATACCTATATTCTAGGCCCAAATCTGGATTTACCTATCAAGTAACCCAACTTGCAGTTTATGCCAAATTAGATCAGTTCATGTCAAAACTAGATTTAATATTCTAGTTTATAGTTTATATCCAAACTTGGCTTATATGCCAATTACATACTTTGCGGTCAATTAACAATTTACCATTTTACACCCAAGTCTAATATGCATGTAATATTTACTGTTATAGCCAATTCAGATTATGCTAACATATTTGTTATGCCAAATCATCTTAATTAAGCTACGCCCAAATTCCCCCGTCGTAGTCGTACGTATAACATGATTTCACAAGTTTCTAGGTACTCATGAAATGAAACTAACAAAAGGAACAGGGGATAAGCACGAGAATTGACATAAGAGAATAGGCATGAAAAAGCGAACCAAAATACATAAATACAAAGATAATGGATCCAGTGGGTTTGGTGTACATAATAGAGAACTGGAGTAAACTAAGTAAATTACACCCTAAGTATGAGATCCAACAAAATAAAGGGAGACATAGGTGATTTGATCCAACATAATGCCAGTTCGGTATACAATCATGATTTGTAACTATAATGTTATAAGTAACTAACCATAATAGTCATAGGCAATTAACCACAATAGTCCTAGGCAATTAACCACAAAATAGTCCTAGGCAATTAACCACAATAGTCATAGTCATGGTCTCATAGTTATGAATCTTAGTCATAGGCAATAGTCTTATGTTCATAGTCATAGGCATAGTCTTATGTTCGTAGTCATAGGCAATAGTTTCATGTTCGTAGTCATAGGCAATAGTTTCATGTTCGTAGTCATAGGAAATAGTTTCATGGGCCACGGTTTCATAGTCATAGTCTTAGGCAAAAAGTCCCATAATCATAGTCATTGACAAATTGCCACTATAATTTCTTGGCCATAATCGAGAATCAGATCCAGAGGCATATACAAGCACCGATTCAAACGAAAGGATTAGGCATATTCTCATATCCATTTAATTACATGTCACAAATAGATCTAGGCATTCAAATCTAAAAAGTAACTGACTTACATTGATCGGTTTTAGAAAAGGATAATAAGATAACGTTGAGGTGATTTGTTATGATTCGCGCGACGTTGCTCGAAGCCGTTGAATTAGCCTTTGCTTCTCTTCTTGAAGCTTTAACTTTATTTGAATATTCAATATGCAATTCCTAGCCATAGTCTTCAAGAATAGTCGTCGTGTTTTATTTTAATTTATTTATTTCAATTATTCCAGAGGCAGCATAAGGAGAGAATAAAATAGTGTAAAGAGAATGGGGCTAGGGGCTGTTTATATAGGATTAGGCGGACGAATCTAGACTGAAAACGAGACCAGAAACATCAGAATGAACCCAGGCTCAAAACTAGGTTTCAGCACCAGGTCGACCCCTAGGTAGACCTGGTCCCTGGGAGGTCGACCATAGTGTTGACCCCCAGGTCGACCTGATCCTGGGCGGGAAAATTCCTGCCCAGTCTGCGCTGGGGTTTGAATTCGAATTTCGAATTCGAGCTGTTTTTCTGTTCTGAAAATCCTTGAAACTTCGGAGGGTCATATCTCCCTCATACGGACTCCGTTTCTCGAAAACTCGGACTCGTTTCCAAGCAGAATTTCGAGACGAACGCAATGGCGTAACCCGTTTCCCTTGATTTTTATTTTAAAATTTAATTATACTTTAATTTGCGAAACTTAATGTTACAGAATTACGGGGTGTTACATGAAGGGTAGCGGAAGTCGATCTATAAATTGGGGACTACATATAATTGGGAAGAGATTTTTGGGTTAATCACCATTTTTAGCAACGTGATTTACAATGAAGTTGGGTATCAAAAATTTACACAGAGGACCAACAGGAGTTGGACATCGTGAATGACGGGTTAGAGAAATTTAATCGGCCAGTTTAGTTTAAAACAAAACATGATTAAGTAAGGAAATATTTAATTGGTTGATTTATTAAGTTAATAGCCATTAACATAATCTAACTTCTAAAAATCATATTTTGTGCATCCGTGATAAGAATCAGACGAAATCGGTCATGTTGGAATCGTAAGAAAGAAGTCTATGTTGTAGAACAATTTTGGTTGGGAACAAAGATGTTGGATTTTCGGGATAAAATCAAACGCTGTTTGATTTTAACGAAAATAATAGCAGAATCTTCAACTGCAAACCAAGGTGAGTAAACTCACTAACTCTGACTAATTTATTTTTTATTATCGAATTTTAGATTTATATATATCATAATTTTATATTGTGTGATGGTTGTTTGGATGAATGATTGATAAATTGGCTGAAATGATTGATTAGTTATATATATTTAACCGTTCGTTGAATATTGATTCTGTTTACCATGATATCATATATTGAAGTGAAATTGATGTTATATATGTTGATTAACTTCTATGGATGCAGGGAAACAGGTTGGAGGGATCCAATTGGATTCTTCAACATTTTATTTACTGTTTTATTTATTTGTTATGATATATAATGTGATATTTGATCGGTGATTGATCATGTTGTGTTTGAATTACGCTGATCCCTAGAATTTGGTATTTTAAATACCGTAAAATATTTCGAAAATAGAAAAGGAGTTTGAGAATTTAAAAGGAAATTTATTTCCAAAAATAGAAATATAATTTTGAATACAGTTGGAAATGGAAATCTGTTCAAATGGATAAATCAAGAAGCCGTTTATAAACTAGAGTATAAATTAAGTGAATTACTTATCATTGGATAAATTGAAATATAAATTCAAATTTGAATTTATATGAAAAGTGGAAATCGGTTTTGAAACAAATATTTGGAATGAGATTTGAACTTAGCAAATTGTAAAGGAAATTATAAACGAAATTATAAATATTTGAAATTAATAATGAGATTTTCCATAAATAATTGTAAATAGAAGTTATAAATAGAATATGAATTTGTTATGACAAAGTCAAATGGATTTGATCATGAAAAAAAAATATTATTCACAATCAAAGTGCATAATTGTTTGGCACAGATGTTTTGCAAGTGAAAGCATCTATAAAAGAAATCTGGGTTGCAAATGTGAATCCAAATAGAAATTTGAATGATAAGGGGAATGTAAATCATTTTCGAAAGGAAACATTGGATTTTATTCTAAAGTTCGAAATATAAAACAAATTGAAATAATTCCAAGGGATTTATAATTGTAATTTGATTAGGTTGAATTTTATTATAATGATTTTGTTCAGGAAGGATATTTGAATTCTATTTAGTATAAAATTATAATTTAAATGAAAACATTAAGAAGTCAATATTTCAATATTTATAGCTATGGAAATCCAATTCCATGTTTTGAAATAATTTAAGATTTATTTTAAACTAGAATTTTTAAACAAGTCTAGATTCCTATTAAGAAAAGATACTGATATTTCAAAATGAATAACGATTGAAATCAAATGTTTTGCGAATGGAGATAATCATAACGGAAATTGAGTTAACCTAGAATTATAAGATTTATTTCGAAGTTCGGAATATTAATCGAATATAGAGTATTCGAATGAGAGTTATTTATTTGAATTCGATTATATCGAATTTAGGGAAGTAGTTATTTTTACTTTTTGTTTGAATCAAATGTAATTGTTTATTTATTTACTTATTAATTTATTTATTGAGATTAATAAGTACAAGTTATATTTTTATAAACCAAATATTTGGAAACAACGATTATAACGCTATCGTTATAATAAATGTTTTGTAAGTCTAAACAGCGATTATAACGCTGCTGTTATAATAAATGTTTTATAAATCAAATACAGTGATTATAACGCTACCATTATAATCAATGTTTTCCCGTAAAAGAAGTGGATTCTTATATTGAATCTGAGAGTCGCGTAAGTGATGTTATGTTAGAAGTTGTGAGCTTTGACTATTTCAAAGTTAAGAATGTCGTTCAATTAAGGTCTGAGAGGTAATTATACCCCAACTTGATTGACTTCATGATTGATGGAGGAATGGTTAAGGTTCGATAGTAACGATTGGTTAGCAATATGGTTAGTTAATAAATGATTAATGGTTTGAGTTATAATAACGATGTTTTATAACATCGCGTTAATTTAAAGGATTTCGAAATGTTTTCCCCAAATAAAATGAAAGGTATTTACTATGCATAGAAAATAAAATGAATTGGTCAACAAGGAATTAATAAATGGAATATGGAAATATTTTCCGATATTAATAAGGTATATTTTCTGAATATAGAAAATAAGGATTTGTGAATATTTAGAAATGTTTTCTATCTGGAATAAGAGATATTTTCTCAAATAAATAAATTAGGATATTGGAAATGTTTTTCCAAGAATCAAGAGAGAAAATAGAGCTTTGAGGATACGAAAGATGGGAGTTGGAAATGAAAATATAATAAGGAATTAATTTAAAAACGGGCCAGTGTTGTTTGATGCTTGATCGGTAGAATTTCCAATTGGAAATAGGACCGTTGATTGTATGGGTGTTTCTTTGATAGTTAAATCACCGACTATCAAATTTTTGATTTAATTTATACCTCCGTTATCAATACGGAGAGACCGGGATCAGATTTATTATCTGAAAACCACTTTGTATTGGTATAAGCGTTACGAATCAACTTATGCTGAAGATAATTGAAGACAGAGTAAAGTGCGAGGACTGTTTTGTTAACCCTAGGTAGAAATTGCCCAAGATGGATAATAGAATGGTGCCTTCGATTTTTCCAGTCCTAGGATAACGTATATGGATGAATGTTCGACGACGTGACATTCAAAGTATATGATGGCAAGATGTGCTGAAAGATAATCGTGACCTCAAGCCTCATCGACTAGGAAATGACAGAAATCGGGCAGGCAGCATGGCCAAGTGGGTCATTCCGATTAGGGGTATTATCACCTGATCTAGAGAAATTCCATTTGCTTCTTATTCTATTCGCTGCTGTATGCTTTCGGTAACGGTTGCTGATCACAACCGTTGGTGATAATAGGCTCGATACACTCAAGTTAAATGAGTGGTCAGCCATGTGTAGCCGGGTTGCAAGATGTTCTGGTTGAACCCCAGTGTATCCCCTCTTGAGTACACTGATTAGGTGGATCCATACCTTGTCATAGCCGGAATCCAATCTCCAATAAGCACCTTGCGGTTTTTGATTTTATACTATATATGGAGCGTGAGATGCAAGCGTTCCGCTAGATTTCTATTTATTTGATTTAGATACTATTGTACTATCATTGATTTGATATCAAAAATATTTTTGGTCATCGTAAGGTAAAAACCATCCGTGTTTATGTGTGGATCGGTCGTACGATTATCATTTCTTTCGAAAGGATTTTGAAAGTTAAACAAATGGTTGGAGTTTACTCACACCAGTCCCATGACTAACCCAGAGTTTATTTTGTTTGTTTGCCCTAAACTCTTGGGTGCCCAAATTTGTATGGGCAGTCAAGTAGTCGGGATTTTACAGATTCACTTGGAGAAGATTGAAGCAGGAGGCTTCACCAATTAGCTATAGACTATCATATATTTCGTTGTGTACCATGATTTATCTGGAAATAGGTGTTTATAATTATTCAAGAAATAGCTGTTGTGCTCTGATGATGGCACGCATATGAAGTTACTGAATTGTATTTCAAAGTTTATGTTATCTAATATATTTTAATCGTTCCGCTATGAGTTCGTGATCTTCATTTTCTTCTATTCTAATATATCTTTCTATTCCTCATCCTCTAACTTCTTTCTAATAATGATTCGTATTTCTGTGCAATTTGGGTTGGACGTGTGGTGTTATTAGTCGACTCAAAGAGTACGGAAATTCAGGTCATTACATTTGGTATCAGAGCCGTAGGTTGAGTGATAACCTTGGCTCTGTGGCATAACTCAATAGAGATGGGGTTAGTAACACCCTAGATTGAGTTTGAGTGTATATATGAGAGAGCGTATTTATATATTTGATATACAAATTGTTTATTATTGTGTTGACTGGTTTGTTGAGTGGTTTATGAATTCTGGTCGATACAGGATGTACATTCGTTTTGATCAGTATTTCTAAACTCTCGAACAAAGCAATTCGATACAGTATTGTTTTAAAAATGGGTAAATGGAAAAAAATTCCAAAAAATTATTTTAATTTAGAAGGAATAATTTTATGAAATTATTGATTTGGTTGGTCATTATTATTGTCAAATGGGATTATAATATTGAAATTGTTATATAAAACCAAATCGAATTTGTATAAACATGGAATATACAAATAAGCTGAATTCAGACTAGAATTTGGAATTTAAATTCCGGATGTTTAGAAACATTTTCTGAAGTATTTCTAAAAAAGTAATATAACCTTACTTTGACGGATTTTTGAATAAAAATGGTTTTAAATGGATTTTGAAAGTGATTAAGCACTGAAATCACTTCAGTGGCGAGAAAATAATTCTGATAATGGATCACGACATTATCGGTATTCATTTTTAAGTTTCTGAGTGATGAATTGCTACCGTAGTAATTTAGGAATGGAAAATTTGTTTGAAAAGGACAAGATGTTTTAGGAATTCAAATGTTTTGAATTGAGTTGATTATAAATATATGTATATAAATATATATGATTTCAAACTAATTTGAAATAAAACCCAGAAATTTGAATTCTAAAATTAAAATTTAACTTATATAAGTTGAATAGATTGAAATGGTAAAAATGTATCAAATGAATTGAAATTTCACTTAAGTTAAACAAAATTGGATGGATTAGAAATAATTCCGAATGAAATTAAATAAAGAGAAATGTTGAGATTCGAATTATTAATATGAATTCGACTTATGAATAGGCAAGTTGAATATATATTGGATGTTGTTAATTGAAAATCAATTGTGATAAATTTGGATTCAAGTACAATAAGTGGATTGACTTAAATGGAAATCAGACTTGAATTGATAGAATGGAAGTGAACTAATCAGAAGTTGATTAGAGAGTTAAACACTGGAAGTGGATTGATTTGAAACCAACTGGAAATGGATACATGTATGTTGAGCATATATTGAATGGAAGCAAATGCATAAGATAGAATTTATGCCCAACAAAAAGGTACATGTTTACGATACTACTTGGGTTTGATGGTTTTATGAGCCTATGGGGTAAGCCGCTTGGCTTTTTGATTTTCTTTTGGAGAAGGCTTAGAAAGGCGAGTTGTGGTTGTACCGACTGAGCCATGCAAAGGAGATGCTGGTGAAATTTTTCGAAAATTTAAGGAGTCAAGAAATTTTCAATTTTTTTTGATAATTTAAAATCGAGTTGTTAATTGAAATTGAAATAAGAAAACAATATTGGTTAATAAAAATTTCAAGTGGAATAATGAAATTGATAAATGGATTTGAATCAATTGGAGTCAGTGTGGATATGCAGAAGAACATATGGATTGAAGATGAGAAAGTGATGATGGATTGTCATAAAATGGTGGACAGATCACTTGGAAAGAACTATGAATGGTCGAGTATTGGTATGAGAATTCGAAGGTCAGGTATGAACTGGGTTACGAAGATATGGAATATAAGATTTCAACTAAGTAGGTTATGAGGAGTGAGAGTTATAGTATTACCGCTTAGCAATTTTGGGGACGAGATTCTTTTAAGGGGGAAGGAATGTAACGATCCAGATATTTGCAACCGAGTAATTAATTAATTTAATATTTAAAAGGTTGATTTGGAGATTTAAGTGTCTTGAATTCAAAAATCTTGAATAATTAATTAGTATAAACAAGGGAGTAATGAATTTGAATTCTGTAATAGCCAAAATAAGTTAATTTGCTTATTTTATTACAGTTCTGGAATCATGACACATCGCTTAACATAACAACATTTTTATATTTGTCCGTAGTGATTGATAAATAAATAAAATTCTATGTAATTGGTACTGCATGAATTTAACTTTTCAAAGCACAAGGAATTGGGTTTTACGAGTAACCAATTACTAATGAACATATAAATTTAGAACTTATTAAAAAATCATCATATAACCAAAATTAAAATCAATCGGTACTAACATCAAGAGCCACATATCAAATCAATTAAAACTGTAAGCTACCCTATGTTTTCAAGAGGCTAATGCATATGCGTTGTAACCATGTGGGAAGTCTACAAAGAAGAAAAAAAAGGATCCTCATAAATTATCGGTATGTTACTTTTCTTTTCACAGTCAACATTTCTGCTGAACAATCTTTTGCATATCACCATATTTTTATTTGTGCAAAGAAAACTTTCCATCCATTCTTCTTCAAAACAGTAAAACAAAAATCCAACCAAATCTGTGAAGAAGCTTATTCACGCAGGTAGCCATTTGCCAATCTAGAAGAACAATATATAACAACTACACACACATGGTCGGGACGTCTATACCATTAAATATATACCCTATATCAATGCGATATCTACAAGTATTTAATAGGGCACATGCGTAGTTAAATCAAGACAGTAGCCTACGATTTTCACATGTCTTGTCTGAAAACAACAGGCTAAATAATAATAATTAAATAAATAAAATTAAGAGTTTTACCTTACCCTGTACGCTTCATACACCATGCGTTCCAAGGCATTCCCATTGTAAATTAACATCATCCATTCCTTCCGGAAAGAAAAAAAATACATGCCTTCATCCAAACAGGAGAATCGAAAAACTTCATAAATTCGTTAAAAATAGAAAACACAACGGAAATCCATGAAATAAGATTCGTTAAAATCCTCGAGACGAGGGGTTCGATCTCCTCTATCATTCCTGTAGTGCGGTTCATTTTTCCTGGAACCAGATTCGAGCAGCAAGCTTAGCAAAGTAGCGCAAGGGAGTTTGGGGCATTTGGTTGTGATTTGGAGTTAGGATTTGTATTCAACAGCGTCGGGGTGAAGGAGTATCATCGGAGTTTGGATTAGTTGAACGAAGTCGTTTTGGGATTTTCAATCGAAGTCGAATGGGATTTTTGGGGTCGTTCTCGTACTGTGGAGCACCGTAGGTGGCAAGGTGGGTATCAGGTTGAAGCCCTGTTGGTGACGCGCCGGAAGAGGGGGGTGCGGCGGCCTGAAGCCTGCCGTGGTTGATGCATTTATCGGTGAAGGCCAGGGTTTGGTGATGGGGTTTAAAGGATTAGGCATTAATAGTAGCCGTGGATTTAGGTGTTTAGAAATTATGGAAGAAAAAAAACCGTGGATTCAAGAATGGTTATGTAAGGGGCTGATGTAGGTGAGAATGGCGGATGATAGTTCGAACTGACAGTATAAGTTGAGTGCGTTTTTGTGGTCATGGAAGAAGACTTTAAGGTAGGAGAAGGGTGATCGTTAAGGTGGAGATGAAGCTGCGATGATGGGTGCAAGCGACTGTCTTGAAACTGGAAACGAAGGGGATGATGTTGTGAATGGCGTTGGGTAGATGGAGTCGTATTTTTGGACAGTCGGGGAAGGATAGTTGTGTACGTGGTACTTAGAGAGATAGTGAGTTAATTTAGGTACTTAAATTTGCAGTGACAATTTGTTTTGAAGTTTGGCTTGTTGAGTGGCAAGATTTTTTGGGTTAGTTGAGGGTGATGCAGCAGTTTTATTGAATCAAAGGAAGTAGTGTCAAATTTGAAGCAGACTGGAGTTAGGGGACTCTAATTCTAGGATTTTTGTGGGTAGTTTGTGTTAATGATTGAAGTGGTGTTTGATGTAGGTGTTAAGGGGAGCAGTATCGGTTTTATCAAGAAAAAGGATTGTCGGTTGGATTATTACGTGGATTAAGGGATTTAGGGTAGTTAACTTGATGGATTAGTGGATTAAATTAAGGAGCGGGCTGGGTGGAGATAAAATTGAGAAGTGTTGTTGTGTTTGTTTCAGGAAGCATGGGGTTTGTACTGTAGAAATGTGGGAAAGAGGTGCAAACGGGGATTTGCTGTTTTGGGGTCATTTTTGGAAGTGAGAGAGTATGATATTGTGGTGACCATGGGTAAAAGGAAGAGCGGGGTTTGAATTATTGGGTGGAGGTATACAGGAAGTCGAAGCAGTGAGTTTTATATGAGGGAGGAAGGATGGATAGTGCGTTAGCTTTGAAGTAGAGGGTACTTCGTTATTGGTAAGGGAGAAGTGGTTCGTTTTGACTGGGGGGAGCATAAAGTAGTAAGGTGATTGGTGTTTTGCTGATGGAAAGTGACGCAGTCATTGTGAAGGCAGCGAACTGGGTACAGGTCAAGGAGGAAGAAGGAGCTCGAGCTTGAAGGGGGAGTCTCTGTGGTGAAGGGTAACGGAAGTCGATCTATAAATTGGGGACTACATACAATCAGGAAGAGATTTGTGGGTTAATCACCATTTTTAGCAATGTGATTTACAATGAAGTTGGGTATCCAAAATTTACACAGAGGAACAACATGAGTTGGACATCGTGAACGATGGATTAGAAAAATTTAATCGGCCAGTTTAGTTTAAAACAAAACGTAATTAAGAAAGGAAATATTTAATTGGTTGATTTATTAAGTTAATAGCCATTAACGTAATCTAACTTCTAAAAATCATATTTTGTGCATCCGTGATCAGAATCAGACGAAATCAATCATGTTGGAATCGTAACAAAGAAGTCTATGTTGTAGAACAATTATGGTTGAGAACAAAGCTGTTGGATTTCCGAGATGAAATCAAACGTTGTTTGATTTTAACGAAAATAAAAGAAGAATCGTCGACTGCGAACCAAGGTGAGTAAACTCACTAACTCCGACTCATTTATTTTGATTATCGAATTTTAAATTTATATATATA
Organism: Allium sativum; assembly: GCA_030737875.1. NCBI lineage: Eukaryota > Viridiplantae > Streptophyta > Magnoliopsida > Asparagales > Amaryllidaceae > Allium > Allium sativum. The sequence continues at coordinate 327,347,403 of CM060918.1, forward strand.
TCGTAATTTAACAATGTGCGATGGTTGTTTGGATGAATGATTGATAAATTGGCTGAAATGATTGATTAGTTATATATATTTAACTGTTCATTGAATATTGATTCTGTTTACCATGATATCATATATTGAAGTGAAATTGATGTTATATATGTTGATTAACATCTATGGATGTAGGGAAACAGGTTGGAGGGATCCAACTGGATTCCTCAACATTTTATTTATTGTTTTATTTACTTATTTTGATGTATGATGTGATATTTGATCGGTGATTGATCATGTTGTGTTTGAATTACCCTGACCCTAGAAATTTGGTATTTTAAATACCGTAAAATATTTCTAAAATAGAAAAGGAGTTTGAGACTTTGAAAGGAAATTTATTTCCAAAAATAGAAATATAATTTTGAAAACAGTTGGAAATGGAAACCTGTGTTGGATCTAGATTAACCCTAGAGAGGGGGTGAATAGGATTTATTGAAATTTATCGCAGAGTTCAAATATTACGGGATATTAAAAACTATTCACAGATAACAAAATATAGCAGAAACCGAAATGTAGAAAGTAAATGACACAAGACATACCCAGCTTCGGCAAAATCCGGCCTACTGCTGCATTCCTAAGGTTTCTACTAGGTGATAGAACAGATCCCTCATACGAGACCATGTACACTCGCAATCCCTGCTCCTATTCTAACCCTACGCTCAAAACCCTAAACTGATCTAATCCCCTAGATCAGATTTTCCCTGATTACAACTCTGTAATCAGTAACCCTAGATTTTACATATTCTAGTAAGCTGTCAGTCAACCCATAACTGAATCTCTCCTAGATTTTATAGACTCTAGAACTGTTGCGACGGTTTACAACTCAAATTAAAAAAACAGTACAAAAATATAACTAATAAAAAAACCTAGAATTTATAAAGGAATTTAAACATCCCTTTAACACTTCAAAGAACTTGGCTGGTCCATTTGATATTGTGTTCACCCCACTTTCATTTTGCCCGATCTCCTTTGTCTTGGGAAAAATAAATGGCGGCGGATGAAAAATGAACTAGGGTTTCCTTCTCTGATGCTCCAAATCCAAATCGATTTCTGAATGAAATTAAGAATTGTTCTCTCAAACTCCTATTTGTTGATGCTCTCACAATCGATTGCATTGGCCATGGCTTGCGATCGAAACAGAAGTGAGTTTTCTGGATTTTTCTTTGAATTTTCCTTCGAGTTGTTTTTGGGTTCCGATCTCGTCATGCCTGCGATGAATATGGTTGTATAAATAGGATTAGAAATCCTTACATCTCTCTGATTTCACGCATATGGCTTGAACTGATTTTTTACGGTTTCCCTTTTTGACTTATTTGTTTGAATCAGCATTGAGTGAGAATGATGTTGCCATTTTTGCTTGCGATTTTCTGCACCTTTTAATGAACCAGGATATATCCCTTGCGTGAATTAAAAAACATTGTTTCATGGATTGAATTTATTTCCTTTTATTGTGAAACAAAATTTTCCTCTTGAGAATACTTGCAATAAGTATGCACGCTGATTTTCATCTCTGTTAATTTCGAATATTTCTTCAATGAAATTCTGGACATTTAAAACCTGCCAAAAATGTTTATGAATTCTTTGAATTCGACATGAGCATTGCTGGAATTGGTTTAACATCTTGCCATATATGCTTTTCATATACACTTGATTTTGTTGTGTCATTATATATGCGCCGCCACTGTTACAAACTGCTGTACCATGAGCTTGCCCACTTGATCTTTGCTACTAGTTCTCTAAACCATGCTATGTCCATGTTTATGCTTGTACTTGAGATGTAACTAATTGTGCATATTGCTGAAACATATACTTGCATTGCTCGACCCTTTCTTGTAAATTCTGCACTTATACAGCTGAGTTAAAAACTTGTAAATGCTTTATTGAGTTGCCAGTACTGGTTTGTGCACAATATTTTCTTCTATGCCACAAATGTGATCTTCCATGTTGTATGCACTTGATCTTGAATGATTTTACATGTTTGTCCACTTTGTTCACATGTCCTTTTACTTCCTTGAACTTTCCCATGTATATGTTGCTCATTTGAGTGTTATTTCTGACCACACCATTGCACTGACTTGACCATTTCTGGACTTGATCATGTTAGAACCTGAAACAGTTTTGTGCTCGACTTTATTGCTGCACCATCCATGTATGTTAGAACCGAACCTTGCATTTGTCACTTCACATATATCTGCTTTGATGTAAGTGCATATGCCACCTTCTTTGTTCATGTATGTCCATGTTTTCACAGCTCGACCATACTGTTGAGCTTGATTGAGTACACTTGCACCATGTTATCTTTGACCATACTATCCTATGTTGTTGTGCACCATATACTTGTAATCCACTGACCAATGTACATGCTGTGTTCATGCTATCTTGACTTAGTTAGCTTACTGTTGGTTGTTCATATATGAGTTGTAGTTCGACCATTTTGCTTGACTCCATGTTGTTGGGCTTTTATTCGCTATTTGGGCTGAACATGATTTGGTCAAAATGAAATAAGTTGACTTGAACTTTTATTGTCGTAGCACTGAGTTGGGATGGTCCACATGGCTACTCCTCAGTTGCTCGCTGATTGGCAAGGCAGTGCACACGTGTGTATATGCAGCCATCAGACAAGATTTCCTGTCCTTGTATTATATACAAACTGACTAGACATAGATGAATCAGATCAAGTCATGAAAAATGATGAGAAACACACCAGAAAACTGAGGCAAATAAAATTTTAAAAATAAAATTTATATTCACATGTATTTTGAAAATTATTTCTGTTCCATATACTGTGTGTGTTTCTGTATATGATAGGTATGATGATGATGACTGGACTGAGCTGTGAAGACAGAAAACTGAAGATGACAAAAGACAGTGAAAGAGTGTATAAATGTATATGAAATGTAAAAAATGTACATAAAATTGTATAACTGAGTGACAATGTTATAGTGAGGAGCAGTGTATGAATATATAATGAGAGAATTGTACTGGTATTTGTAACAAACAAATTTGTTTGAAATAAAAAATTATTTTATTGTTGTCAAACAAACTTAATCTTCTGTGAATGTATATGAAATATTAGTGAAGTATACAAATAGTGGAGTTGTAAAACTGTACTATTTGAAAATTAAAATAAAATATTCTATTTAAACAAAATACTATGTAAATATTTGAATGTCTGCACAGTCGTATTCTATTTAAATATAAATATTATATACCTCTCTGTGATGTATATATGAAACAGTACAGTAACAAACACATTTATAATAGAAATATATTTGGTTGTTATCATCAAACAAAAATCATATAATTGTGTATACAACACCGTTATATACAACAATCTCCCCCTTTTGATGATGACAAACAAATATGAAGATTTTGAAAACAGTAAATGTGTTTGACTGTGAAGAACAGAACTCCCCCTATTTGACTGCTCCCCCTACAACAGAAACTCCCCATATAACAGTGCATGAGTGAACTGAACTGAATAATAATGAATTTTCAAAATTGAAAATAGTTTTAAAATCATCAAAATATTTATAAAATATTCACTCATAAATCAAAATCTCAATCCATTCTCCCCCTTTTGTTATCATCAAAAGGATACAGAATTTAAAATTTAGATAAAAAATGACTAAAAATATAATTTCAACTTAAGAGGAAGAATGATCATCAAGTATTCTCAACCGATCAAACAAAAATCATAATATTCTGAGAACTAGTGGCATATTTCACATTGTAGAGAATGATGGATTTTACGATGAAATTTATATAAATGGGTAGAGTTATAAAAATATGAATTTTAATTATTTTCAAAAGAATTTATAAAAAAAATGAAGTTCTAAAATAGTGATGGTTTTGGACTATAGTTAATGATTCAATCTAAGTGACAAAATCGAATAATCTCAAATCCCAATACCCATCAATCAACCAATCATAATACGTCATAAGATTTCAACACATTTCACAGATATAAAATGGATTGATAGGTTGGTTTATACACAAAGAAGAATTTCAGAACAATTTCAATTTAGCACATTATTTCCTTTTTCTTATATTTTTTTATTTAAGAGCACACTGACCACGTATAACCAGAGCTTGGATTTTTAAATGAGGTCAGTCGCAGCTTAAATTATAAGTTGTCTCTTAACCATGCATGACCAGAGCTTGATTTTTAAATGAGATTAGAGACACACTTATATCTTAATTATATTTATCATTTCATTTTTAAAAGGAAAAACTCCTCGGTATATAAAATCAATATATGGATGATAGAAAAAAGGGGTAGGTACAGAAATGGACTGTGAAATAAATTTCTAAATTTATTATATTATGAAATATGATCAACTGTACCGAGATCATTGAATTTTTTTTAATTGTCACTAATTCTGAAAAATAATATAGTCCCATTTCTATCACGAATATTTCCACTGTTTATAAAAAGGATTTTAAAACATATTAACTCTCCACATTAATATAAAATTATCATGGATGGCAGAATGATGATAGATAAAGGATATGGTTGTGAAATAATTGCCAATTCAAAGATATTATAATAAATGTTCAACCATCATGAAAAAATTAAATAAAAGCTCCTCTTGTTGTGAAATATATTGCAGTCACAATTCATCACAATTTCAAAATCTGATAACAATTTTGATAAATTATAAATACAGCTCGGTTTGGTTATTGATTTCAATTTCTGAATGAATAATCAATAAATAATTTTAAAATTGAAAATCAATTACAAGAGGGATACGAAGATCTATACAAGACATGAGGGATTAAGAAATATATACATGATGAGAATACTGATATCACTTGATGTCTCTATTAACGAGGATTTTTAAAAAATACACTAGAGGCGAATAAGGATAATTCAGACAACAGAATTTTAAACACAAAGCCCAAGTAGACAAGATAACAAATTAGGCAAGCAGCAGACAGATTAAAACAGGCAGCTATTTGAAAACAGTATCAGAGCAGTAATTAGATCATAAACAAGTAATTTCCAAAATATTTTCAAACCAATATCAGGACAGCGCAATAAACAATTTCAATTCAGACTTGACAGGATGACGGTCACAACAGATGATTCATGATCTAGGATTAAAAATACCGTTTATTTTAAGTCATTTGATGGAATATGAATATATCAGGATTCAATGAATCGATCACACCAGATTGCAAAATTTTGATTCGAGATATGTGTGCGATTCAACAAATCAATAATTTCAAATGATTTTAAACAAACAAATATTCAAATCAAATAATCATGAAATAACAGTGAGTTTCAAGACCTGTATTTCAAAAGAATGTTTCTCAGTTTTCTCTGACAGGTATAAGAGAAATTTCAGATCATTTACATCAAACTTGAGATATATTCATTATCCATAAATTAAATTAAATTATTTGAAATCACTTGAATCAATGTCAAGTTTGAGATATAATGAATTATTCACACAAGATTGATAATTTCAGATTTAAGTGGTGTGTAATATTCAAAATATCAAGAATTTCAGATGATTTCAAACAAAACTAATTTCAACCATAATAATCATGAATAAAGATGAATTTCAAGATGTATCACTGATTCAAGATAATTCAAAATATTCAAGCTAATCTGAAAAATAATGAAGTTATCACAACTTATAAATAACAGAGTGCTGTAATGAGTATAATATTTCAGGCTTTTCTAAGATGAATTAGAAGAAACTCAAAACAGCAGAGGTGTGCGAAATTTCATAAACTATTCAGATCTTCAAAAATTTAGAATTCGAAGCAACAGTGTTCAAGATATGACAAGAATACATCAACACTGTTATGAATTCAGAGAATCAGAAAAATAAACTTCAAAACTATTGCAGATATCTAAAACATTAAATTCAAAGTCTGGAAATAATTAACACATCATAGTTCTATTCAACTAAAGCGAATTTCCAGAAAATATGAGTTCTACAATTGGAAGTCAATGATGCCCAGTAGAATTTACAATGATATGACCGTGACAAAACAGAAAACAGAAAAAGAAAGGGTAGAAGAAGAAATACGCAAAGAAAAAGAAAAATATTTACAAAGATTAGTTTAGAGGTTATACCTGAAATCGATGTAAACAATAGAATCTCTAACTCATCAGATCTTGGCTAGAGGAACTGTAAATGATACAGAATTATACACCAGCTTGATTTCAAATTTCCTTTCAGCACAGCAGTTCCTCAGCCACCTTTGGTACCTAAAAGTTTAAAGGATCGAGTGGTCTAACAAAATTAGTAAAACCACTCACAGTTATATTCATATGTTTTGGTACCCAAACTTGTTTATATAACAAACCATTAGAATTAACTTTCATACCCTTAGGAACCCAAATCTATTTGAACTTGATGAAGCCCGTTTTATTTTTTGGAATCCAAGAATATTTAAATGGTTTATTATAAAACGATTTCTCATCACAATTTTTATTAAAAAAACTTTGAAATTTTCAGAGTTCAAATTTTCAAAGCAGTTCTCTCCAAAGCAGTTTAAGGATTTTTCAAATCATTTGAATTTTGTTTTCCAAAAACATCATTTTTCCCGAAGCCAAGACCAGATTTATTTCCAATAGAAACTTGGTTTTGTAACAGCATATTCAACGATTTTTCCCTATTAGAAAAATTATTCAAAGTTGATTCTAATCGTTGAATTTTGGATTTTAGATCGCTATTTTCTTTTAATAATTTTGAGCAATTATTTATAGTGATCATCTGTTCAGCATTGGACTGTTTCAAATTCTCATTTTCAAGTAATTTAATTTGGGCTTGGGATTCGATGATTTCAGATTCAAATCGTTTTTGTTTTTCAGACTCAAATTTCTTGGATTTTTTAATCTCATTTTCAAGTTCTTCTAAAATCAAATTTGATTTCAACAAATTCTCCTTTTCAGCAATTTCAAATTTGGAATTTATATTTGTTTTAAAATTTTCAAATTCCTTTTGCAGAAGGTTATTCAAATTTGATAACTCAGTCTTGTTCTCATTTAAGATTAGAATTTCATTTTCGAACTTTTGAATATTTTTATTGAGATGAACAAGATTGGTTTTCAATTTCAAACAATTTTTGCAAACTGAATTTGAAGAATTTTTAACATATTCAAGTTTGATTCCAAATCACCAATTTTGCTGGTCAACTCAAAATTCATAGATTTCAGATACTTATTTTTCAGTTGGAGTTTATCAACAGATTTTGTTAAATCAAGACACATGTAAACCAGAACTTCATATGAGAAATTTTCTGTTTCAGCATTTGTTGATTCTCCATCATCTGATCCATCTGAAGTTTCATCTACATGAATTGTTAAGCATAGATCTGAAACTGAGTTGTCATCCTGGAGTTTTGAGCTATTGTCAGATTTTCCATACAGCTTGTTGAGAGTTCTCCAGACTTCCTACGCAGTCAAACAGTGAGAGATAAGATCAAGCTGATTATTATTGAGATAAGAATAGATAATATGCATAACACGGGCATTGGCAACTTTATTTTTCTTATCTAACATATCTCTTATATTTTCAATAATATTCCAATATTCAAAATTAACAGATTTTAAATATAAATCGAATTTTGATTTCCATATTAAAAAATTTGTTCCATTGAAAATTATTGGAATATCACTGGACTGGCTATCAGAAGACTGACAACTAGGATTCACCATTTCTCTAGAGATAAAGAAAACACCTGCTCTGATACCACTTGTTGGATCTGGATTAACCCTAGAGGGGGGGTGAATAGGGTTTATTGAAATTTATTGCAGAGTTCAAATATTATGGGATATTAAAAACTATTCAAAGATCACATAATATAGCAGAAACAGAAATGCAGAAAGTAAATGACACAAGATATACCCAGCTTCAGCAAAATCCTGCCTACTGCTGCATTCCTAAGGTTTCTACTAGGTGATAGAACAGATTCCGCATACAAGACCATGTACACTCGCAATCCCTGCTCCTATTCTAACCCTACGCTCAAAACCCTAAACTGATCTAATCCCCTAGATCAGATTTTCCCTGATTACAACTGTGTAATCAGTAACCCTAGATTTTATAGATTCTAGTAAACTGTCAGTTAACCCCTAACTGAATCTCTCCTAGATTTTATAGACTCTAGAACTAATGTGACAGTTTACAACTCAAATTAAAAAATAGTACAAAAAATAACTAATAAAAAACCCTAGAATTTATAAAGGAATTTAAACATCCCTTTAACACTTCAAAGAACTTGGCCGGTCCATTTGATATTGTGTTCACCCCACTTTCATTCAGCCCGATCTCCTTTGTCTTGGGAAAAATAAGTGGCGGCGGATGAAAAACGAACTAGGGTTTCCTTCTCTGATGCTCCAAATCCAAATCGATTTCTGAATGAAATAAAGAATTGTTCTCTTAGACTCCTATTTGTAGATGCTCTCACAATTGATTGATTTGGCCATGGCTTGCGATCAAAACTGAAGTGAGTTTTCTGGATTTTTCTTTGAATTTTATTTCGAGTTGTTTTTGGTTTTCGATCTCGTCATGCTTGTAATGAATATGGTTGTATAAATAGGGATAGAAATCCTTACATCTCTCTGATTTCACGCATATGGCTTGAACTGATTTTTTACGGTTTTCCCTTTTGACTTATTTGTTTGGATCGGCATTGAGTGAGAATGATGTTGCCATTTTTGCTTGCGATTTTCTGCACCTTTTAATGAACCTGGATATGTCCCTTACGTGAATTAAAAAACATTGTTTCCTGGATTGAATTTATTTCCTTTTGTTATGAAACAAAATTTGCCTCTTGAGAATACTTGCAATAAATATGCACGTTGATTTTCATCTCTGTTAATTTCGAATATTTCTTCAATGAAATTCTGGACATTTAAAACCTGCCAAAAATGTTTATGAATTCTTTGAATTCGACATGAGCATTACTGGAATTGGTTTAACATCTTGCCATATATGCTTTTCATATACACTTGATTTTGTTGTGTCATTGTATATGCACCGCCACTATTACAAACTGATGTACCATGAGCTTGCCCACTTGATCTTTGCTACTAGTTCTCTAAACCATGCTATGTCCATGTTTATGCTTGTACTTGAGATGTAACTGCTTGTGCATATTGCTGAAACATATACTTGCATTTCTCGACCCTTTCTTGTGAATTCTGCACTTATACAGCTAAGTTAAAAACTTGTGAATGCTTTATTGAGTTGCTAGTACTGGTTTGTGCACAATATTTGCTTCTATGCCACAAATGTGATCTTCCATGTTGTATGCACTTGATCTTGAATGATTTTACATGTTTGTCCACTTTGTTGCACATGTCCTTTTACTGCCTTGAACTTGCCCATGTATATGCTGCGCATTTGAATGTTATTTCTGACCACACCATTGCACTGACTTGACCATTTCTGGACTTGATCATGTTTGCACCTGAAACAGTTTTATGCTCGATTATGTTGCTGCACCATCCATGTATGTTAGAACTAAGCCTTGCATTTGTCACTTCACATATATCTACTTTGATGTAAGTGCATATGCCACCTTCTTTGTTCATGTATGTCCATGTTTTCACAGCTCGACCATGCTGTTGAGCTTGACTGAGTACACTTGCACCATGTTATCTTTGACCATACTATCCTATGTTGTTGTGCACCATATACTTGTAATCCACTGACCATGTACATGCTGTGTTCATGCTGTCTTGACTTCGTTAGCTTACTGTTGGTTGTTCATATATGAGTTGTAGTTCGACCACTTTGCTTGACTCCATGTTGTTGGGCTTTTATTTGCTATTTGGGCTGAACATGATTTGGTCGAAATGAAATAAGTTGACTTAAACTTTTATTGTCGTAGCACTGAGTTGAGATGGTCCACGTGGCTACTCCTCAGTTGCTCGCTGATTGGCGAGGCAGTGCACACATGTATATTTATACACGTGTGTATATGCAGCCATCATACAAGATTTCCTTTCCCTGTACTATATACAAACTGACTAGACACATATGAATCAGATCAAGTCTTTAAAAATGATGAGAAACACATCAGAAAACTGAGGCAAATAAAATTTTAAAAATAAAATTTATATTCACATGTATTTTGAAAATTATTTATGTTCCGTATAATGTGTGTGTGTTTCTGTATATGGCAGGTATGAAGATGATGACTGGACTGAGCTGCGAAGACAGAAAACTGAAGATGACAGAAGACAGTGAAAGAGTGTATAAGTGTATATGAAATGTAAAGAATGTACATAAAATTGTATAACTGAGTGACAATGTTATAGTGAGGAGCAGCGTATGAATGTATAAGAGAATTGTACTGGTATTTGTAATAAACAAATTTGTTTGAAATATAAATTATTTTATTGTTGTCAAACAAACTTAATCTTCTATGAATGTATATGAAATATGAAATATTAGTGAAGTGTACAAATAGTGGAGTTGTAAAACTGTACTGTTTGAAAATTAAAATAAAATATTATATTTAAACAAAATACTGTGTAAGTATCTGAATGTCTGCACAGTCGTATTCTATTCAAATATAAATATTATATTCCTCTCTGTGATGTATACATGAAATAGTACAGTAACAAACACATTTATAATAGAAATATATTTGGTTGTTATCATCAAACAAAAATCAAATAATTGTGTATACAACACTGTTATATACAACAACCTGTTCAAATGGATAAATCAAGAAGTCGTTTATAAACTAGAGTATAAATTAAGCGGATTACTTATCATCGGATAAATTGATATGTAAATTTGAATTTATATGAAAATTGGAAATTGGTTTTGAAACCAATATTTGAAATGAGATTTGAACTTAGAAAATTATTAAGGAAATTATAAATGTTTGAAATAAATAATGAGATTTTCTATAAATAATTGTAAACAAAAGTTATAAATAGAATTTGGATTTGTTATGACAAAATCAAATGTATTTGATTATGAAAAAAAGAAATATTATTCACAATCAAAGTAAATAATTGTTTAGCACAAATATTTTGCAAATGAAAGCATCTATAAATGGAATCTGGGTTGGAAATGTGAATCCAAATAGAAATTTGAATGATAAGGGGAATGTAAAGCGTTTTCGAAAGGAAATGTTGGATTTTATTCCAAGGGATTTATAATTATACTTTGATTAGGTCGAATATTATTATAATGGTTTCGTTTAGGAAGGATATTTGAATTCTATTTAGTATAAAACTATAATTTAAATGAAATATATTAAGAAGTGAATATTTCAATATTTATAGCTATGGAAATCCAATTCCATGTTTTGAAATAATTTAAGATTTATTTTAAATTAGATTTTTTTAAACAAGTCTATATTCTTATTAAGGAAAGATATTGATATTTGAAAATGAATAACGATTGAAAGAAAATGTTTTGCAAATGGAAATAATCATAACGAAAATTGAGTTAACCTAAAATGATAAGATTTATTCTGAAGTTTGGAATATTAATCAAATATAGAGTATTCGAATGAGAGTTATTTATTTGAATTCGATTATATCGAATTTAGGGAAGTAGTTATTTTTACTTTCCGTTTGAATCAAATGTAATTTTTCATTTATTTACTTATTAATTTATTTATTGAAATTAATAAGTACAAGTTATATTTTTATAAACCAAATATTTGGAAACAACGATTATAACGCTATCGTTATAATAAATGTTTTGTAAGTCTAAACAACGATTATAACGCTGTTGTTATAATAAATGTTTTATAAATCAAATACAGCGATTATAACGCTACCGTTGTAATCAATGTTTTCCCGTAAAAGAAGTGGATTCCTGATTGAATCTGAGAGTCGCATAAGCGATGTTTTGTTAGAAGTTGTGAGCTTAGACTATTTCAAAGTTAAGAATGTCGTTCAATTAAGGTCTGAGAGGTAATTATACCCCAACTTGATTGACTTCATGATTGATGGAGGAATGGTTAAGGTTCGATAGTAACGATTGGTTAGCAATATGGTTAGTTAATAAATAATTAATGGTTTGAGTTATAATAACGATCTTTTATAACATCGCATTAATTTAAAGGATTTTGAAATGTTTTCCCAAATAAAATGAGAGGTATTTACTATGCATAGAAAATGAAATGAATTGGTCAACGAGGAATTAATAGATGGAATAAGGAAATATTTTCAGATATTAATAAGGTATATTTTCTGAATACAGAAAATAAGGATTTGTGAATATATAGAAATGTTTTCTAACTGGAATAAGAGAAATTTTCTCGATTAGGATATTGGAAATGGTTTTCCAAGAATTAAGAGAGAAAATAAAGCTTTTAAAGGATATGAAAGATGGGAATTGGAAATGACAATATAATAAGGAATTAATTTAAAAAGGGCACAGTGTTGTTTGATGCTTGATTGGTAGAATTTCCAATTGGAAATAGGACCGTTGATTGTATGGGTGTTTCTTTGATAATTAAATCATCGACTATCAAAGTTTTGATTTATTTTATACCTCTGTTATCAATACGGAGAGACCGGGATCAGATTTATTATCTGAAAACCACTCTGTATTGGTATAAATGTTACGAATCAACTTATGTTGAAGATAATTGAAGACAGAGTAAAGTGCAAGGACTGTTCTGTTAACCCTAGGTAGAAATTGCCCAAAATGGATTAATACACTACAAAAATTATAGTAACTTAAGACTCCATATAGTGGTCCTAATTTAAACTATTGGATCTTTAATTTTTCTTTGAGACATAGTAAAGACAAATAAGGTCGTCTTTAAAATCAAGTCCCTAATTTTGTTAAGACACACAAAATTTGTCTTAACCAAACTTAAGACAAATAAATTTGTCTTAAGTAGGTCATTAAGTTTGAGACTCCCCAAGAGATATTAATGTCTCAATTTATATTATGAAAACCGCAAAATATGATGATGAAGGGGTCTTAAATTACCATTTTAATACCCACAGGTTCCCTACATTAGCCAGCATAATTTCTGCGCCATTCATCATTGAAATGAAACGTACAGGTCTATCCGATCATCCATCAGAATAAGCGTATAGTGTATAACTTCAACAACGAACATTTTTAATACATTAAACATGGAACGATAGAGAATGAATGCCCACTACACCAAAATGCAAATTTATAGACCATATAATAGATGTCATATACATAAGCAGTAGAAGAAATAAAAATTAATTAGGATAACACAAAATGTAGGGAATACATTAAAGTTTCATTGTATCCAAACTAGTTTGCAACAAAAATTCTGAACAAAAATAAAATACTAGACACATGAGCAGCAGATGAACGTTATTCCTACAAGCATTAGCTGTATCTAGCCATCACCTCACTCTGGCCGGTACCTTCTTCAGATCCTAACCCGTGCATTCTTCCTCTCTGAGTTGGCGTTCTTCAAGCACCTCATCACGCAACAGTTGATAGCAACTTTTCCATGCACAGTTCAGCCAGCATACAACAAGTTTTCAATCAACCTGCATTCCATTGCAAGCTAAGTGCCTGCTTGCATTTCCAACAACACGTTCTTCACGCAATAGCTGCTAAAACATTTCCAAATCCACCCTGTCCAGTAGTAAGATCATTATAAAAAACTTGCTAGCTCTTATGAATAAAACATATGTGGTTCGAATACAGTAGTCCATTTACAAAATAACAAATATATGATAGACCAGACTGGTTACGTCATCTAAGCAATACATACTTTATCCAAAAGCGTATGATTGAACCATTTAAGCAAACATGAAATGTGCACAGACACAAATATAAGCACTAATACGCAGAAGGAAAAAAAATCTGCATAGTTTATATTTTCACTATGACATCCCACCTCTAGCTAAAGAAAATACAACTGGAAACAAATTTCACTGTTACCTTAATAGCACAATAGCAGGTAATCTATTGCTGTTTTAAAATCAAAATCAAAATTTTATACGGTGTTTGAATCAATCGAGCAAAACAATTAATAAAATTAAATTAAATTCATGACACAGAGAATAAAAATCAAATTAATTTTCAACCGAAATTCAGATCTAGTCTAATTAGATTTTTGCAACACAATTAGAAGAAAGAGTTAAGTACAGTAAATCAGTATGATATCGAACAAAAAATGGAAAAAGCTAACCTTTTTGTTCTTCACTCCACTAGCAATAGCACATCGCCATCAAGCACTTCGATTTTCCCTTTTTTTAACCGAAACCCCACGTAATTGCAGAAGAAAGCTAAAACCTAGGATATAATGGAGTAATGGGGTTTTGGGCTTCGATCCGCAGTTCAGATAATGAACGGATGTGATCAAACTTGTTTATGTAGATCGGTATTTTTATATTAGAAACACATTAAGAACCCATATGTTCTTTCTTGACGTTGGTTAAGACCACGTTATTTTGTCTTTGATTAGGCCCTCTTTAGAGACCCCAAAATCTGAAGTCCTTAAAATATGTCTTAAAGCTATATTATTGTTGTATTGATAGAATGGTGCCTTCGGTTTGTCCAGTCCCAGGACAACGTACATGAATGAATGTCTGACGACGTGACATTTAAAGTAAATGATGGCAAGATGTGCTGAAAGATAATCGTGACCTCAAGCCTCATCAACCGGGAAATGACAGAAATTGGCCAGGCAGCATGACCAAGTGAGTCATTCCCATTAGGGGTATTATCACCTGATCTAGAGAAATTTCATTTGCTTCTTATTCTATTCGCTGCTGTATTTTCGGTAACGGTTGCTGATCATAATCGTTGGTGATAATATGCTCGATACACTCAAGTTAAATGAGTGGTCATCCATGTGTGGCCGGGTTGCAAGATGTTCTTGTTGAACCCCACAGTATCCCCTCTAGAGTACACTGATCGGAAGGTGGATCCATACCCTGTCATAGTCGGAATCCAATCTGCAATTTGCACCCTACGGTTTTTGATTTTATATTATATATGGAGCGTGAGATGCAAGCGTTCCGCTAGATTTCTATTTATTTGATTTAGACACTATTGTAATATCATTGGATTTGATATCAAAAATATTTTTGGTCATCGTAAGGTAAAAACCATCCGTGTTTATGTGTGGATCGGTCTTACGATTATCATTTCTTTCGAAAGGATTTTGAAAATTAAACAAATGGTTGGAGTTTACTTACACCAGTCCCATGACTGACCCAGAGTTTATTTTATTTGTTTTCCCTAAACTCTTAGGTGCCCAAATTCGTACGGGCAGTCAAGTAGTCGGGATTTTACAAATTCACTTGGAGGAGATTGCAGCAGGAGGCTTCACTAATTAGCTATAGACTATCATATATTCCGCTGTGTACCATGTTTGTATTTGGAAATAAGTGTTTATAACTATTCCAGAAATAGTTGTTGTGCTCCGATGATGGTATGTATATAAAGTTACTGAATTGTATTTCAAAGTTTGTGTTATCTAATATATTTTATTCGTTCCGCTGTGAATTTGTGATCTTCATTTTCTTCTATTCTAATATTTCTTTCTTTTTATTCCTCATCCTCTAACTTATTTCTAATAATGATTCGTAATTTTGTGCAATTTGGGTTGGACGTGTGGTGTTATTAGTCGACTCAAAGAGTACGGAAATTCGGGCCATTACAATCATCATAAATTTTCTGCATGGATTCACAAAAACAACAGTTTTTGCACCATCCTTCTTGTTACTTGTTTCTCCTTCCTCCATAGTCTCTTTTACTTCCAAACCATCATGTTCGCCTATTTTGACATTATTCAAATCACCTACAAAGGCCTGACTTTCACCTGTTTTACCACCATTCAAGTTGTCTGATTGATTGGTTTTCTCCCTCTCTTCACTAACAAGCTGCGATTTTTGCACTCTTTTACTTTTGCCTTTGAAAGTTCGCTTTATCTTAGTCACTTTATATTGAGTAGAAATCTTTTCAACATGAGAGTTGATACATTTAATGCATTTAGGGTGTCTAGCTATCATCTACTCAGGAGTTCTCTATTTGATCAGAGATGTTAGACACTCTATCACATATATGAATAAATAAGATGAGATAGGTCGCCTTGTCTAATGCCCATCTCTGATGAGAAATATCCAAGCATAATCTGTTAATCACTATAGAGAATTGTGGTATGCATGAATAAATCCAAGCTAAGAGTGGGAGGGGAAGGTTTATTTTGAAGGGACTGGAGGCTGTAGATTCCCACTTAAGTGTATTGTCGGCTTTTTGAATGTCAAGTTTCAGCACACATTTAGGGGGACTGTTTATTTTGGTGATTGGCTGTGTAATGGAGGAGGACTGAGTTATGTTGGGTATAATAGTGATGAAGGAATGTTTTTGGTGATGGAATGTAATTTTTTGATCCTAGTCTCTGGTCATCGGTGGAATATTACAGAAGGAAGTACCATTATAGCGTAAGAAATAGTCTTTGATTTAGATTTCAATTTTCTGTTTCTCCATTCTATTTCTGGAGCATACTTGATTTTTTTTCTCTCATTTAATAATAGATACCACATGACTCTTAAGTGTCTTGGAAGAGACTCTTAATTTTATTTTTCATTTTTCACTCTTAGATTGCACGTTATAACTTATAAGCACATATCAAGATTTAGTCTAAGACGCCGCATTGTCATAGATGAAAAAGAGGAATACGACGCAGGTAAGAAAGCGAAAGTTTGAAGATAGGTAGTTCATTTTTTTGATTTAATGTACTGCAACTTCTAATTTATTTAATAAATTTTGAGTCTGAAGCGTATTTTATATTATATTCATGTTCACACAAATCAGTAACTACCAATCAAGTGGTAGACATTGCTGTACCAACATGAAACCAAAATATGAAAGCAATATTTCATTTTGAAACTTTGCAATTGTTGTACCTTATTATTTAATTACATGGACCATACATTCAACTCTCCGGCTTTTTGTTTGCAAACAAAGCAGCTGAAGAAAATATATGCAACACTGTTCGATTTGTCCGTATTTTTCGTGATATGGTTTATGACCTTTCAGTTATCATTTTTCCCCCATCTCTATGATAGTTCTACGGTTATGCTGTCCTTTATTACTCCGATTATTCCTGTATGACTCTATGATTACTGCAGTTATTCCTTATCACTATTCCAACAATAGTCTTTGCAATTATCTTCCGATGTCAGTATATATGTCATGTGTCAATCCATTTGTGGAGTACAAATTTTTAATATCGCTGCTGACTAATTTGTTCACCTGGAATTGCTCCTTCTAGATCTACAAGTTACGTGGTTGCGGTGCATCTACACGAGGTTGTATCTTCAGTGGAGAACGTAGGAAGGTAATTCACCACTTCTGTTATATGAATTTTTCATATAAAAACTGCCAAAATAAGTCCTTTTAAATAAGATTTATAGGCAGCTTTCCACGGAAAGGATGTATACAGCTGAATTTTTATATGCTGAACTTAATATCATTCAATTTAGCATTTCACCAACATTGGTTATTTATGGATTATCTGCAATGAGCGCATATGGATGAACCATAAATATGGCATGCAGTCCAATTTCATTCTCATATTTTATAGTTAAATGTGCCACTCTTTTGATTATACATCGAATAAGCATCGTAATAATGCTATAATTTTATTTAGATGAATGCCATGTTTTGAATTTATTGTATGATTAGAACATAAAGATTTTATAACTGATAATTATAGCAGATTACGATTTCTCAACATTTGTAAACTATGGATTTTAACGATATTTATATGTGTCAAGACTGTAGGATCTTTTGATTCTATTTTTGAATATTACCAAGTATATTATTGTTAAAATTGATGCATATATTTTCATGACATAAAAATAATTATAAAACAAAAATTGTATGGCAATTTCATTGTATACTTGCAATTTAATTTCTATTTTTGGAAGCTTAGTTGCTAACATTGAAAGTTTTACCTATATGGGTTTGGGCAGAAGTCGCATCTTACATGATTTTAGTTTATGTTCATATCAACAGCTACAGTTTTGTCTCTGCCAATTTTTTTCTCATTTTAACCTTTGGAATTATTGTTGAATATGGTGCTCTTCGAAATTCGGTATGGTTCATTTCTAACTTGGGTAATATTCTATTTTCTTGCTTTCATATAGTTACAAATTGTTACATACTACAACCACCTGATCAATTATCCAGTTTAACAGTATCTGTTATGTTTATTCAGTTATATCATTAAGTTTTTACACAGCTTTGTTACAATTTCCAGCTTGGTTTTAGTGCCTCCAAAAATTTATTCGTCAGCGTAGAATCCTTTAACTCTGCGACTCATGTGCAGGTAAACATTGATAATGAAAAATATTCAAATGGATACTTAATCCTTTCACCTGTATAATGAAAAATATTCAAACAGATATGCTAGCTTATCCGTTAAGACTTTCAATGCCTACACCATAACAAATACTTAATCCTTTCACCTGCATCTCGAACCAATTACCGGAGAGGTGATGATTGAGGCCTCTGAACGCAATGCTGAATCTGGTGCCGCGGTCTTCAGAGATATTGTTACACAACGAAGGAGGACAGTGAGGGATTTGGAGGGCTCAGCTAATGCAGCCAGATGGTTGAGGAGGTCGTTTGAGTTCATAAAGGAGTGGATGTGAAATCGGGGCAATGTGACAGATCAAGGAAGCAAGCAGTGATTCACTTGCTACAGGTTCAAATCATTTATTTTTTCATCGCAGGAAGAAGTTCCTGTGAGGGGAGCGAGAATGGACGTAGCTTCAGATTATCATATGTGTGTTGTTTCTCTCTCTCTCTTTTTAAATTATTTTGGTTTTTATATATTTATTTCATTTGACAATTCAAAATGTCCCTTTATAAATATATAAGAACCAAAATTACATGATCCATCTTGAACTGTGTCTTTTCGCAATTCTATAAACTTGGGATGCAGCAGAGCAAATCAAATCAGTCAACCTATCGGGAAATGCATGCTTCCTGCACAGTTGAGTTTACCTCATTGTTCCGATCCAGTCAGGGAAAATTTCCGTTAAGAACAATGCAGTTTCTTCAGGGCTTAAGCATTACTGCAAATGCCAGACTGTGCTCTGCATGTATGTCATTATTTACCAAGGTTTAAATTCTTAATAATACCTTGACTGCACGGTATGCACCTCTCAACTATGGAAATTTGTCTAACTTTGATTTTTTTCCATTATGACAAATTTTCATCTAACTGTCCACGTGCAAGCATACTTAGTTATAAATCATCCAGTATTTTATTTTTTTCATGAAGATTATTTATTTTGTATCAAGTTTCACTTTGGATTCTAACTGTAACTGCTATCATTTGTAATTTTGAATATAAAGTAATGTATTAACTATTGACTTTCATTCAAACATGGTGATTTCTTATAGGATTCATGAACTCAACAATTAAAACATTGATCTGTTAGTTTCAGAGTGTTCATTTTGCAAGATTGTCGACTACCCCATCAATATTGGTCACCACAGTTTGTGTTTGGAAGGATTATTGATTAACATCCTTTCCAATAGGATTGCTCGATATCACAAAAGGTTGTCATTTCCTTTTATATTAATGTACAGAAAATTAGAAGGAAATTCATAGCTCTGACCATGCATTTAGGATAGGAACTCGATTCGGTGGGTAAGCTATATAGACAAACCAAGCATCTCCAACTAAATATATGTAGAATCCAAAATTATGTGGCACCAATCATTCTTACAGCATAAATCTTTTATCAGGTTCTTCGTGTTGTTTGCGTACCATTTTGTAATGACATGATGTGCTTTAGGAAACAATAGTAGTAACTAATGTAATTGTATCCTTCAGGTTCTCCTTCTCTTCTCAAATAGGTAAGCATAACAAGAAATAGATGGGCATACTGACTGTGTAAGTAAACTATGAATCTATGTTGAACATTTAATTCGCCTATAATCATACTATTTCATTTCAATAATCCACTGAAATTACCTGTGGTGGTGTTCATGAGTAAGTTTATAAAATCATTAATCATAAGCTTGTTATAATTACTTAGTATGAATGGTTATAAAATTTGTACTTTTGAGCATCGAGCAAGACTTCGGTTCAAATTATATTTGATTTTATTGGTGCAATAACTAAATTGTTTCATTCAACGATTTTTTTTATAGATATGGACTTTGAAAAGATAACATGATGAATCATGGTGCGTAGGAATTGTTTATGTGCAAATTTGGATATCTTTATCTGTTATTTTGTTATATTGTCAACCTTATAGTACTTGTTTGACTTGGATTCATTGTAGCATATTTGTACTTTTTTGTTTCTTTAGAGATAATCTATCTTTTGTTCTATAGTAATTTGTTTGTCGTAATTTTTTATCTTTTAATGTGGAGAATATGATTGAATCTACTTTCAATTGCATATTATAAAATAATTTTAATATCTCAAATCTGCAACACACCACTAGTGTGACAAATTATCAGCTTGAAACTTACAGTAGTGTTTCTGATTGTCAATTTGAAATGCCTATTATATGTTGCTAGTTGTCATTTTGAAACACCTAGTAAGTGTTGCTGATTATCATCTTGATACACTTATTAAGTGTTGTAGATTATTAGTTTGAAATACTCACTAAGTGTTGCTGATTATTAGCTTGAAACACTCATCAAGTGTTGTAGTTTATCAACCTGAAACCCTACCAAGTGTTTCAGTTCGTCAACTTGAAACACCTACTAAGTATTCCAATTTGTCAATCTGAAATATAATATATGTGTTTCAAAAATCTGCAACATACTAATCTACAACACCTAAAAGTGTTTCTAAAAATTTTAGCAACATTTTATTATCGTTTCAAGTTGATCATTTTTGTGTTGTGGCTGTGTATTGTTTCGGTTAGAATGGGTTTTCTAGTGAAGTAGTTAAGTATTGGGGTTTGAATTTTATGGTGGAGGCGCGACTTGGGAAGACGATGAGGATGGCGTTGGCGTAGCGGTCGGAAGGGCATCGATGGAGGTGCGACAATAAAAAGATTGGGGACGTACTGTTCGAAAGGAAGGCTATCGAGGAGGAAATGGGTTTGGTCTAGGGTGATGAATGAAAACGCGTGGGAGGGTAATCAGGGGGTTAGTGGAGTTAACGACGTGGAGTTAATTCTCACATTTTCTGTAATTCTATAATGTGTTAAATTCATATAATAATATAATTCATCGTTAATGGTAATAGTTGGATGATTGAATGCCTTGGTTGTTTATTGCTTGTCGCCATCTATAATATGTCGTATTAGATGATTTGATTTAAATATTCCTTTTATATATTATTATTGAATATTACCACGATCTGTGATGCAGGGAAGAATAGGTTGGAGGGATCCGATCGGATTCCTCAAATATTTATATGTTTTTTATTTTTCCATATTATTCAAATATGAACTGTTTACCCAAATGACATTATATCCTAATTGGATGTTGTACGTTGAATCAGAATTCAACATTGATGTGATATTTTTAATCAATAGACGGTACTGGTTAAGTTATTAGCAACAAATGATCTAAACATTGTTTTAAGACATTTGTTCACCGTTAGACGAATTGACGTAATTGAAGTTATAAAAATTATTTTTATAACTGAAGTGAAGTTTTTAAATTATATTTCTAATTAAAATAAAAGTTTTAAAACAGTCAATATTTATAAATTGTTTCGATGTTTTTAATAAATTTTATAACCATAGAAGCTTGAATTGAACCTATGGGTTAATAATTGGAAATTGCTGTTTTAGAAAACAATTAAGCAATATTATTAGATTAATTATATTAATCTAATAAGAGAAGTAATTAAAATCAGTTAACAAATAACTGATGTTTGGGTTGAAAAATCAACTGTTTAATTAGAACTGATAATTGGATTGATCGTCCTTCGATTAATCTAATGAAAATGGTTTAATGAATAATTATTTTTATTTTAATAATATTTCTTAAATTTTAGTTATCTTTTTATTTAATGATATTTAAAGGTGCTTACCGATTGATAAATCACTAATGAGGTATTATCATTTAATAATATCGGTAAGCGATTAGCTGATCTATTTTTAATGAAGTAAACTATTTTACTTTAGTTTATAATGAAATTAATGATTAATAATAATAATAATTAAAGTAATTTATTTTAATGGGAATCAATTAAGAAGCAATCGAGTTGAAATAGAACTTAATTGAATTATGTTGAGGGTGAAGTTATACTGAAACTAATACGCTGTTTGTAGATAAATGTTACTTAATAATTAAGTACAAGCAAAGAGATTGGAAGAAGTTTTCAATACATAAAGGAAAAGTCGTAAAAGATTTAAATACAATTTTTGTTTGCTAAATTATTAAAATTAGTAAACAAAGGTAAATTGAAAGAGATTTACAAAGGAAGAAGATTTACGGATTAATATAAGAGGATTATTTAAGAATAAGTTAGAATTAAATCCAACTTTTGAAACAAGATTTATAAAGAAGATTAAAACTTGGGAAATGATTTTTTAATAGGCCTTTATTTAAGGGATTGGGTAAATTAAAACATTTTAATTTGTGAGAATAAGAGGATTAGTTAAAGGACTTAGTAAACGGATTTTTAACAAAACCAAGTGTTAATGAGTTACGTTCAAGAGGTTAAAAGCAAAGGAGTTTACGTTTAGTAAGTTTGCTTAAAAAAAGTAAAAGAGATATATTTCAGAATAAATATGCCAAATGAAAGGAATGGTCATTAAAACCATGTTTTGAATAAAATGGTAAACTGATTTGATAGTAAGTGGAATGATAAGTTTTGTGTTTCAAACTTTTATCTATTCTGAGATAAGAATGTTGTCGATCAAGGTCTGAAAGGTAATTAAAATACCCCAACTTGAACGACTTCACTATTATCAAGAGATGATATTAGTTTGAAACGATAGGAGTGTTGGAATTTGTTTGTTGTTTCTACAAGAGAAATACTACGACGTTATTGACTAGGTTTTGAAATGTTAATTATAATTAGTGGATTTTAACAAAACAATGTATAATTTAACATGGTTTAACTCAAGTTTAAATTGTGAATTTATTCTTACCTTGAGTTAAGAATATATGGTGATTTTCTCAAGGAAAAGGTAATATTAGAGATTTGGCAAATATTTAGTGATGTTTTTGAAATAAAGAAATGAAATGGAGTTTGGTAAATAAAGTTATATCATTGTTTTCAAATAATGAATAATGAGATTGGGACAAGAGAATATGAAATCTATTTCTAAGTATCGATAAAATAGTTTTAATAAATGAATCAGAGTTGCCAATATACTTAACCTTACTATGTGAATTGATAATTAAAAATCCGACTATTAATGAACATATTATTGGACCTTTTGACATGTTGTTTCGAAAAGACCGGGATGAGAACTATACCTAAAACCACTTCGATCCAACGTTGCATATGAAACTAACTTTCAACAAATGAAGATGGAGCATTGAAGTCCATATATCATCATGAAACAGAAGAACTACTTATAATCTGTGGGAGCTCCCATAAAAGAGATACATTGCAGTTCCGTCATGATTGGAATTTACGGATTGCAAGGACTACTCGCTACTGATCCTTGGGGTGATTCCTATATAAGGATGCGGTAGGAGGGTGCCTTCGGTTCATCCTATTCCTGGATGACTTGTATGGACGAATGTCTGACAGAGTAGTTCCAAATGGTCACGTAATTTGATTTTTACAAATATACCAAGTTTAGTGGCGGAGATAATTCTCTTGCTTAACACCTAGAGTATATTTATAGACGTCAATTAGTGATTTGATGGATCTGACAATGTGGAATTTAAAGTAAATGATCTGATGTTCTGAAAAGGTAAACGTGACCTCAAGCCTCATCAACTAGGAAATGACAAAAATCGAGCAGATAACATGGCTAGGTGCGTCATTTCCAAGCAGAGTATATTGTCACCATCTAGAGAAAATTTATTTTTGTTCTTCTTTCACTTCTGTATCTCCCAGGAAATGGTTAAGTTGGATCCAACCGTGGGTGACAATATATTTGATACACTCAAGCTGAATGAGTGGTCAGTCATGTGTGGCCGGGTTGCAAGATGTTCTTGTTGAACCCCAGTGTATCCCCTCTAGAGTACACTGATCGGAAAGTGATCCCATACCTTGTCATAGTTGGAACCCAATCTCCAATAAGCACTATGCAGTTTTTGATTATATAATGAATATGTTGAGCGTGAGATGCAAACTTTCTGCTAGGTGGTTATTTATTTGTGGTTTGATAGACACTATTATAATATCACTAGATTTTGACACATAAAAAATGTTTGGGGTTATAGTAAGGTAAAAACCATCTGTGTTTATGTGTAGGCTGGTCTTACTATTATCCTTGTTTTCAAAAAGGATTTCTAAAGTTAAGGAAGTTGTTTACCATATGAATTTACCACTAAAAGTATTCTAGATTGATCCCGGTGAATTTTGCTTTGCTTCAAATGTGCTCGGATCAGACCGAGTATATTTATAGGTTAGGTTCCGCTTGGAGTTTCAGGAGCTGTAAGCAGGAGGCTTCACCATTAGTTATTTAGAGTTTATTTCCAATGTGTTTGATATGTGATGTACTCTGATGATTGGTACATATATACAGTTTCTTTTTGTGTAAAGAGATTTGATATATTATATTTTATTCATTCCACTGTGAGATTCATATGTTGATCTTCTTATTCTTTTATTCTAAAATTTCTTTCTTTCTCTTCTCATCCTCTAACTTCTTTCTATTAACAGTCTGGGTTATCTTACTTAGGTTTTTGACAAGTAATACATGATTATGTATTATTGTTGAAAATTTGAGCGTCGAATTTTTTCGGGCCGTTACAAATGTGAACCCTGAACTGTTCGACAAATTTACCAACCAAGCAAGAATTAACCGATCTATTTTCTAGCTGTTGAAACCACATAGCAATAATATTCGTAAGATAAAGAGGAAAGCACTCCGCCATAACATTCTCTTAAGCCGAAAGTACTTCCATGTGGCGTATATAGCCCATCAATTGAACTGTAGGACCATCAAAAACTTTGAACACCGGTAATTTGAAATCTGATGGGTTCCGAGAATTCTGAATATCCCGAGTGAACGAACTACGAGTAACGCAACACAAATCCACGAGAGAGGCCCCTCCTCGAGTATATCGTCGATCTGAGCTCCATTATCATTACCAAGCAAACGATTACAATCATTCAAATCCACACCGCTGCCTTCAGTGTGAAATCTAACGTTAGCAAACTGCTAAGCCCCAACAAAGATATCTGGCTCAACCCTGACCTGAGGTGACTCGATTGGCACAAACCTAGCTTCCGAAACTATGGGGGATCCAATATCCAAAATTGTGTGCACCGGCGCTTGAGCGACATTACCAAAACCTGAGCCAAACCTTGAACGAGTTTGGGGGTGGTGCCCTCGAGCCCAGACGATCTGGTACTTGTCTGCGGATTGGTGTCGACAGGCGGTTGTTCTTCGGGAATCACCCTAAGTCACAAAATAATCCTTGAGGAGTACTGGAACTTGTTCCTACCATATTATCTTGGCCCAAAGGCCTTCCAAAACCATCAATACTAGCGAGAAGAGTGTTCATGTAGCTTTCTGTCTTAAGAAATGCACTTCTTACTGTTCCAACTGAGAAGTCAAATCATTGGTTAAATCCTTGACGACTTCCTCGATATCCTCGTGAGTAACATAATTCGAAGGATGTCTAGCAGAGGATACCTTCTGACTTTCCTCTACGCTTGCTCCTTTCGAGCGAGCCAAACTAATCTGTTTCCTTTTAGCCATATCGAAATCCAAGAAAATCTGTTTCCTTAACAATCGGAAATCCAAAAGCAATCTAACGCCCCCTTTCTGGTGCGCCAAAATGTTGACGTGGGGAATTGGTCACTTGCACACACTAATACCCGATGAGTTGATATTAAACAAACTATCCAATCAAACCAAACAATTCAGACATAGAGTGCAAAAATGTAAAGAACACCAAATTTATGGTGGTTCGACACTAACGCCTATAACAACACCAGAAAAGGGTTTTATCACAGTTATTACCGTTACTAATTTACTTTGTAACAGTTATAATCGTTACAATAACATACGTGACAAAATATTGTCATGAATATTGTAACAGTTATAACCGTTATAAACTTTGCATATTGTAACGGTTATAACCGTTATATAATTTGCATATTGTAACGGTTATAACCATTATAGTTTTTTTATAACACTAATTACTATTGCAAATATGAATTATGTAACAATTATTACTGTTAGTATATAAAACTGAATATTTCATACAATAATTTAATAACAGTTATAACTGTTACAAACGTGAATATTATACCAAGCCTGCAATAGGTAATATACTCCAACTAATTTCATAAAGCATACACCAATGAGAGTATACAACATCTAATATAACAATATCTCAAAGAAAATACAACATATCACAATTTATATCTTAAAGCAAATTTCATTTCGACCAACATGAAAATTTAACATATAACCATTCATCATCCATAACAAATATCAAATAACATCTAAGTATCATATTTTAGCATACAACCATTACAAAAAACGCAAATGTTAAATGGGCAAAATTACAAACTCATCATCGACAATATCAGATAATGTATGCATAGCATTTTGGGGTGCGTAAAATATTAGCACATCCTTATCCAAAACTTCCTCTTAGCGCATCCGGATCCAAAACTTCCTCCACCGATACGACTTTGTCTCCTTATAGTGCAGGTCTACGATGGCAAATTTTTTGCATTCTACACATCCCTTTGCTACCTCCTTTGATGTTGGCGTAATCCGATGATTTCGTGAACTGATAGAATCATCAAATGAATTGCAATCGCAATTGAAAAAGAGCTGCTTAATACTTTAGTGGATCGACTCTATTACACAACGACAATAACACTATCGATTGTTTCTTGTGGATGATCCAATGGCATCATTAGAAGAAGTATGTAGATTGTTATTACCCTGGCCTCAATCGAAAGCAATTTCTTCTCATGATGTCGTAATTCCTCTATGTTGATTGATAAGAAGCTTCATAGATTGTTGTAGGTACATTAATACTGAACTCATTGATTTAATGTCTTCATGCATTTGATTTTGGTTGTTTAGTTGCATTCTCTTTTGTCGCGGTAATTGCTTTAGAAACTTGCTTTACATTGCACGTTGAGCTGATAACACGACAATAGCTTCTTCTTTTATCATCTCTGAAAACATCAACAGTGAGATCTTTCTCGAAATTATCTAGACCTAGAGTTTCACCGCCACCTTTTGCTCTTCGTCTTGCTTCAACCAAAGCCTGCAATATGCAACAAACATAATAATATGAGTCAAGACATGAAAACAATGCGTATGACCCCTTTTAACATATATTTTTATAACTCAAATATTTCATAGTTAGAAACAAACATAAAATAACATGATGACAAATTATACGGGATGAAGACATCAACAAGAATTAAACATCACTCGGCTCAGGTAAACTGAGCCTGTAGGCTAGGCTCGGTTTTTATTGAGCCACTAGGCTCTCATTTAAAACTGAGCCTAATGGCTTAGTTTTAACAAAGCCATCATGGCTCAGTTTTAAGTGAGACAATAGGCTCAGTTTTAAGTGAGCCAACAAATTCAGTTTTAACTGAGCCAATAGGCCCAGTTAACGAGCCAATTGGCTTAGTCATGGCTCAGTTAATACTGAGCCAGTTGGGTCAGTTTTAACTAGGTAGCAGACAGTAGACACCTCAGGCCTCCAGCTACTAATTTGTTTCACTTTTGGCACCATTAAGAATAAACCAACAAATAATTTTAGGTTCTACCAGGTAGTATTAGTTCACATGAACTAAGGTTCTGTATAATAGCTACATGGTTTATAATGTTGGGATTCAATAATATATATATTCAATATTGAATATTGATGAAATTCTCATTTATAAATCGTCTTCACTTACCGTACTTCCAATTCAATATACACAACTGCTTAGTATTTACACATCCATTGTTACACAAAAACATTATCCCACAATTAAGTTTCTTATAAAGAATATACAAGATTTTTGTTCATTGCCCCACTTTAATACTTAACAATACCTAGATTTCAACTCTAGCATGTGAAATGTAGGTTTAAGCTTAAACAAAGGAAATTCCTTAATGATATCTGGCTTTCAACATTGGGTTGTTCAGAAATATGG
The DNA here is from genome assembly GCA_030737875.1 of Allium sativum. Taxonomy (NCBI): domain Eukaryota; kingdom Viridiplantae; phylum Streptophyta; class Magnoliopsida; order Asparagales; family Amaryllidaceae; genus Allium; species Allium sativum. The sequence goes on from CM060918.1 coordinate 327,375,636, forward strand.
GATTGTCATAATTATTTGATTATTCAGAAATTTTTTCTAAAAGCCTCACATTAGCTGGATATTTTGAAGCTGCTGCTAGGATATTAAAATTCTTAAAACTTTATTACCCTAAAGGTGGTACTTTTAACGGTTCCCTTGGATGGTTATTTTAGACAAGGATTAAACCCTACATCAAGTTAAATATTTAATTTCAAAGCGTGTCTTCTCTAAATTTATAACAAATCCAACATGTTAGCAGTTTTTAAAACATAATATTTCAAATAAATAAGAATTGTGATTTTTGATTGCTCTACACTGACACACCACTAATATTAAACAAATTAGCAAGGTTAAGAACACGGATGAACATACAGTATTAGTATTGTCAACGTCATATACAATATAACATAAATATTAGTAGAGTAGACCAACATATCTACTGCACAATTTATTGACAAACATGTTATAATCATTAAGTACCACCAACATAAAGGGGATCATAATGGTAACTATATATATATATATATATATATATATATATATAAATATGATTGTCGTGATTCATGCTGTATAAATAGATGCAAAGTCTACACGGTTTCCACTAGATAAACTATAGAATGTGTAAGATAAATCCAATTGGACTCACTTTCCGTGGTCCCTGCTGAGTTTAAGGCACTCGTCTATGGATGTTTACTAAGTGAAAATCAGGTAAACTAAACATTATTCATATATAAGCCACAGTATGATAGGTCTAAATTATCTATTCTACAGGATTGATTAATACTAGAGATGGAAAATATAGAGAACTTCATAATTTTGTGCAGATATGAAACTAAAGACCATATTTAACAATGGATTCCAAACAAACTATACAGATGTGAGTCATGTGACTACTTGTTGCAGCTGAGCAGTGAATGACCAAGCAAAATAAAATCAAAATTGTGGGAAGCAAACTTAGTAATGGTACCATTTAGCTTACAGCATACAAAAGGCATTACACAATCTTTAATTTCTATAATTTTATATCTAAATAGCTTAAACATCAGAAAACATCTACAGAACACTGCACACGTATGTATGACTAATATAGCATAGAAGGGGGAAAAATAATTAACACAGCACAAATTAGGATAGTAGAGAGGCAAAATAATAATTCAATACTGCTCTGATGATGAAAACGGCATACCTGTCGTCTCTGTCAAAACCAAATCGAGCAGCAAAATAGTAAGCTACAGCTAATAGCCATGTATTACTATGAATAGCATAAGGTCAAGCCAGTCTTTTCTATCCATGCCATAACGAGCAACGTTTATTCCCAAAGCAAGCTCGGGGAGCTCTGGAGGAACTTCCTCAGCAGGTAAGTTCACATCCCATGTGTCATTAGGATACCCATAAAGGCACAAATTTTCCCTTTCTGTAATTAATCCTTAAGTCCGAAAAGTATAACATCAAAAGTAATAACACTCTAAGATATGGCTTAAATTAACGGTTAGTAATGACGTAAATAGAATGCATTTACAACTGAACGTAAATCTAGCTAGTATAAACTTTAATTCATCAACTCATTACTTTGTACTACAACAGTGTAAAGCAATGACTCAATCACCAAAGTAAAATTTAGATCAGTTACCATTCGATAATAGATAAAGAACACCAAATTATTACAAAACCAATTGGCAATGTGAAGGGTGAACTCTTAATGTTTATACATGATTTATTTTATAAATTCCCCGGTGTGAGACTTGTCTCAACAATAATTGATACAAAGATACTAGATATATATAGAAAATAAAAGCATAACTATGAATATTTGAAAACAATCATTTATTGTGTTTTGCATTATAACATGAGACAATTGTGCATGACCCGTTTCACGTATATTCAACAGAAGGGTGCGAAATGAAGAATATGTGCATCCGTTGCTAACTACAAAAAGACGGAGCCAAATGCATAGGATTTATTTCATGTACGAGGTAGAAGTAAATATTATTTCAAGTTCAAATCCAAAATGTGACTAAAACATACAACAAATCCAAATTTGCAGATTTAGTTGTCTACTAAACATTTATTTATGCTTTTATTTACATCTATTGTGCTTTCCCTATGAAACAAACAAATTTATGAAGTAATTCATCTTACAACTTTCATTCAAATACGCATACATGAGATATACTTGTATAGCTAACTCAGCTAAAACCTAAATTTAAACCGAAAACAAAACAATGAAGAAATTACCAGAAATTAACAAAATTTTGAATGACTGAAACCGAGTTCTTGAACCTTGCTCAACCTACAATAGGGGACTGGAACTACAAATGTAAATACATCAATTCTATTGTCATCAAAAACAAAATAGTCAGACCATATTTAGAGACATCTAACTTATCAACTACAGTTGAGTTATGGTTTTTCATATTATTATTAGAAAACCAACCAACCTTCACTTAATTACCATATATGTGGAGATAATTTTTTTAATGGTAATCCAAAATTCAGCTTCACACATGGCGATCAAAACTAACAAATTTGAATTTAATATATTGGCTTTTCAGAAATGGATCCCTGTTTTCAAAAACAATGGAGTGAATGAACAACTGCTAATTGCTAATTGTAATTCAGGACAAGGGCGTATTTTTGAAACCCTAGATCGAAACCATCAAAACCTTTACCATTTGTCTTAAAAAGCATCAAATCCACATTTAAAAATCCACCAAAAATAATATAAAACAACATAAAATCACCACAAAGATAAGTAAATCTCGACACTCATAGAAAAATCACCTGACTTCGAGGCTTTGATCGGAAACGAAGCGAGGTTGAAGGAGGTGGAAGCACAGACGAGGCGAAGAAGGAGGCGCTTGGCAGTCTGATTGGAAACGAAGCGGGTAACCCTAAATTCTTTTTTGATTTATAGGGGGAAAACGAAAAAGATGGATTAGAGGGTTAGAAGCGTTACTAAGTTAGAAACTAGGAATACAACAGCAAAATACATTTTTGCCCATTGTATTTTCATGTATTTACCAAAGCCGCAAATGTAATAACAGAAATAACCATTATAATACAGTATAACGAAAATAACCGTTATAAGTTTATTACAGTAATAACTGTTACAAGCTGAAACGAGAAAAGTGTTACAAAATGGCCTGTTTGGTGTAGTGTATGTCCACTTTGTTGTAACTATTCATCGCAGTCCTTACAATTACAAATCAATCCAAGTCTAAATACCTTGAGTTTTACAAAGTTACGAATGGAAAGTGATAAAGTCCTTATTAACTTCCTACAATGTCAAAAGTCATTAAAATCCTTTTATGTCCAGAAAGCTCCAAGTGTGCTCTAATGTCCAAAACGCAAGCTAAAAGTCAATCCAAATGCCAAGATGTAGTAAGTTAACTTTTATGTGAAGTTTATAAGTCCAAAAGCCCTTGCAAAACCATAATAAATGGGTGGAAAGCCATTAAAATTCTTCAAGAAGAAGCTCCTCGCGTGTAGGAAATGACCAAAGGTCCCTCCAAGTGTCACATCAGTGGGGTATTTATTTATAGATGGAGTTTGTGGGGTCAAACCCCAAAATTTCGTATCCCGGGAGTCAAGTGGTTGCCAATATTCTGTATTCCGGCTAGAGTGCTAAAAAACAGGTGATCCACACGTAATGATCACAACTTTTTGAATGACCCGCTCGTCCTGGCACGATTATCAAAGTTGTCAAATCCAAGCAACTAATACTGATCTTGGATATTTCGTATCCTGAAGTGCTAAATGCCAAGTCCATAAATATAGTGTCACATCCATGATTTTTAATCATCACCTCGTGTTTGGCACACTGTTTTACTTGCCAGATCCATGGAGAAATTTCGTATCAACGTTACGCCGATCCCAAGATCGGTGATCCCAAACTTGAGTCGTGCCTTCAATTTTATGTGATCTGCCCGATGCGTGTAAGTAATTTTTGATGATCGCCTCGTACCCAGGGGATACGAAAGATACAACTGATCCGAGGATCGATTTTCTGCCTTGCCTGTGTTCTTGAGCACACAACCTGTTTTTGAGGTGATCGGCTTGGTGTGATTAAGTTTATTTTCGTGATCAGCCCAACTGTGGCAAGTTTTCTTTAGAAAGAAGTGTTGAGCTGAATTTTAACACGTCAAAACCATGATTTTTGCCTGATTCGATTCATGCCAGTACCACAATTCGTGAAGCATGGAATACGAAATTTTCACTAGCCAGTCAACTCTGATTCAAACCAAAACTTTACAGATCCGACGTGCATTGAATCGAGATTGTCGATCTGGGAGTTAGCCATATTTCCAAAATTTCGAACAATCCACAACTTCGACCAAATCGTTTACGCATTTCCATGAGTTCATACTTGAGCTTCGAGTACTTAGAAAGCTGTAAATCTGCCATGTGACTGCCTTGCCAAAATGTGGTTCAACTCAAACCCATAAATTTGCCGAGTATACCTATATTTAGATAAAAAGATTAGTGACAAAACTGCTCCTAATTTGCATTTTTTTTTTAATTTTTTTTCAGCATACCTCGTAGAGGCCTACGTGATGCTTTCAGGGCACTATGTAGGGCTTTAACAAGAAAATATAATATTGTTTTTTTAGTTGTATACGGGTAAATTCAACAAAATGCTTGGTTTCTTGATATTTTCAAATTTCATGAGTTTACTCAGCAAATTATTGTTCTTAAATAAAAGGCAAATTCTATTTCAACCCAGGAATTTAATTAGTAGCCCCCTCCAGTTTGAAAAAACCAGTAATCCCTTATTTTTGGTGAGTAGACACCCCCGCTGAATTAAAAAAAACCCAATAATATGCACGTAGGGCTACTGCGTGGTACACTGAGGAACCACGTATCCTGAAAACTGAAAAAACAAAAAAACAAAAAACAAAAAAAGGGGATTGTTAAAGGGACTCCAATTTTTGTTGGGGGAAGGGGGAGGGGAGGGGCGGACAATTTTCTTATTTTTGATGAATTGTTAAGGGAGGGACAAAATAAGTTAACCCCCCATAAACATAAGTAAAAATTCCAGTACTATTCATACTTATTAACACTTAAGCATAAGTCAGACTACACTTGCATGAATTCAAACACCTAAGCATAAGTTAGACCATTACTTATTAACACTTCTTAGTCTAATAAGATACATGAATAATTAACTCTGCAAATTGCAAGATAAATTTAGAAATAATATACGGTGACTTTCTATAATTGAACTTAAAAGGAAAATAGAAAGAAATAACAATCAGACGAAGATCCACCTCTTTCAACTCCCCCTAATTCAAACAAAGTTCATTTAATTTCATTAGTCCAGTTTAAATATTGCATTTATCACTCATATATATATATATATATATATATATATATATATATATATATATACACACACACACACACACACATAGTGTGGTGCTAAGGGCACTCCAATATGTTCTTTCTAATACCGTAATTAAAAAAAAAAACTCATTAAATTTTGTATGCTTCATAATACCACATTACCTCTTCATTCTAATCTCTCACTCAATCATTATATGTCGAACTAATCACGTATTTAGTTAACCTAAATACCTTAATCTCTGGTAATCGTTGTCTTCTTCACATCTCTCGCGAGAAAATTCAAATTCATATGATAATCTCTCAATTGTTTGGTGATCTGAAAAGCCTAATCTTTCACTTTCTCTTCTAGTTTGCTTAATTCAAACTTTATTCACGACTTTTGTATATTGCAGCGTCGAATTCGTTGATCGGTTATAGATCTAGGGTTCAGCTCGTTAATCAGTTTTACAATTGAGGACGAACGAATATCGGGTAAAATAGAAATAGGGTAAAACAGTGTGGTAGCCCCTATTTTTTTAAGTTGTGGTATTAAGAGGAGTGTAATACTAATCTTTGTGGTATTTTGCAGTCGCGGTATTAGGAATAACATATTGGGTTGCCCTTAGCAACATAATATATATATATATATATATATATATATATATATATATATATATATATATATATATATATATAACGATAACTACAATTGCATGTGCCTTGTATTTGTTGATGATATAAATAGCGTAGATAATTCCAGGCAAGTATCCAAAGAAAGTGAATATCAAACATATCCAAAAATTAAGCCTGGAATTATGAGAAGTAATTAACAAATTACAATATAGTTAATTTTAAAATAAAAAAACCAAACCCTCCCTTAACAGTTTTTTTTAAGGTGGAGTCCCCTTAAAAATGTCCCTCCCTAATCAAAAGTGGAGTTCCTTTAACAATCCCAAAAAAAGCATTTTTGTCTTCTATTATTATTATTATTATTATTATTATTATTTTAATGAAAACGAGGGGCTACCATTAGTATGGGTGAGCGTTTGGTTGGTTTGGTTTATCCGATGATGAAATTTGTTAAACCAAACTAAAACCAATAAAAATGAAAACCAAACCAACCAAATTAAGTTTGGTTGGTTCGGTTGGTTATCTGATTAAACCGAACTAAAAATGTTTTACACCTTTTTGTTTGAAATATTCGCTATAATTTAAAATAAATTATAAATACATGATTAGATTATTATTATTTATGATTTTTATGCTTTCTGATATTAATTTTGACACATAGGCGATGATTAAAATTTACTTCAATAACTAAACTAACCTAAAATATTTATTATAATATTGATAATTTTGAAAATATAGTAAAAGTTTGGTTAATCTGGTTAAACCAATAACCGAACTTAATATTTTTTCGGACCGATTACAAACCGATTTAATTTCAAAACCGAACCAAACCGACCAAAATAAACTGGTTTGATTGGTTTATTTGGTTTAACCGAATAATGCTCACCCTTAACCATTAGGTTGGAATAAAATTAGTTTAAATAGCCCAACAAAAAAAAAAATTGTCAAACGAAATGGTGAGCTTTCAGTAGAATTTTGCAGCGAACTTAAATTTTAGAATTTTCTCCCTCGTAGGTCTCGTCCTGCTAAACGCCTAAACCTCCACAATCTCAACGATGAAATTCTTCTCCGATTCCTTCAACTCGCTATTGTTGCTTCTATTGCTGATCACTGTAAGTTCTGGACTCTAAATATAAAATTCGATCCTTTAGAAGCTCAATAAACGATCCTGGTCATCCTTTTCCAGTGTCTAGCGACGAGTTCGAATGCAGCGTCGTTCAAAGGCAGCAAGAGCTCCAAGTCTTCTGTGTTTTCGCTTTTTAACCTGAAAGGGAAGAGTAAATTCTGGAGTGAATCTGTGATTCGAACTGGTAATAAGATCTGGAAAATGTTTGTATTATTTTGTCATATTTTTAATAAATTGATTGTTGGTTTGGTTTTAGATTTTGGTGATTTGGAGAGTTCGGTTGCCAAAGATAATAACAAAATGGAGGTTGCTAATTACACGAAATCAGGTATACGCCTGTTTATCTAATTGGAATATAATTTCCACTGTTGCAAATATTAAGGAGAGTTTAGTCAGTGGTAATGTAAAATGCATATAAATTGTTATGTGTAAACTGGTTCCTCAGCTTCTTCTCAATTTGGTTTGAGTTTGTTGATAGCAAGTTGCTGTGAATTGCCAATTGCTTATTGCTTATGAACAAGTTTAATCCAAGCACATGCTATTTACCTTTATGGAGCACGCTTGGTATTATTTTGGCTGTGCAAATCTTTATGGAGCAAACTATTCTTGTGGATTTCAGGAAAAGTAGATTTGAAATCATGGAGTTGAAAAGGCTATTTAGTCAATTTTTTGGATGCATTAGAAAAATGAAATAGCTGAAGGAAGAATCAAAAGGAATAAGAGCACTATATATAACAGGAGTTTGCAACTAATATTTTGTTTTGAAGAGGAAAATCATACAATTTTTCTCCTGAAAACTGCACAAATTCAGATCCATCCTCGATTGATTTTACTTTTCTCCTAGTTCGCTTATTTTGCTTCTTCTCTTTTCGACGAAAAATAAATAAAAAAACTAAAAAATTTCCTCTCTCTAAAACCCGAATTCTACTTTCTGCAGTGCAGATTACGAGTTAAACAATTGATAGGTTTCAGGATTTTTGCATTTGGATTAAACAGTCTATGTCTATGGGAATCTTGAATCAAGGATTAAGACAGATTAAAGCTGTAGTATTTTGGAACTTTGGTCAGGTATTTAACAGTTGAAGGAAAGTAGGGTCTATAAGGAGATGACTATTGAAGATGGAAGTAGAGGAAGCTACATGAAGCGGTGATGACGGTCAGGATTGAGGCCAGTAGGTGGTGGTTCAGTTTCTGGTCAATATGCCATGGCGTGTGTGTGGCTCGGCGTATTTATGAATAATAGTCAATATCCAATTTAAAATAAATAAGGGAAGAGGGTATTCTTGTGCATCATTTATGTTTAAACACCATACCTAAATAATTCTCCCCTTGTACATTTTAGAATTATTTTTGCAACATTCCCTCTATCTAATTCTTTAACTGTTTTGCTTTTTCCTTCAATTATCACAAAGGAAAAAAAATCACATTAATGTGTATCAGCTGCTCCCCATCTACACTGTTAGATTTACTATTTCAAATGATACCAAATTTCAAGAAATCTTTAATTTACACTGAACGTTGTCTCTATGTATTTATGATTATTTTGGAAAAGCTAACCTTTTCGTAATGAAAATCTAACCCTTTCATAATTGTAAGTTTATATCAACCTTAAAACATTTATTTTCAGATTTCAACCACCGCTGGGTCAAAAATGATAATTTAAACATGTTAAGAATCTCCAAACGAGTTATTGTGCATGAAAACGATCTTAATTATCAAGTACACGGAGGAAATGTATCTAATAACTTGACATCGTTTGGGATTGTTTCACTCGAACAACAAAAGGGACGACAGTGAGGTACGTTGAAAGTGGGCGAATCATTTTTCACATACATTTAATTGAATAAATATATATGTTCGGGCAATCAGGGGGTAAATGAGTTGAATGTCTTACAAATTTGTTTACTAAAATATTAAAAGTAAGAGATACTGCATGAATGGAGGAAAAGCACAACACCACCGATTTTTAAAAGTAAGGATGATACACAAAATTGTAGTAACTATAGACGTATTAAACATACGAGTTACACAATGACACTATAGGAAAGAGTGAGAACAACGATTAAAAAATGAATCATAGTATCTAATAACCAGTTCGTATTTATGCCAGTACGATCTAAGCAGAAGTTACACTTATAGGATGATAAATTTATGAGTAAGTAAACAAAATGATTTGCGTGTGGTGTTCATAGATTTGGAAAAAAGCGCATGATAGAATACAAAGGGGCGAACTTTGGTGGGCACTAAGTTAAAAATAAATATCAACAAATTCAAGATATGTATTGAGGAATCTGAGATGAATGCATGATCTAAATGTGAAGAGATTAATAAATTTCCAACAAATGGTAGGGTTACACCAAGTATTGGTTTTAAGCTTATGTTTATTCGCTAATTTGGATGAAATAACAAAGGATTTTCAGAATAAAATACCATGATGTATGAGGTTTGCCGATGACATTTTGTTGATTGATACATCTAAAGAGAAGGTAGAAAAAATGGAGAAACACACCAGATTCAAAATGACTAAATTTAGTAGGGCTAAGACGGAGTATATGTCACTCACTATTAGTAAAGAAACCAGAGAAATTAATCTGATTAAATACAATCAACAAAACATATACATTTAGATATTTAAGTTCAATATTATGTTTAAATATTTAAATTCGGTATTATTAGGGGATGAGGAGGTAGAAAGAAAATAACAAACCAAATTAGCACATACTGGGTAAAATGGAGTACCTGATCTCATTCTATGTGGTAGAAGGATATTAGATAAACTAAAGAAAAATTTCATCAAACAACAATTAGATCTGCGATGTTGTATGTGGAGCGGGGTCGGGGAAGGGGGGGGGGGGGATGAGAAAAATAAGCGGATGGTTGAAGTACATATTGAAACAAGAATGATCTGCGATGTCTATGTTAGAATTAGAAACAAGAATATGAGAGAGACTGAAAGGGACGGCTATAAATGAGAAAAATTCGGTAAATCAGACTTAATGATACTAACATGGACAAAAAAAAACAAGAAAACACACTGGTAAGAAGATGAGATAATACTTATATTGAAGGAAGAAGAAAAAAAATGAAGACTTAACTTGACATGGAAAAATAGTATTTTATATGATGTAAAAATGTTAAATTCAGCTAATAGTATTGTTCAAGATATAAAAGCTATGGAAATTGAGAATTCATGTGGCCGACTACGATCATTTGGGATAAAGGCAAGGATGATGATGAAATGTTCTGGCGGATCATTCATGGAATTTCTGTTTAAAATTTTGAATTTATTTCCAACCAAAATACACGTTCGATCAGATCCTTATGAGAATTGAAGGACATCTGGCTTATAAAGTTCATCCATTTGCATTCACACACAATTTTGCATTACATAACCATATGTTCTGTCACTAGCCATTGTAGTACCAACCTTATTTGGGTAACCATGCACAAAAGCAAGGGCATTTGTACACAGAAGCGTTCACCTTTGTATTCCACAATCATACAACCCATTCTAGTATTGTCATCTGTGCCATCTCACCAATAGGTAATATCTAAATTTTTAGTGGTTTTCTTTTTAATGTTTTGTTAGATGCTTCCTGGTTGAAAATGAACGTTGAAAGAAATTTTATACTTCTATTCATCACAATCCTGTATGAAGTTTTCTGTCCTTGCAGGTAACATTGCTAACTACTTGAAACTCTCCGAGGTTGATTCAATCTACCTTCCTGTCCCAGTGAATTTTATATTCATAGGATTTGATGGAAAAGGAAATCATGGTATATATCATTTATTTCAGTATATATTGTATGCAGTTACTGTCAGTTATTGTCATCTCCATTTGCATAAGATGTGGATTTATGGTTGTTGTAGATTTCAAGCTCGGTCGTGAAGAGATGGAAAGATGGTTCACCAATATTGATCATGTATTCCAGCATACACGTGTTCCTCCTATTGGAGAAATCCTTACCCCATTTTATAAGATCAATATTGAAAATGTTCAACGTCATCATCTCCCTTTTGTCAGTCATATAAATTACAAGTGATTCTCTGACTTCTTACTCCGTTAAACTTAAGCACCATTCTCCTTCTGGCTCAATTATTTAACAGAGCATTTCCTATTAGAATCTTGTATCAAATTTTTTACATATCTAAAAACACCACCTTTACTAATGTGCAGTTTCTCTGTGCATACAATACAAATGGGTGAAAAAGTTACTTCTGTTTTCGAGCATGCTATCAGAGCTCTTTCTCGTAAAGAGAATATATCAGATGCCAGGTACCATATTTTGTGTAAATGTCAATTAGTTTGTTTATGTGGTAAACTTGGAAGCTGCTCAATTTAAAAATATTCTATATCAGTTTGATCTGTTGCAATTTTACAAGAGCAAAATAGGCATAATAACAAACTTTGAAAAATAAAAAAGGCTGAATGACAACAAGTATTTTACTGGACTGAAGGACAGTGCTAATTATAACGCAAGTAGTTATAACTAGCATCTGTCCAGGCCAAAAATAAAATTTGGTGTCCTTCAGCCTATTTTCTTCTTCTTTCGAAGTCTGTCCTTCTCTCTAGTTTTTCCATTTGACAATAGATAAGAGCTGAAATTTAATAGAAGCATCTAATGGTTAATTGAAAGCAAGAACATTTGATTAGAGGAATTGAATTATATCCAATTGAAGGAGCATGGACTTTATAGCAAGCAATTTTAAATAATCTTTCATAACTACTAGGTCATGTTTATTCTAACGATAACTACTTGTTTTAGAGAGGTTTTTTTAGTCCACACACAACTACTTTTCTTCCAAACACACCTAGATTAACTTTTATGTCACTCTTCTTTATAATGACGAACTCAATGAGATTTTTTTATTGGCCGAGTAGCGAATAGTTGAATCAGCTTCTTAGTGCTGACGGATAATCTTGTATCTGTAATCACAGTGAAGACGAAGATATCTTATGGCAAGTTGATGTTGACAGAATGGAATATATATTTGCAACTCTTGTTGGCTATTTCCAGTTAGAAAATGCATACAACGTATTTGTTCTCAATCCCAAGCGTAATAACACACGTGCTCGTTATGGCTACAGGTGACTCTTCTGTAGATTAATCATACCTGTTAATTTTAACATTTCACCATATGCATTTGTAGCCAAATTTTATGATTAAATTTTATGAAAATATAACAGTTCAATAAGTTTAATCTATATCATGAAGAAATTGCTGGATAATTACATGATTCAATCACTGAATTGATATACGAGAATTCTGTTTGGTGCTGGTTACAATATTCTTAAATCTGTCCCTTTCCACTCCCGCCAGAATCCTTTTATCCATTATTTTAACCTTCTGCAATCAATTTCTGTGCCAATTTTCTACCTAGTAATACTTGCACGCATGCTGATAAACATATATTACTGACATTTGTTCGGACATCAAAAGGCACCAGTCAGTTGTCCAAACTTATCAACAAAGCTAATCCATGTTCAATATGCGATGATGCTACTAAATTGAATGGTGTACACTTAGCTGGATGAATTTCAGTAACAGAATTATTCTCGGTTGAGGATATGCATTTTCCCCCCGTTTTGTTTGTTTATAAACCCAAGATTACAGGCTAATGTAGCATTCTAACTTTGTTCTTTGTAAATTTCGTAGGAGGGGCTTGTCTGAATCCGAAATTAGCTATCTTAGAATGGTAATATGTAATTCATATTTTTGCATGTTTTCTTGTTTCTTACCTTAGATTCTGCTGACTAGCGTGTTAGAGCATGAGCTATTATCAGATATAATTTGTAATTTTCTTGTTCACTAACATGTACAAGTTGGACCTATATCCTAATTTCTATCTTTCATGTAGTCTAATTTTGCACAAACATTCTGGATTTTTTTACTTTCATTTACAAGTAAATCATGTTGAAACTTCCTCACTTCGAGCGTGTCATATTTCCACCACTGAAAATACAGTAATAGTTTGAACCAAATTTAAAAGGAAGACAGGGTGTGGATGTGCGCGCTTTGGAAGTGGCACAAAAGATTTTGGATGAAGCTTCGATCACAGGACGCCTGATTTCCATCTTTCTACTTTGAATTAGTATTTAAAAAAAAAAAACACTCACACACACATAGAGAGTCTTAGTTGGCTGTTAATGTATGTTTGTCGACCATCAGTTGCCATATTATAGGTTTGCAATTGCAAAGAAGATTCATCCCTTCCACTTAATTTTCCTCTGGAGAGTAACGTGCGAAATTTGACAGATCATCGCACCTCAATTTG